>OY728166.1:1025188013-1027688013 GCA_963277665.1 Viscum album
CCAAGCTTAGGCTTGCGATGCTGAGGAGCTGTTATCTGTTTTCTTTTTTACTTGTTTTAGTACTATTTTTATTCCAGCATTGTGATTTTTTTGGCTGATTTCCTAGACATATGTATCATGTATCATTTATATATATGTGTGTGTGCTCCAGTTTATTATATTTCATTCTTCTTTTGTTTACTTTTGTGTAGATTATTTTTGCTTCCTCTATTATTATTATTCTCTTCCGCTATGTTACTCTACTAATGAGGGCATAGTTTCCCCCCTATCACACCCAAGGTTCTCGCTTCTAGTCGGCAGCCTCTGGCGTTCGGAAAAATGCGCTTGAGGCCATGTGACCAACCAGGTACGAGGCGCCCCTTGGTGGCTTCTGGAACCAGGACGTTACAAAGTGGTATCAGAGGGATTCTTTTCTCTTAACTTGTTTTTAGAGACTTTATACAGGAGTAGGAATGAATAGTAATTAGTAATAAGCTATGCCTGGGAGTAGCTAACTGGTGTATAAATAAAATCCATTTTACCTCATATAATGTAAGTTTTCTGGTTTTTCAATTTTACAGTTGATTTGACTTTCACTGTTGGGTGAATCACATGTTTTGTGCAATTATTTTTTATATTATTGATGTTCTATTTTTGTTTCAACTCGATGAGATGAGGGTATACAATATCATGCATCATATATGCACTTGTTAGAAATCACATGTCATGCATTTTTGTAATGCCATTTATGGTGCATTAGCGACTGCATGTTGTTGTGATATGTATTGTTCTAGATATGAATTCTATTGTGATAGATGCCTTGATAGAATACCTATTGTTTGATAAAGTATTAAATTGTGTATGGTTTTGATCGAATGAATGCCAAACTTTGGTTCTTGAGGTGTTATGGGCCCTCATGGACCATAATTTTGTGGATCATTTCACTGTTATGCTTATTTATCACATGTCTAAGATGTCAAGATTTGATTCGCAGGGATTATGGGCCCTCATATATCAAAACATGGAACTTAAGGGGCTGCTTTAGTGTTTTTCTAGTTTCTGGAGTAGTTTCTAAGGCTTACTATTCGGAAAAACCCAGAATACATGCCGTGTAGTTTGACTACACGCCATGTGTTCTTATGTTCGGGAAGAAACTATTTTTCTTATGTACATTACATGTACCATATGTACACATAGTCTATTATCTAACTGTGTCATAGGTCATGCGGGTAGAGACACGTGATTTGAAAATTCTCATGGGAATACGCCGTGTTCCGGTTGTACACGCTGTGTTGTGTTGACTTTTTGTCCGCCCATGTGAATAACAACACAAAAGGATAAATCTAAAGTTATACACGCAGTGTCTAGTTTGAACACGCCGTGTAGAGTAACCCTAGAATCCAGCCGTGTAACTCACAACACGAGTCTATGACATTCTTCATGTACATGCTGTGTCCATCGGGAACTTGCCATGTAGTTTCAGTCGTGTATCCGACCGTGTAACTAACAAAATGGGTTGGTGATGTTCGTATAGTACATGCTGTTTCTGGCACTAGCACACCATGTAGATTCTTTATATGTAGAACCAAGTGTCTTAGCCATGTGAGGGAACTAGGACAGGGAAAAAGGATTCAAGTACATGTCTTGTAGTGGACATACATGCCGTGTATTCTTGTTTTTCTAAACTTGAAAGCTTTCTTTCTCCTATTCCCTTTTTATGCTTCTGGTTTACATCACTTGGTAATCTTGATCTAAGGTGTGTGTTTGACCTTGCAGAGTCATTCCACCGAGACATCCTCCAATTGTACACCAGTTACATGGCAATGATTAGACACCGATCATGGATGATCAAGGACATCCAACAGATCCCCCAGTCATGCCAGCCTTGGCACCAATTTCCATTCCAGACATAGAGGCTGATGCATAGTTCCGAGAGGGCCTAATAAGGTTCATGCAGACCTTCTGAGGAGTACCGCATCCTTCCCTGTCTATGGCAGAGCTGACGCTGGTTTTCCAACAGTAGCATCCTCCCACTTCCATAGGGGAGGTAGGGCCATAGGCTACCGAGTCATGGTTGGAATCCATGCTGTCTATCTTTCATAATATGGAGATACCTCTAGATAGGAGGGTCAATCTCTCTACATACATGATTCGGGATTCCACCAAGAGATGGTGGGATGTGATCTCCTAGGCTAGATGCTAGCCGGTCGTGGCCTGGGACAAGTTCAAGTGTGCCTTATACGACTAATTCTATCCCGAGACATTGAGGGCCGATTGAACCTGAGATTTTATGAGCCTAGAGCAGGGTACTATTTATGTTATGGAGTATTCTTCCCACTCACTGAGCTGCAATGCTTCATGCATATTCTAGGAGGTGATGAGTTATTCCCTACAAGGATTTTGAGGATGGTACGAGGCACAATATCTGATCGCATGTGAACATATTTAGGTTGACATCCACCACTTCTATAGTCATCGAGGCACTGACCAATGAGAAAAATATGAGGGATTATGGAGATGTGATCCAGGGTGGTTCGACATCTAAAGTTAGTATCCCTCATACTAATAGAAGGAAGCGTCGTAGAGAGTACGCGCAGAGATCTGAGGAGGCGAGAGATATCTTCTTGTAGCTAGGTGGTGTGCTACCAGTGTGAGAAGAGAGGGGATATGAGGCCACATTTCCCGAGAGACCCAGTGGAGTGCCGATCATGCAGCAAGATGGGTCATCTTCAGCATTTCTGTCAGATCATTTCACTAGCAGCTGGTGACAGGGGTTCTTCTATGACTCCTCGTTCAGGAGAAGTGCCACCAGTTTCTCATCAGTTTGTAAAATGGAGTTCTTCTGGCCATTCAAGACAAGGTGGAGGTTAAAACCATGGTACCCAGTCTCCAGGATTTCTATGAAAACAGTGTGGATCGGGTCAAGGGAGTCAGGAAGGGTCACAGGGCCGCAGTGCAGGTTAGACTTTTTCAATGGATAATTCCCAGCAAGAGTAGTATCCTGGACCATTCACAGTTCAAGGTACGATATTATTTGCCTCTATTTTATATTCTTCTCTTTTTGATATGGGGGCTTTCGATAGCTTTATATTTGTTGATGTTGTGGAGAGCCTTGGTATTTTTATCGTTTCTTCTGCTGATGTCTTGATGTTGGACACCTTTTTGGGGACAAGAACAGCTAGTGTATTTCCATGCAAGGTGTTCCCTCTAGTGGTTGGTGGGTGTCACTTCATTTTGGATCTCTATTTAATGGAGACGATAGACTATGATTTCATTCTCAGAATGGATTTTTTTGTTCCATTTTAGGCATCCATCGACTGTTATCATCATAGGGTGATATTCACATCACCATAAGGCATATCGTTTCTTCATAAGGGTGAATGGGATATCCAAGCGAGTTGATCTGGACTCGATCATCTTGGGTTGGGAGTAGTTACAGCCCAAATTACTAGTCCATATCTGGATGACCAGGGAAATTCACAGTTATAATTTCCTCTAGTGTTATATCCTTTCATGTATGTCTTTCCAGTGGAATTTTTATGTCTTCCTTCAGAGCGAGAGGTAGAATTTTCTATTGAGCTTGTTCTAGGAGCAGCACCGGTGTCCATTCTGCCTTATAGGATGGCTACACCAGAGTTGCAGGAGCTCAATAAGCAGTTGGAGGAGTTATAAGAAAAGGGTTTCATTTTACCTAGTACTTCTCTGTGGGGTTCACCTATCCTGTTTGCAAAGAAGGAGGATGGTACCCTCAGGCTTTGTGTGTATTATCAAGAGCTAAACCAGTTGACAGTCAAAAACCCATATCCCTTACCAAGGATTGATGATCTCTTTGATCAGCTTTGACGAGCCCGAAGGTTCTCGAAGATTTAATGAGATCTGGTTATCATCAGTAGCACGTTATACCATCTAATATACCACATCCATCCTTCTATAGGAGGTATGGTCTATACGATTATATGGTAATGTCGTTCGGTCTCACGAACATGCCAGCAGTTTTGATGGCACTGATGAAATGAGTGTCACATCCATACTTGGATTATTTAATGGTAGTTTTCATAAACGATATCTTTATGTACTCTCACACTCGACATGAGCATGCTACACATCTTAAGATCGTTTTGAGTACATTGAGAGAGCATCAATTATATGATGAGCTCTCAAAATTACACTTTTGGATGGACAAGATTCACTTCTTGGGTCATGTAATCTCAGAGACAGGAGTATCGGTAGACCCAGAGAAAGTGAGAGCTATAGTTTCCTAAGAGAAGCCGAAGAACGTCTTTGAGGTACAGAGGTTTCTAGGGCTGGATAGATACTACAAAAGCTTCATACATGACCATTTATTTGTAGAAGTGACACTAATTGATTTGACTAAGAAGGGTTTGAAGTTCTTATGGTCAGATTCTTATGAGTCAGCCTTTCATGATATGAGAGTGAAGTTGACTTCAGCACCGATACTAGTATTGCCGAAGCCGGCCAAGATCTATACTGTTTACTGTGATTCATCTGGTATCAGGATGGGAGCTATGCTTATTCAAGGTGGGGGAGTCGTTGTGTATGAGTCTCATCAGTTGAGGCCACATGAAAGGAATTACCCGACGCATGATCTTGAGTTGGCGGCAGTTGGTCATGCCTTACGCTATTGGAGACATTATCAGCTGGGAGAGTATTTTGTGGTTTTCACCAACCAAAAAAGTCTCAAGTACATATTCACTCAGCGTGACTTGAATTTGAGACAGCGAAGGTGGGTTTAGTACCTTCAGTCTTTTGACTTTGAGCATGCCTACACACATGGGAAATGCAACGCAGTAGATGATGCACTAAGCAGGAGGACTCAGATACATGCAGTTCAGGAGGCCAACAGTGAGTGGAAGCTTATGAATCTGTTCTATGAGTGCATTTGGAGGTGCATGACAGATAGGGGCAGACATTTCTATCTTCTCTAGCTGTTACCTATACTCTTTTTGATCGAGTTTGAATAAGGAAACTATCAGATTCCAAAGGCCTAGTGCTATGGGAAAGCATGTTTGGAGAAGACCCTATTCCAAGATGGACCATAGGCGATGATGAGATATTGTGTTTTCTGGGATGCATAAGAGTGTTATCAAACATACGCGAGGAGCTGATGTGGAACCTCCATTCCTCAGTTTGGGCTGTTCATCTGGGTGTCACCAAGATGTATCATGATCTACACTGTCAGTATTGGTGGCCAAGTATTAAGAGAGATATTGTTGGTTATGTCATGACGTATTCCACCTATCAGTTGGTGAAATCAGAACATCAGTGACCAAAAATGATTTTGCAGCAGTTACCCATTCCTGAGTGGAAGTGGAATGACATCATGATGGATTTTGTGACAGGTTTACCGAGGTCGACTTAAGGAAATGATGTAGTTTGGGTCGTCATTGATAGACTCATGAAGGTTTCTCACTTTTTACTAATCAAGGAGACCTCTAGTGTTGATAAACATGGACAACAATACATTTGTGAGCTTGTACATCTACATGGGGTTCCACACACAATTATTTCAGATAGAGATGCCCGTTTTAATTCTCGGGTCTAGCAGCAGCTACGGAAAACATTGGGTACGCATGTACGTTTGAGTACATCTTACCATCCTTAGACATATGGTCAGTCTGAGCATATGATTTATGTACTTGAGGACATGCTCCGAGCATGCATCCTGGATTTTGGAGTTTCGTGGGAGAAGCATATACCTTTTGTGGAGTTTTCCTACAACAATAGTTTTCAGGAAACTATTTAGATGGATCCTTAGGAGGCTTTGTATGGTAGGTCATGCCAATCAACCTTACGTTGGCTGGAGGCAGGATAGGTAGCTATGTTGGGACCCTGTCTTGTTCAGGAGACCTCAGAGAAGATAGAGTTTATTTGGAAGAGGATGGATACAGTAATGTCTCGACAGAAGTCATACGCTGATCAGTGGAGATGACCTCTAGAGTTCGAGTTCGATGATCAGGTTTTCTTACATGTTACACCGAGGTTGGGACACATAAGAATTAGGAGGAAGGATAAGATTTTTATAATGTATTTCAGGTCGTTTGATGTGTTGGAGAGAGTTAGGCTAGTTTCCTATTGGTTGTAATTACCTCAGAGGTACCAGGCTATACATGAGGTCTTTCACGTTTCTCAGCTTCGACGTTACTTCTCAGATCCGTATCATGTTATCAACCTAAAAAGGTAGAGTTGGAAGTGGATGCATCATTCAATGAGCATCCTATCTGGATTGTTGATCGCAACATGAATGTTCTCCGTGGATGGTTTGTTCCTCTGGTACGAGTGTTATGGCAGCACGAGTGAGTACAGGATGAGACTTGGGAGAGGGAGACCGATGTAAGATCATAGTGTCTGGAGTTGTTTGGGATTCCTTCTTCTACGTCACATTGCTACTGAAATTCGGGGATGAATGTATTTAAGGGGGAAGTTTTTAATAACCCATATCTTCTTTTTAGGTATGTTTTTCCTTTTCTGGTGTTTTTGATGAAAAAGAGGAGTTTTTGGAAATTTCCTAAGTACACGCCGTGTACTTAATGAGTACATGTCATGTAATCGGTTACCACGGGTATCCATGTGAGGGTTGTGTAGCGGTCGTGCACATGAACATATAGGGGTGACCTGGAGGTCACCTAATGCAAAGTACAAAAATGACAAGTACAATCGGTGTACTTCCAGAGTACACGTCGTGTACTTCCAAATTACATTCTGTGTACTTCTAAAGTACACACCGTGTACTTTATTTTTTCATTAAACACGCCAGGAACATGTCTGACGGATAGAACCATATCCTTCTAGTTTTGGTTCTTTCGAGAGTGAGAGTATGGCCAAAATCCTTATCCAAGCCCTCGAGCATCCGTCCGATCTCTTATTCGACCTCCATCCATTACGTTGGCATCACCACGGTATGCTCTTCCTTCTTCTAGAGATTCGTTTTCTGATTCCTCCTCTTTCGAGAATTATCGTCGGTTAAATGTTTTAAATTTTTTATATATATACGGTGTTATTGAGTGATTCAAGGCTTTAGGTTCACATATAATAAATCCTATAACACTGAGGTAGGTGGTTTGTGCCTTTATGTTGAAAGTATTTGAGTTATATGTGAAAAATCTCCAATACCCATGAACGAGGTATTGCGTGTTTACTATTTTAGCCCTATTTTTTCCTTCTATGCTTGTATTCTTTAGTAGAGGTTAAATTGTTTGTGAGTAGGGTGGATTTCTATGATTTGGAAGTTTTTTTCCCATGCATGATTGCTTGTTTTGACCGTTTGGTCTAGTTTTCCTTTTAGGCTACTATTTACTACCCATGCCTAGTATTATAGGATGGATTAATTGTTCTTACATGATGGTATACTATAAATTTTTTATCCAAGTAGTTCTTGTTGTTTAGTTTGGATTATAGGCATTCTTATTCTTTCTTGAATTAAAAAAGTCCGTGAGAACCTGGTGTATAGACCATAGGGAGAATGGATATAAGGGCTTCTCCCGAGTGTATTTTCTACTTACGAAGTGAGACCATAGGAGGAATTGACGTAAGTGTTTCCTCAGTGTGTCTGTAGTTACTCAATGTAGTCCACAGAGGTAATGGGACGTAAGTGATTCCCTAGAGAGCCTTTAGTTACCGATACGAGACTATAGGAGGAATTGACAGTGAGTGCTTTTTTAGAGAGTCTATGCTTAAGCTAGACCAGAGGGGTTAAAATTAATGTACTTCCACAAGGGATTCTTGTGTTTCTAGGTAAGACCAAATTGGATAGGTTGTGTGTACTTCCCAGAGGGTTACCTTTTGTGTTTACCTGCTGGCTTGTGTCGCTAGGTAGGACCAAGGGGGATAGGTTGTGAGCACTTTCTAGAGGGTTACCTATTTGTAATTACCTACTTTGATTAACTATTTCTTGATATATGAAATTGAATGCATTGAAACTGGGGATTTCTTACTGCTCTGTACTTCCTTGTTTACAAATTTCTTTTACTTATTACCTGCCATATATTCACTAACTGTTAGGCACAGATCTTGTGGTGGTTTCCTACTAGGATTTAGTCTCACACCCTATTTTGGCCATGATTTTAGTCCCTAATAGATTATATTTCTGCAGGTATAGATAAGGGAAAGCACCCTTCTACTTCAGGTACTTGATTGTGGTGGAGTTAGAGAGCATGAGACCAAGATGAGGCTTGTGATGTTGAGGAGCTATTATCTGTTTTCTTTTGTACTTGATTTAGTACTATTTGTATTCTAGAACTGTGATTTGTTTGGATGATTTCCTATAAATATGTATCGTGCATCATTTATATATATATGTATGTGTGCTCTAGTTTATTATATTCCAGTCTTTCACTGTTTACTTGTTTATGGATTATTACTGCTTCCACTGTTGTTATTATTCTCTTCCATTTTGTTAGTCTGCCAATGAGGGCATCATTTCTCCACTATCACACACAAGTCCCTTGGTTCTAGTCAGAAGCCTCTATCATTTGAGGAAATGCGCTTGAGGCCATTTGACCAACTGGGTACGGGGAGCCCCTGGGCAGCTTCTAGAACTGGGACGCTACACAAAGGGAAGCATAAAGCTTCAAACAATTGATTTATTACTGGTTAGGGTGGAGCTTGATAACAGATGACCAAGTTGGATCTCGAGATGCTTGGAGTAGACTTTGTTTTCTTCTACAATGTGGAACATGTTATGCCTGCTATCTTATATCCATATTTTTCTAGTTCTCTAGTGACATGACTTTACATCCTCACTTTTCCAGTTGATATATTTATTATTATTTTCATTTATTTATTGAATCAATTTTCTTCTACTTTTTATTCATAATATTTATATTTCTTCCACTATTTAATATTCATTATTATTCCTTCCAATGTACTACACTTTACTAATGAGGGAATAGTCACCCCACATACACACCCTAGGCCCTCACTTCTAGTTGGTAACCTCTTGAATTTGGGGAGATGTGTTTGGTGCTATGTGGCCCACTAGACTCGGGGCACCAGTTAAGTGGAATCCGAGTTTAGGACGTCACAATATATAACCCTCAAATTATTAGACATGGAATAAGTAGTGAAAACCCATTATGGTAAGATGATATCATCTCACGTCTTTGATTCCTCTCTTATTGATGTTAGTGGGAATGTGATTCCATAAATATTTTCATTCATACTCGGGTTTAATATAATGTCATCCTAGGTGTGGATTGGATTTCTATTCAAAAATCCCGCATCAATTGTCGAATAATAGAAGTTATATTTGAAATTCCAAACCTAAATAATTTCTCCTATCAATGTGGCAATAATTATGAACTTATGATGGATATTACATCCAGTTAGGGGTCTTAATTTTAATTTAGAAGGGGTGTTTATCTCAAATGGTTGGGGAGAAACTTAATATAAATGATATGGATATTTTTTTTATAATTTTGTTTTGTATTTATAGATGAGTTTCCAATCCTTCTACTAAAAAATGAAGTTAATTTATCAGTATAACTCATACCTAGCATCACACCAATTCCAAAGACTCCATATAGGGTGGATTTGATTGATTTTTAGGGATTGCAGAATAAAATCAAATAAAACATTGAAAATGATTAATCTTTCCAAGTGTGTCTCCTTGGGGTGAACCTATTCTTTTTGTGATAAGGAAAGATGGATCAACGTGAATCTACATTGATTATCAAGATCCGAACAATATGAAAATTAATAAAAAGTATCATATTCCTTGTATAGATAAACTATTTAATCAACTGTGAGAAGCTCAATACTTTTCCAAGATTTAACTTATATTTGGATATCATTAATTGAGGGTTAATAATGATGATATTACCATTATGGAATACTATACATGTTATCAAAACTATGAATATATAGTTATGCATTTTGGTGTAACTAATTCCCCTGCTATATTCATGGATTTAATTCATAGAGTCTTTATATATTTCCTTGATCTTTTTTGGTAGTTTTTATAGATGATATTATTGTCTTCTAAAAGGGAAAGAAAGATAATGAATACCACTTGATAATTTTATCGAGGAACCTAAGGAAAGAAAAACTCTTTGAAAAATTTACAAAGTGTGAATTTTGGCTACAAAAGATTTCATTTTTGGATCAAATAATATCAAGAGAGGGCATATCAGTCGATCCATCAAAGATGGAGGCTACTGAATAGTGGCCCCGATCAACCGTGGTGACTAAGTTACATAGTATTCTTGGTTTATATATTATCGATGGTTTGTGGATAATTTCTGATGACTATATAATTGTCTTACAAAGTTTGCTCGAAAGAGATAAAATTCCTATGGATTAGTGAATGTGAGGAAAATTTAAAGTAAATGAAGAGAAAGTTAGTCGGCGCACTTGTTCTTAGATTAACATATAGTAGAGAAGGGTTTGTAATCTATAGTGACGAATCCAAGAAGGTATTGGAATGTGATATTATAAAAAATGGTTTGGTTAATACTTATGCCTCATGAAAATTGAAGGTTCATGGGAAAAATTACCCAAATCAAGATTTTTTTGGCCATAATAATTTTAGAATTTATGATATGGAGGCATTATAATTATAGAG
The DNA here is from genome assembly GCA_963277665.1 of Viscum album. Lineage (NCBI taxonomy): Eukaryota > Viridiplantae > Streptophyta > Magnoliopsida > Santalales > Viscaceae > Viscum > Viscum album. Next base: position 1,025,198,572 of record OY728166.1, read on the forward strand.
AAAAGTTTGTTATATATACTAATCATAAATGTTTAAAATATATATGTGCACAGAAGGATTTGAACATGTTAAAAAATATGGTTAAAGATGATTAATGATTATGAATTCTCAATACATTATCACCATGGGAAAGAGAAAAAGGTGCCAATTATTTTAGTTGAATGGATTATGATAGATTATTTGTGATGAGGATCACAAAAATCCAATATTTTAGGATCTTTAAAGGATAGATCTATAAATCATAAAGGAAGGGGGAAAATATAATATTGCTTAGTTGTATGTTCAACTATCTATCCAAGTAATGATTAAGGTGGTGGAAAAAGAAGATATAGAGATACAATAGAACGATATAAATTTTCCTATGTTTAACCTTGATCATGATGGGATGATACGGTCCAGGAACTGTGTATGCGTTCCTTCCATAATAGACTTGAAGAATGAGTTTTTTTAGCAACATCACAGTTATTCATTCCCTATTCATCCTAAAAGTTAGAATATTTATAGTGATTTGATAGAATTATTCTTATGGGATGGTATATAGAGATATATTTCTATGTTTGTATCTCAGTTCTTAGTATGCCGACAATTTATGGTTGAAAGACAAAATTCTAAAGGGATGTTGCATCTATTTACCATACCAGAATGGAAAGGGGAGAAAATCACTATGTAATTCGATATTAGACCCACCAAAATATCTAAAGGGAATAATGATTTATGGGTTATAGAATATCACCTTAAAAAGTAAGAATAATTCATCGTTATCAATGAAGACATCTCTTTGGATCATATTTCAACGATATACATTAAAGAAGTGGTAAGGTTGCATGGTTTACTAGATTCCATTGTATTTGATAAAGATTTAAGGTTTAAATCAATGTTTTAGTGAAGTATTAGGAATGAAATTAATATGTAATTTAGTTTCATCACTTTTTATCATACTCATATGGATGGTCAACTTGAAAGAACAATTCATACACTATAGAATATGTTGAGATCTTTTTATTTGGATTTTAAATCTGTATGGGATCAAAACCTTCTTCTAGTTGAATTTTCTTACAACAATATCTTTCACTAAATAATTAAGATGGATCCTTATGAATACCTCTACGAAAATAAATGTAGATCTCTAATATTCTGGAATGAATTTAGAGAAAGAAAGCTTTTGGTCCCTGAGATAGCTAAACAAATGGAAGAGAAGGTTAAAGCCATACAACAACATATCAATGAAGATCAATGTCGGAAGGAAATTTATGTTGATAATCACTAACATGATATAGAATTTAAAGATTTTAATAATTTGTTTCTAATATTTTTTCCACATAATAACATTATGATATTTTGGAATGAGGTAAAAATAATCCATATGTATATCAGTCCCATTAAATTTCTTGATCATATTAGGATGGTATCCTAACACATTGAAATTACACCAAACATATATTCAGTTCACGATGTATTCCATGTATCTCTCATGAGGAAGTATATACTTGACTATTCATATGTAATGAACTTATATGTTATACAATTGGAGAATGATCATTCAAATAAGGAACAACCAGTGGAGATTCTGGATCATGTAGATAATGTTTTATGAAACAAGAACACTCACATCGTCAATGTTTTGTGGCACAACTTCTAGTTTGTTCAATTTATGTGGGAACTTGAGGATATGGTGATTCAAAAAGATCACCATTGTCTACATTAGAGTGAAACATTTTGAGGTATATATTCATTTTAGGGTGGAGGGGGTATAATGTAACACCATGAGTTTTTTTGAGAATATTTCAAAGAAATTAAATTTCATAAATGACTTGAGCTACATGATATACCAAGATAATAATGTGTTACACACAAATTTTTCTTTTCATGAAACAAATGCAACACTTTGTTAGCTTACGTGACATAATAAATCACGTTTTAACAAAACCTCAACCTATTATTGATATAGTTATTTAAACATGACCTAGAAACAAGAATTTTAATAAATAACTTTTAAATAATAATTATAACTATTTTACAGAAATTAACCACATTTATAATAAAATATATAATTTTCGGTAAAGTCTTTATATATTTTGAAAATACTATTTTCTCAAAAATATGTTTTTATGTATTTTGTGAAATATAATAAAATTTATTTTTAAAAATTTTAAAAATTGAATTTAATTATATAAAATTTATTTTTTAATTAAAAATTTCAAAATTTTCTCAGGGTGAATTTTTGATATTTTTTTTTGAAAAGTTTCATTTTTTGACGAATTGTGAAAAACACAGAATTTTAATTGAAAAATGAATTTTTTATAATTTATTTATATAGTTAAATTATAATATATTTTTTAAAGTATATATATATTAATAATACATCAATTATTATAATTTAATTCATTTTAATAAATTTGATTTTTTAATTATATATAAAAACATTGTAAACTTGAGATCTTTTCTGCTTTAAAGCCCCTCTCTCTCGATACATTTGTGAGATTATTTTAAATTAATTTTTTTACACTTATGTTATTATAATTTGGAAAAATGGATTCCATATTTGGAATCAAAATAAATTATAATATTTAAAAGGTGAACTTATTTTCTATTAAATTGATTAGTGAAGGAAATTAAAATTTAACTATAATAATTAAGGAAAAAACAGGATTAAATAGTGGTTAAACTAAAAAAAATTAAAAATAAACCAAAACAGGTATAAAAAACATTTTTTGGTATTAATTCCACATTATTATGTATAATTTCTAAATTTTATCCATTTGGACACATTTTCCACATGAAAAACGTGGGTGGAATTCTCTCTTTAAAAAATTGACAAGTTTCCACTCACCCCCTTATAAAAGCCTTCCCCTCTTCCCCTATATTTACACATATGATGCCATTTTTTATAGATAATACCCATAAAAATATATTCCTAACTTCTCTCACCACATCCTTGAAGCCTTACTTTGGGCAGAAATGCAACCAAGGAATGCCTTTGGTGAAAACTAAATGGTGATACATGTAGAAGAGATAACATTCATCAATGAATGATTTTGTTTTATTTATTCCTCAAAAACATTAAATTATTTTTATATCATGATTATATAATAATAAAATTACCTTCAATATAATTATATTTTATTATATTTAGTGTATTACCTACTACCACACAAAATTTCATCTAATGGGTTATGAAATCATCATTTGTGTGTACGACTGATTATTTCCATAGGAACCAATGTTGATCATTTTTCCATTACCACCTATCAATGTTGGGAATATTGATCGATAGAGAATTTATATATGATATTTATTATACTTATTATTTTATTATGATTCTATAATTACTATATCACACATACCTTCATGCATTCCATTTTTTGGTAATATAATAAAGTCGATCTTGTGTACGGGGGACTACTTCCTCGTGAAGTGATGTGAATCATTCAAAAAATAAATGTAATGTGTAAAGTATGTTTTCAATAAATATATTATATATATAACATAAAAAATATTCATTAATGATAATAAATTACATTCTTTTCTTTTATTCCATTCGAAAAGAAAATGAAATCAACATCCATGCGTACTTACGACCTATCGTCTCCATAAACGGTGTATTTCATTTCCTATTTATATCTATTATAGATTATCATAATTACATATATATAATTAATAAATATAATATTAATAAAATATTTATCATTATAGTTATCATTAAATTATTACTAATTTATTATAACAAAAAATATAATTAATCAAAACATTTATGAAGAAAAAGTGGTTATTACCCGAAACATATATTTATCATGGAATTGTTAAAATACGAGTATTATAAAGTCATAATTAAATAATATATTCTATTTTATATATTAATATGGTTATATTATAGATTTATAATAATATTAAATTTATTATAAATGATTTTTGGATGAGTATGAAGAGGTTCAAGACTTACGACATGTGAATATTGTCTCAATTTTACTTCTTTGATACATGTGTTATGTTATGAAACTATATTATATAATGAGTTGTATATACCGTACCGTTACATGTTTTGAAATGAATATATTTATTTTAATGATATTTTAAGATTTATATAATTTTATTCTCTCATGGGGATTATGATATAAATTTACCAAAGTGGTAAGAGTTTATTGCTGTAGTCACATCATTTATCGGGATAGTATATGATTATACATCCATTGATGAAATATTATGATCCATATATGATTAATTATCATTAATTTTATCACACTATTTTTATGAATTATATATTCATGTAATGGTACTATTTTTTCAATCTCTGGTACTTAATATAATTAAAAAAAGGTTTTTTTTTACAAAAATCAGTCTATATTTATCTATTTGATTGAAAATATGTTTTCTTTTAAAAAATGGTTTTCAATTTTTTTTTATAAAATGGTTTATTTCTCTATTATGAATTTTTAAATTGATTTTTTACCCTTGTTTTATTTTTTTAAAAAAAAATTGAATGGAATTTTCATATCTTTTTCCAAAAAAATTCCAATTTGGATTTTACCATAAATATAAAAGGAACCTTCATTTTAATATGTAAGGAATGAATGTAATTTTATTACTTTATGAAATGTAATTTTTTTGAATGTTAGATTGGAATATTTAAAAATTATTTTCAAATAAAAAGGGTTTTCAAAATTTTTTACGATTTAAATATTGTGTTTCTAAACAAAAAGGATATTTTCGTCAAGAATTTTTTTAAATGATTATAAAAAATTATTCTCTATATAGATGAAATTCATTGGTGTTACATATACCTTTCCAGAGATATGATCCAAGAATACCATTCATATTACTTCTTTGAATCAGTCATGTTCTTTTGGAATAATGTTTATGAAACCCATTTATCTTCCAAGAGTTGTACCTTGATAAAATTAAAATGACAACCTACTTCATTCCATATGTTATGATACAACAAATTGATTATGAAACTTTTCAGTTTTCCATAGGTTATGATATGATGACATATTTATGATACCCATTTCATTTCATGGGTTATGATATGATGAATATTTATTATATTGTAGAACACATATGTATGATTTCATTATGTGATAGGTGGGACATATATCTCCATCCAATGCATTGGGTGAGGATTTATATCTCCTAATATAGACAGGACGAAAATGGGGAGTGATCTCAGTTCAGAAATACATGTTTGGAAAGGGAAGTAGACTATGTTTAAAAATATAGGGATGGATCAAGAAGTCAACCGTGTTTAGCAGTACACAAGTGGAACATAGAGTGAACCTAGTTTAGTAAAAAAATTTGTTCACCATGATGATCTTGTAAGTGAGCCTTGGATAATATGAAATAATTTTCTATTCTTATGCCTATTCCACAAATTAAATTTCTTATGAAAATTTTATGGTCTCATGAATCATATTCTTTTATTTCTTTATGATTAATGTATTATGAACTTCCAACCTTTTTAACATGAATCAATATTATGATCTTTGATTTGAAAGGTATGCTTTTATATTGTTATGATCATGTTTAGATACCATTATACTCATGCTATGAAAATATATCTCCATTGTTTACCCTTACAGATCATCCAAGATCACCCTTTCTCATATTTCCTTTCCCATGTTTATGAAGATGTGTGTTATGTATCTTGTGTCTAAATATGGTGCTAGTTATGATGAATGTAGTGGTTGATGGCGTAACTCTACCAGGAACCAGTGCTTATGTTCCCATGTTTCTTAAGGCACTAAAGTATTGTAGTCTTTATGTGTGTGCTTGGGTAATTTAATAAATATTATACAAAAATGATATATTTCTTATTTAGGTTAAGACTATGTATTTATAATGTCACAATTTGTGATAATACAGTAGATTTATCTAGATTTATCTTCCTTTGGTTTTGTGTTAGATTAAATTTATCACTAATTATATTTTATTCCATGATCTCATATCATCTATTCCTTTATTGATTTGATGGTTGACTCTCTTAAATTTCATCTTCATCCACTGATTCATCCATCGAATCCTCTTCACATGTGGAATTATCCTCATAGTATTTAATGACTCCATCTGACCAATCACTAACAAAGAAGGATGTTTGACTCAAATTATTGTGGTGGAATTCAACATTTATGTTATACCTATTTTAGAATAATATACTAGTGTATTTCTATATTAATTAACTAATCTTCCCCAGAGTATGAGATTGAGTTTCCAATAAAATGCATACCTAGATCCATACCGATCTCAAAGAGTCCATATAGAATGTATCCATTGAAATTAGAGGTGTTAAAAAAATAAACAACATGACACTTTGGATAAGGGTTTTACATTCCCCAATGCATCACCATGGGGTGAGCAAGTCAACTTTTTCAAAAAGAAGGATGGATTGATGAATCTTTTCATTAATTTCCATAAACATACCAAAATCATGATCCAGAACAAGTATCATCAACAGTTTATTGTTAATCTATTTTATCAACTCATATGATGTCAATACATCTCAAATATTGATCTTTGATTTGGGCATCTTCTGTTAAGGGTTAAAAGGAATGATATTTATAAGAAAAATTTCTATATGAGGTATGTACACTATGAATTTATAGTGATTACCTTTAGACATATGAATTATCCCACTATATTTAAGGATATAATTAATAGAGTATTTATAGGATACCTTAATCAGTTTCTGTTTGCCTTTAAAGATGTTATTCTTATATATCCAAAGAGAATAAAAGATCATGAAGATAATTTAAATATTGTGTTAATGACCTTTAGAAAGGAGAAATTGTATGCCAAATTTAACAAGTGTTAATTCGAGGTAAAAAATGTATCATTGTCTGATCTAGTAATCATAAGCTATAACATATTAGTAGATCCATCAAAGACTGGAGTTATTAATAAATGACACTAATCGACCATTGTAACTGAGATCCTCAGTTTTGTTTGGTTTATAGGATATTACTGATGCTTTTTGAGAAATTTATTAAGGGTATAAAATCCATTAACCAAGTTATAAAGTAAGTGAGTATAGTTCCTTGTGATGTATTATTATGAATAAAGTTAGAAGGAACTGTAGAATAGGCTAGTCATTCATCATATAAATACATTATCTTATATTTGGGAATGGTTTCTAGTATACAATGAAATTCCAAAAAAAAAGTGTTGGGGTTTCTTCATCATGTTTTCAAGAGGTTAAAAACCATGGCCTATAACCCATGGTTCCTCAATATATTGAAAATAAAAGAAATAAAAAGTAAAAGGTACAAGTGGATATAGGAATTTATGAAACTGAAAAAACACCTCACAACATGAAAAAATCTCCTTTGGGATCAACCACTACACCTGCCTCCCATATAGTGGGCCCTCCTCCATGTTTTGGATTCATCTGTGTTCCATAATCCTCTTAGGGAGAAATATCACTATCCAGTAGGGTAAAATACTCAATAGTTTGAGGATCCAGTTCACTAACTAGATTTGAGCCATCTGATACTACTTTCAGTTCAGAGTTGACACCTGCCTTACTAGTATCAATGTTTGCGGATTTTCATTCAACACGAATAGCCCCAGGATGATTTCAAATTACTCAAAGAGAACCTCCTTGATATTAAAAATGTTTAAGATATCAATAAATCCAAAATGATTATTAATATTAGAGTCACCAACCAAAAAATATTGCGTGATAGGGTTCATAACTTCAATTGAATTGATAACACTTCCATTAGTATACTGATTCATGGATTTTGATCTCAATGGAGATTCAAAATAAATATTTTTCTTACCCTTTACATTTGAGGTAATTAATTTCTCCTTTCTCAATTGAATATCCAAAAATTCCTAAGAACAAATTTTACCATTATAGATACCTATATTGATACTCTGCACATCATTAGACGCCTCATACACTAATTCAACCCTTGTTTTTCTGACCTTCTCCTATGTATATGAAACCTCCATAGTATCCTGATCATCCTAGTTTTATTGCCTATCCAGATGATATTCATCATCACTTGGAACAAAATCACGATAAACTATAAAAATTTCATACAACCCACTAACCAAGGATGCATTCATTTAAGTATCTACGTCTTGAGTATCCCATATTTCTGAAGTTTGAGCCTTAGAACAATCTCTTTCCCCTGAATTAACCAAGCTTGAGATTCACTAGATAAAGTTCCATCATTCCTAAAACTAGTACCAGTATCAAATTACTAGGTCTGAAAGGAAGTAGCCTTAGATGAATCATTATTCTACATGAAAAAATGTAATGTCCCATTCCCCTTGATAATGTAGAAATGTCATGATAGATCTCTGCATAATTGATTTCTTATTTTCAAAATAGATTGACATCTTTAGAAAAATGGGGTCTATTATATTCAAGTCTCAAATAGAATTCATCATTTAATTTATAGAGAAGAACCTTATCAGTGATAGGAGAGATTGGTTCCACCTCTACCAATATAGGATCATAAAATAAAAATTTGGATTCTTCTATTTCATCCTCTTTCATAATAATATTTTAATTACTTATGATTCCTTCCAAATAAATTCTAATGAGAAAATTACCCAATTCATGATTTAGATATGGAATTAGTGATTTTTTAATTAATGATTTGGAGGAATTATCTCTTTGTAGAAATGTGTGATATATAAAATAATCATTATAGTGTGAAATATATATTATCAATGAAGGAATTTAATATATGAATATGGGAATATATGGAATTAATAAATGATTATGACTGCTAAATACGTTACCACCAATATAAGGTAAATAAGGTGGCTGAGTCTTTAAAAAGGAATGAGCATGATACTATATCGATGATGAGGATTAAAAATGACCCAATACTCATAGATTTGTCGAGGATGGGTCTTGAAGTTCAAATGAGTGGAGAAAAATCTTATATTTCCCTAATGACTAGTTAATCTTTCATCATTATAAAGAATAAAAAATCATAGAAATATGATGTAGTGATATAAAAAATGTAGTGAATATTCTGGTGTTCAAATTTGATAAAGATAGAGTAATAAGGATTGGAAAATGATAATTTTTCTCATAAAAGGAAAAATATAGGAATGAAAATTTGGATGATGAACATAAATCATCCTTCTCTATAAATATGGGAATTATAATGATTTATAGATATTTAAAACAAATATTTGTGTGGGAAATCCTAAAAAAATAAATTATAGTAGATATAAGTTGATGCTTGGTGTGTTAACAAGTTGACTCTAAAAAAAGTCTAAGCGTATGTCGAAACCATTAACAATACTAGTGTATAAATGGGAAAGAATGATCATGGACTACATCTTTGGGATCCCTAAAATGTCTAAAGACCAAAATGTTTTTTTGGGTTATAGTTGATGGACTTATAAATTTAGCACATTTAGTCCAAATTAAATGATTATTATCCCTTGATGAAATCACTAGGATATGCATAAGGGATGTAGTAATGTTTAAGGGAGTACCACTATTTATTTTATCTAATAAGGATCCAAGGATTACGTCAAGGTTCTCTAGATGTATTTAGAAAACAACATAGACAGGGATGAGCTTTATCAATAAATATCAAGCTTAGATAGATGGTCAGTTTGGGAGGACAATTTGAACTCTAGTGGATATGTTATGATCTTATTCGATGGAATTAAATTAATGTTGGGATCAATACATCCCCTGGTATTGTTGTAAAATAACAAAAAAATTTATTATAGAATTCATATGAAACCATATGAGGCTCTGTATGAAAATATATGAATGACTCCAATATGATGGGATGATTCTAGAGTGAGAAAAGTGATAGGTTATAACCTTTTCCAAGAAATGATATAAAAGTTTTAAACTATTCCACAAAATATGAAAGATGTACAAATTGAACAGAAGATTTATACATATAATAATTGACAAGATATTGAGTTAGAGTTAGTGATGTAATTTTCTATAAAGTATCTCCATGGAACCAAGATTTGATATTTAGGAAAAAAGGGAACCTGAGCCAAAGATACATTGGTCCATTTGATATTATTTATCATGTAAGGGTTATAAACTATTTCATAGAACTCCCACTACACCTATCCAAATTACAAGATGTGTTCCCTGTATTTATTTTGATAAAGTATATACTATATCCTTCACACATAATGAACTCATAAACCATGCAACTGGAATATGATCTCTCCTATGAAGAATAACAAATGAAAAATAATTGATTGAATCGAAAATATTTTGTGGAACAAGAGAACCCATATACTAAAATTCCTTTGCCGGAATCAAAATTTTGAGTACGCTATATGGGAACCTAAGTATGTTGTGAGAGAGAATTGGCCCCACTTGTTTTCCTCTTTATATTAAAATATTGAGTATAAAATTATATTGAAGGGGGTAGAATATAATGACCTTGAATTGTTCATTAATAAAACTTGATGTAATGTTTGATAAATTATGTCACACACTACACCCATCATAAATAAACCACAAAAGTTTAGAAGAAAATTATTAACTAATATATAAAAAAACTAGAATTTTTAAAATTATAACATGTAACCATTATAATATAAATAATAAATATGAATTAATATTAAAAAAAATATGTTTTCAATAATATATATTTTCTTTATATAACTAATTTTATTTAAAAATAGTGAATTTAAAAATTTTACATTGTAAATATAAAAAAGTTAAATTAGTTTTTAATTAAAAATATTATAATTTCATGTGTATTAATTTTTTATTTTTTATTAAAAGAATTATTTTTTGATAAAGAATATGGTTTTTTGAAAATAATGTTTTTGATGATTGTATCATTATTTAAATATATCCTAAATGTAAAAACACATTTTAAATGAGAAAATATTTTTTTGAGGAATAAAATTAGTCATTTTATTATATTCATAAGCTTTAAAATCCTATGTCTGACATTTTTAGAACTGAATTAAAATGTTAGTTTAATAAAAAAAGTTTTTAGTTTTTTTATTCAGTCATGAATTTTCATGGTGAGATTTAGATTTGGAATGTCAATTAAATACCCATACCTTTTATAGGATACCCACTCTAGGCGTTCATGCTATGTTTTGGAATTCAAGTCACTAGAGCTTTGGGTCATGCTGATTTGGGTCTTTGGGCCTTTGTAACTTCAAGTAATGTTAGGTTTATCTCTTAACCATGTTTAAAATAGAATTTATTTAATGAAATGGTACTCGATCTAAACCTATTAAAAAACTATGTAGAAGTATACTAGTATAATCATTAAGATGTTAAAATAAAAAGACCTAAAACACTCATGGTTGTCTTTAAAATGAGTTTTTTAGGTGGGATTCAACCCACACCCAATTTAACCTTACATATTCCCTATTTTTTGTCCATTGATTCATTAATAGTATGTTTACATTATTTAAAATGATTAAGTTACTTCCAAAACTACCATTATATTTAATAATAAAAAGTTAACACTTACACCACATTAAGACTCACACTAACTTGGAATTTATCCTTAAAATGTTTCTAAATTGATCCTAATTGAACCATATACCATGTGAAAATTACCTAGTCACTATTATTTAGAATATTTCCCCTATTTAAAAGGATAATTACTAGAAAAAAGTATTTTTAACAATGTGTGTATCCACTTTTTCTTAGTGTTTCCTTCTCAATTTTTTCTATATTAACTCAGAAAAACCAAATTAACATAATGAAAATATTATTAATATTATACTAAAATGAAATTATATCTAGTAGAAATTAATTATTAAATATTTCTCATCCACTATGAAAACAAAATAACATCGATCGTACATACATGTAAATTATTTCCTCCATAGAGAGATGCAGATCGTTTTCCATCATCACCTCTTTGGTATAGTACCAAGGAAGAATTTTATTTAGAATTATATTTTTTTATTTCAAAAATTAAATTCCAAAATTATCTTTATTCATATAGCACCATTTCATCCATTCATTGAGAAATGGGATCGTTAATCGTGTGTATGATGGACAACCACCACTATAAAAAATTAATTTATTTTGTCATCAAAACCCTTCATCGATAGTAATAAGAATGGATTTAATTAGGATATATGATAATAATGATATGTTCAAGGTTCTTAATACGTCACATTATCATTATCTAAATATATCCCCTTAATTAATAAATCATTATTACATGCTACCATTTGGGTTGATTTGACCACCTATATAAATAATATTTTAATGATTATTTTCTATATGATTATGGGATTTAATATAAAGGAAAGATAATGTGATAATGATATATAATTTTTTAAATTATTCCTGGAATCTACTTTTAATATTTAAAATATTAATTAATACTTCACCTTTTTATCGATTAACACGTTGAAAACTAGTTCAACACGATTTCCATTTTCACATGTCGTATTCATGTATTTTACTTAATGAAAATGTGATATAATAAATTAAAGAAGAAAATATGATTATTCAATGTTTTATGATCTATGATTTATGAATATGAAACTAATTAATGAAAATAAATCTGTACTTAATGAAGTTTGTATGAAACAAACAACCCAAAGTTCTAACACCGATAATGAATAAAATTATAATCTTTTAATATATTTGTAATATAAGGTTATAAAATAATCATAAAAATGATAGTAAATTCATATTATGGTCCAATAATAAGTGATTAAGAAATATTTTTCCATTATTAATGATTTTAAAGAAAATCTATTAGAATCCTAGGTAAAGGAAAAGTACCTGGTGACATAAACTTATTTACTTGGGTTATAAAATTTTGTATTGAGATTTGTATTCAAAGACTATCCATTTTTAAGGATTTTATCTATTTATTTTTGGTGATATTTTTTTATACAATTCCATTTTCCTAAAAAGAATTTATCTATTAAAAAAACCATGAGGATTTTTTGAAAAGAGGTTCATAACTATGATATTTATGACAATGAATACAAAATGTTTTATAAAACATCTTTTCATTATTTAGTTTTTATTACCTTAAAATAATATATCTACAATGTATTTATTTTTGATGTTTTACCCTATATTTTCTTTAATTATGAAATTATTTTGGGTCATCATGTTTTTGCTATCAAATGATCTAATTCTTGAAATTATTTTATACCATTTGGATGTTTTATGATCCCCATTTTTTTAAATGGATTATTTATGAAAATTTAAAGATTTCTATTTGTATGTTTAAGAAACACATTATTTTTGTAGGATCGAAATATTGATGTAGATGCTCAATATACAAGAGGGGGGGGGTGAATTGTATACTTTAAAAATTCCTTTGGAACCTTTAATGTTAGTTACAAATAACTATTTTTTCCTCGAGTAAAGGAAAGGGATAAGTTAAACAAAGTTAAACTAAGCAAATTCACAACACCTCTAACACCGAATGCAAACTTGTAAAGAGATTCCGAAAGTAGGTTCCAGAAATATGGTTCCGGAAATTGAAACTTAACAAAAGTTACAATATGAGATTCTATCTTAAAGCGTATAGAATATAAAAGAAACAGAGTACAAGTAAGGAAGTATAAGAAAGTTATACTTTCCTTATAATACAAAAAGCAGTGGAAATAAACAAGTAGTAGAACTAAAAGTAACAAGATAATAGTCTTTTAACCCAAAGTGAAGGGTATCCAACAACCTTGGATAAAGGTCCCTCGAGTTATACTTTCAAGCAAGTCTGTCTTACCCACACCAGGGTAAGCCCTCGATACAAAGATCGGAGTATCTCTGTCTTGTTATCCCCGCAAGCCCTCAACTTCAAGGTAGTTGGCAACCTCTGTCTTCCTCAACAAGGAAGCCCTCGAACTTCAAGGTAGTCGACACCTCTGTCTTCCTATCCTCGTAAGTCCTCAAATGTAATCACCAACATTCGGATTCGCACGAAGCTTTGAGAGTTAATAAAAGACTCTCTCTCTAGAAATCACTTCATGTATGTAATCACATGAGTCGAAGATCAGTCAGCCTTTCAGCACTTCAGCACTAAGCTCTTTCAAATAATCTCCTATTTATAGGCAAATTTCCAACGGTCGGCTCCTTCTTCCAACGGACATATTTTCTATGAAATTTGGAAGGACCTGTACACGTGTAACTCAACCAACGGTTAATAAGAAACAGAATAGACGACATCGTTTTATAACAGACTATGTATAACTGAATGTACGACATCGTTTTGGAATGAAGAAAATGTAAGTAAAGACTAATTAATAGTTCGGAGTGTTAAGCAAGTCAAAGGTTCAGAGTCTAACCAAAATGAAGTTCGGAGTCTATGTTAAGAAATGTTCAGATTCTATTTTATAGGAAATTAGAGTCTGGTTTCATCCGAAATCAGATTCTAAATCTGTAGAGTTTGGATTCGAACTTCTTAAAAGTTCGGAGTCAAACTTCTAAAGAGTTCGGAGTCGAACTTCTAAAGAGTTTGGAGTCGAACTTATTAAGAGTTCTGAGTTGAACTTCTAAAGAGTTCAGAGTCGAACTTCTAAATAGTTTGGAGTCGAACTTCTAAAGAGTTCGGAGTGTAACTTCTTAAGAGTTCGGAGTCGAACTTCTTAAGAGTTCGGAGTTGAACTTCTAAAGAGTTCGGAGTCGAACTTCTAAAGAGTTCGGAGTAGAACTTATAAAGAGTTTAGAGTAGAACTTCTTAAGAGTTCGGAGTTGAACTTCTTAAGAGTTCGGAGTCGAACTTCTAAAGAGTTCGGAGTTGAACTTCTTAAGAGTTCGAATTAGAACTTCTTTAGAGTTTGGAATCCAGAATTCGGATTAAAACTATATTACAGATCACATCCAAGATTCGGATCCTAAAAATAGAATACTCTAACTTTTCATTATAAGGCTCTGACAATTTAGTTGTGATTCCGGTTTTTGATTTTAAGGGAAAAAATGGCTAAGTATAAGAAAATCTTGGTTAAGGTAAATTTCCTTAAGGAAGTAAATTTTCCTTATTTGAGTAATAATAATATTTACTTAAGTATAAGGTGTTTGTGATTTTTAAAACAAGAAGGAATGGAAAAGTCATAAGGAAAGCCTTATTGACTCAACAATCTCCCCCTTTTTGGAAAGCACAAACATCCTTTTGAAAAAGTATATAAGGATTTTGAAAATTTTCATTAGATTATTTAAAACTTATCTCCCTTCGTTCATGGATAGAAGTGAATACAACTAACTTCCCCTTAGGCATTGAAACTCCAAGGATTGTATTCTGGGTTTCTGGAGTAGAGTTTTCATTATTGTAAGAATGAAACAAAACGTAGTGGGAAACTCCCCCTTTCATTAAGGATATTTCTCTCAGAATTTTTTCTTTTCTCCTCCTCAGGAATAGTTCTTTTTCCTTCTCCCCCTTTGTGATTTTCAAAAAGAATTGAAGGGAATGGAAAAAAAATTATGATACCTGAAACATTAGTATACAACAAGAGACAAACCGAACAGATAATCATTTCATTAGAGTTGTGGGCAAAAAAAATTACAAGGAAAGACAACTACAACAAAAGATTGAAGTGGGTTCATTTTTCTTCCTTTTCCTTTTGAATAAGCTGCTTCAACAAGGCTTTGAGTTTCTTCAGGTCTCTTTTGTCTTCCTCTCGTTGCATCTCCAAGGCTTTTATCTTTTCTTCTTGGGATTTTAACAGCTGTGATTGAGCCTCTAAGGTTTCTTTTTGCAAATTCAATAACTCATCCTGCTTCTGCATCCACTACTGAAACTCAATCCGGAAATCTCTTTCAAATTTTCAATTCTGAGATACTGAGTTAAGATTTCCATTCAGATCCCTGGCCTGTTGATTCCGGACATTTTGTTCCTGGGTCAACTTCTCAGAAATTTCAGTAACCTTTTTTTCCTCCATTCCAAAAGCACTTTGAACATCAGCCTGAAAATTTTCAAAGTGTACTAAATCTTCGTCCACTCTCTTAGACCACTTGGTTACTTTACTACAAGATTTCCTATGCACGTCATAATCGATTAGAAAAATTTTCTGTTCAGCTTCCATCTTCACAAACTTATCCATTACCATGGATAAGGAATCATATTTTTGATTCATAGATTGTTGCAGCAACTGGCATCTAGAATCTACAGTTGGAAGAATCGGTATTATGTCCACCAGCTTTCTCAGAGATTGAACCAAAAAATCATGCCCGTGGGATGATGATTCCGAATCAGAGACTTCTTTTTGAGATTCCTCTTCTTCAACTGGCATCAGCTTCCTTCTAGAGGTACCACCAACCTCTTTCTTTCTAATGATATCTTAAATAGGTGTCTCCATTAAAGTTTTCTTGCCTTTATCAGAATTCGGAATGGATTGCACATTTGGAGAAACTTACTCAGATTCAGAAAACATGAACAATCTGATATTCATTTGGTTGTTTTCTTTCTTTTCCTTCTTCAAGATAGTTCCTTTGACAGGATTCTTCTTCATCAAACAACTCATTCTCTTCTTCTTCCTCTTCGTGTTGCTTGCCGGATTCCTCATCTCTCTTCCCTAGAGATACTATTTTTCCAAATTCAGACTTATAATCCTGAAATTGTTTGATCAAGGTATCTATATCTTCACTCTCCTCCTCTTCTTCTTCTTCTTCCTCTACCTGTTCTAATTCTTCTTCAACAGCTTCAGCACCTTCTTTCTCAGCTTCTACTACAGGGTGTTTACCCTTGTTCTTTTCCGGAGTGAAAATTTTTTTTGCTGATGTTTCTGGTAAAGAAGGTTCGACTCCGAAAGTTTCCGGAACTGGAAGCCTTTCAGAAGCCAACTCTGTACCTTTTAGCAACGATTGTACTAGTCCAGCTTCAGTCATCTTCTTCCTCAACTTCTTTTCCTTCGTTTGTCTTTCCATCTCCTCACCAGCCTTTTCTTTTAAAGCCTTAGCCTCAGCAGGGTTGAGTCCGAATTGAGGATCCCCTTCCTTCCTCATTTCCTTATATTTCCTCCATTTTGCTGCTACTTCATCTGCAGAGATTTTCTGCTTCTTCGGTTTGGGTGGTGCAGATTTAGTTTCCTTCGGCTGAGGAAATTCTTCATCAGTAACTACTTCCTTAGACATTATCTTCATCCTTTGCTTTTTTAAAGGTTCCAGAGATTGTGTTTCTTTTTCAGCTGCTTCAAATTCTTCCACAGATAGGGGTAAAATTCTCCGGATTCACTAGAAAATCCCATCTTCATTCTCTTAAGCGTATCATCACTAACAAGCATGAGCTTGCAATTCCGGATCATTGATTTGCAGGAAACTTTGAATGATTCTAAGCATCGAACAATCAACTTTGATTATAAGGATGGATACATTATAATCTGAGCTCTTAGATTTCCTTCTTTTATATTCTTGATCGTAACCAAGACATGCCTTATCAGATTTATCTTTCTTAGATTTACCAAAAAATCTAAGACATAGATATCACTCTTCTTCAGATTGTCTTTATCTCCTCTTCTCGGAACCAGAAAACCGTGCACCCATAGTTGTAGTATTCTATTATTCGGAGTGAGCCGAGCAATCTTAGTAGTTGAATCATCCTTGAGCCCAAGACACTGCAGTGCTTTTTCCTTAACGAAACTTCCTTGCACATCCGGAAGTTTGTGAGAGCAAAATTCAGCTTCTCCCTCATATGCTATACCAACCAGGCTTGCTTCCTTAGTGTAAGAAAGTTTATAAGTCTTTCTATAAGACTTAAAAGAAAATTTTTCTCTGTCATCTTCCACTAGGAAGGAAACATACTCATAAAATTCTATCAACAAATCAGTGTAAACCGGATCCTGTTTATCTGACTTGGCTATGTAGATGTCTTCCCATCCATTTAGTCTAATATTTTTCGAAATAATAGAGTCAAGCTTATAAAAATCCGGATGGACTATCCTTTCTCTGTAAACTAACCACTTTGAAATTGGTTTTGTAGTTGACATATCTTTTGAAGTTGCTTCAATAGACATTCGGAGTGAAGTAGAATGTAAGATTCAGATTAGCTTCACAGGGTTCAGAACTAGCCTTAAGAGGAGCAGTAGGGCTTCGAGACGCAAAAGCTTGAAAACCGATGTGGAACAAGTCTCGGGACCCCCTTTTTATAGGCAAATAAAATGACCATTGGTCTTCCAATTATCATCCAATGGTTGAAAATACTTTGATCTGATCTGACGGTTGAGAATAACCCTGTAAAAAAATAAAGTGACACAGATCATTTGAGGTTTTTTTTTAAAAAAAATTCGGAATTGGGGAAAAACTGGAATCCAAACTAAACAATGAAGATACTAGTAAGAAAAATTTGATTATAAAACTGTAGATAGGGAAATCATAACTTACGGATTGACAAGAAATATTATTTGAAATTGGTAATATTCTTCCATTAAAAAAAACATTATTACAAAAAGTCTAGTACAAAAAAAACATTACGATAAGCCCAGTCTGAAAATCTTCATTCTGAAAATTTTCAGTACGAGAATTCCATTCCGGAAGTTTTTAATATGAAAAAAAATTCCAATTCGGAAAATTTCAGTTCTGGAAATTTCCATTCCGGAAATCGTAGTTCTGAAAAGTTTGAAAACAATCTTTGAAAAAAAATTTGTTATTCTAACAAACAAATGTACTCCCCCTATGACAAGGAGTTTATTAATGTAAGGAGACTTTTTCAACAAAAGGATAATTAATAAGGATTACCTTACAGTTATCATCCCTAACTTCTGTTTAATGTATTAAAATCTATTAGAAGGCAAAAATTTTGTGAAAATATCAGCAAGTTGATCTTGTGTTCCGATAAATTGAGTAATGATATCTCCTTTGAGTGTGTGATCCCTAAGAAAGTGATGCCTAATATCTATGTGTTTTTCACGGGAGTGATGTGCAGAGTTCTTACTAAGGGCAATGGAACTTGTGTTATCACACAAAATTTGAGTTTTAGTAAAACTCAAGCCATAGTCTGTGAGTGTGTGTTGCATCCACAACACTTGAACACAACAACTTCCAGCTGCTACATATTCAGCTTCAGCAGTGGAGAGTGCTACAGAATGTTACTTCTTGCAGGACCAAGAAACTAGTGAATCTCCTAAGAAATGACAACTTCCGGATGTACTTTTTCTATCCATTATACATCCACCAATGTCAGCATCAGAAAATCTTTTTAGAACAAAATCATTTCCAGAATTATAAAATAATCCTAGATCCATGGTTCCCTTAAGGTAGCGAAAAATTCTTTTTACTGCCTTTAAGTGAGATTCCTTAGGATTGGATTGATATCTTGCACATAAGCATACTGAAAACATTAAGTCTGGTCGACTAGCTGTTAAGGAAAGTAAACTTCCTATCATACCTCTAAAAGCTGTTTGATCTACTGGTTTCCCAGCTTCATCAAGATCTAAAGAGTTTGAGGTACCAATAGGAGTACTTATGCTCTTAGTGTTGTCATAACCATACTTTTTAAGAAGATCTTTAATATACTTATGTTGAGATATGTAGATTCCTTATAGTTTTTAGAAAATTTGAAAACCAAGTAAAAAAGTTAACTCACCCATCATACACATTTCAAACTCATATTTCATTAGACTTGGGAAAGATTCGGTCAAAGATTGCTGAGTTGAACCAAATGTGATGTCATCAACATAAATTTTAACAATCAAAACATATTTCTTATCTTTATTTATAAAAAGAGTTGGATCTGCATTTCCCTTAACATAGTTATTTTGAAGAAAAAATCTAGTGACTCTATCTTACCATGCTCGTGGGGCTTGTTTAAGACTATACAAAGCTTTGGTAAGTCTAAAAACATGATCAGGATGTTTTGTATCTTCAAAACCAGGAGGTTGTTCAACAAAAACTTCCTCTTGAACATAACCGTTAAGAAAAGCACATTTCACATCCATTTGAAAAAGTTTGAAATTAGAGAATGCTGCAAAGGCAAGTAGAATATGGATAGATTCAAGTCTAGCTACTGGAGCATAGGTTTCTTCACAGTCTATTCCTTATTGCTGATTATATCCTTTAGCAACAAGTCTAGCTTTATTTCTTACTATGACTCCATTTTCATCACATTTATTTCTGAAAACCCATTTTACTCCAATAACAGAAGTTTCCTTAGGTCTTTCAACCAAGGTCCAGACATTATTCCTTTCGAATTCATTTAGTTCATCATGCATGGATTTAATCCAATCATCATCACCTAAAGCATCATCAGTGCTTTTAGGTTATAATTGGGAAAGAAATGCTAGTTGTTCTACTTAATTTCTTAAGGAACTTCTAGTCCTTACAGGTTGATTTACATCACCAATGATACTATCACTGGGATGATTCTTAAGAAACACCTGATTTGGGTTTTGTAAAACCTGTTCATCAACATAGGGTAGAAAGTCTTATGGGGTAAATATTTCAGAAGTATCTTCTATAACATTATCCTTATCAGAAGGTTCTTCTATCAAAGGTTGATAATCAGTTTTTGAAAACTCATCCGAGGAAGAAGGTAGGGATGGTTTAAAAACAAAAGGATCTGACTCATTAAATTTTACATGTACTGTTTCTTCAATAGTGCAAGTATTTTTATTAAAAACTCTATAGGCCTTAGAGGTTGTGGAATATCCTAAGAAAATTCCTTCATCAGATTTTGGTGCGAATTTATGTAGGTTATCTTTAGCATTCAAAATAAATACCTTGCAACCAAAAAATTTGAAGTAGGAAAGTCTTGGTTTTCTACCATTCCATAACTCATAAGGAGTTTTATTAAGAAAATGTCTAATTAAAACTCGATTTATAGTATAGCAAGCAGTACTTACAGCTTCAGCCCAGAAATGTCTAGCAATAGAATATTCACTCAACATGGTTCTAGTTATCTCTTGAAGAATTCTATTTCTTCTTTCAACTACACCATTCTATTGAGGAGTTCTAGGTGCTGAAAAATTGTGAGTAATACCTTTCTTACTACAAAAGTTTCAAAATCAGAGTTTTGAAATTCTCCTCCATGATCACTATGAATAGTTTTCAATGGAAGGTTTTTCTCATTTTTAACTTGAGCTCTAAAACTTTTGAAATATGAAAAATCTTCAGGCTTCTTTGCTAGAAAATAGACCCAAGTAAACCTACTGTAATCATCAACTAGAACAAACACATAGTATTTGCCTCCAATACTTCCAGTTTGTGTTGGACCAAAAATATCCATGTGCACTAACTGTAATGCATTGGTTGTTGAGACTTCACCAATTGATTTAAAACTAGATTTATGTTGCTTGCCATATTGACAAGGATCACAAACTTTAGAAGAATCAAATCTAAGCTCCAGTAGATCCTTAACTAGTTTCTTCGTAGAGAGTTTACATAGGTTCCAAAGGTTAAAGTGACCTAGTCTTCTATGCCATAACTAGGAGTGATCTTCCATTGCACTTAGGCAAGGTAAATCTTGGCTTCTGAGGTCTTCTAAGTTCAGATTGTAAAAATTCTCTTGCCTATTGGATGAGAGAATAAATTCTTCCTTGGAATTGTGAACTAAGCACTTATCATTCCTAAAATTCACAAGGTAACCTTCATCACATAACTGACTTATGCTAATGAGGTTGTGCTTAAGACCTTTAACAAAAAAGAACATTTGAAATCAAGGTTTTACCAATAAGAACAATATTACCAATACCAACAATCTCTCCCTTAGCATTATCTCCGAAAGTTACCTTTCCTCCATTCGTTTTGATAATCTTTTCAAAAAATCTTTTGTTACCAGTCATGTGCCGGGAACATCCACTATCCATGTACCATGTATTGTTGCTGGTACTCTCGTTATTTTCGTGAAATCAAGAAGAAAATTAGACTTTCGGAATCCAAACTTGTTTGGATCTGAGATTTCCATATAATAAAATTTTAGGAACCCACATCTTCTTATAAAAGTAAGCTTTTTGAAATCCTAAAGATTTGGTTTTGTTTAAGGAACAATTCTTTGCCCAGTGACCACCACATTGACACTTGGTACAAAATGGGGCACTTTGAGGAACAAAATAATTGTTACTGAAAATTGGTTTTGCATGGGTATGACCAAATCCGGATTTATTTCTTAAAGGTCGTATTTCAGAATACATTTTATCAAAATTTTCCTTGCCATGGGTAATGTTTGATAAACACTTCTTTAAGGAAAAAATTTCAGACTTGAGTTTTACAACCAAGTTTTTATCCTCAAAATCATTAGTTTTAGAACTAGAGCTAGGCTCAAAAACATTTTTATTAGAAATTACTTTTTCCAATTCTTTAGAAAGTTTGTTCTTCTCAGAACATACTTCCTCAAGATTCATTGAAATACTTTCAAAATCAGTATTTTTCTTATCAAGATCTTTAGAAAGATATGATATCTCTTTTGTAAGAATAGAATTCCTAGAGTTTTCCTTATCAAATTTCTTATTGAGTTTGGAATTCTCAATTTCATGAAGTTCAACAAACCTATAGACTTCTTCATAAGTAGGTAAAGTATTTTCCTCATCAGAAGATGATTCTTTGTCAGAAGAGTTATAATACTTACTATCATTGGAATTTAAAGAAACATTGGTCAATGATTCAGCATTTCGTACCTTAGCCATAAAACAATGATTATCAATAGGTAATCTAGCTATAAGACCAAGATTCTTCTGTCCTGAAGATTCATAATCAGAAGATTCATCTGAAGATTCACCACCACTTGCACTCCAGGTGTCATTGGCTTTCAAAACTTTCTTAGCTTTAGCTTTATAATATTTCTTTCTGTTTCTGTCTGAATGCCTTTCTTTTCTTTATTTCTTTTTGATCATAGGGAAATCTGGTCTAATATGTCCAGCTATTTTTCATTCATAACAAGTAACTTCTCCATCTTTCTTATCTTTCCTTTCATTTTTCTTATACTTTGATTGGAAATTTCTCTGGCCAGCTATCTTGTTCATCCTTCGAGCAAGATTTGCTAGTTCATTTTCTGAGACTTCACACTCACTAGATTCGGATTGGAAAATAACTTTCTTAGACTTGGATCTGGTTACTCTCTCAGGAGTCCTAGCTTTCATCTGATTTGAAGTTGTAGTAAAAGCAACAGTACCATTTCCATTCTTCTTCTTGATGTTGTCTGCATCCCTCTTCATTCTGGTTTCATGTTGTAGAAGAGTTCCAAAAATATCATCAAGAGAGATCTGAGTGACCTTCCTATTTTCATCTATAGCTGTTCTTTTGGATTCCCACTCATTGGGCATAATATCAATTATTTTATCCACAAGAGCTTCATCATCTAAACCTTTCTCTCCCATATATTGTAGGCTGTTGACTATAGTCATGAATCTCTATTGAACTTTACAGATTGGTTCTCCATAAGGAAAGTTTAAGCCATGATATTCAGCTCTAAGCATAGCTCTTCTAGTCTCAATCACTTTACAAGTCCCAAAGTGTGTAACCTCTAACTTCTTCTAGATACAGTTAGCTGCTTCACAAGAAGAAATTTGGCTATATATATTTCTTGTCATTGAACATAGTAGAGTATTGCGTACCTTATAATTAAGTTGATATTCTTGCTTTTCCTGGTTAGTGAAAGTTCTAACTTCCTTGTTAGGAATTTTATAATCACCAGTAAGCATTACAAAATTATCTACTCCAGTGTTGATAACAAAAGTCTTCATTCGATCTCTCCAGTACTCATATTCATTACCATCAAATATAGGTGGTCTTGTAGGATTTAGATTAACAATCGAACTAACATTAATTCCTGCCATACTAGAACAACCCTTGGCACACAAAATTGTTAGTTGCAAAAGTTTTGTAATAACAAAGTTCGGAATGAGAATGTTCGGAATGGTAAAGTTTGGAATGGCAAAGTTCAGAATGAAAAAGTGAGCAAGAAAAACTTATTCGTAAGTATAATTATTTCAAAAACCTCATCGGATACCAATTGTAGGATCGAAATAGTGATGTAAATGCTCAATATACAAGAGGGGGGTGAATTGTATACTTTAAAAATTACTTAATAACCTTTAAAGTTAGTTACAAATAACTATGTTTTCCTCGAGTAAAGGAAATGGCTAAGTTTAACAAAGTTAAACTAAGCAAATTCACAACACCTCTAACACCGAGTGCAAACTTGGAAAGAGATTCTGAAAGTAGGTTCTGGAAATATGGTTCCGTTAATTGAAACTTAACAAAAGTTACAATTTGAGATTCTATCATAAAGCGTATAGAATCTAATTAAAACAGAGTACAAGTAAGGAAGTATAAGAAAGTTATTCTTTCCTTATAATACAAAAAGCAGCGGACATAAACAAGTAGTAGAACTACAAGTAACAAGATAATAGTCTTTTAACCCAAAGAGAAGGGTATCCAACAACCTTGGATAAAGGTCCCTTGATTTATACTTTCAAGCAAGTCTGTCTTACCCACACCAGGGTAATCCCTCAATACAAAGATCGGAGTGTCTCTGTCTTGTTATCCCCACAAGCCCTCAACTTCATGGTAGTTGGAAACCTCTGTCTTCCTCAGCAAGGAAGCCCTCGAACTTCAAGGTAGTCGGCACCTCTGTCTTCTTATCCTCGGAAGTCCTCGAATGTAATCACCAAAATTCGGAGTCGCACGAAGCTTTGAGAGTTAATAAGAGCCTCTCTCTCTAGAAATCACTTCAAGTATGTAATCACATGAGTCAAATATCAGTCAGCCTTTCAGCACTTCAGCACTGAGCTCTTTTAAATGAGCTCCTATTTATAGGAAAATTTCCAACGGTCGGCTCCTTCCAACGGTCATATTTTCCATGAAATTCAGAAGGACCTATACACGTGTAACTCAACCAACGGTTAATAAGAAACAAAATAGACGACATCGTTTTATAACAAAATTTGTATAACTGAATGTACGAAATCGTTTTGGAATGAAGCAAATGTAATTAAAGACTAATTAATAGTTCGGAGTGTTATGCAAGTCAAAGGTTCGGAGTCTAACCAAAATGATGTTCGGAGTCTATGTTAAGAAATGTTTGGATTCTATTTTATAAGAAATTAGAGTCTGGTTTCATCAGAAATCGGATTCTAAATCTGTAGAGTTCGGAGTCGAACTGCTTAAAAGTTTGGAGTCAAACTTCAAAAGAGTTCGGAGTCAAACTTCTTAAGAGTTTGGAGTCAAATTTCTTAAGAGTTCGGAGTTGAACTTCTAAAGAGTTCGGAGTCGAACTTCAAAAGAGTTCGGAGTCGAACTTCTAAAGAGTTCGGAGTCGAACTTCTTAAGAGTTCGGAGTCGAACTTCTTAAGAGTTCGGAGTTGAACTTCTAAAGAGTTCGGAGTCGAACTTCTAAAGAGTTCGGAGTCGAACTTCTAAAGAGTTCGGAGTCGAACTTCTAAAGAGTTCGGAGTCAAACCTCTAAAGAGTTTGGAGTCTAACTTCTAAAGAGTTCGGAGTCGAACTTCTTAAGAGTTCGGAGTTGAACTTCTTAAGAGTTCGGAGTCGAACTTATAAAGAGTTTGGAGTCGAACTTTTTAAGAGTTCGAATTAGAACTACTTTAGAGTTTGGAATCTAGAATTCGGATTTAAACTATATTACAGATCACATCCAAGATTCGGATCCTAAAAACAGAATACTCCAACTTTTCATTACAAGGCTCCGACAATTTGGTTGTGATTCCGGTTTTTGATTTTAAGGGAAAAAATGGCTAAGTATAAGAAAATCGAGGTTAAGGTAAATTTCCTTAAGGAAGTAAATTTTCCTTATTTGAGTAATAATAATATTTACTTATGTATAAGGTGTTTGTGATTTTCAAAACAATAAGGAATGGAAAAGTCATAAGGAAAGCCTTATCGACTCAACAATTTTCCATGGGTTCTTTAAGATAACATGGTGATTAATTTTAAGTGTCACACAAATGTATGGACGATGAAAGGTGGTGTCCTATATCACAATCCAATGCATTCGATTATGTTTATATCTCATGATATAGTCATGCATGGACATAATGATTAGTTATCATAGGCATCGTAATGATGGGTATAGTCATATTTTTTGTCATCGACATAATGAGTTTTTTTACATAGGCATGGGAATGATGGGTTTTCTCACAAAGGTTTTATTATGCCTATGGTTGTTCCACATTTCCTAGTTGTTTATCAAGTTATGAAAAAATTTCGAGCAGCATTTTATGGCCTTAAAATGCCATATTTTTTTGACTAAATATAATTTTTTTAGTATTTCACACCTTTATATCACATTGACATGTTATATGATTATTGATATGTATTTTATACTTTGTCTTAAATTTTAAATTTTTAACAATCTCCATAAAATCGAATGTTTAACTATCATAATTTATGATTATTATCTTCTGTATTATGATAATTTATTAAGATATTTATGTCTTCCTTGTGTTCTCCTTCATGTTTATAATATGATATATTATTATATGTTTTTCCCTTATAAAGAATCTGATCTCACCCTTTTCTTATATTTTCTATCCCTCAGGTTATAATGATGAATATATCAATTGATATGCCTATAAGAGGGTTTATAAGAGCGTGATTATAATGAAATGTACTCAAGTGTTGTAAAACATTTTTCTATGTAACTAATCACCAATAGACTAAAAATTTAGTTCCTTATGTTAAGTGACTATTTATAAGATTTATTATCTAAATAATAAAATTATTATACTATCTATGTTATCCTAATCTTGGATAACATTTTTATATTATCTTTTCATATTTATATTACAATAGAACCCAAATATTACACCCTTCATCTCTTATTCATGAGAAAACTTTTCATATAGAGATTAATTGTCTAATATATATGTGTGGATTTATTCATATCATTTCTAAAAATTTAGTGAAATATATAATGGTTATATTAGATGAAACTATAAATCTTTCCCCATAAAGATTTTATTTTTCTTCATGTATGATATTTCACTAATTCACATCGGGTTTTCTCCATCAACTCATCATTAGGATGAAGACAATATATTTATGTACAAAATAAATATCTATGTCAATGATCTATCTTCTTGTGTCGCTATTACATGATGATAAAAAATATATAGTTTATCCCACAAAACATTAAATAGTTAAGAGTGGTCCATCATCCTAGTCCATCAACTTTTAAGAGTGGTACATTCCTTAAGACCTAACTCTATTACATAAAGGTATGATTTTTATAAGAGTCTCATGTTTATGATCCTTTATCTATATACATAGACAGAGGGTAAAAGTAACCTCTATGAATGAGCCTGATCTATATACGATTCATAGGGATTCAATGGAAATGGATAAACTAACCAACCATGATATCATAACTCATCCAATCCATAAATAAAACTTCCCCTAATAAAAATTATGTGTGGTTTGATTCTTATTATTTAGGATACATAGTGACTCCAATATCATTAATCTTGGGCCTAAGTATACATTTTATCATTATTTGACTACCTCTTTGTATATAGTATCCTTATTCACATCGAGTCTTTGAACATCATACTATATAATGGGATGACATGTTATTATTTTTATCCAAGAACAATGTGAGGATTTATTCTTATTTTTTTGTGATATATAGTCACTCACAGATATTTTATACTATTCTTAGCTAAAAATTCCAATCAAACCCCCCTCATCTCAGTTATTTAACTTTACTCAGTATTATCAGTCTCCATCCATTACCCTACACTAAGATAATTTTATATGATTTTTAAAGTGATCCAAATAAACATGAAACTCCCAATTAAAGGCCCTATTTTTTTGATGTTAGACTATAAGACACATGAGTCCTAGTCACATGAAATTAAATTACATGATATATGGTTCACCCTATATGAACCTAAATGGTATATATTGGCTTGTTCTATAACAATTATATTTCATGCATGCGAGTTAGATCCACATAAGATCCATAACTATACGTATCAGTATCCATGAAAACATATTGAGACAAAATCCTTCCATTCTTAAAATATATCCTTATTTAATAGAACTTTTTCTTAAGAGATGTTATGGACATAATTACATGTGATTATCATGGTGTTATGGTTCATTGAACCCATGGCTTGGATAATGGCCTCATATATATATATAGACAATTTTTGGCTTGACTACTATCATTACACTATATATAGTGACACCTAGATGTCTATGAAATGGTATATCTATAAATTCCAGTCAAATGTCCCCCAAATTCAAGATATTAATCCTATTATTATTCCATTTCATTAACATATGGTTTCATTTATTGAGTTCAACAGTAAGATAAACGCTATTTAATTTTATGAACAAGCTTTATCTATGTAAAAACACCCATATAAATGTCCCAGTCATAGGTCCTAACACTCCATGAAATCCAAGTCCTTATTGGATGGGTTTAAATTGCATGACATATTAACCACCCTGTATGACCCTAAATTTCAGATAATTTTTTATCCTACAAGATCTTAACTTCCATAAATGAGAGCCAAATCTATGTAGGGGATCATAAAATTTACTCCCGATCCAGAGCCCTATAATAGGAAAAATTTACCTTTTCTCTCAAGAATAATGTTCAAGTGGTTGGGATCCTCATCAATACTATGTTTTCTCGCTAAACTATTCACCAAGGCATGACTTTGGGTAAAGTCCATTAATGTTATTTTGATTCCAATTACATGCCTATATAAAAAATACCCCTTCACTACATAAGATCTAGATCAATGTGGTGGAAAATATTTTATAAGAACAATATGTGGATTTATTCTTATAACCAGTTGGATATATAATGATTTACATACCACATATTTTGGAACCAACTATAAATAATTATCTATTTCCACTTCTTTATAAAGGGCCATTTGAAGTGCCCATGGAAGTGTTTAACCTTTGAGAATGGGGGTTAAACCAGTGGTGATTTTTAAAAATTTATTTATTTTCATTGTTGATATATTAGGATCTAATCCACTATTATAATTACTTATCCAATCTTGAATGTAGTAAAAATAAATATAATCGTAACATAATATTATTACAAGGTTGGGTATCAAGGTGATAAAACTCCTTACTATGATTGTTTAGAATCTCTAATGACGGATTCTCCACTACAATCAAAAGAAGTAACAATATACTTTTTTCACTATCATAGATTAACATGATCAATTCTAAATCCCTAATGGAACAATCGTTTCACAGTACCTTTAAAAAAATTATCATGTATAACAAAATAAAGATCACTTTCGAATATTGGCTACTTCTATAATTATTGATGAAGAACTTCCTTTTGATCCATCAGGATATATCAATATTCATATGAACACATTATAAATAATATTGATGAAGTAGTTATACCAGAAAATATTTCTTTTTAACTTATCAAATAAGGGTTTCTCATATTTTATGTAAAATTATCATTATGTACATTAAATTATTACTACATAGGTTATATATCATGTTGAATAATTTATACATAATTATTTTCTTCTTTAAAAACTAATATCAATGTATAATTTGAAGAATCTTTATTATTATCATAGGATAGTTCATTGTGAAGGAATACGGGTTCTCAAAATAATTATTATACAAAATGATAAACCTACACTATGAGCGATGAATGCTTTTTCATAGATTTATATTTGATTTACACTTTAGCACCCTTTGTTAATTTGGGATTTAACCCATTATTTATAGGAATAATATTCGGAGTTAACAAGTGTTTAATGCATGTTTATTAGAAAAAACATGGTATTCTATTCATATTTTTTGGCATAAAAAAACATTATCTCTCCCTAAATATGATATGGCATTCACATACTCTATAGTTCGTATAAAATTCTTGACTAATTTCTCAAGACATGTCCCATGACCTATAATGAAATTACACACTTCAAAAATAATTTAATATATATGGAATTATATCTCCATGTAACTATATAATTCTATTTTATAATATGAAATCACATGGCCTGAGACTCCTCAAACAAAATGGTATGTTTTCACTATTTTATACTTCTAATAATTCTCCATTGTGTGAGATCAGATTCCATTATCACATACTATAATTTTTCACATTAACATCAATATAATAATGATCATATCTACATGGTAGACCACATATAATCTTACTTCCATTCCATTATTGTTATTTGACTGGAATTATCCACAAATAATTACCCAAAAACTCAACTTTGCATGAAAAATATGCATAATATATTCATCCGCGAACACAGTCTTCACAAATAATTTTTATGATTTATAGAAATTCATTCTTAGCCATATTTTCTACTCCCATAAATCTTAGTTTCATCTCAAATACTATTTGATATCTTATGCAATTGTCTTATTCACATGGTTCCTTTCACCCATTCAAATTCATCACAAATTGTTCTTACAGTTTGTGTAAATCCATACTTAGGTGATTTGCCTAGTTTAGTCAATCTTAATATTAACTTTCATAGTAATAAAAATATTACATGATCATATCCACATGAAGATACTTATCTGTTGAAGGATTCAGATGTGGGAGGAAGAAGATGATGGTCGTAGTTTATCAGATGGTCTATACCTGCTTTATCATATGACACACGAAATGTGAGTAATATCTTTAGCAGAGGAACATTGTTTGGTTAAAGAGAAAGCCCAACATCAAAATACTCAATTTAATAAACACCAATTTATAAGAAAAAAAATCCTATGCGTTTCGAGATGCATGTATAGGGTCCGCTCCTAGTCTCCTTAACTCACCACACTGCCTCCCCTGTGACATAGCCAAATTCCTCATTGTTCACCTAGGTTTCATGATAATATGACCCCATACATAACCCATTCTTCGATCTTCCAGGATGGACTACTGGATCCCATGTGTGTGGTTGATCCTAGCTCCCACAATTCCTTGGTTGAGATAGCTTGGCTGGCTTTCATGGTTGGGATAATTTTTTAGGTAAAGACCCATTGATAGTGTTATCAAAATTACAATACAAATTCCAAGTTATAATATAATTTAATTCATTCCAAAAAATAATTATATTTTATCATGGGATTTAAAAAATTAAAAATCCTCAGGAAATAAGAGATATTTCATGGTGTTCATCAATGATTTTTCACACAAAGAAGGGATGTACACTTGTTATAGATTATGTACTACTTAGAACATGAATTTAACATTGAAGAACAATTTAAAAAATTATCACATTTAATGTCACAACATATAGGTTGAAAATAATTACAATTTCATAAAAAATCCAACATTTCTTCAAACCCCTTGGATTTTTTTCAACCAATACTTCCTTATTAAAAAAAATCATCTTCATTCATCGAAACTCATACTTCCTCAAAGAATTTGAGTCTAACTGAATTTTATGTAGATCCCCCTCATTTCTTTGTCACATTTCTCCCTTTTTGTGATAACCAAAATTTTAGATTTACAAAATCATGATAGAAGTGTATAATATTTCTCTCTATTTTAAAAATATAATCCAAATAAAATTTGGGGGTTTTAACCCTAAATTATTTAAGTGAAATGAGATAGATAAATATGAATTTTCAACCATAATTCCCAAAAATTATCTCTTGCCATAGATTTGATGAAAATAACTACAACCAAATCATTTAAAGAAATGTATTATATCAAGATATCTATACCCACCACCGTTTCATTGATAAAATTATAACCAACATCAATGTTCTTGGATATTCAAAATTGTAATGGGTTTTTAAACAACCGTATAACAGTTTGATTATCACAGTAAATTTTTAGTGTTCTCTCAATTTCAATATTCTAGTATACATACTATACTTTATTACTTATCATATGTGTACAAGCATGTGAATCTATGGAATATTACACCTCATATATGATTAGAGTCCCTAAATTGCGATTCTTAATATACCAACTAAAACAACCCTCTCCCAGAATGATATTTCCACCTACATTTGATTTTCATTATATACAACCACTTTCCAAATCTACATACATAAATCCAAAAAGTTGTGAAATCTATACTATGTATTTTAACATGCCCATAGTTTAGAGCTCCTTTCACCTATTTCATAATTATCTTACCATACATAAAGTGAGAATATTTTGGATACCATTAAATTCTGTTACATCGAGTCATTAAAAAAGTTATACTTTACATTAATTATGTTAGATTAAATATAATTCTAATTATTTTTATCAATTCTATCAGATTAACACTATTTACAGATTTGTCCTTGAAAACATTAGTTCAAAATGAAATGGGAGTTGCGAATTATTTTTATTTTCCATTCCAATGTTTTTCACCAATCCCCTTGAATAATTTTCAAGAGATATAAATATGCAATTTGGTTTCTAATAAATCTTAAATCCTAGAAAATATGTTATCTAGACAAGCATTAAAATATAAAATTCATTTTCATCCACTCAAAAACCTCTTCATAGACACACTTATTTTTATATGAAAATATGATGTCACTTACAAACACAATAACAATGAGTGTACATTTTGAAATCTCTCTCACATAAATGTTGTTGCAAAATTTTACTTTTATAAATTTCATATCCCTTAAACAATCATCAAATTTGGAATACCAGGCTCTATGGTCCTATTTCAAACTATATAAATCATTCCTCAATATTAATATCATGCATCCACCTTTTTCAATGAAAAATCCATTAGTTTATTCAATGTAGACATCACCCTTAATAACACCATTCAATAAACATGATTTCATATCAATTGGAAACACTTTGTATTTTTTTCATGCTTCCACTACCAATAATTTTCTAATAGTCTCTAGTCATTTTACCGATGAAAACGTTTCTTTAATGTAAATAACATTCATTTTAGAGTATCATTTTTAGAATAAACATTATTTATTTCTTGATACCTCACCATTCTCATTCAGTTTATTTATTGAAACCCACTTGGTTCCAATATTGTTTTTTATTTTTATGTCTTGCTACAAGATCCCAATTGAATTTGTAATCAATCTAATCTGGTTCCTTATTCATTGATTGTATCCAATCTTCATACACAACTTCTTGTTCCACTTTATGATGTTCAATTTGACATATAAGTACAATTTGATCTTAAACTCTCAATATTATTCTAGTTTTAATTGGATCATATTAATTTCCAATTATATATTCAGTTTCATCATTTTTATTTAATTTTTGTTTAGTTGAATCTTATATCCATCATCTTCATCTTCATAATTGGTTTTTTCGAAATCAATACCATCATTTATTTTCACATTTTTAGTAACTTCATTATTATTATGTTTTAACATCTTCATACCATATTCTTTAAGACCATATGAATCTGAATCAACTAAGATATCCGATTTGTTCTTGTTTTCAATAATTTTTACATCACTATTGTCACCTAGATTTTTCATCTATTTGTTCCAACATCTTTATCCTCTACCATTTGACACACAACCTATGAAAATTACCTCCACGCTGTTCTCTTTAATTTTTTCAATATTTATTTTACTGATTTTTATAATACAATGAATTTAGAAAACTCTAAAGTATAAACAGTTGGATTTTTATTTTAGCATATTTCATATTCCATTTCTTTGTGTTTCTAGTCTTAGTGTTCACCTTTTCTATATATGTATGTTAGTATATACAAATTATATTTATATATACTTTGATATGTGATGTTAAGATAACATAGTCCTTCTCATGTCAACTATTCTTATGTTCTTCCTTTCAGATACCCAATTTTTCATTAGATTATATGGTGTGCAATACTAATTATAAATTCCATTTTTAGAAAGATAACATTAAAAAGAATCAAATTTAGAATCCATACCA
The DNA here is from genome assembly GCA_963277665.1 of Viscum album. NCBI lineage: Eukaryota > Viridiplantae > Streptophyta > Magnoliopsida > Santalales > Viscaceae > Viscum > Viscum album. Next base: position 1,025,232,228 of record OY728166.1, read on the forward strand.
TTATCTGATCTCAATTTATTTATATAGATACCAAATTCATTCTTATCCTTCCTTTGAAAAGTTTGCAACTTTTGATTTCATTTGGATTTTGTTTGATAAACATCATGTTAGTCAACTTAGTATAATATTTTATGAACATAATGAAATACAAACCAATATTGGCTTAATTATTTCTAAATGGGCCACATATTTATATATGAATAATATCAAGTTGTTTGGAGGATAGAATGTAAACTCCTTTATATGAACCCTGTTCCATTTTTTATTTATGAAAAGTTTCACAAATTCCATCACTATTTCACTTTAGGTTGGGAAGATCTCTCAAAATATCATTCTTCAAAATTTTACTCATAATTATTTGAGAAAGATGACCAAGAATTTTATTCCATTATTTATTTTCATATATGGAACCCAAGTAATGAGAATTAGTAGAATAACTAATATATAATAGATTCCCTTTCGTAAATTTCTATTGAGTGATTTTCCTTAAATTTTAGGTTCTATTGATTATAAATGGATAATTTTTTAATAACTCCTCATGTACATCATCAATTTATTTCTTCCACTATGAAAATCTGGATTTATCCCATCAACAATTAATGAAATATCAAACATCATATTTTGGGATTCAATCTCAACTGAGGAAACACTATTAATTTTTATGGAACAATCATTTCCAAAATTTGCTACTCTTTAATTCTTATCAGTGTTTCCCAATGTTTTTGTGTCACCAATAATGTGTGAATAAAATCCAATATCAAGTATCCATGACTAGGTTCTTATATTAGTCTTCAAATAAACATCAGTTATACATGATTATAATTCATTAAAATTTTGAGTTATATTTCTTTCATCAACATTAGATATTTTTTACTAGAGGACTACTCATAAAAAGTTAAATAATATGGGATTACTGATAAAAAATTTCACATATTTCTTCTAAGAAGTCAAAATTTTCATGTGTTGGTAAATAAGATGAATTCCTAGTTAAGGTTTCTTATTCTAAAAATATGTTTTACTTTTCTCAAAATAACTCCCCATTGGTTCATATCTCATCTCTAGTAGTGACTTGTTATACCAGTATAAGTAATATTTATTACGAAACACACTATAACACCAGTATTATCCTCTGAACCTTGATCTTAAATACTAATAATATACTTGTCTAAATATTGTTGATGTTGTCTATCCATATTCTATGATTTTATATTCTAAGGGGGAAATATAATCATGGAAAATATCTTCCTTACATTGAATTTGAATAAGATTTATCAATAATCATCATGATATAGACTGGTCCAAAACTTATTTTAGGACCTCTATTTTTAATGATAATAAATTTAATTTTAAATTCATATAGATCTAATTTAACATGCTTATTTGAACCCCTATTTTTACCATCATGTTATGATTCTTCCTTGACCTCAATAGCCATGTTAAATCATTATCTAATTATTTTCATGATAAACTATGCTTTAAGATATTTTTATTATGTCTTGTGCTAATCTTTTTTAGGGCGAGAAAGAGTTTCTTCAATGCATTTTACTATCTTATCCACTGAAAATAATTTCAGTGTTTATATTTTGATTTATTCAATGTAAATAACCTATTTCTTCTGACATTGTTTCATTCCCTATGATATAATTTATTTTTATTTTAATAATATCATATTCTCCTTATTGAGATTTGTGTTTTTATTAAGAAATTATTATAATTAATTCGTCAACACATTCTCTAGCTCTATTATTATTTCAATTTCATCATTTATATTGATAAAGGTATCCAAACATTTTCCAACATGAACCATGAAAATTGTTTCATATTCTTATTAGACACTAGATATAGAGTAAAAGTATTTATACTTTATCATCAATATTATCCTTTTACTTTTGAATAAATCCATTTTTTCATCCATTAAATATAGTTATACCTTTTGTTCTTTTACACCATTTCATTTCTGTGGGTTCACATCATTTGTCTCAATTTACATAGAATTCCTCTTAGAAAAATTTACATCAAAGTTTGCAATGGAAATAACAATATAACACCTTAGTGGTAATTTAACTTTACCTTTTAACATTACCTTATCCAACCTCATTGATAATAGTGCAATGACTATATTATAATCTTCATCTTTATCTTCATTAATATATTCAATTTATTTGAAAATTACATCATCAATAATTTTGATCTTTCTTATCACCTCAAGATCCATATCATTTTAAATATTATTCTTGAAATATGGGATCTTTCACATATCATAGTCAATGATAAATTTTTTTTGTATTTTATCTAGATTAGGATTGTCTCTATATTCCAAATTTAAACAACTAAAATCAATCCTAGTGGTAAAACTTCTCCTCAATTTTTTGAAAATAGTTTGACTATATAGATTTTCTAAAAAAGAAACAAAATTTGATGAAATTTTCATTGACTCTTTTGGTGTAGTCATCAAAATTTTATTTTTGATACATCTTAATATCATCATATTTTCTTCTCTAAATTTTGAAATTTGGAATCCTTTATATTCACATTTCCTTCATAGATTCATTTCAATTTATCCAAAATTTACTTTGAATTTTTGTATCTTATAACTTTTGTGTAAATATTTAATAAATGATACATAAAAATTGAATTTTGATATTTTCATCAATTTCCATATTTTTCTTATCCGTAAAACTCATAAGATAATATTCAGTAATAGGTGGTAATACTATTTTAACTACATATTTAACATCAAGAACATAAATAGAAGCTAGGGGAACAACCTATTCTTATAATAATGATATTTCTTACCCTAAAATGTTGGAACACCCCTTTTATATGAAGAATTGATATTATCCATATTCAACACATAGATGATCTTGATAGAAGAACCCAAGGAACTGATATCAATTGATGTGCACAAGGAGGTGTTGCACCAATGAGAAGGGGGTTAAATCAGTGGTTATTTTTATAATTTTTATTTCATTGGAAATTAACCTCTATTGACCTATTAGGATCTGATCAACTATTATGATTACTTAGCCTCTCATGAATGTAGTTTAAGTAAATAGCACATGAACAAAATATTCTTACAAGGTTTAGTCTCAATGAGATAATACTACCTATTTTGATTATTTAGACTCCATAGTCAATGATTTTATAATCTAGATAGAAGAGGTTATAAAATAAATTTCTAAACAAGAATAGAGTCACACTATGATTTTTAGAGTCCCACTGGATGAACAGTTTCACACTACCTTTTATAAAATGATTAAAAACAATAGAAGAAAGATCTCCTCTAAAAGTTGAATGATTTTGTAACTATTGATAAAGCCCTTTTATTTTGATCCTTCAAGATTAATAAAATTGAATATTATCACTTTATAAGGAACATCATTGAATTATTTGTTCCTCAAAATATGGATTTTGAATTCTCAAAAATGTTCTTATCATATTATAAGATAAATTATAATTATGTATATCAAATGATTAGCGCATAACATATATATCTTATCACATATTATTTTTAATATTTTTTTTACTTCCCGATGAAATGATATTATCATTTACTTCTCAGAATTATTCTTCTTTACATAGGATATTTATTTTCAAAGTAATGGAGGATTATAAAATAATTACTATACAGTATGATGAAATTGCAGTACGAGTGATGAATTATTTTTATTAGAAATATGAATAATATAAAATTAAGTGACTAATATTAATTAAATAGTTAACCCATTATTTATAGGAATCAAATAATCAGTTAACAGGAAGTTAATAAATAATTATTATGAAAAATATGGAATGGCATTAATCTATTTCAAATGCTAAAAAATATTACCTCTCTCTAAAAAATGACATGGGATTCTCATATTTCATGGTCCACATAGCATTATCAAAATATTTAAACACATAAATTTCCCATAAACTATAACAAAAAAATCATATTCACAATGAATTTAACCCATATGGATTTATTTTTACATGGCACAATACAAATCTATTCCACAAACTGAAATTGAATGGCATGAGAACCCCTAAACTAACATTCAAGATTATAATATTTTGTGTATAGCATAATTATCCAGTGCATGATATCACCTTAAATTGTCAAATAATTTAATTTATTTTATATGGTGCTTATTATCATAGTGCTCATATCCATATGATACCCATAAAATTATTTTTCATATGCTGTTTTCATTTACAGATGGGAATTCTATGCATTGAATTACTGCAAATTTCAACATTACATGATAGTACCATATAACATATTCTTATGTGAACTACTTCTTCAAAAAATAAATTTTATGATTTGTGGAAATTCATAATTAGACACATTTTATACTCCTATCAGGCTTATATTCATCCCATATACTATTAGATATTGCATGCAGTTATCTTATTCTCAAGGCACCTCCCACTAAATAAAGTCCATCAAAAAACGTTCTTATAGTTTGTGTAAATACATACCTTTTCAATTTCCATAGTTTTTCCAATATTTGGATGAACTATCATATAAATAGAACTCATACATGATCATATTTTCATAAAAACTCTCATTTACAGAAGGCTTCGTACACAGGATGAAGAAGATGATGGTCGTAGTTGATTTGATGGTCAGGATCTACTCCATCGTGGGACCCCTGAAATATACGTAGAATTTTTATCATAGGAATAGTACTCTTAAAAGGAAGAGTCCCACATATAAATATTGTATATTATACACTCCATTTTATAAAAAAACACTTCCTTTAAGAAGATAGAATCATGTACACTGTCTGATCCCAACCCCATCAACTCGTCATGCTACTGCCCCAGTAGTGTGGCCCAGTTCACCATCGCACACCTGGGGTGTGTTCTCATATAAACCTATACATGACCCATTCCATTGTATTGTAGTATATCTATTTATTTCCCATGCACATGGTTGATCCCAAGTCCCAAAATTCATTGGTTGAGTAGGCTAGGTTGGCTTGTATGTTTGGGTAAAATTGTTAGGTAAATACCCAATGAAGGGGTTAATGAAATTATAATTTAAATTCCCATTCATACTCAAATTCCATTAATATGAAAATATAAATAAAATTTGGCATCGAATTTTTAAAATCGCAACTCCCCATGTAATAAGAGATAGGGTATGGTCTTCGTCTTTTCTTCTTCACTCAAACAAGGGAAGATGAATTGTTACAACATTGTGAACTATTTAGCACATTAATTTGAAATTGATGACCAATTCGATAAATCATAACATTTTATGTCAAAAACCTATTGGTTGAAAAACATTACAATCTCATTGAAAAATACCTTGGGTTTTCCCCACTGATCCACAACCATAGATAGTTTGTGGTCGGAGAATTCCCATAACATTCTGAATTACCCTTTAAAAAACTCACACTTCATGCCTTGAGTGTTTGGATTCATCACAAACCCTCCATGGATATTGGTTTGGAGTGAATTTGGATACATGATACTTCTCATCCTGGTAATGAAATTGGATAATCTACATCCAACCTTTCTAACCATAGGCATGTTTTATCCCATGGAGCATGTCCTATAATCCCCATATTCCCTTGAAAACAATTCCATAGATTCTTCCAGAAAAAGTTTCTTAGAGCCCAACCAAAAATAAATATCTTATCTTTTTAATTTTTATTAAAATACCTCATTTTCTGATTCACATCATAGTCAATCCCTATTTGGATGGTTTTTCACCATCTTAGTTCTCAATCCCCATCTAGGTTTTCAGGTATTTCCCTCTTTCATTTTTCCAAGAACTACGACATTAAACTACTTCCACATTTCACCAAGAAATTATACAATAGAAAATATAACTCATTCACATTAGGTTTTTTCCCTAACTATATTCTATGCCTCATATTTTGATAAAATATTGGATATTATAAAACCTAAAAATTTATGGTTTAATCACCATAAACTATAATTGAGATCACCTTCCCCCGGGATGTCTATAATAATATTGGGTTCTTCATTTACGTTATTTTTATCTCAACCTTCTAAGTATATAGACTACTTTATTTCAGGTCAAATATGTATATCCTTATCCTCAATCCCTTAATGGTTTATATGTAAACACATTTATACTTTCAAACAAATGATACATGAGGCTTGTCTGGTAGAAATCCAATAAAGGGAAGACTAATAAAAAAGTCTGTCTCAACTCACTATGTCATCTATTTGCATGAATGAGGAAAAATTTTAAGTGAAAGATGATAAATAGAAAATGCTTGTGGGTCCCACCATATTGACCTATAAAAAATCAGATTATTATTCTTATACCCACTCATCTAGGAAATAGTTAGATCAAAACATCTATCATTTCTCCTACATGTTCATACACTCATGGCATTTCATGTTACATCCCTTCCCCTTGAGCGTGTTTTAATTATGTGGTTAAATAACCTTTAGTATGTTCGAACTCTTTTTTATATTACCTTTACCAATAAACATACTTCATATATCATGTTTTTTAATCATTGAAAACATTTGATGGATACTAGTAACAAGTGTATTCTTTTCCATGGGATACCATATCTTGGTAATGATATCAGTGTCACTATATCGATCACTACTAACTAGAGGCATGATTTTCTACTATAATGATGTCCTCTAGTCCCCATAAGACCATAGAAACATTGTAATCGAATCCATCATTCAAATGTGTTCAGCAGCCAGCCTTTGGAAATTTGTTCCATACCATTACTTCCTGATTCAAATGTTTATTGTTATGATTTATGAATTCCATAAACAAAATATTAATGTAAATTTAAGTACCGTTGTGGTTACAAATTTTTTCAATGTACCCATTTTGAAAAAAAATATATGATATCAAATTTTTTAACCCCTATTAGTCCTTAGCATATGACCCAAAATGAAAGGAAATAATGGACTAATGAAAATAACCTTACAATGTGTTCCCCTTTATTTGGATGCCCTATATTATAATTTAATTATCATTTAAATCATGTTGTTACCTTTCACATTATATATTGACTGTATCAACCTTTTATCAAAGGTTTCGGATGATAAATTTCCGCCAAATCAGTCTAATATTTATGAACTTAAATCCCCTAATGAAAGATAAATTGTATTTTCCAAGTTAAAAACCCTTAAATGGCCACTTACAAAAATTGAGTCACAACTCACAAGGTATGCACCTCATATGACCGAGATAAAATCGAGTATTTGAATAAAAATGTACAAAACTTGTATCATTGAAAACCTACAAAGGGGGGGATTTGAAACATTCATGTTCCTTTCTATGAAGGCTTCCACCTCCATGGATTATAGAAAAGTTTTGAATATAAAATAAAAGAGATAAAATGATTTAGGCATCCATTATATGGCCCTATAAAAAACGGAATGATATTCTCTCTAGCCCCATTTCTTAGGTAAATATTAGATCACACTTGTCGTCCTCCCATATATATCAGTTAAGTTGGCTCATGAAAGATGTAAAACTGAGTGATCATAGGGTATTCATGCACTATTGAACGTTAAAATTATTGTTCCAAAATCTCTGTGCATGATTTTAATCACACTAATTCATTCACCCCCATAAGAATAGGGGTCAACATTTGTGTATGGTGATAGTACATTTTTCATTATATCTATCCTGTGTATACACATAAAATAACCATATATGAAGAAGGATATAATATCCCATAACCAAATGGTCAAACATTGGTGTAAGATGGTTATATATATTCTATTATTTCTTTCCATCCTACAACCCTCTGCGGAGTAAATGTGTATAAGAATATCATATCCCCTAACAAAATGGACCAAAATTTCTATTTATTGATGGTAGACATTTCGTTATATTAAGACTAACTATACACATCCATAATTACACATGTATAATGAAACTAAACTTCATTTATTTGTGAAATAACCCTAGGTAATGAAGACAGTTCATATACCACCATATATAAACAGCCTGTATCATTCTATGTGTACATTATTTGAATGATCGTAAATTTATACTCTTTATTTCACACATCTCACCTTGGTTAATGTAAATTGTGCATGTTCCACAGTATATTTCCAGCCTATACCCATCCAATGTTACATATATGATGGATGATAAATTTCTAAATATTTAATTTTTTTACTTAGAATGTTTGAGATCATTATTTACTTATTCTATTTTCATTTAATCTTTTTTGGGATTAATTATAGTTATTTTACTCTTTTAAATTTTATAATATTACCATAGATAGATAATTAAATAGATATACAAATCCATGAACCAATTATGATAAAAATTAACATGTTTTTTTATTGATCTAAAAAAGAGGAGAACCAAAATTTTAGAGTCCCTATCCTTATATGAAAATTGAGGTACAGACATTGATGTTGTCATAGGGTAGAATATATAGATTATTGAAGTCATTCCATCATTTTATTTTAGTTACTAAAATATTTGTACAATATTGATACCATTTTGGCTTCCTCTTTTTCTTTAGGCTCAACTGCCTGAACCCTTGTAGTTGCATCCATCCCAGCATTCTCAGCTTCCTTAATTAGTTTTTCCTACTCCTCGTCTTCTTTTTGAGTAGTATCCATATCTTGGTTGAGTTTATTAACTCTTATAAAATAAACTCATCTAAATCCCTCCATTCAATTGATCTATATTATATTTCTAATGTTACAACCATATGTTGTGAATCCTTATTAAGTACTTAGATACTATGTTCAACAACATAGACCATTGATTCTATCATTGAGAGATATAAATAGAGTTCACAATTTTACTTCTGAGTGGATATCAACTCTATCATAGTAGAATATACCAAGAGGTAGTCATACCTATTGTATCCTCAGGTGATGGACATGTGTCAGAGATTATATATATTTCCACAAATACCCCTATGATAAGTCTTGAAAACTGGCATTAAGATGTTCCACCACACCCTCTGTTGTAGATTCTATTGAAATCAATACTACTCTAGGTTTTAATCTGATTCCATTTTTGGAACTGACATATAATCAGGAATCAAATAACTCATGGTGTGTTAGGTTTCAATGCCACATAGGTGAGATAAGAATAGATAACCCTATATCCACACGACTTCTACCAATTAAGACACTAAAAAACTACCCTCTAGGTTTTTTGTGATGTAGTAGGGTTTCTAAAATTAAATCATAGAAATTTTCCATCATTGGACATGAGAATAAATCATATAAAAAGAGGTATGAATATTCACCTTCAATTTCCATAGATATAACCTCTTTAAATGTCACCACCCCATTATAAGGTGCAACAGGTGAGACTTCCCATGAAAGTTACCATACAAGAATTTAAAATGCTACATCAACTCATAAGTGAACTACTCCCCAAAATAGAGTATATGGCCTAGAAAAATACCAAAAATATGAATGCCTAGACCATATTTATAGAAGGATACATATGGGGATTAATATTGGTTATATAATTTTTATTAAAAGAATAAAATTTAGGATAAATTTCATTATTGCTTGTATGTATCGATCACAACAATATTGGATTCTATATCACCTGCCAAGTCAATAACATACATATAATAACACAATGTCCATGAATTTTCTGTGACAATTATTAGAATATTTTTATTGAGACATGGTTTCCCTTTATCATGATTTTTTCCTATTATTTTCTCTACATGTTTTCCATTTGAAGGAACATGGGTTTTGTGCTCCTTATGAAGGCACATGAGTTGGGTTGTCATATGACACTGACATGAGTTAGTAATACCAATCTAGAATATTTACCAAATACCATTCATTCAGTTAGAATATACTAACAACATTTATTTATTGGAGGTTGGGTCTAAATATTCTATTCCGGATCATCTCATTGTTGATAAATTGATAGCACCTATATGGGTTGTGATACAATCCCACCACAACTATAAGTGATCAATGAGCTTAAAAATGGAATTTCCTTTATAGATATGCTAATGCTTTCAAGAAAATTTATCTAATATTAAAATATCTATATAGATCTATTCACTATAGGTTGGCTTAGTTTTCATCACTAATGTATGATCTCTAACCTCAAGGAATGATTCTCACATTGGAATATGAAACCCACTAATATACATCGGTTGAAAGGTCTCTAGGAATACCAACTAGTCCAACTATGGGGTGACCTCCCAAACACATTCATTATAGGTTCCTTCTTCATGTTATATCCAATAATAACTAGTAACCCCAAGATTCTTTCTAATTGGGAAGGTTTTAGACCTCCGTATTTTTGGATCCTACCTAATGGGCTTGATGAACATCTTAAAAAAAGTATTTAATTGGGAATTGAAACGTGGTTGAAGAAATTATACCATAAAATTTCTATATGTTAGAAGAAAATCCCTTATAAGAAGGGGAGTCCTATCTTCATTGATAGGGATAGAGGATGGGGGAATGTACTCCTCTTACATATCACCCAAGACTAGAGATTTTTTAATCATATGAACATCCTAGAGGCTCACTATAAAATCTTAGAGTGCCAAATGAATTGTATTCATATCCATGTTTCATTAGTAGATCAATTCACTTGTTATAGTAAAATAAGGCATGTGAGTCCTACAAAACCTCATATAGAACCATTTCTTTGATATTATACTTGAATTATAAAAAACATTGATGAACATTGAATGGATATAACGAATCCATGTTGTAATCTCCTCTATAGTGGAGATATTATATTTATTCTCGAATGATCCACTGATCGACCATTGATTTATTCAATAGGGTCTGTATCAATAAAACTTCAACTATGGTATGAATTATACTTACTTTGGCGTCAAGGGTGTATATCCCAATACATAACCGTTTGAGTGGTATTCCACTTAACAAAAACTCTTGATCGATGAACTATTAGCTATAGTCCATTCCAGATGGAGGTTTATCTGACTATTCGATTGGTTCCTCAGTTGCAGTGAAGGGATGAGTGTTTCAGTCAGTAGCTAAAACCCACATGTGAGTGGATTCATTGATAACAGATAATCATAGAAACTATCTCCCATTATATTTTAAATAAGTTGATACTTAAAGTGAATATATTGGTACCAACAAGTCTTGATTCCCTAAATTATTTAAGTATACCTTGTGGAAAGGGCTTGGGAATGATCAATGGTTTTTGATCTATCTCTTCAACGTACTACAACAATTAGGTTAAATTATGAAGTTAATTGAATAATATCCAATGTTAAATCATTCTCTTATAACATACATGTTCCCCATATATGTTCTATAAAAATTACAATTAACGTGATAGAACATAAAAAATAAGTGTTCTTCGTGGTTAGTACACATTTTACTTTGATTTTTCATGAATTTTTCATTCAAAAATGATAGTTTGTATGTGGATAATAGCTTATAATGACACATACCTGATCATTTGTTCCCATGTACACATACATGATCATTCATTCATGATAACTTTTAATCAAGTATTCTATAATGATGAAATCACTTAGATTTCCTTATAAAAAAATAGAATTATGTCCCCCACACCATATTTATTAGGGGACCTCTAATCCTATATGGAATGTAAAACTCATATGAACAACATCTGAGAAGAAAAAATGCACCCTTACCTACTTATTTGTATCTATTCTTCATGCAATTAGACCCAATTCTTACGAGGGTATTTATTGATTATCATGAAGTCTCAATCCTCAACTGAAAGGTCAAAAAACAAAGTCTGATAGATTTTTGAAGAAAATATTAGAAAAGGAAACATTTAAACATATAAATATAATGGTTCATGGAGCATGGAATATGAATGACATTCCATTTTTAAACTGATAACATTCATGAAATAGTGGAGGAATTATTAAGTGTTCTTTTAAATTACTTATTCAATCTATAAGATTTCTGTGTGAGGGTAACAACCATAGTTTTAGGTACATAATCTATTTATGTTATTTTTATAATTGGAGGCATGGGATAATTAATTGTAAGTGTAAGAGGATAAGATCCATATTCTGGATGATTGAAAATTATATATGAAATATTCACATCATGTATAGGTTTTATTAATTGACATGGTCTGTGTAGATACCATGATATTCCTTCATAGAATAAAAGGTTTTTATGGGTGGTTTAGGAACTTCATGATGTGAACGTACCTCACAATGTGAAATCTTTTTATCTTGGAAAAATAATTTGGGCCATGTGAATATTGGTGTAAGTGGCCTCTCCTTGAATTCATGATGGGAAATAATAATTCACATAATGTGTATCATAGGGACATCCATTTTTTACCCAGCCTGTAGGTATAAATTATCTAACATGATATATTATTAACCCTCTAGACATGTAGGGCTACCCTCAGATATTTATAGTGAACTTTGATATTTTAAATCTACTGAAAATGAACCTTTTAGAATTCATTTATGAAATAAAAGGTTAGGGTACCTTCCTTCTTCTTCGCCTTGGATATCCTTGAGTTTTTTCACCCTGAACCCTAGATTAGTGTGTAATACTGCATCTATAGATTATGATTTTTGGTTATTAGATCCTCTTTAGTTTTGATAGAGTAATATAAGTAATTGGTTTATACATAGAATAATTTAAGATCCTTTGTGAAAACGCAATTGAGGTAGTTGGATTCTCTCTCACTCTACTTTTTTGAAAACTAGTTGGATCGATCTTTGATAAATTTTTCTTATGTTTTTTAAAAATATCTAGTGAAATTATATTTGAAATACCTAATTTTATGTTATTTGAAATGTGTGGGTTTTGAAAGATTGGATTGTTGTTTTAAAAAAATAGTTAAATGGAAAATTTTAAAAAATGTGTTGGAATGAGTTCATGATCATATGAAATGAATAATGTGTAGATGTACCCCCATTAGAGAAATTATATGGATGAATTATGGGTGGAAGTTAGAAAATCAAGGGGTTCATTGAGAAAAAAGTAGGAGAAGGGAAGACTCACCAGACACAAGTATAGGGACGTATATGGTTGAAAGCATCATGTATATTCATGGGTGTGGAATTGGGATTATTATTCTTGGAAACAAGAAATGGTTTTAATGGAATTTTAGATGTTGTCTATATAACTAGTTTATGGTATTGATATGAGATATCTATCTATTTCACTCATATTTTATAAAATATGCTAACCCATTTTTTCCTAGTGTCTTTTAATGGGATGGATTTTGGGAAATCCTACTGAGTGATATAATCATCCCCTAAATGGTGACTTTTAGGAATTTTTATATTTTTTCTACCAAGATCTACTGAATGGTATTATTACATACTTTTCTTTTGGTGGTCCTTAAAACTTGGGTTTGTTTGATTAAGATGCAGGTGGGGAGTTTCTATATCTTGGTGTTAGATGGTTCCATTTTGGTACCAATGTCTTTCTTTTTAGTGTCTCAGCCTCACACATTTATTTATTTTCTGTTGTTACTTTGATATTGTTATGTATTGGTATTTCAAGGAGGTATGTGGCTGATTATTCATGCATCATTTAGTTCTTCATTGATGTTATTTATTTCTTGTAAGGTTGTGTGGGTTCTTAGGTAAAATCATCCCACAATGTTCTTTTAAATCCTTGGAATTTTTTCCATCCCTTAGTGTCTTTAGGATTTCACCAATGGTTAGTGGAATTTTTCCCTGTCACGACCCGTCCTTGGGGCCCATGTCGTGACTACCTCAAGCCCGCCTTCTATAGGCCAGGGGATGGCAACTAGCACCAAAGGCATAAATCCCGATAAATGGGAAGGCATTGCCTTTATATGATTAAAGAAACACAATAGAGTACACAAGCTATAGTAAACACTATGTAAACTGAGTACAAAAGTAAGTGCTGAAAAGTAAATGGGCCAGAATAAAAACCCAACTAAAAGTACAGTACAACTGAATAGAGAGTACAGTAGCGGTAAAGTAAATCAGCAACCACCGAGTCGTCATCTGGCTATCACACCTGAGGGGTGGGTACTGATGGTCTCCTCAGCTTCTCGGGTCCATCCTTCCACTCCGTGTACGTCCCGCCTGATAGTCCACCTACGGGTACCGTACCACTCCACAAGCCTCAACCATGATCAGAATTGTCTGTCGTCTGTAACCAACACAATGTAGTGCGGGCATGGACCGTGCATGGGTGAGTATACGATACTCAGTAAGGACCCTGAGACCCCCAAAGGTATCCCAGAATCCACAAAGGATAAACCACAAGGTAATGATACAAACACGAGTATCAACCAACTCTACTTAGGTATATGCCCATACATATAACTAAGTCATCATTTCCTGTTCGGCTCCAACTCACGAGCTCAAGTACAACCCAGTCCACACAAGAAAACATAACCTAATCCACATAGGAATGAAATTTAATCACATTGATGATAATGATTTAAAGTCAAGTCTCAACTCACATAGGTATACTAATCACGAAGAGGGGTGGAGATGATTAGATGTAGCCTCTGAATCATCTCCTCTGTCGAACACACGTAGGATCCAAGTACGGAAGTTGTCACTGCCGAACCCATGTAGGATCCAAGTACAGTAACCATCGCTGTCGAACCCACATAGGATCCAAGTACAATCGTCATCGCTGCCGAACCCATGGAGTATCCAAGTACAGTCTTCCTCGCTGCCGAACCCATGTAGTATCCAAGTACAGTTGCCATCGTCGTCGCAATTGCATCCATCACTAGAGTTCCCACACACAACACACTCAATTCCGAGAGGGTCCACTCCACGAGCCAAGGGGGTCGATACATCAACTATCATGAAGCCTAAAGTTGATGTATCACAAAGTTCGGTCTCGTTAATAGGAACTCAACGTGACAGATGACGCGTCAATCGGATGCCCAGTCTGAGAGATATTAGCATTTCATTTCCAAGGGCCCAGTTGGTTTTTAAGCTAAAACCAACCCGACCATAATCCATCTGTGTCTAAACCTTGAGTATATTAAGCCAAAAGAACCATCTCACTAAGTGTAATTCACCGTAATTGACAGCACACCAATCGGACATCCGGTCCTTAAGTTATAAGCGTTTCCGCTCCGAGGGGCCAGTTGGTTTTGTGTTCGAACCAACCTTCCCATACCCAAAGTTCACCAAAACCTTGTGTGTAATATACCTAAATGACCATCTCGATCCAAGGATCTCTACGCAACTGACGGTGCGTTGATCGGATGTCCATAGCCCAAGATATGAGCATTTAAATGAAGAGGGTCCGAAAATAGGGGGTTTTGGCCCGATCCGACCCGGCCCAATACCCCCTGGGTCGGCCTGAACTGTGTAGACCCGACCCGGGTCTGGGTCTGGCCCGATTGGGTGCGGCCCGAACTGGGTACACCCGACCCGGGTCTGGGTCTGGCCCGATTGGGTGCGGCCCGGCCTGGTTGGCGCGGCCTGTGGCCCCGCTCGGAAGCCTGCCGCGGCTCGGCTTTCGACCGAGCGGGGTGTGAAGGGGGGCGCCATCCCCTTGTCTCTGAAACGGTGGCCGTAGGTGGGGCCCACCCTAAATGAGGGTCGGGGGTTACGAACCGCAAGTTTTTATGAAACAAAAGGCCGGCCATAGGCCAGACGGTTGAACCGCCATGCGACCCATGGGGGTCCCGCCTCCTGGAGCGCCAGTGGCCGGTACAGCTGGCAGCCCTAGTGTGTCCGTCACAACCTTTGATCATGACTCTTGTCCGACCGGCACGGTGCGATGGCGCCACGCCCCTCTGCCCCGGCCCGCTCCGGTCGCAGCCCACTCCTGGCTGCTTTCTCCTTTGTTCTCACCGGCATGGCTCCACGACGCCGCGCACCACCTCTATGGCCCGCTCCGGCTACGTTCCTCTTCGTCCTCACGTGGTGCAATGGCACCACACTATCTTTGCCTCGAACATCGACGGAGATCAACAAAAACGGGAGTAGAATCAGCCATGTTTGTGCGGTCCAATCTCCTCCCATTGTGTCGATAAATTTTTTCCAAATTAAATGAGATACATTAACAACATAACAAAGCACAATTTTAATTCAGTAAAATTGAACTTAACCCCTACCTCAACAAAGGATGATGAACGTCGGTGTTGCGGTTGACGGCGTCACGTGGTGAGGTTTCATAGACGTCGACAGAGAGCATCCAAGGAGGAAACGACATCTCCTCTTTTTATCACGGTGAGAACAAAGTGTGACGTCGTTGGCGAATTCCCACGTCGTTGTTTCCTTCCTTGCTACGGAGGAGGAAAAGGAAGAATAATCCGGGGTCACCAAGTCGATGTTCTTCGTTGGAGTCTTCGAATTCTTCAACGAACGAGATGAAGTTATTCAAGTATCAAGAGCTCTCTCCCCTTTTTATCTACATAACTAGACTAACCCAAAATAAAATAAGGCATCTCCTTATTTTATTATTTTTCCATTCATTTCAAAATTACAAAATTCAGATCCTGTTAATCACTAAATTGTTGAGTTGTTTAATTTAATTAAGAGGTATGTTGGCAAAATAAATTGGAAGTGGAAGAGTTACATAAATAAAAAGGGGGTTAACATGTTTAAAGGGGAAGAGTTAAGGGGTTAGGGAATGTGAATGGTTGGGGCCCATATGGGCCCCACCTCACAAATATCATAACTTGATTAGTTAGAAACTTGTGGGTCCCACCCCAACTTCCCCATGTAGATAAAAACTACTTTAGAAAAAGAAATAAAATTGTAACGCAATTTTATTTTACTTTTCATTTAATCTATATTTTTTAACAACTCCTCCCGATCAAATGCATCTTCGGTAAAGGTACTATTAAGTAATTACCAGTGTTGTGGTTCCATCGGTGCCCTCAGATTTCAATTTCAAGCACATGTACAAAATATAGAAAAACCCGCTCGTTCATTCACTGAACGTACCCGATCTAAACTTCATAAATTGATTCCGGGCACACCGAGCCTCGGAATCAGGTGACGTCAGAAACCGCGTACTTGTAAAATCCTAAAGAATTTAAGAAAAAAAATTCCTTCAGATTTATGGGTCTTTACATTACTCCCACCCCAGGGCGTTACGTCCCCGTAAAGCTACCTCATAAACTAGGGAAACAAATGAGGGTACTGTGCATGCATCTGATCCTCCCACTCCCATGTTCTCTCCTAGAGATTCCCTTGCTTCCACCAGATGCACAATAGAGGAATCAACCATCCACATAGGACCTGCTCCTATAGATCCTCAATCTTCATCGGGACTTCCGAGAATGTAGCCCCGTCATCGATATCTAGCTCCCCATGATCGATGATATGTGTCAGGTCGTGCACGTATCTCCTCAGCTAAGATACGTGGAAGACGTCATGCACCCGGTGCAACTGAGGTGGAAGAACCAGGCGATAAGAAACCTCACCTATCTCGCTGAGAGTCTGGAATGTTTTGATGAAGCACAGAGATAACCTACCGCCTCGGCCAAATCTCCATAGTCCACGTCGAGGTGAGACCCATAAGAAAACGTGGTCGCCATCCTCGACCTCTAGTGGTCTCCGCCTCCTGTCAGTAAAGGACTTCTGTCGGCTTTGAGTAGTCCTAATCCGGTCATGGATGATCTGTACCTTCTCTGTCGTAGCCTAGACCATCTTTGGTCCTACAAGTGCTGACTCCCCAGGGTCTATCCAGCACAAAGGTGATCTGCAAGGTCGGCCGTACATTACCTCGTATGGTGTCATCCCGATGGTGGAGTGGTAGCTTTTGTTGTACGCAAACTCCACCAAGTGTAGGTGATCCTACCAGCTGTGACCAAAGTCAAGGACACATGCACGAAGCTTGTCCTCGAGTGTCTGAATGGTCCTCTCCATCTGGCCATCCGTCTGAGGGTGAAAGGAGGTGCTCAGGCATAGCTGCGTCCCAAATTCCTCCTGCAACCCCTTCCAATGCCGGGAAGTAAAATGAATGTCTTTATCAAAGACGATAGTTGATGGTACACCATGAAGCCATACAATCTCCTGAATGTAGAGGAGTCCCATGCTCTCCACTAATCCCTACTCTCTGATAGGTAAGAAGTGGTCCGACTTGGTGAGTTGGTCAACAATCACCCAGATGGAGTCGTGTCCTCTAGAAGTACATGTAATTCCCATCACAAAATCCATAGATATCTCGTACCACTTCCACTCTGGGACCTCTAAGGGTTGTACCAAGCCTGCTGGTAACTGGTTCTCCTCCTTCACCTACTGGCAGCTGAGGCATCGTGAAACGAACTCTGCCATAGACTTCTTCATACCCGGCCACCAGTGCTGTCATCTAAGGTCCTGGTACATCTTCACTACTCCAGGATGTACCACTAGAGGGGAAGTGTGAAACTCCCTCAGCACCTCCTCCCGTAATGCAGCTGGTACCATGGTACGTCCCCTGAACAGGATGGCGTGCTCTCCTCATACAGAAAATCCATCAGGTGCCTGTCCTGAGGATATCTGTGCACGTCGCGTCTCACAGTCAACGTCCCCACGTTGTGCCTCTCTGACCCACTGAAGTAGTGGAGGAGTGACTGTGAGTGACAGTAGAAAGGCTGCTCCATCTCTATCCACGAAGGATATTTGCAACGCGGCTAGCTGCTCTGTCACCTCTCCATGTAGCTGAATGCCCGACCTCCTGCTGAGAGCATCAGCTACTACGTTCCCCTTCCCAGGAGTATAGAATCTCTCAAAGTAATAGTCCTGGAGGAACTCAATCCATCGCTGCTGTCTCAGGTTCAGGTACTTCTGCGAAAAGATGTACCTGAGACTCTAGTGGTCAGAGTATACTGTAAAGAGCTCTCCCATCAGATAGTGCCACCACATCTTCAAGGAGAAGACCACTGCTACTAACTCCAGGTCATGGGTAGCATAGTTCTACTCGTTCTTCCTCAACTGTCGTGAACCGTAGGCAATCAATACCCGCTCCTGCATCAGGACACACCCGACTCCGGTCCCTGATGCATCGCAGTAAACTATATACCCTACTCCCTCCTCCGGTAGCCTCAATATGGGTGCACTGTTAAATCTCTGTCTCAACTCCTGGAAGCTCTGCTAACATCTATCTGACCACACGAAGGTTTTCCCCTTCTTTGTCAAAGCTGAAAGCAGTGCTGCAACTCTGGAGAAGTCTGGCACAAATCTCCGATAGTACCCAGCCAGACCTAGGAAACTCCGCACCTCTGTAACGACCCTAGGTACCTCCCAATCTAGCACTGCCTCGATCTTTTCCGGATCCACCGCAACTCCCACCTCAGAGATGACATGCCCTAATATGTGGACCTCTCGAATTCAGAACTGACCCTTCGAGAGCTTACCATAAAGCTGGTGCTCTCAGAGTGTATCTAGTACAACCCATAAGTTGTAGGTGTTCTCTTACTCAGTAGTCGAGTAAATCAATATTTCGTCGATAAAGACTATGAAAAATTGATCGAGTTAAGGCTGGAAGATCCTGTTCATGAGAATCATGAACACTTCTAGAGCATTGGTTACACTAAAATGAATAACCAAGAACTCATAGTGGCTATACCGACACCTGAAGGCCGTCTTCTACACATCCTCATATCAAACTCTAATCTGATGATAGCCTGACCTGAGGTCTATCTTCGAGAACCAGCGTGCTCCCTTGAGCTGATCGAAGAGATCATCTATCCTTAGAAGTGGGTACTTGTTCTTCATGGTCACCTGGTTCAAGCGACGGTAGTCGACACACAGTCGCAAGATCTCGTCCGTCTTCTTGGCGAAAAAAATCGGGGAAGCCCAGGGTGAAACACTGGGTCAGATGAATCCCTTGCCATGTAAGTCCTCCAGCTGTACCTGTAACTTTCGAAGCTCAACAGGAGCCATCTGATATACTGGAGTATATATCGAGGCTGTCCCAGGGTACAGGTCAATATAGATGTCTACCTCTCTACGTGGAGGTAGTCCTGGAACATCGTCTGGAAAAACATCCGCATACTGATCCCCCAAAATAGGAAAACTCGGACTCCCCACATCAACAACTCCCAGGACGAGTCAAGACAACTGATGAGTGATCGGTTGTCCCGTCCTCTGTGTGAGTCCATCCTATGCTGCAAAGGCTCCATTCTCACCGGTGAAGGTGAACCTACTCCCATCGGTGTGGAAACACCGCACCGTGCACCTAATACAGTCAATCTGAGCATGGACCGTAGATAACCAATCCATTCCCAATATGATGTCGTAAGACCTCGACGCCGCTACAAGAAGATCCCAGCCGAAGATAACGCCTCCTAGAGTAAACTCACACTGCCGGAACCAGTGCATAATCGTCAAGTCTGCTTCCGTAAGAGTATATATCCATAAGGATCGAGCCAACAGCTCTATAAAAATCTCCAAGATCTGAACAAGGGAAGCAGCAATGAAATAATGAATCGCTCTTGTGTCTATAAGAAATGCAGCAATGGTGGAGTAGACACAGATAGTACCTTGAATCATCTCAGGTTCACCATGGTTTTAAGCCTCCACTGCCCGAAGCTGAGCATGCCTCTATCTGCCAGCTCACTGTGGTCGAGGTGGGCCTCATGGTGGTGGTGGTGGTAGAGCCCCGAAGCGTCATCCAACACCTTCTGCTCGGCCAACTCCTCTACCTCTTCCGCCTATTCCTTGCGGACCACCACTGTCAAACCTCTGCCTCTACCTTGGTGGTCCCTCAACCGTCTGATGCTCCTCTGCATGGCATGTCGGGCAGTCACGAGCCATGTGGCCCTACCCGCCACATGAGTAGCTCTGTCTACCTCTCGTATGACTGGCTCTGCTGCCTGTTCCCTGCACCTCCAAACCAGTATCCTGAGGTCGCCCACCTGATGGTCTGGTCCGCTTGGACCTCTACGAAATCTGTCTACTACCGGCTGTAGAAGACTCCGCTACGTGTCGCCCTGCGGTAGGCCTTGCTGCTGGTGTAGGATCAGCAAGAAAGCTCTGTACAAGAAGGGCTCGCTCCAGTACTCCTACCTGTGTCAGAATGCTAAGAGAGATCATTGAAGCCCTGATATCATGCCTCAGTCCCTGCTTGAAAGTCCGGACCTGGAAGAATGGATCCTGTACCATGTCCGTGGAGTAGCGTGAGAGGTCGGTAAACCTCGCCGAGTACTGGGAAACTATCATGCTGCCCTGCCGCAGCTGTTTTAACTCCTGGATGTGCACCACATTAAGGGTGGCTGGAAAAAACTCCGAGCGAAAGAGGCGCTCGAAGTCCATCCAAAGTAGTGATGCCTCATCGTACACCTAGAGCATCAGGATCCACTATCTACCTGCTCCCCCATGCAGGAGACTCGCCGCAAGGATCACCATGAGGTCAGCTGGTGTCCCTACTAATCTGAAGACTCGAACAATGGCCTCCAGCCAATCCTCGACTGCCTGAGGGTCCGTCTCTCAACGGAACCTGGGCGGCCTCTAAGGCTGAAACTCATGCAGTGCACTCAGGCGACGTACACTCTTGGCTGCTGGGGAAGGTGGTATCGGTGGCTCGGCGGGTAGAGGTACCACCGGTGCCTCCGCTGTAATGGGGCCCTGCACCAAGACCTCATCACTCAGTGGGCTGCCATCTCGCACAAAGCTTGGGACCCTAGCTGGATACCATCGTGGGACCATCCTGAAAAGAAACAGGTGCTCCATGGTTAATACAGTATACCTGGTGAGTTAACACAAAGTAATCACAAAGAAAACTTTTGAACACACATGCAATCAATGGTTTCATACACTGAGTCGGAAATCAGAATTCAGGGTCATGGTGTACGGATACGTCGACCGCCGCACCAACACTAGACTCCCTATACTAATAACCACACACAATAATCTAAACATTATTTCTTCACATAGAAGAAATTATTAGAGTCTTGAGTTCTGCGGTAGAACCGACTCCTCTGATACCAATTTGTCATGACCCGTCCTCAGGGCACGTTCCATGACAACCCCAAGCCCGCCTTCCATAGGCTAGGGGCTGGCGACTAGAACCAAAGGCTTAAATACTAATAAATGGGAAGGCATTGCCTTTATATGAGTAAATAAACACAACAGAGTACGCAAGATGTAGTAAACACTATGTAAACTGAGTACAAAAGTATGTGCTGAAAAGTAAATGGGCTAGAATACAAACCCAACTGAAAGTACAGTACAACTGAAAAGAGAGTACAATAGCAGTAAAGTAAATCAGCAACCACCGAGTCGTCCTCTGGCTATCCCACCTGAAGGGTGGGTACAGAAGGTCTCCTCACCTCCTTGGGTCCGGTTGTCTGCTCTGTGTACTTCCCGCCTGATAGTCCACCTCCGGGTACCATCCCACTCCACAATCCTCAACCACGATCAACACTGTCCGTCGTCTGCAACCAACACAACGTAGTGCGGGCATGGCCCGTGCATGGGTGAGTATACGATACTCATTAGGGAACTCAAGACCCCCAAAGGTCTCTTAGAATTCAAAAAGGATAAACCAAAAAGGAAGGATAAAAACATGAGTATCAACCAACTCTACATAGGTATATGCCCATACATATATCTAACTCATCATTTCCAGTTCGACTCCATCTCATGAGACCAAGTACAACCCAGTCCACACAGGAAAACAAAACCCAATCTACACAGGAAAGCCAGTCAATCACATCGATGATAATGATTGAAAGTCAAGACTCATCTCACACAGGTATACTACTCACGAAGATGGGTGGAGATCATTAGATTTAGCCTCTGAATCATCTCCTCTACCGAACCCACGTAGGATCCAAGTACAGAAGTCGTCGTTGTCAAACCCATGTAGGATCCAAGTACAGTAACCATCGCTGCAGAACCCATATAGGATCCAAGTACAGTCGTCATTGCTGCTGAACCCATGGAGGATCCAAGTACAGTCGTCCTCGCTGCCAAACCCACGTAGGATCCAATTACAGTCATCATCGTCGTCGCAGTCGCAGCCAGCACTAGGGTACCCGCACCCAGCATTCTCGATTCTGGCAGGGTCTGGTCCATGAGAAAAGGGGTTCGATACATCAACTATCACAAAGTCTAGAGTTTATGTATCACAAATTTACGTCTCTTCAATAGGAACTCAACACGACAGACAGTGCGTCAATCAGACGCCCGGTCTGAGAGATATTGGCTTTTTCGTCCTAGGGGTCCGGTTAGTTTTTAAGCTAAACCCAAACCGACCATACTCCAGCTGAATCTAAACCTTGAGTGGAGTAATCAAAAATAACCGTCTCACTAATAGAAATTCAACATAATTGACGGCACATCAATCCGACGTCTGATCCTTATGTTATAAGTGTTTCCCCTCCAAGGGCCCAGTTGGTTTCATGTTCAAACCAACCTGCCTATACACAAAGTTTGCCAAAACCTTGAGTGTAATATACTAAAATGACCATCTCTATCTAAGGATCCCTACACAACTGATAGTGCATCAATCAGAGGTCCGTAGCCCAAAATATGGGCATTTAACTGAAGAGTGTTGGAAAATAGGGGGTTTGGGCCCGGTCCGACCTGGCCCAATACCCACTGGGTCGGCCCGAACTGGGTCGAACCGACATGAGTCTGGGTCCTGCCCGATAGGGCGCGGACCGGCTGGCGCGGCCCGACCCGATGCTGGCAGCCTGGCCCGGCTCGGAAACTGGTCATGGCTCGACTTTCGGCCAAGCGGGGTGCGAAGGGGGGCACCACTCACTTGTCTCAGAAATGGCAGTCCCTGGTGGGGTCTACCCTAAATGAGTGTCGAGGGGTTATGACCCCTCAGTTTTTTGGAAAAACGGCCGGCCATAGGCCGGCCAGTTGAACCACCACGGGACCCATGGGGTCCCCCCTCCTGGAGCGCCGGCAGCCGGTACAGTCGGCCGCCCTAGGGTGTCTGCCGTGGCCCGCTCCGGTCGCGGCCCCTTCGGCCTCACTGGCACGGCGCGATGGCTTCTCTTACCATCGCCGCGGCCCGCTCCTGGATGCAGTCTCCTTCAGCCTCACCGGCGCGGCACGACGGTGCCACGCACCACCGCCACAGCCCGCTCCGGTCGCGGTCCTCTTCTTCCCCGCGTGGTGCAACGACACTGCACCGTCTTTGCCTCAAACATCAACGAATCTCAACAAAACGGGGAAGAGGATCAGCTGTGTTTGTGCGGTCTGATCTCCTACTATTATGTCGATAACATTTGGCTGAATTAAACAAGATTCTTTAACAACATAACAAATCACAATTTTAATTCATTAAAATTGAACTTAACCCCTACCTCAACAAACGATGATGAACATCGGTGTTGCGGTTGACGACGTCATGTGGTGAGGTTTCGTAGATGTCGATGGAGAGCATTCGAGGAGGAAATGATATCTCATATTTTTATCACGGTGAGAACAAAGTGTGACATCGTTGGCGATTTCCCGCTTCATTGTTTCCTTCTTTTCCATGGAGGAGGAAAAGGAAGAAGAATCAGGGGTCGCCGAGTCGATGTTCTTCGTCAGAGTCTAGGCGTTCTTCAATGAAGGAGATAAAGTTCTTCATGTCTCAAGAGCTTCATCCCCTTTTTCTCTTCACAACCAGACTAATCCAAAATAAAATAAGGCATATTTTTTATTTTATTATTTTTCCATGCATTTCAAAATTAAAAAATTCAAATCCTCTTAATCAATTAATTTTTGAGTTGTTTAATTTAATTAAGAGGTAGGTTGGAAAAATAAATTGGAAGTGGAAGAGTTACATAAATAAAATGGGGGTTAACAAGCCTAAAGGTGGAGAGTTAAGGGGTTAGGGAATGTGAATGGTTGGGGCTCATGTGGTCCCCACATCACAAATGTCTTAACTTGAGTAGTTAGAAACTTGTGGGTCCCACCCTATCTTCCCCATGTAGATTAAAACCACTTTAGAAAAAGAAATAAAATTATAACACAATTTTATTTTACTTTTCATTTAATCCACATTTTTTAACAACTCCACCCAAGCAGAAGGATCTTCAGTAATGGTCCTATTAAGTAATTACCGGCACTGCAGTTCCATCGGTGCCCTCAGATTTCAATTCTGAGCATCGGTTCAAAAGATAGAAAAACCCGCTCGTTTGTTCACTGAACGTACCTGAGCTAAACTTCAGAAATTGATTCAGGGCACACCGGGCCTCAGAATCAAGTGTCGTCAGAAACTGCGTACTCATAATATCCCAAAGAATTTACGAAAAATAATTTCCTTGAGATTTACGGGACTTTACATGCCTCTCCTCAAGCCAGTTACGAGGGGAAGGGTGTTAAAAATGGTATCAGTCTTAGTTGGTAAATCACTCATTTTTTAAAAAATATATCATTATTTTTAAAATAAATAGTATCATTGTTGGTTGATTCATCATTATTTTTTTGAAAAATGGTATGTTTTTCATTCATTGACTTGGGTTGGTATTAAAAAGATAGGGTTGTCAGAAAATCAAATGTATGTCATTAAAAAATGCAGATAACCACTTTATGATGATCTTTAAATTACCAGGGTTTATAGGTAAAAAATTGTTTAAGAAACTTCTAGAGTTGTTGTTATCCCATAATCATGGGTTTAACTAAATAATGTTTCATATAATTCATTAGTATATAGAATTTACACAAAGACAATATATATCATCTATTGTTCAAATTATTTTGACAATATTTCAAATGGGTTATTATTGAAATTATAGTTTCACTAATTATTTCTTATGGTAAGGTTAATTTTTTATTATGTTTTTGAATTTATTGAAGCCTTTAGTTATAAGATATAGATGGTTTATAAAATATTTTTTTGATAATAGAAAATGGAACTAAGAAGGTGTTCAAGGAACCAAAAGTAAGAAGTTTCTAAAAATTTTGTTTCAAAGGATCCACATGTGATCCAACAACTTGTATATAGTATTGTGAAATCATTGAAAGCTATTTTCTAAGTAAATAGAAATGATGATACAAGGAATTTAGATCATTCTTTATAGTTTCAAAAATAGAATCCACCTATGTTTTTAGGGGGTTATAAAACAGAAAAAGAAAAATTGTGGATTAACTGAATGAATAGAATAATTTATTGTCTTGGTACACAAAATATATGAAAATTATTTGGTGACATATATGTTTTAAGACATATCACAATAATAGTGGGATTTATCTATCTAGTATAAAGCTAAATAAAGTATTATATGTGAGGATTTTGAGTAATTTTTTATCCGAAAATTCTATCCCCACACTTTCAAAATGTCAAGAACAACAAAATTCCTAGGTTAAATCAAAAAAATTATCATTCACTATATATGTAGATATATTTATAAACAAGTTCTGTTTCACTCTGTAAGTGCCTTCTTGTGAATCCTTGAAGGCATGTATCATTGAGTTGGGGTTGCGAACAATGATTCAGTCCAACATTGTGGTCCACTATATTTGGGGTTTTACAGAGTTGGTTAATAAAGCTAAATTGGGGGAAAGATATCTTTTTAGGAATCCTAATTGAGGTAGCATGTTTATCTCCATGCGAACAGGTGGGTAATTTATTGTTGGAAGTAAAAGGAAGAGAGATTTATATTAATAGGTTGGTGTCACACATCATAACTGTTCCTCTAAATTAGTTAACTATCATGGAAGACCAGAAAAAAAAATTTGGATGCTTCCAATGTGGTTCATTTGGGAATATGAAGAATGAATATACTACACCACTAAAGAATCAACAATATTTTGGAGAGAAAGGGCTTCTCAAGAAGTATATTCATAATCATCAGTGATTAGAAGTTAGAACAGGCTTGAATCATCCTTATATTTTATATATTGAGATGGAAAAATCCCATTATAATATTTCACATCCATAAACAATGGTAAATCATAAAATTTCCAAGAATAATTTGGTTGTTTAATCGAAACCATAATAGGGAACCAAGAGATATCCTCTGATAGATGAGTTATAGTTGAATGAAGCTAAAAATTCAATTGAGAGTGAGAAACTAGTTCCCTCTATAGAATGAGGTACCATTATTTTGAACTTCACTCTTATTCCTACCTTGTTCGATACTGAAGCATCCCATTATCTCCTTATTTCTTCTAAATTTAAACAATTTGGATTACACTTGTAAATGATTCCTCACATTATGAGAATCAAGAAAACAATCAGATATGGGAGTGTAATTTATTTAAATTCCCATCAAGTTCCCATTACCATTGATGCAGTACAATTTCTCTGGGATTTTATAGTCCAAGATATGACAATGTTTGAATTAATATTTGGTCTATATTGGCTAGTATGACTTAAATTACATATTAATTTTTACACTCGACAGGTAACATTTACATCCTTAGATGGAATTATTCACCTTTTAAGGGAGATTTGAGTATAAATGAAGGCATAAAAGGACAATTAGTGGATTTGATATAACTTTCACTGTCTAGTTAGAACTAGTAACCTTAAGCACAACTGCCGAATCAGGTAATGATAATCTTCCTATGATAGTAGAATGATACAGAAATTTATTTTTGAATGATTTCTCTAGGTTTCCATATGAGAGATAAATAAAATGTACTGTTGACCTAAACCCAATAGATATCTCTATTTCCCTATCATATTACAAAAAATATCAAGGTTTGTTTTGATAGTTAAAGGTTTATCTAGAGGGGTTATAAAGTAAAGTCGTTATCAGATTTACTAAATCACCTTGAGATGCACCATTTTTATTCTCGAAAAAGATAGATGACAATGACCGCTTATATATTTATTATCATAAGTTGCATCAAATAAAATTTTTAAATTGGTATCCTATTTATCAAACATTTTATTTACTTGATCAATTTAAGCGATCCAAGTTGTTTTCCAAAAATGAAATATTTTTAGGATATCATCATTTAAGACTCATACGAGTGGATATTTGTAAGACAACATTATATAGTTGTTAGGAAAATTATGAATATATCTTCATTTGTTTTTTTTTACGAATGCAATGATACTTTTTATGGATATAAAGAACCATATCTTCCATGAGTACATTGATTATTTTTTGTATTCATTGACTATATTTAAGTTTAATCTCAAAAAATGAATGACCACAAGGAGAACTTGGAAATTATACTAATTAAATTTCATGAAAATCATTTATATACTATATTTACTAAGTGATATTTCTATACCAAGGAAGTATATTTCCTTAGGCATGTCATTTTAGAAGGAATATCGGTTTAACCTAGAATGATAGAAGCATTAGTATCTTGGAAGACACCAAAGAATGTTTTTTAGGTAAATATTTTTCTGGTATTAGTAGGCTATTATCACTATTTTTTTGGTTTTTCTAAAGACTTTCATCTATTATAAATGATATGAAAACAAAATGTGTTCAATTCACTGCATTGATGAATGTCAGAAATATTTTTTGGGAATTAGAACTGATCTCACCTTAGTACCCATCCAAATATTTACAGAACTAGGTAAAAGCTATGAGATATATTGTGATGAATCCATATCCAGTCTTGGTTGTGTTATTATGAAATGATAACATGTTATAGCCTATGGTTCAAGAAATTTTCTATTCCATGAGAAGACTTATCCTATGCATTACATGGAATTACTTAATGTTTTTCATGCCTTAAATAATTAGTGACATTATCTCTTTGGAAAAAAGTTCACATTTTTCACTATTTATAAGAATTTAAAATAATGATTTTTTTAGTGAGACTTGAACTTGTGAAAATTAATATGGATGGAGTACCTCAAGTTGTTTGAATTTTACTTGGTGTACACAATGAATAAAGAGAATTATGAAAAAGATTCATTGGGTCGAAAATTATATTGAAAAGTGACCTGAAAAGCTCGAGACCTATGAAAGTAGTTAAGAATGATTGATGATATGAATTTAGATTGTACTGTATAGGGTGACCATACCGTTTTCCTTCCAATAAGTATTGTTCCAGGCCTGATAAAGTTTTTACAATAAGTTCAGGTAATATATTCAAATTATATCACAATTTGGGGAATCATATATTGTAAACAGACTTATGACCACTGACAGAGGCTGTAAAATATTTGTTATGATTTCATCATTAAATTTTAGTTCCTTAGTATTGTTAGGAACATAGTCTTTCAACATATCACTGTTTGAAATGGGATATTCATCTTGATGTTCAAAAAATTTACAAGTAAATGAAAGTGAATTTATCAAGGAAAGGTTTTAAAAACAAGATTACCAAATACATAATGAAATTTATGACATGTCAGAAAGTAAAAGCTAAAAAATAAAAATTGTTTTGTATACTATAGTCTATGCCTAAACCTTTATTTAAGTTGGAGTTGAATGGAAGTCAACTTTTCATAGGTTTACTAATAATGTAAAAAAAACACAATTCTATATGGGTAGTAGAGTACTGAATTACTAAGTCCACATAATTTATCCCCATTATAGAATCTGGTATCGTAGAGGACTTGGATAAATTATTTATCTGACAAGTGGTTAGGTTAAATAGACTTCTAGGTTCATTTATTTCTAATAGAGGCCCCCATTTTACTTCTTGATTTTGTCGATCATTATAATAGGATATTGGAATTCATTTGACTATGAGAATAATATATTAGCCACATATAGATGGGAAGTTGGAATTCATTATTTAGATATTGGAAGATATGATCAGAGCTTGTGTCATGGAATTATATGGTTTGTGGAAGTATTATTTGAATTTGGTCTAAGGAGACTATAATAAAAGTTATCAAGAGATGATAGATATGCCTTATTTTGAGGCATTGTATGTTCGTTCTTTTTGTTCTCCTTTGTGTTGGGTGGAAACGGGTTACAAATCATTGATTAGGATTATTTCGGTGTGGATGTGCGTCAGGTTTCTGTTCCGATGCTGTTCCGCCAGGACGCGTTCGCGCATGCGCCCGTCGACCCGAGGGGATGGGAGCGCGGCTTGTGGCCCCGCAGTCCCGCTTTCCAAAGGCGGGCGGCATCCGTCCCTTATTCAGGGACGTCTGCTCCTTGATCGAAACCGGGATAATGGGATGTCGGCTCCTCCTTCCATGGATGTCTCCTCAGAACTCGTCGCCTAATCCGGGTCTCCCTCATAGATTTAAGAATGTTCGTGAATCTCGTTTCCGACGCCATATCTTCATGGACACCGGTTAATTACGCTGCTTTTGCCCAGACGCTCCAAGGAGTCTGGTCGGGGCAGCAACCTGTGCTGAGGAGACCGGGTAGCTCTGGGTGTTGGGGGCGTGTCTTAACACTGCGGCTCTGCATGTCTGCCTTCCGTCCCTAATAGGGCTTCTCGAAGGCATGATGGCCTGAGGCATCCCGCGCTGGGTAAGGGGAACTACGTTACCTGAGGTTTTCCTCAGCTTCCCATGTTTAACACGGGGTATGCCGCGAGTTTAACGTCCAGCGGGGAAGGCATCGGACTGATCAACACGAGGAGTGGATCAGATGACAGAACCCCTTGCGGGGAACCTCCGACGCTGGGGCCAGCACATGGGCGGCTTCCCGAGTGAAGTGTAGTGGAATGAAATGGCATGACCCCACCGGGATGTGGCGGCCCGGGTAAGGATCAGGATGGATGATGGAGTGAAGAGCTTGGACCCCGTAGAGGCTTCCTACGTACCGCGCGTTAGCGCGGATCAAAGTCAGCGTAGTTCGGATATACAGTTTAACGTCATGCTGGACGATGGCAAGCCGACTCACGAAGAGGTCGAGGCTGCCGGGCGGAGGATTGAACCGAACCACCTCGCACAGAGGGGGATGGAATGGCCGGGTGGATCACAGTTTCACGTCATGCTGGACGTTGGCAAGCCGACTCACGAGGAGGTCGAGGCCGCCGGCACGCACGAAGTGGGGCGGAGCGGACCAGCACGCACGAAGTGGGTGGATCACAGTTTAATGTCTTGCTGGACGATAGTGTTTGTGGCTTACACTCTAAGGAGGCCCATATGCGGCAAAGCTCAGTTGGAGAGGGACTTGGGCCGAAGATGATAGACACCTCGATCCCTGTCACACCCTCTACTAGCTTCGGCTGTGAGGAAGCAAAATGGAGATACACACGTGCAGTCCCTCACAGGGGCGGATTCATAGGTGAATCGACGCGAATGTGAACCCGGGAGGGGTCCACTGATGGACGAACCGACGTGAATACGACCAGGACGACCAGGTGGTGGGCTTGAACATCAGGGGAGGCTTCCTACGTACCCTGTTTAGGAGACAGGGATCAAAGTCCACGTAGTTCATTCTGTCAGGAATTACGCACTGAGGCAACCTGAGTGCGGAAAAGCTCAGTTGAAGAGGGACTTGAGCCGAAGGTGAGAGACCTCGATCCCTGTCACACCCTCTACTGGCTTCGGCAGTGGGGAAGCACAATGGAGATACACATGTGCAGTCCCCCACAAGAAACTAGGGGTTTGTAATACCCTACCCACGTGGGCGAACGCCACTCCAATAAATCGTCCCTAAAGAGGGGAAATCCCGACATCCCTGCAGAGACGAGCGGGTGGGGGCCACATCCAAACCGGGGGAGGGGACCCTGCGTGCGAGGCACGGGATCAGATGAAGCGGACGGTTTAACGTCTTTCCGGACGAAGTACAGTTTAATGTCGTCTGTTGAGGACGAAGCAGACGGTTTAACGTCTTGCCGGACGAAGTACAGTTTAATGTCGTGTGTTGAGGACGAAGCGGACAGTTTAACGTCTTGTCGGACGAATTACATTTTAACGTCGTGTGTTCAGGACGAAGATGCTTGGTAGTTTACCGTCCTGCAGCGCGGACGAATGTAGTTTAACGTCGTGCGGGACGAAGTGCAGTTTAACGTCGTGCGGGACAAATGCTGAACAATTTAACGTCTTGTAGCTCGGACGTGGTACAGTTTAACGTCATGTTGGACGAAGATGCTTGGAAGTTTAACGTCTTGCAGCACGGACGTGGTACAGTTTAACGTCATGTTGGACAAAGATGCTTGGCAGTTTAACATCTTGCAGCACGGACGTATGGTTGCCGCCGATGGGTCCGTGCCACTTCACGCGAGCCTGGAGGGCCGCACGGGAAGACAACGTACGGTGCGGGCACCCAGGATGAAGATCATCGGGCACCACGCAGGCGGGTACCCTCAGGGGGTCAAAGGGGGCGACCCTGGCGGTTTGCGCGCAAAAGAGAATCTTGGTGCACAATATCGCGGGTCGGCGCGCAATTGGGCGAGCTGGCGCGCAATTGGGCCAGCGCTTTGCGCGCGGAAGATGGAGATTGCGCGCACCGAGCCTCTGATAGCGCGCGGGGGCAACGACCCATTCTTTAACGAATGGCCACTTAGTAAGGGGGGTGCGCGTAATCGGGCTGGATTGCGCGCACCCGAGGGGCAATTGCGCGCAAGAGGCTTCTTTTGCGTGCGAAGGCCTTTGGGTGAGGAGCTGGTCAAAGGAAAGAAGCCAAAGGGGTTGCGCGTGAAGGCGAACCCCGAGGCTTGCTGGTGCGAAATAAAATAGGTTACCTAAAGATCGGCATTGCGCGCGGAGGGGGTGGAATTGCACGCACAAGCGACCCTTCGAATTCTGGAAACCTTCAAAGCGTCGGGGGTCGCCTTGTATTTATAGGCAACCCCGGGCGCGCAATTCGGTTCGCGTGCGCGCAATTCGGCTCGGGCGTGAAATAGGGGCCCGACGCGCAATAGGGTCGCGCAGGGACGTCGGGCGCAGAAAATTCCTCGCCGACTCGCCCCATTGCGCGAATCCCGGAAGGATTGCGCATGCAGAGCCAATATTGCGCACGGGCCTCCGATATTTCGCGCAAGGACTTCGGGCCTTCCGAAACATGCTTCTGACTCCAAATATGACCTCTCTTTCCTCATCCGGAACTTCGTTTGAGGAGTAACGGGCTTTTCCGGCGTCTACAGAAGCCCCCCCTCGGAATCTGATCGGCGAGAGGTCACAACGATCGGGTTCCGAGGGAGACGCCAGAATGCCTAAGTCCTGGGCGGCGCGGGACTTGGGCGCGCAAAAAGGGCGTCGGGCGTGAAATTCGCTGCCTCGGTCGCGCAAAGCACTTTCCGCGCGGCGCGGACACCCGGCCTCACCTATAAATAGGGGTCCTGGGTTCCGCGTTCCGTACACAGGCTTTCCGTGCGATAAGATTCCCCGCTCTCGTGCGCGAAATTGCCTTTGACGGCGCGAAATTCGCCCGTTCGGCGCGCAAACCCATCCGGATTTCGGCTCGTTTTTGCGCGAACACCCGGGGTTTTACGCGACAGACTTCCCAATTGCGCGTTGTCCACTAGGATTGCGCGCCAACTCCCAAATTTCTCTACCAGCCTCCTCCGATTCCGCACGCCTCATCCCTTAACCCACACGACTCCTGGAGCTTCTGAGATGGCCGCGAATCAAGTGAATGAGGGGGATGCCTCCATTCGCAGAGCTAAGATGGCGGCGAACGAGGAGGTCTACGGAGCCAAGGAGATTGTTTCCAACAATCAATCCTTGTTCGATTTGCTGACGCCGGCCCAGAAGACGTATCCGTTGTCGGAAAACCTGCCACTCTGGAACTATGACATCCTGGATGAGGTTCCGGTGCCAGGGTTCGAGGTTGATGCGCCACGGACCTGGGTGACTCGGGAGGACGAGCTTCCCCGCTATAACATCACCAACAACGGGCATCCTTCCAGGGAGACCAGGCACTTAGATGTCTATGTCCTGAACCCGAGGACGCGAACCATTATCGGGAGTGAGCCTACTGCGGAGAACTCTCCAGCCCTCTACTCGAGCACGTATTGCCAGAGTGTCACCGACGATACCAAGGGCTGGCTGAAGGAATGGGACTTGCGGTCTGGGGGAAATTTCACCAGTGAGTGGGCCTGGGCGTTCTGGGTACGCCACACCTGCGATCACTTTGCGGAGGAACTGCGGTACATCGGCCTTTTTGAGGCGGTGTGGACGTCGCAGTTCCACTTCTACCAGCAGTCCGAGCTCGGGCCGGATCTGTTCACCCGCTGGTCCCCGGATACCAACACCTTCCATCTTCACCATGGGGAGGTTAGCATCGGCCTCTGGGACATCCACTGCATCAGAGGTATCCCGCTGGAGGGTTACCAATACGATGAGTTCCTGCCTCCGAAGAACACCTGGGGCGACAGGTCACAGACTCCCATTCTGACATGGCATCTACTGGACCTGGCTACGCAGCGGCTCGGGGTCAAGGAATTCCGCAAGGACATAGCCTACAAGGAGTGGTTCAGTCAGTTCTTGAAGCATGACCCAGCGGTCAAGATGCCAGGCAGGGGGAAGCGGTGCCCGACCGTGGCTCAGAGGAGCCGGAACGGATCGTACTGGCGGGTCCTGGAGACGGGAGACTACCGCTCAAGGGGGTACCGCGTCATCGAGGCCCGGGACCCAAATGTCCGGTATGCGGCGTTCCTGGCCGCCTTTCTGAGTGGGTGGCTCCTGCCAGTGCGGGACGCGAGGATGGGCGTCCGCCTGGCGATACTGGTGATGGCGGGCGCCATGGCCGCCAACAAAAGATACAACCTCGGGGTCTCAGTGCTGGCTAAGCTGTACGCCATCCTGGGACGCATCTCGCGAGGGGGGTCACCATGAAGGGTCTGTGGGCCCTTTCAATTCTTCCATGGCTGGGTGGCTACTCACCTCGGTGGGTACACGTTTCCAAACATCGTCATTCCTCCGGGCAACGGCCTGCGACCCTCCCTGCTGAACATCGCGGGGGTCGCTCCGATGACCCTAAATGAGGAGGGCGTGAGGATTCGGATTGGTAATCACGCCAATTTCAACTTCATATCGTTCCCCACTCCCGTTGGCCAGATGATCGACAATGGGCAGGGTCTGCTGGAGCAGCACAAATACTTCCTGAGCATGCGGGGCGGGGTGCTCGTGGCTTGGATCGACGGGAAGGTGATCTGCGAGCCCTACGTGCCAACCCGGTTCGCTAGGCAGTTCGGGTGCCTTCAACAGATGCCGAAGAGGGTATTCGCTGCTGTCTGGGAGGAGACGAACTCTTGCGTCCTTCGCCAGATGTGGCTAATGTTCTCCGCTTTCGGCTCTGGCGACGTCATCACTCTCCCTCCTACCGGGGTCGACGCAGGCTTGGCAACCGAGTACGCCGAACACTAGGCCATCGCGTTCCCCGAGGGGCTTCTACGGAAGCCAGTTCGGCGGCTCGAGGTCACCCGCGCGGAGACCGGGCGTCAAGGAAGGAGGCGAGGCGCCGTTACGTGGGGGAGAACGGAGGCACGCCAAACAGCGGAGCCGGCGCGGGCAGGGAATTTGGCGGCGGGCACATCGCAGGCTGCCGCCACGACTTCAGCGCCCAGAGAGGGGGTACATGCGGTAGTCGGGGAGCGGCCGGGGAAGCAGATAAGGCGTCTGCTCGCACCCTCCCACGACACAGTCTTCCCAGCGCTGTGGTCGGCATGGATGCCCCTACGGCAGTCGCTGGGGACCGAAATCATCTGGCAGAAGATAACCAGAGAAGGGATCCATCTTCCAGAGATCGGAAGCCTTCAGGTCGCCGACAGGGTGAACTTCCACTGGCGGTATGCGTATCTGACGGCCATGGACGAGTACGCGCGCTAATGTGGTCAGCGTGCGGAGCCGTCCCTTCTGGTGAAGTTGATGCTCGGTCTAGAGCCTGCTCCAGAACATATGCCGCCGGAGGAAGGTGATAGTAACGATGACTCCGAGGAAGAGGAGGAGACGGGGGAGGATGAAGGCTCTGAGGGAAGGTCCCATCTGGGGAGCCCGCGGGAGAGCGGCGAGGTGGCCGGCTCTGACAATATCGATATCACTGAGCTCCTCGAGGTCTGCTTCTATCCCTACTCAACCTGCTTCGTCCATTCACTTATACAGCTTCTAACCCATTTCTTCATCTTCCTCAGGAGTGCACAGATGTTGGTCAGGCATCCTCAGCAGGAGTAGGAGAGGCGCCAGCAGGACAGGGCGGGGGCCAAACACCCATCATTGAATTGACAAGCGATGAGGGGTCCCCTGCTGCAATTGCTCCTGCGGCGGCCGGGACAGCGGAAGATGACACTCTGGATTCCCGTAAGCCTTCTTACTTTACTTTTGGTGCTTGCCGTTGATGATACGTGACTAACCACGGCATGCCTTGCGCAGTGATCTTAATACTGGAGGCTCGTCGGGCTATCAAACCCGGGCCATCCACGAGTGGACCAATGGAAGACATGCCTCCTTCTCCAGAACAGACTTCTCACACCGAGCCGGCCCCACCAACTGCTGATCAGGGGGCAGCGGACGCCGGCGGTGCTGCCATCGGAGAGAGGTCGGGGGCTGACGAGGGTGTCGACGTCGCTGGGGCGAGAGAAGAAGGTCGCCCAGATGCTGGAGAACCTATCCCCTATGAGGACATCCCAGGGGCGGACCCTGTAGCAGACCTGCTGGCTGCCTTCCCTGCCTACCGGCCTGCCGACCCTGAGGAGATGGATGACTCGGACGCAGAGGCGGTCGAGGAGAGCCGGATAACGCGCCGCCGGGGGTGGAAGTGCATCCAGCGCTTCCTCAAGCGACCCCCATCGGAGTGGCTGGGGCGCATGGGATCGCTTTAAACCTGGCTGCGCTTCCTGTGTGCCGGGGGAGCTGATGCTCGATGCCTCCATATGACGGTCCGTGATTTCATGGCCGAAAAGATGCATGAGAGCCGCCAGCGTGCTGACGTCGTACAACGTCGGGACATGTCGGAGAACACGCGGGCACTCCTCGTGGCAGAGCAGGAAGTCCGGCACCTCGAAGAGCAGGCGGCAGAGAAGGAGGCCTTTGTCGCAGCGTGCACTGAGCTTGTGGAGCAATTGACGGCCCAGCTGGATGACGCCCAGGTACAGCTGACGGAGGCGTGCCACCAGATGGTCACACTTCAAGTCGAGCAGGAGCGTGCACAAGCCAGGATCGGCGAGCTGCGCGCCGCGACCGCCGACGAAGAGAGGGCATGCAGAGAGCGAGAAGCAGCTCTGGAGGCTGTCAGCCAAAGGGTAGCGGCGTTGTAAAGATCCATTCAGCACGCTAATCCCTAAGGGATTTGTTTTTTCCATTCCCAGAACATTTTTCTTCCGCTACTCAATACTTCGATCCATTTGTATGAATCAACATATTTATCTGCATCTTTTGGCTTAACGTGCTCAACCACAATCCATTGTCTTTTGGGAGAATTAACCAAGCTTCAGGCATCCACAATTGGGCCTGGATTTCTAAGGAAAAGAGTGAGGTCATTCCTAGGAAAGGAGACCTCAGACCTAATCAATGTACCATCCCCCCAACTTCTTCCGACACACGAGCGGGACAACACTAGGGGCGTTGAGGTTTTATCCGAACATAGGGAAATGAAAAAGGGTGAATCGCGTGTCCCGAATTCAGAAATCCATGACGGTCAGTCTTCCAGGAAATGCCCACGACGGCAAGCGGACAATGGATCAATCGACCATACTACTGCAATAGACGGACCGAAGGTCATCATTCATATTGCAGGAGGCGGATCACATGTCATCATCAATACCGCTTTGGGGGTTCCTTCAGACGCAAGGGTGGAAATCCGGATCAAAAGAGCATGCGAAGCATGGGGCGAAGTGATGATTTGTTCGGACAGAATCTAACGCTCCCAAAATTGTGCCACTGTGGGGAAAGCGTATTAGGCGGATGCACTAATCTAGCCGTGAATCACCCCAATTATCAGACAGAACCTCTTTGACGAGGAAACTGTCGCTTCCCATCATTGCAATGGGGCATCTCGAGCTGAATCAGGGAGAATATCACAACCGCACCACTCTACCAGAAGCCAGGCAAGATGGCCGGCGACGAGGAGGGGCGGGACTCAGCGATCCCTGAGGCTGGACCCGAGTCGAGATGCCCGGGCGTTCCTACGTACTCCATCAGGCTGGAAATCAATCCACACGTAGTTCTGAGAGTGCAGTTTTAATGTCATAGGGGACGTAGGACCCCGATTAGGGAGATCTTAGTTTAAAGTCGTAGAGCTCGGACCATAGGGGCAGATCTTAGTTTAAGGTCTTAGAGCTCGGACCATAGGGACCTCAAACTACGCCACATCGTGGTCCTATCCCCTGGATATGCTAAGATGCACTGAGGTATAATGTCAAGAGTTCCGAGATTTTTCCTGGTCAGAATGGGAGGTGGAAAACGTAATGTGAATCATGCGGCCATTCACTCAAGGACTGGGGGCACCGGCGTAACGATATGGGAGTACTGCCGACCGTGGCAGAAAAGCAACATCAATATCGCACTGACCGTTGATGGAATGAGGCAGCAAACGAGCATCAACCGCTCAAGCGCAGGATTCATATCGATTGGTTGCCCAAGGCCCTTGGGGGTACCAGCCCGGATCGGTGGGAGAGCACTGAGGCATTGTATCCAGACCGCTCACGGGGGTTCCACCCAGGGCGTAGGTGATGGGTCCGAATGAAGGGGAGCATGAAGCCTGAAAAGTGGAAGGAACCTGACCAAGCTGAGCCTGACCCTCCTGGCAATAGACCAGAGTACTCTTGACACCGGTGGACCACTGCAAGGGGTCGAAGGACACGCCTTGAGGGTGACTCGAAGGTGGCGGATTCCCCGGAGAAGGGGGAATCTTTAAGAGGTGGGGGGATGGACCCGAAGTTTCAAACATCCGGGCGTTCCTACGTATCCCATAAGGATGGGAATCAAGCCACACATAGTTCTTGAAGCGCGGCGCAACACAATCGGGCACCAGCGCGGGGAGGGCTGCGGGTCTGGCCCTCGCACCCAAAAAGGAGCAGTATTTGAAATTTCTTGTTTGTCCTTAAAGGTGGATGGTTTTTCTTTGTGCGGTGACATTCCTGTGATTAAGAAATCCCTGGAGTCGCCACAATAATCAAGCCATGAAAGGCATTGATAAATGGCGTGGTTATTAACCAGCGCCCA
The DNA here is from genome assembly GCA_963277665.1 of Viscum album. Classification (NCBI taxonomy): domain Eukaryota; kingdom Viridiplantae; phylum Streptophyta; class Magnoliopsida; order Santalales; family Viscaceae; genus Viscum; species Viscum album. Next base: position 1,025,270,979 of record OY728166.1, read on the forward strand.
ACGTGAGTGTCCCCTGAGGAGAACATCACGATGCAGTGCCGTTTCTCGTCGGGCGGCCAAGACGATCATAGTTTACGGTCGTGTGGTAAGACCAAGCAACACAGTTTAAGGTCGTATGGCTCGGACCATGGAGGAATCTGCTTGTTGCGATACGGTGGACCCAGCGGAGGTGGGGACACATCCCAGCCCTGCGGTCACGCACAATTCCAGGAGAAGGATCTTGGGATAGGGGCCTACATATGTCTATCAACCGAGGGGAAGAGATGCTAGCCTCCAGCTATGCTGGGCCCAGAACGTGATTGTTCGGGCGACTCTTCATCCTCAGGGGGACGAGGGTCTAGCTACACATGGCCCTTAGGGAGGACATTAGCATATACCATTGGTGCTCATATCGTGGGAGCCTCAAATAGCACCATTACCCTGGTTGGCCTGCCTAACGTGTAGGGGTGTACTGAGGGTCAGTATGAAGAGTGTCGAGTTCCCACCACAACGCACTGAGGCAGAGTGTGATAAGGACCGCTCAACCAATGTTTAGAGCCTGAAAGAGTTGAAATGGAGATCAAGAATGTTGCTGACCATATTCGCAACACAACATCCGATCGCTTCAGCCTAGGATGAGGCAAGCAAACGAGCATCAACCGCTCAAGCGCAGAATTCATATCGATTTGCTGCCCAGGAAGGCCCGAACAAGAGGAAGCGCGAGGCTCGACAAGTAACACAGGACTTGTCGGGATTGAATCTGACACTACAGGTCATAGACCGGAGTACCCCAAAACATGCTAACAGATCACCGGAAAGGGTAGGAGGACTCACCTTGAGAGCAACCAAAGGACGGCAGATCCCCGTGATCAACCAAGAGACGGGGCTGGACCTGGAACACAAGCGTCCAGGCAGTCCTATGTATCCCATAAGGATGGGAATCAAGCCATACGTAGTTCTTGAGAGGCAGTTTAACGTCATGCGGGATGAAGTGCAGTTTAACGTCATGCAGGATGAAGTGCAGTTTAACGTCGTGCGGGACGAAGTGCAGTTTAACGTCATGCGGGACGATGGAGCATGCAATTTAACGTCCTGAAGCATGGACGAATACAGTTTAACGTCGTGCAGGACGAAGTGCAGTTTAACGTCGTGCAGGACGAATGCTGAACAGTTTAACGTCTTTTAGCTCGGACGTGGTGCAGTTTAGCGTCATGCAGGACGGAGTGCAGTTTAACGTCCTGCGGGACGAATGCAGTTTAACGTCGTGCGGGATGATGGAGCATGCAATTTAACGTCCTGCAGCGTGGATGAATGCAGTTTAACGTCGTGCGGGACGAAGTGTAGTTTAACGTCGTGCGGGACAAATGATGAACAATTTAACGTCTTGTAGCTCGGACGTGGTGCAGTTTAGCGTCATGCAGGACGGAGTGCCGTTTAACGTCATGCGGGACGAATGCAGTTTAACGTCATGTGGGATGATGGAGCATGCAATTTAACGTCCTGCAGCGTGGACGAATGCAGTTTAACGTCGTGTGGGACGAAGTGCAGTTTAACGTCGTGCAGGACGAATGCTGAACAGTTTAACGTCTTGTAGCTCGGACGTGGTGCATTTTAGCGTCATGCAGGACGGAGTGCAGTTTAACGTCACGCGGGACGAATGCAGTTTAACGTCGTGCGGGACGAAGTGCACTCAGACAAAGTACTTCTTGAGGAACCTAGCGTTGGTGGGAGGAGTGACACGCTCACCATCCATAGTCTCTAGGGAGTACGCGCCATTGGGATAGACCTTGTGGACGAAAAAAGGTCCCTCCCACTTGGGCTCCAACTTGGGCGGCTTCCTGCCGGGGATCATTGGTGCTCTTAGGGCCAGTACTAGGTCACCCTGTAGGAAGGAGCGGAGGAGAACCTTCTTATTGAAAGCTCGAGCCATTCTGCTTTGATGCCTCTCCAAGTTGTGCAAAGCGCGAAGCCTATTCTCATCCAGTGCTTCCAACTCGACTAGACGGGTTTCAGCAGCTCTGTCCGGTGCTTGCTGGTCATAGGACGCAGTGCGCAAGGACGGTAACTGGATCTCGATGGGCAGGACGGCCTCAGCTCCATACACCAGGGAATAAGGGGTCATCTGGGTGGAATTGCGAGTCGTCGTCTGATAAGCCCAGAGGGCGTTGGGGAGCTTGTCCGGCCAACTCTTCTTGTTCTGACCAACCATATTTTGCAGAATGTTAGAGTAGGTCTTGTTAAACGCCTCAATCTGTCCATTCGCCTGCGCATGATAGCGAGATGTATGGTTCGAGCGAATGTTGTACTTGGCGTACAACTTCTTCAACTCGGCTGCTCGGAAATTGGCTCCGTTATCCGTGAGGATAGCGTGAGGCACTCCAAATCGATAAATGATGTTGGAGGTCACAAAGTCAGCGATAGAACAGGATTTGACCTCTCTGAGCGGAATCGCCTCTGCCCATTTGGAGAAGAAGTCTGTGGCGGTCAAAATGAAGCGGCACTGGCGAGCCGTCGCCGGCAGGTAAGGTCCCACAACGTACAGCCCCCAGACTGCAAAGGGACAAGAATACCTGGTGGTATGAAGAGGCACCGGCGGCCGATGCACAAAGTTCGCATGAACCTGGAACACATGGCACTTCCTGGAATACTCGATGCAGTCATGGATCATGGAGGGCCAGAAGTATCCCAACCTCCGAATCTGATGGGACAGCTTCGGCCCAGTCTGGTGGGCACCACATGAACCAGCATGAACCTCTTGCGTGACTCGTGGGATCTCGACTCCTTGAAGGCAACGGAGGAGAACACCATCAAATCCGTGTCTATAGAGGATCTACTCCAGGCCGGGACTGCTCTGGAGGACAAACTGCGATGCGCGGCGTCGAACTCGCTCGCGCTCGACCCGATCCGACGGGAGAATTCCATGTTGGAGGTACTCAACCAAAGGCGTCCTCCAATCAGGGGCTGATTCGACTGCCATATCTGTGGTACTCGGGGCTCCAGGCACAGGGGCAACCATGGTGAGATTACTTACCGATGGGCCGTGATCTCCCTCTGGGATAACGGGAGCGATGAGCCTGCGGTGCGTCACGCGGATGATCAGGTGGTCCTGTTCAGGCTCCGTGAGTGACGCAGCGAGGCTGGCCAAAGCATCTGCTCGACCGTTCTGCGACCAGGGAATATGGACAATTTCTGGCCGAAAAGGGAACTGGGCCATCAAGAGGAGGGTGCACTCCAGCAATGACACAAGTTCCGGCTTCCTGACAACATAGTCTCCATTGATCTGCTTAACGAACAGCTCGGAGTCCCCTTTCACACACAGATGGGGCATGTCGATCTCGAGAGCTAACTCGAGGCCAGTGATGAGGGCATGGTATTCCGCCTCATTGTTGGTACAGCCCTCTGACAACAAGAAAGAGTATGGCAGCACGGCTTGCTCCAGGGTAATGAAGACGACACCCAAGCCCACTCTGTTGAGCTTAGGATTATCGAGTCTTCTACCGGTGGGGCTCCAGGAGGCACCGTCAAAGTGCATCTGCCAGCATGGATTGGCACGATCGACCGAGAGAACGGCCTCATCAGGAAAGCCTAGATCCAGCGGCTGATCCGCGGAGGTTGGGTGAGCAGCCAGAAAGTCTTCCAATGCTTGCCGTTTGATGGCCTTCTGAGACACATACCTGATGTCGAACTGCTGGAGAATCACAGCCCACCGCGCTAGACGGCCAGTCAACATAGGATGGCTCAGGATATATTTCAACGGGTCTACCCGAGAAACCAACTGTACCTCGTGGTGCTGCAAGTAGTGCCATAATTTCTGTATGGAAAATACGAGCGCCAGACAGCTCTTCTTGATGGGGGAATACCTAACTTCTGCGTCGAGGAGCATGCGAGTGAGGTAATAGAGGCTATTCTTTGTTCCCTCGTTGTTCTTATGGGCGAGAAGGGCACCAAGGGACCGTTCCAGGGCAGTCACATAAAGGACCAGTGGCTTCCCGGATACAGGCGGCATCAGAACCGGAGGTTGAATCAAGTACTGCTTGATTTCCTCGAAAGCGGTCTGACACTCCTTATCCCATACATAGGTGGCGCCTTTCTTCATAAGCCGAGAAAAGGGCTTACACTTGCCGGCCAGATTCACGATGAATCGGCGTATATAGGCTAAGTGGCCTTGGAACCCTTGCAGTTCTTAGATGTTACCTGGGGGAGGCATCTGTCTAATCGCCCTGATCTTCTCTGGGTCGATCTCAATACCCCGGTATCTTACCACAAAGCCAAGAAACTTCCCAGAGGTGACCCTGAAGGAACACTTCAACGGGTTCATCTTCAGGCAGCGAGACCGGAGGAAGCCGAACACTTTCCCAAGATCTTTGAGATGGTCCTGACGCTGGCGCGATTTGACCACCAAGTCGTCGACGTATCATTCCACCATTGTGTCGAGGATTGGATTGAATATGTGGTGCATCGCCCTTTGATAGGTGGCACCTGCATTCTTCAGGCCGAAGGGCTTGACCTGGTAACAAACGATACCTTGGGGGGCCCTGAAGGCAGTGAACTCCTCATCCTCAGGGGCCATCCAGATTTGGTTGTATCCGAAGTATCCATCCATGAAGGAGAGGGCTTGGAACCCTGTCGTGGCAACAATCAACAGCTCTGTCACCGGAAGGGGAAAATCATCCTTCGGACAGTGGCGGTTGAGATCGAGGAAGTCGATACAGACTCTGATCTGCCCCGTTCTTCTTCCTGACCGGCATAATGTTGGCCAGCCATCTAGGGTACTGAACTTCCCTCACGAAGTTGGCTTTGATAAGCTTGTCAACTTCGGCCTCAACCATGGCACCATGGAATGGGTGCATCTTCCTGGGAGGCTGCTTGAACCCGCGATGGTTCGCCGGGAGACCAAGGCGGTGGACGGCTACCTGAGGATCTAGCCCCGGCATCTCGTCATAGCCCCAAGCGAACACATCACGGTGCTGTCTGAGGAAGTCCACGTACTGCTGCCGCTCCTCAGAGGGCATGGCGGCACTGACCAATGTGGGTCCTGGATCTTCCTCGGTTCCAAGGTTCACCTGTACTAACTCATCAACTGTGGAGGAGACACCCTCCTCAAAGTCTGGGGGTGCATCTTCCACGTCCTCTCCACTCGGGGGGGATCGTCCACAGGAGAGACTACGTTGGAAACTGCATTGGGGATACCAGATCCTGCTGGGCCGCTGGTGCCGGCATGGGTGGTCGCTGTCATCTCATCAGGAGACTCACAGGCCGTCGAGACCATGGCTACGCCCAACCGATGGATCGGGAGGACGTAAGCGTCATCCAAACTTGCCCAGGGATCACTTGCAACATCGACAGGTTCAACCTCACCCGTCAGGATCTGCTTATCCTTGCTCTTGTAATAGTCCGCGTCCAGATAGTGGGCTTCACATGAGGCAAAAGGAGAGGCATCTCCCTGAAGCACGCCTACTCGACCATTAAGGGAGTATTTAAGGCATTGGTGGTATGATGAGGGAACCGCCACATGAAGGTGGAGCCATGTCATGCCCATCAATGCGTTATACGCAGTGTCCTGAGAGACTACCATGAATTCGGTGTTGGCAACCAGGTCACCGAACTGGGTCTTCAAACGTATCTTGCCGACCGGAGTTTGCTCGGTGCGGTCGTACCCCTGGATCCTGAGGTCGGAGGGAATCAAGTCATCCTCAGACAACCCCAATCTCCGGAGCGTCCTAGTTGGAATCAGGTTAATCCCGGACCCCGTGTCGACAAGACAGTGCCAGACTTCAAGACCATTGAACTGGCCAGTAACATACAGCGGACGAATGTGCCCCTGTATGGGAGGGTCTTCATCCTTACCAGAGAACGAGATAACTGCCTGACATTCGGCGTCCTCAATCGCTTCGGCGTGAAAGGCCTCTGCAGCCGCAACCTCCGTCTCAAACTGGAGGGGGCTCTTCAGGGCTTCAGCAAGTGCCTCGCGCATCTCAGGTGACAGGCGCAGCGCCTCAAGGATGGAGAGCCTTGCTGGGATGTTGGCCAAGTGCTTCAGGACATCATACATTCTTGCCAAGCGCGAGCCCCTGGTTGTAGGAGGTTGCTCTGCGGTTGGAGGCATGACGGGCCTTGCCGGTTGGACCAGCGGCCGACTGGTGCTTGGCGCATCTCGCTGTTCACTGGTTGAAGCCCGGGAAGTGGTCACCGTACTGGGGCCAGGAGGCCGGGATGGACTCGTGGCAGGACGGAGCTGGTCACGACGCGGCCGAGGCGGTTCTGCCTGGTCCCACACCACAAATAGTGGCGGAGGCAAATTTGTCATCCCCGGATGGGGGGCTGCGCGCGCTGAGCTCGGTTTTGAGCCCACTGCCTAGTCTCAGTGGCGTGCACGACCTGGCTGGAGGTACCAACTGCCGTGCCCCAGCGACTTCTGTTGTTGCGGTTCCTCCGAAGGTGGCGACGACCGGGGACACTAGGGAGGTCCACCTGGTGTTCTTCAACATCGAGAACCGAAAAGGGATTTACCAGCTCGACGGTATTAACCGAAGCCTAGCCAACACTATCATCGGACGAATCATTCATCACCGGGCGGATCCGAGGAGGGACCCCCATCTCCGGGGGCATGAAATCGCCGAGAGTGCGGGATAGTGGCGGAACTGGCGGGGCGCGCTCTTCCTTCTTGCGCCGCCGCCGTTTTCTCTTCTCGGAAGAGGCAGGCTGGGACGATGATGCCGGAGCAGCACCCACAGATTCTAGGGGCTCAGGATGATTCAAGCGCGCACGGATGATTCCATGGGCGTGAATGATCGTCTTGCGAGCCATCCAGTTATTATACTTTTGGGATCCGCGGTCGGAGACCAGCTGCCATTCGTCCTCGTCGCCACTATCGTCATCTGATCCCACGAACACACCCGCCACTTGTGCTGGAGCTGGGCCCAACCTGATTACATTGTTGTTAATCTGGTCTTGGAGCCAGTCCTTAAACACGTAGCACCGCCGGATGGTGTGCCCCAGGGCCCGATGGTAAGGGATGTAGCGGGGGTTATCCGTGAGATGTGCCTCCTCTGGCCTCCAACACTCAGGCAGTCACACAATCCTCTGCTCCAGGGCACTCCGGAAATAACCGGGGACCTGATCCTCGTGAAATGTGTAAGTCAGGTATCGCGGGGCCCTGGGAGAGTGGTCTTGACGAGGGGCTGGAGGGGTCTGCCGAGGAGGTGGACCCTGATTATCTCGCCTGGGTTGTGGCGGTACATTACGCGGAGGGGCCGACCGGTTCTGGGGCTACCGCTGCTGGGCCAGGAACTGAGCCCGTGGAGGCGGATTCCTGTGAGGCTGTGGAGCTGGCCTCACCGGCAGCAGCTCCAACTGCCTGGGGTCCTCTATCTGGGCAACATCAGCGGGCTCAGCCCTGCTGACTCTCCTTGCAGGGATCAAAGGAGGCAGCGGGTGTGCCTGACTGGCCTGTTGCAGGGCTTCCTCAAGACGTTGAGCTTTGTCTGAGAAGTCCCTGAACCCTCCGGGGTAATTCTGAGTGATCAAGGAAGGGACCAGCTCGGTCTTGACATTCCCGACGCACATTGTCAGCAACTGCTCCTGAGTCAATGGCATGTCAAGGGAATACGTGAGACCCTTCCATCGGGCGACGAAATCCGCGACTCGCTCATCAGGCCTTTGCTTGCACTTGAAGAGGTCGGCGATACTCGTCTTCCGGGTCGTGGAACTGAACTGGTAGAGGAACTGTCTACGAAGGTCCTCCCAGCTAGTTATCGACCCGACGGGGAGCTAGCTGTACCAGACAAATGCTGGCCCTTCCAGTGTATGGACAAAGAAGCGAAGCTTAGTGGCCTCCTGCTGCGCCGGAGTTCCCAACATAGGCCCGCACCTCGAGTTGAAATGGGCCAAATGTTGTGGCGGATCTCCAGTCCCGTTGAAGGGGGCAAAAGTGGTGTTCCCGAATCCCGGAGGTGCCGGCATGTCATCCACCCATGCTGGGTATGGCTTGCCGTCCGGTGGGATTGCCACTTTCCAAGTCTCCAAGGATTCCAAGCGGGCAATGAGTGCCGCCATCGGATCTTCCGGACATGGGTTCCAGTCCTGCCGAGGATCTCTAACCACGAGCGCATTGCATGGCTCTTCAATCGGGTCGTCGACCGGGTCGTTGAACTCGGCAGCTCGTGGGATGGCGGGCGGAGCGGCCCTTGGGGCAGCGAGAGGAATCCGAGCGGGGTCTCTCAGGTAATCACGCCGCTTGGGAGGGTGTGGTGAAACATACCGCGCCCTCTTTCCATAGTCAATGGCCTCTCCCCTATCGGCAAACACGGCATAATCAAGGTTGCCCTGGAGAGTCTCGTCGAGGAGCGGTTGTTCCTGTCCCTGCTGTCCTGGCCTAGGATCACCGTAGTCAGGCCGCCGCTCTGCAGCGTGCTCGACGAGGAGCTGGTCAACTAGCTTCTTCTGCTCGGCAAGCTGTTGACGTAGCATGGCCTTTTCGGGATCCTCCTCTTCCCTCTGCATGGAGGCAGATGGGTCGGCGGGCTTTATAGCCCTGCCGTGCTCTTTACCTTTGCTGACGTTTCGGCTCAACGTCAGTGCTTCAGTGGGTGCGGGGAGACCCAGGAGGCTCCTCTGGTGACGAGTAACTCTCACCGATGGATCCATAGACGGCTTGTCTTCGGGGGAAGAGCCCCCGTCGAGAAGTTCCAAGCTGTCCCCCTCTCCCGACAGGCCAGCCATATTGATCGTTTCCGTCCCTGGGGATGTACGCTCAGGGCCACCCAGCGAGTCGGGCTGTCGGCGAATTGCACTGAAGCGTAGGGCAGCGTACTGCCCCCATCCATGGATATACACGTGGGGGGGTGGCTTTCTCGATAACCTTGCGGAGTACTTGAAAACACTCAACGCATCGTTGTTGGAGGGCCTCGTGGTGCCCAAATGACCTGGGGTGCCGAACCGCGGGGAGCGTGGCCAGGTCAATCTGACAACACTGCTCACCAATATCCTCCAGGTGTGCTTGACTCCCGGGATATGGAATTTGTATGCGGTGAAGACTGGAGTGAGTCTCCCGGAGAGTTCGGCGGAAGCATTCAAACTCATCCGGGGTGAGCGATTCTGGTGCATCAAAGTCCGGTCCTACGACTGGCCAAAACTTCTCAGGGAAGTGGCTCACTGCAAGGACGGTCCAGAATCTCCACGACTCAAACTCAAGACCCAGGTCTTCTTGGTCCCCTTCAGCGACTGGGAATGGACGGGGAACCGGCAGTGGTGTCGAGGCGGGCCGCTAGGCCGGCGGGCTGGCCAGCGGTGAATACGGCGAGCAGGCCGATTGTCCTCCATATCCCGGGCCGCCCTCTGAGGGTTGCGGTGCCCCAGCTACAACATCACGATACGACGGACCGGCGAGCGAACATCCTACTGTAGTGTCGGTGTTCGCCGAGGGTGCACTAGATCGTGGCTCAACCGACGGTTCCCAAAAAAGGTCTATGGCTTCTCCGATCGAGGCAGAAGGCGCTTCCGGAGGGGCCGGTACCAACCGCAAGCTTGATCCTTGGGGGTCTACCAGGCCCTCGATACTCCGGATATACCTTCGGAGAGAAGAGGGGATCATATCGATCTCGCTCTCAGGGAGTACGAGGCTAATGTGCCGCATTCCTACCCCTGCCCCCGACTGGCGGGATCGGGGGGAGGGCTCTATCGCCGAATCATACTCCGCCTCTGTATCAGAGAAACGAACCGGTCGGATCTCTGTTCGGAATTCCCTAACATTTCTCCCTCTACGTCGACTCCTCGCCTTCCTGCCCCTGGGTGGTTCTTCGGGGCATGGCTGATCTCTGTCCTGGCGTCCTCTGGCCGCACCGGTGCTGGGGCCAAGAGGACTGGAAACCAAGGTGCGAGGAGCACCGGGACAGATATCAAAGGGGACGCGGGGAGAGATGCTTCTGGGCAGGCCTCCGGGCCGGGATCGGAAGGTGGGATCACCCATGCCTCTCGGATCGGCCACACGGAGTAGACCCTGCTGGTGGATAGCGCTACCGCGAGGTGGTCCGCGGTGGCTATTGCCTGTACCATCAACCGGGAGAGTCAACCCAACCTGCCTTTGGGGCGGTCGGGGCCTTGATCCAGGTCGTGCATAGAAGTGCCCCTGCTCAGGATGCGCAGGGGCCTGGTGACTGGAGCCAGCAGTGGCTTGGACCAACGCGGCCGCTGTTGCTAGGGCCCCAAGGTGGGCATCCTCTTCCGCTCGCGCCCGATGTTGGCGTCGGGACATACGAGTCGGGATCAGCGGCGTAGGCAGGTGGAGAGCCCGTTCTTCGACTTGAGAAGCCTTGCGGCGGTGTCGACGTGGCCTGGCAGGAGCCCTTATCGCGGATCCCTGGAGAGAATATCGGATAGGGTGGTCCCGAACATCCTCCACCTCATCCGCATAGGGGAAGGAGCTGTCGGAGCGTTCCGGGGATAAACTCCCGAAGCGGTTGGAAGTCGAGGTAGGCAGCGGTGCCTCCCTGCGCAGCCCTCGGGGGCGGCGTTGGTGGCGAGGTGCAGCTTCCTCGAGGTCCAGGCGAGCCATGTCCCTGGTGGAGATGACTCCCTCTTCCTCATATATCCGCACCAAGTTGTTGATCACCCTTCTCTGGATGAACTCCGAGGTGGAGAGAGGGCGTGGTTGCCCGGCAGTTGCGACTGCTGGGACGGCTGTGGAACGGGCGGGACCGCACGGAGTAGCCGCGTCGGTGTTTCCCCTACCCCTGCGCCAGTGGGCGGGCGGTGATCAGGCACTGGATTGGGCGACCTGATTCCTGAAGATAGGGAGAAGAACCCATTAATACTGACAGGAAAAGGAATCGACAACCAATAATTAGTGCCACGACGCCTTCCGTGGGGGGAACCTAGGCCATCGACGTAATTAGTGCCACGACGACTTTCGTGGGGGGAACCCAGGCCATCGACGTCGTGAGACGGAGTGCCCAATTTCCCTTCCCCAGCCCCTGGCGGGTTCTGTGCCCCGGTGCTGAATGCTCGGCTGGGAAACATGCTAATCTTCCAACACCTCTGAAAGCTATCGGTCTTCATATTGAGGAGAAGAGATTCACGTCGGGTTCACCATTTTCTGTTTCGGTGTGGATGTGCGTCGGGTTTCTGTTCCGACGCTGTTCCACAAGGACGCGTTCACGCATGCGCCCGTCGACCCGAGGGGATAGGAGCGCGGCTTGTGGCCCCGCAGTCCCGCTTTCCAAAGGCGGGCGGCATCCGTCCCTTATTCAGGGACGTCTGCTCCTTGATCGAAACCGGGATGATGGGATGTCGGCTCCTCCTTCCGTGGACGTCTCCTCGGAACTCGTCGCCTAATCCGGGTCTCCCTCATAGATTTAAGAATGTTCGTGAATCTCGTTCCCGGCGCCATATCTTCATGGACACCGGTTAATTACGCTGCTTCCGCCCAGACGCTCCAAGGAGTCTGGTCGGGGCAGCAACCTGCGGTGAGGAGACCGGGTAGCTCTGGGTGTTGGGGGCGTGTCTTAACACTGCGGCTCTGCATGTCTGCCTTCCGTCCCAAATAGGGCTTCTCGAAGGCATGATGGCCTGAGGCATCCCGCGCTGGGTGCGGGGAACTGCGTTACCTGAGGTTTTCCTCAGCTTCCCATGTTTAACACGGGGTATGCCGCGAGTTTAACGTCCAGCGGGGATGGAATCAGACTGATCAACACGAGGAGTGGATCAGATGACAGAACCCCTTGCGGGGAACCTCCGACGCTGGGGCCAGCACATGGGCGGCTTCCCGAGTGAAGTGGAGTGGAATGAAATGGCATGACCCCACCGGGATGTGGTGGCCCGGGTAAGGATCCGGATGGATGATGGAGTGAAGAGCTTGGACCCCGTAGATGCTTCCTACGTACCGCGCGTTAGCGCGGATCAAAGTCAGCGTAGTTCGGATATACAGTTTAACGTCATGCTGGACAATGGCAAGCCGACTCACGAGGAGGTCGAGGCTGCCGGGCGGAGGATTGAACCGAACCACCTCGCACAGAGGGGGATGGAACGGCCTGGTGGATCACAGTTTCACGTCATGCTGGACGTTGGCAAGCCGACTCATGAGGAGGTCAAGGCCGCCGACACGCACGAAGTGGGGCGGAGCGGACCAGCACGCACGAAGTGGCTGGATCACAGTTTAACGTCTTTCTGGATGATAGTGTTTGGGGATTACACTCTAAGGAGGCCCATATGCGGCAAAGCTCAGTTGGAGAGGGACTTGGGCCGAAGATGATATACACCTCGATCCCTGTCACGCCCTCTACTGGCTTCGGCAGTGAGGAAGTACAATGGAGATACACACGTTCAGTCCCTCACAGGGGCGGATTCATAGGTAAATCGATGCGAATGTGAACCCGGGAGGGGTCCACTGATGGAAGAACCGACGTGAATACGACCGGGATGACCAGGTGGTGGGCTTGAACCTCAGGGGAGGCTTCCTACGTACCCTATTTAGGAGACAGGGATCAAATTCCACGTAGTTCATTCTGTCTGGACTTACGCACTGAGGAAACCTGAGTGCGGCAAAGCTCAGTTGAAGAGGGACTTGGGCCGAAGGTGAGAGACCTAGATCCCTGTCACGCCCTCTACAGGCTTCGGCAGTGGGGAAGCACAATGGAGATACACATGTGCAGTCCCCCACAAGAAACTAGGGGTCTGTAATACACTACCCCCGTGGGCGAAGGCCACTCCAATAAATCGTCCCTAAAGAGGGGCAATCCCAACATCCCTGCAGAGACGAGCGGGTGGGGGCCACATCCAAACCGGGGGAGGGGACCCTGCGTGCGAGGCACGAGATCGGATGAAGCGGACAGTTTAACGTCTTGCCGGACGAAGTACAGTTTAACATCGTGTGTTGAGGACGAAGCGGACGGTTTAACGTCTTGCCGGACGAAGTACAGTTTAACGTCGTGTGTTGAGGACGAAGCGGACGGTTTAACGTCTTGCCGGACGAAGTACAGTTTAACGTCCTGTGTTGAGGACGAAGATGCTTGGCAGTTTACCGTCCTGCAGCACGGACGAATGCAGTTTAACGTCGTGCGGGATGAAGTGCATTTTAACGTCGTGCAGGACGAATGCTGAACAGTTTAACGTCTTGTAGCTCGGACGTGGTACAGTTTAACGTCATGTTGGACGAAGATGCTTGGCAGTTTAACGTCTTGCAGCGCGGACGTGGTACAGTTTAACGTCATGTTGGACGAAGATGCTTGGTAGTTTAACGTCTTGCAGCGCGGACGTATGGTTTCCGCCGACAGGTCCGTGCCACTTCGCGCGAGCCTGGAGGGCCGCACGGGAAGACAATGTACGGTGCGGGCACCCAGGATGAATATCATCGGGCGCCACGCAGGTGGGTACCCTCAGGGGGTCAAAGGGGGCGACCCTGGCGGTTTGCGCGCAAAAGAGGATCTTGGCGCGCAATATCGCGGGTCGGCGCGCAATTGGGCGAGCTGGCGCGCAATAGGGCCAGTGCTTTGCGCGCGGAAGATGGAGATTGCGCGCACCGGGCCTCTGATAGCGCGCGGGGGCAACGGCCCATTCTTTAACGAATGGCCACTTAGTAAGGGGGGTGCGCGCAATCGGGCTGGATTGCACGCACCCGGGGGGCAATTGCACGCAAGAGGCTTCTTTTGCGCGCGAAGGCCTTTGAGTGAGGAGCTGGTCAAAGGAAATAAGCCAAAGGGGTTGCGCGCGAAGGCGAACCCCGAGGCTTGCTGGCGCGATGTAAAGGAGGTTACCTGAAGATCGGAATTGCACGTGGAGGGGGTGGAATTGCGCGCACGAGCGACCCTTCGAATTCTGGCAACCTTCAAAGCGTCGGGGGTCGCCTTGTATTTATAGGCAACCCCGGGCGCGCAATTCGGTTCGCGGGCGCGCAATTTGGCTCGGGCGCGAAATAGGGGCCCGACGCGCAATAGGGTCGCGCAGGGACGTCGGGCGTGGAAAATTCCGCGCCGACTCGCCCCATTGCGCGAATCTCGGAAGGATTGCGTGCACAGAGCCAATATTGCGCGCGGGCCTCCGATATTTCGCGCAAGGCCTTCGGGCCTTCCGAAACATGCTTCTGACTCCAAATATAACCTCGCTTTCCTCATCCGGAACTTCATTTGAGGAGTAACCAACTTTTCCGGCGTCTACAAGGATAAAGACTTTTCCCTGAGACAATTTATAATGTATAAATGATCCATAATTAGATGTCTACCAGTGAAAGAAAAAAAATTCAAATGCAGATAATTGTCCCCAAACATTACATTTGATATTAGTGATCATGTTTTCTTGAAATAGTCACCATAACTTGGTCATCTATACTTGAGGAAACAAGTAATGTTACAGCCATGATATGTGGAATCATTTTAGGTTATAGAATGAATTGGAAGTATTGTGTATCTATTACTGTAACCACTAAGATTCATTATTGTTCATAATATTTTTGAGGTTTCTCAACTAAAGAAGTATCATCATATTCCATGACATGTAATTATTTGGAATCATGTTACAATTGATCTAGATGAAACTTTTATCTATAGATCATTATGATTTTTTCATTGACAATAAAATACCTTTCAAGGGATAACTATTTCATTGGTGTGAGTAGTATTAAAAAATGGTCAGGTTCAAGAAGAAACAAGGGAATGAAAAAATTTAATGTGGGAGAAATGGCTTGACTTTTTCAAGCGCAATGATGATATCCATATTCCTGAGGATAGATATCCTAGTGGTGGGGATAACGTATCACCCCATAGTTTGAGGTATTACATATCTTTAGATGATTTCTTTTGGGCATAGTGTCATCTGATATTTAATTTGAAGTGTGAGAGGAGAAGAGACCTAGTCTGGCTATTGGAAAACGCTATAGGAAATTTCACATCATTAATGAGTTTCATGATGTGAATTGGTAAGTTAATATTCCTTGATATTCAATCATAGGTTAAAAGGTTTACTAGGTATAGAGGTTTTTCACGATGTGAACTTATCTCACAATGTAAAATTTTTGGAACAAAATACCTCAAGTATCCATCTCGATGTTTTTGAGTTGATTATATTTGTTGAAAAATCTAGGTGACTGAGAATCAGTATGGTTGGTGTTTCCCAAGAGTTTTATTAAGGTGGCATAGTTTCGTAGTGTTTGCCAAATTTTTAGGCCTCAAAACTAGGATTTTATTTTAGGAAAAGGATGATTTTATGCAAAGGGTTTTATGGTTTTTGGATCGCAAAGAACAGTTTGTAGACCAAAAAACGTAGTATGCAGAATGGATGAAGAAATTTGGAAAAGGTAGATTACCACAATAGTAGTGCTATGAGGACAACGAGGTACACTACACAAACTGAATAGGGAAAACATTTCACAAAAGGATCGCATTTCATGGGAGGCTTGATGTTCACTAGAGGCTCGTCATTTTTGAAATAAGTCGGTGATTTTTGGAGTGGAAATTGGTTTCATTCATGGAATACATCGTCTTACACAAAGGAATAAAGGACCCATGTGGAATTCTACATAGTGAAGGATGTACAACATCGAATATTTGTTTGATTTGGATTAGTGGGATTTTCTGATCTATTTTTCTATATAGGGACCCCTAATCTGATCATTATTGTGCGGGGATTTCATTAGAATATCATTGCTATTGGAAGAAATAAGAGAACTCAAAATTTGTTCATGAGGGATGATTCCATGATGGAGAAGTGGTTTTTGGGGGAGTAAATATGCCAAAGAAAAATCACCCAAAGAAATTTTATTGAAGGGGATTGTGGGGATCTATTTCCTACAAAGGAAAAGTTATATGAAAAAGTAGAGGAATTACAAAGGAGAAGAAGAATCATAATGAAACTTAGAAGGTATGTGGAAGCAAAACATTTCATGGGAGTAAAGGAATTCTGCAGAAGAAGAGTCTTTCTATGAATTTGAGATGGTCCATAGAAGAAAAAGGTTGAATGAAAAGTACTCACATCATACGGTGAAAGGCAGTTTGTGTAGGAAATAATGAAGTTCACAGTGGGAATAAAACCATCCTTGAAAGTTATTTCCACAAACTAACAGTATGTGGAAAATTGGATTTCATCTATGGGAGAAGACTATAATTTAACAGATCATCTACCTATAGTTTACGATGTGATAATTCATGAAAAACAAAGTGACCTACATGTACATAAACTGTGTGTGGATCCATTCCTGAGTAGAGAGAAAAGGATGAATATGACCATGATCCTTTCCACCGATAGTGATCCAGAGAAATATACATATAGATTGATGTTTGGGAAAGTAGTGACATGGACATAAACAATGTAAAGGCTATGATATTGTGAATATAAGTTATCTAGCATAGAATTTGTAATTTGGAAGTGAGACTCAATAGATTTGGTACATTGGAACAATGAGATTGTATGCTCTTTGGATGTAGCCCAGTGAGTGTGAATAGTGTAAAAGTAATTTTTTCTTATGAATGATTTCATTTCTATTCATATATTTTAATGTTAATAAGAGAGGAGAGTGTTTTTTACAATGAAACTCAATCCCAATGGGCAATTTTTTAATATGCCGTACCCTGATTCTCCCCCCTCGCAGTGTATTTAACCTAATTTGGGTAACAAAATATTTTCCCCCTAGAAAATAAATTGATGCAATGTGAATATCAATGTTAGTGGACTCTTGATTAAATCAAGATGTTAATTAATAATTCATGTAATGAATTTCTAATGATATACTAGGTTTTACCCAGCCTTTGGGGGTAAATATTTTCACATACTTTATTTTTCTCCCACTATACTTCTAGGTCCACTATATGGGATTTCAAGTGCAATTAGATATCCTAGATCCATTGTTAATGAATAATTGATAATTCATTCATGAAATTAATTGTTAAGAAATCCAGCTTCTTATTTTTATTGGATATCCTTTAGTTGTTTCACGTAGAATGCTAGATCGGTGTATAAGATCAAATATATGGTTTTTTTTAATGAGATATTCATTTGTTTTGAAATAGAAAAATGGAAGAGGTTGATTTGTGAAATAATTTAATATCCATTGTGATAAAAATAATTGATTCATGTGTATTCTCTCTTACTCTATAGTTATGAAAACTAGTTTCCTTGATCTTTGATAATGATTTGTTGGAAATATATTATAAAATTTAACTGTAAATTTACTGGTTGATGTAATTTCAAAAGGGAGAGTTTTGAAAGATTGTATTTTTTTGTTTAAATAAATGCTTGTGTGTGAGTTTGGAATAAAAATATGGGAATTTATTCACGATTTTTTGGAACAGATAATGGGAATAATAAATAGTCTTTGAGAAATTGGATGGATGGATTATGGCTGAAAGTACCACCATAAAAGGGTTCAACGGGTGATGAGCAAGAAACACTTGGAACTAGTATTAAATTACTAGGAAATTATAGAATAATCCTTCTTTATCAACACACCAAAAGATGTAGTTAACATGTTTTATGGGATAATGATTTGGGTTTCCATTAATGAAGTGAAAAGAAAGTGGATTGACAAGAAAGATCTCATTTTGGTGTAAGGATTCAATGAAGGGATGATTACATTGGAGGAATATATTAAAATTTGAAACATAACTGATGATTAGACTAAAGATCGATTACAAGATGATCTAGATATCCATGTAACTTTGTGTCATTGGGGGTTAGTTAGGGTAGTTGTATCTAACATCCCTTTATTAGTTTTTGATGTATTTTTGATGTATTTTTATGGTTTCTTTCTTGTGCAGAGGTCATGTTCGGTTCCCACTTTTTCCTAGAAGTAATTTTGAAATAAAAATTTTATTTTAGGTCAGTATAGGGAGGTCCATGGTTTCATGAATCATGTTAGGAATGATTTTGAAATTGGGATGATTATTCCAAGCAACAATAAATGGGTTTTAAGGACTATTGGATTTTTTCTATATAATTGGATTATGGATTTGATATAAAATATTTATCTATTTTGATCCTATTTTATTAAATGTTCCAACTTGTTTTTTACTAGTGGAATGTGATCGAATGTTTTTGGGGAAATACGACTAAGTGATACACTTAATCCCTTATTGGGGACTTTTGTGTGGCTACAGATGTATTATAAAAAGATATAGGTAAGGGTAATGTTTCATACTTTTTTAGCGGTGGTACCTAACACCATAATTTTATTACTAAAATGGATTTAGGGAGTGTGTACATCTTGATCTTGGATGGTGCCACATAATTCCAATATCTATCAATTTGAAGTCTTAGGCTTGCACTTTTATTTAATTTACAATATTACTATGATATTGTTCTATATTGGTATATCATTGAGTTATGTTATTGATTATTTATTCATAATTTATTACTTCTTGGTTGTTATATTTTTCTTATTTGGTTGTATATTTTTTCAGTAAACATAATCCCCCAATGATCTCTTTATTCCTTGGAATTTATTGATAACCTCTAGTGTCTTAGGTATGTCACAAAAGGTTACCAGATTTTTTCTTCTTCACAAGAAAATGATAAGGGCTGGGCATTATAGTGAGGCAGATCCCTTATTATGTTATGTGGTTACCTTGATGGGTTTCAAAATTTATGATCGGGTGGCTGATGTCTCTTTCCACTAGGAACTATATTCACAGTCACCTTACACTATGTGTGTTCCACTATAGTGACCCTTTATACCTGCGTAGTTAGTTTTTAGACTGTTAATCATTCACACTAATTATGTGAGTTCCCATTATGACCATATACTTCATATATGATCAATATTTTATAGCCTAATATGGGAAGGATTCATTTATAGATATTTATAATTAAACATGTTAAAAAAATATTTTGGTGAATATGAGAAAAAATTTTACCCTGTTTGAGAGATAATTATGCTTAAAAAAGTGTATCTTCCCTTAAATGGTTGAATCATCTCAAAGAAATAAATAGGCAATTCTAAAGTAAAATGAGGAGAAAGATAATAGAATAGAAAAAAGTAATTGATCCTCCTTTGTTAGGGATCATCTGAGGTCCTCTTTAGGAATCCTCATCTACAAGCCTACGTCTAGAGCCTCATCCATGAGAATCATTTCTAAGACTTATTCACAAGAATATCTTTAAATCCCCCTTTATGAGCCTCATCTAAAATCCTCATCCATGAGACTCATTCATTTGGTATTGTTTACAATAATTTTCCCAAAATATCCTTCATGTGGGATCATTCAAGAGCCTTAACCATGGGCCTCCTAAATGAGCCTCATCCACAAGCCTTCTACATGAACATCATCCATAAGCTTCATTCATGAGGGCTTATATGTGTGCTCCCTTCACGAGGTATCATTTGTAATCCTCATTTGCAAGATTCCTTTATGATGGATTTTATATGTTCCTTTTTCATGAGGGGCCTTTTGAAAGATTCTTTTTTTATGGATCCCTCATGATGTTCCTTAACAATATACCTTTATAGAATGATGTATGTATGATATAACCCATTTCCTGAAGGACATCAGTCTTATGGGAAATATGACTTGTTAAGTGACTCTTCACCCCATTAAAAATAATCCAATACGATGAATCAATTGAACCGAGGAGATACACTTCATAAAGGAAACAATCATGGGTAACTAGACATCCATATCACCCTCTCTTCCATCTAGGTCATCCAGCTAGGTGATGATTATCAAGATTTCCTTGTCTGCTTCCTTTCAAAAAGGTTAAATCCTTAAAAATCAAATTTTATAAATTCATCATCGATGACCTCCTATGATATATTATTGGTCCATGAAAATCAATAAGAAACCCTTATATAATTTATTTACTAGATAATAAGCCCCTCATAGTATTTCTTCTAAGTATAATAGGACCCTCTGGGTAAAAATGATCATGTATTCCCTTGATAATGTGGTTCCATGTGGGGAGGATATAGGTGACGCCTATCCTTGATCATTGGTTTCGACGAAAATGTGACTTCATTGGGGGAAATCATTATTTCTCAATAGTTTCCAATGGTTTTGTTCTAGGAATCAGAAACACCCAGTGGTTTTTAATCCATAGGGATATGCTTTCCCAAGGTAGGTGATCATTAGGGATTTTGGCTCAGGATTCTTAAGAAATTTCATTGGTCAAGAGGATGAGAAGTTGATCTCATCACCCTATTTGGGAAGGATTGTAGCTTACTCGAGGACTCTCTAATAGATTTAAGATATATTCATGAATCCGTCATTAATTCCCAAGTATTATGTAGGTTATCCCAATATTAGAAATCAATTATTAGCATGTGTGGGATTCATAATCATCCATATATATTTTATTTTCTTTGTCAATGGAGATATTTGTATATATATATAAGGTTCTCCATTGATGGTATAATCTTATATAAAACTGGGAGATTCTTTGGTTTTTATTATGATGATGATGGTTTTCTATCCATGTAGTGGGGAACACTAGAGTTTATGGTCATCTAGGTAGAAAAATGTCCCTATATAATTTATCATCATCCAGGGATACAAAAGTTGTTCTCATGTTGGGATCAAACCCATTAATTGGATTCCTATATATATTTTTGAAAGTAATCCAAACCCATATAGTTTTCTTCCAATTAATGGGGCACATCATAGCCTTTGATTTTTTATGATATGGACCCAACAATACATTTTAACATCATATGGAAAATATGTATAGGAGGAAGGTTCCTAGTTATTTTTTAGTGTGGGACTTATGTTGAAAAAGCCCAAGGAACTTTGAAGGGATATGAGTTTCCATGTTAAATTAGACCATGATGGGGATATGGACCAAATTAATATGGGGGATTTAGAATGTTGGGTTTGAACCATAGGGAGTCTTCCAACGTATCCCGTTTTTATGGGAATCAAATCTCACATAGTTCTTTTGTGAGGACCCATGCCTATGGAGGCTCTCAAGGGTTTGTCTCATAGGGGAGTATTGACCTTTGAGATGATTGGTAGGGTTTTACTACTAAGATGGATGTTCCTCATAAAGGTACCATGAGAAATGTTTTAACTCATTGTTATTTGAGGGCTTAATTTGGGGTTTACTCTTTATATGGATACCCAGATTAAGGGGATTATTATTGGGGCTCATTCCTAAGGAGGACGCCCATTGATCCCAGACCCTAAGTGGGGTTCTTATGTATCCTAGTAAACAAGAATTATTTATCTCATAGTTCAATCATTAAAAATTATTTTATGAGTGTCACGATCATCACCAACCACTAAGATCACGTGAGTCATGCTCGGTGTGAGAAACAATAGGAAGAGGAATATCTGACAAACCAAACACTTCTCCACCTTTACAGATGAAAGAGGTTGGGGATAAGGTGAAATATTTCGGTTCTATGATAAAAGAGGTTAGAGCTACAACACTTACCTCTCTTTAATTTAAATTGGATAAGAGTCCTATGTTTGGAGGGAATATATGTCAAGGAATCTGAGGTGAGAGTGGATAGGAATGAGGTACCTATCCCCTCTATGATATAGTGGCTAGAAGGTAGACTGTAGAAAAACGTGAAACCTACTCAAGAAAATCAACGGGCTTACACTAGGATGGATTCTAAAAAATTGGTCTCATAGTGGTGTAGGACGATGTCATTCCGTGTCAAAAGGAAATGCATGAATAATCATTACTCTCTTTACTAGATAACAGAGGCTCAAGATCTCAGATATGGGAAAAGAAGGAAAAAGTCATATTACCCAAATCTAAGATAGGTAACTCTTAAAAACCATACTTGCGGAAAATATCTAATTGACTATAGAAATCCATATCTATAGATTCCTTGGGTATCCTTACCCCTTGGTAAGAAAATTGAGGGAAACCTCTGACGATAGAAATCCAAATCCAAATTGGATACACACTGATGTGCCTTTGTTTAAGGTTTTGTAAATTGAAGGTCTTAGTGGAGGTTTTGACATGGTCCCTTTAAGAAAAGGGGTCCAATGAAGTATAAACTATGAGTTTCTTTGAGGAAGGACTAATAAAATTCATGTACAGGCTGGAAGGGGAGTTGAACCAAGAAGGATCACACAAGGGGTGTACCGTGCAAGTCGGATCGGGTGAACTTGTGGAACCTTAGGCGACAAACCAACTGGATGACTAGACTTAATAGAGGCTTAGCTGAAGACTTCAATAGTATCCATAAGTACTCATAGAAGGGAGTAGACAAAGTTCTTACTTGAGGAAGAGGGTCTCTCTAGTCCTCTTAAATCAGGGGTCAGGAGAATGAATCATGCAAGTGTTATTTACTTTATACCCCTGAACATAAGTTTCACTATCTCCCATTTATTCTGTATATTTAGGTGTTAAGAAACTACCTTGGAGAGTTTGGAGTACTTTAGCAAAGTACTAGGGAGATAATATATGCCATCGGCCTTCAAAATAAATTTCCATACAAATAAAGACCATAGGGGTCTATTTATAGGAAAATATGTGAACATAGGAAAATGATTCTGTTCACACAAGTGAGTGGCATGAAGCTAGGTTGCGCGTAGGTACCTTGCACTCCGATGGTGTTTTGGGAGAATTGGTCGGAAACAATAGTTCCATACTACGGGGGTTGTGCCCCCACACCCATGCTTGAGATCAGTTCCAGGCTCTGTTTCCTACCCTTTGGGCTGCTCCATTCCCTACCATTACTGACCCCCCCTAAAAAATGGAGATGTGCAACAAGAGGTTTTCTATCCTGGTCAAGGAATGTTTCTTTCATGAAACATAGAAATCCAATCCATTCATTCTCCTGAAATAATGATGTATTTCTAGTTGAATTCAGTATTTGGTGTCTAAGAGAGGTTCACATCTCCAATTTGTGTATAATTTCATTGAACAAATTTCATGTTTTCTACAACCCCCCTAGAATTAGTTTTTTTTTTGGAATGAAAAGAATCTAGTTAGAAGATCACAAATAAGTAAGGGCTTAGGTGGAACCAAAAAGGGAAAAGGAGATTCTATCCCCAAAAATAGGTTTTAATGGATTACTTATTTTTGAAATTTCAGAGAATTGTGAGCCCTGACACTTTTTATGTTCTTAAAAAATTTATTTTGACTCATAATCCTAATATTTTTGATATATTTGAACCAAAAATAAACTTTTATTTGAATTTTAGACATATTTTTTTATGGTTATAATTTTATTGGTGCTTACAAAACTGGATCTACAGTTGAATCTCTTTGGGTTTTTTATCATGCTTCTTTACAAGAATGTTAGTTCTTTCAATTCCTCTAAAAAAATGTTTACATGAGTTTTTTGTCTTGATGGAAAGAATAAGTTTTGTACTATGATCTATGCTAATAATATATATTAGGATCTAAGAACCCTTTGGAAGGATCTTTTCAATTTATCTAATATCATTCATGACCCCTAGATTTTGATAGGTTATTTCAATGCTATTCTTACCTCTACTGAGAAAATTAGATCATCCTTCTCTTCCATTTCCTCGAGATAATTTATAGTATATATTGAAGACTGTAACCTTTTAGAGACTAATCTCACTTATGAGAAGTACACATTGTATATAAGGCACTGTAATAGGGTAGTTCCCAGAAAATTGGATAGGGATCTCACTAATACTCAAGATATTGATAATAGGGACACCATATCTAGAACTACTTTACACAAACTTAATTCTGACCATCAACCCATCCTTTTCAGTCTTATTTCTAAAAATCTGAAACCCATTCTCCCTTTCAGATTCAACAATACATGGTCTTCTGATTTGGAATGTTCTAACACCATTAAATTTTTTTGGGTGTTAATGAACCATAAAAAAGATGGTTTTGCCTGTATTACTATCCTAAAGCACCTCAAATAGTGTCTTAAGAGGTGGTGTAGTGTGGAATACAAACAAATGGACAAGGACATTTCAGTCTTTGATAATGAAGATTACCAGATTCAAAACATCACCACTAGCTCTAAATTCTCTTTGAATCTTAAAGATGAAATCAAAATCTCCCTAAAACTGAATATGCTTCTTTTCCTTAGATACAACATTCGTAAGCAAATATTCAAAAAAAATTGGATTTTAGATGGGGATAGAAACACTATGTTTTATAACTCTCTTTAAATGGTAAATTATTTTGTCCATCCTCTATTCTTTCTTATGGAAAATGGCACCCTCTTGACTCTGAGGAGGTCATTTCAAGTCATGTGGCCACTTATTTTTATAATATGTTCAATGGCCCAAATACCAATATGGACCTTCATCTTGAGATTATTCTGGTTTTGGTGAATGAAAAAGACAATATTTCTTTTTTAAGCACCCCCTTGACCATGAAATCAAAAACACAGTATTCATCTAGAATCTTGATAGTGCCCCAGGACCAGATGTATTTTATAATTATTTCTTTCAACATTACTAGGGAATTATCCACATAGATTTTGAAAACTTGTCAAATAATTTTTTTTCTAATGGGGTTCTCCCTCATGGTGTTAATTCTCAATTCCTCATCTTAATTATAAAAAATGGAAAATGCATTTAAAATTCATCTCTTCTGGTCCATTGCTCTTATTAACTCTTGTTATAAAATCATCACAAAACATCTTGCAATATAGTTTCTTCTCTATGTCAATTTTTTTTAATGGAATCAATATGGTTTTATTAAAGGAAGGTCTATACAAGATTTAATTATCATTGCCTCAGAATGCACCAACACTCTAATCAATTCTAACAGAGGGGGTAATGTCTCCATTAAGGTTGATATTATGAAATAATTTCATACTGTTGAATAGAGATTCACTTTCAAGGTACTTAAAGCCTTTGGTTTCAATAACATTTTCATCAATAAGATTAATTTGTTATTCAAATCATCATCTATCTCCATCCTTTTAAATGTCACCCCTAAGGGTTATTATAAATACACCAAGGGTTTCACACAAGGTGACCCCTTATCTGATATTCTCTTTGCTATAACCAAAGATTAACTTAGCAGACTCCTCACTTCCCTTATTGCTCAAAACAAACTTAAAACCATTTGGGAATCTAGAAACTTAAGTGTGGATATGATCTTTTTTATGCCGATTATTTCATCCTGTTTTTACTAGGTGATAAAAGAAATATTCAAAATCATAAAAATTTGTTTTCTCATTATGAATAACACTCGAGTAAATCTATATGCTGGAGTGAATCTTTTGATTTATTTGGAATGATTTTTTCTCCTAACAGAAAAGTGACATCATAAATAGTCTGGATATCAATGAAAGATCATTCCCTTTCACCTACCCATGAGTTACCATTTTTTGGGGAAGGCCTAAATCCATGTTCTTTTCCACTATTGTTAACCATGTTTTCAATCAGAAGTCATCCTGGAAGGGTAAATCCCTCTCCATGAATGGCAGGATATGTTTAGTCAAATCTACTATTTCATCTAAATTGGTATACTCATAGGTGATATATAAATGGCATGTTGTTCTTATTAAAAAATTAATGTTTTTATGAATACAATTTTTTTGGACTGGCAGTATTCTTGAATGAAAGCTTGTGAACATACCCGGGGCTACTTATTGCAAGAAATTAGATAAAGGTGGTCTTGGTATAAAAAACCTTTGACTATTCAACGATGCCCTTCGAGCTAGATTTACTTGGAGATTGATTAATAAAAACTCTAACTCCACTTCTTTTCATAGAAAAATATTCTTTGAGAGACTTATGAAAGACAGTTTGAACTATATCCAATCTTCTATCTAGATCTCCATCAAAAAATATTTTGTACACATTATGGTTAATTCTAGATGAATGGTTAGTTTTGATTATTCAATGAATTTTTGGCTGGATAAGTAGACTGGCTCCCCCCAAATTTATATGTTACCTCCTAACTCCTCCCCGGTGAACACCAACTATACTATAAAGGATATAATTCAATCTCATAACTTCAACTTTCCTAACAACATCATGCATATTATTGATAATTACTCATCTTTTAATGCTGATGACTTTCTTATATGGGAGCCTGCTCACAATGGGGTTCTTGACTCAAAAAGTTCTTACAATAAAAATATTTTAATTCATGATAGTAAATTTGATTGGTTAAAATATTTTTATAAGCCCTAGATTAAGCCATAGAGACTCAATATTGTTTGGATTATTGTGCACAACCATGTTCCTACAGAGGTTGGTCTTCAGTCTTTTGGAATACAACTTTTCTCTAAGTGTCACTTTTGTAACCATCATAGAGAAGATGCTAACCATACTTTTTGTCTTGGTCTATGCCTTCAAACCTTTGGAATTATATTACTAACTTGTTTGGATGTATATGGTTACTCCTTAACACTATTAGTTCTCAATTAAAGAATTTTGTGGAGCTTGATTCTTTACAGTAAATCAAGAATCTCTTCTTAGGGGATGTTTTGGAGCTCCTTCATGTAATTTAGTGTGATAGGAATTCCATTATCCACAACAACTAATCATTTAGTCTTAATGTAGGTCAGATGCAAATTATTGTTGCCATTACAGATGCCTCTTTGATCCTGAAAGATCATTGTGACCACTCCATTGGTGATTTTGAGATTCTCCATCATCATAGAGTTGATGAACTCTACAGAAAACTGAGGCGCACCACTGAGGTTTTCTGGAAAACTCGAATTTCATGATGGATTAAGGTAAATGTGGACGGAGTTTCCAAAGGAAATCCAGGGCTTGCTGGTTGTGGTTCTATCTTTAGAAATTTTATTGGCCAATGCCTTTGATGCTTCTTTAGAAGCTGTGGTATGACCTTGTCTTTGGAGGCAGAAATGATTTGTGTGATTCATTTTGTGGACTTCATCAAGAAAAATGGCTGGAAAAAAATTTGGATTGAGAGTGACTCAACCACCATTTTCCAAGAGATTTGGAATGGTGTGGTCCATCTATTTTGGCCTCATACTACCATTTGGATGAGATGCCTAGCTTCGCTTATGGAGATCAACTAATTTGTCATAAATACCTTTCGTGAAGTGAACAGGGTTGCAGATGATCTTGCCAACATGGGAATCAACTAGGTAATTACTTGGAAGGATGATCTACATGTTGATCTTATCCCTATTTATGCAAGGGATTTTAATAAGATTCCCTATTTCAGAATCATGTAGTTCTTTTATTTTTTTAATAAATTGTGTCTTGGTCTTTGACCTAGGCACCACCTTTCCTCTAAAAAAAACTAAACCTGGTCAATCAACTAAGATTTAATAAGCAGTGGATGTGGCTGGGGAGGTCGTTTAAAAGATAAAGAGTTACATCGATGGCCAATGGTAAATCATGGTAGAGAGACTCCATCTTGTAGATGTTCCCATGGGGGAATTCTTTTTCTCATAAATAAAAAGAGTTTTGTTTATGATTATCTATGCCTTTATCCCTACCTTTTTATTGTAATCATAATTTCAAATCTTATTTTCAAAGCATGACATCTTTATATCTTCTAATCATAATTACAATGATAGTTATGGAGGCTCTTTAACTTTTACCTAAACCAAGGGTTCTAATGAGGGTATTTTAACAGTTTCCAGGTTTATTAGAAAAACCCTACAAACATAGTTTATTTTGTTTCATCACCCTAATATTTTCCTAAGATCAATATGAAAGTGACTTAGTAGGTGAGATATGTCTTTTTCTTATGGAGACATTTTTCGTTTTTTAGCATAATAATATTTGTACATTTTAACCTTTTAATGCTCAATATTACCTAAAAAATAGAGTTTAGAACTAGTGAGTTGAGGCTCTAATTTTGTCTAGGTTTCCCATTGAGGTTTTTCAGCCTGGGGAGTATTATGTCTCTTTTTGTGCATAGTTTAAAATTGTGCATGTCAAAATAATAAAGCTATTTTTTAGGTCAAACAACTTTGACCATGAATTTTGAAATTATAACCCAAAAAAGGATTAATGAATAGGAATGTTACAATATTCATTATATACATACAAGGGAATCTTGAGAAAAGTTTGTGATCCCAAAATCTAAAACATGGTATTTGAGAATAGAGAAGGTCTCTCCTATGAACGAAAATACAACTAGTTGAAAACCCTTTTATGAGGGTTGCTTTATGCAAGACCAATTGGGGAACTTACTGCATAGTCAAGTAGTTGTTTCCTTAGGCTGATGAGACTGTTATGTGGGAAACATATGGAAGAAAAACTAGTGGCACATAATTCATAGTTATGTGAAGGATATTTCAAAAATTTTGACATTATTTTACTGATTAAAATAGAATATTTATTATGTGGATGTCTCATGACCACTATGGGTGGCTTTTCTAAAGAGATATGTATGAAAATAAGGTAATAATATATACCAACACAGGCCATGAATGAGAAACACTCCTACACTAATTTAATGTGTGAAGTAGGGTACTTTTTTAGAAAGGGTATTTATGATATTATGTTGTGAAGTTTCCTTTCATACGTCAAGGACATTATGTTGTGCAGTTTAAAGTTATACAGAAAAAAAAATTAGAGTCTTTGCAGTTTCAATTAATACAGAAATGACATAATGTTGTGCAGTTTAATTTAATTAAAAAAGTATGTTAGGGGCTGCGTAGATTCATGTCATACAACAAATAAATTATGTTTTTTAGTTTATATTCATACAACAAGAACATTAGGAGATTTTAATTTAAGGTCTTTAGCTTTGAGAAAAGGTTTGATGGTTCTCCAATTCTCAGTATTCTATCCAAAAATATTCTACTATATTCAGGTATAGAAGGGAAGAGTGGTAACCTATGATTTCAGGATTCCCCGATTAAAATAGTGATATAGGAAAAAGGGATAGTGGAATTAGATGATGTCTCTCCCAAGAATGATGTTACCATTTCGTGAAAAACTCATTATGGGGGTTGTTTTATGCAAGTCCAACTAGGGAATGTAATTCATATTCAATAATGGTATCCTTAATATGAAAGGCTTTTTATGTTGTTGGATTATGCAAGACCAACCAGGGTACGTGCTGCATAGTCATGTAAATGAACTCTCAATAATTTCGAAATTCAATCACAAAAAAATGAATGTTTATGGACACACAGATTTTCCCATGCAAAGTGTTTGATTGGTGAATAAAAGTTCATGAATACAGAAGGGGTATTTTAATTCATGGTTTACAAAGAATCATGGGAATAGGTTCTCTATGATGGTCTAAGACAAACACAGAAAGTATGGTTCCTTTATTTTTATTTCATAATACTAAAACAAAAATATTATAGAAGTAATGGATGATATGTAGAAAAATAACCCAAGGTTTTTCCAATATGATTTGAAAAAGCGAAAGGGGAGATTTTTCAACTACAATCATGGATAATTTAAGGTCTAAAGATAGGATATGGAAAAAAATAGATAAGGGATGGCCATTTATTCGTGGTTTCTAGTATACCATTGTCAAAGCATAAAGGGACAAAATAGGCTTCTCCCAAGGTCCAAGATACTACTGGTTGAAAACATGTTATGGGGAGTATTTTATGAATGGAAAACTAGTGAAAATACCACATAGTCAAATAGTTTAATCCTTAGGTTAACATGCCCATTATTTGGGAGACATATGCAAGGACAACTAGGGAATGTACTGCATAGTTAGGTAAAAGAGCTCTCATGTATTTGACATTCTACCACCAATAGTCGAGGAAAGATTATGAAGATCTGAAAGAATTAAATATTTGGAGTGATACATTCCAAATTGGAAATGTCAAATACAAAAGTGAAGAATTTGGAATGATATTGGTCAGGATTTTGGAGTCCCTCCAATAGATATAAATCATATGTAGAATTAGGACATCTCTTGTTTAATTATTTGGCTCCCAAAGAAGATGACCCAAAATAAAAGTAAAAACATTAATTTTTTATTGTATTCAGGAGAGGGGTAATATCTTTTCACTCCTTGGAAGGGACTTGAGTCTAAGGCCTAGTATTCACTATATATCTCAATGAGATGAGAATCAATCCACAGGTATTTCCCAAGATAATGTATAGTTTAAAGTGATGCGAAAAAAGACATCGACCATGCAGTTTAATGACATATAATAAGTAAAAAGGTGAATTTACATGAATAAAAATAAAATAATGTGGTTGAACCAGGGCATAGGTCCCAATAGTAACTATGTATCTTGTCGAAGCAAGAATCAAGCCATACATAGTTCTAATAGATTCAAGCTCATGTGTACAATTTGAACTCATATTGGATCTCCTCGTGTAGATATGATTCATAAAATAGGAGAGTAGAGGTTTTTTCATTTTTTGATGTGGATGGGCCAAGGATTTAAGATATAGATGTCACTACCTATCTCATTAGAATGAAAATCAAGTCACTCATAGTTCTTAAATGATGGTCCCTTACCCTGATTAAATTCATAAATAGAGGATAATGGGGATATTCTCAAATATGGGGTAACACATAAGATAATAACTCATATTGAATATCCACACATAGATATGACTCACAAATGGGAGAAAAGAGGAATTATTTCTATAATGTTACAGCTGGGCCCTTGATTGATAACATAGACGTCACTACGTATCTCATAGGGTTGAAAATAAAGAAACACATGGTTCAAAAATAACCTTACAGTTTATCATCATGTGGCGAGGACGTGAGTGATTTTGATGCGAAAATAAATATTGTAGCTGGAATAGAGGATATGAACAAGGTGTCACTACATATTTTTCTAGAGAAAGAATCAATCCATAATTAGTTCTTTATATGATCATGTAGTTTATTGTCATGCGATGATGACATTTGTCATGCATTTTAAGGTCTGGCAACCAGGACCATTGATAACCCCAATTGGAATTAAGAAACCTTGTTTAGGTAGAGAAATCCATTCCAAAATTCCTAAGCCCACGTTAGCTATTCTCAGTATGAGAAATAATGAGTGGTTAATGTTTCCTCAACAATACAAAGGAAACACAAATAAAAGATAAGGGAATAATGATTATATGGTCACTAATCCATGGAATAGGATTTGGGAATCAATATGTATATTTGTGGGAAATAATCAATCCAAACATAGTTCTTCATAACTATTCCCCTCATAAACTAGGTTTTTATTTGAGGAAAAGAGACTTTTGATAATTTCTAGACTAATGGTTGGGCCTAAAGATTGAAGTTTAGGTATCACCATTCCTCTTTTTTTAATGGGAATCAAGACAAAAATTTTGTAAGGGTTCCCTATGAAGATTTGATTCTTACATAGGGAGTGGGGGTATTAAATTGTGGCTGGACTAAGGTGTATGATCGAGGTGTCACTATGTATCACAATAGAATGAGAATCAAGCCATACGTAGTTCTGGGAATTCCATATAGTTTAACATCATGCAGTAAGGAAAAAGTTGAAATGACATAATGTGATGGAGATATAATAGTTGGGCCCAAGATTAAATATCTTGGAATCACTATGTATCTCATGAAAATGATAATTGAACCACATGTAATTCTGTAAATGTTCCGTATAAAGGTTTGATTAATACACACATGGAGTAAAATGGTTTTTTATAAACATTATCTGGACCCACGATAAGAGATCCTAGAATCACTATGTATCTCATAGGGATGAGAATCAAGCCACACATACTTCTTGACGAGGTTTCCACACAATAATTGAAATTCGATGTGAGAAACTGGGGCTTTAATACTTTCTAGAATAACGGTTGAGCATAAGATGCAAGATGTTATGAGAATCTATCCATATTTTATGGATGAGTTCCCAATATAGAATTGGTTTATACACAGGGAAAGGGAAAACGTTTTCTTTTATAGTCGTGGTTGGGCCTGAGATAAGAGATTCAAGAATCAATATGTATCTTATTGGAATGATAATCAATCCACAAGTAGTTCTTCACAAACCGTGCAGTTTATCATAATGTGGTGGCGATGACTTGTGTGGCCTGATGTGAAAGAAACATTGAGGTTATAGGAAGGGATACGACCAATGTGTCATTACATATCTTGATGGAGCAAGAATCAAGACACACATAGTTCATGAAAATTATTCCCTATGCAGTTCTGATCTAAAAATATGGAGAAATGGGGATCATGTGGCACTATGAAGGCCATAACTGTTATAAATAAAATTTACCTTTTTATTTAATTAAAAGCCTTATTTTAAAAAATTGTTATATAAAAAATGAACTTCTTTGGTTTTATATTTTTTAATGTAAACGCACTTTAATAATGTTTACTATTGTTAATATATCTATTAAGTAGTGATCACATTATTAGTAAAAATATAAGGCTTTAACAAATCCAATTGACTCATACAGTGGAAGTGATGCCCTCAATAATTAGAATTGTTCCCTATGAAGTCCATTTATTAGAGCTTACAAGGGTTATAATATCTATAGGATTTTCCCATGACCAAGACCATGAGATATACAACGACTTAGTAATGATCAAAACCATTTATAACAAAAGTTTAAGATCATTGAGATCACGATCCAAACCATGTTCACCGAACGCCCCTTGAAAGCTCCACCATTTTACACCATACTCTTAGGAAGTATGATGGTGTAATAAAACATATATATCAAGACCCTAGAATTATCATTATGTATATTTTTTATAGTATAATGAATATACTTTCATTCTATTATTGTTACTATGAAGATGATTTTTAAAGAAAAAATAGTAATTTTGGTTAATATTCGCATTCAATTAAGAAATATATTTTTAATGAATTAATGGATTTTTGAAATAAATAATATTATAATAATATATTATCATTAAATTAATTTTATTAAATATAAATGATCATATAATTTTTATGATTTCAAAAATAATTTTTATTAAGGTTTGAAAACTGTTTTTGTCAAAACCTGTCAATTTTCAATAAATAACAGTTTTCTATATTAAAATTGAAAATTAAAACATCTAGAAAATTATTTAGATAAAATGAATATTTTATTTGGAATAAAACCATAAAAATTATATAATGGATATTTTTTCATGTTTTTCCAAGACAGTCAAATTTTCGGGCAAAAAATAAATACCTTATAAATATAATGTGTGTTTTATTACATCATAATGATATATAAATGATTTAATAGATACTATAATGGGTATTATTGGCCCATAAATATGTTTTCAAATTAAAATAATTTAATTTTAATATAATTTTATTATTTTTATAATTCTCATATGAATCCTCCAAAAGGTATAATATATTTTTTGATTTCAAATTCATTTCATTAATAATCTGATTCAAATCCATATAAGAAGGGATAATATTTTAATATATTCGTCCCTTTAAATAATAAAATAATTAAAATATCCCCTATTTGGAAAAAAACTATGTGAATTTTTGTGGTTTTGAATATTTAATTATATATATTTCGAAACCCATGTTTGTGAAACATTAATGAATTCCCCTCCCATTTATTATATAAACCCCACCCAATCTCGTGCTTACCTTAACTAAA
This sequence comes from Viscum album, assembly GCA_963277665.1. NCBI lineage: Eukaryota > Viridiplantae > Streptophyta > Magnoliopsida > Santalales > Viscaceae > Viscum > Viscum album. The sequence goes on from OY728166.1 coordinate 1,025,304,287, forward strand.
AATACTTAAATCATGTATTTAATCTATCCTTACCTATCTATAATCCTACCAGGGTTCCCAAATCTCTCAGGAAGCCCCTCTTTATGGTTTTGAAGTCACACACTCATGTAAGGGTTCATTCCGTTCTCATTTTATCCAAGTTTCCTTATATTATTGAAACCTTTTATTTTCAATTGAAAATTATGAGGAATGTTTTATAATTTACAACATACTTATTTTTTTATGTTTTAATGATTTTAAATAATTTTATCTCTCATTAACCCCTCCCATGTACACCAATTATCATGCCAAAATTTCATAAGAGTTATTCCATTTCTCCTCTCTCTTCAAGATTTATTATTCTATTATACCTTCTATGTCCAAATTAATTAGGTTGGGATATGTTTTTATGTGTCCATATTACTTTCCATTTAATTTATATATGATGATATAACTGTTTCTCTCTCAAAAACCCTTTTTACGATTTTTTGTGACTCTAATATGCTGCCGAAATTGCATTGCAAATTTCCATTCCAAAACAATTGTGAAGTGAATACCGTACCGATTCCCTATCAAGAGTGTTAAAATTTATAGAGATATACCTTTGTATTAGGGTCTAATATGTATTTATTACACACTCCTTGATCATGGAATAAATTATAAAGATGAATGAATCCATGTTTTATGATCTATGTGGCACACCTAAGCATAAGATTAAAATGATTATGAAGAGTGTGCCCTGATTGCGTTCCAATGCATTAGGTATTGTTTAGTATCATCATATGTTATTTTGGGAAAAGTTCTTACCTAATTAATTTATGATAATTTGTAAACAATGATGTATTGGCAGTTTATACATGACCTATAATGCAATTATTTTTATATTTGTGCCACATTTCCATGTTATGAATATCATGTTATATAATGCTTTTTGAATCATGTTCCTTTATACCTCACTGATATTCCTTTCCTAACATGTTTTATTATCTCCTTGTTATTCCATGTTCACTTGCATACTGGTATTTACATATCACCCCATTCTTATGTATGTCCTCAGGTAATCCCATGCAGTGTTATGTAGAAAGTAATGTTTTGTTCATGGAGAAGACGTTTTCAATAATGATGTTGTATTTCATGTTATAAGTTGTTATGTAATGATCATAATTTACTAAGACACTATACTTATTGATATTTTGGGTTGTATTAATTGTAATTTTATGTAATTAAATCTTGTATGAGTGTAATAAAAAGAACATGGTTGTTATAGTTCTAATTAAAGGAATGTTTAGTTATTTTTCGGATTAGGTTTAGAAAACTCTAGTCAAAAGCGAAGGGATAAGACTAAGTATAAGAAAATAATCCCTAAATTTTGGTGAGTATATCATAAGTGTTTTATTAGTAAATTAAATACCTGTCTAGACATGAAAAAGTTGATGTAGGTATGGCACAAATGTATCTAGGTGTAAAACCCAAAAACAACAATTTGAACTAGACTCAGACAGAAACCAGTAAATGACAATTGGCTTTGCCGCACTCTGGGTTTGACCCTCCCAATGGATATGCTTTGGTAAATTCATAAGATTAGTATGAAAAATTTTTATGGGGAAAAAATTCCATAAGAATATATGTTAGGAAATAGATCATCGATAACATAGATTGAATCCTTGAAATTCATATGTTATGGAAATAAATTTAATTTATAAGTTATCCATTTAATATAATTGAATTCCCCTTTATGTGTGTACTAGTTTAAAATAAAGACCACTAATTTTTCTTTTATTCAACCCAATGGAATTTAATAAGATAATTAGGCAAACAACCGATGTGAGATTAGTGTAATAAGTTCCCAAATGAGATGCGCAATCCAATGGGAGCGGGAATTTCAAACATTATCAAAATACTCTATCAGTTAACTCATGTTTTGAATATAAATCTTGATGAAGATAAATTTTCAACCCCTTAATAAGGAACAAGTCTCAATTTAGAGCTTCATGAGACAAAAGCCTCCTACATTCAATGGATAATCTGATCCCTCAATCACCGAACAATGACCAACTCCATTGAGAATATCATATCCATTATTTAATGTTCCAAACATGATATGTTTCTTATTATATTGAGGTTGAAGCTGATAAATGACGGAAATTTATAAAAAATATGAAGCCCGAAGAAGAGATCGAAGTTATAGGATGAAAGGATTTTTGGAAAATGTTTTTTGGAAAATATATTCCTAGAACCATATGACTTATGATGGAAAGGGACTTCCTTGACCTCAAGAAAACTGTTGATGAATCCACTAGAGCGTATGAGGAAAACATCACATGGCTTGCATGATACACCTTCAGCCTTGTTGTTACCCCCTGAATGCAAGGCTCCCAACTTATTTGGTGGGATAAAACCAAGCTTAAAAAATTAATGGTGATCCGTGACTTTGATAGCTATGAGTAAACTATCCGATGTGCCCTCAAATTTGAAATGGAGTTTGGAGAATTTTAGGGATATCATGGGGATAAGAAAAATAAGTTTGAGTCATATTCTGGTAGTTTGATAGATAGATCTAACGTTGAAAAAATATTTAAAAATCCCACTTACCCATGGTGAGGAAAGAATCACCATATAAATTTCCTGAAGGGGATGAGGAAATTATTTAGGTGCGGAAAGGAAGGGAACCTAACCATTGATTTCCAGTAAGAAAAATCTTCTACTGTGATTGAGGAAAGGATCTCTCTAGTAAACCCTCAGTGCATTGTTTATTTCTACAAATTCAAGGAACCAAGGAATTTCTCAAACCAATTCATTAAGGTAAGGGTTTCAGGAGGCAACCAACAACCTCCAAGGAAAAAAGGGAGATATTTGGCCATCACAACTACTAATGTAAATTTTGACATTGAAGTAGTGATAGGTATACTAGTTATTCAATCATGAATAGAAAATTCATATTTTGATTATGGTTCTACGCATTCCTTCATATCATGAAATTTTAGAATAACTATTCAATCACAATCATAATGATTAGAAGTGCAGTTATCAGTGAAAACTGAAAATGGAGAAATAATTTTATCCCAAGCATATAGCTCCTCCCATGTCACAATTTTTTTGTTGAACTTCCAAGAAATCATGTTAATACTCCCTTTGGTTTAATTTTATGCAATTCTATGCATTTATTGAATTTTCATATTTAGATCCCACATAAATTTCCACGAGAAGGAAATCACTCTCCATTTTGAGAATCGTCCACCGATTTTGTACAAATATAACGAGACATATGAATATTATTTAGAACCATTATCTCAACCATGGATATTATTTCCCTATTATAAAGTATATCTAGCTCAAATTATTGAGTCTAAGGAAATAATCATCCTTTAATACAAGCCCATTATGAGGGAATACACAGATGTGTTTCTTGAGGAATTATCTAGTCTTCCTCCTTGCTGAGATGTATAATTTTCAATAGAACTCCTTCTTGGGGAATTACCATTATCCAAGATTCCATGTAGAATGGTTGTTGTTTTATGTGAGGAGATGAAGAAATAAATAAAAGAGAATCTGGATAAAGGATTCATACACCCAGGTGCTTCACCTTAAGGTGAAACAGTCCTCTGCGTTAAGAATAAGGATAGGTCAATGTTCTTTTGCATTGATTGTTGTGAGTTCAAAGAGATCATGATAAAAAACAAGTATCCTCTACCATAGATTGATGACGTTTTTGATCAGATTCATAGAGCACAATACTTTTCCAAGGTGGATCTATAGCCGAGATATTACCGAATTAGGGTGAAGGAGGATATCCCCAAGTCTGCTTTTCGTACAAGTCACAAGCACTATGAATTCATAGTAATGCCATTAAATCTCACTAATTCTCCTGCTCTATTAATGGAATTGATTAATATAGTATTTATAGATTACCTAGAAAAATTTGTTTTATTATATATTAATTATATTCTAATATAATCAAAAATTAAGAAGGATCATGAGGAGCTTTTAAGTAATGTGCTAAATACCATGAAAATGAAAATTCATTATTCCACGTACATCAAATGTGAGTTCTTGTTAAAGGAAGTTTCATTTTTGGGGAATATCATCACAATTAATGGGATATCTATGGACCCTTAATAGACTGAGGCAATTGAAGGATGGATGAGGCCAATATATGTGACAAATAGTTATAGTTTCCATGGATTAGCTGGGTATTATCATCGTTTTTTTTGATAAATTTATTTCAATTTTCAAACTCTTTAACCAAGATAACTCGAAAGGGAGTCAAGTTATCTTTGAATGATGAATGCAAAGAGTGATTCAGGGTGTTTAAAAGAAGGATTATCAATACATCTGTGCTCACACTACCCACAAGTGGAGAGATTTTCATGGTATTCAGTGATGGTTCGAATTTGGGCCTGGGTTGTGTGTTGATGCAAAAGGACAAAGTCATTGTCTATACATCAAGGCAGTTGAAATTTCATGATAAGAATTATCCAACACTTGATCTATAGATGGATACAATTTTCTTTTGTTTGAATATTTGGAGACATTACCTATTTGGGGAGATTTTTAAAATATATACAGATCACAAAAGCCTCATGTATATATTCACAAAGATAGACTTTTATAAGCACCAAAGAAGATGGTAAGAGCTGATCAAAGACTATGACCACTCAATTCAATACCATTTAGGGAAAAAATAATGTGAAAGATGATCTAAGAAAAATGTGTCTAGAAACATCTTCATTGATTATAATTAGAAAGGATCCAATCTTCTTAGACTTGGAATGTATGGACATGGGAATCACAAAAGAAGGAACATAATCAATCCTTACACAAATGATTGCTTAATCCTCTCTTCTGGAGAGGTTAAAGGATGCTTAAAGAGATGATGTGGTAATTCAGAAGAAAATGGAAACAATTAGAAAATAGAAATCCTCATAATTCAATGTTAATGAAAAAGGTGTTGTAGGATTTGGATCAAGACTTTGTGTACTATCAAATCCTAAGCTGAAGAAGGATATGTTGGATGATGAACAAAAATCAACCTTCTCTATCCATCCTAGAAGCATAGAGATGTATTTATATCTCCAATAACACTATTTGTGGGACAATATAATCATGTAGATCACAAAATATACATCACATAGTCCTATATTTCATCAAGTGAATGTAGAAAGAAAAACATATAAGATAATGATAAAACCATTATCCATACCTACATGGAAATGGGAAAACATCACCATGGAGTTTTTCACCAGGATTACTAAGACATATTGATGAAATAATGCTATCTGGGTTGTAGTGGACCATCTTACAGAGACTACACACTTAATTGTGATTCAAGATTATTTCTCATTTGATCAACTTGCAAGGATATACATCATTGAATTGGTGAGGATGCATGTTACACCTCTATCGATTGTATCTGACCGATATCGAAGAATCACCTCAATGTTTTGGAAGAGCCTCCAACATGATCTGAATACAATGTTGAACATAGGCATGACCTATCACACTAAAACTGATTTCCAATCTCTGTGTACTATCCAAAAACTTGAGGAAATGTTGAGTGCATGCTCAATGGACTTTAAAAGAGGATGGGATCAACATATTTCAATGGTTGAGTTCACATACAACAACAGTTTTCACTCAATAATCCAAATGACTCCCTATGAAGACCTTTATGGGAAGTGGTGTAGAACACCTTCTTGTAGGGATGAGTTTGGGGAACAATAACAGCTAGGTCCTAAAATGGTTGAGTAAATGGTTGAGAAGGTTAAGACCATTCAACATCACATCAAGGCTTCTTAGAGTCGATTAAGAAGATACGCTAAAAATCATTTACGAGACCTAGAGTTTGGTGTTGGAGAAATGTTATTCCTTTGAATATCTCTATGGAAGAAAGTGTTGAGATTTCGGAAGAAGGTAAATATTAGTCCAAGATACATCGACCCTATTGAGATCCTTGATATCATCAGAATGATTTTCTACTAACTAGAACTCCTAGATAACCTATCTAAAGTATATGATGAATTCCATATATCCCTATTGAGAATGTATATACCAGACCCATCACATGCACTCAATCTAAAGGTGGTACTATTATAGAATGAACTATCGTATGACGGGAATCCAGTGAAGATATTAGATCATAGAGACAGATTTCTACAGAATAAAACCACACACCTTGTCAAATTGTTGCAGAGAAACCAAAAGTTTAAATAAACAATGTGGGAACCAGAGGAGGTGATGAAATAGAGTTACCCTGAACTTTTTTAATGGGGGAAATAAAAATTTCAGGGAATAATTTTCTTAAGGTGGAAGATTGTAATGAACCAAACAGTTATAAATGAAATTTCCCTTTTAATTTAATTAAATTTCTTGTTTTGTAGAATGGTTATATAAAACACATGAACATCCTTGGTTTCTTGTTTTTGAATGTAAAATAACATTAATAATTATGACCATTGTTAATATAGTCATTGAACAATGATCACATGATCAATATCAATATAGGGCATTAACAAATCAAATTTACTCAGACAAAGGAAGTGATGGCCCCAACAAGTAGAATTGGGCCCTATGATGTCCATTTATTGGTGCTTATAAGGGAGATAGTGTCTCTAGGATTTTTACTTGAACAATCCTATGAAAATATCAAAAAACTTATGAATGACAGAAACTATATACGAGAGAAGTTCAAGCTCATCAAGATCACAACCCCAACCATGTTCACCGAATGGACCCATGAAATCCCCACCACCGTACAACCAACATTTTGTAAAAAAGGGAAATGTATCAAGACCCTATTAATATGATTATTTACATTATTGTTTTATATAATAATGAATATTATTATATTCTATTATAGTTACTTTATGAATGATTTTTAAAGTACAAATAGTTTTTTTGGATAATATTAGAATTAAATTAAGATATCATTTTTGATGAATTAAAAGATTTTTGAAATAAATAATATTTTAATAAAATATTTTCATTAAATTACTTTTATTAAAAAAATTATCATATAATGTATATGATGTGAAAAGTAATTTTTATTAAGGTTTGAAAACTCTTTTTGTCAAAAACCTTCAATTTTTAATAAATGATGGTTTTTTATTTTGAAAGTGAAAATTCAAATATGTAGAAAATTATTTAGATAAAATTTATATTATTTTTGGAATCCTAACATTGAAATTATCAAATAGTGATTTTTTCATGTTTTTCTTAGACAACCAAATTTTTAGGTAAAAGTTAAATACCTTATAAATATAATGTTTTTTTATGAAACCATAATGAAGAAAATGAGGCAATAAAGAATATAATGGGTATTTTAGATCAAATATATGGTTTCCTATTAAAATAATGTGATTTTAAAATATTTTATTATTTTTATAAATCTCTTATGATTCCTCCAAAAGGTATAATATATTTTATGATTTTAAATTAATTTCATGAATAATGTAACTCCCATCCACATAATAAAAGCTAATATTTTAATAACACTGTCACTTTTACTTATAAAATAATTAAAATATCTTCTATTTGGGAAAAAACATGGGAAAAACATGGTAAGGTTTTTGGTTTTGAATATTTAAATATATAGATTCCAAAACCTATGTTTGTGAAATATTAAAGAATTCCCCTCTCATTTCTTATATAAAACCCACTGAATATCTCACTTCCATTAACTAAAAATCTTTTTATAACATACTTACTCTATCCTCCCATCTCTAGAATCCTCCAAAGGAAATCTAAGCTCTCAAGAGGCCCCTCTTTAATCATTTTAAGTCACACAGTCAAGTAAGGGTTCTGTCCTTTCTGGTTTTTATCCATGTTTCCTTATATTGTTACACACTTTTATTTTCAATTAAAAATGATGGGGTATGTTTTTTCACCTCCCCACACTTATCCTTTTATGTTTTAATTATGATACATCCCTTTCTCTCTCATTAATCCCTCCCATTTATACCCATTACCATACAGAAATCTCATAAGAGTTTTTCCATTTCTCCTATTTGTTCAAGATTTTTTATTATATTAATCCATATATTTATAAATTACATATGTTGGGACTTGTTTTTATATGAATCTATTATTTAAATTTCATTTATATATTATGACAGACCAATTTTTATCTCAACAACCCTTTTTATGAATTTTTATGTGATGCCACTATACTGTCGAAATTGCATCGCGAATTTCCATTCAAAAAAAATTATGCATTCAATACCATACCCATTACCTATCAAGGTTGTTCACATATATGAACATAAAACATTTTATTATGGAATTACATGTATGAATTCCACACTCCTTGATCATGGAATGAATTATGATGATGAATGAATCCATAGTTTATGATATATGTGGAACACTTAAGAATAATATTAAAATGATTATAAAGGGTGTGCCTTGAGTTCTCTCCAATGCATTGGTAATGTTTAGTATCATTATAATTAAATTTGGTACATTGGTTTACCTGATTAATTTATGAGATATTTTCCACTCTGATATCTTCTCAATTTATACTTGACCTATGATGCAATGTTTTAGGTTTGTTCCACATTTCCATGTTATTAATATCATGTTGTATCTTGATTTTTGATTCATTTTCCTTTATGACACATTGATATTCCTTGCATGACATGTTTTATTATCTCCATGTTATTCCATGTTTACTCCATTATTGGGATTTATATCTCACCCCTTTATTATGTATGTCCTCAGGTTATCCCATGCAGTGTTAACTACGAAGGAATGTTGTGGTCATGTAAAGAAAGTTTTAAATAATAATGTTCTATTTATTGTTTTAAGATGTTATATAATGTTCCTAATTTACCAGGAAATTATAAGTCTTTATCATTTGGGTTTTATTATGTGTAATTTTATGTAATTAAATCATGTATAAATGAAAAATAAATAATAGGGTTGTTATAGGCACCAAGGAGAGTGATTGTTATACATGAAAGCTACCCATTGTTTGATGGACCACAAGGAATTTCAACTCGTGGTATATTGGGGATTCCTTAACATCAAAATATGGAGTCATTTACAACATAGTTTAATGTCATGTAGTGAGAAAAAATGGTGTTTTCAGTTTTAAGTCATGCAACTAGGACCTCATGTCATGCAGTTTATCATCATCATACAAGGATGATGATGTTCTATAGATTAACATCATGAAACTTTGATGAAAAGTGTACTATGAAATTTAAAATCTTATAGGTAAGATGAACTTTGGGTGATTAAATAAATTACTTCTTCTAGAACCCTGAATTGGTAGAAGTTTTAGTGAGCTCTCAAACTATCGAGATTAAGGAATACGTTCATTAAAGTGGAACATTTGTATGGAGTAAGGTCACTCCCATTTTGGATCTAAGATTAAGAGGCTTCTTTTCTGCTCTCATTAGAGTCATAAGAAACAATACCAATTCTACTTGTTGGAATGAACAAATATAGAACGTCTTGTTAATGGCTCATTCTATCTTGTTCTGATATATTTCCAATTTATGCAAGGTAAGAAATATACTTTCATCCAGTCACTCATGCTCATCCAGTCATTTATGGGATTTCTCATTTGTGGAAGGCATGTCAAAAATGGAAATATAGATTGATGAAAACTAAACCTCAAGGGAAAGAATACTTCTATTCCATACATTAATGAGTATAAATTCACTCACTTAGTTTTATGGGTAGTAGTCTAATAATATCATATGGCATACAAGAGATTTTCAGGCCAATATTTCTTATCTTTATCCACTATATTCTAGATTTTGTGAGACATTGTCTAGTTAAAATCCTCTATCTTTCCACCATCCACGTTATGATAGCTAGATGAATGATTGGATTTAATATTTTACTTCTGATATAGCTTTTCCACCTCATAAGAATATAAATTGGCATCATTAAACATCAATATGGTACGAGGGACACAAAATCTAGAAATTATATTGGTTTTGATGAAGTTGATAATACTTTTGGCCCCAAATTCTTTTATAGGTATTGCCTCATTTCATTTAGAGATGAAATCAGTATCATTAAGGATATACTTGAACTGCTTAGCTGTAGATAAGGGATAAGTCCCCACAACATATATTACCTATGTAGAAAATTGACATGAGTATTTGGAAATATATAACAACTTCATGGGTTGATTGATAAGATTGACATACACCTGGCGAGGATGACAATTCTTTGTGAATTATGTGCAATACAGAAATATCGAAGGCCATATGTATCTAAGTATTCAGATTTGATCATAAATCCTATACCATAATTAGTGGGAACAACATGCTCTTGTATGTAATTATTCCATAACAAATACATTCTATTCTCCATCAACACATTTGAGAAGAACTCCATTAAATCCTCAATTATATGGTACATTCTAGTTATTTGGGCCATCATAGAGAGTGAAATTAGCCACTCGTTGCCGAATATGCTCTCTTCCAACTCTATCAAGTGGAAGTATTTCATCATGGATATATTATAATACAGGCTTCATCCACCCCATAGTAGGGACATATTGCTCAGGATGGTATTAATCTCATTGATCCTTTCTGCTCTGATCTGAAAAAAGGTGAAACAATTCAATGATTTAAAATGCTGATTAATTTTTCATCCTAATTTGGATCTACCAAATCTATAGCTACATTTTACAATGCATAAACCTGAAAATTTTGTGATCATGAGATGTGAGTTAATATCGGGTCTGTTGGAAATTATTTTATTTACTATTAGACATAATCACCAAGAGATTTATCTATTCTTTTCTAATGGCATAATCCATATTAAGCTACTTAGTTATCACTTATGAATCACCCTTTACCTTTATGTGGTTCACTATTATTTGGATTTCAAATTCTAGGCTTGAAATGAGAGTTTGAAATTCTACCTCATTGTTAGTACCATATTCTAATAATAGGAAAGAATATGAAAAAACCACCTTTTTTGGGGAGACAAGAATGGCTCGCTACCCGAAATTGTTAATCTTAGTGTCTTTCATTCTCCTCCATATTGGACTCCTATAAGCACCGTGAAAATAAATTTACCATTTTTGAGAGTTGCCCTAAATATAAAATATTTCTTCATAAGGTAGTTTTGTATTTAATTTTGTATATTTTTATGATGGGTTCTCAGTGAGGAAGTCAACTAAGGCTTTCCCTTTCACTACATTCTGAGGCACAAAATGTATATAAAACGATAATAGGATAACTAACCACCGTACCAGAAGTCCTGTCTATATAGAATGAATGAGGATAAATTTTAGCGGGTTATTGAGAGAAACCAAGTGGATCTTGTGGTGATACAACTAGTTCATCAACTTATAAACTACAAAGACTAAGCCCAGGTAGCTCTTCACAATACCTGAATATTGAGTCTCTCCATAAATCATGGTTCGAATGAGGTAGTAAATACTGTTTTCATTCCCAAAATCATTCATTTGTGTGAGGAAATCACCCAATTATCACTCCAATTTTGTTACACATATAATGAGTGTCTTTCTTCAATGGGGGAATCAATACTGGTGGGATTAAGAGGTATTTATTAAGATAATCAGATTCTTCTTGACAGTCATTGGTCCACTAATAAGTGACCCATTTTTTCATCAGTTTGGTGAAGGAAAAACACTTGCATACAAGGTTGTCTATGAATCCCTAAATTTAGTCCAAGTGTCCTTAAAGTCCTCATAACTCTTTCTAGTATTGATGAGGTTACAAGAAAAATATTGATTTATTCTTTTCAAGATCAACTTTGATGCCACGATGGAAAACAACAAAGATGAATTTTCTTCCTAAGGTTCCCCCAAAAGAACATTTTAAGAGGTTCATCTTCAGATTATGATATTGAATCTTCATAAAGATAGTTTCTAGGTCATCTAGGTGAGAAAATCATTTTTGGTATTTGAGAACTATATCATCAATGTAGATTTTGACAAATATTTCCAAGAAGGTTTTTAAGATGTGATGCATAAAAAGTTTATTTGTGGCACCATTATTTATCAAGAAAAAGATAATTACTTGATAGCAGAATACTCCTTGAGGTTCTATGAAGGAATTGGATTCTTCATCTTTTAGGGCCATCCAAATTTGATATTACTCAGAGTAGCCATTCGTGAAGGAGATAGATTGATAACCGAACATTGCATCAATCTGGAGTTCAATGATTGTAACTGGGAAGTCATCCTTGGAAAAATACCACTTGAGATCTATGAAATTGATGCAAGATATGATTTTCTTCTTTTTAGTTTTCATATGTACAATTTTTTCTAACTATTTTATTTTTTTTACTCTCAAATAAAATCATCCTTGATGAATATTTCCATCTCAGCCTCAATTTAGGAGGTGTGAGTTGGGTGTGTCCTCTTGGATTTTTTCTTATATCCCCAATGGTCTTATAGAAAACCTGGATAATGGGTGTCCACATCAGGGTCAAGGCCTATATTATCTAGGTAATTTCATGAAAATAAACCCTAATGAAGCTTAAGAAAAAGGTTTATACATCATGTTCTTTGATAGTCACATCTGTACTAATCCGAGTGAGGTTTGGATCTTCTTCTATAACTATTTTTATTTCTTTGAGTTCATCCAAAGTGGTGGAGATTCCATCCTCAAATGCTAGAGGGAAATATCTGATTTCTTGTTCTTTTTCATCTTCCTCTTCCTCATGATCCACTATTTATGCTTCTCCCTCAGAAGAAGATGATAAAACAAGTTCCTCAAATGGAAGAGGGGAGTCACTATTTAGAAATCTGTTGTTTGAGGCTATCATTTCGAGCTAAATTTCGGGTATATAACATTCTTGTAATCTTGAATGGAAATCAAGGGACTAAAAATTGAGTCTCTCCACTTTCTTCTATACAATGACATCTTATTTCAGTTCAGATGAAAAAATAGGGCTTTGTTGTAGTTTAGGGGACCTAAAGAAGAAATTTTAAATCAATATTTCATTATCATTTGGAGGGTTGATAACTTCTTCAACGCCATTAGGATCAACTGTAGGGATTGAAATTATGGAGGATACTGAATGAACTTGTGAATTCTGGCCCACCCTTTCAATTTTATTATTATTCATCACATAATCATCACTGATCTTCTTGAAAGTGTTTTCTAGAATCATTTCCAATCTATTTAGGTAATTGATTTAGGCAACATCATTAGTAATTTATTTCTTCCCTTAATAATGATTGAGCCATGAATCAATGTGTTGTGTTTCATAGGATTTGAACTGAAGTTGTCTAAAAAAATGACACAATTTGATAATTGAAATTATATTTGAGACATTGGTGGTATAATGAAGGAATGACCACATGTTGATGCAACCAAGGTCTTCCGAGAAGAAAATTGAAAGTTGAATCCCACTGGACCAACATGAATCCTAAGATAGGTAAAAGATATTCAAACAGAGTTCTGAGTGTGATCTTTCCAAGAGGATCTTTCTCATTCCATCATAAACATGCAACATTATATTGGAGGGAGACAAGTTAGATTCATTAAGACCCAATTGATAATGTGTCCAAACTGGGATGAGGTTGACTCCTAAACCACTATCAATGAAGGATCGTCAAATATCAATATCATTTAGCTCTCCAAAAATATATAAGGGATTGACATGTCCTTGCATGATAACATAATAATTTTGGTAGGTGAAGGAAATTTCTACATGGAATTCTGTTGGATCATTATTTTCATGATATACTTTAGCAGCAATAACCTCAACTTTAAATTCCCAAGGACATGACAATTCATCAACAAGAGCTTCCCGAAGGACTTTTGACAGACCCATAACATATAGGATTGATAAATTGGATCTAAAATGGGATATTTTTCTCAAAAAATCATACTTTTTGACGTAGATTTTATTTTTTTGTTAATGAATCTTATCTTATTTAGGCACTTTAAGAGATAATGCTCCTGATGTGTATGAGTCGTTTCATGGGAAGGAGCTAGAAGCGCTTCTGTTCTTAGTGGATTAGGTTGTCTGGGTCTGCCTACCTACCGAGGATGTGATGGCATATCCTCTAACTGGTCTTCCATGATAATCATGTTAGGGAAGACCCTGCCATGTGAAGAGTAAGGAATATCTTGTTCTTATTGAGCTCAATACATACATTTCCAATGAGTTCCAACCGTGTAGATGATTCAAGCGAGGGTTTTGTTGAATTAGTGGCTTCTAGAATGGCCACCTTATCCCCCTCAACCCTAATTAAATTTTCCCTTAGTTCTCAAATCATGTCTAGGGAAATCAGGTTTATAATGAGAATCATTATTTGATTAGGTATATGTTATGTGTAAAACATTAATGGAACCAAATATTAAATTGTCATATGATGAAGATTCATCCTAGGGGGTTGACTCTTATTGTACTATTTTGTAGGGAAGTGACAGTGTTGTTTAGATGGTTGACATTAAATATTACAAGGTAAAGGAAACATTTTTCCGTCACAGGAACTTAAATTCTTATAATTTTTTCTTATAAATTTGTCCATGTTTCTTATTTAAAGATTTTACTTCATAGGACTGGGTTTTAAGGAAGCTGGATTTGCTGTAATGGAAGCTGAAAGAGTAAAGTTTGGCTATTTAAAATGTGTTCTTATAATGGAATAAGTCATATTTATTGTTTTTCTTATCATCCAGTCATTTAACTTTTTCCTACTTTTTCTTTTATGTTGTTTCCACTCACCTTCCTCCTCAATATCGATAACAGAAATATATTTCACCTAGGCGGGTGAATTTTCAAGTTTCACATTCCTAGAATCCACCATCATTTGTAGGATGTACATGAAAATAAAACACTATTAGATGGGATTCCCCATCATTTGATGGAAAAGAAAATATTTTGGGAGATCCTCATCACTATATTTTTTAGGATTCATGGGCTTTAGAAACTGGATGATGTTGTTTTCTGAAGTTGGGTTGAAGTATTTAGGGACTTAGTTAGTACAAAAAAATTAACCATGTTTTCCAAATTCTTAAACTATTTTCTCCTCTAATATTTTTGATTATCCTGAAAAATATTTCATTATTTTTGTAACTCAGGAGGTGGAAAATTGTGGTGTAATGCTGACTTTGAGGTAGGGGTGGGTACATGTGCCTTCTTATGTGTAAATGCAGTAGCCTATTATTTTCCTATAATCATTTCTTGAGTTTATGGGAATACCTGGGACTTGGTTTTGGTATTTGTGATGGATTTTTCCAACTATTGATCAATTTCAGCCAGATCCCAAAACCCTCTTGTTGGACTCATCTAGTTTTAATTCTTACAAATCATGCTTCATAAAGTTAAATCATGTTTACTCATGTTTACATATAATCATTATTATTTCTGTTATTATTTTAAATCATAAGAAAATTTTGAAAAACATGACAAAGGATGAGTAACCATTAAGGTGGAATCACTATTGGACATATCAGTGATTGTAGAAAATCGGATATGTATGATTTACTATTAAGGGTGACACAATGTTAAGATGTATCATTATAATGTGTATCACCATCAACACAAATGATGAATTCCAAAAAAGTACAAGACACCAATATTCAACCCATATTCAACAGCCTCTCATAATTTTCATAAAATATGGGTCACGATCACATCAAGCTACCATCAGACTCAATTCATAATTTTCGCAATGTATGAGTTACCATTGGAATGATTCACTGCTAAGTCTACTTACTATCAAATACATGTCACTGTCAAGTCGACGCACCACTAGAGAAACATACCACTACATGAACCACCATTCCTGATTCACCACTTCAAAGAGATATTAACATGCTAAGTCTAAGACACTGTTCCAAGTCACTATTCAAAGACACCATTTAGAGAAACACTTTAAGTCACCATTTAGAGACACAATTTAGAGGCAGCCTTCTAAGTCACCATTCAAAGACACCTTCTATTCTTCCATCTTCTTTTAAATTCAAATTTCATTATAATTGTCATATTTTTGAAACATAGGACTACTAATTATTTTAATGAACATTTTCAATATTTTACGTAAAACATTTAAATCGACGTCAGACCATAGTACTAAGTACATGGTACCAAGATATGATTGAGTTTGATATCTATGTTTCTTTCACTGTATAATTAAATTACCAGATCAAAAGGGAATACGTTCAAGTCATGAAGTCTTGTACCTAAGAAAAACATGAGAACTACTAGCTGTGGATACAAAAAGATAGTGATAAGAACTCAAATTGAAGAAAATTTTATAGAAATAAACTAAGAGAGGAGAATAACTCATCGAGAAAATAAATATCTCACTATAAATAGAAGGCAGAAGCACTCACGATGCTCTGTTCTGCTATTTATTTCTAAAATTCGACTCAACCCTCACTTCAAGACTACTTCCTGGAGTCGCAAGCAACATTTCCTATGACACAATTCTTTCTAACTCTTTTATCTTTAATTTTATCTTATTGTATAATATTTTACATTATAAAAAATGTGTGTATATCTATTTTCTATGCACACACTAACTCCAATAAAAGAATAAAGATACATAGATATATTCCTAATCCATCCTTTACAACTTACATGCCCACAACTAATAGTGGAAGAGTTCCCTACATGAACTATTTGTTTTGTTACTCCCACAAATACTGTGGAAGAGGTCTTTTTGACTTGGAAAGATATGTATATTGTTATTTACACCGATCTAGGGTGTGGATCAAAATTTATTTATTTAAACTTCTTAGTAGCAAGTAATTTCCATGTAGAGAGGATTATGTGTCAGTTTAAGACTGAACATCTTGTTTAAATTCCACAGTGTCCATTCATGTTTATATTTATCTATTTTTTTTAGTCAAATAAATAATCCTCAATTTTATGTAATAGTTTATCTTAGATAGTTATCACCTTATAATTTTATTTATTAGATCAATTTAAAATATTAAATTAATAATTCATATTGTTTTAACTAAGAAGTAATCACCCTTTGAGATATCATTCGAACAACCAAATATTTTACAAACTGATCATTTGGTTAACTAGGACATTTTTATTTTAAAATTGGGGGAATTTTAAATGAATATTTTAGATATAAATGTTTATAGGAACACAATTCACCCCCTGCTCTTTAGTGTTCTTCTTTGACCAATACCTTTTGTGTATTTCATAGGGAACACTTGTGTGCACAATTAATTATAGAGATTTCATACACTAATAGAAAAAATATCTTCTTGGGGGAGTGGTAGGTTCAAGGTGTATGTCAATCCTTTCCACTAATAAATAAATTTTGAGACCTTATAATTCTCTTATTGTTTGTAATTCATATGATCAAATATTGTTTTCATTTGTAGAATTGAGCAGAATTGGAAGAAGAACTTCTGAATGTGATCTATACATCCAGTGTTCGATCATGACTACAACCTCATATACCATAAAAATTATTTCCCCTATAATGATTACATGAATAATATTGGTTTCAATTCATATTATTACTTAGGGTTCCTCATCATGGGATAATAGTGAGAGATGGAATGCGTCAAGTGCTGATACAGATCACTCAAGACACTAAAGATTGGAAATATAGGATTCCTAATGTTTGGTGGAGGAGGATTGAGATCCAACCATTTGGGGTAATATTTCTTTTTTAATTATACTGGCACAAATCGTCCTTCCATTGATTCTTCTAGAGTCGTTTATGACTCAATGGTGTTCTTAAGAATTCGAGGAATATCTGGATGAGATGAGACCTAAAAAGGTGAGTCTTCTAGAGTCTGAATAGGTGCGATGACTGGAAAGACCACTAGTGGTGGCCCCATTAGTATCTATCATGAGTAAATAATATGGAAATTCCTGTAAAGATGTGTCTGAGCATGTTCTAGTTATGTACCCAATAAGGTTAATTCTTGTTTTGCAGTTGCTATATTCTAATATAATGGTAGATGATATACCATACTGAGTAAATATTCCCTATACGCTTCATTTTTTACAGAAAACCATATTTGGTGAGGTAACCAAATGTATGTGTGTGTTGGGGGTATTCTTTTGAAGCATATTTGGTAGTAATATTTCCACGGAGTAACTCTACATTGAGTCTTCTCAACTCCCTCATTTCCTCCTCTTGCTAATAAAATATTTCCTCTAGAAAAATGGATTTGCCTTCTCTAGGGGGAATGGGGAGACATGGTATGACACTTACCATTTCACTTATTAGGTTCCTTTAGAGGAGGTAGAGGTGGATTATTTGAGGGGATACCCATATTTTGGGTGAGCCTCTAATTTCAGGTACTCACACCTTCTGCATTCATTTTTGTGTGGACCATCTCATGAGAAGGAACTTCATTTTTAGAATCCTATGAATCACTCTTATATTCTTGAGGGTCTTCAATGATATCATTGATGGCATTCCTAGATGAGTAGTACATCATAAGCATTCTGTTTGAATTTCTATGAGATTGCCTTCTTCATTGCACTCCATGAGAAATTGTTCTTTTCTTTATTGGTTCCTTGGAGGCTATTTGAAAGGCATTAACCTGAATGGAATTACCAAATAGTTCATTCGTGTGTGTTCCAAGTGATTTCACCAGATCATGGGATGGGAAAAATTGAGAGGATTCCCTCAACGACATCTTCTCTAATAAAAAGAAAACTGATTCCTATTGAGGAAGGGATTGTTGAGGTGAAAAAAACCTATCTCTATGGTTTAGTGATGTTCCAATTATTCCTTCACAACCCTGTAGGATTATTTAGGTGATACCAAGTGTTGGTTTAAAAGATCCCCCAGCCCCACAAGATGGGGTTGCTCCCAAATTGATGTCGATAATATTACCATAACTAATATTTTTATTTTATGGATTCTGGTGTGAATGTTGGCTAGGTTCATTATTTTGTAGTCACATAAATTTTCAATATCAGAATTTCGTTGAGCTATTTATAACATTTCCTCAATTTGAAGGTTGAAATATTCTAAGAACGATCCCTACACAATGTTTTATTATGCTTGATATAAGAGTATCTCGAAAACTTTATCTCTTCTGGACTAACATTTATGAGAGTCAATGGAGGCCTGATATTGTTGAGCATATCTCAGGTCAAGAACCAATTTAGTTTATTATATCTAGGTTAGGGAAATGAAATTTCATGATTCCACCTTTAGTGGGCTTTACTGGCTTTGGAGTGTAGTGAAATGAAATGCTCCATGTACACCCCTTCCTCAGAAGCAAACAACAGATGGGTTATCTATGATCCATTTTTGTAATGCCATTAATGCATCATGGAATTCATGTTGAAGGGATCCCTTCTCTATCTCAGTCTTTGGATGTTGGGATGTTATGAGATATGACATGTAAATTTGGTTTTGTAACCATTCTGTTACCATGAAGTGATTTTGATACCCATCATAGGGTAATAGCTTTTATTTTAGGTAATGAAGAGTTTTCTATATATTGAGGCATATTTCATTCATACAATCTTCCATAAACAACTTTGGAAAGATGTATTTCGAGGTGAATAATGATCATAACATGATTTATAGGTCATTTTTAGACAACTGTTTCATTATGTTTAGAAGATTTTCTTCATATTTCAGAAGATTTTTCACAACCCTGACTTGCTAGAATGGATTATTATCGATGGTTTTACTATAATAAATCGGATCAGTTGGGGTTTCATTTTCTATATTGGATGGAAAATGAAAAAAGAATGGTTTAGAGAATGGCCATTGAGTTTTCCTATCTTCTAATTGAGAAAGGATTTCACCAACTAGTGAAAAAAAATTAGACATGACTGGGCTAGTGTTTTTAAGTGCTTCACTATAAGAGGGATTTAACATCACTACATGGTCAAATTGAGAATTATTTTGATAGTATGAATCACTACTTCGGAGAGAACTCTCACATTCATCATCATCATGAGTAGGACCATTATTTTTTATTACAACAAGGGGAAGACCCTCTTTCTCCTTGGTCTCCTGGCCACATGGAGGGTTACCGTGGATCTCATCAAGAGACAGGTTCTCGATATCTACTAAATTTTTACCACAAAGAAATCCTTCATGGTGAAGTGTGTGATGAGGGCCTTTTAAATTATTGTTATTTCTCCCAATATTTGGTAATGGGATGGTTGGATCCTTAGCCGCAACAGATAAACATATGAGATCCTCAATAACTACAACATCAAAAAAATACATATTGCATAATTAAAATAGATTTTACAATCGTGCATAATGATATTTATTCTTAGATTCATTATCACGAGTGATAGAGACCACTTTCTAGGATACAGGTTCATTATGGGAAGGTATTTGTTCACTCCTTAGAGTGGCCATTGGAATAGGCCAATTACCTTACATTGGAATAAATTTATGTTCCTGATCCCACTGTCAGTAAATTATGAGGGAGTTCTCCCAATGAACCTCCTTGATGAGAGCAGAGGTATGTGTCTAATTTGGGGTGTCATGATGATGAACCAACCAATTTTTGGGGACATATTTATGTGTTCATCCCTCAAGAACTACTATCTCCACTCTGATATTATCCTGTAAATTCTAGTAGATGTGGTAAGGGATTTTCATATTCTCTTTTACCATTTCCATGATATGATTGGATACCTCAGTGACTAGAATAGAGATATAAATTCATTTTGCATTTGGTGTAGGTGTATGTGCCTACTCCTATCCTCCCTTTATTGTTAGTGGATATTGATAGTTCTCATGGGCCGAGAGTTGATTCTTCTGCTGATTTTCATTGGTATTTTCTTACTAAATTTTCCATGTTCTATCAGATGAGGATGCTGTAATTCCTGATAAATGTTCATAGGTGTGTGTGAATAATTGATATTTTCTACAAAAATAGTTTACACACATCTTTGAGTGCTTCCATATGAGTCTAATAATAGGCTTTGTGTGTGTATGAGTGTTTAGGTTTCTTCTTGTAGGTTTTCTTCATATTTGGTTAGAAGACTTCTTTGAATTCCACCATGCAAGTCTGCTAGTTGGCTACATTAAGGTAGACAAGTGTATGTTACCTCTCATTTTTTTCCACCAAACATGATTGATGGGCCTCTAAGGAGGGGGAAAAGGTGTGAACCTACTCCCTATTGTCTTGTTGTCATCCCTATTGGGATGTCTTTCATGCCTTTGTATGAGGGACCTGGGATGGATAGCCAAAGGCTATACCCTCACCATGTTGAGGGTTCACAACCGTGCGACATTCATGATGAGTATTATCAGAAATATCCCTTGAGAAGGATCCCCATGTCATCAAGATAAAGTGGTAGGCATCCTCCTGCTCCACATCCCTAAAATATGGTTAGAACTATTTGTTGCATTTGGAGGATTATCTCCTGAAATGGTTGAAGATGTGGGTCATCACCGTTTACTTCAGGACCACCGGTCATCGTTGATCAGATTATTGGTGGTACTGGTTGAGATGTAGGGACTTTCGGGCGACCTCTATGGTCATGATCATATAGTTCTAACTATACTCTCAAACCAGATAATTAGAGACCCGACATTGAATGTGCTGACATGGTAATGGAATCCTTCGAGTGGACGAGGATCATACCTAAGTAGTAGCTGGGGAATTCATGGGTGTAAACATTAAATAATCCATTGGATTGAAGGGAGTTCTTGGAAATAAGTTCTCTTATATATGAAAAATAAAAACAATGAACTCTGGAAAGAAGAAAATTTTGGGATGAACACATGCCTGATTGATTGCCTTGTCTGGTTCTCTTTTATCAATTGATAGGGGCCTAACAAATAGGAAACACTATCAACTTGGTTATAGATTCACATCAGTTTTACCATTATTTGTATCTAATGGAAATGTGAATTTGTTTAAAAAATAATTATTTCTAAATGGTTTCTAATAGGTTTCTTCATGGAACCAGAGACACCCTATAGTCTTATATCTATAAGGCCCTACTTTATGAAGGTAAGTTATCATTAGGGATTTTGGCATGCGATGATTATGAACTCAAATTTGTCGAGAGGATGGGAGGTTGGGCTCATAACACCCTTTTAGGGGTAATTATTTCCTACTTTGGGACACTCTTATAGATTTAAGATATGTTTATCAATCCTTCATTAATTCCCAAGTATGATATGGGTTATCCCAATATTAGAGATCAATTATTAGTATGTGTGGGACTCAAAATCATCCGTATGTATTTGATGTTATTCATTAATGGAGATATCTGTATGTATCAGAGGTTCTTAATTTATGTTATCCTTTTATATACTAATTAGATATTATTTGGTCATTATTATGAAAATGCTGGTTTTCTAGCCACGCAGTGGGGAAATGTAGATTTTATAGTCATCTAGGTAGATGAATGTCACTCTAAAATTTATCATCAAATAGAGAGACATATTTTTTTATGATGTTGGGATCAAACCCATAAATGTTATTCCTACTTATCACTATGAAATGAATAAAATCACAAGAAGTTTGGTGCCCTTTAATGGGGAAAACCATAACATTTAAGGTTATTTGATAAGGACCCAACCATACAGTTTAACGTCATGTGGAAAGGACATCTAGGAGGATGGTGTGAAGTAAAATATTAGTGTCATACTTATGTGGAAATAGCCCAAGGAATATTGAAGGGGTATAATTTTATATGTTAAATTTGACCATTTTGGGGATATGGCCCAAAATAAAAAGGGTTGATTTAGAATTTTGGATTTGGACCTCAGGGAGGCTTCCTGTGTATCTTATTTTGAAGGGAATAAAAGTCCACAAAGTTCATTGGAGAAGAATCATGACTATGGAGGCCCTAAAGGTATGTATCACCGACGTGTATAGACCTTTGAGACGATAGGTTGGGAGTTACTCCTGAGAAGGATATTCCCCATGAAGGGACCATGAGGGATGTTTTAACACATCTTGATTTGAGGTATTTATTTAGGGTTTACTCATGAGGAGGATTTCCAGAATAATGAGATTTTTATTAGAGATTATTCCTAAAGGGGAAGCCCATTGAGCTCAGACCCTAAGTGGGTATCCTATATATCCCACTTAATACGAGCCATGGTTCTCATAGTTTAATCCTCCAGGTGGATTGTGTGTGCATCATGATCATCAATAACCTCTATGACCATGTGAGTCAGGATTTGTGTGAGAAAAAAGAAGAAGAATAAGATATGAAAAACTACACACTTATCCTCCTTCATTGATGAAAGTGGTCAGGGTTACAATGGAAGAGGTCGGGGCTATGACAGTTTTCTATCTTCACCTTACATTGGATGAGATTCAAAGGTAACGAAGGAAGGAAGTAAACATATATCGAGGTGATAGGAGAGAGGAAACTGGAACCCATCCTCTATCTGACTCAGTGTATAGGAGGAAGAGAGAAGAAAAAAGTGCAACTTCCAATAAGAAAATCTAGAGGTTTACACTAAGACGACTACCATAGAATTCATCACAGAGTGAGAGAGGAGGATTTAATTACATGTCAAAACAAAATTCATGTGTAATCATTACCCTCCCTACTATAGATTGAAGGCTCTAGATATCCGAGATGGGAAAGGATGGAAAAATTCATATCCTTTGAAACTGAGGACGAGAACTCCTCAACACCATCCCTAGGGTAAGGATTAGTGTGAACATAGTTATCCAAATATATTGTTGCCTTAAGTAACCTTACCCTATAGTATGAAAAATACAGGAAACCTCTAACCATAGAAATCAAAATCCAGATGGGAGACATGTTGATGTTCCTTTCCGTAATGTTTCAAAAATCAGGAGGTGTTGGTGGAGGATTTAACAAGGTCCCTTTCAAACAAGGGAGCTAATGAAGAAGAGGCCCTTCTATGAGTGTCTTTGAGGAAGGCCTAATGGATGGATCGTATAGGATGTAAGGGGTGGTGAACCAAGAAGGATTGTGCAAGGGGTTAACCTCTCAAGTGGGCTTGGGAGAACAAATATATCTTAGGTGACTAACAACCAATATGAATAGACTTGGGAGAGGCTTAGCTCAATACCTCAAGAGTTAGCACAATTATTCCAAGAAGGGAGTAGCACATGATATTGTTTGAGGAAGGGGATAATGGTAGTCTTATTAAATAGGGGGTTGGGAGAATTAATCATGCAAGTGTTATTAAAATAAAACTCCATGGGAAATAAGCTTCATTATCCCCCTTTTATTTTCTCACTTTAGGTGTTTGGAAACTACCTTGGAGAGTTTTGAGGACTTGAACAAAGTACTAGGGTGATCAGAGTAGTAATCAGCCTTTGAGGAAATTCTTCTGTACAAACGAAGACCCAAAGAGTCTATTTATAGACAAATATGGGACCTTTGGGTGAAGGGACCTATTTGGGAAAGTTGGTGGAACAAATTTATCTTGTGCATTGAATGTATTTTGGGGTACTTGAGTGAAAAAAGATGATCCATAATACTGGGTTTCCACCCCACACCCCTACTTGGTATCATTTTCAGGCTCCTGTCCTGTCCCTTCAGGCTACTCCATTCCCTACTGTCACTGACCCCATCAATAATGGAGAGTCTCACCAGTAAATTTTCGATCCTGATTGATGAATTTTTTCTATCACAACACATGGAAATCTAATCATCTCCTCCATCCGATATAAAGACATATTTCTATATAAACTAATCATTTTGTGTCTAAGTGAGGTTCACAAATTAAATTTTCCAGAGAAGTGCTTGGAAAAACTTTCCTGGTGTCTAAAATCATGTTGATTATATTTGATATTTAGTGTCATATTGGTTAGACATTTTGTCCACTCTATGAGATGGAAGTCTATGAAAGGGACCCCTACTAGTTATAAACTCCAAAACCCATGTTCAATTGACATATAGATTATGTTATGCATATCTAGGAATCAAATATGCAAGCCCCACACGTATCTATCCTAGTGCATTGATATGACTCATGCCTTTGGTATGGTGTGGGTCCTAAAATCTTATTTACCAAGATATATTCTACATAAAATGAACTATCTTTCCTTATGCACTCACCAATAAGAAGGATTCACACACACACACACACATGAGAATCCCACTTGGCAAATCCCTATACAATCACTAGATAAATCCATTTTTGTGATTAAAAAATCATAGTAAACTAACATAAAAAAGAATGGAAATATTTTCATTTCATGACATTAAAATAAACCACAATTTATATACCACATAGCATTAAAAACATCGTATAATGATGTCACATGACTATAAAATGTGAAACTTGAAATATGTGTGATTTGATTCCTATTAATCAGGATATCTAGCATGCCTCTTGGTGGTGCAAACCTGACATCAAATGTTGTTCCCCCACTTGGATGTATTCATTGCATGACATTAAACTATTCCTCATTGGAAAATATTCCCCATGATCTATATAATCCATTCTCAATGGGATATATTACCTAAAAAAATTCTTCCCCAGTGATCCATTTTCCCTATGAGAAAGTTCATTCAGAAGGAACCATTATCTATTCGAGACACTCTTATTAGAAGTCTTATTCCCTTATGAGATAATAATTATTTATCCTATCTAATTTCTAGCAGAAATGGTAAGCCCTAAAGGTTCACTTATGTAATTTTTCCGAAACAAAATATTTAGTAAATTTTTACTAAGATTTTGGTGCTATATGGTTCAAAAATTATTAGAATATGGTATGGTTCCATGACCATAAAAGGTACCCATTGTTCTTTATCACACAAATTTAAAAGACACAAAAAATAACATTAATAATCACTGAACTATATGGGGTTTGATTCCATACATATGGATACGTAAGAAGCCCATCTGATGGTCTTTATCCCCACTTCAAAACATTCAATTCCTCCAAAGATGGTGATAAATTATTGATTTCCAAATTGTGTTACTTTAAACCACATTGTAATCATGAAGTAAAATAAGGATTGAGAACATATAATATATATATATATATATGACCTCATCAATGGATAATATCTAATATATATGAATAGTTTCAGCAGTGTAAAACCTCTACCACATATTATCATTCACATCAATGAATGGCTTCATTCAGATCACTAGCACAAAGGTAACCGGTCCCACAATGGGATTTGGGAATGATTCATGAATATTTTATAAATATTTGATAGAGTTTCAGGGTAAAAAATAATTTCCCTTATAAGGATGAAATTATCCTAACATCATATCGCCTTGAATAATAAATAATCCACATCATCACTTGTAATGTTATAATGATCATCTTTCTTTCAAAATCAAGTGTACATTGACCAAAAATAAATATGCATTGTTCATGTCAAAAATATAATGGATGATGTGAAATTATTTAACAAAAAATGTCTAAATGGTCTCATGTATCAGACATCAGGTGCCCAATTATGTTAATTCAGATTACCACTCATCGTTCAAATGTCAGAAACTGCAACAAAAATTATATTATATACTCTCTTCCTTTTTCGATAACTTTAATAATTTATATGTATATATTTTATTATATATTTATAGAAATAATATTATCACAATATTTTAAATATTATATTATCTACTATCAATAATTTCCTTTGGTAAAATTTTAATTTAAAATTCAAAATTTAGGTATATTTCAATTTTTAAATTTTTAGAGAGTATTTTTCTTATTTCCAAATTTTCTTATTTTTCATTCAAATATGTTTCAATTCATTGCGAAATAATAATATAGGTTGAATCACGACTCACCATTTATTCTATATTTTTGCTCTCTCTTTCATGATGAAACAATTCCTTTATAAAGAGAACCATTATTCTTCATCACTGGTTGAATAAAATACCTCATTTATGGTGATTAATCTATGAAAGATCAATTTAAACATTGATTTATGTAATTACTCAAAGTATTTATACTATAAATATTCCTTATTGAAAAAAATCATAAGTATTGAAACTTATATAATATAATAAATAACATACATATCACATCTAAAAGAACTAAATATGTTACACATTTCCCATTACTTTGACATATTTTGAGTTTATTTCAATATATCTCTCATGTATAAAAAATATGTTATGAATTTTGTTCCATTAAAACATTTTCTCATGTATGAAAATATGATATGTATCATTTGACTCTATTAAAAATATATTTTGTATCATCTTCCTATGAAAATAATATGTCATATATCATAAAATATATCACACATATCATCTGATAGAATATTTTAGATATCATCAATGACTTTAAAATTTTATTTATGCTTTGGGAAAAATATATAACATATGAATAAATATGTTACACATAGAATTCCATTTCCAATTTCTTGATACATAGGAAAGAAATATCATACACATAATATTATTTAAAAAATTATTCTCCAACTCAGAATAATTATTTTATATAGGATCAACAAAAATACTAAAAACCAAAAAAATCTATCCATTTATCATATTCTCTTAAACTAAGACAAAAAACTTTGTTATGTTAAAAGATAGATTTAGTCATTCAATTTACATTTTTTAGATATATTAAAAAATTACCTTACACATGAATAAATATCAAACATATTAATCTATTTACTATTTCTTTTAACATTTCAGAGAATTATATTACGTATAAACTGAAAATCATTAAAATATGTAGTAAAACTATTTATATCATTTCATAACATCTCTAAATGTATTTAAAACACTTCCAATTATTTAAATAATATTATCATCATATAATAGACATTATTTATATGTGTTTGAAGATATAAAATAAATTGAAATTAAAATCCAACAATATAATTATATAACTCCATATTATTAAATTAGTCTTTATAGAAAAAATCACCTAATGATAAAGAAAATTAATTAAGTTAAAAAAATAGTACCTTCTACTTGAGTCCTTAACAATAATTTAAGGAAAAAACATCTATTAAGGTGATAAAAAGTAATGATATTATTACTGATGATATTTCGATTGTAATATTGAAATTTGAAGTTGACTTTCTAAATAAATTTATTCTAAAATTTATTTTGGAAGGAATAATTTTGATTAATAGTAAAACAAATAGAGTATAATAAAGAAAAACTTCAAAACCATGATTTAAATTATATAGGAAGACCACACTATTATTCTAACAATTTTTTCTAACTAATTCACTATTTTTCACTAATGTATATGGAAAATTTAATTTTAATGAATTATTGTCACTTTTAAAAACCTAATAATTTTTAATTCACCTTGATTTTTTATATAAATAAAATTATTCATTATAACATAGAATAGTTTGAATGATTTTTCATCCTAGTGTGAGTTTTTCAAGCATATATGGACTTAATTAGGTTTGGATGCCAATGATTTATATTTTAATCAAGGAAATAATGTTGTGTACTAGTAGCTAAAAATCTATACTAGGAACATAGTAATTGTTTACTCTTGTGTTTTCTAAGTTTTTACATTTTATTTTTAAATTAATATTCTTTTTTATTGATGATGTTGCTCATATAATTTTTCAATTTAATCTTACATTTTCATAGTGTGTTGAAATTTACACTATTACACTTTGAGTTTTTTACTCTTACTTTTTGATTATTTACTCTTATGTAAAGTTTTTATAATTTCATAAGGTTTTATAATTAGGATGTTTATCTTTGGACATTATCTCTTTTATTAAATGGGGATTTTAATTTTTTAGATAAATTTTATGTAGAGATTTATTTTATCTACCATTATTTTAATCATTATATATGACTGTGATTTGAGACAATCATATAGATCCATATTCAATTAATGAAGATTAAGAAGAAACTTCAGAAGATTACTTCAAGTTGGTTCAATTATTTTAATTTCAATCTTGTTAAACTTATGATAAACTAGGTGTTTATTTATGGATTTGGATCCTTAAAAAACTGATTTTTATTTCATAATTATTTTATATTCATAGTTTTGAATATTAATAAATCTCCCATAACATATTGAATATTTTTCTGTGGGACATTAATATGATAATTTCCATGAATATCTGTAACATTGAATAGGTCATAACCATCCCCCGCTAAGATGAGAACCCTAAAATTCTATGATGTTTTTCATAAACACTTTTCTACTATCAGATAAAATTCTATGAGGGGAGACAATGTATGCTTTCTATTAGGTAGGATTAATTATAATAATATTGTAATTCATGTCATGAAGTTCTCACTTGGTAATATCTAAGAAAATATATTATCAGAAATAACCCACCTATAGTAATTCTACATGTTCATTGGTCGTTTGATATTCCTGTCTGTGATCATTTTTAATTGTATGTTTACTTTATTATTGTTATTTTTAATTTATTTCATGACTCATATAAAATTTAATATCTCGATTCTTTGATTGAAAGGAAACTTTTGTATTAAATTCCATTTCTAGAGTTCAATGATGATTTTATTTCAAATAATCAACGAAAATATGTTTCATGCATATAGGTTAATGACTTGGGTGCACAACCTAGTCAATATGATATTGAGATAATGATATTATATTACACAATAAGGAATCCTATGTGGTTATTATAATTTTGATATATCTTCTTCGTCTATGTGTTCCTAGACCCATTGTTAGAAAATAATATTGGACATTAGGGAAGCCCACCAAATTACACAAAGGAAGACTCATCTAGGGTCTCCCAAAAAGTGTTTTCATTGATCTCAGTTAAATATTATTTATATTTTATTTTTGAAATATATACTATTATCTAGACTGATATATAATATTCATTTAGAATTACCTGATTATAAATACTATATAAATAATTATTTTCTATGAAATTATTTAATTACAAAAATTTCAAAAATTTATTTATATTTGGTCATTTGAAAAGAAAAAAATAATTATTTATCTTGAATAATTTTATTTTATTACATGAATATTAAAATAAATATTTATTCACTAAACTGTGGACATAATATTTTTTTTATTGAATGTATATAATTAACTTTTTCTTTTCACAAGGTACTAATCAATTATTTATAAATAAATAATTTATTTAATTGTGAGAATATTAAAATAAACATGTTATTCACAAGACCATGGATATAATATTTATTTATAATATAAATTAATTCTTAAAATCTAAAAATATCATGGCGGAAGAGTAGAAACTATTATCAGTATGGTGATAAATATTTAATTACCAAACATTTAAATCATTTTTATCATTGTGTGGTATATGAAACTTTAAGAAATAAAATAATAATGTAATTATTTTACATGGAATGGGGTTCATTATTGATTTGATATATTTTTATGGGCCTTTGTGAAATTAATTAAATATAATAAACCCTATCCCTATGTATATAAAAATATTTTTATGATTATTGTGAGAGGTTGGTCGTTGTACACTACATTATCCTCTCTAGAGAATTAACTATCATAAAGAATAACACTAGGGTTTTCTCTCAATATTGAGAGATTATCAATTTATCCATACCTTTCACTCTAGTTAGAGAGATCAATAGATGATACTTCCAGATTGAAGGTTTAATGTTAGTGAACAATGGACTGATGCAAGATTATCAATACCACCATGCTAGCATCCGATGTACCATCAATGATATTCGGAGATCAGAAGAGTATGTATTTATAATCGTTGGATGGGATCTACATTGGGTCCTCAATTATGTAATAAATGTGAATCCAAATGAAATTTAGATGATCAACACCTATATTATATAATGAACTCATGAAAAAGGTTTTTATTTTTACAATAAAATTAATAATAAATTTAACATAGAAAAGTTCCCCCCATCGTGACAGTGTTATTTTTTAAAATTATTTAGAAACTATTTACTAATCGTGGTTTCCATCATCATGTACATTTCAGGTGATATGATGAATATGAAAAAAATTTCAAGTTTCCCATAGGCCTAGTAGGTGATTCCAATGATTCCAGAGCCATTAAGTTGTATCATAGTTGTCATGTTCAATTTTAAAATATTTATTATTCTTTATTCTTTATTCTTTTATTTTTTGTTTTCATTTCCATTTTATTCATTCCTATATTTATATTTTGTAGATATTTTCTTCACATCTTCATTGAATTCTCTTATAACCCATATACGTTAATAACATATGAAGAAGGTTTGATGTATCATCCAGATGTGGCACATAATTTACAAGTTTACTCTCTATGCAACTCACCAAAATGATTTGTAACTCTAAAAAAGGTAGTGGTCATATGGTAAAAAAATGAAAATTATATAAATATATCACATGTGAAAAATTTAATTTACACATTATGGAATTAATACACATGAGTTGTAATTAATACACATATGATTTAATTAATATACATGTAATGTATTTAATTCACACACCATATAATTAATTCAAATATTGTGTAATTAATTAACACAAAGTGTAATTAATTGACATGTCACATAATTAATTCACACATGGCTTAATTAATACACATGTTGTGTGGTTAATAAAAACAAATTGAAATTAATTTACAGATGACGTAATTAAATTACATTCCACAAAATTAATTATCATATAGTATAATTAAATTCATATAACATAATTAATTCATACCCATTTACATGGAACACATTCCATGTCATGTTGTACAATGCATAAATTATTTTTTGTGGAAAATAAAAAATTCATTTATTACTCTTTAAAACTCATCATTATGTTTTTCTTGTTCCATTTTTTGACTCTTACACCCCATGTGAATGGTTTTATATGATATTTAATTCTGAATTAATTTTTTAGTAAAATTCAAAACAACAATTTGTGTATTATAATAACTTATTGTATAGTACACATGTATTAAAATAGTAAATGTTTCATAATTTCCATGAATCTCTTCAGTCATTTATAGATATGAAACCTCATTAAATCAAATCCAAAGTCATATATATTGAATGTCATATTAGCACACTATATACACCAAGGACCATGTTGAGTATTTTACATGGGTATACACCGTGTTTCCAAAAAATTATAAAATATGCACTTAATTAAATTTTAAAGAGAATTTATTTATTTAATTTATTTAAGTTCATACCAAATTGATATCTCCATGATATATTTGGCATAAAATAAGAAAAAATGAATGAATTTATTAATAAAATAATTTATCATATTAATTTGCAAGTATTTTATCTTAATAAAAGAAAAAATCAAAATGAACACTAATAAGTTATTTGGAAGGTGTATTCATTTCACAAGTGGATGATCATGATATTATAATGATCTTTGTATCTATATGGGTTTTCAATTTAATTATTGGATGGGTTTTTGTAATTATTGTCATTTAATTAATATAACAGACATTGTGTCTTACATCACAGATTGTTTTATATAGGAATGTGTACCCACAATTTCAAGTATGTAAACATACTTATGGTTCATTTCATATATATTTTATTTAAAAAAATTAATAGTATATAGCTCAAGGAAATAATGAGTTGGTTTATGACGGGCCAGGGAAAAAAACCCAAAGAGATACACCTGAAAGAGGGGGAATGCAACAACTCAAGCCCACACAGGCTTATAGAGATTTATTTTTAAATACTATAAATAATTTATTTATTATCATTTTAATAAAAAAAATATATCTAATGATCATGATCATGTCATATTTCAGTTATTTTAATTCTATATCTTTCATGATTTATTTTATGGATGCAAGGTCATGATCACATAAATAAATTGATGAACATGAAAAGTTAAAATTAAAATAAAAGGATTATTCATAAATATTGTATTCATACATGGTTAATCACATAACCAATATATAAATAAAATTAATAATATATGTAAATGTTCAAATAATAAAATTTATACATAATGAATAAAATAACTCAATCAAATATTTATTCAAACATAGCCTTCCATCCTCTGAATTAAGTTGGATCCATAGATAGAGTCTCAGTTCAACCATCACTGGGGGAACTTTTAAATATGGATAAGTATTAAATAATATAGTAGGTCAAATTAATCATATTTGAATTTGTTTTAATATCCTTAGTCTTTTTAGTTAAAATATGGATGAAAGTGTGAAAAACATTTGAGTTAAGAATTCTTGATTTGGGATTACACTTAATGGATCAAGCAGATTCTAGTTTTTAATATGAAATACCTCCTACCTAAATACATTATTATAATTTTTATGCCCTCAATAATGAATATAAGAATGTAAATAGGGATGATTTTCACTATAGTGACCCCACAAAGGGAAATTTTGAGTTCAATGGTGAGGTCGATTGTGACATGATAAAATAGAGGTATACTTTTTAAATTAATTAAATTACATCTTACTTATTGTGTAATAAATTAAATTTATAATCATAGATTTTAATTAGTATTTAAAAAAATGAATAAAAAAATGAAAACAGTATTATAATTCTTTAACACATGGTCTTTCCTAACAATAAGAAAATTTCCAAAAGTGGTATAAATGTTTTAAATTGATTTATTATTAGATAATTTATACAACGTATTAGAATCCCTATTCTCAATATGTTACTTTAATAATCATGTGATGGTGATAATGATGTCTATATGTGATTCATGGATGATTTTTCTGACGTTTTTTGTAACATACTCTATGTTACTCGTGGGAAGCTGATAATTGAATATAATGACATGAATGCTTACATCATGATGCCTCATCTCCTTTTCTAAAAAGATAAAATGAGATACTTTAGATAAATGAGATCTCCATCACAATTTAGTTGTCTAAACTGGAAGAATGAAAATTAGATACTAATCACTTATTCATAACACTCAAGTACATTAATTATTTATGATGATTATGCTTCCATTTAAATAATAAATATTCCATTAATTTTATATTATCATCTTCACTACCAAGGGTATCATTATTCATCCAAGATCAGATGAACCACATGGATACATTTATTAATAATACATCGACTCATCTTCAATGGATAGATAAGGTTTCAATGGAGCATGTTCCATTATTATATATTTACTAATAGAACATGTTGAAAATACCATAAATATTTTTGATTCAATAGTTATTTTACAAAATCGTTCAATGAGAAAAAAGATTAAATGGGAAAACATAAAAAATGAGTCTATTTTATTCTAGTTTGGATAGAAATATCATCAAATGGGAAATTATAATTAATTAAATAAGAAGA
The DNA here is from genome assembly GCA_963277665.1 of Viscum album. Classification (NCBI taxonomy): domain Eukaryota; kingdom Viridiplantae; phylum Streptophyta; class Magnoliopsida; order Santalales; family Viscaceae; genus Viscum; species Viscum album. Next base: position 1,025,338,287 of record OY728166.1, read on the forward strand.
AAGCAGGAGTCTCTACTTAAAATATATTCACTATTAAAGATATTTTATCATAGCTTCTTCTTTTGAATATGTTTTCATACACACACACAAAAACATATATATATATATATATATGTATTAAATATATTTTAACCAATTAAATATAGAAATATTATATGAATTAACATTCATTCTCAAAGGAATTAAATATGGTTGATTAAAAGATCAATAATGGGAAGCACATAACTTATACATTTCATAGTGGAATGATTAATGTTAAAACTACAATTTTATAATTAGTGTTACAAAAAAATTATGTCACTATCTATTTTAGAAAAAATGATGCATTATTTCAATATTTAAATTTATATTTTTGTGGTATTTCATAATAAACTTATATTTATATAATTATAGAATCATTATTATCCATCAAGTAATAAATAATGAATAATATAAGAAATAATTACATAATGGGGGAATGAAATTTTTTTTTCAAGAGAAACTGATAGTATTTGAATTTTTTAAATATAGAAATGTTTTTTATTCATTATTCAACTAATATTTTAACAACACAATCTTTACAAATGAAATTTAATTTTTAATGAATAAATTAGTTATCAAGTAATGTAGTTATAGAAATCGCATGAAAATATTTAGTTATTTTGGAACGTTATAGAGTCTTTTGAATTTAAAATGTCATTAAGCACCATAAATATTATAAATATTTACATTGTACAATGGCCATTCAGTATATTAATGGTTATGATATAGGCTAATTGATACTGATGGAAGAGAAGATGGCCTTAACCAATATTATTATACCCAATTAAGACCATTTTTATAGTTTTTAGGGAGATTGGATTGATGATATTTTCCATTAACCAAGACCATGTTGAGATTCATCCACTAAAACATGAGTGAAACCATTTATGAGATAAGTTCCAGATTATCAAGATCACAACCCAAACCATATTCACTAAACTTTTCCATTAAAGTGTCTCTATCACACACCTTATCCATATAAAATATGCTAGTGTAATAAAGGGTCATGTATATATACCACAATAGTATGAATTCATATGTTTTTGTTTTTTAAATTATTTATTATATTTATGATTTTCATTATTAATTTATAAATTATTAAATAATTATATTTATAAAAAAATAAATTTTGATATGAGGAAAACACACTGTATTTTTAGAAATTATATAACATTAATCAAGACAATATTTTGATTAATTAAATAAATTTTCAAACAAAAATTATTTTAATAAATTATTCTTATTAAATAAAATTTATTTAAATTTTAACGAAAATATAATTTTTTGAAGCCGAATTTGATTTTTGTAAGGGTAAGAATATATTATCATCATAAAACATGTATATCTCAGTAAATGTGTAATTTTGATTTCAATGTTTAAATTTTGATATTTAAATAATTATTTTGATAAAATAAAAATTATTTTTTATATTATAATATTAATGTTTTCTAATGGTGAATTTTTCATAATATTCCCAGACATTTTATTTTTTGGGTTAAAAATTAAATACTGTATAAATATATGATATTTATTATGACATCATAAAAACCAAAAACTGATAAAACATATACTTTAAAGAGTATTCAAGAAAAAATTTATTTTTCTAATTTAAAATAATTTTTTTAATATATTTCATTAATTTTGTAATCCCTTAATGAATCCTCCAAAAGAAATATTATATTTTATGTTTTAAAATAAATTCTTTATAAACATGACTCACTTACACATCAAAAATAGTATTATTTTAATTAGTTAAGATGTTATCATTATAAAATATTTAAACTCACTTCTCTTTAGTATAAACTATTGTAAAAAAACCATGTAATGTATTATGATTATGATTATTTTATCATATAGAGTCTAAAAACTATGTTTAGAAATTAAAAATGAATTTAACCATATTTTTCTACAAAACCACCCAAACTCCCATTACTCATCACTTAAAACAATTAGAGTATTAACTTACTCTACCTTAACCTATATAGATTCCTCCCAAGGTGCCCTAAATATCTTAAGAAGCTCCTCCCCAGATTTTAGAAGTTCCCTCTCATGGTAATGTGTCCTCACCTTTTCCTATTTATTCCTAGACCTTGTTTATATTATACATTTTGATTTCAAATTCTACATGATAGGATATGTTTTAAAACATACCTTTTAATATCCTTATGAATTCCGAGTAATGTGAAACCCATTTCACTTTCATTAAACACCTCAATTAATATTTAAGTAGCCCTTTTAGGCCATCAAAATTATCCTATAATTTTCCATGCCAAACATTTTTGTAGTGAATACCAGTCCCCATTTCAACAAAATTATATTCACCTCGATATACCTATCATTAATTTATTAGGGGAATTATTGGTATTTAACCCAAACTCTTTATTCATGGTATTAAATGCGATGAATTACATCCTTCTATTTTATGATCTATGTGACACAATAATGTACGTACATGATATAAATGTGATGTGTGGACTCAGAATTATAAATTCCTCCAATGTATTGAGTAAAATTTTTATCTAATGATAAACCATGTATACTGCATGAGATATTATACTAAGAACACTATGTTATGATGTCTCAATAGTTATCCTTGACTTTGATTATGATTTCAGGTTTTATATTTTTTCTACATTTATATGATGTCTTTATGTTATCATATTATATCATTCTTAGAGGTTAAATTTCTTTAGTCTATCCCATACTATGTTACCTTCATATTTCTATTGACTCAAATTTATTAATTTCATCTTTTTATGCATTGATTATTTCCTTAATGTGATTTATGGCTCACCCATTTTTGATGTACATCCCTGGGTTATCCCATGCAGTTTTAGAAGAATAAAGTAATATTAAGGGCATGTTGTATAGGTCTTAAAACAATGTTATTGTACACATGTTATGAGTTATTGTATTATGTACGTAATTTTATGATGAAATTAGGCCTCATGATCGTCTATGATTTTATTTAGTGAAAATTTAGGTAATAAATAGTGAATTAAGGTGTATTAAAATATGAGTAGTCAGAGTTGGTATTAGAGGAATGACTATTTATTTTGGGGATTAGGATTAGAAAACTCTAGTGAAAAAATTATTGATAATAAGAAACAAAGGATACCATTCCAAATTTTTTTTCAAGTATAGATAAAGTGGTTTATAAGAAAATACATCTATCTCTGGATACTACAAGAGGATTTTTCTATGGCACAATAGTATATATGGATAACAATCATGAAAAGGTAACATTGGGATTTAATTGATCATCATCAGGTGAATGAAAAAATGCCTTGTTTCACACGAAGTTTTACACACAATGTGGATATGATTTGTTAAATTAAAATTGTCTTTATAAAAAATTATTAATTGAATAAAAAGACCCATAAGAGTTAATATTAGGAAATAGATCCCGGATAATTTAGATTAAAGAAAATAAATTCATAGGTTATGGAAAAATAACATCTATGAGTTATCCCTTTAATTTTTATATTTTTCCATTTGTGTGTTTGACAGTTAAAAAACCACCATCCCTAAATTTCCCTTTATTTTTAGTCAATGGATTGAAATATGAGGAACCGAGTCAACAACCATTCTGATATGCAATATAATGACTTCCCAAATGAGCTTCCAAACCAGATCAGAGATGTAATTGAGAAAATCAAGATATTAATATCTCAAATAAATCATTTTTTAATTAAAACATGAATATTGGGGGAAAACACAACTCCTAATGAAATATAATGGTGCAATTATGGCCTTCATGCGAAAAAAGACTCTAACATTCAGTGGATCTTCCAATCCATTAATCATTAAATTATTGAAAAAATCCATTATTCAATGCTACTATCAAGATAACGTTGATTTGGCTATTTATTATATAGAGTAAATTCAATTAATTTTAGAAGTTGATAAATAATATGATACCTGAGGAAAAGATAAAAGTGATATAGTAGAAATAAAAAACAATTTTTTTTTCTAAAAAATATTTTCCTCACACTTAATGACTGAAAATGGAGATGGATTTCTGTGTCTTTAAGAAAAAAGAAGACAAAACCATTAGGGAATATGATGATAACATCAAAATATTTTCAGGACATTCCTTTTTATTTTTTGTTTCCCATGAATGTAAATTTTATTAAATCCTTCGTGGCATGAAACTTAGTCGATGAAAATTATTGGCAATTCTAGAATCTGATAGCTATGATGATTTTAAATGATGTTCCCTCAATGTTTAAATATATATAAGTAAATCTCATGGGTCTCACGGGTTTGAAGATTGGATGTGAAGAATTTATTTTAATAATGGTTTTATGATGTATAAAACTTATAGTGTTAAGAAATTTCAACATCCCACATATCAAACATAAGAAGAGGCATCCCGAATTTTTTTGAAGGAGACAAAAAAATTATATAAATTTGGGAAAGAAGGGAAACTAGAAAATGGATGTTATTAAGAGAAACCCAAGAATGTGATAGAAGAGAATAATGACCAAACAAACCCTCATCCTAGTGTATAATGTTTTAATTTCAAAAAACAAGGATAATATATGAACCATTGAACTAGGCCAAAGGTTTTCAATGATAACTGATGATAAAAACCTCTAAGTCATAGAGAGAAATGAAAGGGTTATTTAATAAAAAATAATAAGGCATATCCTAAAAATTACATGGTGGTAGGTACAATTATTATTCGTTCCTGTATGAAGAATGTAGTATTTCATTGAAATTCAATAAATTCTCTCATATCACTCATTTTTAGTAGATCTGTTAAAACACTAATAAATATCATAAAAGTAAGAATACTTTTGAACACAAGAAAAGGTAAATTATTTCATCTCAATTATTTAACTCATCCCATTTCCATATTTTTATGTTAAACATCCCATAAAAATTGTGTTAGTCAATTTACTTGAATTTTATTGTATTATTAATATAGAATGGCATTCCTTGTATAGATAAAACATAAATTTCCGAGAAAATGAAATCACCCTCCATAACAAAAATCACTCTTTGATTCAATAAAATTGAAATGAAGAGGATAAATCTTAATTTTTATCATTATATAAATATTTCATGTTATTACCATATTAGAAAGAACAACTAGATCAAATTAATGAGAATAAGGAAAGGATAAACATTAATGAAATTCCCATTTCAAGGAAATATATGGATGTGTTTCCTAAATAATTACCTAGAAATACACCAATCCATAAGGTCGGGTTATCAATTGAGCCTATAATTAGAGATTTGAAACTATCCAAGAATCTATTTCTAATGTCTATTATTGAAATTGAGGAACATAAGGAAAAACTAAAGGATATTATAGAAAAAGGTTTTACACACCCATGTACTTCACTGTGGGGTGCACTAGTCCTCTTCGTCAAGAAGAAGGATGGGTTAATGAAACTCTCCATTGATTATCTTACAGTCAACATGATCATTATAAAGACCACGCAAACTCTTCCATATGTTTTTGGATTGTTTTATTATCTAAATATATACTAGTACTTAACTATATTGGATCTTAATTCTAGATATTATATAGTAAAAGTGAAGAAGGTGGATATCAGCAAAGCCGATTCGACTACAAGGTATATGAACTATGAGTTAAATTTAGTCTAATTTATAATATATAATACTCTAAAAATATGCAGGTAATTATTGGATGTAGTCTTTAGTTATTAATTTGATTTTTTTAGTCTTTATTGATGATTTTATTATCTATTACAAAATTATGGAGGAATAATAGAAGCATTTGAATGTTCTACTAAAGAACTTGCAGAAATAAAAGTTTTATGAAAATATGTTTACTGTAAATTTTGTATGGAGAATGTAGAATTCATGTGGAATGTTATCACTAGAAAATGAATATATATAGATCATTCAAAAATAGAGGCAATTTAAGGATATACAAAACCAACACCTATGATATAAATCAATAGTTTCCTATGATTACTTGGGTAGTATGGTTGATTTTTGAGAAACATATCATGATATTCAATCCCACCGAACATGATAACTCAGAATGGAGTCAGGTTTTTATATGATTGATGAACATGGAGTGATATTTAAATATTTGTAGAAGAGGGTAATCATAGAACCTGTACTCCCATTACCCACTAGTGGGTAAGGATTTGTGATCTATAGAGATTTATCTAAAAAGATATTGGGTTATATAATCATGTAATATAAAAAATTTATATCTTGTTCATTACAAAAATTATAAATACATGAGTTTAACTATCCAACCAATGATATACAATTTAATGTAGTGATATTTATGTCGAATATTTGGCAACATTAAATATACTATAAGAAGTGTGACATATATATGTGAAGAGACCATTTTGTGTATGGATTATATCTTTTTTCAAATAAACATTGATGTGAATATAATGATGCATCTCACAATTTAATGGATCTTGTAAGATGTGATTAGGTATTATAGTTTGATGAAAGATGTGAATGGTTTGAGAATGGTTTGAAGAATTTGAGTTTCATGGTGATTCCTAGAGAAATGTTATGGATTTCATAACATTGGAAGTCACACTTGAACAATTCTTCATGTTACTATATATGATTATGATTTAATGTTTTTTGTTTGAAAAATATCATAAGATTTTTAGATAACTTTTGATGAAATCATTATGAAGGAAAGGGGGAAAATTTAGTTTTCTAATCATAGTCAAGTTTGATTGGAAAGAAGAATAGTGCTGGAAGACAAGAAAGTTACAAATACTTTCCTTAGAAAATATAAAGAATTCTAAAGGTGATATATCAAAGGTTATATATCATGATAGAAGGAGTTTATGATGAAAGTTAATGATTGTGAGTTAGTATGGTTGGTGTTGTCGAATCAGATTTTGAATGTGGTGTTGTTCTCTCGTGTTTTCCAATTTTTTGGGTCAAAAAATTTGAGAATGGGGAGAAGTGTTTTTGGAAAATAAAGTTATGTGAAAGAGTTAGAAAGGTTTTTAAATTCGATTGAAAGGCATATTTCAGTACGAATAAATCCAAATATGTTAAAGGAAATAAGGTCACAAAATTAATGTAGTTTTCACGGAAGGTGTGTTAGTGCGAAAAAGACTTGTGTGAATAGACTTGTGTGCTCGGTGAAAAACTATGCGATCTGTGTATAGGGTCTTAAAAATGGATATAAATTGGTGGATACACCCTTATTTGAGTATTCTCAACACTTAGATAAAATTTGAGCTCTACATTGTTCATGTAGTGAGTTCCATACAGTTAGTGAGTGTCACACATGTAGTGAGTTATTGAAGAAGTAGGGGTTATGTGTAAGATGGAAGTCAAGCGTAAGTAGGGATTTCCTCACTAGCCAGAATTTTCTCACATGTTGCGAGTTTCCCAAAAGTATAATGTTCCATGCAAGTTTTTTTAATGAAAATGTAAAATGTTGAGTGCAATGTGAAAAATTTTCACATAAGGCACTCATATAGTGCACAAAATATAATTTTTTGCTTCACAAGGGAGTTTTTCAAGGGAGATTCGTGAAAATAAATTCTGAAGATATGGTTTTGTGAACCAGTTCTTTGGTATAATACTACCAATGTTTTTTTCAATGTAAAATCATGTGTGTAACTATTTGATACACAAAAAAGAGAAGATAAAATACACACAATGTGTTTGTGTGAAGAATAACCAGACATGCACCTAAGTTCATATTTTCACAAGGAAGAAGAAAGTATACCGATACAATCATGTATTGGTATCATGTATTGATGGAATATAACAAGACACTACTACATTATTCTATATTATTATGAATCAAAGAAGAATAAGAGAGTGGCCAATCTATATTCAGTTATTCATGTCATATCAATTATTATGAGGCTATGTTGAGATGATCTTCATTGATTTAATAATCCCAATAATCTTTTGTGATTCCAACAACAAGAAGAAGATGAAGAGTTCTCAGGGAAATTAGTTTTACACTGAATAATAAAGTGAGAATAAGGGAAGAATATTTGGTGACCATGTTGATATCAGTTTATTTTAATTTGGGTCCTAGAAAATTAAGAGTTCATCAGTCCAGAACACATTCATGTTATCATCACTGATAAAAGAAGAAGATTATGCAGTGTTAAATTTGTTTCTCGGATGAGGTAAGAGGAGTCAAATTCATACTTCTTTGCAAGTAACAAGTGAAGGTTATGAAATAATAAATCAACACTATATAATCCAACATGTCTCAATAGGTGGGAGAGTTTATTGTTGTCACAAACCCTTTTCAATAAGGATTTGACTATCTTGGGAGGTAGTATAAAGATCCACCCAAGAGCTATAAAAGTTTCACTATTTAATTATATCCAAAGTGTTCCTCAAATTTAAGGGTATATCATACTCGTTTTAAACACACACAAGGATTGTTTTCCTGTGGTTTTGTGGTCAGGATTATTTCTGACCATTCTAATGATGTATCTAATCTTGTTGAGTAGTGAACTGTTAAAAAATATTGTGTTCTATATTTACTAATTTCATATAATTTCATGCGACATGGAAAAGAAAATATGGGAATCAAGATCCTAATAGGTTAAAGAGGTATATAGATAAAAATTTTCAATTGGAATTAGTTTTGAAAAGTCCCTAACAATGATTCACCCCCTTAGTGTTTGGAATATTCCAAACTTGTCCTTACAATAGGGATCATAAAATAATCAAGTACATATTTAAAAAAAGGTTCCTAGTATTCTTCGATAAAGGTGGTTAATGCTAATAAATAATTATGACTGTTTAATCTCTTAAAATTCATAGAAAAAAACAAAGTAAAATATACTCTGAAATGAAAGGATCCCGCAACCCTATCCATGATGAGGATTGTAAGGGATCTAATATTCTTCGACATGAAAAAGGAAAAACACGGGAATAATAAAGATAACTTCATCTCACCTTTCATAAATAATTTCTCAACCACAGATTATTTAGAAGACGAAGGAGGCCTAGAATAATGATGAGGTTCTAAAGAAAACGATAGTGAATTTTTTAGAGTTAAAATTTTCTAAAAATGTATTTATAAGGATTTGAACCCAGATATTCTTTCTAAAAAACTAGAAATAAAGACAGAAATTGTTGATAAATCACATATCTTATCCTTATATACTAATTTGGGAAGCACTAAGATAGATATATATATATGAATTAAAATATTGGGAGCGATAATTTGAATAGGGAGATTGTGGTATTTTTATCTTGATTCATAGTCAACCAACAAGTCAATTGTGAATGATTAATGACTATGTGTATGAAGAAAATATTGCATATACTAGTAGGGTAGTGAGAGAAAATAACCATTATTTTTTTTCATAGGACTCCCTAGGGAACCTAAAAGAAATAATTCCATATGGATGGTAGTCCATCACCTTTCAATGTCATTGCCTTTATCTCTTATCAAAGAGTATTTCACTATTCACTAACTCAGAATGATATATATATATATATATGAAGTGGTAGGACTTCATGTAGTTCCAATATCCATTTTATCTTAATGAGATCTAGGGTTTCTCTCATGATTTTGGATAATACTTTAGAATGCATTGGATATATAGTTGAGTTTTAGTACTTCTTATTACCCTTATTTGGATGGTAAGTCTTAATGTACAATTCATACATTGTAGGATATGATGAGATCATGTTAAATTTATTTTCATGCATGTTGGTATCAATACATACCCCTAGTGAAGTTTTAATATAACAATAGTTTGTATTATTTCATTAAAATTTAAATTTTTGTGGCTTTGTATGGGAGAGGATTTAGAATCCAACATTATAGGATGATGTGGAGAGTGGAAGCTGATGGGACCTAATATTCTCCATGAGGTGATAGAGAAGGTTAAAACCATTCAATGTCATATGAAATACTCACAAAGTCTATATTAAATGTATCTAAAAAACAATGATGAGACCTATAAATTAAGGTCTTAGATAAGGTTTTCATTTATATATCGCCATGGAATATGGTCACAAGGTCTTGGAAAAGGGAAATATTATTCCAAGATACATCATCCCCTTTGATATCCTTGATCGCATCAGAGATGTGGCCTATTAAATAGCGGTCCCTCTAAACCTATCTCAAGTATATGATGTCTTTGATGTATCCCTATTGAGGAAGTACATAACATGACACTCATATATATTGAATGAATATGGGATACCCTTTGAAAATGATCTATCACATGAGGAGAAGCTAGTTAAAATTTTAGACCATAGAGACAATGCTCAATGAAACAAGAAAACTCACCTGGTAAAAGTGTTCTGGAAGAATACTATGTTTAAGTAAGAAACATGGGAACTGGATGATATGATGAAAGAAAATTAGCCTCATATGTTTTAGTTTATAAAATGAAATTTCAAGGGGTACATTTTTTAAGGGGATAAAAGAATTTATTTACTTGAACTTTTATAAATTAAATTCAATTTTGAAAGAATAAATTTGTTATCAAGTATTATATTTATTGAAATAACATGCACTAAATTTGCTATTTTGAACAATTATATTGTACATAGAATTTAAATTTCCATTATTAATAATAATAAATGATAATATATCCATTCTATATTGACAATTAATAATAATATATTAAGGGTCATGATATAGTCCAATTAATGTAGTTAAAAGAAGCAACAACCTCGACCAGTTGGTTCTTACCATGGTAAGCCTATTTTTCAGAGCATTTGAGGGATATGACATTACTAGTATTTTCCCTTCACCAATCCCAATATGTGATTCAATAACTAAATCATGGTAAAAAAATGTTTTCTTCAGATGTTTAGGCTTATCGATATCATAACCCAAACCATGTTTATTGGAGCACCCCAAGAAAGTGTGTTGATCACACACTTTACCCATAGGGAATACATTGCTGTAATATGTGGTTATTTATCAAGAAAAAAATAGTATTAATTTCAGTTTTTTTAAAATAACTATTATATTTATAATTTTCATTATTAATTCATAAATGATAAAATAATGAGTTTGATAAAAATATATTTGATACTACGAAACAAAAAATTATACTTTTGGGAAATATGTAGTTTCAATAAGGTTTTTATTTTTTATGAATTCATGAAATTTTAAATAAATTTTATTTAAATAAGAAAATATTATTATATAACATTTATTTAAATATAAATGACAAAAAATTTGATTTTTACTGTGGCTTTTCTAGGGGTTAAAAATTATTATCATTATAAAAACCCAAATTTTTTTAGTAAATAAGGATTATTGATTGAAAAGTATAATTTTCGATATTTATCGAATTACTTTAATAAAATAATTATTATTATTGTAATTATAATTTCATAATTATCCATTTGTGAATTTTTCCTAATTTTCTGAGATAGTTGAAATTTTTGGTAATAATTAAATATGGTATAAATAAGTGGTATGCATTATGAAATTATAAAATCTTTAATGTGATTTAATAAATAGTATAAATATTATAAATGACTAAATTTATGATTCCCCTATAAAATAATATGGGTTTGAAATTATTTTATTAATTTTATAGACCCTTAATGAATCCTCTAGAACCTATATTATATTTTTAAGGTTTAAAAATTAGTTCCTTATAAACCCGAGTCACTTGCACATCGCCAAGGGTATTACTTTAATGATTTCGGGTCATTACCATATAAAATATTTAAAAACACTCTTACTTGTTATAAACCATTGGAAAAACTTTGATATGTTTTTTTTGTTTTGATTATTTTATCTTATAGATTCCAGAACCCATGGTTTGAAATTAACAATGAATTCCTATCACTTTCACTATATAACACACCCAAACACCAATTCCTCTTCACTAAAAACCCTTATAACATGAAGTTGCTATACCATTATATATAAATATCCCTCTCACAATACCAAAATATATTAAGAATACTTCCAATATTTTAGAAGCTCCCAATCAATGTAAGTGGTCCTCTCCATCTCCTCTTTATTGAAGATCCATCTTCATATCATGCCTTTTTATTTTAAATTTTATATATTGGTTTTTGTTTTTGAACATCCCTATTACTATCCTTATTATGTATATGTAATGATAAAACATTTTTCTATGATTTATCCCTTTGACCAGCACACCAAAATTGTACTCAAATAACGTTCTGATGATTAACACATACATTGACGAATGAACTCAAGAGGAAAGTATTCTCATTTCAATTAAATTAATTATTAATATATCATGTAAAATATACTCTAATATTTATGGAAGTTAATTATTTATTTCTTTTTTGTTATTTTATGTATTTTTGGGATTAAAATATGGACTAGAACCTTAATATCAATTTGATGATATAAGGGAATTATTATTTTCATTTTGGTCACATAATTTTTTGTGGATTTGTTAGGTTAATTTGTTGTTTATAACACTATATTGATATAAGAAATAATTACTAGGATTTGTTTTTTGTATTCTAGGGTTTATACCAATCCGATTAACCAACTATGTTAAATGAATAATCATCAAACCCACATTAAGATAGATACACTTGAGGGTGAGATTAACCCCATGGGTTTTATTAGAATCCCCTCCTCTATTAACAGTTGTTGTTCAATATAGATACCTACTACAGAGTGTTGGGAGAGGAAAATCATATGATGGTTTGTGTCATTATCCAGTACAACATGGTGAGTCACCAAATCTAGAGATATCACCTCATTGAGATTTATAAAAAACACACTATATTCATCAAGTTCACTATATAGATTGTTAATGTATATTTCTAGGCCATTAAGCATAGTAATGTTTTGTGTTAATTACATATGATTTCTTCCCATACATTTTAAAATACCATTTTTAAATGTATTGATATTCACAAGATTCAAAAGCATATATTACACTATAGACATAACCATAAACAAAGTATATGAAATATTGTTGTTATTAAGAGGGAATTAATTTATATATAATTATACATGTTATTCCAATAATTAAATTGACATATATGACTGTGGTAACCACCATGAACTCTCCAATAGAGATGAGATCTCTAAATTGGGTTCTTGGACATATTTTTTCATGTGGTTTATATTAACTCTTTTCATATCACAAAATTTTTTGGTTATATGGGGATAATTAAAGTTCACTATGGCCTAGAAAAAATGGACAAAAAGAAATACAAGATCGATTATAGAACCATTACTAATAAGGGATTTATAAATGTTAATATTTCTAAGATTCTAAGAGAAATATAAAGGAATGGGGTACCCTGATATGGAAATTTTTATTAGTCTACTATGAGTTATCGAGTAGATCTATAGGGGAGGGGGAGGTAATAGTCCTTCAAAATATTTTCAAAATATTTATTAGAGAGTGTTAAACATAAGAGTAGAAACAAATGAAAATCCAAATACTTATATAATATCAGTAATAGATGAATGAAAAAACATTATAAATACAACATAGTAGAATGAATAATACAATAGAAAAAGTAAAAATAATTAACATCATATTTTTATTGTAGTTTTATCAATGTGATCTTAAACTTAATCTTCACCCCACTATTCTCTACAAGAGAAGTGACACCAAAAAACACTCACTTTTTAAACGTTGTAAAATAATTTTATAGAAAATTTCTTTTACACTATTAGTGGCATAATCCAAAAACAAAATGACCATTTTGTTGAGTGAGTAACAACCTAAAACACACATTTAATTTTAATGAGAGTCACAACTTTATAGAATGTCCATTTAAAGTCACAGATTATCCAAGAAAAACACGAAAATGATTTTTAATGGGAATAATATATATCAATATATAAAATATAAATATAAATAATAAACAAATAAAAATTTTGGAATCATAAAAAAAATTTGGAATATATTTTCATGAAAAAATGATCATATCAGCTATAGGATTTCAAATTGAATATATATTGTGATCACAATAGAATAACAATAATCATTGTAACAGTGTTTTAGCACTATCATATCTCTTGTATATGGTATCCAAATAAATACTTTTTTCAATTTCTATTTATAAACCAATTCCCTAATGATCTTTTCATATCCTCCATCACAATATCCACATGGGAGTTTCTAAATTTATATTTATCCATTGTAGCTTTAAAAGAGTATCCAAATATCACAACATCATGTGGAGAAAATCTATAACCAATATATATATATATATATATATATAATACATCTAATACCTCCATTAGATTTTATGTATGCATTTAAAAATAATAAATAGTTATAAATAATAATAATAGACAACAATAACAAAAATATCAAAACAATCAAAATATAAAGTATAAAAAGTTTACATCAAAGTGAAGAAATTGTAAGATGCATAAATTTGTATGAATAATTATTCATTAGATTTAATAATGTGAATGATATAAATCTAATAAGATACATAAATGTGTATTTATAATAATAAATAATATGAATTATTTCATAAGATCTTTAATGCTTTAGATATTATGCTTTAAAATAATTCATTATATAAGATGCATAAACAACTCACCCTTTATATGTGAGCTGAATAACATGAAATTTTTCCAAAAAATCTATAAATAAGAGGATTATTATGTATGTAAGATGTTTAAGTCAATATGTAAGATATCCATCCAATAAAAATCAAGTTATACTAGGAAATCATTTTCATCATAGAATACAAAAGTAGTTTGGTTGATATATAAGAGTAAAAATATTATACATAGTAATTTTTAATATACACGACTTTGGAAATTTTCAACTTCCATCATGCGTAATAATATTAATGTAGAAAAACCCAATACATAATATGAAACACATAAATAAATTTTAGTAAACTTAAACTCAAAATAGTAATAGAACATAATTACAAGAAATATACGATCAATTAAAAAAATAAAGCAGATTTGATTAATAAATAAATATTAAACAATGTTGTGAGTAGTTATATTCATACATATACATATACATATATATATATATATAAATTTAAATTTATTAATGTGAAGTATTTTAATATTCAATACATAAAATACAATCATAAAATTTACACTTATGTAAAAATTATATATCAATCAAAACGTGGACCATTAATCTTAATCCTATCACTGAAAATCTCCCCTTTCTGATAATAAAAAAACGTAAATTTTTTTTACAGAAAATCTCACCCATTCCGTAATTAATCAATATGATTAAAAATTTATTCGATTACATTATTTTCAAGTAAAGTTTCTTTAAAAATTTACATTTTATTACAAATAACAAACATGATAAGGTATGTAATTATTGAAAACATTTAAACAGTAATAATAATTTTTTATGTCATTAAACCCCCACTAAATAATTTGTAAATATATTAAACAAATATAATTAAGAGTTATAAATATCATAGTAGAAATAAAAAAAATTCAATATACATTTTTTATCCCCAAAACCTCAAAAGAGATCATTATGATCTCATATATATATTTCTTAAAAAATAGTATGAAATAATAAACAAATTAAATAAATAAATATGTAAACATAAGTATAAGAATGATACTTCTTTACAAATTTATTAGAAACCAAACTGTAAACATTATAATTTTAAATTTTTGTTATAAAATAGTTTTATGTAATAATATAGTTAGAAACATTAAATGTTAATAAACAAATGGAAAAAATATTCATTATACTAAGCTCAAATTCAATTCTCACAAACATTATTTTATCTAATGTTTTTAAAAAAATCAACTAATTTATTATTAGTTGAAATAAAATTCCAATACTATATCTCATTTATTCATAATATATCTAATAAAATAAATTCTTCTATCAATATACTTGGTTTTAAAATGTTGTAAAAGTTTACTTGAAATTGAAATATTATTTTTATTATCACAGAAAATGGAAATTTATTAAAAACATATCATTAAATTTAGATAATGTTATTTTAATCCTTAAATATTGAACATAAAAAATAGAAGCAAGTATATACTAAGCCATAATTATATATAATGAAATTGATAATTTGTTCTTTGAAATTAATGAAATGAAAATGTCTCCAAGAAACTAACACATATGTTTTGTAATCTTTCTATCAATATTATAACCACAAAATCCGAATCCAAATTTCTAAATAAATAAATAATTTCTTCAGAATAAAATAAACCAAAATTTAAAATTAATTTAACATATCTAATTATTATTTTAACACCCTTTAAAATATTTTTTTAGGATCAAACTAAAATATAGCACACATACAAACACTAAACAAGATATTAGATCAAGTTTGTGTTATAAAAAGTAAACATCCTTTTATTCATATAAACAATTTTGTGTCTGCAAGTTTTCTAGATTCATCAAAATATAATTTATAATTTTTACTCATAAAAGTTATAACTCATTCACAAGAGTTAATAATTAATTAATTAGAAAAATAACTTCCTAATTTAGATTGACAGAAAAATATTCCATCATCTATTTGAATAATATAATGTTAGAAAAAGAATTTTAATTCAATAATATGACTCATATAAAACTCCCTAGGAAACAAATTAGAAAATTAATTACATAAAAATTTACTTATGGAGAAAAAAATTCATCCACATAAATTAGAACAAATAAAATTTCATTAAAAATATTATTAATAAACAAAGTTTGTTCAAATTTCCCTTTATTAAAACTACTATTCAATAATAAATGATATTATTTCAAACGAAGATCTTGAAGATTATTTAATACCGTAGAATTATTTTGATAATTTGAAAACATGATTATGAAAATTTTCATGTTTGAAACCATTTGGATGATTAACATAAAATCATAAAAAATGAAAACATATAAAATATAACTTTTAACATCCATATAATGAAATTTAAAACATTTAAATGAATGAAAAGAGAATAAAATCCTAATAGATTCAATCATATAAATTGTTAAAGATAATTCAGAAAAATATATACCTTCTTCTTAAAAACGAAATTGAGTAATTATTCTAGATTTATTCATACTATTTTTACCAGATTTATCAATTTTGTTTATAAATTTAATTTTTTTTCCAATAGTTGTTTACCTTTATGTGGTTTAGTAAAAGAAAAATTTTTATATCTACTAATATTATTACGATAATAATTTATAAAACATAAAATTAGTATCTTTTAAATATTCTATTATATTATTAGGTATAAATTGTGAAGCAATTTAAGAATTAGCATAAACATTATAAATGAATTTTATAGTTTGAATTACAGATTCAACATTTTTAATTAAATTTTATAACAGTTGAATATTATAATTTTTACAACTTATAAAATTTGAGTGAGAATACTTATACTCCCAATTTGATTCATTATAATCTTGTGGATAATCTTTTATATAATTAAACTCTTTAAATTATTCTAAAATTTTCACCAAATCTGAATTCTGTTTTACATTATTCTCATCAAATATAACATGAAAATATTTTTCCACAATCATAATTATCTTATTTTAAACTACAAATTCTTTACTAATATTAAAATAACATAGAAATCGTCCTTTATCAATTTTATCATAAAATTTATCAAAATTAACCTTAGTATTTGGAATAAAAATTTTACAATACAAAACACTTAGAAATGATAATTTTAGTTTATTTACATTATAAAATTCAAAAGGGTTTTTATTTTATAAAGGAAAAATAAAAAATATATTTAAAATATAACAATAACGCTGTAAAGATCTTCATTTTTATAGGATATAAACTTTTGGGGGAATTTTAAAATTTTTATCCCCATAGTAAGGTGCGGTTTGAGAATAAGGGATTATGTTATGTTTTTGGGTGTTGTAACCCTTCATGGGGATGTCGTTTAAAATTTCATGAGGAACATGAGGTGTTGTGGGTTTTGATATGGGGATAAGGAGAAGGATCAGGAGGTGCCTGAGGTTTTTGGAGGCCACTATGACTCAGGTTACACTATGGTGCATCTGGTTTAGAAATTTGGGCTGAACATAAGGAGACCAATGTTTTGGATCTCCACATAGTCCTAAGGGTGGTGTGTTGTAAAATGGAGAGAAATGAGAGGGAATAGATCGATGTCGTGGAGGGTGTTTCTACCTATATCAGCATGGAATTTGAGTTGGTATACACATAATGATTTCTGAAACAAGGGGGTTTTATTGAAAATATTTAGTTAAGAGGTCCCATGGTGTTAATAAATAAGGAGGGGATTTGTTATAACACTAGGCATCTCAGGATCTCGAGGGGTGTCTGGGAGTGCAGTATAGTATATCACAACTTATGATACCCACATTTTCCCCCTTTGGGATTTTATTTTTTTGAGAAATTACCCTTTACCTTTGACTATTTTAAGGTTTGACCCCATTTTTCTTCACTTTCATACACACCCAAGTTGGTCGACCCACTCTATCTTCTTCTGCAACCAGCTTAGACTTGGGGGGGGGGGGGTGATGTAGTTTTGGCAGTGAAACTAGTTGATATATCTTCATTTTATTTTCATTTATTAATTTTTTTCTCCCTTATAATTTCATCCAACTAGATTAAGGATTGAAGATGTTTTCTGCTATATGATAGTGTAAATTCTGTTAAATGATGGTGATTTTGCATATTATTGGTTGAGGATGACTTGATAGGATGATCACATGTTGTATTAAATCATTTTATTGAGGCGATTCAGTATATAATTTTTTTTGTGACGTTTTAGAAATGGGAATTTTTTTTATATTTTCTGGGATTTGATTATTAGGTTTTTTTTGAGATGATGGTAGGAGTTTGACATAGACCATATTTTTGGTGTTGGTCGCCATTATATTGCAACAAGTTCACTTGGTGAGTTATTCAAGTATTATTTGTTGAACCCTGTGGAGAATTAGTTGAACTTATATTTTGATAATCCCAATTATGCTCAATTATAGTTTGACAATCCCTATATTGATTAATGATTAATTAATTATTTCAGTATTTCTGTACACCCTGAACATATTCATATATTATAATATTTATATTATCTTCAGAGAATTCCATTACTCGATGGATATATATTCTAACTTAACCCATTCTGCCAATAGAATGCTTAAACAGACAAGTGGTCACCGATACAGAACAAAGATACCGATACATCAAGTCTACCGGTACAACAAGTCTACCATTATGCAAGCCTACCAATACAGAAAAATCACCATTATTCAAGCCTACCAATACAGACAAGTCACCATTATGCAAGCCTACCGATACAGACAAGTCACCGTTATGCAAGCCTACCGATACAGACAAGTCACCGTTATTCAAGCCTACCGATACAGACAAGTCACCTTTATGCAAGCCTACCGATACAGACAAGTCACCGTTATTCAAGCCTACCATTACAAACAAGTTACCGAAGGATGTCTACGGATAGAAAGGCTATCGTTACATGAAAGGTCACCGGTACATTAAGTCTACTACTACCGATCAAGTATACCGACAGACATGAAGTCTACCGATAGAAAGGCTACCGTTATACAAGAGGTTACCAATACAAAGACTTACCGATACACAAGGCCACTGATATCCAAATCTATAGTTCCAGAGAATCCGACGCTGCCTTAATTTCTTTAGCTTTATTTAATCTAACCAACGGTCATATCAGGTATATTTTAATGCTCTGTCATTTATTTAATGAAGGTTGTTGGATGTCAGGGAACTGTACCTCGTACCTGCAAAAAGAAATCATTTCTTTTGCTGGAGCCAGTGCTATAAATGTTCATGTTGCTGCAAAAGAGACAATATATGACACACGATATACAATATATGAGATACAAGGAAAATATAGAAGTGATATAAGCGACATGCACAAGAGATCATACAAATATACATGCACAACCAAGAAGACATAGAAGCTCATACACACTCAAGCTTACTCAAGAAGAGTTCCTTACTTTCACGAGGATTTTGAAGAACATCATCAACTAAATTTTTACTATCTCTAAACCTGGATGTCAAGAAAACGACACTCTATTTTCCAGATAGAAACCAGAAGAGGAATCAGAACCATTTTTGATCAAATTTGAAGGAGTCCAGAGCTACACTACAATCACTAAATCCATTCTAAATTCTATATCTTGCTCGGTGAATTATTATTTACTTTACGAGCAGAGTGTGTCATCAGTTTTAATTTACACATACAATGTCTCCTGAACCTTAACTAGAGGATTTATAAATCCTCATTCAAACACTTTACATCTTCTATTTACCACTGTGGATAGTGGTAGAGGTTGTGTGTGACCTGGACAGCTATATTTGCTGTTGTTTTTGTTTCCCATGAAGAACTGTGGTAGAGGTCTTTGACCTGGATAGTTGTAAACTGTTGTGAACCCCGATCCAGGGTGTGGATCAAATTTATATAAATTGTTGAGAGGACTAAGTCTTGGCTTGAGACTGAACCTCTTGGTTATATCTTTTGTACTTTATTTAGTTTTATCTAAAACCTTTTATTCCGCTGCTAAGTGATTTAAATCATAAACTATTTATTTCAAAATTACTCTGATAATTGAATTAGCATGTGTTTGCATTACTTGCAAATCATTAGGTTAGTTTCAAAAGCTAATATGATCTTCTGATTAGATTAACTGGGAATTAATCAATACCTTGAGAACCTAACTGAAAGTTTTCTTTAGTTCAAATTCACTACAATTCAATTAGTATTTTAAATTGGGGATTTTAGTAAAGGATTTTAAACAGAAATTTTAATTGGAACACAATTAACCCCCCCACTTGAGTGTCTACTCCGACCAACATTTGGTATTAGAGGATTTTAAAATATTTTCTGAAGTACTCTATTTTTCAACAGTGATTTTAGTTGTATTTTAAAGTTCTTAAAATTTCTGTTATTTCTAAATTTTTATCTCTTTAAATTTTTTGTTTTAACCTAGTTATCATGGATAACATACTGGAAGGTGTTGCTACTAATAGACCACCATTTTTCAATGGAAACAACTATGCTCAGTGGATGATTAAGATGAAAATTCATTTAGAGAGCATGGGTTTTGATATTTGGACTACCATAGAATCAGAATTTAAAATTACCACTACTATTAGATATACTTGGAATGAAGCTACTAAGACAGCTTACAATAATAATTGCAAAGCTATGAATTCTTTGTATTGTGCTCTAGGAGATGAGGAATTTAATAGAATATTTTCTTGTAAGACACCATATGAAATTTGGGACAATTTAAGTGTTTCTCATGAAGGAACAACTAATGTTAAGGAAATGAGATTGAACACCTATGCTATTAAATATGATAATTTTAAGATAAAGCCTGATGAACCCATTTCTGATATGTATCTCAGGTTTAACGAAATTTTCAATACAATGGTCTCACTGGGAAAGGACGTTTCACCGAAGGAGGAGATCATGAGAATTTTGAGATTCCTACCTGAAAGATGGAGGGGAACTTCTGTTTAAATCAGAGAATCTTGTGGTATTGGTCAACTTCCAGTCAAGGAACTTATTGGTAAGTTGATGTTGTATGAAGATGAACTTAAGGTAAACAAAGAAGAAGAAGATGAACCAAAATGGAAGTCATTTGCCTTCAAGAAATCTACTTCAACTAATAAGGATAAGTATAAACTTCAAGCACTAAATGATAGATCAAGCTGTGAAGAAAGTGAAAGTGCATCGGACAGTGATGCAAAAATAGATCACATAGACATAAGATTTAAGATGTTTTATAGGAAGTAGAAGTTTTTCAGAAAATCAAATTACAAAGGCAAGTATGACAACAAGGGACACTGGTAAAAGGATTGGAAGAAATCTGACAAATCTGATGAAGTTGTCTGCAATGAATGAAAAAGAAAAGGAAATATAAAAGTAGACTGTCCAAAGATTAAATACAAGAAGAAGCATGAGTATAAGGACAAGAAGCATAAGAAATCCATGAAGGATACTTGGAGTGATTCTGAGGATAGCTCCAGTGAATCTGAAGCTTCTGAGACTGAAAACAGAAATAAGGAAAACATGTGTTTTATGACAAACACTTTTGAGGTAACGTCATGAAACTCCTTCTTTAAATACATATTATTCTGAAGATGATTCTGATTCTGAAAATCTGTCAAAATCTGAACTGTTTGAATACTGTGATATGTTGGAAGAAACCTGTAATGAGCTGAAAGACAAATACAAAGGTTTAAAGAAATAATATGCTTCAACTGTTAAACATAAATCTGATCTTGACATAGAAATACAAAAGAATGCTCAGTTGCTTAAAGAAAACACTAAACTAAAATTTTCAAATGAGCAACATAGGAAGGATTTAGAAAAGTTTACAAATAGAAAAGATACTCTTACTCAAATTCTAGGTAAGAAGATTTCACCTAGATATACTACTGGTATAGGATACCAACCTGGACAAAGAAAAATTACCAAAACTAGATTTATTTCTAAATCTGGACAAAATGTAGATAGTTCTTGTTCTGGAAGTGCATATGCTTCAACTAGTTATATTCATAGTTATGAATCTAGCAAGGTCTATCTTTCAAAATCTGTTGATTCTACAAATTTTATGAGACCCATAAGACAAATTTGGGTACCTAAAGTTTTATTGGCTAACCTGTCTGGACCGAAAAATATATGGGTACCAAAATCATTTCCTATCTAAATCTATTTTGTTGGGAATCTGCTTAAAGAGATCCTGTATAAAGACTTGGTACTTGGACAGTTGATGTTCAGGACATATGTCAGGAGACTTCACATGATTTAAAAGCTTAGTCAGAGTTGATTGAGGTTTTTTCACCTTTGGTGATAATTCTAAAGGGAAAATCATCGGCTTAGGCCAGATTGGTAACACTGACTAAGTATTAATTTCTGAAGTTCTATTGGTTGATGGAATTAAGTATAATTTACTAAGTATTTCTCAGTTATGTGATGATGGTTTTAATGTTAAATTTGAAAATGATTGTCACAATGTTTTTAATTCTAAAAATTCTTTAGTATTTTCTGCCTTGAGAAATGAAAATGTCTATGCTGTTGACTTAAATTCTTTAGCTATGAAAAATATTACTTGTCTAAATGATTTTCAAAATGAGTTTTGGCTTTGGAATAGAATATTAGGACACTGCAATGTACATTCACTTAGAAAACATACTAGGAAGAACTTAGTTAGAGACCTACCAAAACTTGAATTCCCAGTAGATAAAGTTCGTAATCCCTATCAAAAGGCAAAGCAACATAATTTTCCTTCAAATAAAAGAAAGAAGTATCAACTTCTCAACCTCTTGAGTTGGTTCACATGGATTTTTTTGGACCTTCTAGAGTTTCTAGTTTAAATGGGAAGCACTATGTCTATGTTCTAGTAGATGACTATTCTCGATATACTTGGGTATATTTTCTAGCTCACAAAAGTGATGCTTGTTCTTACTTTGTTAAATATTACAAGTCTGTAGAGAACCTTAGTGGACTTAAGATTAAAACCTTGAGAATTGATCATGGATGTGAGTTTAAAAATCATGAGTTTGAATCCTAATGCTCACACAATGTCTATAGTCCCAATTTCTCTACCCCTTGGACACCTCAGCAAAATGGTATAGTAGAAAGGAGGAATAGAACTCTTCAGGAAATTGCCAGAACCATGCTCAATGAGTATGACCTGCCTGTTTATTTTTGGGATGAAGCTATCAATACAACTTGTTATATTATAAATAGAGTCTTGATCAGACCTATTCTTAAGAGGACCCCTTATGATTTGTGGAACCATAGGAAACCTAATGTTAACTACTTCAGAGTTTTTTGTTGCAAAGTCTTTATTCTTAATACCAAAGATAATCTTAAAAAGTTTGCACCCAAGAGTGATGAAGGAATTTTCCTAGGTTACTCTATTTCTAGTAAATCCTATAGAGTTTTCAACAAGAGAACCAAATGTGTGGAGGAATCTGTTCACATCAAATTTGATGAAACTGACCCACATGAACCTAAGAACACTCTTGAAAATCTTGAAGATGATCACTCTGTTTTGACCCTTAATGATAAAGACAGTGGACCTATAGTTAAAACATCCAGTTCTGGAAATTATCCAGTACCTGCTTCTGTTGACTCCCAACCTGTTGATGAACCTGAAATCTCTATCCCAGTCTTTTCGAGACCAACTAGGATTCTAAAGAACCATCCTTTAGATGTTGTTTTAGGTAATCTAGATAGAGGAACACATACTAGAGCTTCTCTAAAAAATCATGTTGAACATCAAGGTTTTCTTTCACAGTTAGAACCTAAAAATATCAATGATGCTATCAATTATGAATTTTGGGTAATGGCTATGCAAGAAGAACTAAATCATTTGGAAAGAAATAAAGTCTGGGAATTAGTAGAAAGACCTAAGGACACTTTAACCATAGGTACAAAGTGGGTGTTTAGAAACAAAGTTGATGAATCTGGAAACATCATTAGAAACAAAGCTAGACTAGATGCACAAGGTTACAATCAAGAAGAAGGAATGGACTAAAAACCTTTGCACTTGTAGCCAGATTAGAGGCAATTAGGATCTTACTTGCCTTTGCATCACATCTGAATTTCAAGTTATATCAAATGGATGCGAAAAGTACTTTTCTAAATGGTTTTATTGTTGAATATGTTTTTGTAGAACAACCACCTGGTTTCTCAAATCCTCACTTTCAAAATCATGTTTTTAAACTTTCCAAAGCTTTATATGGTTTAAAACAAGCTTCAAGAGCTTGGTATGAAAGACTTACAATATTTCTTATTACAAAATGATTTACTAAAGGAATTTCTCATCCCAATCTTTTTATAAAAATTATTTCAAAAGATGTTTTAATAGTACAGATATATATTGATGATATTTTTTTGGGATCTTCTTAAAATTATTTATGTATTGATTTTTTGAAGGTTATGCAAACTGAGTTTGAAATGAGATTAATGGGAGAGCTTAAGTACTTTCTTGGATTTCAAATATTTCAAACTAAAGATGGTATTATTTTAAATCAATGTAAATATAATAAGGATTTATTAAAACGTTTTGGATTGGATAGTATTAATGGAAGTGGTACACCTATGAGTACCACCTGTAAATTGGATAATGATGAAACTAGAAAACCAGTAGATCAAACTAGTTACAGAGGTATGATTGGGAGTTTACTCTATCTTACAGCTAGTCGACCTGATATTATGTTTAGTGTATATATGTGTGCTAGATTTCAAGCTAACCCTAAAGAGTCACACTTACTTGCTGTTAAAAAGTTTTTCAAATATCTTAAATATACTGCTAATTTGGGACTGTTTTACCCAAAAGGACAATCATTTGATTGAATAAGTTATTCAGACGCTGACTTTGCTGGATGCATGTTAGATAGAAAGAGCACATATGGAACATGTCATTTACTTGGAAAGTCCCTAGTATCATGGTGTAGTAAGAAACAGAATTCAGTTGCATTATCTACTGCTGAAGCAGAGTATATAGCTGCTAGTAGTTGCTGTGCACATATTCTGTGGATGAAACACACTTTATTGGACTATGGATTTGATTTTAAACATGTTTTAATTAACTTTGATAACACTAGTGCGATCAACATCCCAAAGAACCCTGCTTCCCACTCTAGAACCAAACAGATTGATGTTAGACACCACTTTCTAAGAGATCATTATCAAAGAGGTGATGTAACTCTTGAATTTATAGGCACTGAACTCAAATTAGTTGATATTTTCACTAAGCCTTTAAGTTCAGAAAGATTATGTTTCATTAGACATGAATTAGGAATGATAACTTACTCTTAAACCATCAGGAGAAACCTAACCGTTAAGAGAAACCACACCATTAGGAGAAACCTCACCGTTAGAAGAAACCTCACCATTAGGATAACCCTCACCGTTAAGATAAACCTCACCATTAAGAGAAACCTCACCGTTAAAAGAATCCTCACAGTTAGGATAAACCTCACCATTAGGAGAAACCTCACTATTAGGAGAAACCTCGCCGTTAGGAGATACCTCGCCGTTAGGAAAAACCTCACCGTTAGAAGAAACCTCACCCTTAGGAGAAACCTCACCGTTAGGAGAAACCTCACCGTTAGGAGAAACCTCACCGTTAGGATAAACCTCACCGTTTAGAGAAACCTTACCATTAGGAGAAACCTCACCATTAGGAGAAACCTCACTTTTAGGATAAACCTCACCGTTAGGAGAAACCTCACCATTAGGAGAAACCTCACCGTTAGGATGAACCTCACCAATAGGATAAACCTCACCATTTGGATAAACCTTACCGTTTTGATAGACCTCACTGTTAGGACACCTCACCGGTACATCTCTCGCGTTGTTTTAAATTTTCGTATTAAGGCCGAGACTTCGAACCGTTTTTAATATGAGATTTATTTTATATTTGAATCTTAAATGAAATTAAACCTAACTCTAGACATCACTCAATCACCGCGAACCCATCTGTTCGAAACCCTCCTACCTAAAACCTCTCAAGCTCGCAAAACCCTAAGCCTCAGAATCTGAAATGGCCTATGTGAAGCGACCCTCAGTGGATGAAGGGAGTGATGCACCACAAGCTAAGAAGCAGAAAGTAACCAATGCTGGTGCTAGTGGAAGCAGTAGAAATGTTGTTCGAAGGAATCCTCTGAATCTGCATTTATCGAAGCGAGAAATTGTAGTGGAAAAGGAGTTATGTGCGGAATGGATGCTGGAAAGCAAGTACTTGATTCTGAAGGTTTTACAAGAACAAGGTTGGATCGAATGCTTCATGAACAATAATGAACCGTATTATCCAGTACTGGTAAAGGATTTCTATGAGTTTGTCCGTTTTGAGATTTCAGAAGAGGAAAATAGGATGATTTCATTTTTGAATGGTCAAAAGTTTTCATTTTCATCAGTTGAATGGGCTGAGAACCTTAGAGTTACTCATAGTGGTGATTATAGAATTTATTCAAAATCCATACCTACGAAGGTGACTTTTTCGAATATGAGGATGCCTTGTTGGAGTTGACAGGAAATGGAACTCTTAGAAAGGTCATTGATGCAGAAATGACAGGGGAGGATAAACTACTTTTCAAGTTCATTCAGCATGTGATTAGTCCAAGGAGATGAGATTTTGATACCCTCATATTTCAAAATATTTATTTGTTGTATTTGTTAAAGCATGGATTAAAGGTGAACATGTACAGATTGACAATGATTCAGATTGAGGATATGACTAGACCGAAGTATAAGTCCAATGCACTGTTATTTTATAAGTTTATTTCTATTATGTTGAAGGAAAAATAGGTAGCTGGACCTCAAGATGAAACTGTTGTGGTTAAGGATAATTTTTGCATCACCAGTACTGTTTGTAAGTTTATGAAAGTCAGCTAGAACCCTTGGAAGCAATCATGGGTTAATGATGAAGGTAAATTCTATGAAAAGTACACTCCTGTGGACCATCCTTCTAGACCAACGGATGTGGTGGATCCTGGTCTTAGACCAGATGTGCCAGAATCAGTATACAGTGACAATGAAACTGAAGATGAGGAGGAAGAGACATCAGTTGGGGAAGGAGGAGACCATGATTTACCTCCTAGTCCTATGCCCCAACACATTTCCTATGGAGCAGCTAGCCCCCAAAAAATAACTACCAAGGAGATAATCTGTTTTGAAGGAAAGTGATACTGAGACCACAGAAGAAGAGGAAGAAGCATATCAGTATGTTGTTAAGGACACCTCTGAAAAGGATGAAGCAACCGAATCAGATCAGCTTTCTCATGAAGAAAAAGAAGCTGCTGGTGAAGAAGATGATGAGGAAAATGAAGAAGAAGAGCTCAATTTGAGCCCTCTGATAGACAGTACAGTCAAGATAGTGCCTGATCAGGAAGCAGAAGCAGCATCTGTTGATGAGAGAGTCTTTGAGCCCTTAGAGAAAATGGTTATGGAATCTTCTGCAGTTGTAGAGGAAGTTATAGAATTAACTCGAGAAGAACAGTTGGAGGAGATTCCTCAGGTGAATGCTCTATGTGAGGGGGGAATCTTGGTTCAGTATCAATGTTGTATAACATTGAAGGTTGGACATCAGGTCCAGGATATATGGTTCTTGGACTTAATTATGAAGATTCTGATGACGAAGACCAGCCCCAAAGAGAATCAGTTATCCTACCTGCTGTGGCTGAAAATTGGGCAACCAAGGAGGAACTTAAGTCCTTAAAGACTGAAATTAAAGATGCATTGAGAGAATGAGTAGCAGATTTGAAGCAAGGTCTGGCTGATGAAATGAGGAGTGTGGACCAATCCTTGGAGCTCTCTCTAGGATATGTTGTTTCCAGTCCAGTGAGGGGAATGATGGATGAAGTTAAATTATGTCATACTCAAATTGAGAGTTGGACTGAAGCTGTGGTTTCTTTAAGACAATATATTGCTTCGTTGACTACCATGAATAGCTCTCAAACCCAAGTGAATACTGATATCAGATATATAAAAGAAGTAGTCAAGCAGTTTGTGGATTTCTTTGAGGCTTTTAAGAAATCAGTCAAAAAACATTTGAATAGTCAAGATGAACTTGTTCAGAAGGTAGTAAGTAATCTGACACAATCTTTCAAGGAGATAGTGGCTTTCTCAGTTAAACCCCTTCCATCATCCAGCTCCACTGTGAAACTTGATCAGATCAGAACTATTATCCAGGAAGAGTTGGATAAGGCCAGTACCAGTGGTACCTCAGATACTCAGATCCTTGCTACCACTAGGGATGTTATTAGTTTTGTTCGTGATCACCTACGAGAAGCTACTGCTTCTTAAGAGGCAATTAAGAATAAGGTGGATTCTTACTTTGAGAAAGTCTATACCAAGCATCAAATGACCAATCATTTCAAGCTTTTGATGGAGAATATGATGTTTCCTCCAGTTACTCATGCTTTCAGAGAACAGGTTAGTAAGCTCAGGGAGCTTACTCCTGCCTTGGATAAATTCATTGAAAATTGAGAAGATTTTATGTCAGCAATGGAGAGAGGAGGTAGTATTATTATGGATTTTAGGAACCTGTTGCTACAATTCTTGCATGTGGATACCAGACCTATGATTTTCCCTCCTACCCTTCCGACCTTTGCCTTTGGGAGTACACCTCAGTTGAATTTAGTTCAGGCTATTCGAAGGTTAACTCCTATGATCACACAGAAGAGCACATATTTCAGATCCGGTACAGTTTCAGTGGCTGAACCTCCAATTGTTTTTTCAGCTATTCCCAAGCCACCTACTCAATCTGACCCTGCACCCTCTTCTAGTCCTAAGGGAAAGACTAATGTTCCAGAGGAGGATTGAGTGATTCTAGATGTTTTTGATGAGATTCAATTGTATTTTCTCTTGTAATACGGACATTATCAGTTTGTATCTTTTCTGATTTAATGGAAAGTTACTCTTATATTCTCTACTTTACAATGTTTCTATGTAATATGTTCTCTTTTAGTCTCTACATTTCTCTGATTATACCCTTCATTTTGTTAATCACAAAGGGGGATAAAATGAAACTAATGAGACGTGGGAGTGTAATTTCAAGGGGGATAAAGCAAGGGGGAGAAAAAATGAGAACTTTGTTTCAATGTTTTTTTTGTATATTTTTCCTCTCACACCATTTTAATTTTCTTATTACTTTGGCATAAGTTGTGATTATCAAAAAGGGGGAGATTGTTGAACCCTATGGAGAATTAGTTGAACTTATATTATGATAATCCTAATTATGCTCAATTATAGTTTGATAATCACTATATTGATTAATGATTAATTACTTATTTTAGTATTTCTGTACACTATGCACATATTTATATATTATAATATTTATATTATCTTCAGAGAATTCGGTTTCTGGATGGATATATATTCTAACTTAACCCATTCTACCAATAGAATGCTTAAACAGACAAGTGGTCACCGTAACAGAACAAAGCTACCGATACATCAAGTCTACCAGTACGACAAGTCTACCGTTATGCAAGCCTACCGATACAGACAAGTCACCGTTATTCAAGCCTACCGATACAGACAAGTCACCGTTATGCAAGCCTACTGATACAGACAAGTCACCGTTATGCAAGCCTACCGATACAAACAAATCACCGTTATTCAATCCTACCGATACAGACAGGTCACCGTTATGCAAGCCTACCGATACAGACAAGTCACCGTTATTCAAGCCTACCGTTACAGACAAGTTACCGAAGGAAGTCTACCGATAGAAAGTCTACCGTTACATGAAAGGTCACAGGTATATTAAGTCTACCACTACCGATCAATTCTACCAACAGACATGAAGTCTACCGATAGAAAGGCTACCATTATACAAGAGGTTACTGATACAAAGACTTACCGATACACAAGGCTACCGATATCCAAAGCTACCGTTCCAGAGAATCTGACGGTGCCTTAATTTCTTTATCTTTATTTAATCTAACCAACTGTCATATCAGGTATATTTTAATGCTCTTCCATTTATTTAATGAAGGTTGTTGGATGTCATGGAACCGTACCTCGTACCTGCAAAAAGAAATCATTTCTTTTGATGGATCTCGTGCTATAAAAGTTCTTGTTGTTTAATAAGAGACAATATATGAAACATGATATACAATATATGAGATACAAGGAAAATACAGAAGTGATACAAGTGACAATCACAAGAGCTCATACAGATATACATGCACAACCAAGAAGACATAGAATCTCATACACACTCAAGCTTACTCAAGAAGAGTTCCTTACTTTCATGAGGATTTTGAAGAACATCATCAACTACATTTTCACTATCTCTGAACCCGGATGTCAAGAAAACGACACTCTGTTTTCCAGACAGAAACTAGAAGAGGACTCAGAACCATTTCCGATCAAATTCAAAGGTGTCTAGAGCTACAGTATAATCACTAGAGCCATTCTAAATTCTATATCTTGCTCAGTGATTTATTATTTACTTTACGAGCAGTGTGTGTCATCAGTTTTAATTTACACATACACTGTCTCCTGAACCATAACTGGAGGATCTATAAATCCTCATTCAAACTCTTTACATCTTCTATTTCCCACTGTGGATAGTGGTAGAGGTCATGTGTGACTTGGACAGCTGTAATTTCTATTGTTTTTGTTTCCCACGAAGAAATGTGGTAGAGGTCTTTGACCTAGACAGTTGTAAACTGTCATGAACCCCGATCTAGGGTGTGGATCAAATTTATATATGTTGTTGAGAGGAATAAGTCTCGGCTTGAGACTGAACCTCTTGGTTATATCTACTGTGCTTTATTTAGTTTTATCTAAAACCTTTTATTCCGCTGCTAAGTGCTTTAAAACTTAAAGTGTTTTTTTCAAAATTACTCTGATAATTAAATTATAAAGTGTTTGCATTACTTGCAAATCATTAGGCTAGTTTCAAAAGCTAATCTGATCTTCTGATTAGATTAACTGGGAATTAATCAATCCCTTGAGAACCTAACTGAAAGTTTTCTTTAGTTCATATTCACTACAATTAAATTAGTATTTTAAATTGGGGGTTTTAGTAAAGGATTTTAAACAGAAATTTTAATTAGAACTCAATTCACCCCCCCCCCCTCTTGAGTGTCCACTCCGAAAAACATTATTTATAATCTATTTATATTTTAAAATCAATTATAATTTCTTAATTAATTATAATTAATTAATAGGGATGCTTTGGCATTAGTTTGGGACTCAACATAATTGGTGGTAGCTAGTTGGACTTGTACATTCTTAGAAAATAGTTTACAAGTTGTGATTTGTAAAGTATATGGGTTCATGGTTGGGATTAGTGGTTTTTATGAATCTTACCTATGGTTTTATTCATGTTTTATGTAGCATGTGATATGTGTAATATCTTCACCTAGATAGATTGACTTGTTTAAATTAAATAACTTTTTTTGCTAAAACATAATTCTTATGAATGAAATGATCAATGTGCCAAGTTATACGATGGTCCATTGTGAATTGAATTAATGTGTAAACTAATAATGGCCAATAGTATACATATAATTGTATTCTCATATGTACATGGACCATAGAGGGGTGTATATTAATTATGTAAAAATATTATCCATTCATATACATGTCTTAGATACCATCAAGTAGAGACACATGATGGGTTAGAGTGAGTGGCCCAAGTACGACTCAATGATCCTTGAAATCCCTTATATCCTTTGGGATAGTTGAGATAACCATTGGGTGAGTGTTCTTCTCCTGATGAGATGTGTGTACTTGGGTTAGTATTCCACAGATATATTTGGATGTCTTTGATGCATGAGGGATGCCCTAGTGATGGCTTGGGATGTGAGATGGGCATGTTCTGTCTCTTGATGCTATTGCCGGTATAGATTTTTCTATGATTCCCATGAGGCCTGCACATGGTTATTATAAGGATTAAGGGAATTATTCACTTTGAGTGATGGGATTGAAATGAGGGATGAGATTGATATAAGGTCTTCCGTATTGGGTGTCTAGACTATAATGAGGGCTAGAGGACCTAGTGGGTTCCCCAATGAGATGCATACACTTTTGAGGGTGCGTATGGGAAATGAGTAATGAAGAGGGGTTATGATCTTGATAGGACAACTTCAAATATGTGATATGGGTTCAGGTGGATGACCAAACCGCATGAGATTTTGGGATAAGGATACAATAACCATCTGAGTTTCCTATTATATATAAGATGTTGATGATTCAAAGGATCAAAATTTTATGTTTATATTTATAGACCACCAAGGGATACCCCTAAGTGTGAGAAATGGAACATGATGAATTTAGATCACATATGATTGCCTCATATAGATTTTCTTGTTTTCTGATGATTGTTAGTATCACCTAGGATAACCTCTTAGGTATTGATAATGATGAATTTTGACTATAGATCTCTAAGTATTACCACCAAGGGATTATCTTAGAGATTGATGACTGTGGGATCACATAAGATTACCTCCTAGTTCTTATCTTAGAGCATGATAATAGAAGGATAACCTAGAACTTCCTCTAAGGGATCATATTGGAACATAATGACTATGAGATCTCCTTGTATTACCTTTTAGGTATCGATAATAACCCATGATTACTATAGGATTCCAAGTATTACCTCAAAGGAATCAGTGATGATGCATGATTGATATTGATCACCAAAGATAAAAATATAAGAATTATCTTTCTTCCTATAACTAATGGGATTCCTATAGAATGTTTTGAGGATCAGCTATTAATCCATGCTACTATATGACAGATGGGCCTGTATTTGGTTGGCACAAATAAGTGATGTAATGAGTGACACTCAATCACTATCCAATGTCAGCATAATTGTTCCTAGGTGTCTCATTAGAACTCGGTGATCTATAATAGTTATTGATTTAATTTTTTTAACATTATTTATTTATTCATCAAATCATGTCACTTTAATTTAAACAATATTTAGTCGTTATGTGTGGGAAAACATTGGTTGTTACCTACTAATTTATACTCATACCCTACTCATGTGGCCATATAATGTGGGTACCCAAACTGTCTTTAGTGATCATAGGTTTATGTTTCATAGAGGCCTGAAGTACCATGATAAATTATGACAAATTAGTTATGTTAGAGACTAGGATAAAGTAAAACTCAAGGATATAATATAACATTTTTCCTTATTTTGTTTATTTATATATGTGTGACTGAAAATGTGGGTTATATGTAATTGCATACTAACACAATCTTCAATTTGTATGACTATATGCTTACATATTTCATTTTGATATGGAATTACGTTCTATTTGTCTTCATTTATTTAATAGTATTATTATTTTTGTAGTTTATGTTTGGTTTATTTCTACATATTTTTCACAATTTGATATGGGGGTATAGTCTCTCCCTAATAACACCCTAGACCTCCATAACTAGTTTTTAGCCTCTATTGTATGAGGAGAAGTGCTGAAGGTCAAGTGGTGACTTCTCCAATTCAGGAATTTATCAGTGGACATATTCCATGGGAGGATGTTACAATGTGGAATAAGAAGTTTTAGGTGGTAGATAAAAAATTTAATCAGTGTTTTTATTTTATCTTACTATTTTGGGAGATGGTATAGATTTGACATATGATTTTTTAAAATATTCTAATAGTTATCAGATTGGTGTATTGAGAAAATTTTTTTTGGTAGGAAGTAAAGGTTACTAGGGATAAGAGATTTCTATTCTTGGTTCATTATTTTATGGTTTAATTATTTCAACTAGCATGACACACATGATTTTTAGTGTTATGATTAATGGAAATTTTGGATCTTAGACCATTGAAAAGTGGTATGTTTACATGAATCATATTTTTAACATAAGATTAATTTGAAATAAATGTGTTTTATTATGATTAATATCATTGGTAATGATTTTTAGTTTTTGAGGGTGTCAAAAACCACTTATATGATGTTTTTTTATATACCATAGTTGTGAAACTCTACTAAACAAAACCACAATATATGTTTTTTATGATGATAGGTCATCTGTTTGAATGGAGAGTTTATCCTTGATTATGAATATAAATTTCATTATGTATAGGATGTATAATGTCCCATAGTGGATATTTACAAGAATTTAATTCCTTGATTTTGGTTTTGAAATAATGTAGGACTAGTTATTTAAGGCATCAACAATAACATAAATGTGGTTATTTGATATAAATTTCTTATGGAATTTTAGTTTACCACAAATGGAATATGGTTTCTTCATATAGATAATAGAGGATGATTACATTATGTGTATATATTATTAAAGATAGAATTGTGATCCTTATGGGGGTAGCTCCAAAATATAGAGTCTTGGTGAGGATCAACCTGACGTTCTAATTCTTGAGGAGGTAGTTCTGCGTGAAGATGTCTAGTGAGAATTAGTTCTATACATGGTTGATGATACGGAATGTGAGGCCAATATGTTTTTATTTAAATATATATATGGATATGAGACTATGATTATAAAATGAGTAGTCTCTTATGCCTATTGTTGGTGAGAATCAATGACCTAATAAGATAATGACTTCACATGTGAAGCCTAATATTTATATATGTGATAAATATAAAGTGGGTAGTTCAGAATGTGAGTTTAAATGTGATATTTGATACTAGAAAAAATATGTGTGGAACATGAGTGATTATTTACTTGAAATATGGCTTATGAGTTAGGAAGGATATCTTAGTTATTATGAGAAATGAGTGGTCCATGTATTATTGTTTAGATGAGTGGTGTTATATATGTTAGGGTAACCCGGGTGTGTTGTTATAATATGTTTTTTTAGTGTTAAAAAACAAAGGTTGGTGATTTTTGTAATGATATTATTATATAAATGGTTCTCCAATGTATATGGTACATGAATTTTTGAATCCACTAGTTTTCAAAATAACAAAAACATTGAGTTCTAGTGATTTGGTAATAATGTTTCATTTAGATTGGTAGGACCGAGTGAGTGCTCGAACCTATTTATTTTTTACGTTATTTTACTATATTGGTAAGAGCGTGTGTAGAAACTTCTGGTTGTTTGTGTTTCCCAGGTTTATGGGAAATTGTGTGGTAATCCTTTCTATATGTTATATTTATTTATTTTTAAAAGGGTAACTTAGGGTTCTTTCAGATATATGTGATCTACATTCTATAAATAATAGTAAATTATTTACATGTGTGAGACAAGGTATGATAATATTTCACTCATGGGAAAAGGATTCGGGTTATGTATCCCAGTATTACCCACGTGTACAATCATTTTTTTAGATGAAATCGATATGAAACACACTATTTATGCATTATTCTATTTTTTGAATTAGCGAGTTGACATGTGTGGGATGAGGACCGATGGAAATTATGAGATTATTGAAATATTGGTTGCCTATGGTTTGATAAAGTGAGAAATTCCCAGGTTATGAGAGTTATCCTTGGAAATGAATCAGGTTTTGGGGAGTAATATATATAGGAATTGATCATATATAGGTGATTTCTATGATGATATGAGAATGTCTTGGGAAGAGTGACCCACATGTGATGATAGAACCCGATGAGGTTGTATTAATGGTGGGGTGTAAGGAAATCCATATTATGGGGAGTGCACCTTTGGATATTGGAGTTTTTGACCATCATTAGAATTGGAATATAAATAAATTTGTAGGATTATTAACTTGGTGATCATGGAATGATCAGCTATTGATATTTTGTGATTGGATCCCTAGTATGAGAAATATAGCCAGATCAAATCATTACATGAGAAAATGAGTCAAGTAAATGAAATGGGTGAACATAACCTTGTAGGAAGGGATGTGTATCCTTAAGACTATTCATTATATATTTATAGTGGTTATTGAATAACAATGAGTATGTAAATCTCATTATATATAGCCCTATGTATAATACCATATTTGGGTTTGAAATATGGAGATGGATGGAGTTTGCGTTTTGGATATGGTCATGGGATGGGTTAAATGTGATGAGTTGGCTAGTTATATTGGAGATATGTTATCCCCATGGTCATATCATGATAGATAACTTGGTTGGTTGGTGATTGAAATATAGAATTACATTGGGAGCCTGGTTTAGGATTCTTCATGGGTGTTTGGATAATATCAAGATGCCTTAAGAAATAATGGCATTTAGATCGGGTGATGAGACCGTGGGTTAGTGAGTGGGATCAAGTGTATTAAAAAATGTTATATATATATAGGGATGAATAATTATTCATCATATAATTTGACTTGGTTGGTTTTAACCCGCATTACGTATTTCATGACAGATAAAACAAATCTCTTCCGAGCATCGGTCAAAGTTGTTCAGGGAAAAGTTCACATTTTTCAGGTTTGTGAATTGCTGGTAGAGAATCATTTGATTCAGTTTGAAAATTGATATGACTGGTTTCACTATGTTATGAATTAATTTTTATTAGTATTGGGTGCATTGATGTGAATACTACACCAAGTGGATCATTGGACTTTTTAAAATTTATTTTAGTAGGAAATTTCATTTTTGGGGAGTACCACAGATAGAAATTGGCCCTTAGGAGTTGAGTCTTATGATGAGAAGAACCATAATAATATATTTTAATTGATTGATAATATTATGTTTTCATTGGTTTGAACAATATGGGTAATTTTTATATTAATGTTTCAGTGTAGATGATGATAATTTTCTCGTGTTTTGACGAAAAGTTTACCTCATGTTTAGAGTTGCACATAAAAACCTAGTTGTTCATTCTGGTGTAGATCATGGTGATTTTTTTAAGAATTTATCACTGAAAAAATGTGTGGTTTATGGTTAAAAGTATTCCAATAATTCTTGATAATGATAAGTGATATGATTTGGATGTTTGGAAACCCTCATTCACATGAGTTGGGAAATTATGGTGGAATTTAATATTTGGATCTCTAGTGTGAGGCATAATTCATGAAATGTGGTTTGGATCATGCATTCAATTGTTTTAAACTCATAAGAGTTGTTTTTTATATTTATCAAGGCCAAGAAAAATTATTAGGTATTTAAATGGGATTTGGATAAGGATTTGGAGGTACGTGGGGTGCATAGACTCCACCACAATTTATGTTATACAGTGGTTCCCTAAGAATGTCTACTTTGGCTGACCGCAAGGATCCCCATAATATAATACTTTTTTTGGTTCTTGGGTATGTAATGGTTTGAAATAAAAATTTTCATATGGAGAATACCTCGATATAGTGGAGGGTGTTCTGTACCAAATGATCTTGGTGTTGGGGTAGGGCTCTAGGTTGTAGTACCTTGACCTAAGGGGGTTGGCTAGGAATTTTGAGTGGGAGGTCCTATTGAATGAAACATGGAGGGGATATGAAACGAAACTTGAAATATCATTATATCTAGGGGTGTTAGGTTTCAAACCATCATATAGAACAATATGGGGTGGAAACTGTTATTCCCCTCCATGATTTTTAGATTTTGGTGAAAATACCCTTTTACCCATAGATTATTTAGTGGTTCTTCCCAATCTTTTTTCCTTCTCACACACACCGAAGATAGTTAACCACTCTATCTTCCTCTTCATTCCCCTATAATTTCGGTTGTATTTTAATGGAACATTGTATTTGATTCTATATGGTATATCTTATTTTTCTTTTGTTCATGTTCTTACTTGTTTCCTCTCAAATTTTGTGCGACTTAGTAAGGGTTCGCTGATGATTTCCACCCGATCACGGTAGAAATAATATGATATGATGATGATTATGAATAAATTGGTTATGATGATGGAAGATTTTTGTCACATGCTGTTTTGATTGAGGTAAATCACCATATTGTAATTTCTATAGTTTTTTGAGAAACTGGAAAAAATTGGCTATTGATAGGGTTTTTATTATAGAGGATTTTTCTTGGGAAGGTTTTTTGAGTATTTAATAGACCTTCTATGAGTGGTTGGTTTCTATTTTAGTTTGATAAGGTCACATATTATGTTTTTCCTTAATTATTCCAAATAAATTTAAATTATAAAATTGATTAAAATTGTTAACTAATTATAATTTGATTATAATTAATTAATTTGGATGCATTAAAATGAGTTAGAGCCTAACATTGTTGGGTGGTGGCCAGTTGGACATGGATGAGCTTAGTTAAGAGATTTCAATATATGAATTAAGAAGGAAATAGATTTTTATTTTAGGAAGTTATTCTTTATACATCATCCCTAAGGTATTATGGATGTTTTATATAGGATATGACATGTTCAGTCATGAAATTTTTATAGATCGAGCTATTCAAATTATGTGACATCTTTATTTAAAAATGATTTCTGATTAATGAAATGAATAATGTTACAAGGGACTTTATGTATCCTTGTGTGTTAGTTGGATGTCCAATCCAACAATGATTGAGCGTATAAGTACAACTCATTTCTATGATGTACTTAGACTCTATAGGTTTTTAAGTTAATTAAGTAGGCATAGTGGCCCTTAGTATAGTTGAATTGAAATCCTCTTTGTAGAGAAGCATGATGGGTTAGAGTGAGTGGACCTATTCATCACCATTGAAACATGAGATTCCTTTTATCCTTTCGTCTAATTGAGGATAACATGAGGAAAGTGTTCTTCACCCCACTGAGATGTGAGTACCTTGGTTGTATTCCCTAGGTAGATTTATATAGGCTTTATGCATGAGGTCTAACCTAGTAATGACTTGTCTTGTAATACATGTGTGAGAAACTATTAATAAAAATTCCAATACAAATTGTCTTAAAATCACAATGAAGTTATGATAAGGTTTTTATAATGATAATGGATGTTATTTCCTTTCAGTAATGAGAATAATCTAGGGAATGCGTTTTATTAATAAATCCTAGGTATGGTGTACAGACTATGATGGGACTAAGGGGTTTCAGTTGGTTCCCTATGAGATACTGACCCCTAAGAGGGTGCGTACATGAAATGGTTACCAAAGAATTGTCATATGCATTAGAGTCCAACCTTATATAATTGATATAGATTTTGGTGGATAAAAACCCCTTATGTAATGTTTATATAGGGACACATTACCCCTATGACATTTCTATTATATATCACATTCATAGTTTTATAAACATCTTAATTATTTTTGAAGGGTTATATGAGCTGCATAGGGTCACTACTGGTAAGTGATAATGCCTGATAAACATAGATCACCTAAAATTACATCCTAGGGATCAAATTAGAGATTAATTATTAAGGGATCATAGAAAATTACCTCACAGATATGGATGATGATTCATAATGATTGTAAATTGTTTAAAACCCCAATATTATTAGATTTTGTTTCTTTTAATATTATATTCTATTGAGTGTGGTATACACAAAATCAATCACAAATAGACTGTGGTATAATATTATCAAAATATGAACATTATAACATAGAGAAATACTTAGAGGGTATGAATATGAATAACCATATTATGAAATACATGTATATTTTTTTACTAAATAAAATGAATATTAAACTATTAATTTCTTATAAATAGTTTGGAAATGAATATTAAATCATTTGATGTTAAAAGTGATGTTTTTCAAAAAAATATTTTTTTGAAATGACTTTTTATACTAATAGATTAAATTTTTCACTATTTATAAATGATTATAATCAAACAAGTTTATTATATATCAAATTTAATTAAATAATATTTATATTTTTATTGTTCTCACGCATGGAATTAGAATAATGTAATTTTGCGCCATTAAAATTTATTCAAAAATGGTTTTTATTTAAATTATTTTATGGTTTTAATAATTAATTAATTCCAATTTTT
Organism: Viscum album; assembly: GCA_963277665.1. NCBI lineage: Eukaryota > Viridiplantae > Streptophyta > Magnoliopsida > Santalales > Viscaceae > Viscum > Viscum album. The sequence goes on from OY728166.1 coordinate 1,025,378,456, forward strand.
TAAATTTAAATTTAAAAACAGAAATAATCATTAAATCATCATTTTATAGTAGTCTTAGAATGAATTTTATGTATTTTTCCAAAAAGGATAATTTTTATGTGACTATTTGTTTTCAAACCTTCTAGTTATTTTCTTTAAATAAAGTATTTTAAAAGATTCAATCTATTTAGTATTCAGTTTTAAAGTGTAACACCCTGAGCTTCCACGATACGCTTCTCTTTCAATAATGCAATAGCTTGCATTGTATGCAAGGTCGAGATTCTGACACACCACGACTAATCAAAGTAGCCATTATGAATAGTAATACCCACTTTTTGAAATTATATATATTTTATATTTCAAAATGGACTTAATTTTTGTATTCGGAATATCGAAATTATCCTAAGTTGAATTTTTTGTAATTCTCTGAGAACTTCCAATTTTATATGAATAGTGAAAAATACATAAAAACAACTTTCTTAATCAAAATAACTTATAGTGATAAATTATACTATTGAGTGGTTTTAAAGTATAATTAGAATATATTTTTACCATTTTATCCAATGGTGTTCATTAGAATTAATTTCACATTGAAATTGGACATAAACAATTGTCAATCTTTTGATATGTATTGTTTCTTAAAAACACGCTATTTGTTGTGACAGCGGGAATTAATTATAAAATTAATTAATGCAACTTATATGTTTGTAATTTTTTAAAATAGACATCATTTTTGAATTAGGAATATCAATTATAGATTAGGGTGAAATTTTGGCATTGTTCTGAAAAACTTCAATTTTTGATGAATAGTGAAACCACTAAGTGGTAGTTAAATAACTGATTTTTCGTTTAAATGAAATATTACCACTTCTGTGATTTGATTTTCAAAAATCCGACATACATGGTTGTCATTAGGAAGTAAAATTTGGTTTAATGGGATTAAAATAATTTTTTGGGTAATAGTAACTTTTAAGTTTAATTAATCACGATTATAGGTAATTAGTGAAATTTAAGGTAAAATGGTATTATAAAAATATGAAATGACCTTTACACTTGTCCTACCCCTATTGGATGTGTCATGTACGACCAACACAATCCATGGGTCAACTTGGGGACCCCATGGAGTCACATTGGTAGGAAAATGACATAAATAACTTTTTATTTAATGTTAAAATAAAAAGGTCACAAACAAGAGTTGTTTTACTAAAACAATTTTTAAATGGGGTTATACAAGTCATATTTTTGATTACAAATATTAATTAGAAATTTAAAAATATTTCCTACATCAGGATATTTTTTTTTGTAATTTTTAGACATTAAATAAATTAAATTATTTATGACACCATGATGATGCCGCGATTACCTCATTAATTAACGATTTAAATAAAAGGAATGGATAATGTAATATCTAAGGCTTACACATTTCAAAAGCCTATTGGATGAGGAGATTTCGAACCCTTATCACCTTATCCTCGAAATATATCATTGTGGGACCTTTAGAATCCGAAAATCATTTCTTAATAAAGTAGCATTTCATGACATTCCAAGAGTGCCCCTCCTCTCCACTTAAAAAAGGCCCCCACGACTACCACCTTACTCACACTTTCAAAGCCCTTTGGCTCAGCCAAAATCTGCCCAAATACTCTCCCAACTTCCCTCCCTTACTCCTAGAAGCCTCACATTGGGCATAATTCTTCCCAAGGAAGCCTTTGGATCAAATCAAAAGAGTTGCCCGATTTTAAGGTAATGTCTTCTCTTATGTTATTTTGTTTTATTTTGGTTCTCCAATCCCTTAAAATCTTTTTATTAATTTCTTTTGTGACAACACCAGTATCCTCAATATACTAGGATTTTGTTAAAATAATTATTCGAGCTACACTTACACACACCTACATATAATGGTTAAAGAACATACTGTTTATGTGGATGGCGAATTTCTGCCTCACGAAACGATGATTGTTCAACACTCATATAACACCTTAAAATATGGCCATTAAGATGTCACTATATTTATATATGATATATAATATGTTTATGTTTTACTTAAGGTTCTTTATTTTTCATTTATGGCATACCTTTCTTGTTTCCATTATGGGTAAACGCGATATTTTCATTTTAGGAAGTGCGGACTACCGCCCCCTCAAAGTGATTTGAATCGTTAATGACATATGTGGGATGTATAAAGGATGGAGTAAATATTATTTTACATTATATTATACTGTAATTATAGTATACCTTTATATAATTATAATTTCATTCCATTAAATAAGAAATAGAAATGAATGTAGCGTTCATGCGTACGTACGGCTTACCGTCTCCATGAACGGTGCATTTCATTTCTTACCTCTAAATGTTATGTAATATTGTAAATGAATGTATATAATGGATATATATGATATATATGATATCTAAATCATGAATATAATTCTATATATAATGTATATTCTACCACTTAAACAACTTGTAATTATAAGAAATTTATTGTTGACTCAAGTACCAAAGATCGACAACACGACCGTTATTAACTTAAATGACTACATAATTTTTGTAACATTGTAATAAGTGATATAAAAGGGATAATGAACTTGAAAAAGGTTCTTAAGCAAGTAGAGATTAACTCTATTTTATTATTCAGGAGGTTAAATAATGGTCGAGTCAAGTCGGACAAAAGGTAAGGGAACTTCTTGACCCAATTTCCATTCTTTTGGTTAATCTCATACTTTCAAATTACGTCATGATATTATTATGTCCTATCTTGTATTTGTACTTTATTTATGTTTAATTATAGTGAATAAACATAATAGATCTATTTTATTTAAAAAATGATCTTTTTAAGGGACTTCGTCTCAATCTCCTTTCATTGAGGCATATTTGGTTTTATACACAACTTTATTTTATACGGTGTATAAACCCCTTTGACTTTTACGTTTATTCAAAAGGAATCTTTTTATATGAAGCGTTTACTAAATGACAAAAGGGAATGTTTTTGTCGTACGTATGCGGCGACAATGACTTCTCCGCCACCGTGAACATTATTTGAGTTTCGGCTTCCTCTACAAGCCATACCGTTTTTTTAAAAGAAAAATAAATTCCATGTTTTACATTTCTTTTATTTTGGTATTGAAAATGCTTTTGTAAGTGTTTTTATTATATCAATGTCTTGTATTGATATCTTGTGATTGAAATGTGGAAATGTTATGTTTCCTTTATGCATGTTTTATGTGATACGATTATGTTATGGTTTATGTTATGTTTAAACCTGTTCATATGAGGAATGCATTGGACTTAATAAGTGACGGGTGGAGCCCGCTATAGCTCTTCGATGCATCGGTAGGTCTCATGAGACAAACTAGGGTCTTGGCACGAGGCCTTGATAAAATCTTATTTGTTGTCTTGGCACGAGGCCTTGGATATGTGGTTATGATAGTCTGGCATTATGCATTCCATCATTATGAAAGTTGTTATTGATATTGCATGTGATTATTCGACTAGTAGAATATCTATGTGAGTAAGTAAATGGAATTATTTGATTTTATTTTTGCCATAATATTATGAAGATAATGTTTAAAAAGTATTTTGTTTTATTTATACATTGTCTTAAATGTTAATGTTTATTTATGAAATCTTCCGCAATATTGTTATCCTTACTGAGCATCTGAGCTCACCCCTTTCAATGTTTTAATATTTTCAAGGATGTGAAGAAGTGTTTTATGAATGACCTATAGGGATAGTCATAAGAGGATATGAGTGTGGACTATGAAGACTTTGTTTTTAGTTTTTCACTTTATGATGTAATGTAACATTTATGAATGTATCTTGTGTTTCCAAGGCTACTAAACTAATTGGTCTTTAGAGACTTGATCTTTTGTAATCATGCCAATATTATGAAGTAATTCACCGACTCTGGATAGCTGGGGTTGGGGCATTACAGTTGGTATCAGAGGCAGTTTATTACTAACCTTGGATACTAGATTTAGATAAACTTTCATTAGAGCACATAGCCCGAAGATAGACTTTAAGGATTAGTATAGAAGAACTTCCTAGAATATTGGTATTATAGAGATTTTGTGAGTTTTCCGAGCAATACATACCTGTCTGGATACGAGCAGGTAGAGGCGGCTTTGGAACAGATGTACCTAGGGGTAAAACCTGAAAACACCGCTTTGAGCTAGACTCGAACTGGAACTGGTGCACGGCAACGGGCCTTGCTGCACTCTTGATTACGAAACTCTCGAGGGATATGCTTTGGATAATTCTCATTTTCTTTACAAACCACTATGAAGGGTTATGAGTATATACTTCCTCAAAGAAAACATTTTTTTATGATTATGGATTATATCCATAAATAGTTCAATTATTGTTAAGTGTTTTACAAGTATGGAATTATGTATTTCGATTCATAAACTAATCTAGTTTCTGCCATTGTTTAGAAATGGCACCTAGTGGAAGGAATGGAAACCGTATCAATGCACGCAATCCATGTAGGGATTTACCTCCTGCTCAAGATAATTATTGTGGAGATGGAGATACAACTGGTGATGATAAACTTATTACCATACTGGGACAACTCACTCAGGTTATGAATAATAACCTTACTCATATGGAGCACCCTGATCCACAATGTGGAGGATCAATGTTAGACTGCTTCATGAGGCAACAACCGCCAACATTTAATGGGGGTACAAATCCATTAGTAGCTGAGCAATGGATAAACTCCTTAGAGAAAATATTCCACGCCGTGGGGAGTAGTGAAAGGGAGAAGGTTATCATGGCAGTTTACCACCTCACTGGAGATGCCGATCAATGGTGGTCATTGATTCAAAATACAAAGGAAGATGAAGAAGTATCGTGTATGGAATGGAGAGAGTTCAATGATCTTTTCTTAGAAAAATACTTTCCACATGACCATCGAGAAGATATGGAAAGACAATTTTTGAGTCTGAGACAAAAGGAGGATGAGAATGTCGCAAAGTATGAGGCCAACTTTACAAGGTTAGCGAGGCATGCTGCAGATTATATACATAACCCAAGAATTAAGATTGATCGTTTCTTTGATGGGTTAAAACCATTTCTCCGTCAAGATTTAGTATCACAATCTTTCTCAACATACGAAGATATAGTCTCGTGCTCTATCAAGACAGAAAAAGAATTCTCTAAGTCTTATGAAAAAAAGTAAAGCAAGAGAAGAAGAGAACGGTGGAACAAGAGACATATAAATGGAAAAAAGGGAAAGAATGATTTTCCATTATGCAATAATTGTGGGAAGAATCACCCTGGTACCTGCCTAAAAGGAATGAGAGTTTGTTATAAATGTGGAGAAAAAAGTCAACAGGCTTGTGATTGTAAGGGAAAGAAAGAGGATGTCAATGTTGAATGCTACAATTGTAGGGAAATGGGGCATTATGCAAATGAATGTCCTAAGTGTCAGGAAACTTACCTCAGAAAAGGCCAAGGGATCAAGGACAATCTTATGCTGTTACTACAGTTGAAGTGGAATAATTAATATATTGGTGCTTTTGGACTCATGGATTATATTCTAGTTATTAGAATAATGTGATATATATAAGGATTGTACTGCATTACTTGTTTATTTCATTAAGGTTTTAATATGATGAAGGTAATCATATTTTTGTATGTGACAATAAGAGAAACTTTACCTTGTTTGAGGAATCTGATGATAGAATTGATTTTGGAATTTAGAGACCTTTTAGAGAAAGTTTGGACAGATGTATTTTGGATAACTATACAGGTTTGAATGAATTAAGTTGAACCTTGGATAGTATTGTTTATGGTTAAAAAATTTCTACAGATTACTTTTGGAATATTATAATACTATAGTTTTAGGAAAATGACAACCTACAGGGTGGGGCATAACCCATCGCGTCGGACAAAGTTGCAGGAATCGAACCCACAACCATAGTGTGACAGGTCTTTATTACCTTCCACTAGCCTAAAAGAAGTCCCTGGTTATTACAAAATATTTTTCCTAATCTAAATGGAATCTGGTAATATTTATAACCTTATAAAATTAAGATAAATAGAATATTTTTGAGTTCTGTAACCATTTGGAGTGAAAGATGGGTTTGTGGTAAAAATTTATTAAAGAATGATAGTCTACATGACAAGTATTTATATTCTCTTACGTTCTTAGTAAATCTCCTAAATAAATTCCTCAACTTTATAAAAGGTAACTTAAAACAAAAACGTTGCCGGTTAACTTTTTCAACTGGGGATTCAATGACCGTTTAACCAATCACAAGTTTGTGATTTTCTTATGGTTAACTTTCTCCTGATCCTGTTTTCTACAACTCTCCATCAAACCTTGATGGTTATTTTTTCTTCCATATCCATATTTTCATAGAATCCTAGTATGGTCTTTCTCGTGTGACCTTTGTACCTATCTGTCTATCTTTTAAAGTAATATTTTTATTAACCATATTTCCGATGTGGGTTTTCTACAAAGGTATTTTCTATTTTCAACCTTTTATATTCATATAAAATTTTCAAATTGCGAGGACGCAATTTTTTGAAGGAGTGGAGAATGTAACACCCCGAGCTTCCATGATACGCTTCTCTTTCAATAATGCAATAGCTTGCATTGTATGCAAGTTCGAGATTCTAACACACCGTGACTAATCAAAGTAGCCGTTATGAATAGTAATACCCAATTTTTGAAATTATATATATTTTATATTTCAAAATGGACTTCATTTTTGTATTCGGAATATCGAAATTATCCTAAGTTGAATTTTTTGTAATTCTCTGAGAACTTCCAATTTTATATGAATAGTAAAAAATACATAAAAACAAATTTTTTAATCAAAATAATTTATAGTGATAAATTATACTATTGAGTGGTTTTAAAGTATAATTAGAATATATTTTCCCATTTTATCCAATGGTGTTCATTAGAATTAATTTCACTTTGAAATTGGACATAAACAATTGTCAATCTTTTGATATATATTGTTTCTTAAAAACATGCTATTTGTTGTGACAGCGGGAATTAATTATAAAATTAATTAATGCAACTTATATGTTTGGAATTTTTTAAAATAGTAATAATTTTTGAATTCAGAATATCAATTATATGTTAGGGTGAAATTTTGGCATTGTTCTGAAAAACTTCAATTTTTGATGAATAGTGAAACCACTAAGTGGTAGTTAAATAACTGATTTTTCATTTAAATGAAATATTACCACTTCTGTGATTTGATTTTAAAAAATCTGACATACATGGATGTCATTAAGAAGTAAAATGTTGTTCAATGAGATTAAAATATTTTCTTGGTGAATAGTAACTTTTAAGTTTAATTAATCGTGATTAAAGATAATTAGTGAAATTTAAGGTAAAAATGGTATTATAAAAATATGAAATGACCTTTAAAATTGTCCTAACCCTATTGGATGTGTCATGTCCGGCCAAGAAAATACATTGGTCAACTTGGGGACCCCATGGAGCCACTTTGGTAGGAAAATGACATAAATAACTTTTTATTTAATGTTAAAATAAAAAGGTCACAAACAAGAGTTGTTTTACTAAAACAATTTTTAAATAGGGTTATACATGTCATATTTTTTACTATAAATATTCATTAGAAAGAAAAAACGATTTCCCACATCAGGATAATTTTTTTATAATTTTTAGACATTACATAAATTAAATTATATATGACACCATGATGATGTCGCGATTACCTCATTAATTAACGATTTAAATAAAAGGAAAGGATAATGTAAACTCCAAGGATTACACTTGTCAAAAACCTATCGGATGAGGCGATTTAGAACCCTTATCACCTTAGCCTCGAAATATATCATTGTGGGACCTTTAGAATCCGATAAGCATTTCTTAATAAAGTAACATTTCATGACATTCCAAAAGTACCCCTCCTCTCCACTTATAAAAGGCCCCCACCACTACCACCTTACTCACACTTTCAAAGCCTTTTGGCTCGGCCAACCTATTACCAAATACTCTCCCAACTTCCCTCCCTTACTCTTAGAATCCTCACTTTGGGCACAATTCTTCCCAAGGAAGCCTTTGGCTCAAATCAAAACAGTTACCCGATTTTAAGGTAATGTCTTCTCTTATGTTATTTTGGATTATTTTGGTTCTCCAACCCCCTAAACTCTTTTTATTCATTTCTTTTGTAACAACACCAGTATCCACAATATATTAGGATTTTATTATAAGAAGTATTCGATCTACACTTACACACACCTACATATAATTGTTAAAGAACATACTGTTTCTGTGGATGGCGAATTTCTACCTCACGAAACGATGATTGTTCAACACTCATATAACACCTTAAAAGGTGTCCATTAAGATGTCACTCTATATATATATGATATATAATATGTTTATGTTTTACTTAAGGTTCTGTATTTTTCATTTATGGCATACCTTTCTGGTTTCCATTATGGGTAAACGCGATATTTTCATTTTAGGAAGTGCGGACTACCGCCCCCTCAAAGTGATTTGAATCGTTAATGCCATATGTTGGATGTATAAAGGATGGAGTAAATATTATTTTACATTATATTATACTTTAATTATAGTATAACTTTATATAATTATAATTTCTTTCCATTAAATATGAAATATAAATGAATGTAGTGTTCATGCGTACGTACGGCTTACCGTCTCCATGAACGGTGCATTTCATTTCCTATCTCTAAATGTTATGTAATATTATAAATGAATGTATATACTGGATATATATGATATATATGATATCTAAATAATGAATATAATTCTATAGATAATTTATATTCTACCACTTAAACAACTTGTAATTATAAGAAGTTTATTGTTGACTCGAGTACCAAAGATCGACAACCCAACCGTTATTAACTTAAATGACTACATAATTTTTGTAACATTGTAATAAGTGATATAAAAGGGATAATGAAATTGAAAAAGGTTTTTAAGCAAGTAGAGATTAACTCTAGTTCATTATTTAGGAGGTTAAAGAATGGTCGAGTCAATTCGGACAAAAGGTAAGGGAACTTCTTGACCCAATTTCCATTCTTTGGGTTAATCTCCTACTTTCAAATTACGACATGATATTATTATGTCCTATCTTGTATTTGTACTTTCTTTATGTGTAATTATAGTGAATACACATAATAGATCTATTTTATTTAAAAAATGATCATTTTAAGGGACTTCATCTCAATCTCCTTTCATTGAGGCATATTTGGTTTTATACACAACTTTCATTTATACGGTGTATAAACCCCTTTGACTTTTAGGTTTATTCAAAAGGAATCTTTTTATATGAAGCGTTTACTAAATTAAAAAAGGTAATGTTTTTGTCGTACGTATGTGGCGACAATGAATTCTCCTCCACCATGACCATTATTTGAGTTTCAGCTTCCTCTACAAGCCATACAATTTTTTTAAAAGAAAAATAAATACCATGTTTTACTTTTCTTTTATTTTGGTATTGAAAATGGTTTTGATAGTGTTTTTATTATATAAATGTGTTGTATTGATATCTTGTGATTGAAATGTGGAAATGTTATGTTTCCTTTATGCATGTTTTATGTGATACGATTATGTTATGGTTTATGATATGTTTAAACCTGTTCATATGAGGAATGCATTGGACTTAATAAGTGACGGGTGGAGCCTGCTATATCTCCTCGATGCATCGGCAGGTCTCTTGAGACAAACTAGTGTCTTGGCATGAGGCCTTGACAAAATCTTATTTGTGGTCTTGGCACGAGGCCTTGGCTACGTGGTTATGATAGTCTGGCATTATGCATTCCATCATTATGAAAGTGGTTATTGATATTGCATGTGATTATTCGACTAGTAAAATATCTATGTGAGTAAGTAAATGGCATTATTTGAAATTATTTTTTCCATAATATGCTGAAGTTCAAGTTTAAAAAGGCTTTTGTTTGAGTTATACATTGCCTTAAATGTTAATGATTATTTATGAAAGCTTCCGCAATATTGTAATCCTTACTGAGCATCTGAGCTCACCGCTTTCAATGTTTTAATATTTTCTAGGATGTGAAGAAGTATTTTATGAATTACCTACAGGGATAGTCAGAAGAGGATATGAGTGTGGACTATGAAGACTTTGTTATTAGTTTTTAACTTTATGATGTAATGTAACATTTATGAATGTATCTAGTGCTTCCAAGGATACTAAACTAATCGGTCTTTCTAGACTTGATCTTTTGTGATCATGCCAATGTTACGAAGTAATGCACCGACTCTGGGTAGCTGGGGTCGGGGCGTTACAGTTGGTATCAGAGGCAGTTTAGTACTAACCTTGGAAGCTAGATTTAGATAAACTCTGATTAGAGCACATAGCCCGAAGATAGACTTTAAGGATTAATATAGAAGAACTTCCTAGAATTTCGGTATTATAGAGATTTTGTGAGTTTTCTGAGCAATACATCCATGTCTGGATACGAGCAGGTAGAGGCGGATCTGGCACAGATGTATCTTGGGGTAAAACCCGAAAACACCACTTTGAGCTAGACTCGAACGGGAACTGGTGCACGACAACAGGCCTTGCAGCACTCTTGGTTACGACACTCCCGGGGGATATGCTTAGGATAATTCTCATTTTCTTTACAAACCACTATGAAGGGTTATGAGTATATACGTCCTCAAAGAATTTTTTTTATGATTATGGATTATATCCATAAATAGTTCAATTAGTGTTAAGTGTTTTACAAGTATGGAATTATGTATTTTGATTCATAAACTAATCTAGTTTATGCCATTGTTTAGAAATGTCACCTAGTGGAAGGAATTGAAACCTTATCAATGCATGCACTCCGTGTAGGGATTTCCCTCCTACTCAAGATTATTATTGTGGAGCTGGAGATACAACTGGTGCTGATCAACTTATTACCATACTGGGACAACTCACTCAGGTTATGAATAATAAACTTACTTGTATGGAGCACCATGATCCGCAACGTGGAGGATCAATGCTAGACCGCTTCATGAGGCAACAACCGCCAACATTTAATGGGGGTAAAAATCCATTCGTAGCTGAGCAATGGATAAACTCCTTAGAGAAAATATTCACGCCTTGGGGAGTAGCGAAAGGGAGAAGGTTATCATGGCAGTTTACCGCCTCACTGGAGATGCCGATCAATGGTGGTCATTGATTAAAAATACAAAGGAAGATGAAGAAGTATCAATTATGGAATGGAGAGAGTTCAAAGATCTTTTATTAGAAAAATACTTTCCACATGACCATCGAGCAGATATGGAAAGACAATTTTTGAGTCTGAGACGAAAGGAGGATGAGAATGTCACAAAGTATGAGGCCAAATTTACAAGGTTAGCGAGGCATGCTGCAGATTATATACGTAACCCAAGAAGTAAGATTGATCGTTTCTTTGATGGGTAAAAACCATTTCTCCGTCGAGCTTTAGTATCACAATCTTTCTTAATGTACGAAGATATAGTCTCGTGCTCTATCAAGACAGAAAATGAATTCTCTATGTCTTATGACAACAAAGTAAAGCAAGAGAAGCAGAGAACGGTGGAACAAGAGACAGATAAAGGGAAAAAAGGGAAAGAAGGATTTTCCATTATGCAATAATTGTGGTAAGAATCACCCCAGTACCTGCCTATAAGGAATGGGAGTTTGTTATAAATGTGGAGAAAAAGGTCACCAGGCTCGTGATTGTAAGGGAAAGAAAGAGGCTATCAATATTGAATGCTACAATTGTAGGGAAATGGGGCATTATGCAAATGAATGTCCTAAGCGTCAGGGAAACTTACCTCAAAATAGGCCAAGGGATCAAGGACGATATTATGCTATTACTACAGTTGAAGTGGAATAATTAATTTATTGGTGCTTTTGGACTCATGGATTATATTCTGGTAATTAGAATAATGTGATATATATATAAGGATTGTACTGCAGTAATTTTTTATTTCATCAAGGTTTTAATATGATGCAGGTAATCATATTTTTGTATGTGAAAATAAGAGAAACTTTACCTTGTTTGAGGAATCTAATGATACAATTGATTTTGGAATTTAGAGACCTTTTAGAGAAAGTTTGGACAGAGGTATTTTGGATAAATATAAAGGTTGGAATGGATTAAGTTGAACCTTGGATAGTATTGTTTAAGGTTAAAACATTTCTAAAGATTAGTTTTGGAATATTATAGTACTATATTTTTAGGAAAAGGACAACCTGCAGGGTGGGGCATAACCCGTCGCGTTGGAAAAAGCTGCAGGAATCGAACCCACAACCATAGTGCGACAGGCCTTTATTACCTGCCACTAGCCTACAAGAAGTCCCTGGTTATTACAAAATATTTTTCCTAATCTAAATGGTATTTGGTAATATTTATAACCTTATACAATTAGGATACATATAATATTTTTGAGTTTTGTTATCATTTGGAGTAAAAGATGGGTTTGTGGTAAAAATTTATTAAAGAATGAACGACTACATGACAAGTATGTATATTCCCTTACATTCTTAGTAAATCTCCTAAATAAATTCCTCAACTTTATAAAAGGTAACTTAAAACAAAAATGTTGCCGGTTAACTTTTCCAACTAGGGATTCTATGACCATTTAACCAATCACAATTTTGTGATTTTCTTATGGTTAACTTTTTCCTAATCCTGTTTTCTACAACTCTCCATCAAACCTTGATGGTTTTTTTCTTCCATATCCATATTTTCATAGAATCCTAGTAATTTCTATCTCAGGTGACCTTTGTACTTATCTTTCTATCTTTTAAAATTATATTTTTATTAACCCAATTTACGATGTGGGTTTTCTACAAAGGTATTTTCTATTTTCAACCTTTTATATTCATAGAAAATTTTCAAATTGCGAGGACGCGATTTATTGAAGGAGGGGAGAATGTAACACCCCAAGCTTCCATGACACGCTTCTCATTCAATAATGCAATAGCTTGTATTGTATGCAGGTTCGAGATTCTAACACACTGCGACTAATCAAAGTAGCCGTTATGAATAGTAATACCCAATTTTTGAAATTATATATATTTTATATTTCAAAATGGACTTCATTTTTGTATTCGGAATATCGAAATTTCCCTAAGTTGAATTTTTTGTAATTCTCTGAGAACTTCCAATTTTATATGAGTTCTGAAAAATACATAAAAACAAATTTTTTAATCAAAATAATATATAGTGATAAATTATACTATTGAGTGGTTTTAAAGTATAATTAGAATATATTTTTACCATTTTATCCAATGGTGTTCATTAGAATTAATTTCACTTTGAAATTGGACATAAACAATTGTCAATCTTTTGATATATATTGTTTCTTAAAAACACGCTATTTATTGTGACATCGGGAATTAATTATAAAATTAATTAATGAAACTTATATGATTGGAATTTTTTAAAATATTAATCATTTTTTAATTCGGAATATCAATTATAGCTTAGGGTGAAATTTTGGCATTGTTCTGAAAAACTTCAATTTTTGATGAATAGTGAAACCACTAAGTGGTAGTTAAATAACTGATTTTTCGTTTAAATGAAATATTACCTCTTCTATGATTTGATTTCCAAAAATCCGACATACATGGTTGTCATTAGAAAGTAAAATGTGGTTCAATGGGATTAAAATAATTTTTTGGTGAATAGTAACTTTTAAGTTTAATTAATCGCGATTAAAGGTAATTAGTGAAATTTAAGGTAAAAATGGTATTATAAAAATATGAAATGACCTTTAAACTTGTCCTACCCCTATTGGATGTGTCATGGCCGACCAATAAAATCCATGGGTCAACATGGGGACCCCATGGAGCCACTTTGGTAGGAAAATGACATAAATAACTTTTTATTTAATGTTAAAATAAAAAGGTCACAAACAAGAGTTGTTTTACAAATACAATTTTTAAATGGGGTTATACAAGTCATATTTTTGACTATAAATATTCATTAGAAATATAAAAAGATTTCATACATCAGGATATTTTTTTATAATTTTTAGACATTAAATAAATTAAATTAGTTATGACACCATGATGATGCCGCGATTACCTCATTAATTAACGATTTAAATAAAAGGAAAGGATAATGTAAAATATAAGGCTTACACTTGTCAAAAACCTATTGGATGAGGATATTTAGAACCCTTATCACCTTATACTCGAAATATATCGTTGTGGGACCTTAGTAATCTGAAAAGCATTTCTTAATAAAGTAACATTTCATGACATTCCAAGAGTACCCCTCCTCTCCACTATTAAAAGGCCCCTACCACTACCACCTTACTCACACTTTCAAAGCCTTTTGGCTCAGCCAACCTCTTCCTAAATACTCTCCAAACATCCCTTCCTTACTCCTAGAATCCTCACTTTGGGCAGAATTCTTCTCAAGGAAGCCTTTGGCTCAAATCATAGGAGTTACCCGATTTTAAGATAATGTCTTCTCTTATGTTATTTTGTTTTATTTTGGTTCTCCAACCCCCTAAACTCTTTTTATTCATTTTTTTTGTAACAAAACCACTACCCTCAATATACTAGGATGTTTTTATAAGAATTATTCGATCTACACTTACACACACCTACATATAATTGTAAAAGAACATACTGTTTATGTGGATGGCGAATTTCTGCCTCACGAAACGATGATTGTTCAACACTCATATAACACCTTAAAAGGTGGCCATTAAGATGTCACTCTATTTATATATGATATATAATATGTTTATGTTTTACTTAAGGTTCTGTATTTTTCATTTATGGAATACCTTTATTGTTTCCATTATGGGTAAACGCGATATTTTCATTTTAGGAAGTGCGGACTACTGCCCCCTCAAAGCGATTGGAATCGTTAATGCCATATGTGGGATGTATAAAGGATGGAGTAAATATTATTTTACATTATATTATACTGTAATTATAGTATACCTTTATATAATTATAATTTCATTTCATTAAATATGAAATAGAAATGAAAGTAGCGTTCATGCGTACGTACGGCTTACCGTCTCCATGAACGGTGCATTTCATTTCTTACCTCTAAATGTTATGTAATATTATAAATGAATGTATATACTGGATATATATGATATATATGATATATAAATCATGAATATAATTCTATAGATAATGTATATTCTACCACCTAAACAACTTGTAAATATAATAAGTTTATTGTTGACTCAAGTACCAAAGATCGACAACACAAACATTATTAACTTAAATGACTACATAATTTTTGTAACATTCTAATAAGTGATATAAAAGGGATAATGAACTTGAAAAAGGTTCTTATGAAAGTAGAGATTAACTATAGTTTATTATTCAGGAGGTTAAAGAACGGTCGAGTCAAGTCAGACAAATGGTAAGGGAACTTTTTGACCCAATTTCCATTCTTTGGGTTAATCTCCTACTTTCAAATTATGTCATGATATTATTATGTCCTATCTTGTATTTGTACTTTATTTATGTGTAATTATAGTGAATACACATAATAGATCTATTTTATATAAAAAATTATCTTTGTAAGGGAATTCATCTCAATCTCCCTTCATTGAGGCATATTTGCTTTTATACACAACTTTCTTTTATACGGTGTATAAACCCCTTTGACTTTTACATTTATTCAAAAGGAATATTTTTATACGAATCATTTACTAAACGAAAAAAGGGAATGTTTTTGTCGTACGTATGTGGTGACAATGACTTCTCCGCCGCCGTTACCATTATTTGAGTTTCAGCTTCCTCTACAAACCATACCTTTTTTTAAAAGAAAAATAAATACCATGTTTTACTTTTCTTTTATTTTGGTATTGAAAATGGTATTGAAAGTGTTTTTATTATATCAATGTGTTGTATTGATATCTTGTGATTAAAATGTGGAAATTTTATGTTTCCTTTATGCATGTTTTATGTGATACGATTATGTTATGGTTTATGATAAGTTTAAACCTGTTCATATGAGGAATGCATTGGACTTAATAAGTGACGGGTGGAGCCCGATATAGCTCCTCGATGCATCGGTAGGTCTCATGAGACAAACTAGTGTCTTGGTATGAGGCCTTGACAAAATCTTATTTGTGGTCTTGGCACGAGGCCTTGGCTACGTGGTTATGATAGTCTGGCATTATTCATTCCATCATTATGAAAGTGGTTTTTGATATTCCATGTGATTATTCGACTAGTAGAATATCCATGTGAGTATGTAAATGGAATTATTTGATTTTATTTTTTCCATAATATGCTGAAGTTCAAGTTTAAAAATGCTTTTGTTTTAGTTATACATTTCCTTAAATGTTAATGTTTATTTATAAAAGCTTCCGCAATATTGTTATCCTTACTGAGCATCTGAGCTCACCCCTTTCAATGTTTTAATATTTTCCAGGATGTGAAAAATTATTTTATGAATGACCTGCAGGGATAGTCAGAAAGGGATATGAGTGTGGACTATGAAGAATTTGTTATTAGTTTTTTAATTTATGATGTAATGTAACATTTATGAATGTATCTAGTGTTTCCAAGGCTACTAAACTAATTGGTCTTTCGAGACTTGATCTTTTGTGATCATGCCAATGTTACGAAGTAATGAACCGACTCTGGGTAGCTGGGGTTGGGGCGTTACATAAAGTAAGATAAGATATGTTTTATTAAACATAATATAAATAATTACATAATAATCAATGTAAATAATCATTTTCCATAAGTTCATTTCTATTTTTCAAAACCCAATTTTCAGAACAAAATGTTTTCAATGAGTTTTTCACTGTTATATTATAAGTAATTTTTTAAAATAATAAAAACTTATGATTTAAAAATTTATTAAACATTTGGGATAATTATTTTTAAATTCACTAATGAGGTTAATTTTATTTTTAGTCTTAATTAATAGTAATTTTGTTAAATATATAGTTTCTATGATAAATGGGTAAAAAATTCTAATTAAGGTTACAAATAAGAGATAAGTTCAAAAATTATTTTCTTAATTATTATTGGATTCAATTATTTTCACAATTATCACATATGTTTCTAATTTTAATTGTTTAAGTGACAGTTTCTTTTTAATTACAACATCATATTATTTTTAGAAAAGGATAATTATAAAATGTGACTCTGTTTTAATATCAATAATATTTCTCATATGATCAAAAAGAAGTTATAAATGGTCATAAATGGTTATTTTGAATATTAATATATTGTTTTTATGATATTAATTTACTTTTAATTTTTAGTGATGATATAATTATCATAAACTCTTATGGAATGATGATATAATTCTTGTGTAATAAGTATAAAAATGAATGTAAATGATTTTAAATGAAATTAATTTAAAATTTATTTGATGAATTGTGGTATTAAATAAATTTAATAGGTAATTTTAAAATATAACTAATGTAAAAATTGTATATCTTTTAACTCCATTTATCACATGATGTATTTGAATTAAAATTACATAAATAGTTCCAATTGAAATAAATGTTATTTTTTTGATAAAACTATTTTATTTAATGATTTAAAAATAAAAAATTAAATAGCATGGTTTCAATGATAAATGGTCTGAAATTTCACCCATGTAATACTTTTGAGACAATCAACACCTTATAGGTAAATGTATAACCCTAAATAGTGAAAAACGTGTTATCACAATTAATGTTAAAAAAGTTTAATGACGGGTTAAACATCATGATATGTTTTTAAATAAAACTTAAACTTGTCCAAATTTTATTTGTTGAAGTTATATAGAACATATAATTTCCAAACATTGAAATTATGTACATTTGGTACCACTTTAGTATTTTTTTAATATTTAAAATTGTGTTACTCCACTCACTTATAAATGGACACAACCTCCTCTATCTATATCACAAAATTTGATAAATATATCCTAGAAAACACATACCCAAATCTCTCTAAAACATTCCCACCCAAGTCCTAGAGTCCCTAGTCGCACTAATGATCTAAAGTATGTTTCTAAAATAATTTTTATTATTAATTGAGTGTTTTCTGTTTATTTCTTATTTAACCTCAATAAAATTATATTTAATCATACTGATATAATAAAATAATCCTCTTAAATATTATGAAAAATTATTATGATTATGGTAGAACCCATTTTTATCTCCTTTACATCCCATGGAAAATGAAATCATTGCACATGTGTACGTATGGACTACCATCTCCATGAGGTGATGTTTTTTATTTCTCATCACTGGATCTTATACATGGTTAAAATTATTTATCAAATGAATATATTTTTTATTTTTTACATATTTAAAATTAGTTAAAGATAAAATATCACTTACCTTGTTACCTTTTCCATCCTTTGGATAATGATAATGTCTATCATGTCTATGTGTGAAATACAACCTACATGAAGTGGTGTGATTTTTTTTCATTACCAGGTCACATGGTTTGTCATAGGGATTTAAATAATGAATAAATATTATATGTATAATATAATTATTGATCCATAATATTAAATTATAATATACGTTATTTATTTTCCATCTAGTATAAAAATGAAAATGCTGCCCATGCGTATGAATAAACTACGATCTCCATGATATGAAGTGGATCATTCTTCATGAGGGAATTACATGGTTGGATTTAATAAGGTATATAATGTGTAAATAGGATAATAATAATTTTTTATGATGATTAATTAATTTAACCATTACCCCTTGGACCAAGGCCAAAACATCGATGCTATTTTGAGTTTATAAATTTAACATCCTTAAAACATCCAACATCGATTTAACCATTTTAATAAAATAAATCAAGGTCATAAATAAAATGAATGGAATAATAATAATGGAATTTATGTGATTTTTTTTAAGAATGTATAAAAATAAATTTTTTTATCACTCATGAGTTATACATATGAATGAAATATACTAGGGCATATAGAAAGGTATTTCATGTCACAATTTCATTTTATTGAGACTTATTCCATTCTAACACATATTCCATTTTTTGGGTGTATGAACTACATTATGAATGTATTTTATCATTAATTTACTAAAAAAACTTAGATTAAAAATACATTTATTGTTCTCTTCTTCAATATTATTTTCTTTCAAAAGTTATAATTAGTGTAATGGGTTTTATTTAAAACCCAATTTTAACATACTCCTTTTAAATATTTTCCCTCTATTACCTTGTACTTTTAAATGATTCAAGAATGTTATTCTTTATAATTAATTATTTTAAATTTTATTTTAAATTAATGTTAACATAATTTTAAAATATTTAAAATGGATTGTTTTTAATATTTTTGATATGGGTCACTTTTTTCTTTTTTACCAAAGTGAGAAAGAATTTTTCTTTCAATATATTCTAAATTATCTGAATTCAACTATATGATGTAATTTTTTTGATATAAATATTAATAGACATGTTATCATGGATCGAAAATTAAATTAAATTACTAATATTTTGGGGAAATGTTTTTTTTAAATTGTTTTCAAAATAATCGAATATTTCACTCTATTTTTAAACGGAATGAATATTTATTTTCGTATGGATTTAAATGGGCTTTTAGGGATTTTATAATGAAATATGAAATCTTATAATTTTTTATTCGTTATATGATACTTGATCATTATATATAATGGTAGGTGATATTTATATAAATCATGATGATTGATGATCTTGATATAGCTCTCTAATGTATTGGGTAATGAAAAGACAACAAATGAAAAAAATAAGGGAGATAACCTACTAGGATAATCATATGAAATTAACAAGGATTTTTGTATGTTGTAGTGAGTTAAATATGATTGAATATGGGTTATGAATATTATGCTCCTAGATACCAATTATATTCCCATTAAATGTATTTATGGAATTTTTTTGGTTTCTTAATAAATAATATTTTATATACTTTTAACTATGAATGGTTGGTTTTCTTGAGTTCTCATATCAATCATACTACCATAATGGGGTTTCTATACTACTAATGGGTTTTAATGTTTTTTATTTGAGAAACATTTTAGTTTCTCATGTGGATATTTTTTATTTATTTCCTCAAAGTTTTATTTTAAAATAGGTAATGGTTTTCATAGGTTATCATGTTTTTCAATTGACTAATGAGATTATTTTATTTTTATATCCAGTACATATATTTTTTTTCTCAAACAACATTTTCAAATTATTATCCAAGGGAATAAATATTAGTTATAAATATTATGAATTACAGTTTCAAATAAAGTACATTGTCCTTGAAGGATGTAAGAGTGTCTTAAATAAAAAAAGTGTGTAAACTTAAGAATCTAGGTTTACAGGAAAAAAGGGATCTTAGTGTCATAGTTCATTTGTAATGTAAAGGTTTTTCAAATTAGATAAAACTATAAAACTAAATGATCATAAAAATTTATGAATGTAAACACAATTTTATAAATCTTAGAATTTGGTGTTTTTTATGTTATAAGGCATCGTAGATGGTATCAATTGAATTTTTTGATAACATTGGAAGTTAAAATTATTTAGAATAGAATATTTCAAGGCTTATAGGTATCATCATGGGTTAAGAAATAAAAGGTTCATTAGAATATTAAATTAAAATATTCCATTATAGGTTCTATGTAATGGGAGTTTAAAAAGATTAACTTTATTTTGGGTACATTTATGGTAATACAAAACTTGGTTTTTTTTGTATTTTAGTGAAAATATTATTTGAGGTTGAATGGTTTTATATTTTACTAACATACGTTGAAATATATTGATATCATTTATGTTTATTATAATCATTGATGATGAGGTAAATGTGGTTAATTGTGATAAATTGTTATTATTTTACCACCCTCATATTTTAATATATGATTAACTATAAATATTTCAATATGTTTGAAAGATTTTATTACATTCCTCACCAAACATAAATGGAATAATGATAAATTTAGATGAAATATGCATTTTAAGTATGATTATAAAAACATATCAATTTAATTAGTGTGAATTAATAAGATCAAATTCTTTTTTTAATTATATTTATATAAAAAACAAAGTCTAGTTTAAATATAAATGAAATTTAAATAATTTACCTAAAATGACTAATAAGATCATTTTTCTTTTAGAAAATATTTTTTTTTCTAAAAATGTGTCTATTATGAGAAACACATTCCTATTTCAAGAAAATTATGATTAAAGATATAATATGTTTGATATTAATAATTTGTTTTCAAAAATATACTTTCACAATGATCTTAATGTTCAATAATAACAGTTAATATTTGGAAAGTGCACTTTCCAAAAAAAAGTGTTTACATTATATTGTATGATGTTAATAAAAAATTGTATTAATACATTTTAGAATGTAAAATTTATAATAGTTAACTCTATATTTAATTAAAAATATCAAAATTGACTTGTTATTAATTTTTTAAGTTCTTATAAAAATGTTGGTTTTAGTCAAAAAATATAATTTTCACAAAACATGAAATTTTCATGACCTAACCATTATTTAAGAATGTACTATAATTTATAAAAAAAACTTTGTAATAAAGTATGAATTTTAGGAATAAAATTATTTGTTTAAATATATTTTTTGAAGTTCTAAAACCATTGAAAAACGTTTTTATAACTAATTGAAAAGCCTCTTTAGTATGAAAACAACTTTTCATCATTTCTTTGATTAAAGTATTTTTCATTATAGATTTTGTTTTTTCGTGAATTGGGAGTCTAATATCCATTATATGTTTTATTATAAATCCTTATGTGTCATTAGAATCAACATCTAAGAAATTTTCACTGTATATATAAATATAAATCCTAAAAACATTATTTCTATAATATCAATTTTGACACAATTAAGGGTATTAATTTTAAAATTTAATAAAGTAATTTTTTTTGTTATCAAATGGTTTTAAAAATTGAAAAAATTGTAATCATATTATTTAATAATGAAATTATACAAAAAAATCAAAATTAATTACTAAATTTTAAAATTAACTATCAAGGTTAAATAACAAGGGGTAAATTGAGTTTAACATAGTGTTAATATACTAAAAAAGGTACTAAACATTCCTGGAAATTATTGTTTGTGATATTGATCGACCAGGGTATGGGTCCCCTAAAATTCATTACATTTTGGATCCATTGATCTTCTAATAGTAACATCACGTTATTTAAAATATTAAGGGTTATTCCAAAACTATCCTCCCTTTCACTTAGAAAAGGGTAAACTTCCTCTAATTAAAGACTAACCTATTTTCCATGCTAACTGTATAGGGAATACCAATCCCCATTTTAACTAAATTGTATTTAACAAGATATACCTATCATTAATTTATTAGGGAAATTATAGGTATTTAACCCACAATTCTAATTCAGGGTGTTAAATGTGATGAAATACATCCTTCTCTTTTATGATCTATATGACCCGATTTTGTACGTATATGATATTAATGTGACCGGTGGGCTTGGAATTATAAATTTCTCCAATGTATAGAGTAATATTTTTATCTCATGAGAAACCATGTATGCTACATGAGTTATTATACTAATAACACTATGTTATAATGTCTCAATAGTTACACTTGACATATAATTATAACTTCATGTTTTATATTATTTCCACATTTGCATTCTGGAATTATGTAATCATATTATATCATCCTTAGAGGTTCATGATTTTTATTTTGGCCCCCATCCTGTTACCTTTATCAAACTATTGACTAAAATGTATTACTTTCATCTTATTAGGAATCGATTATTCCCTTAATGGGATTTATAGATCACCTCTTTCTTATGTACATCCCTGAGTTATCTCGTACAGTTTTAGAAGAATATTGTAATTATAAGGGCATGTTGTGCTATTTTTAAAATAATATTATTGAACACATGTTTTTATTTATGGTATTATGGACCTTCTTGTAGAGTCACATTAGGACTTGTGGTCTTCTATGATTTTATTTAGTGCATATTATACAATAAACAATGAATTAAGGTGTATTAACATAAGACTTATCATAGTTGGTATTAGAGGAATGTATATTTATTTTGGGGACTAGGATTAGAAAGCTCTAGTGAAAACCTTATGGATAATACAAACCAAAGGAAAACATTCCAAAATTTTAGTATGGTATATATTATGTGGTTTCCAAAAATATATCTCTATATCTAGATACTACAAGTAGATTTGGATTTTGAAGAGTTGTATATATGGAAAACAACCATGAAAAGGGAATATTGGGATTGAATTGATCACCAACTGGTGTAAGAAAGAGGCATTGTTTCACACATGTTTTTACACACAAGGTGGATATTCTTTGGTAAATTAAAATTATCTTTATAAATCATTTGTAATTGAATAAAAATACCCATAAGATTTAATTTTAGGAAATAGATCATGGATAACGTAGATTGATGACTATAAATTCATAGGTTATTGAATACATGTCATCTATGAGTAATCCCTTTAATTTTTATAGATTACCATTTATGTGTTTGACATTTAAAAAACCCCCATCCCTAGTTTTACATTTATTTTGAGTCAGTGGATACTAATATGGGAAACTGAGTCAAAAACCAATGTGATATGGAATGTATTCACATCCCAAATGAGCTTCCAAACCTTATGGTAGAAGTAATTAAGAAACTCATGAAAATAATTTTTCATATAATTTATTTTCTGAATAAAAACATGAATCTGTGCTGAAAACCACACCCCCCTATGTAATAACATGGTGAAATTGTGGCCATCATGAAAAAAATGACTCTATCATTCAGTGGATCTTCCAACCCATTAATCACTAAATTATTGACCAAATCCATTAAAAATATCCTCTCCATCATTCCATACTACAATCAAGAGAAGGTTGATTAGGATATTTATTATATGGGGGAAGTCTAATTAATGTTAGAAGTTGGTAAATAATATAAATCCTAAGGAAGAGATCAAACAATGGAGTGGAAATAAATAAATATTTTTTTCTATGTTTTTCCTCACACCACATAATTAAAAATGGAGAGGGATTTCCTTAGACATAAGAAAAAATATGACAAATCTATTGGGGAATATGATGAGAACATCAAAATCTTTTGAAGATATGTCTTTTGACTTTTAATTTCCCAAGAATTTAAATTTGATTGAATCTTTCATGGGATAAAGCTTAGTCTATAAAAATTATTGATGATTCAAGAACCTGACAGCTATGATGATATTATATGATGTTCCATAAAAGTTGAAATATGGATCAGTGAATCTCATTGGTCTCTTGGATTAGAAGATAGAACGTGAACAATGTTTTTTAATAATGGTTTTATGATGGATAAAACATATAGTGTCAAGAAATTACAACAACCCACATATCAAACATAAGAAGATGCATTTTAGAAATTTTTTTGAATGGGACAAGGAAATTCATTAATTGTGGGAATGAAGAGAACCTAGCTAATGAATGTCATTGGGAGAAACACACCAATGTGATGAAATAAAGGAATGATCCTACCAACCCTCATCCTAATGTAAAATATTTTAATTTCAAGGAACAAGTATAATATGGGAACCAATGTACTAAGCTAAGGGGTTTCAATGATAACCAATGATAAAAACCCCCAAGCCATAGAGAGAAATGGAAGTCTTATGAAATCAAAAATATTAAGGTGGATCCTAAAAATTATGTGGTGGTTGGTACACATTTTATTCATTCAATTATAGAGAATGTACTATTTGATTTTAGTTCTATAAATTTAATCATATCACCCTTGTTTAGTAGAGCTATTACATCACTAATGAATATCATGAATGTGGAGATATTTTTGAACATGGGAAAAGGGAAATTATTTCATCTCAATTATATGACTCACACGATGTCCATATCGGCATGTTAAACTTCAAAGAAAAACTTGTGTTACTAAATATCGTTTAGTTTTATTCTATTCTTGGTATAGACTAGATTTACATATATAAATAAAACATAAATTTCTATGAGAAAGAAATCACCCTCCATAAAAAAAATCAATCTCAATTTCTGTAAAATTTCAAGGATGATGATGAATATTAATTTGTATCATCAAATCAATATTATATGTTATTTTGGTATTAGAAACAATAACTAGATAAAATTATTGAGACTAAGGAAAAGATCATCCTTAATGACATTCCCATTGTAATGGAATATGTTGATGTGTTACCTGAATAATTATATGGATATCCACCAAGCCATAAGGTTTAGTCATCAACGGATCCTATAATTAGAGATTTGAAAATATCCAATCCTCTATATAGAAAGTCTATTATTCAACTTGAGGAGCATCTGATGAAACTAAAAGATATTATGGAAAAGTGTTTCACTAACCCATGTTCTTCACTGTGTTGTGCACCAGTCCTCTTTGTCACAAATAAGGATGAGTCAATGCATATCTCCATTGATTATATTTTACTCAAAAGGATCATGATAATGTTAATGTAACCTATTCTATATATATATGGCTTGTTTGATCCTCCAAATAGATACTAGTACTCCTCTTTGGTGAATATTCATTTAGGATATTATAATGTAAAAGTGAAGAAGGTGGATATCCCCAAGTCTTCTTTGACTATAAATTACATGAACTATGAGTTCATTGTAGTCCAATTTATAATCAATAATACTCTAAAAAATATACATGGAATTAATGGATATAGTATTTAGTCATTACCTTGAGGTTTTTCCTTATTTGAGATATTATTATCTACTCCAAAATAATAGAGGAATAATAGAATCATTTGGATGTTCTATTGAAGACCTTGTAGAAATAAATGTTGTATGAAATTCATAGTAACAATATGTTTTGGATGGGGAAAGTGTCACAACCCCCTCCACACAATGTGTACCCCTCTTGGGATGGAATGTGAGAAGGGAGATAGTGACCCCTATGTACCACCTCCAGTATGCCTCGGGTTCGTAACCATCACTTAGGGTATAATAAACACACAAATGGGAGGAATTTCCCTATAAGAGAACACATGAAAAAGAGAGAGATAAGACATACACCAACCAACTCCATATCAGACTGAAATATATAATAAAACCCAAGTACACATATGTAATTTCAAGAAAAACTACTACAATCAAAAGTAAAAACTTCAAGTACCAAAGGGAAGTAAAAAACGACAATGACCATTAAGCCTGAACAGCTCCTACGTCCCCAAGATAGTATTAACTAGATTGACATCCAACCTTCAAAAGTGTCCTAAAAAATAGTTTATATATACATTGGGTGAGTATAATAGTATAATCAGTAATATCCACCTCAGAGCCTCTCTTGAAAAAGTAAAGAAAGCATGCTAAAACACATTGAACAACAAGTGAAACTAACTCATCACTTAAATAGGTATACTATGTTCCCAGCCTCACCATGGATATTCTCACCAAGTATCACATACAATAGTATATAATATTATAAAGAATATCATGGTACCTAAATACTACTTCCCCATAAGTTTTCCTCATTTCCCCAACATCGCACGTCCTAAGAATCTCTCTCCAAAAAGGATTTCCTATAGATAACTAGGCATAGCACCACACTATGCACCTCATGTAGTAAAAGCACTAAGTCTACACAACCAAAGTAACTAGGTAGTTTCCGGGAGCAACCACATCTCGCATAACATGTATCATAAGTCAGACGTTATACCTCAAGTCATTATAGCCTGTACACCGCGTAAGGATCCTTAACCCATCACATCCTATATAGTTACACCTATAGTAGTCCATAGGACACTATATCTACAATATATGTGTGTGAATAACCGTAAACCATTACATACCTATACACACATATATGGGGGAAAATTAACCATTATGCCTACTAGCAAAAGTAACTACTAAGATAAGATAATAGGGACAAAGGGGGTTTCCAGCCATCCATCCTCCCACTGGAATGTTTAGGAAGACACCCCTAGGGCTCAGAATCCCAAGGGTGTAAGTTTCTATAACTGATTGGGTGGAGTAGTAAATAGAAACAAAAAAGTACAGAATATAATATATCTCACAACCACACTAAGGGCATAACCTAGCGTTGGAATTAACTACAGCTAACATCTCTCGGACTCCTAACTGTCACATCTAAGACTTGGTATCCTATAAGCACACAACCATTTAAATAGATTCATTAGGTTACTTTATTCATTTTTATTAGTTTTAATTTACATTAATTAATTATTTAAACATTAATTAACCATTAATAATTCCACATTATATTTCATTAGCATCACCTGCAAATTACACTATTCCTTTAAAAAGTTACATCAACATTACACCCCAAGATACTCCAACCCCATGGGTTAATCCGCATTCATTCAATTATTTATTATCCACATTATTACTTTCCCATATTCGCAAGCATTCTAGAAAAACATTTTATGTGACTAAATAGAAGGGGGCTCAACTCGTTGACTAGATGAACCACCCGTCAAGTTTTTTCCACATATAGCAAGAGGAAAGACCCATCCTCCCTTGAGAAGCTAAACACAGAATACACATGGAATACCCCACCTGTCTTCACCCATTTTGGAAGGAGGGTAAGAAAGACAAGATATCTTGAGAAGTGGGGAATTTAAAGTAGATAAATAAAAAACAAGAATCAGCAAGACACCAAACATTCACATCCAACCCGTTTCATCATAAACGGTGTCTTCCCCGACAGAAACACACATAAACTACATCTCTCTACTCTAGGTGTCAATTTCTACAACAAATAATGGGCCTCCCTACCCCCAAATATCACAACATCCATCTAGGCTCACATCACAACACAAGAAGTAGAAAAACAATTATCATTTCAATTGTTCCTTTATCCCTTAAATAAGTCATCCGACCTTCAAACACAATGAGCTCTCATAGCTCCAAGAATAAGGCTCTTGGAATTTACCAGAAAGAGAGTATCTCAAAAGCCTACGAGGAATTATCTTTTTATCAAAAACTTATTCTTTAATCCACATATAATTAACCGATTTATTATTTGTAAGTTATAGCTCTGGGGAACCTAAATATAAATCTATCATAGCTATCAAAAATTTATTAAAAATACTTACTACATCAATTTGATTAACATAAAATTACAACAACAACAACCAGATTCATTTACATGCCTCATTATCTTCAGACAAATAATTATCAATTAATTCTGGATTTATGTTCTTTAACAATTTCCATCATGAATGAAAGATAAACAAATAAGGAATAACTATCATACTATGTAGAAAAAAAAGAGTCAATTACATACAATCGATAACAATTTATTTATCATATTTAATTATTTATTATGTCAATTCCATTGTGATCTCGTGCGCTAAAAAATTATAACTATACATTTTCATATAAAATAATAGAGAAGCAATAAATACCATACATCAAAATGTTTCTAATTCTCTTTGAACAGACTAACAAAATAGATCATGATCACCTCTCTTAGAGGACTGCATTCACCTGAGGATGCATATACACTACCACACCGGCAAACACCTAGGAAATGTCCATTAGAAACATGGAGATAGCATTCCATAATAGGTCTAGGAGAAATATAAGGAGATGAACCCAAAATAATGATTATAAATCATACCTTATATTGAATATTGATCGATACTGTTTTATTGTACCAAAACATGGGGTGAACTTGGAGCAAGAAGAACTTAATGGGGAACCAATCAAAGGAGGATGGTCTGATCACACGACTCCTATAGGATGGAAGAAAATGTTCAATCGTCTCACACCAAAGAACAAGGAGGAAGAACAAGGGGAGAGATATCTCTCCCTTTTAGAATATTTATGTGACCTGTGGTTTAAGATATGTTAGATTTTCCGTTAAAATAAGATCATATTAAACCATGTGGTTTGACCCAATAAAGGCATCCTGAACCTTATAAAAAATTAATATAGGAGTTATGGGATTTGAACCAGCCTTAAATCCTTTAAAACAAGGACTTCAATGCATTTAACATTAAAGAAAACATTAAATTGGTGAAACTGGAAAAATCTGGAAATTTGGAAAAGGAAATATGAACCCATTTTGGAAACACTATAGACTCACTGGTCTGGAAACACTATAGACTCACAATTCTAGAAACACTGTCAACTCGCTGGTCTGGAAACACTGTAGACTCATCATTATAGAAACATTATAGACTCATTGGTCTGGAAACATTGTAGACTCACCATTCTAGAAACACTATAGACTCACCGTTTCTATGACACTATTCTTATTAAACCATTTTGGTGACACCGTGACATTGTTCATAAAACTGGAAACGTTGTTCGTAGAATTATAAATTTGGAAATGTGTTGGGGATGAGTCACCTTGACCTCCTAGAACACCTCAACCACCATATTTCCACAAGGGAATTGACCAAAGTGGTCCAAACCACTTCATGAAAAACCTCTCAAATCATTCTCATCCTCAAGAAACCAAAACCAACCAAAAAGAAACCGAAAAGGGGTCCAAACAATAACCCATCGAGATACTTCTCAAAAGAGAGAATTCTACAAGAAGAAACAAATGAAATCCATCTTATAAACATGAATGGTCTATAACCACAAATCAAACATTTTTACATGAAAAGTTTTAATCATCGAACAACATGGGGTGTTGACAGATATATGTGACTCACATTTCTAGGTACTCTCCTCCATGCCATCATGTCACCAGAAGACATGAACCAAGGAGATAGAATGCTAATGAAACACCTTCACTTTGCATTCTTGGATTTCTATAGGCCGCTCCTCAATGGTCTCATCTTTATCAACATTGATCTCTCCCCAATCTATGACGTGATAGTCATCACGAAAATAACGGTAGAGTTGTGACACATGAAAAACATCATGTATCCGGCTCATCAATGTAAGATGTGCTACTCGATACGCCACAACTCTAACATGAGCCAACACCTCGAAAGGCCCAAGAAACCAAGGAGAATATTACTCCCATGGACAAACCTTCAATTCCGATGATGGGGATCCACCTTTATAAACACATGATCCCAAAAATTAAACTTCAAAGGTCTCTCCTATTGATCGGTATATGATTTCTGATGATCTTGTGCTATCTTCATCCTCTAAAAAATTGCCTAAACCATCTCTATCGTATCCTGCACTAGTTCCGGTCGAAGAATTGATGACTCTCCGACCCCAGTCCATCACAATGAAAAATGGAAAGGTCGGCCATAATGGCACCATACCAATGGTGGAGTAAAAACTATAATTGTAAGCTTACTCCACCGAGGGGAAGTTCCTCATCAACAAACCTGCAAAATCTATGACACAAGAGTAAAACATGTCTTCAAGAGTTTGAATAGACCACTATGTATGACCATTTGTCTGTTGATGAAAAGATGTGATAAGGCATAACTAAGAACTAGAAGCATGCTGAAGACCTCTCTACAACCTTGAGGTAAAATGAGGATTTTGATCAGAAATGATCATCCTCAGGACTCCTTGTAGTCACACCACCTCCTCCAGACATTTCCTTGACAGAACTTCCACTGAGCTTGACTCTTTGATTGCTATAAATTGGGGTGATTTTGTTAAATGGTACACTACCACCCAAATAGTGTAATGTCTTCCCTAAGCTCGTGGTAAACTAGTAACAAAGTCCATTGAGATGTCCTCCCACTTCCACTGAGGAATATCTAATGGCTGGAGCAACCACCAGGGACATAGTTCTCGACTATTACCTTCTAGTAGACCAAACTTAGAGACCCAAACTCCGCAACTATACGCCTTAGACTATGCCACCAAAACTGACTCCTCAGGACATGACACATCTTTGTCACATAAGGATGCACTACTAAAGGTGAACTATGGAATTATCTAAGAACTATCTCATGCATCACCAATGGAAAAAAAGACTTTAATGATACAACACAATGTTTTGTTCATCCTCATAGAAACCATCAGGGGACTCGCCACAAAAAAATTCATCTCTCTAGACCACCACCTCTAGATCCCCCAACTAGGAATCTTCCACCTACTACACCAGATATGACTACACGTCATCCAAAAAAGTAAACCTCTTCCCACAACTTCTCCCATATCACGATGTAATGATAAAATATCTTCCATTACTCTCCAAGAATCACCATATTCATGGAATGTATCACTACGCGAGATTCGATTCAATGCATCAGCTACAACATTCCCCTTCTCAAGTGTATATGAGATTTCAAAGTGGTATTCCTGTAAGAACCCCATAAACTGATGTTGTAGCATGTTTAAGTCACACTGGGAGAAAACATACCTCGGGATTTTATGATCAGTGAAAACCACAAAGCTCTCGCCAATGAGGTAATGTCTCTACAACATCAGATTAAACACCCCAGCTATCAAAATATGACCATGGCTAGAATAGTTATGTTCATAGGGACAGAACTACCGAGACCTATAAGAAATGACTGATCTCTACTGCATCAAATAACATCCTAACCCCAGATGCAAAGAATAACATAAACCGCTAAACTGAACTCCCTATGAGGGAATACAAATAACTACAACACTTACTAACTTCTCCTTCAGATACTCGAAAGCAGCCTAAAATTGATCAATCCACACAAATGCCTGACCCTTCCTTGTCAATATTGTTAGAAGAGTTTCAATCCAAGAGAAATTGACTATGAACCTGCTATAGTATCCTACGAGACCAAGGAATATTTTCTCCTCTACAACTATATTTGGGGATTCCTAAGACACAAATACTTCTATTTTTGATGGATCAACACCTACTCCCAGCTGGGACACAACAGTCCCCAATAAACAGACTTCTTGAGCCAAAAACTCAATCTTGGACAACTTCCCAAACAACTTTTGTTGATGAAGAACTATGAAACCGGCATGCAGATGTTGTACATGATCCTTATTAGATATAGATTATACAAGGATTTCATCAATGAAAACCACAAAGAGATTATATAGGAACTCATGGAACATAGTGTTCATCAATCCCAAGAACATAAACTAAGCATTCATCACACTGAACGACATTACAATGAACACGTAATGTCTATGATGAAATTGAAAAATAGTCTTTGAGTTATCCTCATCCTTCACATGCATCCGATGATATCCTAACCACAATTTGATCTTTGAGAACCAAATTTCACCATTGAGTTGATTGAATAAATCATCAATCTACAAATGAGGAAAACAATTCTTCACTATTAGTTTGTTTATGTGATGATAATCGATGCACAACCGCAAAATACTATCAACCTTCTTCACGAAAAAAACCGGTTCACCCCACGATGACACACTCATCCAATCAAAACCACACTATATTATACCATAAAGCTGTATATGTAGTTCAGGTAACTCATAAGGGGCCATCCTATATGGACAAATATATAGTAGAGATTCTCTTTATTGTAGCTCGATCCCACACTTGATATCTCATCAAGGGGGGTAACACTATAACCTCTTCTCGAAAGACATCAGTGTACTCTTCTATGAACCTGGAAAATACCAACTACTGAACCTCTAAGAAACTCATCATTAGCTCAGCCATCATGGATGATAAAGACAGAACATGAATCTGACCCATTTGAGGGCCTCTCTCACCAATAAACACCAATGGATCTCTATCAGCATCGAAGAACACCACCTTCCTCCTGAATAAATCCATGATATCCTGCACTAAATACATCCAATACATGCCAAGGATGACATCATATGGTTTTATCCGTAAACAAAGGAAATCTCCCCAAGAGTAGTGTTTCCCCATCACAAGCTCACAGTCTCTGCATACTTCAAACAAGTCAGCTCGACCACCATCTGGAATAGTCAATGCCAAGGGCACTAGAAGCCTCTATACCTCATGTTCCAAAGCATGGACAAGGGCAGGTGATATGAAAGGGTATGTCTCCCCTAAATCAAACAAGGCGTACACCCATGTAGAAAACAAGAAATGGGTACCTCAAATGATGTCTGGATCGCCTGGCGCTGGCAACACTAAAGCATGCAGTTGACCACGACCTCCTCCAAGACCTCTGTGACCCTAATGATGACCACCACCCTGGATTCTCTCTACTCTTTGAGGATGAGGAACATCATGAGGATGTGCTCTTTTTTCCGCATATTCTCACTACTAATCTAATGCTGGTGTAACCTGCTGCTATTGCCTAAGCTGGAACTCCCTCAATAGAGGAACCTAGAGTAGAACACATGTTCCATGATGACTACTCTGAATGGTTGGAAACTCTCTCTACTGATGACCTCATCCTCCATAAAAAAATAAGCGCTTGATCCCTTAGAATAGTCCTATGATCTGCTTCACCTGGATAAATGATATAATGAGGGCTAGGACCTACCCACGATCGAATATAAATTCTTCTACCTTGAAAACCTAGAACCCTGGACAACAATACTACTTCATGATGAATCATGATGAGTCCCCTCTCATGATGATCTGGTTCTGGCCAATGTACTCTCAATGACCTCTTCCCTCGCTAGTAACTCAAAATATGTCTTCAACATAAATGGGGTGACCTAGGGTTGGATATATAAACACAAATCCTCCTCTAAATTCTTCTCCCTAGTCTCCTCATCTAGAAACATGTTTGATGCATATAATAAAATGTTATTAAAATGTATTAAAACTCTCACACACTGGAGCTCCCCTATCGAAGGGTAAGAAACTCATGGATATTGGATTCCTTTGCTTTCGAAGAAAGAAACTCAACTATGGACTTGTCTCGGAACTCCTCCAATGAGATAGCTGACTCCTCGTGATCCTCGAGGAAGAAGAACCACCACTGCCTCAATATGCAACACAACATTGTCACAACAAATGACACCCAATTCTCCTTCTGAGCACATATAAAATTGAAGCCTATCTTAACCTCCTCTAACCAGTCTTCCGTGACTGCATCACAAATGGAGCACTCATACTTCTGCAGAATCTGGCACTAATACTCTTGGAGTGTCCTCCTCCAAGGGTTATCTTCATCAACCTATACCCTATGGTGATCTGCTGGCACAACCTACTGGACATCTTCTATTTGAACCTGACGAGGACGTTCACCTGGAGTCATACCTGAAAAATAACAAACGATTAGAGCTCCTAATCCTAGAATATGGAGGACTCAACATTAATTAATTAATTGGTTTCCATTATTTATTTTAGGTTATTCTATCCCTAGGTCTACCCATTCAAACATAAGAACAAAGAAGAATGATGCAAGATAATTTTCTAGGTCCTTACCCTGCAACTAGTATCACCTCAATTATTTTAAATTGTAAACTTAACGATCCATGAATCAGATCACTAGGGAACGAAAATGCATATGCCTCAGCCGATTTTTAGTGTTTACATCACTTTCTAAACATGAATGACATCATTTCCCTACCAACCCATGTGACCTCACCTGTTTCTGACACCAAACCCCATCATATCCCTCAACCAGAAATCTGATACAACTCTTTCATGACCCCTCCCCATAAGGTGCACCCCTCTTAGGCCAACAATGTGAGAAGAAGATAGTGACCCCTCGAGTCCTGCCTCCAATAGGCCTAGTTTGGCGACTATCACCGATGGTACAGTAAACACACATATGGAAGGCATTGCCCTAAAAGTTAACACATGTGAAAGAGAGAGATAAGACATACACCGAACAACTCCAACATAGACAGAAATATAAAATAAAACCCTAGTAAACATATGTAATGTAATAAAAAACTACTACAACTGAAAGTAAAAATTTCAAGTACCAAATGAATGAAAAACACGACAGCAACCCCGATCTCCAGATATCTCTAGTAACCCCAAGATTGTAGTAACCATCATGATCTCCAACCTTCTCAAAGTGACCTAAAAATAGTTTATATATACATAGGGCTTGCCTAATGGTATACACAATGGGATCCTCCTCAGATCCCCTCATGAAAACTTAAAGAAAATGTGCTAAAGCATAGTGAACAACAAGTAAAAATAACTCATCACCTAAACAAGTATACTATGTTTGCAGCCTAACCATCTATACTCTCACCAAGTATTACATACAAGAGTATATAATATAATAATGAATATCAAGGGTACCTCGCTACTACATCCTCACTAGTTTTCATCTTTTCCCCCACGTCGCATGTCCTAAGCATCTGTTGCCAAAAAGGCTTGCTCGCAGACACCTATGTATAACACCAAAGATACACCTCATGTAGTACAACCACCAAGTCCACACAACCAAAGAAACTAGATAGTTTTTGGGAGCAACAAAATCTATCATAACATGTATCATACATTGGGCATTATACACCAAGAAATTACAACCCATAATCTGAGTTAGGATCCTCAAGCCATCATAGCCAATACACGTTACACCTATATTAGTCCATATGAAACTATATCTATAATATATGTGTGTGAATAATCACAATCCATTACAACCCTATACACACATATATGGGAAAAAACTAACCATTGTGTGTACCCACACAAGTAACTACCAAGAGAAGAGAGAGGGGCCAAAGGGGGCAGTCAACCATTCATCCTCCCAAAAAATGTTAGGGAAAACACCCACTAGGGCTCAGAATCTACAAGGTGTTAGTTTCCCTAATTGATGGGGTGTGGTAGCATATAGAAACAGAAAAAGTACAAAATATTATATATCTCACAACCACACTAATGGAATAACCTAGTATTAGACACAACTACATCTAATGTCTCTCAGACTCCCAGATTCCACTTCTAAGAATAGATATCCTATAAGCACACAACCATTTAAAGAGATTCATCAGTTTACTTTATCCCTTTTTATTCACGGAACCTATTTTCACATTCAACCAAAATAGACTCAATACAAAAAACCCCAAAAGCATCACCGCAAAATATTCCCAAGCAACCGAAATCAAATTCACAAATTCTCAAATCCTTCCAACATGCTGCAAAACTCGTAGCAAAACCTTCACCGCAGTCATATTGATCAGCCACCAGAAGCAAGCACAGACACCGTATATCACCCCGAAAAAAGAATCCGTTCAATAGGAATTCATCATCTGTCACCGAAACCGAAGCCGAACCGACGCCACACTGCTCTGAAATCCATCTGATAGTTAAATCCCAGGAATCCAGAATCCTGAACTGAGTGGCTCTCCCCCCTCCATGCCACACTAGGGCCAGTGTTAAGCCTTTCCTGAGGAGAAGCTCACCTAGAATACACTAAGATGATGCACATGAAGTTGACAAAAACCATGCGATAACCTTGAAAGGGATGTTGAAGCGAGATCTACCCCTTCGCCGAGTCAACGCTTCAGCCGAATCCATGCCAGGGCCGTTGCAAGGGCTGTCGAAGAAAGATCCACCCCTTCACCGAGCCAAAGCACCAGGATGATGAAGTCAGAGATTCGCCTAATCCATCACTGAGACAATGCACCTGAGAGATGACCGAAATGCTCGAAAGCCTTCACTCAGCCACCCCGATGCCAAGATGAGTGCCGACACACCAGGGAAAAAAATGGAACACTCACAAGCCTTCTCTGAGGCATGACGACAGCAAGCCAGGGATGCCGACACCGACCCGCACCGCCACACGGTGGAGGAGTGGAGGGAACACCTATCCCTTTTTTTAGTTTCACTTTACATTAATTAATTATTTAAATAATTTTTAACAATTAATAATTCAACATTATATTTCATTAGAATCACACCAAAAGTCCAATGTTCCTTAAAAAATTTACCTTAACATTACTCCCCAACAAAATCAAACCCCATGGGTTAATCATCATTCACTAAATCATTTATTAATTTCAATATTACTTTCCTTTATTCCCATGAATTATAGAAACACATTATAATCTACAAAATAAATGGGGGCTCAAATCAGTGAGTAAATGAACTACCCTTCAAGTATTTTCCACCTATATAAAAAGCATAGTCCCATAATCCATTGAGAATATAAACACAGAAATCAAGTGGCATACCCAGCGTGCCTTTACCCCTTTAGGAAGGAGGGTAACCAAGAATAGATTACATGAGAAGTTGGGAAGGTAAAGTATTTAAACAACCAAAAAGAATCAGTAAGCATCCAAACATTCACATCTAACCCATTTCATCATATATGGTGTCCTTCCCGACACCCACTGGCATAAAATGACGCATCTCGCCACTTTAGGCATCAACTGCTATCACAACCAATGGGACTCTATACCCCCACATATCACAACATCCATTTAGTCTCACATCACAACACAAGCAATAAGAAAATAATAATCATATCAATTGGGATCTTAGACCATAAACAAGTCACCCAACCTTTGAAAAAAATGATCTCTCGCAGATCCAACCATAAGGATCTTGGTCTTTACAAGCAAGAGGGTAACTCAGAACCCTACGAGGCATTTTATTTTTATTAGATAGAAGGTTATTTAATCCCCCTGAAATTAATTGATTTATTATTTTCCGGTTCCAACTATGGGTAACCTAAAAGAAAGCTATTATAGCTATCAAAAATTGACTAAACAAGCTTACTATATCAATTTGACTAACATCAAATTGTAACAACAACAACCAGATTCATTTACTTGTCACATTATCTTCAGCCAAATAATTTTCAATTAATTATGGATTTATGTTTTTTTAGCAATTTCCATCAAGAACGAAAGATAAACCAAGGAATCATAGATACCACACTATATAGAAAAAGAAGAGGCAATAACATATGATCGATATCAATTTATTTATAGGGTTCAATTATTTATTATCTCAATTCCATTGTGATCCAGTGGGTTAAAATATGCTAACTCTTCAATTTCAAAAAAATGAATAGATAATAAAAGAATCCTCTACCTCAAAATTTTTTCGATGCTCTCTGAATAGACTAAAAAAACAGATCATGATCACCTCTCTTGGAGGACTACATACACTTGAGGATACAGAGACACCACCACAACGACCAACAACCAAGAAAGTTCCATTAGAAACATGGAGATATAATTCCATAATAGGGAAATGGGAAACAGAAGAAGATGAACCCAAAATAATGATGACAAGTCATACCTTATTTCGAAGATTGATCGATATTTCTTGGTTTTACCAAAATAGGGGGTGCACATGTAGTAAGAAAAACCTAAAGGGGAACCAATACCAAGAGGAAAGTTTGATCAAATGACTCCTAATATAAGGAATGAAAATTTTGAGCATCTCACACATAAGAACAAGGAGGGAGAACAATGGAGGAAGATATATCACCCGTTTAGAAGATTTAACGGAGCAACGATTTAATAAATGCTGTATTTTCCATTAAAATAGGATCACATTAAAAAAATGAAGTTTGACCATGTAAAGGAATCCCAAACTATAGGAAAAATTAACATTGGAGTTATGGGCTTTGAATCAGCCTTAAATCCATTACAACAAGGCCTTGAATGCATTTAACATCAAAGAAAATGTTAAATTGGAGAAACTGGAAAAATATGGAAATTTGGCAAGGGAATATGAAACCATTTTAGAAACACAGTATACTCAACAATCTAGAAACACTATAGACTCACCATATTGGATAATCTATAGAGTCACCAGTCTGGAAACCCTGTAGGCTCACCATTCTGAAAACACTATAGACTCACAAGTCTAGAAACACTGTAGGGTCACTATTTTGGAATCACTATAGACTCACTGGTCTGGAAACACTATAAACTCACCATTATGGAAACACTATATACTCATCGATCTAGAAACACTATAGACTCATCATTCTAGAAACACTATAGACTCATAATTCTAGAAACACTATTGAATCACTAGTCTAGAAACACTATAGACTCACCGTTCTAGAAACACTACAGACTCACCGGTCTGGAAACACTGTAGACTCACCGTTTCTGTGACACTATTCATAAAACTAGAAAAACTGTTACTAGAACTTGAAATTTGGTAATGTGTTGGGGAGGAGTCACCTTGACCTCCCAGAACACCTCAACTACAAAATTTTAGTAAGGGAATAGACCAATGTGGTCTGAGACATTATATAAAGTAACATTCCTAGGGAAGGGGTTCACTTAAAAATTAATATATATGGATCATTCAAAAACATATGAAATTTTAGGATGGCACAAAAAAAACCTATGAAGTAAATCCATAGTTTTCATGTATTACTTGGGTATTATGGTTGATTTGTGAGAAACATATCATGATTTTCAACCCCACTAAACAAGATAACATACATTGGAGTCAGGTTATTTTGGATCGATGAATGTGGATCAAAATGTAATTATTGGAAGAAGAGACTCATCACATCACCTATACTCACATTACCCACCAGTTCATAAGGATTTGTGACAAATTTTTATTCACCTAAAATGATCGTGGGTTATGTACTCATGTAAGATAGCAAATTGATATCTTGTGCATTCTAAAAATTAAATATCCATGAGATAAACTATCCAATACATGATCTATAATTGAAAGATATGAAAATTCTATTAGTGATCTATCAATGATTATATATCATGATAGAAGGAGTTTTTGATGAAAGAAGATGACTGTGAATCAGTATGGTTGGAGTCTTCAAAGAAGATTTTTGAGGTGGTGCTATTTTCCAGTGTTTTCCAAATTTTTTCTTCCAAAAATTTGATAATAGAGAGAAGTGTTTTTGGAAAAGGATGTTATGTTAAAGATTTTGGGAGGTTTATAGTTTTGCACGAAAGTCATATTTCAAGACTAATACATCCAAATAATTCAAATGAAAGGAGGTCACAGAAGTAATTTAGTTGCTACGGAAGTTGAGTTTGTGTGAAATATACTTGCATGGATGGACTTGTGCGGTCAGTGAAAAGTTATGTGAGTTATGGATAGGTTTTTCAAAATAGCTATAAATAGGAGGCTACCCTCCTATATGAGTATCCTAAACACTAATAGAAAATCAGAACTTTGGATCGTGAATTTTTTGAGTGCTACTCAAGTAGTGAGTGTCACGCAAGTAGTGAGTTGTTGAATAAGTAGGGAGTTGTGTGGAAGATGGAAGTTGAGCGTAAGAAGTGATTTCCTTTCAAACTAGATGTGGCATGTATTTTTTGAGTTTCTTGTCAGTAGAAAGTGGAATGAAAGTTGTTTCTTCATGATAGAGTAAAATGTTGAGTGTAAAGTAAAAAAGTTGCGCGCAAGTCACTCACAGGGTGCACAAAATATAATTGTCTTCTTTATGAGGGAGTTCTTCAAGGGAGCTTCACAAAAATTTGTTATGAAGATATATTTTTTTGACCTAGTTCATGGTTATAATACTCCCACTATATTTCGTAATGTAAAACTGTGGGTGTACCCAGTTGATACACAACAGAAATAGAATTGAAAACACACACAGTCTGTTTGTGTGAATAAGAACAAGACATGCACCTAAGTTCATATTTTCACCTTGAAGAAGAATGTTTAATGATACAATAATAGGTTGTTATTGAGTATTGAGGTAATAAAATAAGACACTAGATCACTATTCCATATTAGTGTGCATCAAATAAAAAATAAGAGAGTGGCCAATATATATTCATTTATTTAGGTCATATCAATTGTAATCATATTATGTTGATATGATCTTCATTGATTTAATAATCGCAAATAATTTTTTTGATTCCATCAAGAAGAAGAAGAAGAGGAGCTCTCAGTGCAGTTAGTTTTACAATGAATAATAATGACATAAGAAGAGAAGAAGATTTGATGACCAAATTGATATCAGTTGATTATAATTTGGGTTAGAGAAAATATAGAGTTCATCAGTCCACCACACATTTATATTATCACGACTAATAGAAGAATAAGAGTGTGTAATGTTTTGTTTGTTTCTAGGATGAAGAAAGAGGATTTACTTTCATATTGGTTATAAATTAACAAGTGAAGTTTGTGGAAGAATAAATCATTATTATGGCATCCAATAGGTCTAATTAGAGGGAGGTGTTTATTGGTATTACAAACCATTTTCAACAAGAAGAATAATGTCTTAAAAGGTAGTATAAAGATCCACCCAATTGCTATAAAACATTCACTATTTAATTGTTTTTTAAGTTTTTCATGATTTTAAGGGTATATCTTACTCGTTTTAACCGCAAAAAAGTATTGTTTCCTAGTGTTTTTGTGGTCAAGATTATTTTTGACCATGATAAGTATGTATATACTCTTGTTGAGTAGTGAACCTTGTTAAAATATCATGTTATATATTTAATACTTTTATATAATTTCATGTGATAGGTAAAAGAGAATATGAGAATCAATATCCTAAGAGGTCAAATAGGTATGAGATAAAAAGTTTCAATTGGAATTAGTTTTGAAAATTCCCCAATAACGATTCACCCCCCCCCCCTCAGTGTTAGGAATATTCCAAACTTTTCCTCACAGTATGGAACACGAAATACTCAAGTACATATTCAAAAAAAAATCCCAATATTCACCAAAAAATTTGGATAAATATAACCATTATTTATGATTGTTCAATATCTTAAAATCCTTAAAAGGAAAAACATGTATCATATACTCTTAAAAGAAAGGATCCCACAACCCTATCCATGATGAGGATTGTAAGGGATCAAATATTATTCGACATGAAAAGGATAGACATGGGAATAATAAAGGGAACTTCATCTAACCTTTCTCAAATAATTTTCCAACCATGTATTCATTAGAAGATAAAGGAGGGATAAAATGATTATGAGATTCTAAAGAAAAAGGTAGGGAATATTCTAGAGTTAAACCTTTCTAAAAATGGATTTATATGTTTTAGAACCCAGTTATGCATCCCAAAAAACTATTAATAAAGAAGAAAATTATGGATGATGCACATTGGTACTCCTTATCTATTAATCTAGGAATCCCTAAGATATAATGTTATATGAATTAATAATTTGGGTGCGATAATACAA
Source organism: Viscum album (assembly GCA_963277665.1). NCBI lineage: Eukaryota > Viridiplantae > Streptophyta > Magnoliopsida > Santalales > Viscaceae > Viscum > Viscum album. Next base: position 1,025,420,214 of record OY728166.1, read on the forward strand.
AAAGGGAGACTGTGGAACTTTTTTCTTGATTCTTAGTCTTCCAAAAATTCACTTGTAGATGATAGAAGTCTATGGGTATGAAGAAACTATTACCTATACGTGTAGGGAAACGAGAAAACATAACCATGATTTTTTTCATTGGAATCCCTTGGAATCATAAAAGATATAATTATATATGGGTGGTAGTCTAAAACCATATAATGTCGTCACATTTAATTTCTATCAAAGAGGATTTAACTCTTAACCAACTTAGAGATATATATAAATATATATGAAGTGTCAAGACTTTATAGAGTTCCACTATCCGTTATGTATAAATGAGATCTATGGTTTATCTCATGGCTCTTGAGAAGCCTTTAGAAATAATTGGATACATAGATGAGTTTTAGTACTTCTTATTACCTTTATATGGATGGTATGTCTTATTGTAATTTTCAAACATTGTAGGATATGAAAAGATCATGTTAAATTTATTTACAAGCATGTTGGGATCAAAATCTAACCCTAGTAACGTTTTCAAATAACAACAGTTTCCATTATTGCATTCAAATGGAACCTTATGTGCCTTTGTATGGGAGATGTTTTAGAGTCTAACATGCTGGGATTATGTTGGAGAGTGTAACTTGATGAGACCTTATATTATCCATGAGGTGATAGAGAAGGTTTAAACCATTTAATGTCATATGAAATCCTCAAAAAATATATAATAAATGTATGTGGACAATCATTTATGAGATGTATACTTTGAGGACTGAGGAAAGGTGTTCCTCTATATATAACCATGGAAGAATGTTATATGGTCTTGGAAAAGAGAAATCATATTCCAAGATACATCATCCCCTTTGAGATCATTAATCCCATCAGAATGATGGCATGTCAAAGTAAAGTACCACTGAACCTATCTCAAGTATATGATGTGTTAGATGTATCCCTCCTGAAAAAGTACAGAATAAGATGCTCATATGTACTAAATGCATATGTTATACCATTGGATAATGATATTTCACATGAGGATAATTTGGTGAATATGTTCTATCATAGATACAATGTTCAATGAAAAAAGATAACTCACCTGGTAAATGTGTTGTGCAAGAACCAAATGTTTAATGATAAAACAGAGGAACCATATGATATGATGAAATCCAATTAGCCTCATATGTTTTAGTGTATGAAAGGAAATTTCAGGGGATAAATTTCTATAGTGGAGGGGATAATGTATTGACTTAAACTTTTATAAATGAAATTCCATTTTGAAAGAATAAAATTATTATCAAGTAATATAGTTATTGATTGAACATGAACAACTTTTGTTATTTTGGAAAATTTTATAATATTGAGAATTTAAAATACAATTTAGAATAATAAAAAATGATAATATATCCATTATATATTGACCATTAAGATTAGTATATTAATGTTCTTGATATAGTCCTATTTATAAATACAGAAGAAGCGATGACCTCGACTAGTAGGATCACACCCTAGGAATCCCATTTGTTATAGATTTAGAGGGAGATGAAATCACTAGTATGTTCCCTTCACCAATCCCAATATAATATTCAAAAACTGATTCATTATGAAAAATGTTTACATTAGAAGTTTAGGCTTATCGACATCATGACCCAAACCATGTTTACTAAAGAACCCCAAGAAAATGTTCCATCGCACACTTTGACCATAGAAAATACAATGGTGTAATATGAGGTTATTTATCAAGAACATAATAGTATGAATTTTTGGTATTTTTTTTATTTTTTTTTGTAAAATGACTATTATAATTATAATTCTCACTATTAATTCATAAATGATTAAATAAACAGTTTGATAATAATATTTTTTGATACTAGGGAACAAAATTTGATCTTTTGGGAAATATATAGTTTCAGTAAGGTTTCTATTTTTAATTAATTGATGAAATTTTAAATAAATTTTATTTTAATAAAATAATATTATTATATAACATGTATTTAAATATAAATGATAAAAAAATATGATGGTCAGTGAGAATTTTGTAGGGGTCATAAATTATTAACTTTATAAAAACCCACATTTTTCAGTAAATAGGGATTATTGATTGAAAAGTATAAATTCTCATATTTAATAAATTATTTTAATAAAATAAATATTCTTTTTGAAATTATAATGTCAATATTATAAATTACTAATTTTTCATAATTTTCTGAGACATTTGAATCTTTCGGTAAAAATTAAATATGGTATGAATAAACGGCATGAATTATGAATTTCTAAAATTGTAAAGTGATTTGATAAATAATATAAATATTATAAATTACTGAATATATGTTTCACCTTTAAAATAATATTTTTTTATGTTATTTTATTAATTATATAAACCCTTAATGAATATTCCGAAACCTATATTATATTTTATGGGTTAAAAATTATTTCATTATAAACATGATTCACTTATACATCCCCAAGGGTATGATTTTAATGATTTGGGGTCATTACCTTATACAATATTTAAAAACACTTCTATTTGGTAGAAACCATGGGAAAAAATCTTGATATGTTTTGTGGTTTTTATTATTTTATCATATAGATTCCAGAACCCATGTTTAGAAATTAATAACAAATTCCTATCTATTTTACTATAAAACCCACCAAACAACCAATTCCTATTAACTAAAAACCCTTGGAGAATGAAAATTTTATACCTTTATATATCCATATCTTTCCCCAATTTCCAAAATATATTAATAATACCCTGATGATTTTAGAAGTTACCATCAAAGTAAGTGATCCTCTCCTTCTCCTATTTTTTCAAGATCACTTTTTTATATCATGGCTTTTAATTTAAAATTTTTTATCTTGGTATATGTTTTTAATCAAACCTATTACTATGCTTATGATTTCTATGTAATTATATATCCATTTTTCTCTAATTTTACCCTTCTATTATTGCACCAAAAGTGTAAGAAAAAAATGGTCAGATGATTAACACCTTCACCTATGAACAATCTCAAAAAGAAAGTATTTCTACTTTTTAATAAATTATTTATAAATATATCATGTAAAATATCCTATATTTATTATAAAAGAGCATCCTTTAATTTTTTTAATATTAATTATTTTTGGGAGTAAAATATGGACTAGCACTTTAACATCTATGTGATGATATAAGGGATTTATTATTTTCATTGGGGTCACATCAATTTTTATGGAATGGTCAGGTTCATTTGGTGTGGATGACACTATATTGATGTAAAAAATAATACCTAGGACCTTTTTTTGTATTCTATGTTTTATACCAATCTTATTAAATAACTATATTGAATGAAAAATCCTTAAACCCCCATTAAGATAGATACACTCGATGAAAATATTAACCCATATAACGTTTTTTGTAATCCCATCCTCGATTGATAGTCGTTGTTCAATAGTGATAACTACTACATAGTCATAGGTGAGGAAAATAATCTGAGGGTTTGTGTCATTAACCAGTACAAAATTTTCACTCCCAAGATCTAGAGATAAAATATCATTGAAATTTATATGACACAGACTATATTCATCGAGTTCACTCTATGGATTGATAATTTATATTTCTAGGCCATTAGGCATAGTGAATTGTTTGAGTTAATTTCTAATGATTTATTCCCTTTCATTTTAAAATATCATTTTGTAATGTTTTGATATAAACAAGACTCAAAAGGATAGATGACACAATATACCTAACCTAAAATAATGTATATCAATTATTTTTGTTTAGAAGAGGGAATTAATTTATATATAAGAATCCATGGTATTCCTAGAACTAAATTGACATATATGAATTTGGCAACCACCATCACCTCTAAAATTAAGATAATATGTATAAATTGGCTTCTTGGAAATATTATTTCAAGTGGTTTGTATTAACTCTTGTCATAGAACTAAATTTTTTGGTTATATGGGGATAAGTAAAGTTCATTATGACCAAGAAAAAATGGTATAAAATCAATACAAGATCGATCCTAGAATAATTTTCCAAAAGGGATTGATGAATTTAAATATAATAAAGATTATTAGGGAAATATAATGGAATGAGGTACCCCAATATTGAAATTTCTATTAGTCTACTATGAGTTATAAAGTAAGTATATGGGGGGGGGGTAATATTCCATGTCAATATTTTGAAAAGATTAATTAAATATTTTTCAAAATAAGATTAGAAACACATGAAAATTCAAATAATTATATAATATAAATAATATATGCATGAAATAATATGATCAACTCAACACAGTAGAATGAATAATGTAGTAGAAATGTAAAAATAATGAACATAATAATTTTATAGTTGTTTGGACCAATGTGATCTTACATTTAATATTCACCACACTGTTCTATACAAGATAAATGATATAGAAAAACTCTCACTTTTTAAAGGACGTGATAATTTTTTTATAATTTTGTTTACATAATTTGTGGCATAATGAAAAATGAAACCCACCCTTTTATAGACTGATTCACAACATGAAACACACATTAAATTATAATTATAGTGAAAACTCTATAGACCTACCATTTATAGTGGAGGAATAACCAAGAAAAACATGAACATGATTTTGAAAGTTATAAATATAAATAATAATAAAAATAAAATTTTGGAATTATAAAATAAAATAAGAATATATTTTCATATAAACTCGATCACATTAGCTATAGGACTTCAATCTAAAAATATATTGTAATCACAATGGAAGAACAATAATAATTGAAGTAGTGTTTTAGAACTATATTATCTCTTGTATATAGAATATAAATATATACTTCTTTCTATTTCTATTTATAAACGAGTTATCGAATCATAATTTCATATCATCCATGACAATATCCACATTGGAGTTTCCAAATTTTGATTTATCCATTGTACCTTTAAAATAGTTTCAATATATCACAACAACCTTTAACGAAAAATGAATACCATGATATATATATTACATCTAATATCCCCATTATATATTATTTATGTCTTTAAAAATATTAAATATTTATAACTAATCATAATAGACAAAAATAATAAAAATATAAAAACTATCAAAACATAGAGTATAAAAAATTTGCTTCAAAGTGAAAAAAATTGTAAGATGTATAAATTTATAAGAATAATTTTTCATTAGATTAAAAAATGTGAAAGATATAAATCTCATAAGATACATAAATTTCTAATAAGAATAATAAATAATATGAAGTATTTCATAAGATCTTTAATGCTTAATATATTATACTCTAATAAAATTCAATAGGTAAGATTATCAAAATACTCACCCTTTATATGTGAGATCAATACCTTAAAATTTTTCCAATAATTCTATACATAAGAGGATTAGTTATTATGTAAGAATTTTTAGTCTATTTTTAATATTTCTGTCTAATATGCAACAAGTTACACTTGGAAATCATTTTAAACATTGATTACAAAAGTAGTTTGGTTTATTTGTAAGAGTAAAAATCTTATACATAGTGATTTTTAATATACATGAATTATGAAATTTTTACCTTTCAACAGGTGTAATAATATTAAATTAAAATGAACAATACATAATATGAAACACATAAATAAATTTCAGTAAAAGAAAACTCAAAATTGTAATAGAACAGAATTACAAGACTTTTATTATCCCTTTAAAAAATAATTAAATCAGATATGATTAATAAATAAAAAGTACACAACGTTGTGAATAATTATAAATATATAGATATATATATTAAAATTTTAAGTTATTAATGGGATGTATTATAATATTCAATAAATAAAATTCATACAAAAACTTCAATCATCTGTAAAAAATTATATATCAATCAAAATTAGCACTATTAGTATCTATCCTAACACTGAAAATCCCCCCTTTATGATAATTAAAAAACATAAATACAATTTATTAAAAATCTCACCCATTTTTTAATTATTCAAAATGTTTAAAAATTTATTCAATATCTCCCCTTTTAAATAACATTTATTAAAAAATTTACATATTACTAAAAATAATAAACATGATTAGGCAAGTAATTTTTCAAAACATTTAAAAATTAATAATAAATTTTTATGTCATTAAACCCCCTCAATTAATTTATAAGTATATTAAACATATAAATTTAATAGTTATAAATATCATAGTAGAAATAAAAAAAATTCAATATACATTTTGGATACCCAAAATCTAAAAATAGATCTATATGTTCTCATATATAGATTTTTTTTAAAAAATCGAATAGTATGGAATAATAAACCAATTAAATATAAAAATATGTAAACATAAGTATAGTTGTGATACCTATTTACAAATTTAGTAGAAACTAAAATGTCAAAATTATAATTTAAAATTTATTCCTATAAAATGGTTATGTGTAATAATATTTTTAGAAACAATAAATGTTAATAAGTAAAAATAAATATATCCATTATACTAAGTTCAAATTTAATTCTCTCAAACCTTATTATAACTGAAGGGTAAAAAAAATATCATCTAATTTATTATTAGTTGAATAAAATTCCAAAACCATATCTCATTTATTCATAATATCTCTAATAAAATAAAATCTTCTATCAATATGTTTAGTTCTAAAATGATGTAAAAGATTCTTTAAAATTTAAATATTATATGTATTATCACAATAAATAAGAATTTATTAAAAACTAACCAATAATGTGAGATAAAGTTTTTTTAATCCTTAAATATTGAACATAAAATTTAGAAGAAATCAAATACTTGGTCCTAGCTATAGATAAAATAAATTGGTAATTTCTTCTTTGAAATAAATGAAATGAAAATTTCACCCATTAACTGACTCATACCTCATGTAATCTTTTGATAGATTTTATAACTAAAAAATCAGAAACCAAATTTCTAAAAAATAAATAAAAATTGTGAAAAACAATATAAATTTTTTTTAAATTCATTTAAAATATTTGATTATTATATTAAAAATCATTAAATGAATTTTTTAGGATCAATCTGAAATGTAGAACACATACATACACTTAGCAAGATATCAGGTCAAGTATATGTCATATAAAGTAAACTTCATACTATTAATCTATACAATTTTGTGTATACATGTTTTCTAGATTCATTAAAATAAAATTTATAATTAGTACTCATGAAGGTTATAACTCTAACACATGAGTTAATAATTAATCATTTAATAAATTTATTTCCTAATTTAGATTGATGGAAAAATATTCCATCACCTATTTGAAAAATATAATGTCAGCAAAATAATGTTAATTCAATTTAAAGACTCATATCAAACTCACTAGGAATAAAATTATAAAATTAATTACATAAAAATTCACTTTTGGAACAAAAAAAATCATCCGCATAAATTAGAACGATTAAAATGTCATTAAAAAATATTATTATTGAACAATGCTAGTTCAAATTTCCCTTCATTAAAACTAATATGCAATAATAAAAGTTATTTTTTCAATAAAAAGCGTAAATATTGTTTAAGACGATAGAAATATTTTGATAATTTAAAAACATGATTATGAAAATGTTCATGCTTGAAACTAAGTGGATGATTAACATAAACTCATACAGAAAATAAAAACATATAAAAAATGACTTTTAACATCCATCTAATATAATTTAATACATTTAAAAGAAGAAAAATATAGTAAAATAAAAATATATTAAATCATAGAAGCAAATGAAAATGATTCATAAAAATATATACCTTATTCCTAAAAAGGTTCTTGATCAATTAAAATTGATTTTTTCATACCAGTCTGATCAGATTTATCAATTTTGTTTATAAATATTTTTCCAATAATTTTTTAACATTAGGGGGTTTAGGTAAAGGGAAAAAATTATTTCTTATAATTTCATTATGTTAATAATTTATAAAAAAATCAAAATAGGATCTTTTGAAGATTCCCTTATATTATTATGTAAAAATTGAGAAACAATTAAATAATTAGCATAAAAATTATAAATGAATTTTATAGTTTGAATTAATGATTCAACATTTATAAATAAATTTTATAAAAGTAGACCATTATGAGTTTTACAACTTTTAGTATTAAAGTGAGAATATTTATACTCCATATTTGATACATTATAATTTTGTGGTTCATCTTTAATACAATTAAACTCTTTAAATTATTCAAAAACATTCACCAATTATGAATTCTATATTACATTATTCTCATCAAATATTACAAGAAATTATTCTTTCACAATCATAATTACATTTTTAAACTATATATGCTTTACCAGTATTAAAATAAACTAGAAAATTTAGCTTATAATTTTTAGCATAAAATTTATCAAAATTATCCTTAGTATTTAAAATAAAAAATTTAAAATAAAAACACTTAAAAATAATTTTTTTTGTTTCTTTTCATTATAAAATTTACAAGGGGTTAAATTTGATAAATTAAAAATTAGAAATATATTAAAATATAACAATGTCTATGTAAAGATCTTAACTTTTATAGGATATTATCTTTTTGGAGAATTTTAATATTTTTATCTCTATAGTGAGGTTCAGTATATGAATATTGGATTAGATTATTTTTTTGTATATTAAACCATCACAGGGATGTTGTTAATCGACTCTTACAGACCATTAGGTGTATCGGGTTTTGATATAGGGATAAAGAGTAGGATCGGGAGGTTCATGAGGTTTTTTAAGGCCACTATGACATAGGTTACACTACGGTTCACCTAGTTTAACCATTTAGGCTAAACACAATGATCCCCATGTTGTAGATCAACCTGTAGTGCTAAAGGTGGTGTGTTGTTAATTGGAGAGAAATGAGGGGGAATGGATCGGTGTAGTGGAGGGTGTTTCCCCATATATGAGCACGAAATCTAAGTCAGTAGCCACATAATAATTTCTAAAATAAGGGGATTATGTTGTGAATTTTAATTGGGGGTTCATATGGTGTGAAAAAATGAGGACAATATTGGATACAACACTTGGCATGTAAGGATCTTGAGGGGTTTATGGGAGTGCACTATAGTGTATCACATGTTATGGTACCCACTGTTTTCCCCCAATGGGATTTTATTTTTTTTGGTAAATCCCCCCATTTACCTTCAACTATTTTTGGGTTTGACCTCATTTTTCTTTATTCTCACACACATTCAAACCAGTTGACCCCCTCCATCTTCTTCTTCAACCCCCGTATATTGGGGGGGGGGGGGGGTTGATGTAGTTTGGTTCGTGATACTAGGTGATATATATTCATTTTATTTTTCTTTTACTACATTATTTGGTACCCTATGATTTCATGCGACTAGATTAAGGATTTACGAGGTTTTCCACTATACCATAGTGTAAATTGTTTTATATGATGGTGATTTTGAATACGATGGGTGTAGGATGACATGATATAATGATAACATGTTGTGTTACATCATTTTTATTGAGGTACATGACTATATTTTTAATGGTTTGTTTAACTGAAAAACATTTTATATTTTCGGAGTTTTGTTTTTTCGGTATTTTTTTTGAGATGATGGAAGGAGTATAAAATGTGCCTTTATTGTGGGGTTGGTTACTATGTTATTGAAACAAATTCACTTGGTGAGTTATTTGAATATTATTCATAATATATTTATATTTTAAAATCGATTATAATTTCTTAATTAATTATAATTAATTAATTTTGATTCTTTGGCATATGTTTGGGAATTAAAGTAATAGGTGGTAGCAAGTTGGATTTATACAGGCATAGGCAGGAGCTTACAGGTGGTGATTTATAATGTATATGGGTTCATGGATTAGAAAAGTAGTTTTTATGGATATTACCTATGAGGTTAAGCATGTTTTATAGGGCATGTGATATGTGTTGTCCCTCCACCTTGATTGATTGACTTTTTTAAATTATGTAATTAGTTTACTAAAAAATAATTCCTATGAATTAAATGAACAATGTTACAAGGTCTACGATGGCCTGTTGTGCACTGAATCAATGTTCCAACTACTAATGGCCAAGTGACTACATATAATTATATTACCATTTGTACATAGACCATATAGGGGTGCATGTTAATTTTGTCAACATATTTTCCATTCATATACACGTCTTATAGACATTCTAGCAGATGAGCATGATGGGTTGCAGTGAGTGGACCAAGTATGCCACGATGATCCTTGAAATTACTTATATCCTTCAGGCTAGTTGAGATAACCATGGGGTGAGTTTTCTTTTCATGATTATATGTGATTACTTGGGTTATTATTCCATAGATAGATTTCCATGGCTTGGATGCATGAGGGATGACCTAGTGATGACTTGGGATGTGAGATGGGCTTGTACTATCTTTTGTGGCTAATGACTATATGTCTTGTCATATGAGGCCCATGAGGCCTTCACATGGTTATTATAAGGACGAGGGAAATTATTCTCTGTGAGTGATTGGATTGAAATGAGGGATGAGTTTGACATAAGGGATACCGTATTGGGTGTCTGAACAGTAATGAGACCTAGAGGACCTGGTGGGTTCCCCAATGAGATACTTACACTTATGCGGGTGCGTATGGAAAATGTGTAATGATGTGGAGTCATGATCTTGATAGGGTGACCTAAAATATTTGAAATCTATTTAGGTGGATGAACAACCCTTATGATATTTTTTGATATGGATACAATACACATCCAAGTGTATATTATATATAATATGTTGATTATTCCTTGGATAAAAATTTTATGTTTGGAGTTATATACCACCAAGGGATACCCCAAGTAGTATGAAATGTAACTTGATGACTTTGAATCACATATAATTACCTCTTAGAGACTTTCTTGATTCCTGATGCTTATTGGTATCACCTAGGATAACCACTTAGGTATTAATAATGATGATTTTTACTATAGATCTTTAATTATTGCCTCATTGTGATCGTCTTGGTGATTTATGACTACGGGATCACATAAGAATACCTCTTAAAGATTACCTTGGATCATGATAATAATGGGAAAACCTAGAATTACCTATAAGGGATCAGCTTGGAGCATTATGACTATGAGGTCTCCTTGTAATATCTTTTAGGGATCGATGATAACCAATGATTACTACAGGTTTCTAAGTATTACCTAAAAGTGATTAGTGATGATGCCTGATGGCTATTGATCACCTAAGATAAACATATAAGAATTATCTTGCTTTATATAACTATAGGGATTCCTTTGGATAGTTTCAAGGATATACTATTAATCCATACTACTATATGACAGCTGGTTCTATATTTGGTTAGAACAAAAATGTAATGTGACAAGATACACTGAATCACTAGACAATGTAGGTATAATTGATCCTAGGTGTCTCCTTATATGTAAAGACCCTGAAATTTCAAGGTATTTTTTTTCTTAAATACTTTTGGAATTTTGTGAGTCTGTGCCTTCTGACGACACTTGATTCTGAGGCCCGGTGTGCCCAGAATCAATTTATGAAGTTTATCTCAGGTACATTTAGTGAACGAAAGAGCTGATTTTTCTATCTTTTGAAACGGTGGTCGGAATTGAAATCCAAGGTCACTGATGAACTCGCAGCACCAGTAATTGCTTAAGATAACATTACCGTAGATGCGTTTTCTCGGGAGGTGAAGTTAAAATTTGTGGATTAAATGAGAAATGAATAAAATTGTGGGGAAATTTTATTTTAATACCTTAAGTGGTTATATCCTAAATGGGGGAGTTGGGATAGGACCCACAAGCTCCTAAATACACTTGTCAGTATATTTTTGAGGTGGGGCACACACGAGCCCCAACCTTTCACATTCCCATAACTCTCTCTTAACTCTCATAAAACTCCCCCTTTAAAGACGACAATGTCCATAATTTAATGTGGACCTTCTCTCTCTCCCTCATAACTCTTGACAACACACTTTAATAAATTAACTGAACCACTTCAATTAATTAATCAAGGGTTTGAATTTTAAATTTTGAATGCATGGCATGATTATGTAAAATAAGGTGAATCCTTATTTTATTTTTGGTTGGCTTGTTGTGTTGAGATTTTGGGGAGAAAGATCTTGAGTTTTGAAGAATGCTTCATCTACTTTGTTGAAGAACACCAACTCTCCGATGAATAAAATTGACTCGGCGACCCCGGATTCTCCATCCCCTTCTTCCTCCGTGACAAGGGAGGAGACACCGACGTGGGATCTCTCTAATGACGTCTCGCCTTATAATCTTCTCTCTGTGACAAAAGGGGAGACCCTGCTTCCTCCTCGGGCACACTCTATATTCTCTTACAGAACCTCACCCCACGATGTCGTCTCCCGTAACGCCCGATGTTCGATATCTTTGTTGAGGTAGGGGTGTGTTTTTATTGGATCAATGATTGAATCTTCTTTCCTTCTTGTTTTGTTCACTTTAACCGCCTGCTACCGAACTAATGCGGAGAGACCGGGCCAAACTAACACGGTCCGAATCCTCTCCCAATTTTGTGATTGTTGGTGGTTCTTCGTGTTCTTCTTGGTTGACAAACAACGGATCCTTACGAGTTCGTTAAGTGATGCAACGATCCCAAATTGAAGAATCATCATCATGGAAACCTAGCAGAGGTGCGATGAAAATAGCGGGAGACGGTTCGGACCGTAATAGGATGGACCGCTCTTCGACCGTTCTTCAAGCGAGAATTTAAAACGTGTTTTCAGAGCCGATCTAAAGCCTGAGAATGACAGAATTGACTTCGGGACAACGGGGTGAACTAGAGTCTGAGGTTTCGTAACAAAAAAATGATCAGAATTAAGAACTGGCATCAAGGGAGGCCCGTAGGCCAGAGGCGTCGTTTCTGGAAAATTCCAGACTACACGGTGTGTACTCCTGGAGAACACGCCGTGTAGTGAAGGAATTATGTGGCTAGGGTTTCGGACGTCAGACGACTAACACATGACGTGCGACCTCTATCACACGACATATACTCGCCACACATCAAGGTGGTGGAAGCTACGTGAGACTTGGCGTGTAACCCGGGAATACACGGACACAGTGTGGAGTACACGGGCATGTACTCTACCACACGACCAGACATGGCCAATGGTGCAGGCTAACCCGTGTACCAATTACACGGGTTTGAGAACAGGGGTTGAGGCTGGGTATGGGCGCATGGACAGCGTACACGGATCTGACCCCAGAAATTTGGACACAGCGTGTAACCATACCACACACCATGTACATACTTTTTACATGAACATCCCTTCTACACGGGATGTGGTACATGGACAGTACCCTAGGTTTGAAGTTAGGGCGTGTAACCATACCACACATCGTGTACTTGCTTTTTACATGAACAACCCTTCAACATGGGCCGTGGTACATGGGCAGTACCCAAGGTCTGAAGACACAACGTGTAACTATACCAACACACCATGTACTTTTGGAAAATGGCTTGGTCATCTTGTACTATGTGTCTTGGACATGTTTGTTTGGTTTATCCCCATAATACGTAGCAGACCTTCGGGATACATCAACTCTGGAATTTATGATAGTTGATGTATCGACCCCCTCTTTACTCGTGGAGCATACCCTCCTAGAATTGAGTACGCTGTGTGGGGGAACCCTAGAGCTGGCTGCAACTGCGACGACGATGAAGACTATACTTGGATCATACGTGGGTTCGGCAGCATGGACGACTGTACTTGGATCCTCCGTGGGTTCAGCAGAGATAAAGACTATTCTTGGATCCTACATGGGTTCGACAGTGATGGTTACTGTACTTGGATCCTACGTGGGTTCGTCAGCGACGACTTCTGTACTTAGATCCTACATGGGTTTGGTAGGGGAGATGATTCAGAGGCTACATCTATCATCTCCACCCCTCTTCGTGAGTAGTATACCTATGTGAGATGAGACTTGACTTTCAATCATTATCATCGATGTGATTGACTTGCTTTCCTGTGTGGACTGGCTTCTGGTTTCTTGTGTGGACTGGGTTATACATGGGCTAGTGAGTTGGAGCCGAAATGGAATTGATGACTTAGGTATATGTATGGGATTATACCTAAGTAGAGTTTGTTGATACTTTATGTTTGTATATTTCCTTTTTGGATTACCCTTTGTGGATTCTGGGAGACCTTCAGGGGTCTCGGGGTCCCTACTGAGTATCGTATACTCACCCCTGCACGAGCTATGCTTGCACTACAATGTGTTGGATTCAGACAACAGACAACATTGATCGATGTGGAGTCTTGTGGATCATGATGGTACCTGGAGGTGGACCACCTGGCGAGACGTACACGGAGCAGACAGCCTGACCCGGGGAGCTGAGGAGACCATCTGTACCCACCCTTCATGTGGGATAGCCAGAGGACGACTCGGTGGTTGATGATTTACTTTACTGCTGTTGTACTTTCTTTTCAGTTGTACTGTACCTTCAGTTGGGTTTCTATTCTGGCCCATTTACTTTTCAGCACTTAGTTTGTACTCAGTTTACTTATTGTTTACTTCATCTTGCATTCTCATTTTTGTTTTTTACTTATATAAAGGCAATGACTTCCATTTTATATGGATTTATGCCTTTGGTGCTAGTCTCCAACCCCTGGCCTATGGAAGGCGGGCTTGGGGTAGTCATGGCACAGGCCGTGAGGACGGGTCGTAAAAAATTGGTATCCGAGGAGTCGGTTCTACCGTAGAAATTAGGACACTGATAATTTATTCCGATGAAGCAATAGTGGTAAGGGTATTGTGTGTGGTTATTAGTCCAGGGAGTCCAATGTTTGTGCGGTGGCTGACATATCCATACACCTGGACCCTGACTTTTGATTTCCGACTCAGTGCACGAAAACATTGATTGTATGTGTGTTTCAAAGGTTTTCTTTCTGATTACTTTGTGTCAGCTCAACAGGTATACTGTACTAACTGTGGAACACCTATTACATTTCAATATTTCCCCATGAAGGCAGCCAGCTAGGGTTCCGAGCCACGTGTGAGATGGCATCCCACCGAGCGACGAGGCCTCGGTGAAGGGCCCCATTACAGCGGGGGCACCGGCTGTACCTCTACCCACTGGGCCACCGATACCACCAGCCCCAGCAGTGGAGAGTGCACGCCGCCTGAGTGTTCTATACGGGTTTCAACGATAGAGTCCACCTAGGTTCTGCGGAGAGACGGACCCTCAGGCAGGTGAGGATGGGCTGGAGGCTATCGTCCGAGTCTTCAGATTGGTAGGGACAACAGTATATCTTATGGAGATCCTTGTGGTGAGTCTCCTACACGCATAAATAGGTAGATGGTGGAGCTTGATACTCCAGGTGCACGACGAGGCATCTCTACTTTGGACGGACTTCGAGAGCCTCTTCCGCTCGGAGTTCGATCCAGCCACCCTCCGTACGGTGTGCATCAAGGACTTAATACATCTTCGGTAGGGCAGTATGACGGTAGCCCAGTACTCGACGAGGTTTACCGACCTCTCGCGCTACTCCACAAACATGGTATGAGACCCTTTCTTCCGGGCCCAGACCTTTGAGCAGGGACTAAGGCATGAGATCAGGGCTTCGATGATCTCCCTCAGCATTCCGACGCCGGGAGGAGTACCGGTGCTAGCCCTTCTTGTTGAGAGATTCCTTGTTAAGCCTACTCCAGCAACGAGTCCTACCATAGGGGGACACGTAGTGGAGTCTTCTGCAGCCAGCAGTAGACAAATGTCGTAGAGGTCTAAATAGACCAGGCCTTCAGGTGGGCGACCTTTGGATACTGGTTCAGTGGTGTGGGGGACACACAGCAGAGCCAGTCATACGAGAGCCAGGCGGTGTTATGCATGCAGTGGGAGGGCCACATGGCTTGGGACTGCCCGACCCGCCATGCAGAGGAGCAGCAGAAAGTTGAGGGACCACCCAGGTTGAGGCAGAGGTTCGACCGTGGTGGTCCGCAGGGAGCAGGCAGATGAGGCAGAGGAGCTGACTGAGTAGCAGGTGGTGGGAAAGTCTTTGAGGCTCTACCACCACAACCACCAGGAGGTCCACCCCAACGACATGGAGATGGCGGATAGAGGCAGGCTCAGCTTTAGGCAGTGGAGGCTTATGATCACAGCGCACCTGAGATGATTTGAGGTACTATATGTGTCTAATCCACCCTTGATACAGTTGTTATGGACACAGAAGCGAGTCATTCTTTTATTTCGGCTGCCCTTGTTCGGAGCTCGGAGATTTCGACGGAGCTGTTGGCTCGATCCTTACGGCTAGAGACTCCTACGGGAGCAGACTCGATGATTACGCACTGGTTTCGGCATTGTGAGCTTACTCTAGGAGGCGAGAACTTCGTGTGGGATCTTCTTGTAGCGGCGTTGAGGCCTTACGAAGTTATCTTGGGCATGGATTGGTTATCTACAGTCAATGCTCAGATCGACTATATTAGGTGCAAAGTGAGATGTATCTGCACCGATGGGAGCAGGTTCACCTTCACCGGTGAGAGGGGAGCCTTTGTAGTGAAGGATGGAATTACGCAGAGGAGAGGGAATCTGATCACCCATCAGTTGGATAGTATGATCCTAGGAGCTGTTGATATGAGGAGTTTGAGTTTTACTATTGTGGTAGATCATTATGCGGACGTTTTTCCTAGGGACATTCCAAGACTAACTCCTCACAGATATGTAGATTTCTACATTGACTTGTAATCTGGGATAGGCCCGATATCTAATCCAGCATATCGGATGGCTCCCATTGAGCTTTATAAGATACAAGTACAGCTGTAGGACTTTCAGGGCAAGGGATTCATCCGACCCAGTGTTTCACCCTGGGATTCTCCGATTTTATTCACCAAGAAGGCAGATGAGAGCTTACGACTATGTGTCGACTACCATCGCCTGAATCAGGTGACTGTAAAGAACAAATATCCACTCCTGAGGATAGATGATTTCTTTGATCATCTCAAGAGAGAACGATGGTTCTCAAAGATATACCTCAGTTTAGGATATCATCAGCTCAGAGTTCGAGATGAGGATGTGCAAAAGATGGCCTTCAGTTGTCGGTATGGCCACTATGAGTTCCTGGTTATACCTTTCAGCATAACCAATGCTCCATCAGTGTTAATGAGTCTCATGAATAGGATCTTCTAGCCTTACCGCGATCGGTTTGTCGTAGTATTCATCAACGACATATTGATTTACTCGACCACTGAGGAGGAGCACGCCTACCACTTACGGGTTGTATTGGACACACTTCGGGAGCACCAGATTTATGGTAATCTCTCAAAGTTTCAGTTCTGTATTCAAGAGGACCACTTATTGAGGCATTTCATCTCTGAGATGGGAGTTGTGGTGGATCTTGTGAAGATCGAGGAAGTACTTGCTTGGGAGCCACATAGGAGTGTGACGGAGGTTCAATGTTTCCTAGGTCTGGCTGGGTACTATCAGAGGTTTGTGCTAGACTTCTCCAGAGTTTCAGCCCTGGTTTCAGCTTTGACCAAGAAGTGGAAACCCTTCGTATGGTTAGATAGATGTCATTAGAGCTTCCGGGAGTTGAGATAGAGATTGACCAGTGCACCCATCTTGAGACTACCAGAGGAGGGGATTTGGTACGTAGTTTAATACGATGGATCAGGGACCAGACTCAGGTGTGTCCTGATGCAAGAGTGGGAAGTGATCGCTTATGGTTCACGACAGTTGAGGTACCACGAGCATAACTATGCTACCCACGACCTGGAGTTAGCAGCAGTGGTCTTCGCCTTGATGATTTGGCGGCACTATCTGATGGGTGAGTGCTTTACAGTCTACGCAGACCACTGGAGTCTCACGTACATCTTCTCACAAGAGGACCTGAACCTGAGACAACAGTGATGGCTTGAGTTCCTCCAAGACTATGATTTTGAGATAGTCTATACTTCTATGAAGGGGAACGTGGTAGATGATTCTCTCATCCAGAGATCAGGCATTCAACTACTTGGAGAGGAGATATAGAAACTAGCCGCATTGCAGATATCCTTCATGGATAGAGATGGAGAAGCCTTTCTACAGTCACTCACAGTCACTCCTCTACTACTTCAGCAGGTCAGAGAGGTACAACGTGGGGACATTGACTGTGAGACGCAACGTGCACAGATATACATAGGACATGAACCTGATGGATTTTCTATAGGAGGAGAGCACATCATCCTCTTTAGGGGACATACCATGGTACTAGTTGCATTACAGGAGGAGGTGTTGAGGGAGTTTCACACTTCCCCTTTGGCGGTACATCCAGGAGTAGCGATGATGTACCAGGATCTCAGACGACAGTACTGGTGGCCAGGTATGAAGAAGGTTGTGGCAGAGTTCGTTTCATGATACCTCACCTGCTAGCAGGTGAAGGCAGTGCACCAGGTACCAGTAGGCTTGGTGCAACCTTTAGAGGTCCCATAGTGGAAGTGGGATGCGATATCCATGGATTTTGTGATGGGGCTCCCATGTACTTCTAGAGGACACGAATCCATCTGGGTGATTGTTGACCAACTCACCAAGTCGGACCACTTCCTACCTATCAGATAGTAGGGATCAGTAAAGAGCTTGGGACGCTACTACATTCAAGAGATCGTACAACTTCATGGTGTTCCATTTTCTATCGTCTCCTATCGAGATGTTCTCTTTACTTCCCACCTTTGGAAGGGATTGTAGGAGGCATTTGGGATGCAGCTACACCTGAGCAGCGCCTTTCATCCTAAGACAGATGGCTAGACAGAGAGGACCGTTCAGACTCTCGAGGAAATTCTCCGTGCATGTGTCCTCGACTTTGGTCGCAGCTGGGAGGATCATCTACCCTTGATGGAATTTGCGTACAACAACAACTACCACTCCCCCATCGGGATGACACCATACAAGGCATTGTATCGCCGACCATGCAGATCACCTCTGTACTAGACTGAACCTGGGGAGTCAGCACTCGTTGGACCAGAGATGGTTTAGGCTATGACAGAGAAGGTGCAGATCATCCATGAGTAGATGAGGACTGCACAGAGCAGACAGAAGTCCTATGCTGATAGGAGGTGGAGACCACTGGAGTTCGAGGATGGCGACCACGTTTTCTTACCGGTCTCACCTCGACATGGATTACGGAGATTTGGCCAGGGCAGCAAGTTATCTCTGCACTTCATCAGACCATTCTAGGTTCTTAGCAGGGTAGGGGAGGTGGCTTATCGTCTAGCCCTTCCACCTCAGTTGCACCGGGTGCATGACGTCTTCCACGTATCTCAGCTGAGGAGATACGTGCACGACTCGACACATATCATTGATCATGGGGAGCTGGACATCGATGATAGGGTGACATTTACGGAGGTCCTGGTGGAGATCAAGGATCGACCGGAGCGGGTCCTACCTGGATGGTCGATTCCTCTGGTGTGCATGCATTGGCAGCAAGGGAACCTCCAGGAGATCCCATGGGAGCGGGAGGCTCAGATGCGTGCACAGTACCCTCATTTGTTTCCCTAGATTATGATATATCATTACGGGGACATAAATCCCCGAGGTGGGAGTAATGAAAAAACCCAAAAATTTCATGGAATTTTTTTCTTAAATACTTTGAAATTTTGCATGTCTGTGGCTTCTGACGACACTTGATTTTGAATCCCGGTGTGCCCGAAATCAATTTTCGATGTTTAGCTCAGGTACGTTCAGTGAACGAACGAGCGGATTTTTCTATCTTTTGAACCGTTGCTCGGAATTGAAATCCAAGGTCACTAATGAACTCGCAATGCCGGTAATTTCTTAAGAGAACTTTTATCATAGATGCATTTTCATGGGAGGTGAAGTTAAAATTTGTGGATTAAATGAGAAGTGAATAAAATTGTGGGACAATTTTATTTTAATATCTTAAGTGGTTATATCCTATATGGGGGAGTTGGGATGGGACCCAGAAGCTCCTAACTACCCATGTAAGGTTATTTGTGAGGTGGGTCCCACACGAGCCCCAACCTTTCACATTCCCATAACTCTCTCTTAACTGTCATAAAACTCCCCCTTTAAACTTGACAACTTCCATAATTTAATGTGGACATTCTCTCTCTCTCCCTCTTACCTCTTTCCAGCTCACTTTAATCAATTAATTGAACCACTTCAATTAATTAATTAAGGGTTTGAATTTTAAATTTTAAATGCATGGAAAGATTAAATAAAATAAGGAGAAGCCTTATTTTATTTTTGGTTGGCTTGTTGTGTTGAGATTTTTGGGAGAATGCTCTTGAGTTTTGAAGAACGCTTCATCTCCTTTGTTGAAGAACACCAACTCTCCGACGAAGAACATCGACTTGGTGACCCTGGAATCTCCATCCCCTTTTTCCTCCGCGACATGGGAGGATACACCGACACGGGATCTCGCCAACAAAGTCTCACCTTATAATCTTCTCTCCCTGACAAAAGGGGAGACACCGCTTCCTCCTCGGGTGCACTCCGTCGTTGCTTACGGAACCTCACCCCGCGACGCCGTCTTCCGCAACACCCGACATTCGATATCTTTGTTGAGGTATGGGTGTGTTTTGATTGGATCAATTATTGAATCTTTTTTCCTTATTGTTTTTTTTCTTTAACCACCTGCTACCGAACTAATGCGGAGAGACCGGGCCAAACTAACATGGTCTAAAACCTCCACCAATTTTGTGATTGTTTGCGATTCTTCGTGTTCTTCTTGGGTGACGAACAATTGATCGTTATGAGTTCTTTAAGAGACACAACGATCCAAAATTGAAGACTCATCATCACGGAAACCTAGCAGAGGTGTGATGACAATAGCGACAACGGTTCGGACCGGAACGGGATGGACTGTTCCTCGAACGTTCTTCGAGTGAGAATTAAAAACATGATTTAGGAGCCGATCAGAAGCCCGAGATTGCCGGAATTGACATCGGGACAATTGGGTGACCTAGAGTCTGACGTTTCGTGACTAAAGAATGATCAGAATGAATAACCAACATCAAGGGAGGCACGCTGGCCAGAGGAATCCTTTCTAGAAAATTCTAGACTACACAGCGTGTACTCCTGGAGAAAATTCCATGTATTGCAGGCATTTGGCGGCTAGGGTTTCAGATGTCAGACGACTAACACACAGCATGTGACCACTGTCACACGACGTGTAATCTCCACACAACAAAGAGGTGGCAGCTACGTGAGACTCGTCATGTAACCCGAGAATACCCAAACACGGTGTGGAGTACACATGCATGTACTCTACCACATAGAAATACATGGACAATGGTGCGTTCTAACCCGTGTGCCAATTACACGGGTTGGAGAACACATGTTGGGGCCATGTAAGGGCACATGGCTAGCGTACACGGAGCCGACCCCAGAAGTTTGGACATGAAGTTTAACCATACAACACGCCGTGTATATACTTTTTACACGAACAACCCTTCGACACGGGCTGTGGTACACAGACAGTACCCGGAGTATGAAGACATGGCGTGTAACCATACCACACACCGTGTACTTACTTTTTTCATGAACAACCCTTAAATATGGGACATGGTACACAAGCAGTACCTGAGGTCTGAAGACACGGCGTGTATCCATACCAACACGCCATGTACTTTTTGGAAAATCACTTGGTCATCTTGTACTCAGTGTCTTGGAAACATTTGTTTTGTTTATCCCCCTATGACGTGGAGGAACTTCGAGATACATCAACTCTGGACTTCATGACACTTGATGTATCAACCCCCTCTTTACTCGTAGAGCGGACCCACCCGGAATCAAGTACCCTGTGTGTGGGAACCCTAGAGCTGGTTGCGACTGCGATGACGATTACGACTATACTTGGATCCAACGTGGGTTCAGTAGTGAGGACAACTGTACTTGGATCCTATGTGGGTTCGGTAGTGATGACGATTGTACTTGGATCCTACATGGGTTCGGTAGCGATGTTTACTATACATGGATTCAACGTGGGTTTGGAAGCGACAACTTATGTACTTGGATTCTACATGGGTTTGGCAGGGGAGATGATTCAGAGGCTACATCTATCATCTCTGCCCCTCTTCATGAGTAGTATAATTGTGTGAGTTGAGTCTTGAATTTCAATCATTATCATCAATGTGATTGACTTTCTTTCCTGTGTGGACTGGGTTGTGATTTCCTGTGTGGACTGCGTTATACTTGGGCTTGTGAGTTGGAGCCAAACTGGAATTGATGACTTAGGTATATGTATGGGATTATACCTAAGTAGAGTTGGTTGATACTTTATTTTGTATCTTTCCTTTGTGGTTTACCCGTTTTGGATTCTGGGAGACCATCGGGGGTCTCAGGGTCTCTACTGAGTATCGTATACTCACCCATGCACGGGCTATGCCCACACTACATTGTGTTGGATGCAGATGACAGACAACACTGATTGAGGTGGCATCTTGTGGAGCGGGACCGTACTTGGAGGTGGACCACTTGGAGGGACGTACACGGAGTGGACGGCCGGACCTGAGGTGGTGAGGAGACCATCTGTACCCTCCCTTCAGGTCGGTTAACCGGAGGACGACTCAGTGGTTGGTGATTTACTTTACTATTGTTGTACTTTTTTTTCAGTTGTATTGTACATTCATTTGTGTTTGTATTCTGGCCCATTTACTTTTTAGCACTTACTTTGAACTCAGTTTACTTAGTGGTTACTTCAGCTTGCGTTCTCTGTTTTGTTTGTTTACTTATATAAAGGCAATGCCTTCCCTTTTATCGGGATTTATGCCTTTGGTGCTAGTCACCATCCCCTCTCCTATGTAAGGTGGGCTTGGGGTAGTCACAACACGGGCCCTGAGGACAGGTCGTGACATTAGAACCCAAGGATCCATAATGGTTAGTGATTTAATAATTGTAATTTTATCTATTTAATCATCTAATCATGTCACATGAATATACACAACATTTTGTGGTTATTTATGGGACAAAATCAGTGGTTCCTTACTAAGTTATACTCATACCCTACTCAAGTGGCCATAAAATGTGGGTACACAAGCTGTCTTCACTAACAATAGGTTTATGTTTCATAGAGGCCTAAAGTTCAATGATCAATCCAAATAACTCAGAAAGACTAGATATTAGGATAATGTAAAAATTAAGGACAAAATACATCCTTATGTATTATTTTATTTATTTATATATGTGTGTTTGAAAAATTGGGTGATCAGTCATTACGTACTACCACATTATTTAATATTTATGACTATATGGTTCCGTATTACATTTGGATGTGGAATTACTATCTATTTATCTTATTTTATGTTATATTATTATTATATTAGTGGTTTATGTTTGATTTATTTCTATATGCTTGTTCATAGTTTGATATGGGGGTATTGTATCCCCATGATAACACCCTAGACACCCATAACTAGTCATTAGCATCTTTCTTTTGGGGAGGAGTTCCCATGGTCAAGTGGTTACCTCTCCAATTCAAGAACTTCTCAATGTCCATATTCCATGGGAGGATGTTGCAATTTGTAATAAGATGTTATAGGTGATTGATAAAATAGATTTCATTAGTTTTTTATTTTATCTTACTTTTTTGGGAGATGGTATAGATTTGATATATGCATGTGTAAAATATTCTGATTGATATTAGACTGGTGTGTTTAGAACACATTTTTTGGTAGGAAGTAAAGGTTACTGGAGATAAGGTATTTTTATTCTTAGTTTATGGTTTTATTGTTTAATGATTTCAACTAGACTAACACACATGAGTTTTAGAGTTATGATTAATGGAATTTTGGGATCTTAAACCATTTAAAAGTGGTATATTTAAATATTTTATATTTTTTACATAGGATTAATATGAATTACATGTGGTGGATTATGATTTATATCACTGATAATAAGGTTTTATTTTTTGACAGTGTTAGAAACCACTTATTTGATGTTTTCCTATATATTATAGTGGGGACATTCTACTCATCCAAACCACAATATATGTTTCTTATGATGATATTTCATCTTGTTCCATAGAGAGTTGACCCTTGATGATGAATATACATTCCATTCATGTATCAGATGTATAATGACCCTTAATAGCTAGGTACAAGAATTTAATTCCTTGATTTTGGTTTTGAAAGAAAGCATGACTAGTTATTTAAGGTGTCAACAATAACATAAATGTGGTTTTCTGATATAGATTCTTTGTGGAATTTTAGTAAACCATACATTGAATATGGTTTCTTTATGTATAGAATAGAGGGTGATTCAATTAATATGTATAAATTCTGAATGATTTATGAGTGATCATCCTGAGTGTGGATCCAATATAAAGAGGGTTGGTGAGGATCAACCTGAGGTTTTGATTTATGAGGGGGTAGTTCCACGTGAAGATGTCCTATTAGAATTAGTGCAATACATGGATGAAGATATGGAATGTGAGGTTAGTATGTGTTTTTGTGTGTGTGTGTGTGTATGGATATGAGACTGTGGTTATCAAATGGGTAGTATCTCATGAATTTTCTTGGTGAAAATTAATGACATATTTAGATAATGACTTAGAATGTGATGCCTAATATTTATATATGTGATAACTATAGAGTGGGCAGTTCAAAAAGATAGTTTACTTTTAATTTTTTATATTGGAAAAAATATTTGTTGATCACGAGTTATAATTTACGTGAAATATTGCCTATGAGTTAGGAGGTAGATCTTAGTTATTCTAAGGTACGAGTGGTCCATGTGTTATAGCTGAGATGAGTGGTGTTATATATGTGAGGGTAACTCGGGTGTGTTGTTATAATAAGTTTTTTTAGAGGTGGAAAACAAAGGTTGGTGCTTCGCGTTATGGTATTAGTACATGAATGGTGCTACAATGTATATGGTACATGCATGGTGATTCCACGAGTTTTAAAAATGTCATGAACATTGAGTGCTAGTGATTTAGTAATATGGTTTTGCATGGAATTGTTGGACTGGGTGAGTTCCTGGCCTAGTTGATTTTGTATGTTATTTCAATGTTATGGTAAGAGAGTGTGTAGAAACTTCTCACTATTTGTGTTTCCAACATTTGTGGAATATTTTTTGGTAAAACTTTCTATATGTGATATTCCTTTAATTTAAAAATGGGAACATAGTTTTCTTTAGGATATATGTGTTCGACATTACATAGATAATTTTTATTTATTTAGGTGTGTGAGACCTAATATGACAATATTGTACTCATGGGAACATGATTTGGGTTACGTACCCCAATATAAAGAAGTTTACACTCAATATTTTTGGATGAGATCAATATGGAACACATTATTTATGCAATATACTATTTTTTTGAATTTTGGAATGCACATGTGTCGGATGCGGACTGATGGAAATTGTGAGATTATTCAAATTTTGGTTGCCTGAGGTTTCATGAAGTGATAAATTACCATGTTTTTAGGGATATGCTTGGAAATGGATCAGGTCTTAGGGAATAATCTATCCTGTAATTGGTTATAGATAGGTGATTCCTAGAATGATAAGAGAATTTCTTGGGAAGAGTGACCCACATGTGATGACAGATCTGATGATATTGTATTTATGGGGGGTGTAAGGAAATCCATATTATAGGAAGTGAACCTTTGTGTATTAGAGTTTTTTACCATAATTATAATTGGAATATAAATAATTCTGTAAGGTGATGAACTTGGTGATCATTGAATGATAAACGGTGGATATTTTGTGATTAGATCCCTAGTATAAGCTAGATAGCCACATCGAAACATTACATGAGATAATGAGTCAATTGAGAGAAATCGGGGGATAGAACCATGTAGGAAGGGATGTGTATCCTTGAGATTAGTAATTAAATATTTATAATGGTTATTGTATATATCACTATGGATAATGCCATATCTGGGTTTCAAATGTAGAGATGGATGGATTTTGTGTGTTGGATCTGGTTATGGGATGGGTTAAATGCGATGAGATGGTTAGTCATATTAGAGATATATTAGTGATCATGGTGATATCATTATAGATAAATTTTTTGGTTGGTGATCCAACTATATAATTACATTGGGATTCAGTTTTAGGGTTCTGTATGGATGTTTGAACAATATTGAGATGCCTTCAGAAGTAATGGAATTTAAAAGGGGTGATGAGACAATTGGTCCACAAGTGGGATCATGTGTTTTAAAATTGGTTATCAATATTGGGATTAAAAATTATTCTTTATATAATTTTATGTGGTGGGTTTTAACCCAGATCGGGTATTTCATGTTTGATAGAACAAATGTATTTTGAGTATCAGTCAGGGTTGTACAAGGAAAAGTTCACATTTTTCAGTCCTGTCAATTGCTGGTGGAGAATAATTTCATTCAGTTTGAAAATTGATTTTAGTAGTGTCACTATGTTATGAATGATTTTTTATTTTTATTGGGTGTGGTGATGTGAAGACCACACCAAGTGGATCATTGGACTTTCTGTAATATTTTTTATTAGGAAAATTTTTTTTTGGGGAGCACCATGGCATAAATATTTTCCTTAGGAGATGAGTCTTATGATGTGAAGAAGAATAATATTATATTTAAAATTATTGATAGTATTGTGTTTTCATTATCTTGGTATGTATGGTTAATATTTATCTTAGTGTTTCAGTGTAGGTGATGATCATTTCTTAGGTTTTGATGACATGTTACAATCATGTTTGGAGTTACGCATCAAATCCTATATTTTCATTCTAGTGTAGATCACGACATTTTTTTATGAATTTATGACTGATATAAGGTGGTTTTAATGGTTAAAAATATTTCAATAATTATTCATTATGATAAGTGATATAATGTAGAATTTTGGAAATCCATATTCACATGAGTTGTGAAATTATGGTGGAATTTTAAACTTTGATCTCTAGTGTGAGGAATAATTCATGAAATGTGGTTTGGACCATGTTTTTTAGTGTTTTAACCCTTTAAGATATGTTTTTGGATATTGATAAAGGCCTAGAAAGATTTTTTTGGTATTGAAATGGGATAAGGATTAGGCTTATGGGGTATATGGGGTGCATAGAGGCCACCACAACTTAGGTTATGTTGTGGTTCCCCAAGAATTGAAATTTTGACTCACCACAAAGATCCCCACACTGTAATAGTATTTTTGGTTCCTGGGGAACACATGGTGGGAAATAAAAAGTGAATAGGGGGCATGAATCAATATACTGGATGACATTTCATACCAAATGATCTTGGTTTTAGGGTAGGGGTCCATGTTGTAGGGTAATGAGCTGAGGGATTTTGCTTGAACTTTTTGAGTGGTAGGTCCTTTGGCAGGAAACATCATAGAGGTGATCCGACAAAAAACTAGATATATCATTATCTCTAGGGTTGGTAGGGCACACTCCATGATATAGCACAATCCATGGTGAAAACTGTTATTCCCCTATATGATTTAAGGATTTTAGGGAAAACCCCTTTCCCCCATATATTTTTTAG
The DNA here is from genome assembly GCA_963277665.1 of Viscum album. NCBI lineage: Eukaryota > Viridiplantae > Streptophyta > Magnoliopsida > Santalales > Viscaceae > Viscum > Viscum album. Next base: position 1,025,447,500 of record OY728166.1, read on the forward strand.
GGGTTCATCCCAATCTTTCATCCTTTTCAAAAATACTGAAGCCAGCTACCCCACTATCTTCTTCTTCAGCCCCCTAAAATTTTGTGTGGATTTTAATGAAATATTGGATGTGATACTATGTGATATCTCCTCCTTTTCTTATATTCCAGTTCTTCCTTGTATTCACTCTAATTTTGTGTGACTTAGTTAGGGTTTGGTGGTGATTTCAACCAAATCATGGTAGAAATCATCTGATTTGATGATGATTATGTATGAAATTATTATCATTATCCAAGATGATTGTAAAATGATGTTTCAATTGATGTAAATAAACTTATGATTTTTTCTATATTTTTTTATGAAACTGGAAAATACTGGCTATTGATAGGGTTTCTATTACTGAAGATTATTCATGGGATGGTTTTAGGAGTATGTCATAGACCTTCCATGAGAGGTTGGTTTCCATCTAAGTTTTATGAGGCCACTTATTATGTTCTACCTCAATTATTCCAAATGAAATTAAATAATAAAATTGATTAAAATTGTTAATTATTTATAATTTTATTTTAATTTATTTATTTGGATGATTTATCTTGAGTTAGATCCTCACAATGTTGGGTGGTGGCTAGTTTGAAATTAATGAGATTAGTTAGGTGTTTTAAAGATATTAATTAAAAAGTAAATGGATTTTTAGTTGAGAAATTAAGTCTTTATACGTTTCCCTATGCTATTATGGATGTTTTATATGGAATGTGATATGTTCAGTCTTGAAATATTTATAGATCGAGCTATTTAAATTATGTAAATTTTTAATTAAAAAAATTCTGATGAATGAAATGAATAATGTTCTAGTGGATACGATGGATCCTTGTGTGTTGGTTGGATATCCCAACCCCTGATGACTGAGAGTATAAGTATAACTATTTTCTATGATGTACATAGACTCTATAAGGTTATATGTGAATAATGTAGGCATAATGGCCCTTAGTATAGGATAATTGAAAATCTCTTTGTAGAGAAACATGATGGGTTAGTGTGAGTGGCCATATTTATCATTATTGAAACATTATATTCCTTATATCATTTGGTATATTTGATGTTACCATGAAACAAGTGTTCTTCCCCCCACTCAGATGTGAGTAACTTAGTGGGTATTCATTTATTATATTTATATAGTTTTATGCATGAGGTATGACTTAGTAATGCCTTGTATTGTGAGACACATGTGGGTAAACTCTTGATACTAATACCAATATGGATTGTCTTAAGATCCTGAGGAGTTTGTGACATGGTTCTGACAAAGTGGATGAATGTTTTCCCCTCATATTAATGTGAACAATCTAGGGGATTAGTTTTATATATGAGATCCTAGGTATGGTTTTTAGACTGTGATGGTACCAAGGGGTCCTAATTGGTGCCCAAATGAGATATTGACCCTTAAGAGGGAACATAAATGAAATGGGTACTAAACAATATTTGTATGCATGAGAGGCAAACCTCAGAGATGTGAGTTATATTTGGGTGGATTGAAAACCTATATGTGATGTTTTTATAGGGACATATTTCCCGAATGATTTTCTTATTAGGTATAATATTCCTAGTATTACTAATATCTTAATCATTTTCCTAGGGTTATATGGGCTGCATATGGTCACTACTAGTTAGAAATAATGCATGATAACAATACATCACCTAAAATTTAATCATAGGGATTGACATGAAGATTTTTTATTAGGGGATAACTGGGGATTATGCCATAGAGATGGATGATGATTCCTAATTACTGTATATTTTTTAACACCCCAATATTATTGGATTTGTTTTATATAAATACTATATTCTATTGTGTGTGGTATATATAACATCAATCATAAACAGACTATGGTATAATATTATCAAAATATGACCATTATAACCTAAACAATGTACTGGAGGGTGTGAATAGGAATAAAAATACTATGAAAAATAGGTATAATTTTTTTACTTAATAAAATGAATATTAAATCATTTATTTATTATCAATTCTCTGAAAATGAAGATTAAATCATTTTTCATTAAAAGAGATGTTTTCATAAAACTATTTTTTATGGTGAAATGTATTTTTATACTAATAGATTAAATTTATCATTATTTATAAATGGTTTTAATGATATAAGTTAATTATATATAAAATTTAATTAAATAACATTCATATATTTATGGTTCTCAGACATGAAATTAGAAGAAATTAATTTTGTGCCTTAAAAATATATTTTCTTGGAATATTGTTTTTATTTCAAATTCTTCATGGTTTTAATATTTAGTTACTTCCAATTTTTTAAATTATTTTTGAAAAATGGAAATAATAATTAAATAAGAATTTAGAAATAGTATTTGAATGAATTTTATGTATTTTTATAAAAAGGATGATTTTTAAGTTATGATTAATTTCAAAACTGTTAGTTATTTTCTTTAAATAAATTAATTAAAAAGATTCATTTTATTTAGTTTTCTATTTTACAGTAACATTAGAACTCTTTTATTAAACATAATTTAATTAATTTCATTATAATCAATATAAATTTTATTTTTCGATTAGATCATTTTTAATTTAAAAAAACAAAATTTTCTAAAAAAATTATTTTCATTGAGTTTTTCACTCTTATATTATAATTAATTTTTGAAAATTATATAAAATTGAGATTTAAAAATTTATTAAACATTTGGGATAATGAGGATCAAATTTACTAATGAAGTTAATTTCTTTTTTTTCGTTATTAATAGTAATTTTGTTCAAAATATATTATCCATGATAAATAAGTAAAAATTTGAAATAAGGTTAAAAATGAGTGATATGTTCAAAAATTATTATCTTACTAATTTTTGGATTAGATTATTTTCACAATTATCACCTATGATTTATAATTTTGATTTTTTAAGTGACATTTTTCTTATATTTTTAGCTTTATATTATTTCAGGGAAAGGATAATTACAAAATGTCACTCTCTTTACTTTAATATCAATAATATTTTTTTAATATGGAAAAAAGAAGTTATAAATGGTTATTTTGAATATTAATACATTTTTATGATATTAATTTACATTTAATTTTTAGTGATGATATAATCCTTTTAAAAACTTGTGTAATGATGATACAATGCTTATGAAAGAAGTATAAAAATCAATGTAAATAATTTTTTAGAATAATAAAATTTTGATTAATTTGATGAATTGAATTTTTAAATTAATTTAATAGGTAACTTTAAAATATAACTAGTGTTAAATTTTTATATATTAAAATTCCATTTCTATCTTGATGTATTTTAATTAAAATTAAATAAATAGTTTGAAATGAGATTAATGTTATTTTATGATAAAACTATTTTATTAAATGACTTAAAAATAAAACAAAAATTAAATACCTTATATTAGATGATTAATGGTGTGACATTTCATCCATGAACAACTTTTGAGCCACTCACCACATTATAAGTAAATATATAACCCTAAAAGAGTGAAAATGGGTTACCAAAAATAATGCTACAAATGGTAATTGAGGGGTCAAACAAATGATACAATTTCAAATGAAACTTACCCATGTAAAAATTTTCTTAGTTTAAAGTATTTAGAACATATAATTTCCTCAAATTGTAATTATATACATTTTGTTCCACTTTTCATGATTATAATATTTATAATATTTTTTTTATTTACAATTGTATCACTCCCCTTTCTTATAAAATCACACAACCTGTCATATCTATATCACCCCATTTGAGAAATCTATCCCAGAAAATACCAACCCAAATCTCTCTAAAAAATCCCCACCCATGTCCTAGCTGTCCCGGTCTCACCAATGGTCTAAAGGATGTTTCCTAAAGAAGTAAAATTCTTAATTGAGAGTTACATGTTTATTTTTTCTGTAACCTCAATAAAATCATATTTAACCACACTGATGTAAGGAAATATGTTTCTTAAATATTATGAAATATTTTTATGATTATTGTACAACCCATTTTCATATCCTTTTATATCCTATGGAAAATGAAATAATCATTCAAGCGTACGTACAGACTACCGTCACCACGAAGAGATATGTTTCATTTCTCATCCCTGGATCATATGCGTGATTAAAATTATTTATCAAATGAATATATATGATATTTTTTACATATTTAAAATTATTTAAAGATGAAATATTACTAACCTTCTTACATTTTCAATCTGTTGGATAATGATAATGTCTATCCTGCGAACATGTGGAATCCAACCCACATGAAGTGCTTTGATTCGTTTTTCAATACCATGTCACATGGATTTAAATAATAAAAAAATATTAATGGTTAAAATAATTATTAATCAAAAATATTAAAATATTATATATGTTATTTATTCTCTATCTGGTAGAAATATGAAAAAATTATTTATGCATACATATGAACTACAATCTCCATGGTATGTATTAAGTTGTTAATTCTTTATAAATTTATTACATGTTTGGTATTAATAAGGTATATAATCTGTAAATATAATACTTATAATTTTTTTATGATTATGGAGTAAATTTAACCATTAAACCTTAGACCAAGTCAAAAAATCAAATCATTTTTAGCTTATAAACTAAACATCCTTAAAATATCCAACACAAATTTAACCATTTTAATAAGAAAATAAATCATGGTAAAAAATAAAATGAATTGAATAATGATAATGGAATTTAAATGAAAATGTTTATTAATAATGTATAAAAACATAACAATTTTTTACTCAGGAGGTTATACATATAAATGAAACGTGTTGGGACATGAGTTAAGGGATTTCATGTCTTAAGTTCATTTCATTGAGACTTATTCCATTCTACCACATATTTTCTTTTTTTTTTTGTGTAATAACAACTTTACGAATTTATTTTATCATTTATTTACTAAAAAATTGTTGTAAAAATCTATTTCATGATCTCTTCTTTAATATTATTTTGTTTCAAAAATTACATTTGGTGTAAGTAATTTTTCTTTAATACCTTATTTTAGAATATTACTTTTAAATATTTTCCTCCATTACTATGTACTTTTAAATGATTCAAGAATTTTATTATTTATAATTCATATGTTTTTAAATTTAATTTTAAATTAATTTTGAAATAATATTACAAATATTTTAAATAGAATGTTTTGAACAAATTTTATATGGTAAGAATTTTTTTTTCAACATATTTTTCCTGATTTTATTCAAATATATCATGTAAATTTTTTGACATAAATATTACTATTCATGTTATCATGGTTTTAGAAATTAAATGAAATTACATTCTATTTTGGTGAAATTTTATTTTTAAAGTGTTAAAAAATGGAATATTTCTCTCAATTATTAAACAAAATGAATAGTTATTTTCTTTTGGATTAAAATGTGTTTTTATGGATTTTATGATGAAAAAATAAATATTGTAATTTTTATTCATTATATGATACTAGATCAATATATATGATGATATGTAATCTTGATATACATCATTAATATTGATGATCTTTATATAGCTCTCTAATGAATTATGTAATGAATAGACTTCAAATGGAAAAAAATGACAATGATAACCGAGTAAGTTAATCATTTGGAATTAATTGGTATTTTAATATTTTGAAATTTGTTAATGATTATTGAGTATGGGTTTTAAATATTATGCTCATAGATACTAATTATATTCCTATTAAAAGTACTTATGGAAATATTTTTATTTCTTAGTGAAATAATATTTTATGAAATGTTAATGATGAATGGTTGGTTTTATTATGTTCTCATATCAATAATACTTCCATAATCGGGCTTCTATAATACTAATTTCTTTTAATGTTTTTATTTGTGGTATGTTTTAGTATCATATATGGATATTTTTTATTTATTTTCTCAAAGTTTTATTTTTAAACAGGTAATGGTTATCATAGGTTATCATGTTTTTCAATTGACTAATGAGTTTCCTTTATTTTTATATACAATACACATATTTGGTTTTTATCATACCACATTTTCAAAAAAATTTCCAAGATACAAAATTTGTGTTGAAACTATTATGAATTATAGTTTCAAATATATTAAATTGGCCTTAAAGTGTGTAGGTATTTCTTGAATAAAGAAATAATATAAACATAAGAATATAATCTTATATGAAAAAGGCTATTGAGTGTTAGTGTCCATATGTAATTTAATGGTTTTCCAAATTCGGTAAAACTATAAAACTAAATGATCCAAATAAATTATGAAATTAAAAACCATTTCTTAAATCTTAAAATTATTATTTTTTATGTTATAAGGCATCTTAGTTCATATAAAATGATTTTTTCCCTAACATATAAAGATAAAATGTTTTAGAAGAGAATATTTCTAGACTTTTAGGTATCATCATGTGTTAATAAGTAAAAGGATGCTCATAATTTTAAGTTAATAGATTATTATTATAGGGTTTATGTGATGGGAGTCTAAAGATATTAAGTATATTTTTGGAGTCATTTATGGAAATTGGAAACTAGGTTTTTTTGTGTGTTTTAGTGAAAAGATTATTTGAGGTTGAATGGTTTTATATTTTACAGGCATAAGATGAAAGATATTAATAACAATTATGTATAATGTAATAAATGATAATGAGGTAAATAGTTTTAATTGGGATAAATGGTTATTATTTTACCATCCTAAACTTTTAAGATATTATTAACTATAAATAATTCAATATGGGTGATAGATTTCATTACCTACACGGCCAATCTTAAATGGAATCACGATATATAGAGCTGAAATATAAATGTTTAAGTACGACTATGAAAAAATATCAATTGAATTAGTGTGAATTAATAGTATCAAAGGCGTGTATAATTATATATATATAGAAAACAGATTCTAATATTAATATAACTGAAATTCAAATAATTTGCCTAAAATGACTAATAGGATCATTTATTTTTTAGAAAATAATTTTTCTAAAAAAGAGTGTTTTATGAGAAACAAAATCTGATTTCAAGAATAATATGATTAATGATATATTATTTTTGTTATTAATAAGTTGTTATAAAAAATCTAGTTTGAAAATGATCTTAAAGTTAAATAATAACAGTTAATATTTGGAAAGTGCACTTTACAATATAAACTGTTTTAAATATATTTTACGATATTAATGAACATTTTCAATAATAAATTTTGGAATGTGAAATTAATAAAAATTTACTCTATATTTAATTAAATATTTCAAAATTTACTTATTATTAATTTTTTAGGTTCTTATAAAAATGTTAGTTTTAGTCAAAAAATTCAATTTTCACGAAACATGAAATTTTAATGATATTTCCATTATATAAGAATGTACAAAATTTCTATAAAACCATTTATGTAATAAATTATGAATTTTAGGAATAAAATTATTTATTTAAAAATATTATTTGAACTTAGAAAACCTCTGATAAACATTTTTATAACTAATTGAAATGTCACTTTAGTATGAAATAGATTTTTCATCATTTCATTGAATAAATAATTTTGCATTACTGATTGAGTTTTTGCTTGAATTGGGAGTATAATTAACATTATGTGTCTTATTATATATCACTTAGTGCCATTAAAATCACCATCGAAGATAATTTTAACTTATATATAAATATAAATCCCAGAAATTTTTTTTCCATAAAACATATTTTGGCATGATTTATTGCATTAATTTTAAAATTAACATTTCATAACTATAGATTTTTTTTTCTAAAATAAATTTAAAATTTGAGAAAATAATATTCATATTATTTAATAATATAAATTTTAATTTGTTTCTTCAAAATTAATTACTATATTAATAAATTAATTAACAAGGTTAAAGAACAAGAGTTAAATTCAGTTTAACCTAGTGTTAAAGTACTAATTTTTTTTAACAAATTCCTATAAATTAATTGTTAAGTTTTGGATCAACCAGGGTGTGTGTACACTAAAATTATTTCTATTTTTGATCCATTGAAGTTGGAACGATAACATCACATTACTAAAAATGTTAAGGGCTATTCCAAAACTGTCCTTCCTTTTACATATAAGATGGTAAACACCATTCAATTCAAGACTCATATATTTTTTAATTATATATTGAAAATATGAAATTTTACGTTACTTATAATCCTCTATGATGAACATAAAACCCTTCTCACTCATATTTATAATATAATCGTCAAATTTAGGGATACCTTTAATGAATATTCATGTCCATCACATGAGTATTATCAAATACCTAGTTTTATTCCTAATTATCTACTTTAAAATATATTCTATACATACTAAAACAATTATATTATTTATATTTATATACTATAATGCTACTATATCAATTTTATTATCATTTTTCAATCATATACCCTATCCATTAAGAAAAAAAATTGTTCTCCATGTGTTTTGTGTACAACTTCCCCCATGACATAACATGTTTTTTTATTTTATTTCCCAACAAGGTTATATATAAGGATGGAATTAAATTTAAATATTATTATTATTATATTATGAATGTTCTTCTATGAAAAATTATAGAAAATATTAATGATATGATCAAAAAATGATTATAATTAATTAAATCCTTGAAAATAAGAGAAGTAAGAGGAAATTGATCGTTTTTAAGTAATTCCTTTCAAAAAATTAATTTATATTTATTATTAATTAAAATTATTATATATCTCATTAATAAAAACTAATTATGTTAATTATTATTTTTCTATAATAATATTATAACAAAAACATCTCCTAATCCTCTATTGATAAAGATAAGTATATGTTTTTGTCGGTTTAACGACATACATGAACAATACAATAAATTTATATTATAGGTGACCATGATAACTTATTTAATGGTTTAATATGATATAAATATAAAAATAGTGTGTATTTTGGTACTATAAGGTTTATATAAAAGTGTTACTAATTAATTAATAAAACACCTTTTATTCATTAAGAATCACCAAAACAAAATATATGACAATTTCGTCTTCATGGTTTGTAAAAAAATTAGATATAAATACAATTATTTCATTATAAAATGTATTATTAGATCAATTATATTTCCTTATATAATCTAACAGTGAAGGAATTTGAAAAAAAATAAAACATAAAAATATGAGTTTAACGATACTAGTTTATAAGCACAAAATTTTACTTACTACCGATGTGGAAAACCAGATGAATTCTTATTGCGAATATAAATTTATGAAAAATATAAATGAAAATGGTTCTGAGTAAGGTTATGAAATTATTTATTAAGATAAATTATGTTTTTTATACATGAGGTTAAAGTATACTCATAGAATTTAGGATAACAGGTTAGGATTTTAGTCTCAATTTCCTTTTATCGAGATATCATTATGTTATACACCATGTTTTCTTTTTTATAGTTTACATTGCACCCCATTTTAATTTATAAATAATTATTCTTTTATATTTCATGAAATTAAATTTCCCATTTCATGTTTAATTTTCTTGGTATTTTGGTTACAACTTATAATTATTGTAAGGGGGTTTGTCTCAAAATACATTCTTTGAGACATGATTTGTAATTTTCACCTAATTTCATTTTCAATTGTATATAAATCATATTTTAGATATAATATCATAAATTATATTTTAATAATTATATTTTAAGATCAATTATAATAACTATATTTCGAGGGTTTTTTATTAATGGGTTACTCAAGATGGAAGGTTTTTCATGTTCTCAATTCCGATTCTTTGATATATTATACCTTTTATGCACCATTTCTTCATTGAATGGTGTATTAATTAACAAGGGATATATTTTTATCATAATACATTAATTTAATGGGACATAATTTCTATATAATTTAACCTTATTTATGTGAATGTTGATTCATTTTTTCCTAGTAGTTATGTTTTTTGTAACTCAAAATTTATTTATTAAGTTAATATTATTCTCGTGAAATTATTTCACAAAATTTTGGTATATCCTCAACATGATTGTATTATTTGGTTTTGTATTAGTATTTCTAGAGGATAAAAATTTCTACAACAAAACCCATTGAAAAGTATTTCTCACTTCTTGGGATATGCTCTTTTGAAACCATTTAAATTCTTCCTCCAGATGGATTATGGTTATATTATTCCTATATTGACATAGGCATATAAGAATTATTATATATCATATATAAATTACATTTTACATAACTCATATTGGATGAAGTTCAGTAATAAGTATTTTTATTTTATTTATATGGTTAAAATTATTTTCATTTTTTATATTTTTATTTTAATAAAGACAATTATTGATAAGTTAACTATGTGTTGCTTGATCATCTATCTACTTTCTCTGGATGGATTTTGGTCATGTTATCTATTTTATTGTCATGAAAAAATTTAATGAAGTTTTCTATGATTATTGAAAAATAATGTAGGTTTATCATGTACTTTTATTTTATATTCATCATTGTAAAAAAATCTATGTTTTTATTTAGCCAAAGGTTCCTTAGAGAATGATATAAAATTTATTATTAACTCTTAGAGTGAATGCCAGAGACATAATAAATTAATGGGTGGGGCCTGATATTATTTATCCCCTAAACTCATTTATAGGTATCATGAAACAATATAGGTTGGGCATTAGTTTATGCTTCATCCCATAACAGGATAGTTTCTTTGATTAAGACCTTGACATCAGGATGTCCTGACTACGATCTTGATGACATGTAATGTGTCTTAGTACAATGCCTTAACATCCAGTTTTTGATTCCCAACATTATGAATTCTACCATTATTAAATTTGTATTATTGATATCCATTTGTTTATTTATTATCATGTATATATCATTTTTTCCTATTTATTATGGATTCATGTTGTTTACTGGTTATTGCCAAAATATTTTTTCCAGGTTTATACCAAAAATGATTTAGTTTTATGTTTTCACTTAATGAGTTTTTGAGATCACCCCTTATGATGTATTAATTTCCTCAGGTTATAGAGACAAGTTTTTCACATGACATGTTTTTAAGGAGAAAATGGGATATAGAATTTTGAGGTGTCATTAAAGACTTGTAACAAATGCATTAGTTTAATATATAATTGTAAATTTTTTAATTTGACCTAATGAACATTGGGGTTACTAGTTTATATTGTGTCCAAATTCCCCAAATCTATAATCTTTAAAATATCATTTAGATAAACTCTATTCACTAATTTTTATTTATTCTTTAATTATGGGTGGTCATATCTAGGAATTTTTATCTCATACTAAAATAAGAATGTATAGTTTTTATTTATGGAACAAGATCTAGGAGTGTGTGTTCAGGGCATCACAACTATTATTAATGGAATGTTTTATATAAATTTTAATATCATGATGCCTTTTGAGTTAAGTTAAGGGTAAATAACATATTTTTTATCATCAGTTCAAAGAAATATATAACCCTTTTGGATATGTATAAAATTTTATGTTAAGGAAAAAAATGCACCTTTTATTTGTGTATTAAGACAATAAATCATTAGTGAAATCCATAAAAATAATTTTAATTATTTTATAAAATCATGATATTTTAGTAAAATAGGGATTATGTGGTTTTTCCAGGAAATATATCCATGTATGGATACTGGATAGTGGATGCAGTTTTGGAATAGTTGCACTTAGTGGTAATAACCCCCAAAAGGACTAGTTGAGTATTGATTCAATCACCACTTTGATGCATGATGATTTGGGCTAATAATATACACCCAGTAATATATTACTGATGGGTGTTCTTTGGTTATAAAAATTCTTTTTAAGAACTTTTATGAACAATTTATGAATTATGTTAACTGACTAGGTTAGAGAACCTAAAAAAATAAAAATTTATTTCCATGGATTTAATAATGTGAGTCATAGTTTGATCTAAAAAGTATCATTTGAAAAAAATAGAGGTTAAATAACAAAATATATTTTCATTTTAATGTTTAAAAATTTATATTTATGATATTATCAGTACTATTTTGGGTTTAGTATTTTATTGAGATATGATCACAAAGATGAAGCTAAAAATGGTATTACGTAGAAGTTACAATTCCTTATCATTGAATTTGGCAGAAAATATAATTCGATAAGAGTTTCAGTATATTATTATTATGATGGAGAATTTGAGTTTCCTAATATTATTTATGTTAGTGAGATTCATATTTTATTGAAACTCCTAGCTATTTTCATTAAGGAGTGATATTTATTAATGATATTGTAGTATATTCTAAATTCTATGAGGATTCTGTGAAACATCTAAGAATTATTATTTAGTAGTTTCACATTAACATTATGTAATCATATATTAAATTGTATTAATAACTTTTAAAAGTGATTTTACAATAATGTTATGTTTTTGGGGATAACTATTAGAGAGAACGTGATTGAGGTATGGATAACTATTATGTTTAATATACACATAATTATAGATAATAATAGGTGATTTTATTTTTAATATGTAAGTTAGATAATAATTTGTAAAGTTGGTATAGATAATTGATTCATGATTTTTTATATAATTTTTTCTCATTTTTGGGATTATGATATATATTGGATAGTATATGACCTTTAGAACTAGTGGTTAATACCATTTTGGGGTTATGTATAGTGTTAATTTTTAGAGGAATATAAATTCTCGTTTTGGTGAAATGTATTGGAGAATAAAATTGGTTTTGGGGAAGGTATGTTAGTTAAAGTATATATATACATGGGTATATCATTGTATGAATGATTAATGTTGATTTTGGACAGATAATTTGGATTTTGAGAGTATATGTTTAAATGATTATTGGGTTTAGAATATTTTAAGAAAGTTCATGAGAATTTGGGATACCTATTTTATGGATTGGGTTAATGTGTATGAGAGAACCAAACTCAAAGTGTCATATGTTGAACCAATAATGATATATGTCAAAATGGGAGTGATATAAGTTAAAAAGAGTTAAATACGATTTGAGTTGTATGAATTATAAGCTAAAATGATAGTTTTATAGAGTGAGAAGCGTTGAGCTTAAACTTTCTTTAGGACATATATGATAAATCTTTTACAATGATCATTACTCATGTCAACTATCATAGTTTTAGTAATGAATAATGCTCAATGAAACCAGTTAATAGTGAATTTAATGAAAATTGAAGAAACTATCCCAATAAACAACCATATAGGATAATGAATAGATTTAGTAATCATGTAATTATGGAAAATCAACTATTAAGAATTCTGAATAACAACATGAACATTATTGGAATCCCAAACACATAACAGAAGATTAAGATTGAATTTAATAAAAATTAATGTGATTTGGATGTGAAGGAAATACTATTTTTTCAAACATGTTAAAATTGTTAGATTAAACATGAGGGAAATTTATTTTCAGGGATAGGTAACTGCTATAAGTGTTGTGATGATGGTGATTAGACTCACAAGTTTAAGTGTAGAGTATAATCTTCATAATTATATTTCTTCAATATCAATATAATTGGGAATTATACGACTCAATATCACAATCCAAGGTCCAATGAGGGAATAGTCAGAAAAATAATGAAAATGAGGATAATCTTATGAAAATAATATTAATGTTGTGTATAGTGAGGTTTTACTCAAGATTTCCAATTTTACTTTGTCAATTAAGTTTTCACCAACTACTTGATATTGATTTGTATAATTATCATATAAATCTTTTTTGAGTTAGTTGGAAGTTATTACTCGTGGATATAAATATAAATCCACTAGTAGAATTATTTGTGGAATTGGGAATAGTTTATATCTCCTTATAAATCTATTATAATATTTTTACTTTCATTCCACATCCTAAACAAACTCATGATCATCTAGTGGAATATGGTTAATTAAGAGTTAACTATAGGAATTAATTTGTTCTTATGAGTCAAATTAAAAGGAAAAAATTAAGTTATGGTGAGGGGGAATTCAAAACCCTCAAATTTTAAAAAATTACTATGTTTAAATAAGTCAATGTGTTTGATATCTTTCCCCACACGTAACACCATAATTAAATGGAAGCACGACATATTTAGAAAAATATAAATTTTTTTGTTGGACCATTAAAACCACACCTTTGAATTAGAGGGAATGAATAAAAGTAAATTCTTTATTAATTATATTTATATATGAAAAATGACACTTTTAATATGAAATAAATGCAATTATATTAACTTAATTGAATAAAAAGATCATTTATTGTTCAAAAAAGTATTATATAAAACAAAATATCTCTTATACAATAAAAATTTATATTTCAATAAACATATGATTAATGATAAATGAATTTTGTTATTAAGAATTTATTACCACTAATTTAGTTATAAAATGTTATGAAATAAATTTAATAATAGTTAATATTTGACCATTTTATTTTCCAATAAAAACTATTTTTCATTACATATATATTTTTTATTTTAACCAATAATTTAATTAATAATTAAAAAATTTTAAATTAATAAAAAAATTAACATTAGTTTTTAATTCCTCATATGAAAATTGCATTATTAATTATTATTTTATCTTTTTCTAAAAAAGATGGATTTTAGTAGAAAAATATGGTTTTCTTGAAATCTATAATTTTTATGCTTTTATCATTTTATAACAACTACCTTGGAATTTATATAACTCTTTAATTAATTAAATATTAATTATATAAATAAAATTATTTATTTAAACATATAATTTGAAATTTTAAAACCAATGGAATTTTCTTTTTAATCTAATTAAAAATTTACTTTTGTATAAAAATGATTTTCAGTATTTTCTTGAAATAAATTATTTTTCAAGGGAAATTCGGGTTTGGAATTACTTTTAAGCCTCATATGATTTATTTTTGTTATCATATGTCATTTTTTTATTAAAATAAGTATTCATGATCAGTTTACTTCATATAAAAATTTAAATCTGAAACATGTCGTTTCTCTAAATACTGTTTTTACACGATTAAGTATATTTTCTTTAAAACAACCCTTTCATACCTATTTAACTTCAATCTGATAATTTTTTTGAAGAAAATATAAATTAGAAAATTTATATTATTTATTAAGGTTAAATTTAGTTTATTTATTTAAAATTAATTACCCAGGCTAAAAATTTATTATCACAATAAAAGTAAAAAGAGTAATTTGAGATTATATTAGTGTAAAATCCTTGAAAAATTATTAAAACGTGTCATTAATTGGGTTTTTCATCTTTGGATAAATGAAGAAACTCTTAGTATATAATTTTTTTTTCTATTTTTGAGATTTTGAACTTGGAATAGTAACACAACAATATTGAAATTATTAAATGTGCTCCCAAAAAAACCCACCCCTTTTTTATAAAAGGGTAAACTTACTACACTTAAAGACTCATATATTGTTAAAATTAAAATTTATAATTATTCAATTTTAATCTAACATGATTTCTATACCACGAAAAAAAGTCATTAATATCTCATTGTTATCCTAAGACCATCAAATTAAAAGATACATCAATATAAAATTCATGTCACTAATGTGTGTATTATCAACTACATAGTTCAATTATGATTTATATTATTCTAAATTTATTTTCACTTAATTAATAAAAATATATTATTATAATTTATATACTATAATGTTAATATATTAATGGTATAGTAATTTTTCATTAATATACCCAATCCCTTAAAAAAAACTATTGTTTTTGTGTTGTGCGGACTACGGATTTACAAACGTAACTTGTTTTCTTTCCTTCACACCCATAAAAGGTTGGATATAACACAATATTAATGGATAAATAATATTAATATTATATAATTATGTTTATCATATAAAAGTTAAATAACCTATTAATTATACGATAAAAAACAACTATCATTAATTTAATTCTTGAAAAAGATCGATCTAAGGGGAAAATGGTCTCTTTTTATAAGAAACGAGTTTATAAAAATTATATACTATTTATAATTATTTAAATTTCTTATATATCACTCCAAAAATAGTAAATAATATTATTAAACATCTTTTATAATTATATTATAAGTAAACCATCTTAGAATCACCCATTAAGCATGGAAGGTTCATGTTTGGTTTGGTTTAATCACAAACATGAACAACACTATACATTAATGTCATTGATGAGAATGAGAACTTATTTACTGGTGTAATATGAAATAAATATATAATTAATTTTTATGGTTCTGGTAAGGTAATATATTTATTTAAATAATTAGTTAAGAAAACACTTTTTGTTTGTTAATAGTCACCAAAACATTATCATCACTAATTTCATCTTTATAGTTCATAAAAAAATGTAAAATGTAGTGAAATTATATATTAAAAAAAATATTCGAATATCAATTACCATAGATTTTATTACCCAATAGTTATGGTATTTGGAGAAATAATATATAAAAATATAACTTTTATGAAACATGTTTAAAGAAATAAAATATTACCTACACCTGATGTTGAAAATTGGAAGAATCCAAGTAGATAATGAAAATTTATGAAAAGTATAAATGAAAATTTATAGGACTAATGTTATGAATTTGGTGACTAAGATATATATTCTTTTGATACCCATGGATAAATTATGTTTATGGAATTCGTGAAAATATTTAAGAGATTTTTTCTCCATTTACTTTTATTAAGTCATGTTTATGTTATTTATAAGGTTATCTTTTGTATTGTGTATTTAACACCCCATTGTAATATTTATATCATTAATATATTATATTTAATAATATTTAATCTCCTATTTGTATTAACATTCTTATGGGTTTTTGGTTCTAATACTCCAAAGGTTGTAAATTGATTTTTCTTGAATTCTTCTAATTGGGATATTTTTGGTTTTATGGCATTAATTTTCATTTTATAGTCTATATACTATCTATTTGAGGTATTGTGTCCGGAATTATATTATAAAGTTCTTCTCTTAACTTCAATTAAAATCATTCCATTTCAATGGTTTTTAGTAATGTGTTACACAAGATGCAATGGTTTTCATGGTCTCAATTTTGATTTATTGAGACAATATATATTTTTTAAACCATACTTTATTTGAATGTTTTATTCAAAACATACAGAAATATTTTTATCATAATACATATATTTAATGGGATTTAATATCAAAATAATGTTCCCTTATTCACATGGTTATTTATTTAGTTGTTTCCCAAGTAGTATGAGTTTTTGGTTACTCAACTTTTATTAATAAGTTATAATAATTCTCTTGAACTTATTTCATATAATTTGGGTACATTTATCCCATTATTTTATTATGTGGCTTTTTATGATTAATTTATTGGAATCTATATATCACCCTCATAAAAAATTTGAAATAAATTTCTCACTTCTTAGTAAATGTTCTATTGAAACCATCAACTTTCTTTATCTTGATTGATTATGATAAAGTTATTAAAGTATTGACATAAATTTATACTCATTATTAAATATAGTGTGAACATAAAATTTTATATAACTTATATCGGATGATGGTCACAAATAAATATTATTATTCTACTGAAATGTGTAAATTTCTTTTAATTCATTATTTTTAAATTAAATAGGGAAATTTTTTGGAATGTTGGCTATATATTTATTTGAAAATCCACATTATTTCTACAGATGGATTCTGATCCAGTGATCTCATATTTTTATAAGGTGAAATATATCAATATTATTTAAGATTATTGACTGATAAAATAACTTGATATTATAATGATATTTTATTTTATTCATTATATGGATGGATATGTTTTTCTTCATCCAAAGGTTTATTAGAGAAAGATATGAAATGTATTTTTGAATCTTATCGCAAATACATTATAATTAATTAACTAATGGGTGCGGCCTAACAATATATAGATCACTGATTCATCAATAGGCCTTAAGAGAAAAAACTAACTTGGTTTTGGTGCATGCCTCTTATTATAATAGGATAATGACTTGGAATAAGTACTTGATAACATTATCTCTTCCATATGGTCTCAACGACAAGTAATGTGGCTGTATACAAGGCCTTGACAATAGGTTTTCGATGTTCAAAATTATGATTTCCATAAGTATGAGATCAATATTATTGACATCTAATTTTCATTTAATATTATAGATATATCTTGATCAGTTTCATGTTGATTATGGATTCATGTTGTTTATTCATTCTTGTCATAATATTTATGCCATGTTAATGACAAGATTTCTTAAGTGGTATGTTTTCCCATACTAAGCATTTGATACCACAATTTGGTTTTAAATTTCACATTGTTTTGGATAAAACTAGTATACATGAAATTTTTAGAAGGAAAAAATGTGTCAAATAATTTGGTGGATATGTTAAAGACTTGTCATGAATTAATTTGTTTTGTATATAATGGGAAATATTACATTCGATATAAATAACACGGGTTTTATCTGTTTATCTTCTGTCATAATTCTCTAAATATCTAATCTTAAAATTTTAATTTTTATATAGTTAATTCAATAATATTTATTCATTTTTAAATTATGAATAGTTATATCTAGAAATTTACAGTAGGAATCAAAGAATTTTGTTAATGTATGTGATTATGAAACTAGATCTAGGAGTTCTGGTTCAGGAATTACAATTCCATTTTTGGAAAATAATTTTTATTGTATAGATATCCATGTGATTGAAAAGTGATTTTGTGACAATGTTATTAACATAGTTTTAAATAAATGGACTATATTTATAATATTATATGATTAAGGTAAATTTAAATACTTTTGGCTAAGATGCTATTTCATTTTAGGAATAAAGTTAAATTATATTTTGAAAGTATTTATGATTTTATTTTGTGTTTATGTTGATTCAAATTATTAATTGAAATTATTAAAAACAATTAGATTATATTATTGGGTAAAATATATTTTTGGAATTTGTATTTAGGTTTAATTCATGTTATTTGAATAAAAATGTTATGTTTATCTTGAATTAAGTAATGATCAAAGTTTTATAATATTAGGGATTCAATTTTGGTTTAGTATATTTTGACTAGTTTTATGATTAGTTAATTATAAAATGATTTAAGTTGAACTATGGGTGATATTTCACAAGGATTTGTAGATTAATGATTATTTATTCACATTGAATATTATCTTACATTATGATAACCATTTGTGTTATTTTATTTTCTAGATATATGAGGAATAACTTGTTATCATTTTTTGGATCACGTGATCTATTAGAAGTTGATTTTAGTTATTTAGTCAGGAAAAATTCGTCATAAATATTCATTTCAAATATAAGGGATGAAATAAATGTGGAAATAATTACATAAGAACAAAGAAGATGAAATTAATTTTATATAATGAAAATAAATTATGTTAGTATATATTAGGATTTTTTCAATATTGATAGTAAAAGAATCCATCACTATTTAAAATGGTTGTTGAAATCAAAACAGTTTTATAATCAATTTTTATGAATTGATGGTCTCTTACACCTTTGAGAAAATGATGTTTTAATTCAAATATTATTCATTTATGATTTTATTTTGCTAAAATTTTGACATTGTTAAGAATAATTTCCATCCTCTTTAGAGGAAATTTCTCTTCCATGTCCATATTTTCACTTCCCTCTAATTGTTTTCTTATTAGGGATCTCGATTATGTTTTATTATAGGTGACCATATTATTTACCATCTCCTCATTTGAAAAGGAAACTTTAATATATATTTTCATGATGTGTTTTTTATCTAAAGTATTTCTAAAATATTTAAATAGGGTTTTCTTTTATTATTGTATGTTTTATCTCCAACATCATGGAATTGATGTTAAAAAATGTTTTAAAAATACTTATTTTGGAGTGAATAGTAAAAATACCTATTTTTGGAAAGAAATAATTTATTTTCATAAAATAAAGTAATTTTAAAGTGAAAATTTTGGTTTCATATTCCATTTTAAATTAATATAATATCCATTAAATTTAAAATAATCTATAAATTACAATTGAATCAAAATTATAATTGATTTTGTTATAAGTTTGTTAATATGCTTAAATACACAATTTTATAAAAAGTAGTTTTCATTTCATTTTTCATAGTCATATTAAAAGCCATTTACATAAATTAATCTAATCGAATCATAAAAAATTGATTATATATTTTTAATATAAAGGACTAAATTTATTAACTAGGCGAATTTGATTTTTGATCATTATGAATTGTAACTTTGGTAAACATATTGTCTCCATAATAGGTGGTTATAATGGGTTATTTAAGGTATTAAATAAGTAATAAGGACAAAGAATATTATACTAATTATTATTGGATAAAGGTATTTTGAAAATTAGAAACCTAGTTTTTAATTTTATTTATTTATGTATTTTCATTTAATTTTGACCATTATATTCTTTTGAGTAAATGATAATTAAAAAATATCCCTCTTGTTTTTTAATATATCAAAAATGATTTCATAGGGATTAAAAAATTATGAAAGGTTGAAAATTTTATTTTTAATACTAAGAAATTATTTTTATTATTTTAATTTACTTTTGAATTTTGTGATAATATAATTACCATAAATTATTACACAACATCGATTAAATATAGGTGCAACCAATAAAAACAATTTCGGCAAATTATTTCAAAAAAATAAAAATATTTTATTTTGAACGAACTATGGAATTAAATGAATTTAACTACTAATTATAACATAGAAATAATGAAAAATGTTATTACATTATAATTAAATTTAAATATTGATGTGAATGAAGTTAATTTAAATGTATAGTCCCAAGAACGACCTTAATTATATTTTTTGATAAAGAATATTTTTTAAATGATATTATTGTGTGAAAAAATAAAATATGACAATAGAGATGGGGAATAGTCTAAAATGTCTTAAATATAAAATTTCTTAGCCACTTTATACCTTATATGTAAATTTATTTCCCCTAATTAATGAAATAGTTAATGTGAAAAATGGTTAGTCAGGGGGTTAAACTAAAAGATAAGGTATAAATTGCTTTTAAATGTGTATAAAATGTATAAATATGATAAATATTTTTTTTTAGATTTTATATTTTATGGAACCATAACAATGTTCGCCATGATCAATACACTGGTGTTATTTTGAGGAAATATACCGAACATCCTTACAATTTACAATGTGAACATTACCATTTTAGAAAAAAATAATATATGGGAAAAATGAAATAACAGGAATAATGAAAATATATTTAAAATGAAAAAGATTTTTAATCAAATATAAAACTATTAAAATTTTATTACTCATGAAGGTAATAATATGAATAAAAGGAGTCAAGACTCATGATATTGGACTTGTGGTAGGTAATATATCATCTTAATTTGAATTCATTGAGACATATGAACTTTTGACCATGTGTATAATTTTTTTTGTGTATGAAAATCATTATGGATGTATTTAATCATCCATTTACTAATAAAAATGTGTTCAAAAAATCCATTTCATGTTCTATTCTTCAACATCCTTTTGTTTCAAAAGTTAAGAAAACTGTATAAGGTTTTTCTTTCAAAAATTATTTTATAGTATTAAATTAAAATCCTTTTACTCAATATCCATGTTCGTTATAATTTTTCTAGAATGTTATAATTTATATATATAATTAAAAAAATATATATATTTTAAAAAAAGAAACTTTCTTTAGAGATATTTAAAAATATTTTTTTATCATTTTTCATATCGGTGACTTTTGAATCTTTTTACCAAACTGTAAAATAATATATTTTTAACATATATGAAAGGTCTGAAATTTCCCTTAGTTATTCCGCTTATTTGAAACAATTCTAACTATTTATTTTTTCCACATTTTATAATGATAATTCGATTCACATTTTTAGGGATATTTTTGTTTCAAATAATTTACCAAAGATAGGGTTATTTATCTATATTTTTATGTAAAAATTGGAACTACATTAATTTTTTGTTCAAATGGAGTTTTAGAGGTTTTAAAAAAATATTGAAATGATATATGTTTTTGTTCATCATACCATACTATAGAATTATTGATGATGATGGGTGAGCTCAATAAAGCTCAAAATGATGGGTGAGCCTGATATATCTTTCCAAATTAATTTGGTAAAGACAAATATTCAAATGAAATAATAAGGGAGATAACCATGTTGGTCACTCCTAGGGAATTATCAAGGTTTCAGTAATTTTGACATGAGTTAGAAATGAGTTATAAAAGGTCATTATTATGATTCTCCAAGAGACTAATTCGATTCTTACAAAAAGTATTAATTGAAATATTTTGATTTCATGATGAAATAAATTTTTATAAACTTTATATGACATATTGTTGGTTTCCATGAGGTATTATATCCCTCATACCTCCTTAAATGTTTCGAAATGAAACTAATTTGGTACAACTGTTTTTTTGGGAAAATATTTTGTTTTTCATGTGGGTATGTTTTATTTATGTGCTTAAAGTTTTATTGTTAAAATGACAATTTATTTCATGTGTTATCATGTTTTTCTCTAAAATAATGAGATTACATTATTTTCATACTCCTTATTGAAATTTTTTTTCATACTAATTTTGAGAATTTTTTTCATATGGATTAAAGATTAGTTTGGAATATTTTAAATTCCATATTAGAATAAATAATATTACCCTTTAATGAAGAATGTGTGGAATGAATGAAATAAGCGTGTACAATTAATTATCACGTTTTTGTTGAGAAAGGGCATTGAATGCCAGTAGTACCTATGTAATGTATTGGTTTTTATAATTCTCTAAAACTATAAATCTAAAAGATCCCAAAAATGTAAGAAATTTATCTCCTATATATAAATAATGTAATTATGGGGGTTTTATGTTATGTTGAATTATCGATTTCATAGATTTAACTCATAATGATTAACTTGGAGCTTGGTGACTAAGGTATTGCCTAGGATTACCTCTTATGGATTGACATGGAGCCTGATTACTGTTGAATTTTAATGTATTACCTCCTAGGGATATTCATGTATCCTGATGATCATGGGATCACCCAGGATTAAATTATTGGGATTAGAGATGATTCCTTATGTCTATGGATTACCTAGGATTACACCTAGGAACTGATTATGATTCACTATAACTATTAATCGCCTTAGAAAACCTTATAGGGAACATCTTGTAGCTTAATATTATAGAGATGCCTTTTTATTCTTCCTTTGATTTGTTATTTATGCCTACTACTCAATATATTTTGGGATTATTTTTGGTCGGAATGCTTTTGTGATATTCTCAGAAAAAATCTAGAATTGTTCAATATATTCACATTCAATCCTGAGCTTCATGTTAGAACCCAAGGATAATTGGTGGTTATTGATTTATGTTTCTCAATTTTATTTTTTTATTCAACTAATACTGTCACATTTTTTATTATTTGAAATTGATTTCAATACCTTAATTTTTTTTGATAAATTTGTGTCTCATAACATTAACCTAAATTTAAATTTGTTTTAAAAAATATAATTATTATATCTTTAAATTTATAATTTCTTTTGTAATAGTAAATTCATTTAAAACATATAATTGTTTATTTTTTTTAGAAAGGCTTTAATAATATTAATTTTTTAATATTAATTATTTTTTTACTTATTTGTTATTATTTTTTGTCACCTTATCTAAAATATGTGTCCCATACTATGTGAGGAACCAAGAATATCCCTTAACCACTCTTAGGTGACCTAATATGTAAACCCCATGTGAAACCCTTCCATAGGTATCCAAAATGGATGATGATGAGCTATAGATTTTTTATAATGAGAGAAATCCTTTGTATAAGGCCCTCAAAGCATTCATGTAAGGCGCATATGGTACGATAGAAGCCTGTTGGGCTATGGACTATTGTGTGTGATAGTTTTACAAATGTAGATCCCTATTATCCAGATTAAATGGTGGGAATATACATTTTAAATGGAAAACCATATCTTCACCACATCGTGAAAATTATATGGGGAACCCAAATGGTTTCACTATACATATTCTATTTAAAAAACCTTAACATGTGCTCAACTGTTCAATCAATTAAACTCAAACCATCCAGTCATCCTTTTAATATGCCATACCTTTATTTTCTCCTTGCTCATCTTCTCTTAGCATTTTTAGTCATGCCCTCCCCAGCTCTCCTCTACCATCCAAAATTCTTCACAGTTTATAGGCGAACATCCTGTGAACAATGACTAGGTTGTTAATAACATTCTTAATTTGAGTTTTGTGTCTATAATCCTTATCCATTAACAATTTATGTAATTTTATTGAAAATAAATGGAAACTAAAAGAAATAAAAGAAGAGGGAGGCCAAAAGAAGGGCCCCCCCAAAAAGAAACCAATGGGGGTCTGAATTAGTGTAACGAGATGGCACCCCCTTTAATATAAATGATCACCTTAAATTTAATGTAGCCATCAGTGTGTAGAAACACATCCACCATGCTAGGGTACACCACAAAGGACAGGTAGTCCGCCACCTTGTTCCCCTCCCTCCAGGTATGTCATACACTAATGTTGCTATTGAGAATTATTTTGCATTTTCTGATTGTATATCATATCGACCAAGGCACACCACTACACCCTTTCAAGGAATTGTGAATCACCAATGAGTCCATTTCATCTTCTGAAATGTCGAGCCCCTACTGCCTATACATGGTGAGGCCGGTGAGAATAACCATAGCCTCCACTTAAAGAGAGGAGCCCTGGCCTAGCCTAGATGAGAAATTTAAGTAAACAGAGACATAAACATCTCAAACCACCCCTCCACTGCTCATGTTCCCATGTATACAGGAACCGTCCATATTGAGTTTCAAGCAACCCAAAGGAATGCGCCAGCTTACTCAGTTTCTTTCCCTGCTACTGGAAGACACATTCACCCTAGAGTAGAATTGAAATCAGTGGAGTGAGGGAGCCTCCTTCCAAAACATCACCGCCTTATTCCAGTCCAGCAACGGGGTTTTTGTCCAGACAATGATCTCTCGAGCTATCAATGCCTCATCCTCATGATTCATCTTGTTCTGCACCTTCTAAATACACCAACACCTAGCATGAATCAACACTGAGTGGGCCACCTTCTCCACCCACCACCCTCAGTTCCATGGAACCAATCCTCCAAAAAGGGATGGATATTAGCATACAGGGAAAGAACCGCTGAGAATTCCTCCTTGGAGTTCCAAACCACTCTCGTCCATTCACTACCGAGGAACAGATGTGTTGCACTCTCCACTTTATTCACACTATAACACACGCACCTAGATGCCAGTTGGATGTCAAAACTGTGGATTTTATCATCAGTCATAAGGTCTCTATTACAAAGCCTCCATGTGAGAAATTTGAATTGAATACTTCTCCATATCTTCATGAATCTTCATTTGAGTAATTATAGTAACATGACTTCATCTTCTTATTTAGCCTTCCGATGATTCAATGTTCGTCATATTTCATTATGTAACGTCATTAAGATTAACTGTCAGATGATATTCTCTAGTTTTGGTTGTCCCTTGATTGACCAGTAGATCTAATCTACCATTAGAAGATCAATCTACAACCAGAAACTAATAGTTGTCTATAGAATCTACCATTTAACAAATGATAGATCTTTTGTCACCAGTAGTTTTCTAACACCAGTTGACCCTTCCTTCCTATGTAGTTAAATTTTTCACTTGTTACAATGTGTCGTGGTAGTGGATCATTCCTCAGTATAGCATCTCCATGCACTTGATTTCTATATTAATCCTTCATACGTAGATTGTGCAATGGTAAATCAATCTATTATTGGTAATACACCTATAAATCACTTTCAAAACAATGGTATATCTCATATTTGGAACACTATCACTATAATTTATCTTCTCCTTAGAATGGTAGCATCATCTTTATGCCCCGTTGGATCTCTTCCTTCCTCGATGATTGCTGATGATTACATGCAACACTTATTTTTTTTCATATTTCAACTATAAAACATTTTTCCTTTTTCAATGGTAGATCATCTTTATACCAATGGTAGATCAATACACCATTGGACTTAAATGATATATCAATCCACCATTATAAAACATAGGTAGATATATCCAATGTTGGACAGTGACAATAGATGAATCTACCACCAAATAATTTTCATCCCCTGTTAGTTCAGAAAAACAAATATTTTTTTAAAATCATAACTTTTATTTTTTATTTGGTTTATTAAAAATAATTATCTATAATTTTTATTATATTTTTTGAAATATAATTATATATTTTGTAAAAAATAATTGTGATAATATTTTATATAAATTTATACATTGAGTGTATATTCTCTTACAATGCTCTATTTTACAATAATTTTTACTAAATTAAAAAACTACATATTTATCAAAAAAATTAACCATTTTATAATTATTAATTATTTTCTTTACTTATTATTTTAATATTTTTATATTAATATTTCATAATGAAAAAAAGAGCACGATTGTTATTTATTATTCAACACAACTTTTACAATTGAATGTAACAATGATATTTTTTCTTATATACTCTAACAAGTGGCATGTAGTTATTATAAATATAGATTATCCTAGAAAATAATATTATTTTGAAACAAGAGAAATCTACGTGGAATTAAAATAATTCCATCACCAAAAATCTGATAGATTTTTGGTGGTAGAACATTGACATAATTCTTTATGTTCCCATTAATTAAAGAAAATTTTACGATTTCTCTAGTTTTTTTATGATCATAGAATAACACCATCAATATATATTGTTCCATTAAAGTGATCAAATATCATCAAATAATATTTTTTTGGACATTTTTGATAATTGGATGGTTTCTAATTTTTTTTCATTATGTAATATTTTCTTCTAAAAATTTTATTTATCTAAGTCAAGTATATGATCTTTCCAACCAAAATAAAGTATTTAATTATTTGGTTATTCTAACATAAAAAGGAAATATTGGGTTTTAAATTATGATCAAAATTAAGGTCACATACTATGTTTTGGTTCCCTATGATATATAGGTTGTTTATTTGCGTTATTGTAAATGGAAGTGTTTATAATAGTTTCTCACACCTTTAAATGTGTGGTTATTTGTGGGTAATATTACTGTCAAGGAGCATAGAAGGTTGAGGAGTGGACTAGGATCTCTGTGATTTGAATCACTATAAATCACTGCATTATTTAATTATATTTCCACTTAACCTCATATCAAAAACATAATAATCACTATATATCTTTATTTCAAAAATTATGATTGGTTTGAATTATATTTTTTAAAATTAATATTCAACCCCTTCACTCATTAATTCCAGCCTGATCATTTTAATAATTAATATCATATGTGTTTATTTCTTATAGGTTTGTTTAGTCATTTTATGTTTTAACCTAATACGAAACAATAGGTATCAGAGCATATGACCTTCCATAAAGGATAGTTAGCCTCTAAGATTATTGTTTCTTTTATTTTTAACTATGTGGTAACGTAATATCCTAGAGGTAAATATCAAAGGAATAAAATAAAAGGGATTCTTTCAAGGTGATATGTGTAAATGTGAATGATGGATAGATTCCAGAAAACCCCCATTTTCTGATTAGAGTGATAATGGATACTAGAAGGACATAATATAAGCCTACTAGAAACATTTAAGTGTGGATAATTATTCTATCAATGATAATCAACATGAGATTCCAAAAATTGATCATGAGACACTTCAAGGTAATGAAATGATAAAATATGTTCTGAATTATAATGTTAATAATGTTTTATACTATTCTATAAGTAGAAGTGTATGTAAGAATAATTTAACTTATAAGATAATCCATGATATGTTGAGAATACTTCAAATGACTCATTATGGATCTAACAAGATTAGGAGATCCAAGCTGGGAAT
This sequence comes from Viscum album, assembly GCA_963277665.1. Classification (NCBI taxonomy): domain Eukaryota; kingdom Viridiplantae; phylum Streptophyta; class Magnoliopsida; order Santalales; family Viscaceae; genus Viscum; species Viscum album. The sequence continues at coordinate 1,025,475,277 of OY728166.1, forward strand.
GTTCCATGAAGAATAATAGGACATCATGATGGGAGATGAAGAATCAATAAACCATATGTTTTTTTTGGTTTACTAGTATAAATAATAGTATGAGACCTCTTGGAGAATTTTGGGAAAAAAACTCAAGTGGAAAGAGTAATGGGAGCTCCTACAAAAAAATGGAATTCATAGAAGGTATCAATCAACGAGAGAAAGAATTTTAAGGAGTATACAATAGATAAATTAATAGGATCTCTACATTAGTATGAGTTAGAGTTGAAACATATTTGTGATGGAAAAATTTAAAGGGCATTGAATTTAAAATTAAAATTATTTATACATATAATTACGCTAAATATGTAATATAGGAAAGTGAATTTGATATAGATCAACTTAGTAGGTTTTTTTTCATGTTCACAAAAAACAATGGTGGAGAGAAGCAGCTGAAGAGAAAATCTAGAAAGAATTATAATAAAGTTAAGATAATAAATAACAATGATGTTTCAGAATTAATATGTTTTAACTGTAGGAATAATGTTCACATAAATAATGAATTCCCTAAACTCAAACATCTAAATAAAGATAATGAGAAAAAAAGAAAAAAAGAATGCTTTTTATTAAGGTTGATACTACGTAGATAGTTCTGAATCTAGTATCCATTCTATAAATTAACATGAGATAGAGAATATTACCTTGATGGGTATTTAGTGTGAGGTAAATCATTCTATCTTGACTCATATAACAAATCCTTCAAATTTTGATAATAATAATTTACCTGATAACTAAATTGAAAATGTTTCTGATTCATGTTCTGATTTTGAATATGTAAATTCCAAATTTAACAACTACTTAAAGAATGTGAATAATTACGAAATGATTGAGTAAGGATAATTGAAAATTACACTGAAAAAATATAAAAATAATAAATTTATTAAAGTAAATGAGAAAATAAAAAGGGAATGTTATAGTATGACACTATGTGTTTCCAAAAGTGTTAAATCTAAATAGAATTATGATTATGTGTAGTATAACAGAATGAAGAAAACAAAATATTTTTAAAAATTTGGAAGTAAATGATTACTATTATAAAAGTGTATTAAATTTAGTTTGGGATGATATAACTAAAGTAGAAAATGATTTCAATAAACTAAAGAATAAAATAAAAAAATTATATAAAAATTCTTCTAGATCCAATGAGAATGATTTTAAAAATGTAGAAACTATTCAAAAATAGAATATAGATTTGAAAATTGATTTTTTCAATCTTAAAGAGAATATATCAACCTTTGTTAAAGGTATACAACTATATGAAAAAATAATGTATTTAATTAAACAAAAATCCTAAAAGAATGGTTTTGGATACACCATTCTAACAATAATTAAAAATAAGACTAACTTCCATAAAATCTACAAAGGAATTATTTCTAGTGTAAAATGTTTTACGTGTATAATAAAACGGAATTATGAAAATGGGTGTTCAATAGTATTTAGAAAATAATTTAGGAATATAAGAACTTTATTTGATGGAATTTTATTTTCTAATCACCCCATTAATAAATTATTTTAATCAATTGTGTTACCAAATTGTTCTACTACTAATACAGTTATACCCTAGTTAACATGGGTACCAAAACAGACTATTTTATTATTTAATTTTAGGAATCATTACTTAGATTTCTCAATGATTCATGGTATTTAAATATTATATTCTTCATTAACTTAATCTCTGATATCTTTGAATTTATATCGTTAAATTCATGTGTTGGAGGACTTGTAATAATTAGAGACAACTCTAAATGTCATATTAAAGGAATTGGTGTTGTTGGATTTCCAAAATTAGTTATTATTTCAATATTATTTTTTATACTTTTTTTAAAACACAATTTTATAAATATATAAATTTTTTTTGATGATGGATTAAATTTAATATAGGAAAATGATAAATATACTATTTTCAAAAATATTTTCATTTGAAAAAGGAAAAAAATGTATACATGGTTGATTTCGCTGATATAACCAATAAAAATGTTAAGTGTTTTAACACTATATAAGTAGGTGAAAATTTTTAGAATAGGATAATTGGGCATGGAGACTTCATATTTCTTCCCAAACATTGAAAGCGTGAACTTGTTCTACAAAGACCCAATATAAATACAAGTAAGTACTTTATTTATGATTCCTGTTTAAATTGTTATCAATATAAAGAAATATTTATATCTATAAATGATATTATCAATTTTATAAGTTCTGAATTATTAAATATTGAATTTTTTAACCTATAAAACCTATTAGTTTTAGTGGGATGATGTATTTATTTGTAATTTTTTGTTATTATAGTAGATTATTATGGGTTTATGTTTTAAATCATTAAAATGAATCCTCAACAAAATTATGTTCCTTTTATGAAATTATTCAAAAAGTAAAAAATATGAAAAACATATCTATATGAATTGATATAGAAGGTGAATTTGTGAACATAAAATTTGATACATTTTGGGAAAATAATGGATATAATCATTATTTTTCATCCCATAGGACGCCACAATAGAATGATGCTATATAAAGAAAGAACATATCTATTCATGAAATAGATAGGTCAATGCTAATGGAATTTTATGTACATAAATACATTTGGGAAGAAAATGTAAATATAACCTCCCATGTATTACATATAGTTTCTATTAGACCATTCCTAAATAAGACACCTTATTAAACTTTTCAAGGGTTTAAATAGAATGATAGAGATTTTACAGTTTTTATATGTAATGTGTTTATATTTAATACAAAATTATACTTTTGAAAAAGTATATTCTAAATCATATGAAGAGATATTTTTAGTATATAAAAATTTTACCAAATATTATATTGTTTTTAGTATGAAAAAATTATTTGTTAATTAATTTTTTTAAGTTATTTTTAATGAAAATAATTATAATAATCAAAACTCTAATTTAATCAAAGACAATAAGGAATTTTGGGAGCTTAAATTTAGTGAAGTTAATGACCAAAATAATGATAACAAATCAGTTGAAGGGGAGAATATTTAATCTCAAAATGATCCAAAGAAATGGAAAACACTTAATGACCATCCAACTGAGAAAAATATTTTAATATAAAATATTCTATTCAAACCAAAACATTTGTCGTACTTTCCTATGAAAACTATGCTTTTGTTTCTTATTTTGTTAATATCAATGTTGAAAATGATTTAATTGATTAAAATTGGGTAAATGAGATACATGATGAAGTAAATAAATTTCAATGGAATAAATTGTGCTGTTTAGTCTCTTTTCCAATTGATAACTTGTTAGATGAATTAAAATGATTTTCCATAATGAACATGATAAACATGGAAACATAGCTAAAAATGTGTTAACTCAAGGTTATTTTCTAAAAATATGGTCTTGAATTTGAATATTCACTTTTTTTTTGTTTCTAGGATGGATGCAATATCAATTCAATAATCATATAATTATTTTCAAAATATCAAATTATTTAAAATGGATGTAAAATTTCCTTTTAAATAAAATTAATTTAGAATAAACCTTTGTTAAAATACCCTCTATATTTGAAAATTTATAAGATTAAATATAATGTTTTAAACATAATAAACCCTTGCATGGACTAAATAGATATCCAAGAGCTTGGTATGAAAGATTAACACCATTTTTATTGAAAAAGAATTTTATTTAAGGAAAGGTTGATTCAACCTTGTTTATAAAAAGTGTTTGAAATTATATAATTATTATACATAATTATGTTGATGATATAATATATGAATAAATAATTTTAACTAGGTAATACTTTTATAAACTAATTATAACTGAATTTTACATGATCTTAATATAATAACAGAAAATTTTCCTTGGATTAAAAATTAATGAATGGAAAGATAGTATTTTCTTAAATGAAGGTAAGTATGCTAAAGACCTTTTAAAAAGTATTGGAATTGATTATAGTAGGACTATGAAAACACCATTGAGTACCAAGTAAAAATTTATTTTTGATGAATCTAAAAATTCATTTGATATTAAATTGTACATATGTGTGATAGGCAGACCATTTTATGACTCTGCATCCAGAACAAAAATACTTTTCTCAGTTTTTTGGGTACAATGTTTCAGTAAATCCATGAATAATGTCATTTTAATTATGTTAAAAGAATAATTGGATATATCAAGGGAAATGTGTGTTTTGTACTATTCTATTCTAATGAGAATAGTTTTTTTACTATCTTACTCTAATTATGACTTTGGTAGTTGTAAAATTGAGAGGATGAGAACCAGTGGTTTGTATAAATTTTTAGGAAAAATTTTAATCACATGGATTTATATGAAAAAACAATCATTAAAACCATAAAAATCCAATGATAAATACCCTGTTTTTTCTAGTTTCACAGTTCATGTATGTGGATTAAATAAACACTATATAATTTTAATATTAGTTTTGATAAAATTCAAACTTTTTGTGATAACTCAAGAACTATTTAAATATATGAAATCCTCATTAAACAATATAGAACAAAAAAATTGTTGTTAGATTTAATTTTCTTAGGGATCATGTAAATAAAAGTGATATATGTTTAGTAGTTTTTTCTACTAATAAATAGTTGGATGATAAGTTTTCTAAACTTTTAGATACTATTAAATCTAAAAAAATATAGTTTTAATTTAGAAAACAAGAAGCTTAAAATCAATGTTTAGTATAATCACCAATCATAAATATATTTTTTGTGTTTTGTAACTGAATGTTATTTTCCTACACTGATAAAAATAAAATTAAAAATTACTATTTAAAATGAATACTTAAACTATTGCTATATATTAATTTTTATCAATATTGGAATACTGTAACTATTTGTTAATTTATATGAAAATATACTACTATATTACTTTTGAATAATGTTATATTGTTTAAATGGAAATCTCTTTTATTTATTTAATTCTAATATAATTTATGACAAATTTAAAAAAAAGTGAGAGTTTTGTTTGGAAAATTTAATAAATATTCTATTTTCTAATTTAAAAAATGGAGAGTTTATTTTATTTGAAATTAGTTTTAATAATTTAACAATTTTACCTATTTTTATAAACTAATTTCTCATAACATTTAATTTACTTATTTTTCTAAAAACATATAACCATTATATGCTTACATTTATTAATTTTTTAAATTGTTAATTCCTTTTAAACATTAAATATTTTTAATTATATTAATTGTATAATATTTTTAAAAAAAGTTATTTAATGTTTGTTAATATTTTTTGTTTATTTTTTTGAAAAAATTGTCCAACCTATGTTATCCACTAAAGCTATCCCTCAACAAATCATAGGGGACCTAAGGGGTCAACCTTGTGGGGGGGGGGGGGCTACCTTAGGTAACCCACATGGAGGTTGAGGAGAGAAAGACCATGTATAAGGAGATAGTATCCTTGTATGTGGCCAAAAAACACACCCACGTGGAATATAGGGTGGGATAGAAGCCTACTAGGCCATGAAATGTTGTGTGTGATAGTGTGATAGGTACTAATCCCCGGTATCTAGCTCAAATAATGGGTATACACAATTTGAATGATTAACCACATCTCCACCTCACTACGATATAAATGTGGGATGAACGAATGGTCTTATTGTTCATCTTATATTTCAAAAAATCAGACACACTCTCAGCCATTCAATCAATTTCACTCAAACCGTTCAATCATCCTATCGATATCGCATGCCTTAATATTTTTCTCAACTCATATCCTCTTAAAATTTGTAGTCATTGTTTCCCTAATATCGCCTCAACCATCTCCAATTTTTCAGAGTTCATGGATGAACCTCCCATGAATAGTTATTAGATTCTCATGGACATTATTAGTCCAAGTTTTGTTTTTAAAAACCTTATTTATTTCTTTACACATATATAATCAATTGAAAATAATATATAGACTTCATATTTTTGGTAAATTTATACATGCACTGTATATAATCTTACAATTCTCTATTTATAGTGGTTTTTAAAATCTCAATAAAATATTATTCTATCCAGTTTATTTTGACTATTTCATAATTAGGAATTATTCTTTATACTTATTTTATATATATTAATATTTCATGAAAAAATAAAAAATTCCATTTTTCTTTTTTATTCATCATGACTATTAAAAATAAAGGTAGTGGGCAAATTATTTTAGTGATATAATATAACTAGTGTCATGATTTTATTGGATCTGTATTCCCTCATATAAGATCATTGTTTTAATGATCCAAGATAAAATATCATGTCCAAAAAAATTCCAATATAGATCATTCATCAAAATTTTAATAATACAACTATGAAACAGTTATTGCTTCTCCAATTTATTCAAAAAACATCTATGACTTCTATACATTCATTGTGATCACATAAGATCTTCAACATTAATCTTTGTCCTATTCAAGTGATCAATGATCATAAAGCTTCATCATCATTGAACTTTTTGATCAACAGTTGGTTTTTTTGTATTTTTATTTCTTCATGTAATATTTTATTATTATGTTTTTATTTCATAGATTCTAGTTTATGCTATTCCTAATCAGAATTATGTCTTGAATTGTATGGTCATTCCACCAGAAAATAGATGTTTAGGTTGAATCTCTCAATCAAATGTCTGGTAACAGACTAAGGTTTGGTCTCCAATAAAGTACTAGTTTATTCCTCCATGTTGTTGAAAAAGGAAGATTCTGTAACATTTTATCACACCTTTAAAAGTGAGTTTTGTAATGGGCACCAAACATCTATAAGAGTATAGAGGGGTGAAAATTAGACTATGGTCATTGTTATCTAACCCACTATAAATCTCTATATTTTTTCATTTTATTTCCGCTGAAACTCACATGAGGAATAAAAAACAAAATGTATCTATTTATTTTATAAAATATATTTTCTTGTCTTTAAATTTGTAAAACATGTATTCATACCCCCTCTAGTATTTATTTTCATCACTATTGATCCAACAACATTAACATAAAATTCTTTTACTAGTTCTATAAGGGCCTGGTTTTCTGGTTCTTTAATAAGTTACACTCACACCTTTCATGGATGTCCATGTATATTGGGTACCTAAGTAATCTCCACTGAACCTATGCTTAGGCTAGGTATAAGATCAAAGTTTCATCACTGAGTATGAATTCTTATATAAATTGGAGATGTATAAGAGGGATGACCCTTGGATGTATTTAGGCCTCATTTTTTATATATTTTATTATTTTATGTGTCCTTGTCCCAATGGGTGGTCACTCATTTTATGCTATCATGAACATGAGTCTATATAAATACATGATCCCACATTTCATTTTGATATATTGTTATCATTAATTTATTTTTTTGGTGTATTATTATTATTATTATTGTAGATTAGGTTTAGGTTATTTTTATATTATTTCACAATTTGATATGGGGGAATAGTTCCTCTATAATAACATTGCAGTCCAATATTGATTATTAGAAAACTCTGGCATAGGGCCAGACAAGCCTAAGGGAAAGAGAGAGGTCCACCGATTTGGGAACAGCTCAGAGATCACATACTAGATGAAGAAATTACATGATATTTACAAATTTATCCCAAAATTATAAGTAAATAAAATTTATTTATCTTAGTTATATCAATTTAGAAAATAATTATATTTTCTTCTTTCTACAACATCATTTTTTTTGGTATTGTAGGGGAAAAAATTAATACAATAAATATTTTATTCATAAACATTCTTAGATTCTAGATTAATATATTCACCTCCACTATCACTTCTAATAGAAATAATTATATATCTCTCTTGAGTTTATAATAGTTTTGAAAAGGAATTGAATTTGGATAAAGTGTCACTTTTATGTGATATAGAATAAGTATAACAAAATATGACAAAAAATAAAATATAAGAAACACATATTTATTTTCACCCAAACTATCAGTTTTAACATGGAAAAAAATCATGATGAATATGTTTATAATTTTTTTATATTTTTTCTCCATTAATAGATCCAAATATTTGGTTTTGTTGTTTTCCTCTTAAAAATGAGTTATAGAAAAAATATTTAATTATGTTAAGCTTTTGTAGTGGTATAACATGTCCATTACTAGAAAATTTATGTAGAAACCAAAAATTTTCAAGTCCAAGACTCATAATCAATAAGAGATCGTCTATTTCTATATCATTAAGGCACATAACATTCTGATTGGTTAAAAAATAGAAAATATATTATATTCATTATTTGTATAAAATAAGACATATTCATTATTTAACAATAAACACTTATTATTTTAAAATTTAAGACTCATTGTATTATAACATAGTTTTGAACTAATTTTTAAATTACTAGTTAAAACTTCAACATTTAATTCTATAGAAATTATATTGGTTTTAAAGACAATAAATTCACTAAATACACTTTCCTTTCCCATTTAATTTGCTCTAAATGTCATGGATCCTCTGTTACATTGATTGTAAAAAAAAAAATTGACGGATCTCTAGTTATATTACAGGATCACCTATTTTCCACATTTTATGTCTTCTTGAGAAAATTAAGTTATATTTCATTAAATCAATTAAGAAAAAACTTTTTTGGTAATGGGATTATCTTTGGTCTAATAATATTAGTAATCGAATTCATAGGTAACCAACTATATTTTTAATATTTTCCATTGGATTTTATTGAAGATAAATTCTTAGAAATGATAGCTTTGGTATGACCTATAGATTGACTAAACCTACAAAATCATTTTCAAAATGACCATACATATTAAACTCCAACAAATGTAAAATTTGAAAAAAATAATTAATATATAATGTCCTATATTTTTTAGATATTGATTTATTAGTAACAAACCCAATTTTTTTATTTGGTTAATTCCTAGAAACCACCATATAATTATTTTACTTTCCTTGAACAAAGGAATTTTTTTTTTCATTCAGTGTTATAATTTATATTCTAATATTTTCAATTTATTTTTGTGAAATATCTAAATCACTGAAAATATTTTCATTAAAATAATAACGCGTATTTATATGAATATTATTTTTTTCATCTAGTTTCATATTTTTATTTACAAAATTAAAATTTTCTCATTCATGTTTTCTTTATAAATTATAAATTCATGAAATATTTTTTTGTAATTTTTTATTTTCTTCATTTAGATATTTAAGACTTTTATCATCATAATATGAATCATATCATAAATTAAAATATGAATCTGTAAAAAACCCATTCATGATAATTTTCATTATTCATGGTTTAGTCGATTCCTTTTCTCTTCATGAATCACTACTCAAGTATGATTATTTTTTATAGTTCCATCAATCTAAGGTAGATCATTTCTCTTTGTTCCTAATTTTTTATATTATCATTTATGTTGTATTTTCAAAAACATCTAACATAAAATTTACCATTATTCAATACTCGTAACATATCAGTTTTGAAACTTCATCATATCTAAAAATATAACCTTCCTTACTTTACTTTCAATCATATGTTTTCAACTGTTTCTCAAATCCTTGTTCACTATTCATTATGATTTAAATAACTCTAGTCAAGTGATCTATATAATATTTTTCTCTTCCATATCACTCATAATTCGATTAATTAGATGAAATAGATATATTTGGTTTAAATAAAACAAATTTAATCATCAAATTATCATCATTCAAATTTTTTAGCTCATATTTATATTATAACAATGAACTCATGAGTTAATCAAATATATAATCCATAAAAGTATTACCCTTATATATAGTAGCTATTTTTTATGAAGATGTATCATTGTATATCGCAATACCCTTTCATCCATCATTACATTTTCCAACACTTCTCTTGGGGCACTAATGTGATTTATAATGCTTATAAATATTTGAAACGTCTACTTCATTGCTTTTTCTTCTCATGTTATAATATATTTGTATTAAACACATAATGTTTAGTGTTTTTTTCAATTTATGTTTTTTTAAATATAGTTTGTGACTTATACTATACAATATATTTATTCAGTAGTTTTACATGTTGATACATGGTTGAAAACAATTTGTTATTAAGAAAATATAATATGTTTACGATGTTAAAATTGAAAACATACTTCACTACATCATTACCCATAAGAGTTTCTTGTTCAACATCTTGTAGTTTTTATGGTTTTACTAATATCTTGTAGTGATCTGTTTTTAAATCACTATGGTATGATTTAATTATTACTTTAAAATTTCCATAATCATTTTCATGAAAAATATAAGGGTTTTTAGGGATCCAACCACTGCTAGAATTACTTCTTTACATTTATTCAAAATAATTTTCCTTAATAGATTATGTTTAGTAAAAGTTAAAAAATTAAATGTATAAGTAGAAGAAACAAACTTCAATAGGAATAATTCTTACAAGGAATCAACATTGATACCAATTAACACCCTTGTGAGATATATTGAGTAGGTATAGAGTTGTGGGGGGGGGGGTGTGCAAATAGGCCTTTGCAAAAATATATAAATAGGTTTTTTCAAAATCAGCGTAACAACTCTTTTAAATTCAAATACAGGTGTAATAAAATTAATAGATTCATGAAAAATTATGGTCAATACTGTGTATTAGAAATAATAAAATAATGTAAAAAACAATATATTTTTATAATAGTTTCGATCAATGTGAGAATATGTCAACTATTAACTTCAATCATATTCATGATAGAAATGAATCCCACTAGGAAAAGCACTCATATTCCAAAGAATTTCCTAACCTTTTAAAAATAATTCAATTTATGCACCTAGAGTCATAATCCCAAAAAGGTATATTTGACAGACCAATGAAGAACTAGAAACCCACCATAGATTTTATAAGAGTCACATATCAATGAATCTTTCATTTATAGAAGAGGTATATCTAATAAAAAAATATTATTTCTTCTGAAAGGTAAAAATATTTTCCATCAAATATTGAAAAAATAAGAAAATTAATAAAAATACAACTATAAAACCCATATGTAAATGAAATATAGTGTCGCAGTAGCATAATGTATTTAACAAAATGGATTTCAAATTTTTGATCATTTTTATCACAATAGTTTACCAGTATTCATGGTAATATAGTTTCTAAAATATCTTATCTATTTTATATTAAAATCATATATTTTATTCCCTACGTTTGTATTTATTAATTAATTCTCTAAAATTTTTTTCATATTCATGATTATCATGTCGATGTAGGAGTTTTCAATTTTATATATATCTATTTAGCTTCAAAATGAATTTTATATATAACAAAAACATCTATAATAAAATTACAACCAATCATGGAAAAAATATTGATATTATATTAAAAATATATATTTCAAATACCCTCATTATATTTTATATATGTTTAAAAAATAATAAAATAGTTCTAAATGTCCAAATAAAAAGAATTAATAATAAAATTATCATAAAAATGAGTATCAAAATGTACATAAAAAATAAAAAACACAAATTCATATGATAAATAAATTTATAATCAATTTTTTTTCAAGATAAAAAACATAAAAGATAAAAAAAATATGTTAAGATACCTAAATGTGTGAAAAGAATACTCCGCAAGATCCATTCTTATGTAAGATATTGTACTTTAAAAATATTAAATAACTAATATTTTAATACTATTATACCTTAAATCATAAAAGTAATTACTTAAAAAATTCTTATGAACTCTATACATTATAATATTAGTCAATAAATGTCAATAACCATCCCGGGATATTATTCGACCCGACACCCCACTCGACCTTTGACATTCCCTGAAGGGCATTCCCAATCCCCTCAAGCAGGAAACTAGTGCCTAAGTACTGATAAACACCTTTTTAATGTTTTATCTCACAAAATAATTAACCAACAAACAAGAAATAATATCATAAAACCAAGAAACATCTATGTCATTCCATAATAGAAAGGGGAATCTTGATACAAATAAAGAGCTACTTATCTATAAATTACATCCAAAAGCATGTCAGTTAAATAGGGGTGAGACCAAATAGGTGAAAAAACCTTCATGCAGCATGTGGGTTGTCAACACATGCCTCGACCACCATGACATGACCATGAAAAGACTTCTTGTAAAAAAACCACCACGGAAAAAATAAATGTCCATACCTTTACCTAAGTAAAATAATATAATCTCCATACACTTGAGGGTTTATGTAGGGTTTGACAAAACGTTTCTAGTAGGATACAACAATAAAAATTATTTTCAATGATATTAAATAAAAAATTAACTTTTTAGTTTTTAGAAGAATTTTTTACACAATTTTGTAAAGAAGACAAGTTTTACTTATACAAGAGGTCTAATGATAAAAATTTAATTAAAACGGGTTTTAGATAAATAAAGTTCCAAGGGAAATAAACTGAAGAAACTGTGGTTTTGTGGCCCTAGGATCTAGATACCTCAGTGATAAATCCATATAGAATTTTCTCATTAATGATTCTCTATAGATGTCACAACCAATGTTTTATCGGTCCAAATTCATCATTATTAGTTTAGTTACTATTGTATAGTGGACTATCTAGATACCAAAATCATTTTCAAGCCAACCCAAATAGAATACTAGCCTATAAACACCCACATAAATATCCAGGATTCTGATGTTTTCTATAAAAAATTATATATTATGTGAGTTACCTTTTATACAAACACAACTTTAGTAACAGAAACAATGCTTGAAAAATAACCATTTACCAAGGTCATTTCACCATTAAACCATTAACTAACACAAAAACCCCATGGAAAACACTTTTCACACCACCCACACAATTTATAAATCCCATTTAATAATACAACCATGCAATAATAAAATAATAGAATATTGTAAGGTAATGTAATCACCTACAACTTTCTTGAAATCCCTAAAAGCCTGTTAAAAACCACATGACACAAAAAATAAGAGATCCCTAGGAATAAAGAACACAAATAAACAAAAAATAAATAACCCAAAGATAAGAGATTAATCCAAATGTTGTTTAAATCCATTTCTATAGAAAAAATAACTCAAAGAGAAAGGGAAAATAGACCTAAAGAAGATATGGGATAAGGATATAAAGAACTTTCTTGAAGGTTTCTTGATGACACTAGGAGAAAACAACAAAAAAATAGATCTAAAGTGAATGTAGAAGGAGTGGGAAGTGTTCCTAGGGTATAGGTGGTGAATGGGGAGAGAAAGAGGGGTTAGTGTTTTATAATTGGGGTTGTTAAAAGTTTCAAATCTCAAAATTTTAATGATCTAGTAGGTTGTATGGTTTGGCCCCACATGCTTCCAAATAATGTACCAACTATGCCACACCTCGGTTCAAGAGGAAAGATGGCCAGACAGTTTACCTAGAGGGGTGAATGACCGTGTTCATTTCCATAGAGACTAGACCGTGCCACTATTATGGTTTTACAGTTAGCATATGAGGGCCACACCCTCATTTTCTAGGTTGTGTGGCTTAGAAAGTTCAAATGTCCTGGTCACATGATTTACACTAGTGTAGCACCTGATTTCTATTAATAGTATTTATCCTAATGTAAGCCTAAAAATATACATATTTCTGGAAAAATTCCAAGTTATGTCATGGAATAAAGGGATAACCAAAAATGAAAGTGAAAATAACTGAAAATAACACTATATATGTGAGAATTATCCCTACCATTAAAACATCACACCCACACGTATTCAAACTCAAGTCTTATTAGAGAATAAATGAGGATATTTCTCCTCCACCTGTGATTCATGTTCCAATTTTCCAAGCTCATAACTAATATAATGACAAATTAAATTAACTAAAGACATGGATTTACACCTAATCACTTTCACATAGGAATCCAAAATCTGCATCACATCCTCAAACATTGAAAAATCATATTTCATATCCAATTCATCCCAATTCAGTATATGAGATGGTTTTGGATAATAATTCTTAATTTTTAGGACATTGAACACATAATATATCAATTATAACTAGAATAGTAAATCCAATCAGTTTTTCACATGGAAAATACATTCGGTAATATAAAAAGGCCAAAAATACCTCAACATATGACTCCCCAACATACCATGACAGATGAGAACTGGTTGAGGTGTCACCTTTATAAAAACATGGTCTCCCAATTTTAATTCCAAGTTTCCATGTTACTAATCGACATATGATTTATAGAGACTCTATGCTATCAAAACTCGATGTATAATGACATGAACTCTCTCATATGTTTCTTTCATAAGGCTCGATCCCAACAAAGAACCATAAAAAAAATATATACAACAGAAAGGAAGCTAACATATATGACCATAGAGAACTTAAAAGGGATCCATTTTTACTGATGACTTGTAACTATTATTATATGATAATTTTACCAATCATAGATGGTTATCCCATGATAATCTAAAATCATCCCCACACACACACAAAAATTATTTTAAAATTTAGGTCAACCCCTCAATACGACCATCTTTTTAAGGATGATATGGTTTACTATGTTTCACGTATGACCCCATTTAAATCTAAAGTTATTACTATAATTGAGAGGAAAACTGAGGGACCCTGTCTCAGATGATAGCTGATAGCACACTATAAAGCCTCGCAATATATTGAACATACAACTAGACCAATTCCTCCTCCTTGATCAAAATGAAATGGGATGACATGGTAAGACAAAAAATACCCACCTAAATGATTTTTCTTCCAAGGGTGTTTGAGGGAACCCAATTATGAAGTCCATGAAACCTCATCCCACATCTAGGTTGGAATGGGGAGTGGTTGGAGGAATCATAGGGTCCTATGGTTCTTGGGTTTAACCTAATGAAATATATATAACCGAGATACAAAGTTAGCTATATCATTCCTCGTACCTAGCCACCAAAACCGTTGGTGCTCATTGTATATAATCATGGTTTTCTTGAGATGAACGGTCCACTAAGACTGGTGGATATCCTACATCACTGCATTCTACATGGATAATAGCACCACTAAGTGACACATGAAACAAAGGATTCCCCTAGATGATAAAGACCACATGTTGTGCACCTCTCTAATATTTAGAATCTATATTGAATGTTGGCATAGTTCATCATTAGGGGTTTCTTATTGAATCAGTTATAGAATACAGGATTTCAACTAAATACTACTAAAGAACATGACTTCACTATGCTCATTGGTTTCTAGGATAATCTCAAAAAATTCCCCATTAATGTAAATTCATCCCTAGTCATATTTAAATCCTACACTAGTATATTTTATCTTAGGTAATCTTTTACCACGTTACCTTTACCTTGGGTATAGAAAATATCTATGTCAAACCCATAGAGATACTCAACCAATTAGCACCATCTAAGATTCAGATCTTTTTAGGATAAAATATAATCCAAGATATTATTTTATAAAAGGAAAAATAATTTCTCCACAAAAATATTGTGACTCTATGTCTTCAAGGAATATATCAATGCTTCTAATTCGAGGTCATGTGTTGGGTAGTTCCTATTAGATGGTTAGAGTTAGAGAGATCCATACCCCACTACATGGTTATCCTCTATCCGCACACACCAAAGACCTATACCTGAATCCTTATAGTAGACTACTCATCCATTTTCAGGTTTAAGTTGGATCAAAATAGGGTTAGGGGTCAATCACCACATGATTTCCTCCAAATATTCCTGTCATTTTGGGATCTATTCAAAACTCAACTGTTGTAGAGTAAGTTTGTTCATGAGAAATGTAAGATGTCAAAACCCCATAAAAACCACCTATAATACCATTACATGACTAGTAATATTGTGATATCTAATATGTTAATCAATTTCTACCATGACATCACTTATCCGAATTTGTTGGGGTCTACAGAAACCCCATGTTCCAAGATTAAGTGCCCCAAAAACATTACTTCCTAGATCTAATAGTTCACATTAATATCTTACAATAGATACATTGATTTATATGGCTAATTAGGGTGATCCTTAGGTGTTTCATTTTCTCTTCCTCCTTCCTGGAGTAGACCAGTATTTCATCTATAATCACCTTGATAAAGGAGTCGAGAAACATATGGAAAATACATTTTATAGGATCCATTAAAACTATGGGAGAATTATTTTAATTCTAATGGTGTGACCAAATACTCAAAGAAGCCATAACTTCTTCATAATTATTTATTGGTGATGTATGCCTCTCTAACCTTGAATTAGTTATACATCAAGTGTAGGTCAATATTAGAAAATCATCTTTCCCCGCTCAAGATGATCAAAGTTGTCATCCTTGTGGGAAAATGGATATTTATTTTTTATTGTTACCCTATTAAACATCCTATAATTGATGAAAACCTAGAGGGATTCATTATAGTTTTTATAAAATTGAACTAGGGTGGCCCAAGTTGATATAATTGAGTGAATGAATTCTTTGGATTCCAAATTATCCAGCTATATCATTAATTCTCTCAACTAGGTGGGGGCCATATAATATAAGAGAAGAGATATCTTCTGTGTTCTAGGTACCAAGTAGATGTTAAAATCCACATATGATTTAGGAGGTAAACCCAATAAGTCCATTGGTAATACCATTTTACAGTCATCTACTATATGAGGAAACTAATTATTGGAACCTCTACAATCACCCTCTAGCATATGAGAAGAAACCTAGAAAATAAGTTTTCTAAACTCTGGAAGTGGAGGAACAAATCACCTTTCTTAGGAATACCATTCCCCTTTGAATACCAAATAAACCTCATCGAGTGCCAAAAACATTACTCACCAATGATTGAAATTGATATGAATATTGATATTATCAATCCAATACTTGATGAGGATATTGTTAAAAAGATCCATTTCTAGATCCACGAAGTCACATTTCAATTCAGTACCTGAGAGAATGAGACCAAAAGATTGTCATATGAAACCCTATTAACTATTCTTTCTAAGTGTTATAACCAACTCCATGGAAAATTTCATAAGATCAGTTTGAAATTTATACAAATACACAAGATGGGAAGAATTAAAATAATTATAAGTACCTGTATTAAATAAATGATGATTACATATAATGAAATAAAAACAAAATCTCAAGCTTTTGTGGGGCCTAAAACAGATTTAATTTATATCTAATCCATAGAATGAAGGTTTATCATCTCTCTCTAGGATTGGTAATAGCTACTAACATAGGGATCTTCCTTAAGTTGACTCTTCATAATAGTATATCTTTCCTTTTCACTATAATAAACAAACAAATAGTCTAACATTGTTGATTGTTCTGACTGATCCATAATCCCACTAGAGTCTAAAAA
Organism: Viscum album; assembly: GCA_963277665.1. NCBI lineage: Eukaryota > Viridiplantae > Streptophyta > Magnoliopsida > Santalales > Viscaceae > Viscum > Viscum album. Next base: position 1,025,492,518 of record OY728166.1, read on the forward strand.
TCTCACACCACCTTAAGAAGAGAGTTTATTTATGAAATATATATGTATGAACCCAATATGTCAAAACTAGTGACATCATATATGTGGAGTTGAACAAGTGTTCCAAACATGTCTAGGGTTTCCATACTGATGGAAAATGACCAACCCACAACCACTGATAGCAGAAAAAGGTGGTTGGGATGGATTACTATATCCTATACCTACCCTATCCTCTTAATCCTCTCACTTTATTTTATTCATATAAATTACATGACCACCTTGGACCATGTCTAAAGCTCCTCCAATAAAAAACTATATTTACCATTGTGATCAATCTCTACCACTAGGGCTTAATCTATCACCTTCGAATATGAATTTAACATAATTAATATTTCATCATATTGAATATCCAACCACAACCCAATTTCTTATATTTAAGCCTATAACTTCACATCAAGAACCAGATCATGTGTGAAGTAAACCAATTCTATAAAAGGGTTGGGATATTCATACATGGTGTGCTCCCCCTGATGGAGATCCACAATCTCCCATTTCTTGGAAAGATACAATACCTCCAAGAAACACTCCCCATTGAAGATAACCATTATTTACTTCCGATTCATTACTTCATATTTTAGGGATTGGACGACTATGTGTTACCACCTCTAACTGGGTCACTCTGACATGAACAAAACATAGTTCACCTTGATTGATTTTGGTGTCTTAAGAAACCTGATGCCCCTCTCAATATTTTCCATGTAAAATTCCTCATCCTAGGGGTCCATGATAAATCATAAGGTAGATGATTTATTATATAGTAAGACCTTATTTTTATCCTTTTCTGGACTTGGTTTGAATTACTTACCTCGAGCAGGACTAGATCCAACTCCCTAATCCACAAATCAGACAACAAAAACAACCAATTATTCTAATCCCTGATCAATTGGTGGTGGAGAATTATATCTGGATTCTCCCCCAGGTTTCATCGGAGGTATTCTGTCCCAAATGATGAGTCATAAATTTTTAAGACAATGAATCATCAATAGATCACCCATAAGGGATGTAAACAACAAAATGATTTATGAATCCACATAAATTGAAATAAAACTATAAAAAAAATATTATACCAATACCCTTCATATCAATTTCCATGAATAGTCTATAGAGAATGTGTCACACCTAAAGGATGAGTCAATAAAAATCCCAATCATCTCATGGTGACTTAAGTCTTATCCAAAGGTGTATTGACCAGACATCCCACTCATAACCAGTACATTACACCATAACAGTCCTACACCCTGTCTATCTAGACTACCCTAAAAACATAACCCATATATTGGGAAAATCATTCCTCTAATTGAATTTATCCAGAAACCATCCTAGGATACCATTTGACCCAGTACCCAACTAATCATCTGACATGGCTGGAATGGAATTCATGATCCCCACTGGTTGGAAACTAGTGCATGGGTACTGAGTGACACATTTTAGAACAGTTTATCACAAGAAATACTAGACCAATTAAAATAAATAATATCTTACAACCATGAAGCATCCAATTAATGCAATAAAAAAGTGGTAATAACATTACAAAAAGGTTTTTCATGTCTAATAATTACAGCATGGAGAAATTCTATCAAATAGATGGATTATAAACCAACTAGATGAAAAAAACTCCAAAAACTTTTTGGGACAACACCCAATGACACCACCACCAACAAATTACAAAAAAAAAGATTTCAAGAATAAAAAACTACATTCACCATAATGGAGGGACATACCATTACCTGGTCCCTGAATGAGAAGAACAACACACACCCGAGGGTGTTTGTTGGGCATGAACTAAATTTTCCAGTAGGATACCACCCAAAATATTCTTTTTAGTGAAATTAAATGATAAATTATTATGATTGTTTTTAAAATAAACACTTTAAATAATGTTGGAATGGAAACATGTTTTATTTATACAAGAGGTCAATATATAGAAATGTAATTAAAATGGTATTTATAAAATTCAAGAACCATGGAAAAAATACCTAAGTATCTAGGTTATTATGGCCATAGGATCCTCAAACATAGGCGATCAATACATAAATAATGTTCTCATGAATGATACTGTAGATAGGCCACAACCAACAATCATAAATACACTAAGGAATCATTATAAATTTAGTTACTATTGTTGAATAAACTATCCAGAGAGCCTGGGCCATCTCCCAGCTAAATGAAATAGAGTACTAGTCCAAAATAACCGACATAGATTTCCAGGGTTGCCAAGTCCTCTATCCTTATTTATATATAAATTGATATCCTGTTTATCTAAATAGAACATCATTAATTGAAACAATTATTCAGGAAAAAACCATTTACCATTGAAATTTCACCATTAAACAATGAATTCACAATCAAAACACATGTAAGAAACCTTTCACACCACCAAAAAAATTTATAAAACACATTTAAAATTTAATAAAAGAATAATAAAATCATAAAATAATGGAAAGGAATGGAACTACCAATATCTTGGTTGAAATCACACAAACCCAGTTGGAAACCAACATTCGCACTAATTTGAAATCTTAAGGAAGGAAGAACACGCCAAAACCAACATGATTGAACACAAATAGAATATATTGAAACCAAATTATGGTAAAAACATTGATATATAAAGGATATCTCAAAGAGGATGGGATAAAGGACCAAAAATAATATAATGGAGAAGGGGAGTAAGAACACACACAATGGTGTTTTCAAGATCATTTGTCAAAAGACCAAAACAATGAAGACATAGAGAGTGATGGAGGAGATGGAGAAGTTTCTATGGTACAGGTGGTCTAATAGGGAGAGGAATATGGGTTAGTTTATGTTTCATAGTTCCTCGGAATGTGTATTCTAGTTTAAGAATCACTTCTTCTAGGTAGTTTCCATTTGAATTATTCCTAGAACTAGAAACATCCAATAGTTCATTATCCAAAGGGGACCTACTTTCCAAAGGTAGGAATTCATTATTTTTGAACATTACGATATTTAACAACATGCATTGGTCGAGAGGATGGGAGGTTTGACTCATTACACCTTTTTGGGGGGAATTATGTTCTACTTCATGACTCTCTTTATAAATTTAAGATATTTTCAGGAATCCTTGGTAATTCCCCAATTATAAAATATATTTCCCTTGTAATTTTCAACCCCTTATTTACATGTGTCAAGTTTATAATCATTCATATGTATTCTATGATCTTCATTAATGGATATATCCGTATGTATTTGAGGTTATCCATCAATGGTATCATCTCATATACTACTTAGATATTCTTTTAATTATCTTTATGATGATAATAGTTTTTAAGACACTTAGTGGGGCACTCTGGAATTTATTGTCATCAAGGGAGATGAATATTTGTTTTGATATGGGGATCATACCAATGAAATGGGCTACCTACGTATCCTTGTGAATGAAATCTGAACCCTCATAGTTCCATGCCACTTAATGGGATACATCATAAATATTAATGTCATGTGATAAGGACATATAAGAAAAAGTTGTTTAGTCATGGTTTCAGTGGGACATATTCCTAAGAAGCCCAATGAACGTACAAATAATATGGATTTCCATGTAAGATTAGACCCTGTAGGGAATATGAAAAAATGAGAACATAGTTGATTTCAATTATTGGGTTTGAAACACAAGGAGGCCTCATACATATCCCATTTGGATGGGAATCAAAGCCCACATAGTTCGACGAGTCTAATAGGAAGGTATTGTCCCTTGAGAGATATGAGTTTGGGATTACTTCCTGAAATGGATGCCTTGATTATTTGGAGGTTTAATTTGGGGATTATTCCAAAGGGGGATTCCCAAAGTAAGGGAATTAGGGTTGGACTCTTAAAGAGGATATCCCGTGAGCTCGGTCACTGAGAAGGCTTTTTGTGTATCCTAGTTATGATGGTAATCAGAGTTCTCATAGTTTATTAATAGTGTTCAGGATTATGTATAAAATGATGCCCATTTGAGATGACATGATTAGGTGAACCCTTTTTTGAAGGGAACCCTTTTGATCTCGGGCCAACAAGTTGGAATCTTACATATCATGGTTTGAACAAGAAACAGAGTCAAGATAGTTAAAAATTTTGTAAAAATGTTGTGATTGTGAAAAATATCTAAGCCCACATGAGTCATGCTCAGTGTGAGGAACAGGAGGATGTCAAAGATTCAACAAATGAACCAACACTTTTCCTCTTCTTCTAGTGGAAGACGACATGACTATATTGGTGAGGGTGGATGAGGTTGAAAAGAATGGGAAAGAGGGTGAGGTGATGATCCTATCCTATATTCTCTTTACATTGTACAAGGGTCCAATTTAAGGAAGGAGTGAAGGTGAAGGAAGTATATATAAGAAAGAAGGAAACCTATTACTTGAAAGGTTAGGGTCTTACACCAGGTTGGATGCCCAAAAATTGATCCTAGTGTGATATGGAGAAATTTTCTTTGTTTTTATGGGAAAAAAAGTGTGAACCATAACTTCCCTACCAGAGACCTATGGATCCAAGTCATAGAGAAAAAAAGGGAGGACAAAACCAAAACCCTAATCCTCCAAAATAGGAACATCACAAAACAGTTCCTTGAATAAAGTTCCACATGATTGTGGATATACAAACCCACATACACTCCATGAATCCTAACCCCATTTTGGAAAAAATGTGGGAAACTTCTGACTGCATATATACAAACCCAAATAGGAGACATGATGATGTGCCATTCCTAAAGGTTTTATAAGTTAGATGGTTTTGGTGGAGGTCTAAACATAATCAATTTTATAAAAGGGATCCAATGAAGAAGAAGAATTTCCATGAATGGATTTGAGGATGGATTGATGGCTTATTGACTAGAGAGAGTGGGTGAATCAAATAGGGGTGCTCAAGTTGGTACTGGAACGCAAGTATGGATGCGCAATTAGGCTTGGGCGACCTGATGTTCAAATATGTGATGAAAAACCTGGATGTTTATACTTGGGAGAGACTTGGCTCAATCCTTCAGGTGTATTTACAAGTAATCTGAGAAGTGGGGCTCTCATGTTCCTATCAGAGGAAAAGGTAACGCACAATTGTTTCTAATTCAAAGAGGTTGGGAAAATTAGGTACGCAAGTGTTATGGATTTCAAACACTAAAAGGACTTAATTCCAATAATACTCCTTTAAATACTCCACTCTTGGTGTTCAAGAACTACCTTGACTTTTTAGATATCTTGGGTGAATCACTTGGGAGACCAGAGCAACAAATGGGATTCATGGAAATTCTCTTATACAAATGACGCCCCAAGGGTCTATTATTTGTAAAAAAATAGGACCCTGGGAGAAAAGAGACTAGGCACACAAGAGTATTTCTCTCCAAATTCTACTGTGCAAGTGGTTGGGTGCCGAATTGGTGGCGCCCAAGAACACTAGCACGCCACCGGTGTTTCATCCTAACTGGGGAACAACTTTGAGAACATAGACAAAATAATTTCTTCATTATCTTCTAGCATGGTGGCGCACATGTACATTGGGTTCCACATTATGGATTTAAACAAATTTATTTCTCTATACTGTGGGAGCTGTACCCCCACACCCATGCTTGGGATCAGAGTCAGGCTACAGTTTTGGCCCTTTGGGCTAGTTCCAACCCTACCATCAGTAACCCCAATGAAACTTGCAAAGTCACACCATGATCTTTACGAGCCCAGTTGAGGAAATTCTGGGAGAAGTGCATGGAACAAATTTCATGGTGTTTACAGGGTCTCATAAATGGGAATGGTAAAAGTTGAAAATACAAACATTTTAATGACTCGACTGGGAACATGGTTTGGCCGCATGGTCTAACAGACCACACGCCAGCCATGATGATTCTCTATTAAATAGCAATGATGTTTTCATTTTATACCTATAGGAGAATACACACTTGTTCCTAGTCATGTGGCCAAAAAATACACACTTCCCAGGTCACATAGTTAGCTTAGGAGGGCCGCATGTTCATGTTCTAGGTTGTGTAGCCTAGACCGTGTCATTTTTCTAGTCATACAGTTTCCACTAGTCTGGAACATAGTTTTTATTAACTGTATGCCAACTATGAACCTCATTCTATCTTCTCAAAAATAAAAAATTTTATTGAGAAACACCCATGTAAGTTGTGGAATAAATGTAGGAAAAATAAATGAAATATAAAATACCTCAAAAGAAGACCACATTTGTGACTATGAATAATATTTTTATATTCATACATAAGATTTTCTTATAATACATGAAAATTTATATATGGAAATACTTGTAAATATTGAATATATAAGAGTCCTATTTCATATAAAAGAATAAATATCATAGATCAAGTGACATTTAATATGAAATAAATTGAAATTTTCCACTAGAATTAAAACAAATGATGATTATGAAAGATTACTCAGTATATAATATCTAACACACCAAGAAAGTTTAGTATACTCATACTCACAACTGAAGCACAATAGAGTGAAAAGAATATCTAGAAAGCATAAAAAATAATTAAACTATAGATGATTTTCAAATAAAAAGTAAATAATTAATTTATAAATTATTATTAAACAAATATTGCAATTGTATGTTACTGATTTGAGTTATTATAATATTAATTACATAAAATAAAAAATAAAATTCACTTATTAATACAGATATTTGTATCAATAAAACATAGAACCAAAAATATTCATCATAACACTAAATATTTCATGATATTTTTCCACAAAGGAACGAACTATGTAAAACTAATTATAACCTATTTCTATATGACACATCTCAAATATAATTATTTCAACCTAAAACACTGAGGGATGTGGGGGATCATTGATAAAGAACTTCTAGATATCATTTTAAAGGTGGAGAGAATCTGTAATTTTCAATTTGGCTGAGATGATAGATATATTCATCAAAATGATATAATGTTGGACCAAGGATCTATGTTTCTAATCATCAAGATGCTCCAAGGATTTAGATATAAGGGTCAAACTTTATGGGACTGATGACTGCCTTCCATGACCATAAATGGGGGGCATCATTATCCTCTATGGGTTAGGATGAATCTTTATTCCCATTTTATTGTTCAGATATGATGATTATTTCTCTTCTAATTGGTTTATAAATATAAAAATCTCAAATTTAAAGTTAGATGATTCGTGATTTGACTACTATTTTAAAATATCTCATTAGAGAACTTGTCTTTAGGTCTTGGCCACATGAATGGTCTCAGTAAGAATGATAAACAAATATATGGGTATTCCATAACCTTACCTTCCTTAGCCTCCATGGCCTTCTTCCCAATCATTGATGGAGAATTCATTTTAATACGATACTTATTTATAAATAAAAAAAATTTATCAAGAGATTTAAATTAATGAATCCATAAAAATAATCTAGATCAGCTGATATTATTTCTTAGTAGTTCCCATATTCCTAATAATTAAGACACAATGTTTAGAAGGTTTTAGACTAGTTTATGTTCCTATGGTGATTCCACTACTTATTCCTTACTCAAATTAAGATGATTGTGTTGATTTTTTGAGAACCTTGGAATGAATTTTGCCACTTCTAGAGATGCCGAGGGAATTGGTTTCATGACTATCCCATTTAGTGATTCCCAAATAAGTGCATCCATAAGGTTAAATGATTTCTTGGTCCCACATCAATTATTATTTTTTCATACACATTTTTGAAGAATCTTATTTTTATTATTCTTCCTCTATTGGTGTAGATGAAGTACAATTTACCAGTGCTAGGGGGTGACAAGCATTAAATTATGTGTTTCAATCATTTTCTAAATTATTTCCTTAAATAAAAGTAAATATTGGATATTACACACTAACTTCTATTATATAGGGATGTAATTGGGATTACCATTCAAAATAGCTTCATTGGATCTCTTTACGTCTATAAATTTAATTATGTTCTTTTCTAGGGAGATCAAGAAGACCTTAAAACCTATTCATTTTAGAAGGAATATTGTTTTTTCATCAAATTTTCCAATCTCACAAAATTTTATTCATTATTTTCATTAAAAGGGGTTATATGTTTTTTGTGTTTTTTAATTAGGGGTTACTATATGATAATGAGTTGTCTTAGTGGATTAATCTATCCCCATGTTGGATTGTGCATGAATATTTTTGTGTCTACTTTACTAAATAAACTCCCCTGTGTTGAGGGTGTTAAATAGATTTGTATTTGGAGCACCAAATATCATCTTCCAACTACAAGAATACTACCACACACGATAAAACTAGATAAAGAAATTTCATAGGGACGAGTGATGTTTTTATCTTATTTTATATATTCTCTATGAATATCTATAATAGTTTATATAGGAGGATATCAAATTATATATATTAGTTTAGGCCTTTCTACATAGAAATTAAATTTGAAAACCACTCATTTTCATAATATTTTTAATTTGAGAGGTTAATGGAAATCATCATTCTAATCGTGGAGCTAAATTGGTAAATGAAATATTATTATAGCTCCTTTAAATTTCAAATAGATCCCAATCTTATATTATTATATCCTATAATAATATATCCTTGTAATGTTTTTAGGAAACACATGAGTTTTTATACGTCCTACTACTCTGGTATTCTCATCATAGGGATACATCAGGATATAAGGATCATTTCTTACAACTCTAGATCTCTTTTACCATTCAATGTCTTAAAAGTTGGAACATAAAAGTTACCTAATGTATGAATAAATTAAATACACTATATATATGGTTTTATTTTTGGATGGACAAATTATTTTCATCTTTACATGGATTCTATTCTAGTGGAAAGGGATTCGATTAATTTTAAATTATTTAGAGACACTTTTCCAAGGATGATGGCTGAGTGTGTGTATTTTTGGGGCTTTGTTCAGTCATCATGTTCAAGTATATGGATTATAAATGTCATGGGTTAGACCGATGACTTTATTTAACCCTTTTTAGTTGAATTACCTCATATTATTATAGATTAATTAATGGAGGAGGCACTATAACCTTGACTTGAGAGTTTTAATCAATAGTTATATTATCTCTAAGTAATTCACTATTGATTCACCTCAACAAATGTAACTCAACTTCATAATGGGAAAATTCTCCTCAGTAGAAATAGGATCAACATCTTCCTGTGGATGGTTTTTTGTTGATTTGACTACAAATTTTTTTATCCTTATCTTGCGTCTATTGATTATCTTGAAATTTGATGTTTGGTGGAGATCCCAGGTCATTCTGTTACCTCTTATTCTAATTACACATGAATTCATTCTGCACATTATTACACACAACATTTTGAATAGATACCTCATCATCGTGTAATTTGGCACTAGCCTCATGCTCTATGATTTTGGGAGCCTTGAGTTAAAAACATTAAACATGAAAATTATATAGTGGTAATGAAATCATCATCCATGATAGAGTATGAAGGGGGTTCATTATCCAAACAATATCATATTTTGTAGATTTTATAATTATCATTGTTTTTTATTCTCATAGTGGATCTATTTTAATTTTCATCCCATGTGAGGTATTTTTATATCTTATTGATTCTACCTATAATGTGATTTTTGGATTGTAATATTAAGATCTTCAAAAATTGTTTTCAAAGAAAATAGTCCTCATAAAGGATAGGAATGGAAACATGTCCGTGGAGGAATCTGCAAGGGATCTTTTATAAATGTTACAAGAGTATAGAAATATCTAACATTCTCATAAAATGCGGAGGTAAAAATTACCCTATACCTAGAGGATAGGGCTATATTTTCTTTAATACTATCATGATCACACACTTCTAAAATTTTAATGATTCCAATAGTGGTGGTAGTGGTAAAAATTACCCTATACATTTGGATTGGGGATGCTTAGGTACAACTATGATTGTGTTATCTCATGGACTTATTTGTATTTAGCGATATTATTTTATCATGATATGTATTTATAATCCTTTTAAGGTGATATTTTCTTTCCACAAATGGTCTACATGTGATTATAGATTTTTATTCCTAAAACTGTATTCCTCTCTTACATTTTTGAAAGCTTAATGAAAATCCTATCAATATATTGCTATGATCGAATATGTTTTTTCTGGTCCTTATGTATGGTGAGGCTTCATTGGATATAGTAATTTTCATATGATGTTCCAGGAAATATTACATGGATTCATGAAGTAAAATTTAATGCTTTCTTCCTAGATAATATTTGTTAGGTTATGAAGGGAGTAAATTAAAAATATTCATATTCACCACAACCTATTAAATTTATGTTAGGTGTTTATTGATGATTATTTTGTAGAGTTACATAATATTTTTAAGAAAAAAATTAGTATAACTTCAATATATCTCCTTGAACTAGGATTTTGTTCCATTAGGAGGATGTAAAGTCCAAAAAATTGGAAAATATAATAGTTTATTGAGACGTTTAGTATACCCAAAAAATGCTAGGTATTTATAATTGAGACCATAAAGTTCTTCCCACATGTTTTGAAAAAGGTTAAGCATGAAATCCTTCTTCATTTACATGGGAATTACTTATTAAAGAGTGTCTATGGATAGGAACATGAACAATATTTTATCTTTAGATAATTCATTCACCATAATAAGGAATATTTATTTTTCCTCAATGAGTTATTATTAAACAAAATCTAATAATTAATATCATTAATCAATAGTTTTATCCAGATGAGTGGGATAATTATGAACATCCATAGTTAATTAAAGAGATATATAGTTTGGTGGAGTCACATATGGTGTTCATTGCCTAAAATTTCATGTTGACTGGGATGTGAAAAAAAATTGATGATGAGGTGCGTGTTGAATGTAGTATTAATTTTTATGTTTCACATGATAAAATACAAAAATCATATTTATATTAATATAGGTTATAATATTATACTAAGATGACATGACATTGTGAGGAGGTCCTTCACACAAAGTACCACGCAGAGGGCCCTTATGGTTGATTCATGATTCATGATTGTGATGAGGAGACCTAATTTGATAAAATGATTCATTGTAGTGATAAAATCAAAAATATTTTTTCTATGGAGGTCCTAAAAATTTATTTTCTTGTTTTGCATGAGGAGGTCCTCTGTGTTTATTGATATTTTGGTTTACATCAAAAAAGGGACCTCCAAGTTAGCTTTTTATCACAAGACGACAACATGTAGTTCCTTCATGGTTATTGATTATTAATGGGTTTACAGGTAGAGGACGTCCTTATTGATATATATTTGTGTTTTTTTGGAAGTGCATTTATATTTTGAGTCATGAGTTGTCCCTTAATGACAGATCATTATATTACTACTGGGGAGACACCTATAGTATGAGATCTTGGGAGGACCTATATTGCATCTAGATTATATCTAATCAAAATGAGGACCACCATGGATGATGTTTCCCTATTTGATACCACATGTATAATCTTTAGATATGATAGTATTAATTTCATGGGCTGGATATCCTTAGCGAGTACTCTATGAGGGAACTATTGTTTCATTGACTATGGTGTTTTAGTTAGGAATCTCATAGATGATGCTATGGGGAAGACCTATAAAGTTATCTATCTTGGTTTTGAATGGATAAAATAAAAAAATATAATTCACTTTTAATATTTCTAAGTATTTGGTGGATGTATTAACTATTGTTTGTATCATCTATTTCTAAGCATTATTGACGTGAGTGACTGGGTATGGTCATATGGTTATGATCAAGGTATACTGATGAACCTCAGAGATGTTAGTTTCAACAAGGGTATGCAATTTATATTGGATAAAATAATGGATTTTTACCAGGAAGTGTTGCTTATATAATCCTTTGTTTTGGAAACTAGGTATGAGGCTTTGATCATGATCGATTTTGTGCAAAATGGAAAGAGACCTTCATTATTAGGATCCCTTTAAGGGAGATACTTACTTTATGTTGATATATACACAATTTCAACAATAGTTTGGATGAGATGGGGGGTATCTATTTACTTATAATAATTTTAAATTATCTTTATATAGATATTAATTCTCTTAGGTGTCTTGGTTTACACAACCAAATCAATTATCTCCATCATAGCCTCCTTAATAGATTCAATAAGATTTGGGGTTGTGTGGTGCTAGTGATTACAGTGACTAGTGAGTGTTCTCCTAAGATGTTTCTAAATATTTGTAGGAATATAGATTTTTCCTCATACCCTATAAGATATGGCATGTAGGTGTTTTAAATATCAAGGAACCGAATCATATAGTGAATGGTCATGGATATTGAGGCAATTATTCCCCCATTATCATATAATTTAATAAAAAACATACATATCTTTATACATTGAATTGTTTCATATTATTTCCCTAATGATGGGAAAGTACTATTATGAATCCATAATTATAATATATTGTCTAATATAAGATGTTTTAGGTGATGGTTTGATGATAATTTCTTGCATGACTGTAAAGACACCATAGTCATCACTGTAGAGGCATATGTCTGGGGTTCCACTTGCTATAGATGTTTAGGAAAAATAGTCAATTTTAAAATTCATCCACCTTAGATAGGTAATATAACATTACTCAATTCATTAAATAAAGATTCCATTTATAGTGAATAAATATTTTAACATCATGTGTTTTAAAAAAATAAATACTTTATTCAATATCATACATGATACGCTACATCTTGCTTAAATGAACAATAAAATATTATTATTTAAAAGTTGTCATTATAACCTAGCCATTAAAATGATAGGTATGAAAATTATTTACTGAATTATAAAAATATGGTTTACACATATTTATATAACTCATTAGTAAATTAATTATAAATGAAAATAAAAAAATATTAAAAAAAGGAAATGTTTTTCTAAAAAAACTATTTAAAATTTCATACGGTATTTTTATACCAATAAATAAAAAAATCAAACTTTTTAGATTATATTAATGAAATATATATATTAAATATACAATGAAATTTTTAAAATTCAACTTATGAGCTTTCTATACATGATATAATAACAAATCCAATTTTATGAATAAAAAGATGTATTAAAAAAAGGTTTTTTCAACCTTTTGTTGGAGAACTTTTTTTAAATATAGTTTTGACACTTAAAAATTCTATTTGAAAAAATAAACTTCTTATTTGAAATCTAAATTTCATTATTTAATATGGATTAATTTTTGGAATTTTTTGGATAAGTGTAATATTTTCATTAATAGTGAAAAATAATTCATTTTAATTGAAAACATCTTTTTATTATAAATAATATATAGTGTAAATTTGAATTTAATATTTTTTTTAAATATATAATTAGATATATTTTATACCAATTAACACAATTTCTATTATTGAAAAAAAATTCACATTTATCGTGATATTAAATCATTTAAATCTTTTAAACATTTTCACCTTAAATACATGTTCCCTAGTTCTATCAATGAGTTTAATATAAAAGTAATTCTATTCAATTCTATGTTTTTAATTTTTAAAATTAGATTCCATATTTTGAATCATAATTTACAAATTTAGTAAGTAGGTGCCTTTTATTTTTGTATAATGTGAACAATATCTTTAGATTTTTTTATTACAATAGTTAAGGGTAAAACAAGGTAATTAATGGTAAAAATATTAATATAAATTAACCTAACACTTGAACTAATTTTATTAGATGAGTTATTGTTGATAAAAATCGTCCTTGGGTAGATTTTTTGAGCTATTGGTTCCAGTTGTATGACATTAATTTATTCATATTTTTTTATTAAAATAAAACTCAAATTTTGCATACTTTTATTGTTAACAAGAACAATATTTTTTATATGAATTTATCTTGTGGATATTTTGAATATAAATACTATTTTAAATGATAAAATATATATCTTCTTTTTCAAATATAATTTTTATTTTTAGAGGGTGATTAAATTAAATTCTTTCATAATGATGATGCAATAATTGTCTAATTAATTGAAAAATCAAATAAATGAAATTGAAAATAATAAAATAAAAATGATTTAATGTAATTAATTACATACAAAAATTAATTGATTAATTTTTCAAGTTATGAATAAGTTAAAAGAGTGGTCTCTAAGATATCATTTTTATGATACTTTTTAAAATTTTAAGTATGCAATAATGTCAAAATTAACATAAATGATATTTTTAAATAAATGATATTATATTAAATGATAAAAAATAATATAAATATAAAATTTTTCCACCTAATTGGGATCATATTTAAAATTTCATTAATGATCTATTTTTTGTTCTTGTTTTATTTTATTGTCACAATATTATCTCTTAAGGAGAAAAAATAAATGGTGTCACAGTAAGAATTAAAAACGTTAAAATAGGGTTAAAAAAATAATAAGGATTAAAAAATATGAAAAAAATGTCTAATTTTCATTCGATGAATGTAATTTAACCTCAAATCATCTTAGATTTTAAATAACTCACATTGGATCTATTATTAATATAAAATCAATTAATATTATTTTAATATTTTTAAGAATTTCAAGAGAGCCCTACTCCTATCTTATAAAATGGTACCTCTTATTATCTTTTCTTTACACATAAAAACCTATTTTTTCAGCCAATATCTACCCATATACTATAAATTATTACCTACCCACATTATAGAGCCCTTATTTTATGAATGACTCCATCTTTAATGGTCTAAAGCTGTTAATGAATGGAGATCGTCAGGATAAGAGGTATTGTTTTAATAATGTATTTCTATATTATTTATTACTACATTTCATTAAAATATTATTAAAATATTATAAAATAACAAAAAATTTATCATAAATTTAATTCTATTTTATTATGCTAATATCATCACCTAAATCCATCTCCACTTTTATCAAATTTTAAAAGGATGAATTGTTTGTGTGTATAGAGTACCACCACCTCACGAACCGATATAATTAATTCTTCATCATAGTGTATCAAGAATTGTTATAATAATGAAATTAATGTTCATATGTGATATTCATGAAATATATATCATTTTGAAGTTATAATACCTCATTTATTTTCTAACCATTCCATGAACATAAAAATGATAACGTCGTTTGTGTGTATGTGTGAACAATCACCTACAAAAAGTGATGTGATTTGTTTTTCATCACCAAATCATATTGATTATATTTATATGTATATTTAAATATTTAATTTTATATTAATGATATTATTATAATGTTTTTAAGATAAACTAATTTTTACCTTCTTTCCATAATGATCACTGAAAAATAAAAACTTTACTCATGCGTATGTATGAACTACTATCACTATGATTATAACGTCATTCATTTTTCATTACCATAAATAATTTTTTTATTTAAAATTATAATTGATTAAAAAAGGTGAAAATAATTTCATGAATATTATTTTTTATATGACAGACTATTCACCACTTAGACCATAGACATCACACCAAAGTCATTTTGGACTCAAGTACCAAATATCATCAAAACGTTTGACATGAACTTAAATAGTTAAGTAATAAAACAATAATAAGAGATATAAAATTAATAATAAAAATTAAAAAGGATATTAAGAAAGAAAATAATTCTCCTATGTTTATTCTTTAGGAATATAAAAAGTGTACGTGATGATTCAAACTCAAGGTATAGGACTTCATCTCAATTATCTTTCGTTAAGGAATATTGTGATGTTATGAATCTATATTATTTTATGAGGTATATATAACTCTCAACTAACATGTTATATCACAAATTGTTTTATTATAATTTTATTTAATGTTTTTTAAAATTGTACTATTTCATGTGGCATGTGATTCTACCGATTACAAAGCAGAAGAGAGTTCATAACACAATTTCTATTCCTTGTGTGAAACTTAATCTTCTTAATCATGTCGTGATAATATTATGCATCAAATTAATTTTAAATATATTATATTGTATTTTAAATTTTTTTTTGAATCATAGTGAATACATGTAAGCAGTTCATTTGATTAATACTCACTTCAATAATTTTATATTTTACTGGTCTTTTTATCTTAAAAACCGATTTTTCATGTTATAAATATTAGTTCTTATAAATCATTTTAATTCATGTACATGATTTCAAAATGTTTTTTATATGAATATATATATATATATATGTTTTAAAATGGTAAATTTATAATTTCACTAAAAAATATTCAAAAAAGGATCTATTTACGGTTTTATATAATGGGATTTCGTTCAAAAACCTCTTTTAAAGTTACTCTTCCTTCTATTTTAAAAAAATAAAAAGGATTGTTTTTATCATATATGGAATGAAATGAATTTCAATATTTCATGTTACTTCAATATTTATATTCTTCCTATAAATTTTTACAATTTTATTTTAAAATAATGTGTTATAATTTACTATTGTATAGATTTTTTGAAATGAAATGTGATTCTAAAGTGAAAATTTTGTTTTTATTTTATACATGTTTTATGTGCTTTTCTTATGTTATAGTTATTTGGAATTTTTTATAATTACATGTTGTTCTTTGTGGTCCAGTTATAGATATACAATATATTGGTTAATGTGATGGAGTTAACTATTAGCGTTTCTCCTAAGAGATTAAGGGAATATACTGCAATGGGTATTCCTAATGTACCCGTAAAGGTTACTACCTATATTGTATTGAGAGATAGAATAAGTATAAGATTTATATTTAATTGATTCCATAGGTTACCTTTATGATTTATGTTTCTATGGAGTATTACATTAATCATGTGGTTTAATGAGGTAAATTAAAGAGATTATGTTTTATGGGTTAAAATTAAATGTTGTGAAAATATTTTCATGGGTTCATAAGTTTTCATAGACTAACCATTTCTATTCTCTTATATCCATTACTGATCATTTTTTTCATCCTGATTTTTAAAATATTTTCCACAGGGTTTATGGGATAGTATGGTTAAAGATGATATATAGGAGTAAACTGTTAATATTTTTAGAAAATAGAAACTATGTTTTATTTTAAATACCTCTGTTCTGTAGAAAAAATGGATATTGAGTATAAGGGAACAATTTTAATGAAAGGGTTTTAATAGTAACTGTTTTAACAAATTCTATTAGAAATCTAAACTGAAAAGGTCCTTAGAATTTTGTGAATCTAAATTCTAGCTCAAAAACACTAGAATATGTAATGTTTAATGTCAGGTCCATACCTTTTGTAACAAATGATGGTTTAAAAAACATTGGAGACTATGATGTTTTCTTAAGAGTTTTGGATTTCATCCTGGGTTTGTAATTTTTAGGTTGATCGTAAGATCAGATTCCTAGAAAAACCTTTGAGGCTTTTAATTTTGAAATTTTATTGTGGCTAAAAGTATTTTTGGAGGAAATAATTTTTATGTAATTATGGGTTATTAATTTTTGGGAAGAAAAATAAATGTTATAATATAACCTTTTAGGTTAAGATGTAGTAACATTATTTTGAGGTTTTTTCTCAGATTTATATAATTTTAATGGACTATATTGATATAGTTTTTGTAAAAGGAAAACCTATGGGATGGGTGATAACCTATCAAATCCAAAAATAATGCAGAAATTGAACCTAAAATCGAAGGGCGATAAGGTTTCTTTTCCTACCATTGAAATATGTGATGTCATGGTTATTATAATTTTTTTATTATTTAAATCATCTAATGAATTAATCAAAAGTTCATTTTGGAGAACATATATATTATAAATAACCATTAAATTGATAATGATATGGGGATTATGTGATTAAAGTTATTTTGAAATATGTTCACATGTTTTTTAATTCTATATGGATAAGTTAGATAGAATATCATGATATTTTTGAGGAATTTTAAGGATAGTTATTTTTTGAATGGTCTACGTTAAAATTTTAGTATTATTGTTCAATTTTAGAGATTAATTGTCATGACCCGTCCCCTAGGGCCCATACCAAAACTACCCCATGCCCGCCTACCATAGGCCAGGGGCTGGCGACTAACATCAAAGGCATAATTCCCTATAACTGGGAACACAATACCTTTATAAACTAGAAACACACACAATATAGTACGACCTAGAAGTAAAACACTAAGTAAAGCATTAAACAAAAGAAGTGATGAAAAGTAAATGGGATGGAAATACAAGCCCAACAGGAAATTACAAGTACAACTGAAAAGAAAGTACACATCTAGAAAAGAAAAGTAGCTACTGGTTCGTCATCCAGGGTTCCTACCTGAAGGGTAGGTACAGATGGCCTCCTCAGAACTCTACATTCGTCAGTCTCTACCTAGTACTGACTCGTCATAAGGTCCACCTCTGGGTACTGTCCAGTCCTAATACTAAGACTCAGTCAACGTTGTCCTTCATTTTCACCCAACACAACGAGATACGGGCATATCCCGTGCAGGGGTGAGTATAACAATACTTAGTAGGGACCTCAAGACACTCAATGTCTCAAAAATACAACAAGGATAAACCAAAAAGTATGAAATCAACAGATAATCTCTACATAGGTATATTCCCATACATATACCTAAGTTATCAAATAGTACATCTCATTCACGATGAAACACAAGAGTTTCTGACTCAGCTCACACAGGTATACAAATTATGTAGAGATATATAGATGATCAGATATAGCCACTGAATTATCAGAGCTGTCAGACCAATACATGCTTCGGGACTAGCTATTCTGTCGGACCAACACATGATCCATGAACAGATGTCAGAACTGTCGGTCCAACACATGATCCAGGAATAGTCATCAGAGCTATTGAACAAACATATGATCTCGGACCGGCTATTCTGTTAGACCAACACCTGATCCAGGAACAGAATTCAGAACTGTCGGATCAACACATGATCTAGGAATAGTCGTCAGTGCACAGCCAGCCATAGGGTTTCCACAAAGCATGCTTGATTCCAAGAGGATTCTCTACTCATTCCAAGTGTCGACATGTGTACTTCCACCAAGTCCCACAAATAATTATCTCAAAGGTTTGTCTCATCATAGAAATCTCAATGAAATAGATGACGCGTCAATAGGACGCCCGATCTGTGAGTGGATAGGTTTTTAGTCCTAGGGCCCCAGTTGGATTTGTGTACGATCCAACCAGACCGTAACTCAACTATATCTTGAACACTATTGGGGTATAATCGAAGGGACCGTTTCTCTCCAAGAATACCAACGTCGCTGATGGTTCATCAAATGGTAGTCCGGTGCCAAAGTTATGGCCAATGTAAAAAAAGGGTCTGTACTGGGCCTAGGTCCGGTCCGACCCGATCGCACTGACTCATCCCAATCTAGTCGGGGCCCACATGGTCAGGGTCGACCTGGTCAAACTCACTGGGTCTGACCCAACCCATTTTGTGGGTCATCCTGTTATGTTCGACCAAGTGCGCTGGGCATGGCCCAGCAGACCGCGACAGTGGTTCGACCTGGGCTCGGGGCCAGTTCGGCCCGGAGAATTTCAAAGCCGCGGCCCGGTGCAGCTCAGTGTGACTCGGTCCGAAGGGCTCAGCTTTTCCAGTTTAGCTAGGGCACTACGAGGGGTGTTGGGATGCTGGCTCGGACGGGAAGACGCAAGGGGGGGGGGGGGTTCGGAAAGCTCGGGAGGCCGCGTGGGGGGGCCGATTCGGCCGGCTCTAGAGGCCACAAATAGAGCCGGCTTGAGGGAGCACTGGTCACACGGAGGCTGGCTCGGGGGGGGGGGGGGGGGGGGGGTCAGGCAGCGGCTCGGCCAGGCTGGCCATGGGTGGCCCGACGGACGGGTGGCTAGCCGGTGACCGGTTTGGGGTGACGTGCGGTTGGGTGAGCTGCGAGTTCGGAAGGGCGCATGCCTGCGTGGGGTTCCGCTGGGGTGCGCAGGTGGCACAAGCGGTTTGATGGCCGGGAGTCCGGTCCGGCATAGGTTCAGCTGTGTCGTGTGGGTCACATGGACGCAGCGCTGGGATCCGCCAGGGCGCATGGGTGGCGCGGGCGACCGGACTGCCAGGAGGCCGGGCCGGTGTGGGTTCGGTCGGGACGTGTGGGGCACCGCAGGGGTAGCATTGTTTAGGGAGGCCGCGGGTAGCGCGACCTTTGTCACTGCCACCTCCATCGCCTCGTCGTTGTTACGTCGCCACGCCGAAGAAACATCACAATAGTTCAGTGGAGGGATTTGGGCCATGTTAGTTGGCCCGTACCCTCCGTGTTTAGAGGGTGATAACAATTGGCTTATCAAGAGAAAAAGATGGTCAACAATTCACCCACAATAATTCCTTTCTAATTATTGAAAAAGATACGAAGGAATATCAACATTTAATAAACCCCTATGATTCTTAATTCATCATCCATTGATGGAGTCGCGAAAGGTAGACGAATGAGCTTGTTGTTCGTCCCATCCACCAGGTACTCCCAATCTCGAGCTATGTCGGCTCGCTGAAGATGCTCTACGTCGGTGGATACTTTGTGGAAGAGGTTGAAAATAATAATCGTCGGTGTTCTTCATTGGAAGAACGTGTTCTTCGTTCTTCGTTGGGATATTTTCTCCCTTCTCCCAGATTGCAACAAAAGATAATGCCCACCGAAATAATAATAATATATTGCCTATTATTTTAGATGTTGGCACGTAATTCAAATGAATAATTAAATTGCATGGTCTCCCCTTAATTAATCCATGAAAGTTGGAACATTAATTGGGGAGTTGGCACAAATTAAAAAACTAGGGGTGGTGGAGAGTCTCTCCCTCATTAATGAAAAAGAGTTGAGAGGTTATGATCTCGGGTGGTCCCCACATCATAACCTCTGGCGGGAGGTTAAGTTTGGGTTGGCCCCACCACCATAACCACTCATGGGAGGTTAGGGTGTGGCGGTCCCACCTCCATATCCCAAGTGGAGGTTTTAACCAAAAATCACTCACATGGTAGCTTAAATTAAAATAAAGTGTTGTACATGTTATTTTACTATTTTGTTTTATAAAAATCCAAAAACATACATTTATTCTCGACCAACTGCCATTGAAGTGAAAGTCTTCATAAGAAAATAATGGCGTTGCGAGTTCAGCGGTGCCCTTGGATTTTAGTTCTGAGCACCAGTTCAAATGTTATAAAATCCTACTCATATGTTTACTGATCATACCTGATCAAAACATCAGAAGTTAATTCCGAGCACACCGGGCCTCAAAATCAAGAACCATAAATTTTCGCGGACTCATAAAATTCCCATGTATTTAAAAATAAAATCTGTGTAATTCGGGGTCTTTACATTCTCCCCACATCAGGGATTTATGTCCCCATAAGTTACAACTCAAACTAAGGGAACAATAGGGGGTACTGAGCACGCATATGAGCCTCCTGCTCCCATGTTCTCTCCTAGAGGTTCCTGTGCTACCAGCAAATGCACACCAGAGGTATCAACCATCCACGTAGGACTTGCTTCCGTCGATCCTCAATCTCCACTGCAACCTCATTGAAAGTCTCCTCATCATCGATGTCCAACTCTCCATGGTCGATGATGTGGGAAGGGTCATGCACGCATCTCCTCAGATGAGATATGTGGAAGACGTCGTGCACCCGGTGCAACTGAGTTGGAAGAGCCAAGTGGTAAGCCACCTCGCCTACTCTGTTGATGACCTAAAAAGGTCCGATGAATCTTAGAGATTACTTGCCACCTCGGCCAAATCTTTTTAGACCTCATCGAGGTGATACCCATAGAAAGACGTGGTCACCATCCTCAAACTACAGAGGTCTCCGTCTCCTGTTAGCATACGACTTCTATCTGCTCTATACAGTCTTCATCCACTCCTAGATGATTTGTACCTTTTCCGTGGTATCTCGTACCATCTCTAGTCCCACTAGTGTTGACTCCCTAGGTTCTCTCCAGCACAAGGGTGATCTGTAAGGTTGTTCGTATAATGCCTCAAAAGGTGCCATCTCTATGGTGGAGTGATAGTTGTTGTTGTACACAAACTCCACCAATGGAAAGTGATCCTCCCAGATACGACCAAATTCGAGGACACAAGAACGTAGCATGTTCTCAAGGTTCTGAATGGTCCTCTCAGTCTAGCCTACCATCTGAGGATGGAAGGTGTTGGTCAGACATAGATGCATCCCAAAATCCTCCTGATACCCCTTCTATAGTTGGGAAGTAAACCATTTTTCATGATTAGAGAAAATAGATGAATGTACGCCATGTATCCTCACAATCACCTGCACATATAGGAAGCCCAAGCTCTCTATTGAACCCCATTCTCTGATTGGAAGGAAGTGGATCAACTTGGTGAGTCGGTCGATGTTCACCCAAATCGAGTCATGACCCCTATATGTACGTGTAATACCCATCATGAATTCCATGGATATTCCATCCCACAAACACTCTGGGACCTCTAAAGGAAGTTCTAAGCATACTGGTACCTGGTACTCTACCGTCACTTACTGAAAAGTGAGGCATTGAGAGACAAACTTTTATACTGTCTTCTTCATACCTAGCCACTAGTGTTGTCGTCTGAGGTCCTAATACATCTTCTCCACTCCTGGATATACCGTTAGTGGGGACTTGTGAAACTCCCTAAACAATTCCTCCTAAAGTAACACTAACACCACAGTACGTCCTCTAAAGAGGATGACATGCTCCCCACCTTTAGAAAATCCATCATGTGCCTGAATTGTGGATATCTAAGCACGTTGTGTCTCGTAGTCAGCATCCCCATTTTGTGCTTCCCTAACTCGCTGAAGGAGTGGGACGGTGACTTTAAGAGATTTTATAAAGGTTGCTCTGTCTCTATCCACAAAGGATGTATATAATGTAGCAAGCTTCTCTGTCGCCTCTCCTAGAAGTTGTATACCAGATCTCTTATGGAGAGAATCTTCTACAATGTTCCCCTTCCCAGGAGTATAGACTATCTCAAAGTCATAATCCCGGATGAATGCAAGCCATCACCACTGTCTCATATTGAGTTCCTTCTAAGAGAAGATATACCTGAGACTCTTGTGTTCAGAGTACAAAGTAAAATGTTCGCCCATCAAATAGTGTTGCCACATCTTCACGGTGAAGACCACTGCTACTAACTCCAGGTCATGGGTAGTGTAGTACTTTTCATGTTGTCTCAGTTGTAGAGAACCATACACGTTCACTGCTCACTCCTACATCAGGACACACCCGAGTCCGGTCCCTGATGCGTCGTAGTAAACTACACACCCTATTCCTTCCTCTGGAAGCTTTAAGATGGGGGAACTAGTTAGCCTCTACCTCAGATCCTGAAATCTCAACTAGCATCCCTCGGACTAGACGAGGGGTTGCCTCTTCTTTTTCAAGGCTGATAGTGGTGCTACAAGTATGGAGAATACTGGAACGAACCTCTGGTAGTAACCAGCCAATCCCGGGAAACTATGTACCATCGTCAAACTCTTGGATAGCTCCCATGAAAGTACCACTTCAATCTTCACTGGATCCAATGCAACTCTAGCCTCCGAGATGACATGTCCCAGATAGTTAAACTCTCATATCAAAAACTGGCACTTCAAGATATTACCATAAAGCTGGTGCTCTCGGAGTGTGTCTAGGACTACACGTAAATGGTAGGCATGCTCCTCCTCAGTAGTCGAGTAAATCAAAATGTCTTTAATGATGAGTATGACAAAGCGATTGAGGTAAAATAAGAAGATCCTATTAATGAATCCAATGAAAACTGCTGAAGTGTTGGTTACACTGAAAGGAATAACCAAGAAATCTTAGTGGTCGTACCTACATCTAAAGGTCGTTTTCTGCACATCCTCATCTCAAAATCTGAGTTGGTGATAGCCTGATCTGAGGTCTATCATCGAGAACCACCACACTTCCTTTAGCTGATCAAAGAGTTCATCAATCCTCAAGAGTGGGTACTTATTCTTTGTGGTCACCTGGTTCAGGTGAGAGTAGTCGACACAAAGTCTCAAGCTCCCATACACCTTTTTGGCGAACAGAATCGAGGCTTCCCATAGAGGGACACTAGGCCGGATAAATCCCTTTACCTATATGTCCTCTAGTTGTAACCTCATCTTGTGAAGCTCAGTGAGAGCCATCTGATATGCTGGTGTAGATATCAGTGTCATTACGGGGTATAGGTCAATTTATATGTCCACCTCTCTATGAGGAGGTAGTCCTAGAACATTATTAGGGAAAAACATATATCTAATGTTCCACCACTACAGGATAGATTTGAATTTCCACATCTTCTGCTCCGAGGGTAAGGCAAGCCAACTACTGATTGATCGGCTGCACCCTCCTCTGGGTAAGTCTGTCCTACGCTGCAAAGGCTCCCTTTTCTCTATTGAAGGTGAAACTTGTCCTATCTCTGTAGATACACTACCCTTTGCGCCTAATATAGTAAATATGATCATGTACTATATATAATCATTCCATACTAAATATGAAGTCTTAAGGCCTCGACGCTGCCACAAGAAGATCCCAGCTGAATCTCTCACCTCTTTGAGTATGTTCACACTACTAGAACCAGTGTGTAATCGTCGAGTCTACTCCCGTAAGAGTCTCTAGCCATAAGGATCGAGCCAACATATTTGTCGGAATCTCCGAGCTCCGAACGAGGGAAGTGGAAATAAAAGAGTGACTGACACTTATGTCTATAAGAACTGCATCTATGGTGGAGTAGACATCGATCGTACCTCGAATCATCTTTGAAGCACCATGATCATAAGCCTCAGCTGCCTGAAGCTGAGCTCTCCCCTATCCACCTACTCCCTACGGTCGGGGTGGGCCTCGTGGTGGTGGTGGCAGTAACACCTCGAATCGTCACCCACCGCCAACTGCTCGACCAGCTCCTCTTCCATGTCTGCAAGAACCCTGTGGACCGCCTTGATCGAATCTCTATCTCTGCATGGGAGGTCCATCAACTGTTTGCTGATTTTCAAAATAGAAGGTTGGACAGTCATGAGCCATATGACCATGCCCACCACAAGTGTAACATTTCACGCTCCTCGCATGACTGGCTCTGTGTCGTGTGCCCCGCACAACTGAACCCGTATCCTGAGGTCTTCCACTAGATGGCCTAGTCTTCTTGGGCCTCTGCGAAATCTGTCTACTATCAACTGCAAAAGACACTCATGCATGTCGACTAGTGATTGGTCTAGCTTCCAGTGACTTCTCAGTAAGGAAACCCTCTACTAGGAGGGCTCTCTCTAACACTCCCGCCAGCATCGGGATGCTGAGGGAGATAATCAAAGCTCTGATATCTCTCTTGAACCCCTTCTCAAAGTTGCAAGCCCTGAAAAAGGGTCTTGCACCATATATGTAGAGTAGCACGAGAGGTCAGTGAACCTCGTTGAGTACTGTGCTACTGTCATGCTACCCTACTGCAGATGAAGTAGCTCCTGTATCATCACCGCATGTAGGGTGGCTGGGACAAACTCCACCTAGAACATGCTCTCGAAGTCTGCCCAGAGTACTGTCACCTCATCATGCACCTAGAGAATCAGGCTCCACCATCTGCCTGCTTCTTCATGAAGGATACTCACAACAAGGATCACCATAAAGTCAGCTGGTGTCCCTACTAGCCTGAAGACTATCATCACTACCTCCAACCAATCCCTAGCTGCCTACAGGTCCATCTCACCCCTAAACATGGGCAGCCTTTTGCGCTAGAACTCATGCAGCACACTCAAGATGCGTGCATCATCTGCTGTAGGGGCTGGTGGTATCGGTGTCCCAACAGGTAGTGGTACCATTGGAGCCTTCGCTAAGATGGGGCCCTACATATAGGCCTCGTCGCTCGGTGGGATGCCATCTCATACAACTCTTGGAACCCTGGATAGCTGTCTACGTGGGTCCATTTTGAAAAGATACAAGTTTTCCACGGTCAATAAGTTATGCCTGGTGAGCTGACTGAAAGAGATCACAAGGAAAACTCTTGAAACACACACGCAATTAGTGTTTTTGTGCACTGAGTCAGAAATCAGATGTCAGGGTCCGGGTGTATGGATATGTCTGCCACTGCACCAAAACAAGACACCCTTGACTGAAAAACCACACTCAATAGTCTTAACACTATTACTTCTTAGAAAATATTGATTAGAGTCATAAGTTATGCGGTAGAACTGACTCCTATGATACCCATTTTTCCGGACTCGTCCCCCAAGGCCCATTCCATAACTACTCCAAGCCCACCATCCATAGTCCAGGGGATGGTGACTAGCAAAAAAGGTGTAATTCCCTAAAACTACGAACGAATTGCCTTTATAAAATGGAAACACACACAACAGAGTACGATCTGGAAGTAAAACACTATGTAATTCTATATACAAAATAAGTGATGAAAAGTAAAAGGGCCAGAAATACAATCCCACCAGGAAAGTACCAGTACAACTGAAAAGAAAGTACAACTAAAGAAACAAAAAGTAGATATTGGGTCGTCCTTCGGGGTTCCTACCTAAAGGGTAGGTACAGATGGCCTCCTCAGCACAGCACGTCCGTCAGTAAGGTCCACCTCCGGGTACCATCCAGTCCTACTACTCAACCTCAGTTAATAATGTCTATCGTCTGTATCCAACACAACGTAGTACGAGCATAGCCCGTGCATGGGTGAGTATAGAAATACTCAGTAGAGACCCTGATACCCTCAAGGTCTCACAAAATCAAACAAGGATAAACCAAAAAGGATTAAATCGACAGATAATCCCCAATTAGGTATATTTCCATACATATACCAAAGTTATCCAGTAATCCATCTTGTTCATGAGGAAATACAAGAGTTTATGACTCAGCTCACACATGTATGTAACCTATGTAGAGAGATAGAGATGATCAGATATAGCCACAGAATCATCAGTGTTATCGGACCAACACATGATCTAGGACCACCTATTCTGTCGGACCAACACATGATCCAGGAATAGAAGTCAGAACTATTGGACCAACACATGATCTAGGAACATTCATTAGAGCTTCAGAACAATACGTGATCTATAAATATCTATTTTGTCAGTCCAACACATGATCCAGGAACAGAAGTCTGAACTGTCGGACCAACACATGATCCAGGAATAGTTGTCAGTGCACAGCCATACACATGGTTTCCACAAAGAACGCTTGATTCTATAAGGTTCCACTCCTCAAGACACATTTGGAAATATCACCTGACACCATGTCCCACGTAGAAGTATCTCAAAGTTCTGTCTCATAAAAGGGATCTCAATGCAATAGACGACGCATCAATCAGGCGCTCGGTCTGTGAGTATTTAACTTTTTAGTTCCAGGGGCCCGGTTGGATTCGTGTACGATCCAACCTGACTGTAACCTAACTATACCTTGAACTACAGTGGGGTATACTCAAAGGGACCATCACACTCCAATAATACCAGCACTGCTGACGGTTCGTCAAATGGTTGTACGGTGCCAAAGTTATGGCCAATGTAAGAAATGGGTCAGTAGTGGGCCCGGGTCTGGTCCAACCTGGTCGGACTGACTCTGCCCAACCCAGTCTGAGCCGACCTAGTCTGGATCGACCCGGTCAGACTCGCAGGGTCTGACTCAGGCCGTTGGCTGGGTCAGCGCGTTATGTTCGGCACAGACTGTTGTGCCCGGCCAAGCGGAACGGGAGGGTGGTTCGGCTCGGGGCTTGTGACCAGTTTGGCCCAGAGCGTCGCAAGGGCGCGGCCCAATGTGGCTCGGCGTGGCTCAGTTTAGAGGGCGTGGCCAGGCCAGTTCGGCTAGGGCATCATGAGGGGGGCCATGACACCGGCTCGGCCAGGAGGCCACAAGGGGGACGGCTCGGGAGGCCGCGTGGGGGGCCGATTTGGCCAGCTCGGGAGGCTGTGAGGAGGGATGACTCGGGGACGTGCGGGTCACATGGAGGCCTACTTGGGGGCGGCCAGGCAGTGGCTCGGCCAGGTTATCCGTGGGCGGTCGTGTGCGGCCAGGTGGGTAGCAAGGCGGGCGGGTGGCTTGGCGGCGGCCGGTTCGGGGTGACGCGCAGACGGGTGAGCCACAGATTCGGTAGGGCATGGGCCATCACGGGGTTTTGTCAGGGCGCACGGGCGGTCGGACATCAAGAAGGCCGGGCTGGCATGGGTTCGCCAGGGCGCGCGGGTCGCGCAGAGGTGGTGGGTTGTTCCACTGGCGCGCGCGAGTGGCGCGGGTGGCCGGACGACCGGGAGGCCGAGCCGGTGCATGTTCGACCAGGGCAAATGGGGCAACGTGGGGGTGGCATGGTTCACGGAGGCCGTGGGTAGCACGTCTATTGTTGTTTCCGCCTCCATCGCCTAATCTTTGTTACGTCGCCACGCCAAAGAAACGTCACAAGAGATTGGCGGAGGGAGTCAGTCCAAGTTAGTTGTCCCGCACCCTCTGCGTCTAAAGGGTGATAACAATTGCATTATCAAGAGAAGAAGATGGTCAAAAATTAACCCACAACAGTTCCTTTATAATCATTGAATGAGATAAGAAAAAGGAATATCAACATGTAATAAACCCCTACCTTTGATTCGTCGTTCGTCGTCCGTCGGCAGAGTCGTGGAAGGTAGAAGAATGAGCTCTTCGTTCGTCGTGTCCACTACGTACTCCCAATCCCGAGCTGCGTCGGCTAACGGAAGATGCTCTACGTCAATTGATACTTCAAGGAAGATTTCGAAGAACAATCGTCACCAGTATTATTCGTTGGATGAACGCGTTCTTCATTCTTTGTTGGCAGCTTTTCTCCCTTCTCCCAGATTCCAAAAAAGAGAATTCCCACCAAAATAATAATAATAGATTGCCTATTATTTTATAAGTTGGCACATAATTCAAATGGAGAATTAAATTTTGTGGGATCCCCTTAATTAATCCATGAAATTTGGCACATTAATTGGGGAATTGGAACAAATTCAAAAACTAGGGGAGGTGGAGTGGATCTCCCTCATTAATGAGGGAGAGCTGAGAGGTTATGATCTCGAGTGGTCCCCAATTCGTGACCTCTCTCGGGAGGTTATGTCCAAGTGGGCCCCACCACCATAACCTCTCATGGGAGTTTAGGGTGTGGCGGTCCCACCTCTAACTCCAAAGTGGAGGTTTTAACAAAAAATCACTCAAACGACAGCTTTAAATAAAATAAAGTGTTGTACACTTTATTTTACTATTTTTTTAATAAAAATCTGAAAACTATCTTTTATTCTCGACCAACGGTGTAACACCCCGACCCCTATAGACTAGAGTTGGTGAATTAGTTGTGATATTGGAAGGGTTAGAAGGAATGAAAATCCTAAAGGAATGAACAATTTAGTAGTCTTGAAGAAACTAGATACATAGATGTAATGCAAATTAAATTGAAAAAGGTTACAATATACAATACATAACAAAACTAAAAACTACAACCACACGAACTCAATAAAATACCTTATCTTCATCACCTGTTGAAGGTAAACAATGAATTAGGTGAGCTTAAATGATCATTAAGGGTTACAAATAGTGGAAGCATGAGTACAATAATAAGTGAATCACAATCAATCTGACATAATCCATATGGCATAGTGAATAAATGAATAACTAATGCCATTAATAAACTGAAAATAAAACTGCATCCATAGATTTTTTCATAGTGAGAACCTCATGGATAATAATAATAACTGATAATGAATAAAGAGAATGATTATTAATTGGATGTCATGTATCTGGCACATGAAACTATAATACCGTAAAACCAGTTTAGTTCTATGGGTAGAAACTCGTCTGATTTTTGGAAACAAACTCGAAGGGGTTTTCACCAACTGATTTGTCTCATTGAAAAACAAATTAAGATCTCATTATCTTATTTCCATAAGAAAATAAAATAATAATATTATTTACTATTCATAAGGTTCATATAACTATTCATATTACTATTCATAAGAGTATGTTACTATTTACCAAAAATCAAGTTTGTTCTATCAGACTACAAATGACTTACTGATCACAACTCTAGATGACCATTTTTCGAAATTCAAAACATAGAAGTATAAAATTTATATTTAATGGTTCGATTTTGACTATCTCATAAATAACCTAGTGTTGTTTCAAAGGAACACAGTGATGAATAGAATGTATTTAATACAAGAATACCATAAAATGTTTGGGGTGTTATATTATTCCAATCTTTTTAAATTCCGTCCTCAAAAGTTTATGAATAAAGCCCACCAAAAAGATGCAGGCGGTTCTTCTTCATGAAATCCTCTTGTTCCCATGTTGCTTTTTCCATATCCTGATTTATCCTAAGAACCTTTACTAGATGAGTTGTTTAATTTCTCAATACCTGCTCCCTTGTGTCAAGAATCCTGATAAGATTTTCACAGTATGAAAAATCAGGTTCCAGTTCTTTTTATTCATATGTGAGTACATGTGTTGTGTCTGACATGTACTTATTTAACAATGATATGTGGAACACATCATGAACTCTGGAGTGATTTAGAGGCATTGTTAAACGGTAAGCTACAACTTTGATTCTTCTCAAAATTTAAAATGGTCCGATGTACCTGTGGCTCAGTTTCCCTTTTTTACCGAACCTTAAGATTCCCTTCCTTGGAGATACTTTCAGAAATACACGATCTCTCACTTGAAATTCCAAGTACTTTCTGTAGTTGTCAGCATAACTCTTCTGCCTACTTTGTGATGCTTTAATATGGGCTTGTATTTTCATAACCTTTGTCA
This sequence comes from Viscum album, assembly GCA_963277665.1. Classification (NCBI taxonomy): domain Eukaryota; kingdom Viridiplantae; phylum Streptophyta; class Magnoliopsida; order Santalales; family Viscaceae; genus Viscum; species Viscum album. Next base: position 1,025,523,083 of record OY728166.1, read on the forward strand.
TGTTCTCTTAAATATTTTCTAATCCAATTAGTTTCCTCTCACCAACTCCATCCCAACAAGTTGGAGTTCGACATCTCTTTCCATATAATGCATCATATAGATCCATTTTAATATTAGAATGGAAATGTTTGTTGTATGAAAATTCCACCAAATTCAAGTATTGATCCCACATACCTTGGAATTAAAGAGAACATGACCTTAGCATATATTCTAGAGTTTGAATAGTTCTTTTAGATTGTCAGTTGGTTTGGGGGTGATATGCGGTACTCATATGAAGCTCAGTATTCAATGCCTTCTGGAGACTTTTCCAGAATTTTGATGTAAATTGGGGATCTCGATCAGATACAATTAATAGAGGTGCACCATGAAGTCTCAAAACTTCATTAATATAAAGTCTTCCTAGGTTCTCAATTGATAAATCCTCTCTTATTGGAAGGAAATGTGATGTTTTAGTGAGACGATCAACAATTACCCATATTGCATCATTCCTTCTAGGTGTCCTTGGTAGTCCGGTGACAAAATACATCGTAATGTTATCCCACTACAATATAAAAATAGGTAGATGTTGTAACAATCCTTTGGGATGTTGTGTCTCCTCCTTCACATGTTGAAAAACTAGACACCTTGACACGTCAACAATTTATCACATCATATTATCCCACCAAAAATATTCCTTCAGATCTCTATACATATTGGTGCTACCAAGGTGTATAGAGAAATTTTAGCTATGTGAATTGTCTAATAGTTCCATTTTTAAATCAGGTACTGATGGAACACATAACCTCTTCCCAAACATCAGAACTCCTTCTACATACACGAAGTCAGCCAGTCTCCCATCCTTAACTGCATTAATTTTCCTGTGCTGATTCTTATCATCAGATTGAAAAATATTATCTTCTCTAGTAAAGATGGTTTATCAATCATTTGATAGAGTAGTGATGTTTCCCCTTCCTTAACAACTCCCATATCCATATTCAATAGATCCATGAACATATGATCTCTTTCAGTCCTCATTTGAGTCATAAGTCCATGATCTTTACTACTTAATGCATTTTCCGCCTTATTCGCCTTTCCTGAGTGGTAGTGTATTGAACAATAGTAACCGTTGAGTAACTTAAGTCATATTCTTTGCCTCATGTTGAGTTTTTTTTGATTGAAAATATATTTCAAACTCTTGTGGTCCATATAAATCTCACATCTCTCTCCGTTGAGATAATGTCGCCATATTTTCAGAGAAATGATTACGGCAGCTAACTCACGATCATGATTTGGATAATTTTTCTAATGATTCTTCAGCTGTCTTGCTGCATAAGCAATAACTTTATCGTTTTTCATAACGATGCAACCCCATCCATTATTTGATGCATCGCTGTATATTACAAATCTATCACATCCATATGGAAGAGTCAAAATTGGAGCATTGACCAATCTGCGTTTCAATTCATCAAAGAATTATTTACATTCATTTGTCCACACAAACTTAACTCCTCTACGTGTGAGCTTGGTTAGCGGGTTATCCAGTTGGGAAAAATTCTGAACGAAACACCGATAATAACCTGTTATGACAATAAAACTGCGTACCTCAGTTATGTTTGTTGGCAAATGCCAATCTTGGATTTCCTTTTTCTTCACAAGATTAACTAGGATTCTATCCTTAGAGACAATATGGCCCAGAAAAGAATCTTAATGAAGCCAGAATTCTCACTTACTAAACATTCCATAAAATTTATTTCTTCTAAGAGTTCTTAGAGTAACCCACAAGTGAATCTCATGGTCTTCATAGCTTTTTGATTATACGAGGATATCATCGATTAATACCAAAAAAAGTTATCATGATATTTGTTAAAAACTCTATTCATTAAATCCATGAAAATAGTGGGTGCATTAGTCAGTCCAAAAGGAATCACTATAAACTTGTAATGCCCATAATTGTTCTGAAATTCTATGTTAGGAATATCTTCCTTCCTCACACGCAACTGATGATATCTAGATCAAAGGACAATCTTTGAAAAGTATTGAGATCCATGTCATTGGTCAAATAAATCATCAATCTGGGGTAAATGATACTTATTATTTATTGTAATAGAATTGATTTACCTTTAATCAATGTAAATCCTCATGGATCCATCTTTATTCATGACAAAGAGGACATGGGATCCCTATGGAGAAACACTATGTCGAATAAATCCTTTTTCACTCAAATCCTCTAGTTGTTTCTTTAGATCTACTAATTCCAAAGTGTCCATTCAATAGGGAGTCATTGATGTAGGTCTTGCATCAGGAATTAAATCAATAGAGAACTCAAATTCCTGCTCTGAAGGATGTCTAGGTAAATCCTCTAGAAATACAGCAATGTACTCTTTCACTATGTGCACATCTTCAATTTAATGATTTACTTCCTCTACCATAGATATTGGTTTATCTTCCTCTCCAAGTATAGAATTTAGTAGAGCTACTGGGGGTGGTTCTAGATAAGAATCAGGTGGCGAAGTTTCTACCGTAAAGATGAGGGATTCTACACCATTTTCAAAAATTGCAACTTCTTTCTTCTTACAATAAATCTTCGCATCATAATTCGATAGCTAATACATACCGAGAATTTTATCATATTCAGTCATTGGTATAATGATAAGGTTTGCAACTAGAGCACATTTTGGTGTCTGGAAGGGGATTATTCGACTTTCCATGGCTGCAATGATACATCCCCTAGAATTTTTGATTGACAACTCCTTTATTAAATCAAATTGGACATATCTAATTTTCTTGGAAAACTGGGATGATATAAATGAATGTGATGATCCAAAATCAAATAAAGTGTTTTCTAAGTTTGAGGAAACAATTATAGTACATTCCACCACATCATTAGTAACTTCAACCATTGTGGTTGTAATCGCAAAGGCTCTCCCTTACTGTCTTGGCCTTTTCTGAGTCATGTTTCCTTGACACTTAGGACACTCATTTTCATAGTGTCCCATATCTCTACAATTGTAGCATTAAATATCATTGAATTGTTTCTTCCCCTTGCATTCACCAGATCGATGAACATTTTATCCGCAATTATAGCAAACTCCCATTCCTTACAAGTATTTCCCTAGATGATTCTATCCACAATTCTCGCGGAATGGGAAACCATTTGTTCCCTTGCTCTTCTTTGGTGCTTCTATTTTTCTTTTGTTGTCATAGTACCACTTCTTATCCTAGTTTCCCTTGAAACGATTTGATCTAGAAAATTCCATCTCTATTTTGATGGCACTTGATACAATTTCATCATAGGATGAAATTGATTGAGAATCCAGTGCCCTTCGAAGACTTGTCTTAAGACCTTAAAATAAATGGTCAATCTTGTCCACCGAGTCACGTACATAATCCAAGACATACCTGGCTAGCCTTGTGAAGGTAGCCTCATACTCGCAACACTGTCTTCTTCCCTTTGTTTCAATCCAAGGAATTTCCTCTTCATTTTAGTTCATTTCTCACAAGGGAAATATTTATCGAAGAATATTTACCTAAAATTCCTCCATTCCATATTTTCTATTTCTTCTTCCTCTATAGTATTTTGAATCAGGGACCACCATTGATCAGTGTCACCATTGAGACAATATACCGCCAATACTACCTTTTCATTTTCATTGCATCTTAATGCAATAAATATCTTTTCAAGGGACTTGATCCATTTCTCAGCTAACACTAGATTACTAGTCCCACTTAAAGATGGGGGATTCTACCGCATGAAATGATCCAACATAGGCGTGGAATGGTTATTCGTTACAACTTGAGTAAGTTGTCCCAATATGTTCATGATCTAATATGCTCCAACGTTGGCTGTGTTGACTTTCTCAGTAGGGAGATCCCTACCTTGCCCACAAGTATTGATTCCCCTTCTTCCTTTAGAATTCATTTCTTAATAATGGGATACAATAGATTAATTTATGAATATCAAATAGAAAATCACTCAACAATGATTGAAATTCAATGCATAACTAATCTAATAAACATGGTTCCTCTAAGGAAAAATTTACATTAAACTCATTCATAATGGCTTGTAATGAAAATATGAATTATATAAAGCATATCCCCCAAGAGTATCGTAACCAAGATTGTAAAAAGACCAATTTTCGTGCACCTATTCCCATTCGAGTCTAGCTTAAAGCGGTGTTTTCATGTTTTACTCCAAGATAAATCTGTGCCAGAGGTTCCTCTACCTGCTCATATCCAGACAGGGACGTATTGCTTAAAATATAAACATAATATATTCCTTACCAAAATACCAGGACGTTCTTGTATGTTTATCCTCAAATACTACGTTAAAGCTATGTTCCCTACTATATATTCCCTACTCTAGTTTCTATGTCTCCGACTAAACGTCCTCTGATACCAACTCTAACACCCCAAACCCTCTAGAACGGAGTCAGTGCATTACTTGTGATATCGGCATGGTTAAAAGGAATGAAAATCCCAAAGTAACAAATAGTTTATTATTCATGAAGAAACTGGATACATAGATGTAACAGAAATTAAATTGAAAAATTTCACAAGATAAAATAGATAACAAAACTAAAAACTGCAACCACACGAACTCAATAAAAGACCTTCTCTTCATCACATGCTGAAGTTAAACAATGAAAGGGGTGAGATCAAACACTCAGTAAGGGTTACAAAGAGAGGAATCATGAGTACAATTATAACTGAATCACAATAAATCTGACATAATCAATATGGAATAGTGAATAAATGAATAACTAATGCCATTAATAAACTGAAAATGAAACTGCATCCATATGTTTTGTCATAGTGAAAACCTCATGGATAATAATAATAACTAATAATGAATAAGAATAATGCTTATTAACTGGACATCATGTATCTGGCACATGAAACCATAATACCATAAAAATAGTTTAGTTCTATGGTTAGAAACCCGTCAGATTTTTGGAAACAAACTCGAAGGGTTTGTCTCCAACTGATTTGTCTCATTGAAAAACTAATTAAAATATAATTATCTTATTTCCATAAGAAAATAAAATATTATTATTATTTACTATTCATAAGGGTCATATTACTATTCATTTTACTATTCATAAGGGTATTTTATTATTCCCCAAAAATCAAGTTTGTTCTATCAGTCTCTAAATGACTTATTGATCACAACTCTAGATGACCATTTTTCGAAATTTAAAACATAAAAGTGGGAAATTTATATTTAATGGATAGGTTTTGACTATCTCCTAAATAACCTGGAGTTTTTTCAAAGGAACATAGTGATGAATAGAATGTATTTAATAGAAGCATACCATAAAATATTTGGGGTGTTATAAATTGTCATCGAGGTGAAAGTCTTCTTAAATGAATAATGGCGCTGCAAGTTAAATGGTGCCCTTAGATTTCATTTCCGAGCACCGGTTCAAAAGTTATAAAATATCGCTCGTACGATTACTGAACGTACCAGATCAAAACTTCATCACTTGATTCTGGGCACACAGGGCCTCAAAATCTACCGCCGTAAATTTTCTTGGATTCGTAAAATTCCCATGTATTAAAAAAAATTCCACAGAAATTTCGGGTCTTTATATTCTCCCCACCTCAGGGATTTACGTCCCCGTAAGCTACAACTAGAAATAATGTAACAAGAGGGGGTACTAAGAATGCATCTAAGACTCCTTCTCACATGTGCTCTCCTGGAGGTTCCCGTGCTACCAGCGAAAACACAGCAGAGGTATTGACCATCCAGTTAAGACCTGCTCCTGTCGATCCTCAATCTCCACTGGAACCTCTTTGAATGTCGTCCTATCATCAATTTCCGGTTCTCCATGGTCGATGATGTGGGAAGGGTCGTGCACGTATCTCCTCAGCTGAGATACGTGGAAGATGTCATCCACCCGTTGCAATTGAGGTGGAAGTGCCAGGCGGTAAGCCACCTCACCTACTCTGTTGAGGACTTGAATATGTCTAATGAAACTCGAAGATAACTTTCCTCCTTGGACAAATCTCCATAGACCTCGTCGAGGTGTGAACCGTAAGAAGACGTGGTCACCATCCTTGAACTCCAAAGCTCTTTGTCTCCGGTCAGCATACGACTTTTGTCTGTTCTATGCATTCTTCATCTGCTCCTAGATGATCTCCACCTTCTCAATGGTATCTCTTACCATCTCTGGTCCCACCAGTGCTGACTCCCTAGGGTCTATCCAACACATGGGTGATCTGCAAGGTCATATGTACAATGCCTCAAAAGGTTCCATCCCTATGGTGGAGTGTTAGCTGTTGTTGTATGCAAACTCCACCAATGGAATGTGATCCTCCCAGATGCGACTGTAGTCAAGGACCCAAGCTCGTAGAATTTCTTTGAGGGTCTGAATTTTCCTCTCAGTCTGGCCATCCGTATGAGGATGGATGGTGGTGGTCAAACATAGCTGCGTCCCGAAAGCCTCCAACAACCCCTTCCATAGCCAGGAAATAAACCATGCATCATGATCAGAGACAATAGATGAAGTTAATCCATGAATCCACACAATCTTCTGCACATAGAGGAATCTCAAGCTCTCTACTGAACCCTGCTCTCTGACTGGTAGAAAGTGGGCCAACATGGTGAGTCGGTCGACGATCACCCAAATCATGTCACGACCCTTGGATGTATGTGGAAGACCCATCACAAAGTCCATGGATATCCCATACCACATACACTCTGGGATCTCTAAAGGTTGTACCAATCCTGCTGGTACCTGGTGCTCCACCTTCACTTGCTGACAAGTGAGGCATTGAGAGACAAACTCAGCTACCACCTTCTTAATACCTGGCCACCAGTGCTCTCATCTGAGGTCCTGACACATCTTCGTCACTCATGGATATACCACTAGAGGAGACGTTCGAAAATCCTTCAACACTTCTTCTTGAAGTGACATTGGAACCATAGGTTGCCTTCTGAAGAGGATGACATGCTCCCCACCTTCAGAAAATCCATCAGGTGCCTCTCCTGTGTATATATGATCATTTCGTGTCTCACAGTAAGTGTCCCCATGCCGTGTTTCCTTGACTTGCTAAAGGAGTGGGGGACTAACTGTAAGAGACTGTAGAAAGGCTGCTTTGTCTCTATCCACAAAGGATATATGTAAGGTAGCAAGCTGATCTTTCACCTCTCTTAGCAGCTTTATACCAGATCTCCTACTGAGAGCATCTGCTACAACGTTCCCCTTCCCATGAATATAGACTATCTTGAAGTCATAGTCCTGGAGGAACTCAATCCATCACATCTATCTCAGATTCAAGTCCTTCTAAGAGGATATATACCTGAGAATCTTGTGATTATAGTACATGGTAAAATGTTATCCCAATAGAAAGTGTCACTACATCATCACGGTGAAGACCACTACTGCTAACTCTAGGTCATGGGTAGCGTAATTCTACTTAAGTTGTCTCAGCTGTCGAGAACCATACACGATCACTAATCGAACCTGGATCATGACACACCCAAGTGCGGTCCCTGATGCCTCGCAGTAAACTACATACACTACACCTTCCCTTGAAAGCCTCAATATGGGGGCACTAGCCAGACTCTACCTCAGCTCCGGAAATCTTTTCTTGCATCTCTCCAACCAAACGAATGGTTTCTCCTTCTTCATCAAGGATGATAGTGGTGATGAATCTCTGGAGAAGTTTGGAACGATCCTATGGAAGTAACCAGCCAAACCAAAGAAACTGTGTACCTCCATCACACTCTTGTGCGGCTCCTAATCAAGTACTACGTCAATCTTGGTTGGATCCAATGCATCTCCAGCCTCCGAGATGACATGTACCAGACAGTGAACCTCTTCGATCAAAAACTGGCACATTGAGAGCTTACCATAAATATGGTGCTCTCAGAGTGTGTCCAGTACTACCCATAAATGGTAGGCATTCTACACCTTAGTAGTCGAGTAGATCAAAATGTTGTCGATGAATACTATGGCAAAGAGATCAAGGTATGGCTAGAAGATCCTGTTCATGAGTCCCATGAACACTGCTAGACCATTGGTTACACTGAATGGCAAAACCAAGAACTTGTAGTGGATTTACCAAAATCATAAGGCAATCTTCTACACATCCTCATCTAGATCTCTGAGCTGGTGATAGCCTGATCTGAGGTCTATCTTCGAGAACCATCGCGCTCCCTTCAACCGATCAAATAGTTCTTCAATCCATGGGAGTGGGTACTTGTTCTTCACAGTCATCTGGTTCAGGCGATGGTAGTAGACACAGAGTCTCAAGCTCCCATCCTCCTTTTTGGAAAATAGAATCGGGGCTGCCTAGGGAGAAACATTGGACCGGATGAATCCATTTTCCAGCAAGTCCTCCAGCTGTACCCTCAACTCGTGAAGCTCATCAGGAGCCATCCAATATGCTGGTGTAGATATCAGTGTCGTCTCGGGGTACAGTTCAATGTAGAAGTCCACCTCTCTGTGAGGAGTTAGTTCTAGAACATCAATAGGGAAAACATCTTCATACTGGTCCACCACTACCAGATATCCCGGACTCTCCACATCTAATGCTCCAAGGATAAGGCAAGCCATCTAATAAGTGATCGACTGCACCCTCCTCTGGGTAAGTCTGTCCTGCACTGCAAAGGCTCCCTTCTCGCTGGTGAAGATGAACCTTGTCTCATCCGCGTGGAAACACCGCACTATGTGACAAATATAGTAAATCTGAGCATGGACTATAGATAACTAGTCCATACCAAATATGACATCATAAGACCTCGATGCCGCAATAAGAGAATCCCAACCGAAACTCTTGCCTCCAAGAGTAAGCTCACACTACCGGAACTAGTTCATAATCATCTAGTCTGCTCCCGTATGTGTTTCTAGTCGTAATGATCGAGCCAACTAGTGATGGGTCTCGCTACTGGTGAATTCTTAGAAAGGAAACTCTCGACTAGGAGGGCTCCCTCAAACACCCCCACCTCTGTCGAGATGCTGAGGGAGATCATCGTAGCTCTGATCTCTCGCCTGAGGCCCTGCTCGAAGGTCCGGGACATGAAGAAAGGGTCCCACAAAATATATGTGGAGTAGGGAGAGAAGTCGGTGAACCTCACTGAGTACTGTGCTACTGTCATACTGCCCTACTACAGATGAAGTAGCTCATATATCCACACCGCAAATAGGGTGGCTGGGGAAAACACCACCTAGAACAGGCTCTCGAAGTCTTCCCAGAGTAGTGTCACCTCGTTATGAACCTGGAGCATCTGGATCCACCATCTTCCTACTGCTACCTGAATGAGACTTGCGACAAGGATCACTATGAAGTCTATCGGTGTCCCTACTGGCCTGATGACTCTCACTATAGCCTCCAACCAATCCTCAGCTGCCTGTGGGTCCATCTCACCCCTAAACCTGGGAGGACACTAGCACTGTAACTTGTGCAACGCACTCAAGAGATGTGCATCATTTTCTAATGGGGATGGTGGTATCAGTGGCCCAATGGGTAGTGGTACCATTGGAACCTCCGCAGTAATGGTGCCCTGCACGGAGGCCTCGTCGCTCGGTGGGATGTCATCTCGTAGAACTCTTGGAACCCTGGATGGCTGTCTGCGTGGGGCCATCCTGACACGATTCAAGTGTTCCACGATCAATATGTTATACCTGGTGATCTATGTAAAAGATATCACAAATAAAACTCTAGAAACACACATGCAATCATTGTTTTTGTGCACTGAGTCAGAAATCAGAAGTTAGGGTCCTGGTGTATAGATACGTCGGCTGCTGCACCAACACTGGACTCCCTGAACTGAAAACCACACTCAATAATCTTAAGACTATTTCTTCACTGAAAATAAAGATCAGAGTCCTATGTTCTGCGGTAGAACCGAATCCTATGATACCAATTTGTCACGACCCGTCCCCTAGGGCCCGTGCCGTAACTACCCCAAGCCCACCTTCCATAGGCCAGGGGCTGGCGACTAGCACCAAAGGAGTAATTCCTTAAAACAGGGAAGGCATTGCCTTTATAAACTAGAAACATGCACAACAGAGTACGAGATGGAAGTAAAACACTAATTAAAGCTGTATACAAAAGAAGTGATGAAAACTAAAAGGGCCAGAAATACAAACCCAACAAGAAAGTACAAGTACAACTGAAAATCAAGGACAAATGAAGAAAAAAAGCAGCTACAGGGTCATCCTATGGGATTCAAAATTTAATGTTAGGTATATATAGCCTCCTCAGAACTCCACATCCGTCAGTCTCTGCTGGGTACCGACTCGTCGTAAGTTCCACCTCCGGGTACTGTCTAGTCCTACTCCTCAGTCTCAGTCAGCGTTGTCCATCGTCTGCATCCAAAACAAAAAGGTGCAAGCATATCCCATGTAGGGTGAGTATAACTATACTAATTAGGGACCCCGAGACCCTCAAGGTCTCACAAAATCCAACAAGGATAAACAATAATGTATGAAATCGGCAGATAATCTATACTTAGGTACATGTCCATACATATACCTAAGTTATCATGTAATCCATCTCGTTCACGAGGAAACACAAGAGTTGATGACTCAGCTCACACAAGTATACAACTTATGTAGAGAGATAGAGATGATCAGATATAGCCACTGAATCATCATACCTATCAGACCAACACATGATTTAGGACCAACTATTTTTTCGGACCAACACATGATCTAGGAACAGAAGTCAGAACTGTCGGACCAACACGTGATCTAGGAACGGTCATCAGAGCTACAGAACAACACATGATCCAGGACCAGCTATTCTGTCATACCAGCACATGATCTGGGAATAGATGTACAAACTGTCATACCAACACATGATCCAAGAACAGTCGTCATTGCTTAGCCATCCACACAGTTTCCACAAAGCACGCTTGATTCCGGGACGGTATGGTCATCAAGACCTGTTTTGACACATCAAAATCCACCAAGTCCCATGAAAAAAGTATCTCTAAGGTCTGTCTCATCATAGGGATCTCAATAAAATAGAAGACGTGTCAATCAGACGCCCGGTCTATGAGTTATTAGCTTTTTAGTCCCGGGAGCCCGGTTGGATTCGTGTACGATCCAACCTGTCCATAACTCAAATAAACCCCGAACTCTAGTGGGGCATACTGAAAGGGACATTCGCGCTCCAATAATAATAGCACTACTGACGGTTTGTCAAATGTTCATCTGGTGCCAAAGTTGTGGCCAAATAAGAAATGGGTCAATAGTGGTCCTGGGTCCAGTCCGACCCGGTCGGACGAACTCTGCACAACCCAGTCTCGACCGAAAAGGTTTGGGTCGACCCGGTCAGAATCATTTGGTCTGACCTGGCCCATTGGCCGGGTTAGCCCGTTATGTTCGCCTTGAACTTCTGGGCCTAGCCCAGTGGACCGCGAGGGTGGTTCGGCCTAGGCTCGGGGCTAGTTTGGCTCGGAGCGTCGCGAGGGTGCGGCCCGATGCGGCTCGGTTCGGAGGGCGCGTCCGGGCTGGTTTGGCAAGGGAATCGCAAGGGGGTGGGTCCGGACCCTAGCTCGCTCGGAAGGCCGCAAGGGGGCCGGTTCGACATGCTTGGGAGGCCGCGTGGGGGGCCGATTCGGCTGGCTCGGGAGGCCGCGAGGAGGGCCAGCTCGGGGGCGCGCGGGTCACGTGGAAGCTGACTCGGGGGTAGCCTGGTAGTGACCAGTCAGGCGGTCCTTGGGTGGCTGGGTGCGGCCAGGCGGGTGGCCAGGTGGGAAGTAGGTGGGCGGCGGCCAGTTCGGGGTGACGCACGACCGGGTGGGCCGCGGGTTCGACAGGACGCCAGCCAGTGTGGGGTTCCACCAGGGCGGGTGGGGCGCGGTCTGCTGTACGTCATGAAGACCAGGCCGACGTGGGTTAGGGAAGGGCATGCGGGTCGTGTAGAGGCAGTGTGGGGTTCTGGCGGGGTGCTTGGGTGGCGCGGGCGACCGGACGACTGGGAGGCCTGGGCCGGCACGGGTTCGGCTGGAGCGCGCAGGGCACCGCGGGGTGGCGCAGTGCACAGAGGCCACAGGTAGCATGGCCTTTGTCGTTGCTGCCTCCATCACCTCGTCATTATTGCATCGCCACACCGATGAAACATCACAAGAGATCGGCGGAAGGAGTCAGCCCATGTTAGTTGGCCCGCACCCTCCATGTTTAGAAGGTGATAACAATTGGATCATCAAGGGAAGAAGATGGTCAACAATTCACCTGTAACAATTCCTTTCTAATCATTAATGGAGATAAGAAAAAGGAATATTAACATGCAATAAACCACTACCTTTGATTCGATGTTTGTCGTTCCTCGACAGAGGCGCATAAGGTAGAAGAATGAGATCATCGTTCGTCGCATCCGCCACATACTCCCAATCCCGATCTACGTCTGCTCATGGAAGATGCTCTACGTCGGTTAATGCTTCAAGGAAGAGGTCGAAGAAGAATCATCATTGGTGTTCTTTGTTGGAAGAATGTGTTCTTCATTCTTCATTGGGTGCTTTTCTTCCTTCTCCCAGATTCCATCAAAAGAGAATGCCCAGACAAATTTTAATAATAGATTGCCTATTATTTTAGATGTTGGCATGTAATTTAAATATAGAATTAAATTACGTGGTCCCTCATTAATTAATCCACGAAAGTTGGAACATTAATTAGGGAGGTGGCACAAATTCAAAAACTAGGGGAGGTGGAGAAGCTCTCTCTCATTAATGAGGGAGAGTTGAGAGGTTATGATCTCAGGTGGTCCCCATGTCGTAACCTCTCACGGGAGGTTATATTCTGATGGTCCCCACCACCATAACTTCTAATGGGAGGTTAGGGTGTGGCGGTCTCACCTCAAACTCCCAAGTGAAGGTTTTAACCAACAATCATTCACATGGGATCTTAAAATAAAATAATGTGTGGTACACTTTATTTTACTATTTTTTATATAAAAGGCCAAAAACTAACTTTTATTCTCATCCAACTGACGTCGAGGTGAAAGTCTTCATAAGAAAATAACGGCCCTATGAGTTCAACGATTCCCTCATATTTCAATTCCAAGAGCCCATTAAAAATTTATAAATCCCGCTCATACGTTTACTAAACGTACCCGATCAAAGCTTCATAACTTGATTCCAGACACACTAGGCCTCGGAATAAAGCGTCGTAAATTTTCGCAGACACGTAAAATTCCCATGTATTTAAAAAAATCCACATAAATTCTAGGTCCTTAAATTTATATAGTTTTTCATTATATAAAAGTTTAATATTTTTTTATAATTATCTTAACTTATCCTAAATATTTTTGTTTTCAATAATGTTCCATGATAGGAGAAATATATATTTAATATTATTGAGATTCTTTGATTACATAGAAGTTTATTTTATTGATTGAGGCATAAAAAAGACATTTTGAATACTCATCATTTAGAGTAAAAGATGAGTTTGTGGGGGAAATTGTTTACAGGATGAAACTATACCTTTCAAGTAATTATATTTTATTATATTTTCTTAACCCACCACATATTTATGGTTTTTTTATTATTAACTTTCTCATAATCATGTTACCTATAAATCTCCATCAGAACATGATAACTTATGTTCTACTTCATGTCCATGTTTTCTTATAGGGATCCCTAGTAAGTGATCTCTAAGGTCACCTTCATACTTCCCTTTCTTTATTTTAAATTGGAAGTGTCATTGATCTTTTTCCCATGATAGATTACAACAAAGTTATTTTGAAATGTAAAACCCTAGATACCGGGCCAGAATTAAAAATTTTGATGTTGAAATTTCCAGGGGGAATGTAACATCCTTAGTTTTTAAAAAGAAATACTTTGTTTAAAAGGGTACATGATATGCCACGCCCGTCTTAAATGAACAAAAAATATTATTACTTAAATGTTATGATTATAACCTAACCGTTATAATGAAGGGTATGAAAAAAATAAATGAGTTATGAAAATATGGTTTACAAATGTAAATATAATTTTTTACCAATTAATTAGAAATTAATTTAAAACCTTTTTAAAAACAAGGATTTTTTTTTAAAAACTGTTTAAATGTGCACACGTGTGTTTTATAGAATGAATTAAAAAATCAGTATTTTTGGATTATATAAATGATATATATAATATTAAATATAATGATATAAATTAATATTATGTGTTTTCTATACATGATATAAGAACAAAACCAATTTCACCCATAAAGGAAGTATTCTTCTAAAAAGGGAGTTTTTCATCCTTTTAGTGGTGCACATGTTTTTAATATAATTTTTTACACTTATATAAATTATATTTTAGAAGCATAAATTCTTCTTTGAAAGTGGAATATCAAAATTTACTTTCTTTTAAATTTTTATATTTTTATGATAAGATTAATGTTTTTATGAATAGTGAAAAATGATGAATATTAATTGAATACTGATTTTTTATCTAAATAATTCATAGTTTTAAATTTTATTTTTGATTGGTTTTAAATTTTAATTTGATAAATATATACAATTTAATAAAATTTATGTCACTATAAACAATTTAATGTTTAATTTATATATAAAATCATTTCAATATTTTGTATGTTTTCACCTTAAAACCCCATTTTGTTGTCCTGTTAATGGGTGTAATTTTAAATTAATTTTATCCAATTATGTGTTTTTAATTTTAAAAAAATGCATCCCATTTTTTGAATTTAATCTCAAAATTTATTAAATATGTCCCATTTATTTTTGGACAATATAAATAATAAATTTATTATTTTTTTAATACCATGACTAAGGGAAAATCACGTAACTGATGGTAAATATAATATTATAAATTACACTAACATATATCCTAATTTTATTATATTAGTGATTGTCATTAAAACTCATCTTAGATAGATATTGGGAGCTCTTGGAGCCACTTGGATGACCTTAATACATTTATAGCATTTTATTCTTATAAAATTTAATTTAATCATACATTATTTTTGATTAGAGCAATATTTTTAAAATGATTCTCTCTTGGGGAATTTGTAACACCTCAATATTTTGTGAAATGATTTTTCAAAATTAATTAAACTTTTGGATATTTTTCATTTCATGAAACACTGTGTATAACGTGTTTTATATGAAATCAAATAGTTATTATTAATTTTTCTACAACTCCATGTGAATTGTTCATTATAAACTACACCAAGATAATCTTTCACTATACACAACACTGACTTGTCTTGTGTTCCATGCTACACCGAGTTTCTAAAAAACAACATAATATTATTATAATTATTTAAAGGAGATAGTTATAACATAGAAATTAAGCCTAGTAACATGAATGTTAATAACTTCTTTTAAAATATTTTTTATAATGGATTATATAAATAAAACACATTGAAAATAAAATATATAATTTTTTAATCTCTTTATATGTTTAAAAATACTATTTTCTTATATTAACTACTTTTTATGTCCATATGTGAAAAATAATAAAACTAATTTTAGACACTTTCAATAATTTAATTTTAAAAAATAAAATTCACTATTTAATTTATAATGTTAAAAAAATATAGGGATAATTTTTTGTTTTTTTCTAAAGGTCATTATTTTTGGATGAATAGTGAAAAAATAAATATTAATTCAAAGCTTTTTTTTTCATATAATTTGTTTACATTATTAAATTATATATTAATTGGAGTTAAAGAATAATTAAAACAATTTACTTCAATTAATGAAATTTATTTCATTGGAACTAATTTCACTTTGAAATTGAAAATAAAATCATTTCAATAAATTTAAACATTTTCTCTTGAAGAAGACCAGATTCCAGACATGATTGTAAAATTAAATTTAATATAACTTATACAAATTATGTATTTTGAATTTAAACCTAAAATGGATTCTATATTTCTAATTATCATAATTTATAAATTATATTAAGGTAAAATAAAGTTTTTACCACAAAGAATAGTGAAATTAACTAATTGTTATTACAATGATTATGGAAGAAAATTGGTTTACATAGTAGTTAAAATTTAATCATAAGTGAAAAAATTGACCTAGCATCATTCCCAAATCCCATTGGCTGACTATATTTATAACATATATCCTATTCTTGTGATTGTTTGAGTTTTGGGACACTATTTCATGAAATTTCCTATATAATGAGTAAAGTAAGGAAACAAAATACAAAAAAGGAACCTTTCTTACATTTAACATTTAATAAGCCCTGAGATATCGACAAAAAACCACATTAGTTAAGATATAAATTATTTTTCAAAGGTAAAGTAGTTTATGTCACCATATTAATTTATATTTTATTTTTAGAGATGAATTATTTAGATTAATCTTTAAATTAATTCCAAATGCTGTAATTATTTAGTTTATAACTATAAAAAATGATAATTAGAGTATTTAATGTTTTTAAATTTATTTAATTGTTATCTTCCATTTTATAGAGGAATATATAATTTTAAATAGGTGTTAACTTAATATATTAATATTAAAACATTATCTTTATATTTTTATATTTAAATTATGTAAATAATGTGAAAATTGGCATTGATGTTATTTTTCAATAAATGATATTTTTTAAAAAGATGTAAATTTCACTAAAAATAAAATATTCATCCAACTGATTTTTTGATGTTAATAAATAAAAAAATATATTCTATTAATGGATAAATTTATCTTTTATAATGATCATGTTGACCATTAAATAGAAAAATAACATTATTAGCACATTCTGAGTTAAAGCATCATTTTTTGCGATTTACATGCGCTAGTTTTATTATTAATTTCCAACTCATGTGGGAAATAATTTTATAATAAAATTGATATAATATTTAGAATTAATTGGGTTCATATTTTCTCATAAATTTCACTTTAATTAAGTCATAATGGTTAAATTACATAGGTTATAAAACTAGTTACCTTAATAAAAACCAAAATGATAAAAGTAAGGAAACTTATATGTTAAGAAACAAAATTATATGTAATTAACTTTTGTGGTGGTTTGGATCAACCATAATTCCCATTTAATAAATTATTTTTAAATTTTGTAATCACTTTATATAAAGGACAACTCCTAATAGTGTTTATCTTTTTATATTTATAGGAATGATGTAACGCCCCGACCCCAGTTACCCAGAGTCGGTGCATTAATTACATAACATTGGCATGATCACAAGAAAGATCAAATCTCGAATGACCGATTGGTTTAGTAGCCTTGGAAACACTAGATATATTCATAAGTTTTACATTACATCATAAAATGAAAAACTAATACAACAACATAATGTTTCCACAATCCACACTATTATCCCCTCATAATATCCCTGCAGGTCATTCATAACTTACTTCTTCACATCCTGAGAAAAATAAAACATAGAAAAGGGGTGAGCTCAAATGCCCAGTAAGGATAACAATATAGCAGAACATTCAAAATAAGCATAAACATTTAAGGCAATGCATTATTAAACAAAATCCTTTTAAACTTGAACTTCAACATAGTATGGCAAAAGTAAAATGAAATAATTCCATTTACTTATTCACATGGATATTCTACTAATCGAATAATCACATGCAAAAATCAAAAACCACTTTCATAATGTTGGAATGCATAATGCCAGACTATCATAACCACATAGTCAAGGCCTCGTGCCAAGACTACAAATAAGATTTTGCCAAGGCCTTGTGCCAAGACACTAGTTTGTCTCATGAGACCTACCGATGCATCGAGGAGCTATAGCGGGCTCCACCCGTCACATATTAAGTCCAATGCATTCCCATATGAAAAGGTTTAAACATAACATAAACATTCGTATTAAAACTAGCATACGAAATTTCAATACTTTCACCATAAAACATGAATGGTATATAAAAAAATAGCACATCCATAGTCAAACATATCACAAAACCTTCAATACAATATAAAAGTTTTGTATCATAATATATCATCCTCAAATAAGCGTAAAATCCATTAAAGGTTGTTGACATAGATGAAATCAAAACTCTTTTTAAAGAAATATCTCTTTCTATTTTGAAATCATTTAAGAGACATATATTTATAAAATAAAACATTTTCTTTTAAAATATTCTTATAATCTTGTAAGGTAAGCTTCGACGATTTTATAACGTCGGAAAATAACCGCACCCGCCGTATAAGATAAAAAAACATTCTTATCTTAATTCTGTCGAAAAGGTTAAAAAGCACCTTGTTTGGAAAATGACGGAAAGATTCCTCTTATAAAAAGTCAAAAAAGGGTATAAATGACTTTAACCCATATTCTTGTAAAAATGTTTTGAAATACATTTTGAAGAAACATGGATGTGGATGATAACGAGATCCCAGTAGATTATTATGTATAAACAACCTCGGATAATGAAGAGATTGTGAAATAACCCTTACCTTGTACTTTTACTTGGTTGGGGTAGGTTAACCTCCTTTATAATGGTGAAATAATTGTTATTAAATTATACAAGAATCATATACATTCATATGATATCATATATGATCATTTAACATTGCTTTGTTAACAATATCTTAGATTTATCGTTGTTTCGGGTGTTAACTTACTCGTTTTCTTTTATATGTTTTGTTACGTAAGTCGTGTTTTTCATGGATAGGTTGTATCTTATTCATATACAGAATGATATCATGTCCCTAAACATTATTTTTAAATCATCAAATGATAATTATACTTGGATGGATACGACAGAGAATGAATCTCATCGCGTTCGTGGAGACGGTAGTCCGTACCTACGCACGAGCGACAATATCATTATTTTGATATTAAAATAATATATAATTGGATAGTATATCATATATACAGAATCATTATCATGTTATATTTATTATTTACATGAATTACATATCATTATTATAACCACCTAAATAATAATATATTGAATAACAATTACACCACGATGTGGAGACGGTAAGCCGTACGTACGCACGTATGGTGACATGTTATTTAAAGGGAGGATAGAATACTGAATATGGTTGTACCATATTTATAATAACATCACAGTATATGTGAGATACTGGAGTTATTATTTTTGAATGGTAAGAACAAAGAAAGGAGAAATGGAAGAAGAAAGGAACTTGAAAAGGGGTGGTGAAAACATTACCTCTTCTTCGGGTTATTCATTTTGATTTGATCAAAAGGGCTCCTTAGGTTGGCTTTCTGATCAAACTAAGGCCTCTAGGTTGTAGTGAGGGAAGTTGGGAGAGTATGTGGGCAGAGTTTGGCCGAGCCAAGTGGCTTGAGAGGTGTGAAGAATGAGTAGAAGTGGTCTCCTTTTATAAGGGAGAGGAGGGGCTCTTTAGGAAAGAGTGAAAGTATTACTTTATAATATAATTAAATTCGGTTTATAATGGTCCAAAAATAATTGAGGTCGAAGATAAGATGACTAATATTCTAAATAACATCAACCAATAAGAATTGGACAGGTTTTAGATAATATTTTAATCATTATAATCTTATTTATTTAAATTATTTATTAATGAGGTAAACATTGCATCATTATTGTGTCATTAATAATTTAAATTATTTGATGTCTAAAAATTATAAATAAAATATCATTATGTAGGAACTCTTTTTATCTTTCTAATGAATATTTATAATCGAAAATCCAACATGTATAACACTATGTAAAAATTGTTCTTCTAAAAGATGTAAGCTTATGCCATTTTTATTTTTATTTTAACTTTATTAATAAAATGTGTCCCTATCACATACAAGTGGCTCCAAGGGGTCCCCAAATCGACCCAAGGATGCCCATGGTCGGGTATGTGTCCACCAATAAGGTTAGGACACGTTTTAGGGTAATTTTGTATTATTATAATATTATTTTTTAACCCTTATTTACCGGATTTACCCTTAACCATGGTAAATAAAATATTTACCACAGTAATTATTCAAAATGTTTAAAAATAAAAGTTACATATTTACACAATTTGGACATCCTGATTCCAAATATGGAATCCATTTTTCTAAATTCAAAACACAGAAGTGGCCGAAATTAATTTAAAATTAATTCCCGCTGTCAAAACAAAAAGCGTGTTTTTAAGAGGTAATAACTATCAAAAGATTGACACTTGTTTATGTTCGGTTTAATTGTAAAATTATGTCCAATGACCAACATTATATTAAATGGTAAAAATATATTCTAAATATAATTTAAAACCACTCAAATTCACAATTTATCACTATTAATTATTTTGATTAAAAAAGTTGTTTTTAATTAAAATTTAGTAATTTTCACTATTCATCAAAATGTGAAAGTTATCCGAAAAGTACCAAACTTTCACCTTAGGCTAAATTCGATATTCCGAATCCAAAAATGAAGTCCATTTTAAAATATAAAATATATATAATTTCAAAATTTAGGTATTACTATTCATAACGGCTAGTTTGATTGGTTGTGGCGTGTGTTAGAACTCGAGGTTGCGTACAACACACGCTATCGCATTATTCGAAGGGAAACGTACCGTGGAAGTTTGGGGTGTTACATTCTCCCCTCCTTCAAATAATTGCGTCCTCGCAATTTCTAGGGTATTAATGCATAAAAAGACTCGGGTGGTTCTTCATCATAAGTTCCTCGGGTTCCCACGTTGCCTCTTCCATCTTATGATTTCTCCACAAAACCTTTACCAGACGCGTCGTCCGGTTTCTCAGTACATGTTCTCTTGTATCTAGAATCCTGACAGGATCTTCACAATAAGACAGATCGGGTTCCAGTTCTAATTCCTCATAGGTGAGTACATGCGTTGGGTCAGGCATGTATTTTCTCAACAAAGATACGTGGAACACATCGTGAACTTTGGAGAGACTTGGCGGCATTGCCAATCGGTAAGCTACAACCCCAATTCGTTATAGAATTTTGAAAGGTCCGATGTACCTGGGACTCAATTTACCTTTCATACCAAAACGTATGACTCCCTTCCACGGAGATACCTTCAGAAAAACATGATCACCGACATGAAATTCCAAATCCTTCCTTCGATTATCGGTATAGCTCTTCTGCCTACTTTGAGCTGCTTTGATGTGATTTTGGATTACTTTCACCTTTTCCACCGTTTCCTCCACCAGTTCTGGGCCTACAAGTTTTCTTTCACCAATATCATCCCAACAGGTTGGTGTACGACATCTCTTTCCGTATAACGCTTCATATGGTGCCATCTGAATACTCAAATTGAAGCTATTGTTATAGGAAAATTCTACCAGTGGTAAATATTGATCCCACATACCCTGAAAATCATGTGAGAAAGATCTCAACTTGTCTTCTAAGGTCTGAATAGTCCGTTCTGATTGTCCATCTGTCTGAGGGTGGTAAGCAGTGCTCAAAAGAAGTTCAGTATCCAGGGATTTCTGAAGACTTTTCCAAAATCTTGAAGTAAAACGGGGATCACGATCAGAAACCATCGATAAGGGTACTCCATGAAGTCTCACAACTTCATTAATATATAGTCTTGCTAGACGTTCCAGGGGTAGATCTTCTCTTATAGCATGAAAATGTGCTGACTTGGTAAGATGATCAACAATAACCCATATTGCATCGTTCCTTCTAGGAGTCTTTGGTAGCCCCATGACAAAGTCCATCGTAATATTGTCCCACTTCCACTCCGGTATGGGAAGAGGTTGCATGACTCCTCTAGGCTGTTGCCTTCCAGCTTTCACTTGTTGACAAACCATACATCTTGACACAAAATCAGCAATCTCCCTCTTCATGTTGTCCCACCAAAAATGTTCCTTCAAATCTCTATACATTTTGCTGCTCCCAGGGTGTATAGAGAAATTGGAACTATGAGCATCATCTAGCAATTCCCTTTTCAGATCAGGTAAATCGGGAACACAAAGTCTCTTCCCGAATTTCTAAATTCCATCTTCATACACAAAGTCTCTCAATCTCCCATCATTCACAGCTTTAATCTTTTTCTGAAATTCTTCATCATCGGTCTGAGAACTCTTAATCCTTTCTAGTAAAGATGGTTTGGCAACCATTTGAAAAAGCATTGATGTTTCACCTTCCCTGGTTATTCCCATGTCCATCTTCACTAGATTCATGAAAATTGGATCCCTTTCAATTCTCATATTGTTCAAAACTCCATGGTCTTTTCTACTCAAAGCATCTTCCACCTTGTTTTCCATCCCCGGGTGGTAGTGTATCGTACAATCATAATCCTTGAGTAATTCAAGCCATCTCCTTTGCCTCATGTTGAGTTCTTTTTGTGAGAAAATATACTTCAAACTCTTGTGATCAGTATAAATCTCACATTTTTCACCATAGAGGTAGTGTCTCCATATCTTCAAAGCAAAGATCACAGCTGCTAACTCAAGATCATGAGTAGGATAGTTTTGTTCATGAATTTTCAACTGTCGTGATGCATAGGCAATAACTCTACCATTCTGCATAAGGACACAGCCAAGTCCTTTCTTTGATGCATCACTATAAATAACGAACCCATTATTCCTCGATGGTAGAGTCAATATAGGAGCATTGACTAATCTTTTCTTAAGTTCTTCAAAAAATTCTTCACACTCTTTTGTCCAAAAAAAATTAACCGCTTTATGTGTGAGCTTCGTTAATGGGTTAGCCAATCGGGCAAAATTCTGGATGAAACGTCGATAATAACCTGCCAAACCAATAAAACTACGTACCTCAGTTATAATCATAGGTGCTCGCCATTCTTGGATTGCCTTGGTCTTAGAAGGATCAACAAAGATTCCATCTTTAGAGACAATATGGCCAAGAAAAGAAATCTCCTGAAGCCAGAATTCACACTTGCTAAACTTCCCATATAATTCATGCCTCCTCAGAGTCTTCAAGATAATGCGCAAGTGATTTTCATGATCTTCGTAGGTTTTGGAGTATACCAAGATATCATCAATAAATACCACCATAAATTCATCGAGATACTCCTTGAAAACTCTATTCATCAGATCCATGAATACAGAGGGTGCATTAGTCAATCCAAACGGTATTACGGTAAACTCGTAATGCCCGTACCTAGTTCGAAATGATGTCTTCGGAATGTCTTCCTTCTTCACACACAACTGATGGTATCCATATCGAAGTTCAATCTTTGAAAAGTATTGAGCTCCATGCAGTTGGTCAAATAAATCATCAATACGAGGTAGGGGATACTTGTTCTTTATCGTTATAGCATTGATCTCCCTGTAGTCGATACATAACCTCATAGATCCATCTTTCTTTTTAACAAAAAGAACAGTGGCTCCCCATAGAGAAACACTAGGGCGAATAAATCCCTTATTACTCAATTCCTCTAGTTGTTTCTTTAGTTCGACTAATTCTACAGTGTCCATTCTATAAGGGGTCTTCGATATAGGCCTTGATCCATGAATCAAATCAATGGAAAACTCAACTTCTCGTTCTGGAGGATGTCCAGGTAAATCTTCCGGAAATACATATACAAATTCTTTCATAATAGGTACATCCTCCATTTGAACATTCCTTTCCTCACCGACAGTTATTTCATTCTCTTCCTCCCCAATAATTGAATTAAGTTGAGCTACTGGGGGTGGATCTAAATAAGAATTAGGTGGTGATGATTCTGCTCTAAAAATAAGGTGTTCCTTATCTTTATCATCAAGAATCATAACCTCTTTCTTCTTACAATAAATCTTCTCATCATAGTCCGAAATCCAGTCCATACCGAGGATTATATCAAACTCAATCATAGGTATGACGATGAGATCAGCAGATAAAGAAAATTTATGTGCTCTAATGGGGACTGATTCACAAAACTTTGTTGCAATGATACTTCCCTTAGGAGTTTTAACTGACAACTCCCTTATTAAATCAAATTGGAAATATCTAATTTTCTTAGCAAACTGGGAAGATATGAAACAATGCGACGATCCAGAGTCAAATAATGCATTTGCTAAACTTGAGGAAACCATTAAATTACCTGCCACCACGTCTTTTGGAGCTTCTACCTCTGCAGTAGTGATATCATAAGTCTGGCCTTGATCCCTTGGCCTTTTCTGAGGTAAGTTCTCCTGACGCTTAGGACATTCATTTGCATAATTCCCCATCTCCCTGCAATTGTAGCACTGAACGTTGGTAGCTTCCTTCTTCCCCTTGAAATCACGAGCTTGGTGGCCTTTTTCACCACACTTGTAACAGACTCCCATTCCCTTCAAGAAAGTACCAGGATGTTTCTTCCCGCATTTACCACAAGATGGATATTCAACCTTTCCCTTCTTCCCCTTATTTCCATTCCCAGATTGATCAGCAGGTCTCTTCTTCTCTTGATTTTCTTTAAAGTCATAAGACTTAGAGAATTCCTTTTCGGTCTTGATAGCACATGAGACAATGTCTTCGTACGATGAAAAGGATTGTGAGACTAATGCTCGACGGAGAAATGGTTTTAACCCATCAAAGAAACGATCAATCTTACTTCTTTGGTTATGTATATAATCACCAGTGTACCTTGCTAACCTTGTAAAGTTAGCCTCATACTTTGCGACATTCTCATCCTCCTTCTGTCTCAGACTTAGAAATTGCCTTTCCATATCAGCTTGATGGTCGCGAGAGATGTATTTTTCTAAAAACATATCTTTGAACTCCCTCCATTCCATATTTGATAATTCATCATATTCCTTCATGTTTTGAATCAATGACCACCATTGATCAGCATCTCCAGTGAGGCGGTAAACTGCCATGATAACTTTTTCCCTTTCACTGCTCCCCAAAGCCTGAAATATTTTCTCTAGGGAATTTATCCATTGCTCAGCTACTAAGGGATTTGTACTCCCATTGAACGTTTGTTGTTGTTGCCTCATGAATCGATCTAACATTGATCCTCCACGCTGCGGATCAGGGTGCTCCATACGGGTAAGGTTATTATTCATAACCTGAGTAAGTTGTCCTAGTATGGTGATTAGCTGATCGGCACCAGTTGCATCACCATCCCCACTATAATTATCTTGAGCAGGAGTGCAATCTTTACATGGAGTGCGTGCATTGATACGATTTCCATTTCTTCCACTAGGCGCCATTTCTAAACAATGGCATAAACTAGATCGGTTTATGAATCAAAATACATAATCCCATACTTATAAAACACTCAACATAAATTGAACTATTTATGGATATAATCCATAATCATAAAAATGTTTTCTTTGAGTAATTATATACTCATAAACCCTTCATAATGGTTTGTAAAGAAAATGAGAGTTATCCTAAGCATATCCCCCGGGAGTGTCGTAACCAAGAGTGCAGCAAGGCCCGTTGTCGTGCACCAATTCCCGTTCGAGTCTAGCTCAAAGCGGTGTTTTCGGGTTTTACCCCTAGGTACATCTGTGCCAGAGCCGCCTCTACCTGCTCGTATCCAGACAGGGATGTATTGCTCGGAAAACTCACAAAATCTCTACAATACCAAAATTCTAGGAAGTTCTTCTATACTAATCCTCAAAGTTCATCTTAGGTCTACGTGCTCTAATCTGAGTTTATCTAAATCTAGCTTCCAAGGTTTGTACTAAACTTCCTCTGATACCAACTGTAATGCCTCGACCCCAGTTACCCAGAGTCGGTGCATTAATTACATAACATTGGCATGATCACAAGAAAGATCAAATCTCGAAAGACCGATTGGTTTAGTAGCCTTGGAAACACTAAATATATTCATAAGTTTTACATTACATCATAAAATGAAAAACTAATACAACAACATAATGTTTCCACAATCCACACTATTATCCCCTTATAATATCCCTGCAGGTCATTCATAACTTACTTCTTCACATCCTGGGAAAAATAAAACATAGAAAAGGGGTGAGCTCAAATGCCCAGTAAGGATAACAATATAGCGGAACATTCAAAATAAGCATAAACATTTAAGACAATGCATTACTAAAACAAAAGCCTTTTAAACTTGAACTTCAACATAGTATGGAAAAAGTAAAATGAAATAATGCCATTTACTTATTCACATGGATATTCTACTAATCGAATAATCACATGCAAAAATCAAAAACCACTTTCATAATGTTGGAATTCATAATGCCAGACTATCATAACCACATAGTCAAGGCCTCGTGCCAAGACAAAAAATAAGATTTTTGCAAGGCCTTGTGCCAAGAAACTAGTTTGTCTCATGAGACCTACCGATGCATCGAGGAGCTATAGCGGGCTCCACCCGTCACATATTAAGTCCAATCCATTCCCATATGAAAAGGTTTAAACATAACATAAACATTCGTATTAAAACTAGCATACGAAATGTCAATACTTTCACCATAAACCATGAATGGTATATAAAAAAACAGCACATCCATAGTTAAACATATCACAAAACCTTCAATACAATATAAAAGTTTTGTATCATAATATATCATCCTCAAATAAGTGTAAAATCCATTAAAGGATGTTGAAATAGATGAAATCAAAACTCTTTTTAAAGAAATATCTCTTTGTATTTTGAAATCATTTAAGAGACATATATTTATAAAATAAAACATTTTCTTTGAAAATATTCTTATAAGCTTGTAAGGGAAGCTTTGACGATTTTATAACGGCGGAAAATAACCGCACCCACCGTATAAGTTAAAAAAAACATTCTTATCTTAATTCTGTCGAAAAGGTTAAAAAGCACCTTGTTTGGAAAACGACGGAAAGATTCCTCTTATAAAAAGTCAAAAAAGGGTATAAATGACTTTAACCCATATTCTTGTAAAAATGTTTTGAAATACATTTTGAAGAAACATGGATGTGGATGATAACGATATCCCAGTAGATTATTACGTATAAACAACCTCAGATAATGAAGAGATTGTGAAATAACCCTTACCTTGTACTTTTCCTTGGTTGGGGTAGGTTAACCTCCTGTATAATGGTGAAATAATTGTTATTAAATTATACAAGAATCATATACATTCATATGATATCATATATGATCTTTTAACATTGCTTTGTTAACAATATCTTAGATTTATCGTTGTTTCGGGTGTTAACTTACTCGTTTTATTTTATATGTTTTGTTACGTAAGTCGTGTTTTTCATGGATAGGTTGTATCTTATTCATATACAGAATGATATCATGTCCCTAAACATTATTTTTAAATCATCAAATGATAATTATACTTGGATGGATACGACGGAAAATGAATCTCATCGCGTTCGTGGAGACGGTAGTCCGTACGTACGCACGAGCGACAATATCATTATTTTGATATTAAAATAATATATAATTGGATATTATATCATATATACAGAATCATTATCATGTTATATTTATTATTTACCTAAATTACATATCATTATTATACCCACCTAAATAATAATATATTGAATAACAATTACACCACGACGTGGAGACGGTAAGCCGTACGTACGCACGTATGGTGACATATTATTCAAAGGGTGGATAGAATACTGAATATGGTTGTACCATATTTATAATAACATCACAGTATATGTGAGATACTGGAGTTATTATTTTAGAATGGTAAGAACAAAGAAAGAAGAAGTGGAAGAAGAAAGGAACTTGAAAAGGGGTGGTGAAAACATTACCTCTTCTTCGGGTTCTTCTTTTTGATTTGATCAAAAGGGCTCCTTAGGTTGGCTTTCTGATCAAACTAATGCCTCTAGGTTGTAGTGAGGGAAGTTGGGAGAGTATGTGGGCAGAGTTTGGCCGAGCCAACTTGCTTGAGAGGTGTGAGGAATGAGTATAAGTGGTCTCCTTTTATAAGGGAGAGGAGGGGCTCTTTAGGAAAGAGTGAAAGTATTACTTTATAATATAATTAAATTCGGTTTATAATGGTCCAAAAATAATTGAGGTCGAAGATAAGATGACTAATATTCTAAATAACATCAACCAATAAGAATTGGACAGGTTTTAGATAATATTTTAATCATTATAATCTTATTTATTTAAATGATTTATTAATGAGGTAAACATTGCATCATTATTGTGTCATTAATAATTTAAATTATTTGATGTCTAAAAATTATAAATAAAATATCATTATGTAGGAAATCGATTTAGATTTCTAATGAATATTTATAATCGAAAATCCAACATGTATAACCCTATGTAAAAATTGTTCTTCTAAAAGATGTAAGCTTATGCCATTTTTATTTTTATTTTAACTTTATTAATATAATGTGTCCCTACCACATACAAGTGGCTCCAAGGGGTCCCCAAATCGACCCAAGGATTACCATGGTCGGGTATGTGTCCACCAATAAGGTTAGGACATGTTTTAGGGTAATTTTGTATTATTATAATATTATTTTTAACCCTTATTTACCGGATTTACCCTTAACCATGGTAAATAAAATATTTACCACAGTAATTATTCAAAATGTCTAAAAATAAAAGTTACCTATTTACACAATTTGGACATCCTGATTCCAAATATAGAATCCATTTTTCTAAATTCAAAACACAGAAGTGGCAGGAATTAATTTAAAATTAATTCCCGCTATCAAAACAAAAAGCGTGTTTTTAAGAGGTAATAACTATCAAAAGATTGACACTTGTTTATGTTCGGTTTAATTGTAAAATTATGTCCAATGACCAACATTATATTAAATGGTAAAAATATATTCTAAATATACTTTAAAACCACTCAAATTCACAATTTATCTCTATTAATTATTTTGATTAAAAAAGTTGTTTTTTATAAAAATTTAGTAATTTTCACTATTCATCAAAATATGAAAGTTATCCGAAAAGTACCAAAATTTCACCTTAGGCTAAATTCGATATTCCAAATCCAAAAATGAAGTCCATTTTAAAATATAAAATATATATAATTTTAAAATTTAGGTATTACTATTCATAACGGCTAGTTTGATTGGTTGTGGCGTGTGTTAGAACTCGAGGTTGCGTACAACACACGCTATCGCATTATTCGAAGGGAAACGTACTGTGGAAGCTTGGGGTGTTACAAATGACACCCCTACTCTATAAAAAGGCATTCACTCACCCCCTTCCTCACAGCTCTCATGCCTCTTGGGATCATCCCAAACACACCCAAATAAGCTCAAGTATTTTATACCCTCTTCTTAGAGGAACAAATTTTGGAATAAATTAATCCAAGTAATCCCATTGTTCTAAAACAAAATGTGTTACCTAAAGAAGAGGTAACATACTTCCACAAGTTCTTTTGTACTATTTGGTTTCTCCACCCACTCAAATCGTCTTATTCCATTATTATATAATATACTAATTATCATTGATATTTTTATATTTATTTATTCTATGTTTCAGACTAAATATACAAAAACATCCATTAAATGGGTATTGAATTCATTGTTCATGTGTACGACGAACTTCCACCTCACAAAATGATATTGTTAATTTTTCAATTACCACCTCTCAAGGTTTGGAATTATGATGAAAATAAAATTTATATATTATTTATATTATATTAATTATTTAATTATGCTTCTTTAATTATTATTTAAAACATACCTTTATACTTCTTATTTTGGGGAAATAAAATAACTTCGTTTGGGGACGTGTGGACTACCGCCTCCATAAACCGATGTGATTCGTTCACAGATTTCATGGAATATATTAAGGATGTGTTTAGTGAAAAATATGATTTAAACTAAATAATATTTCAAATTGATTAATAATATATATATATATATATATATATTATTAAGAATATTTCTTTCAATGTGAAAAGAGTACATAAACAATGTTCATGCGTACATATGACCCAAAGTCTCTAGGAACGGTGTATTCCATTTCATATTGGTATCTTTTATTGATTATTATAAATATTTAAATACTTAATAAATATTATATTTATGTCATGTTTTATTTTTTAAAATAATTAAATCATTATATGAGTAAGAGGAACAATAACAACAAGTCAAAACTTATATGAAAAACAAAGAAGATATTACTCAAAACGAAACATTAAAAAAGAATTGTTAATAAAAGGGTAATATAATGTCTTAATAAAATCATATATGTTATTAGAGATAATAATATTATTATTTTTAAGATTTATAATAATCTTATATTTATTATAAAGGAAGTTTGAATACTTTTGAAGAAATTCAAGACTTATGGTAAGGGTTTTCTGATCTCACTTTTTATATCTGTGAGATACATGCAATGTCCACCACTTGTTTCTCACGTGTTGTGTATATTATTCCAATTAATTTATTATTAGATACATATACTTAAATTTATGTCTATTTATATATCCATTTTATGATATATCTTTTATGGGATTTAAATTTCCAAAGATACCAAATTAGTAAGGTTGTTTTGTCTCAATTCTCCTTCATCAAGACACATGTTTTTCTATACAACTATATTATTTTAAGAGGTATATGTTATATACCATTGAAATTTTATTTCATGAATATTGATATTTTAATTATTTTATTTTATTCATTTAAATTTATTCTCTCATGGTGATTTCGATTTAATGTTAGCAAAGAGGTAAGAGTTTATTGCTACAATCTCATCGTTTGACGAGATTATTTACTATTATTCTTACATTATTGGAAAATTATAATCCATTTATCAATAACTCACATTAATTTTATTATAAATTGTTTATTCACATCATATCCATGTAATGGTACCATTTTTCTAATATTTATTACTTAATAAAATTAAGAAATTGTTTTTTAGGAAAATATGACTTTATTTCTCCTTTTGACCAGAAATATATGTTCTTTAAAAACCATTTTTTATAAATATTTTTCCAAAAATTGTTTAATATTATACTATTATTATTAAAGGAAAATATTCCCATGTTTTGTAATTTTAAAAAAATTGTTTTAAAAGTAATCATCTATTCATTTTCTGAAATGTCACTTTTCTAATTTTTTAAGGTACAAAATGAATGTTCGGCATGTATGGACATAGCATCTCTCATGACCACCATATCCATTGAATATTACTTTATATTTTTACAAGTTTAATTATGATGAAAATATTTTCCTAATATTCTGTAAAATTGTTTATTTTAAAGTTGGTTTCAATGAAAATTGTTTTTACAAATGTTTTATCTTTAAAAAGTGTTTTAAATGATTTTGAATGGTTACAAAATAAGTGTTCACTAGGTTATTTTTAATGAAATTGGTTTCAATGATTTTCTGTTTTTTTATGTTTTCAAAATTATTTTCAAATAAAATAGTTTTCAAAATGGTTTTCAATATTTATTTACAAAGTTTGAAGGTATTTAAAATAAAATGGTTCGAAAAGTACTTCTAAGATTTCTTTATATGATTTCCATGATATTTTAAAATAAACAGGTTATCAAAATTAATAATTATATAAAAAGGGGTTTTCGAAGTAGAAAATATATTTTCCTAAAGAAATGTTTTAAATTAAATTTTAAAGCCTTCTTTATAAGAAATTGATTTTTGAAATGGTTTTATGAAAAATATTTTCAAAGAAAGGCCATTTTCCTTAATAATTGTTCCATGTGATCATTCAAAATCATTCTCCATCTAAGATGAAATAATTCATTATAGTTTATGATTTACTAGGGATATAATTCAATAATACCATTCATTTTATTTCATTAATGGTTTATGTTATGATGGAATGATGTATATGACACCCATTTCTCTTTCAAGGGTTATATGATTTTGAAACAATACTCCTTTCATGGATTATAAATTGATCAAATTATTAGGATACATATCTTTTTTCCACAGGTAATGATATTAGGAAATTTTTATGATACCCATTTCATTTCTTGTTTTATAACATGATTTTTATGAAACCCATATCATTTTATGGGTCATGATATGATGAAAGATTTATTATACTGTGGAACATAGTTGTATGATTTTATTATGTGAATGGTGGGAACTATATATCCATTTAATGCCTTCGGTAAAGATATATATATCATGAGTTAATGATGGGAGTCATGATAACATTCTTGATCCACTATATAATATGGGGAAACTTGATACACGATGGGAAGATGCGGAAACCTGATCCATTATGGGAAGATGAGGAAAATCGATCCACTATGGGAAGATAGAGAAACCTGATACCTTATAAGGAAGGGACAATGAATCAAGATGATAGTCTTTTCTTCTGAGTATTTATAGTCCCCATGAAGTGTCAAATTATGTTTTTGACAATGATACTTGACTTATAGGGAATGATATTACACGATTATGTGACTGTGACAATTCTAGGAGTTATTCCTATGTTATGCTTTCATGAATTATGATCATAATTCTAATTTAATGTATGTCGTATGAAATGATAATATTTAATATATGAATCATGTATATGATCTTTGATATGTGGGGTATGATATTATAATTATATACTCTAGTTATCATACCCTTATGTTCATGATTATTATTACATATCTCTTTTTTAACCTTACCGAGCCTATAAGCTCACCCTTTTCTTATGTTTTATTTCCCCACTTTATAATGAACGGTTTTAAGTAGGGGTACTAAAGGGGAAGATCATTACAGGATAGGTTGAAGATCATTAACCAAACTAGAAGAACATGTTCCATGTTTTCAAATACACTAAACTATTATGTTCAATATGAATGTAATTTTTTAATGTGCTGAATATTAATCAAAACTGGTGGTAATATCCATAAATATTATTCTTTTCTTTATATAGATGGTATTAAGAGACATTTGTAATAAAACATTAGAAACTAGGATGATATAACATTTTTGGTATCCCTAGAGGTATTTCTATGTATATTTTAATGGATGTCTCTATGGATATTCATAAGGAGTCATTGATTAAAAAATATCTCAAAATTTTGACATCTTATAAGTCATTTTTCATTATTATGTTGTTCTCTACTATTGCAAGTGATTATCACACTATGCATTCTAGTTTTAGTCAATGGTGGGAACCATAAAAAACAGGATTAACATTGATTATAATGGAAAACTTTCTGATAATCTGTCAACTTGGATGATCACTAGGGTTAAGGTATTTGTGATCTTGCATAATAAATTTTCATGGAACATGATTAACAATGTGAACCTTAACCAATTCTTAGACTCACCAAAGAAGATAACGAATGACTTAGATAATAATTTGGGTAATGGAGAGCAATGAGGAAAGAATATTCAATTTATTTTTTATTGAGAATGTGGAAATAATAACCAATGAGATTTTTATCAAGGAACATTAAGATTTTTTGACTATATAAAATAATGACACAAAGAAAGTAACTGAAAAGGAAAAATGAATAGTTTAATTAAAAAATGCATGGGAAAATTCCCCTTTCAAATACATCATTGACGGTTAAATTCATTATGTGTGGAATGAATGTACATTATGAAAATTGATGTCCTATGTGGAAATATTCCAAATAGAATCATAATGGTGGTATGGGTAATATTTATATTATTGATAATGATGATACTACAGATGAAATGTTAAATGAAATAGGTATTTAGGTGATAAGATGAGGTTGCCTTATTATGGTTTAAGGATGAATTATAATAGTTTAAGTATTTATGTATTTGGATTCAGTAATTATGAATGTTGAATTATGTAATGATTGTTTAGTTTATGTTTTTCCATATGTATTTACAAGAATATGATGAATGGTTTGGATAGACTAGCTAATTGATTTAATGGCATGGTTATATTCATGGAAAACACAAGATCAATGGAATGATAACCCTTAATATGTACATGATGTTAAGATAATAATGTTTCTAAAATGATATGTAGGATATGAATGAATAAATTGGATCATACTAATTACCTTAGAAATGATTAAGGATTTGTTGAAAGTGTATTTTATTCTATCATTGATTAATTTAAAAATGTGAATTTAAGGACTATATCCAATAAACATTGTAATAATGATTGTGCATGTTTTCAATAATTATTTTGGGTATTTTAGTTTATTAACATTTTTTAAGAGAGTATATGATGAAGTTATTCCCATGATTGGTATATTTCAAGAATGATCAAGTTTATGATATACGGGTTATCAATGCTAAGCTATTTTTGAGAAATTTAGTGACCTTATTTATAAAGTTTTCGTCTTACATCTTTTAAAAGGATTATAATTTTAACACTTTTTCGAATTGTTTATTTTATACCATGGATGAGGTTTCAGAGATTAAATTATTATCTCACCCTATGATGATTTATTCATACTTAACCTATGCTAACCATTTTTTTGAAATTATAACAAATGATAGATGGAATAACTTATAATTCTATGAATAGATATCATGATCTATCAGTACATCATGAATAAAGAATTCACCTTCATTTCTTGGAGAAAAAAATGAAGTGTAAATTGATCAAGTCGCAATAATGGGTGAATTGTTTCTTATAAAATGGAATGAAATCATGTAAGTATACCTTCTTGTGAAATAATTCTCCATCTTTAAGAAAATGGTCTTGAAATAAAATATTGTCATGTTATCATTTGTTGATGATATCAATAACCTATTCATGCTTCTTATGTTTATGTTATTGTGGTTGTAAACATTTTTGGATCACCCAATTTGTTGTAATCAGTGATATTTATCAATCACTGTGATTAATTAATATTTTTTTCATGTCTATGTTTTCACATTCCATATATGTTATAGTTATGAGTTACTTTGGGTAACCATTTTGTTTATAGCCTTCCCTTTTTATAGGAAGTTTTATTATTCATATTTATGATATGGGTTTATAAGAATGAAAATATAAACAATTTAACTTCTGAAAACCCAGATGAATTTTTGGGTGAAATTCAATTTAAGGGGTAGAATAAAACCCACTAAAATTTTGTGAAATATTTTTTTTCTAATTAATTTAAAATTTTCAATTTTTCTTCATTTCATGCAACCCGAAATATAGATTGTGTTATAATAAATCACCATGTTATTATTTCCTTATATTCTACACTAATGTATTCTTTCCTTATATGCCTCACAATGATAATCTTGTGATAGAGGTAATGTTGACCTAGCTTGCAATACATGCAACACTGACATTCTACAAACCAAAATTTTAATATTATAATTATTTAAACTAGATAGTTAAAAAAATATATTAAACAGAATAAAATGAATGGAAATAACTAATTTTTAAATATTATTTATAATTATTTTATTTAAATAAAAAATATTTATAATGAAACATATAATTTTTGGTAAAGTTATTACAAGTTTGAAAATACTATTTTCTCAAATAAACTGAATTTTTTTCATGTAATGATCAATAGAAAAATTATTTCTTGAAACTTTTAGAAATTTTATTTGAAACAATATACTTAATTTTTGAATTCAGAATGTAAAAATTATCTTAGGGTGATTTTTTGTGTTTTTTTCTAAAAACGTCATTTCTGGATGAATAGTGAACAATACTGAATTTTAATTCCGAACTACTTTTTTGTCTAATTTATTTTTTTTGTTAAATAATTTGTTACTTTGGTTTAAAAGTGTAACTAAATAATTTTAAAATAAATTAATCCAATTATGGTCATTGGAAATAATTTCAAAATGAAATTGGCAATGAAACCATTTCAAAATATTTAAACATTTTTTCTTAAAGAACCTGCTTTCTTTGCGAGTTTAATTTTAAATTAATTTTTTCCACTAATTTGTTTGTAATTTGGAAAAATGGATTATATATTTGGAATTAGAATTATTTATAACATACAGTATGATCAAATAATTTTGTAACCTAAAATATTATTGTTTTTTTTAAATTATTTACAATTATTAATGAAAAAAAATAGTTTATATTGAAGTTAAACAAAAATATTAATTGAAAAAATTACCTAAAACATTTTCTTAAATCCATTGGATGCCCACATTTTGACAATATACAATCTTGGTTTTAATTTTTTGAGTTTTTGGGACACTATTTCGTCAATGCTTCTTATATAATAAGATAAGTAAGGAAAAGACAAAAAGGATCCATCCTTACCTTTAACATTTAATAAACCTTGAGATATGGAATAAAAACCACATTAGTTTTGTTGTACATATTATTTTAAAATTTAAATGAGTTTTTTTCATCATTTTAATTTATGTTTTTTTTATAGAATAACTATTTAGATTATGTTCTTAAAGAACTCTAAATGAAATAATTATTTTGTTAATAATTAACTAAAATAAATGATACAAAAGAAATAAAAAGATAATCAAACTGACAGAATTATTATCTCAAATTTTTATAGGAATATATCATGTTACAAAGGTGTGAACCTAATATATTCAAATTACATGTTTTTCTAGAAATTGTTAAATTTAAATTATGTAAATAATATAAAATATTATATTAATTTTAGTTTATAATAAAATATATTTTATTAA
The DNA here is from genome assembly GCA_963277665.1 of Viscum album. NCBI lineage: Eukaryota > Viridiplantae > Streptophyta > Magnoliopsida > Santalales > Viscaceae > Viscum > Viscum album. The sequence goes on from OY728166.1 coordinate 1,025,559,275, forward strand.
AAGATTTAAAATTTATCAAAAATACAATATTCTAAAAAAATATTTTTAGATGTTCATAAATATAAAATATTTTATATTCCTAGACCAATTGATCTTTTATAATGATCATACTAACCACTAAATAGAAAAAACATTATTAGCGCAGTTCCGGTTAAAACACTATTTTTTAGTGTTATGTGCACTTGTTTAAAAATTAATATCTAAGAAATGTGGGGATTATTCTTTTATAAAAAAAATATTTTATTTAGAATTAAATGGGACAATATTTTATAATAAGTATCACTCTAATTTAGTCATAATGGTTAAATTAATTAGGTTTGAAAACTAGCTACCTTAATAAAAACTGAAATCATAAAAGTTGTGAAAATAAAAAGTTAAGGGTAAAATTATAAAAATGCACTAATTTTTTTATCATGGAGTTTTTTATCGACCATAATTACCATTTAATCTATTATATTTCCATTTTTATGAATTTTATGTAATTGAGACCTTTTAATATTGGTCACCTTTTAGTAATTAAAAAAATACCACCCTTCCTCCTATATAAAGAGGAATTCACTCATCCTCTTCCTCAAACAAGTCAAGACAAATTGCCTCATAAATAACATACCACTAAAGTGAACTGATTATCTAAATTTATATTATAGGCCTATATATGGGAATAAATTCTTCCATGGAATCCCTTTAGTGAAAATCAAAAAGAGTGAACCAAAGAAGAGGTAACATCCTCCCACAATCTCTTTTGTTTTATTTTGTTTTTACAGCCCTTGACTATTATTATTAAAATATTATATAATAACATAATTATCCTAAATCGGATGATGTTTTTTATTCAATGGGTTCAATCTAGACTCACACTCTCTTCTATAAGCTAGGTAAAAAACATAGCATTCTTCTATACAGAAAACTACCGCATCACGAAACGATGTTGTTTGTTTTTGTTTCTTTTAAAACCTCTCATGGTTTGGATTTATTATAGACATAATATTTTTATATTATATATATGATATTTATTAGGTAATTATGCTTCTTGAATTATTTTTTAAAACATTCCTTTATACTTTTCATTTTTCAGAAATACGATAACTTCGTTTGTCGACATGTGGACTACCGCCACCTCAAAGCAATGTTATTCATTAAAAAAAATCATGGAATATATTAAGTATGGTTTACATAAATGTATATAATATTTATAAAATAATATTAATACTATATGAATAATATATTTATATATACCATTTATTTGTTTCTTTAAATATGACAAGAAAATTTAAACATTGCTCATGTATACATAAGATCGACTGTTACCATGAACGGTATATTCCATTTCATATTTATATATTTTATAGATGATTATAAACATTTATATAATGAATATAAATGATAATTATATCTGGTTTTAAATTCTATAAACAATTAAATCATGATTTAAGTACTATGATCGGGAATAACAAGTCAAAATGTATAAGGAAAACAAAGATGATATTACCCAAAACGTAACATTAAACTAGAATTGATAATAAACAGGTAATATAAATTTGTAATAAAATCATATATGGTATAAAATATAATAATATGGTTCTTTGGTAGATTTATAATAAAATTATATTTTTTATACAGGATGTTTGAATGTGTATGAAGAAATTCATGACTTAATATAAGGGGTTTCTTATCCCACTTTTTATATTAATGAGATACATGCCATGTTCACCACCAATTTATTTTTTGTTGTGTATATAATACACATTAATTTAGTCTACAATAATTATACATAAATTTATGTGTATTAACATATTCATTATATGATCTATCTTCCATGGGGTTTACTTTTCAAATGTTTCGAAATTAGTTAGGTAGTTTTGTCTCAATTTTACTTCTTTGAGGCACATTTTTTTATACTCCATTATTATTTTATGATAACACCTATTTGAATAGATACTATTATTGATATGTGAAACTTTTAAAAAACTATGTCTCAACTTTTCAATTCTTCATTACATATATTTATCATTTTATAATTCCATCATATGGAATACTTTCAACACATTTTATAACATCAATAAGAACTTAAAAAAAATCTATATAAATAGTTCCATAGCATTTTACAAATAATTTAATATCATAATGAATTTAACAATGAATAATCACTCCTCAATATCCCCTTTAAACTTAAGATGATTGAACACTCTTTCATAGACTTTTATCTTCTTCTAAATTTCAACTTTAATCACATCCAAAAGTCAATGTGATGTTTTAAAAATTAAGAACATAAAAATTTAAATTTTATTTTATTTTTTATATCATCATTATCTATATAATGTAACCATGAGTGTAATTAGTCAAACATTTAACACCACCTATCATCTAATCAATTTTTTCCATTCACATAAATCCAATGTCATTGTGAAAATTCTTTCAGTGACGTAACAATATTTTCCGTGACCAATTTATTATTGATATTGTTTATAACATTGTAATATTAAATAAATATGTTATAAAAGTGCATATATTAGACACTACATCTAATGGAATCAATTTAAATCCTCTATATAGTAACCATGTCTCGATTTACTCCATCTGATCACCTTGGTATAATGGAATCTACCATCATTTTCTATAGGATCAACATTATGCTTTTGATCATCATGTTATTATACATATATTGAACTCTAAATTCACTATTCAGTAATATTATGAATGAAAAATTCTTTAGGAAAATTAATAAATGTATAATCCTATGTTTTTGGGAAAGATGTAATTTCCAAAGGAACATGATTTTTTAGTTTGGTAGATGTGCCTAATTGAAAAACAATCTTCCGAATTAAATCATGAGATTTGAAACACGTATGTGTGTTTTTAGACCTATATTAAGGATTTATTAGTGTATTAGGTATTTCTTCATGTTTTGGGAGTTCCAGATAATAAAACCTCAATATCCAAGAATTTTGACAGGGTAATATTGTTTTTCTGAACCATATAACCCATTGGATAAAACATGTGGCTGATATAGTGGACATAAAGGTCTCTCATGATTTATTATATCCATACAAGATGAGCCACATGTATGTGATTCCAATTGCAGATCTTAGAGTGAGGGAAAATGCACTGTCTATGAATGATTTACCAAACTGTGAACATGAAACATGTGAGCCCCCTCCTCTGGAAGTATCCCTCACATGATTGGTGCATTGTTTGAAAACACATATAGTAAAACCAGTAATCTAATTAAATGGGTTGAATTTACCACCTTTCCCCTTCAACCATTATTTATTTTCTCCTCCTTATCGTCTACTCTTACCATCTTGAAATAGCCTCTCATGGAGCTCTCATTTCCCACCACTATGTATGAATAGATCTCCATTTTCAAGACTTGTTTTTGATTGTTTCTCAGCATAATGTAAGTATATTGTTATGTATATGAATCATTATTCGCCACTTATTCATTTATCTTCTCCCTGTTTGTGTTATCTTAATGTGAGCTAATTCACCATATTTTTAGAGAGTTTGTCCATTTATTAGGTATCTCACAAATAGTACAGACTCAAGACTTAGTGTTGTATGAGTAGAGAATCATATGTATGAGGTATGTATTATACTTATTTATCCTAAGTGTTTATTTGATTTATAAGTTTCACGACACTACTATATGTCATTATTTCTGTGAGATTCCTATTAATTATGTAATTAATTATTTAAAACCTAATTCCATAATCTTTATAGTCCATGTAAATTTAAATTTGTTGTTTTGGAAGTTCATGAACCTCTAATTTTAATCACCATTAAGTGAGAATCCCTTGAATGCCTTTAAATAATTCATTTTTCTGAAAAAACTCTCTTTGAGGTGTTTTGTCTTATAAAATGTAACGTGTCAATTAATTAGAATGTGGGAGGTTGTATCCTTCCAATATATTAACTCATAATGACTGAACCGCCACCATAGAGGTAGAAACCTTATCTTATTAAATTAATTTTATGAATCCTGTGTGGTAGGCTTATTAGTATGCTCTATTTAATAGATCTTAAATGAATGGTCTTATCATTCATGGGAAGTCCAACTAGCCTCAATAAATCTGTTGAATGATTATTATTCTTTAATAATGGAGGTACCTCTTAATAAAGAAAATGACATGTAATGGGAATGCCCCTCATTTAATGAACTCACAAAGGTATTGGGGAATGCTTAAGTACATTGAATTATTAATATTAAAATGAAAATTTAAATAGTCATGGACATCTTAGAGTATATTTTTTCAGTGTTATTGAATGTCTATGTACATGCTCCACTTTAATTATTTATACTTGAATTATAAAGAGGCATGATAAGGATATGACCTTTATACTTATTTTAATTTAAATGAATAAATGTACAATAAATTCCTTGAAAGATAATCAATTTGTCCTTTTCAAAATGCCTTGGACGTGCTCAAAGGTTTCTATGACTATTTTATTCCCTGAGCAATGCTTGAGTTTCATTGTTTGGAATTATAAGCACGGGATAATAGGATAGATGTTTTATAGTATGATGGGAGTGATACATGTTATGAATTGGACATGCTCGTTATGCATATTTCACTACCTCCTAATGAATGACATTTATTCCCTAGGGGAGACCCCATGGATGGGACTAGTGGTTAGATGGTTATACCAGGCCACAAGTGACACTTTTTCCCCTATGTGATATACCAGGGATAGAATCTTTGATTTTTCTTTATCTGTAAACTATTTCAGGAGTGATACTTGGGATTCCATTTATGGATCACCTTGTATGGACTCTTCTAGTGTTGGGAATTTATAGTTCCAATGATGAGATACTTGTGATTCCTTTTAAAATTCCCTTGGATTGGCTCAAGGTTCTTCTTATTAAATTTCAACAATGAACTATATAATAATGATTTGGAATGAATATTTGTTTCTTTTGGATGTGTCCCCCAAACCAAACAAAATATTTAGGTTCGGTCTGTTCTTCATTCATAGTTTATGATGACCCGTTATTACAACCATATCATATCTGTAAAAGTTCACCTATTTCTAGAGGGATTCCAGCTTAGGCCGAAGTGTGCAAGGTTTTCTAAGTGTCCTTTAAGAACATGAGATGACTTATTTACTTTTATTTATTTAATTCTTAACTATCATACTTACACAATAATTTATTTTATATTCATAGATTAGATTTTGGTTTAGACACCATTAGTGGTGGCCATCTAAGTATATCTCACACCCTTCTTGGTCCTCCATTTTAATGGGGTACCTGAGTAAACCTCAAGTTCGCCGGTCCTTGGATGATTTCTTAGTTTTTGAATTTTAAATGGGAGTTTAGGAGCATTGGAATAAGGTATTATTCAGGATTATCATGGAGATCTCCATGAGTTTTTTACTATTTTCATTGTCTATGTATTGTATTTTCCTACCCTCTAAATGTTTTCTTATTTATATTTTGTAGAATCATGTGTAAATTCATGAATGGTTCTATATTATTGGTTGTGACCACTTATACTCAGTTATTGTTATTATATTCTACGGTATTGTATTTATTCATACTACGTCATCTATTAGTTTATTTATTACCAATTAGATATACCATTATGCTACTCTGATCATGAGAGTATAGTCTCCCTACTATACCATCATTAGGTCCTTGCTTCTAGTCGGCAGCCTCTGGCATATGGGGAGGTGCGCTTGATGCCATGTGGCTATCGGTCCTGCTACTAGGTTAGTAGTCAGTCTTGTCAGGATGTTATCAAGTAGTATCAGAGCATTTTTTTTCCTTTGTCTTAATGTTTTGGGATGGTATATGAGAGACTAGGAATGTCTAGTTTCTTTGTAAATTTTCATGTTTGGGAGTGATCAACCCATGCACGAGGAAAAGATTAACTATCTAGGGATGTGATTTTTGTTCATGATTCCTGAGGTTATAATGGATTTTCCATTCAACTGGGGTGATTGATGTACATTCCACTACGTACTAATTTATGATATTTATGGTGTTTTACCCTTGGCCTTGTATTAAATGTATGCAACATTACATGCATCATTATAGGTACATACATATTCCAATTCCATGAGAATATCATTCCATATATGCTGAATTTATTGAAAACCTAATAAAATTTTAGATGTTTCATGTGTTCTTTAGTAGAATTATTATTTTTTACAATATGTTTCATGGAATTATTTATAATTCCTAACTACATACCATGTTTAGGTGATTAATTAGAGAGATTCACTTAATATTCCATTATTCTATTCTTATTTAAATGTTTAACTACATGTGATTAATATGTTTAGCATGACTAATTATACGTTTAATAAATAATTGGTTATTGAAGTGCCATTATCAAACTAAATAATGTTTTATGGAATAATCTGATGGTTACACCTTAACTAACCAATATTCACATGTTGATCCATGTACCATGGGCTTCATGGGAAAAGACATTTTGGTTGGAATTAATTTGGATATAAATTTTAATATATAATGTGTATGGGTGATTTATAAATTTGAAAATGGAAACCCATATAATCAAAATATTACATATGAACATGATATGTTTTTATACTGTTGTAAATTTAAATGCTTTTTAATTTTGAATTTCAATAAATTGGTTTCTTATGGACCTTTTAAATAAATCAGCCAAAGAAGGTCTATCTGGACCAGTTTTTTTATTATGGGATAGACTTTATATAACCCAAATAGGACATTCATGGGGCTTGAGGTTTATAAGATAACCCACTAAGGGTGTTTTAATAGTTATTGTTGAAAATTATTTGAGTTTCATTTTGATGAACTCAGAATGACTTGATGGGACCCTTATAGGTTGAATTTATTTTGATATTACTCACTGATTAACCCCATTGGTATACATCTACATATATAATTCCACTTATAGACATATGATGAAAAATTACATGGATTGTCCCTAGTGTAATTAAGGAGACCTCTTTTAATTAAAATTCCAATTACAACCTAAAGCTTGTTTTAATCTATAGATTGGAATTGAAATTTTCTTTAACAAAGATGAATTGTAAAGATAAATGGGAATAAATAAAATGATTCAATGTAATTTTTGTGATGATCTTCCTAATTCTAACATGATTTAATTTAAATAATTAATGTTTAAAAAGTCATTTCTATAGAAAACATGCTCGTGTTCCGTTTGGATTTATAAAAATAAAGTACCTTGTATATATCCTCTCATAACACTACTACAAAACTAGGTTTATCTAATGCTAGGTATTTAATAGTGGTACATTTAAAAATTTTTAAATACCCATTTTCTAGTGCTAAAAAATAACTATTAAAGGGGGTCTTTAATATTTCTTCTTTTAGCAATGTTAAATGGGGTATTTAACAGTCCAACAAAAGTGTTATTAAAGGGGGAATTTTTCATTTCTTTTTCACAATCATTGATAAAGTCCCACTCTTTATCAATTATTTTAAAATAGTGATGATAAATGGTGTATTTTATCAATGATTATACAAAAGTGCTGATAGGGGGTTATGAATGATTTTTTGAAGCACTAATAAAAGATTCCATTTATTAGTGATATTTTACAAGTGCTGTTAGGGGGTTGTCATTGATTTATCAGAATCCCTGATAAAAGACGCCCTTTATTAGTGATATTTTACAAGCGCTGATAAAATAATACTTATAATAAAATATATTTCCCTAAAAATAATATATTAATATATTAATATTTTTATGTTGATATAAACATAATATGTATATTATGAAATATGTTTTAGACAAGGTAAATTATTATTTACATTTATTATATAAGATATTTTGTGGAAACAAGTTATAAAATAATTTAAGAAATATTTTTAATTAATAATATACTTATTATTACCAAGTAGTAGTCATTTAATATCATTTTAGAGATAACAAACATCAAAAAATTAATAAATTATTTAAAATAATTTGAAAGTTAACTCAAAATTCAATTGACCATAAATTTTGATCCGAGTCTTTTTTTGGGCTCTATCACTTATCAAATTGAATCATGCGATGATTTATATGATATATATGGTATTAAAATAAGTTCATGGAGGTGTTTCTTGTTTTTTAACCCATGAAATCCCCAGATGGTCTCCAAAAATGTGCTTTTTTCCGACCCCGATTTCTTAAAATTCAAATCACTAATAATTTTGATTAGGGTTTCTATTCATCCTATACCACATATCATCTAAAATATTATTTCATGAAATTTGAGTTGACTAGTTTTGGAGCTAAAACGAACTCTTCTACAGGAATTTATAGTCGATTCATGGTTTTTAGGGGTTTAGGGTTTTCAGAGTTTCTCGACATTTTTATATGTTTTAATGGATTTTAGAGTTAATATATATTTTTTAAAAATATAAATAAAAATATATTTAATATATATATAACTATATATATATTGATATAAAATGTTATGAAATAAGTATTAATATATAGATATATCAAAAAAATTTAAAACAAAACAATATATTGTATTGGAATAGGTTTTGGTGTATAATTTAGAGGGATTATGATTGAATCTTTCTGGAGATAGGGGCACATTCTGGGGTGGTATTATCTAAAGTGTTGAAAAAGGGGTTAGGGAAGTGCTGATAGAGGGGCGGCGAGGGGGGAGGGAGCGCTGATAGGGTGGGGGTATCGGAAAAAAATTATATCATTTATCTGTGAGACCTTTGTCATTAATAAAAAACACAGATAATTATATCATTTATCAGTTCTTTTTTAGTGCTGTTAAAGGAAACCATCATTAACACCTTTTACGAGCATTGTTAAATTCAACACTTTAAAATCACTAATGTTACCAATGCATCTATAGCACTCATAAAACCCTCTTACTAGCACTGTTAAACTCCCAATTTCCAGTAGTGTAACTTGTAATTGATGTTTTAAACTAAGGCATCAAAATATTTAATGATAAAATGTAAAAAAATGAATTAGCTCAATTAAAAACTATAGAGGTGTTCTTAAATTTAACTCTCATATAAGAATAGTTTAACTATTTCCATGAGTTTTTCTTTAAAATATGATGTCGAGAGTTACCTATAGGCCCTTCATTCTATTTTTCAAATATAAAAGTCTGGAGGTATAGCCTAGTTTTCTCTTTATCATGACCTTTATATAGGGTCGAAATATTTTAGTCTTATAATCGCATAACTTATGGAATGTTGTGACCTCATAAATTTAATATCTTACTAATTCTTGTGAGAAGTTTCTAACATGTGGTACTATTCGTGTGTCTTTTACCCCATGTAAGACTTTTAGTTTCTTAAATGACACCCATGTTGGATGATTGGTTGTTTTATATTTTGAACATTGTTACATGTGTGTGTATTGAGTAATTCTATGTATCAGATGGTTATAAAATCCTAGGGAATGGTCTCTCACTTAGTGGGTGGTGTGCCCCTTATCTCTTCATCAGTGTTTGACAATTCAGGATGTTGTTAGACTATTTTTATTTATTAGTGATTTTATGAACATGGAATGACTAATTTTATATGACATCAGATTTTAGATTCATGTGATTGAAAATAATAGGAATAGTATCAAATGATGTTCTGTTGTAAAAAATGAATCTCAGGGTAGAATTCATCGACACACATGGTACCTATCATGTTAATAAATTGTGTAGTGAATAGTTTGAGTTTTGTGGTAATATTTGATCCTTGATATTTTATTCTTGAATTAGAGGTCATATATGAAGTAGAGTGACCCGAACGTTAAAGGTGATATAACATGCCCAAATTCTTAGGACGTTGTTGTAAAAGGATTGGGATTCATGACACCACTAACCATGTTGTTTTGGGGATATTATGGCTTGTGTGGAGGTAAATCTGAAGTATTTTCATTTCTGATTCCAATGTAAATCTATAATAGTGTGATTATAAGAGGGAGATTTTCTTTTCTTTCGAATAGTTTCATAGTAAAATCATTTTTTCCTTGTCTATAGCCCACTATATGGGTTTATGGAATGTGTTTCATATGACGGTTTACCATTTTTAGTAAAAAAGACTAAGAAATTTCAAATATAGGGAACATCATTCCAATCCAGGTAATATGAGTCCTTCCAAGTAGAAGAAAAACACCCAAGAAGGAAAATTTTAAAATTTTCAATTCATATTTTAAATTCCCATTAGAATGGTATGCTTTGAAATGAGTTAGTTCATTAAAAGTATCAATACGATGATATGGTTGGCAATTTACAAAACCCTTAAAAATTATTATAGTTAAGTTGGACCTCACTGGTTTTTCTATAGAAATTACAAGACACCTCATGTGGTAAGGGGATCATAATCGTGAAATTATGTGGAATTCGTGGCTGGAACTCATTTCTTTTTAGAATAAGTCAAATGGTAGGGTTTCCACTGATTTTTCCTCTGCTATTTGTTTTTTCTTGGTTGGGAATGGTACCAAGCACTATGAATTTGTAATGGGGGTGTCTTGGGTCTTCTTAGTAATTTTTGATATCCTCTTAGTGTACTATTTCATTAGTGATGATCATAACTTGTACTCTGTTATCATCCAGGATACACTAAGAGATATTCAGCTGTACAATAAGTTAAAATATTGAAATTCCCATCCATTTTGATTAACAGAATCTATAAAAGATTTGTTTTGATTGTTTGGTTTTTATTGAGGAATGGTTATCCATGAGTGATACTTGAGTTCCAATATTGTAACACCAATGATGAAATAATGAAAGGTAGTTACTTCCTTCTAATTTTACCTCCTAGAAGATTACATTTTTGAATTGATCAGTGATCTTGATGTGTGTATGTCATCTTTTTAACAATGGATCACTTTTAAACATCAAAGTATAGTTTTCCATGATTGCAGTCCTTGAACTATAGTTGATGACTCTTAGGCTGCCTCAGAATTCATTTAGGCTTGGATGGGATGATTTAAATGGTAATGATCCAAGTCTTCTAGATCTTTTATACATCATGTTCATATAGGGGAGTGATAATATAAATTGATGTTTGGGCTAAAGATGTCACTGAAAGATGGTTACATGATTTAGTTAGTGTGATCATAGAAAATATCAAGGTGCCTTTTTCAAAAATAATATTGTCTAGATTTTTAAAGGCATTGGCCATCTAAGATGTGTTTTTTGATGTTAGTCAACCAGATAAATTTCAACTTATCATCTCTCTCCCTCTCCCTCTTTGTCATATACAGTCAGTGAGGAACCACTTATGACAAATCATCAAGAATAGGCGAGTGTAGAGGATTTTATGAAAATTAATCTTGACCAAGATTAATATGGTTTATTGGTAGTCAAATTTTTTTCATGCTGAAAATCATGGTGTGAGCATCATTAAAACATTATGGGCATACATAGATAGAAAATTCCAATGGGGTAGAAATCATGAAAAAACACAAACTATAAATGAAAAAAAAACATATGGTGGGGAGTGACCTAGGTAGTATAATTGAACAGATGATGATGTGATCATGTGTCCAGATTGAAGGACTAGGGTAAGCATCACATTGATGATTTATTTCTGAATTTGAGAATGGGGTCGAGATTCTATATCCCATGTTACCTATTTTAATGGTATGATTAGAAGGTATGTTGGGAATTAGAGATGAAATACACCTATGAGAATGAAACATCATGACCCAAGTTGGTCATGTTTTACTTTTGATATCTCCCCAAGGCTTCATGGGGATGGGAAGTATTAAGTTGTGGATATGCAGCATCCCATGTTTTTGAACTAGATAATATTTTTGGAGGAACAAAAAATTTTGGTTTGGTGGATGTGATCAATTGGAAACCAATACTAAAAATGAAATCTAGATATTTTTAACTCATAAATGTGTTCTAGAAATTATTTAAGGACTGAGAGGTGTCTCCATTTTTCTGTATATTTTTGTAAGTGTCAGACCTTGATACCTCAAGATCATGGAAGGAAGACAGGGGTGCATAATATTTCAAAACTGTACACCCCATAAGATAAATCATGATACTAATCTAGTGGAATTGGATGTCTTGCAGAATCTTTTCTATACTAGAGATAGGAGACTCAAGTCCTTGAATTTAGTTGCATATCCTAGAATGTAGGGAAATGAACGATATGTTTATGGTTTACCAAACCATCTGCATGAACCATTCGATCCGCCTCTAAAAGAATTTTCCCTAGCATGGTTAGAGAATGACTTGGAAAATCGTGTGGACAAACTGTGAGGCACATTAAATGGGGGTACATTTTCTTTTTTACCCCTCTATACTTTACATTACTTTCTCCTCCTCTTCTTCTCCTTTTACCAACATGCAACAGCCTCTTATGGATATCTCTTTATCCACTTCTAGGTATGATGATATCTCTATCATCTTACCTCCTTTTTGAGTGACCATCATCATGTTGTAAGCATATATGAATGTATATGAATCCTTATTTCTTTAATTATTTATCCACCTATAATATCTGTGTAGGGAGTTTGTCTGTTTGTTCAATTCCTCTTGAACCTGCTCAATTTTGGCCTTGGTATTGAATGAGTAGAGATTAGTAAGTATAATGTACGTGTTCTATGAATTTTACCCTAAATTATAGTTGAGTTTTATTAAATTTTCTCTTATTTTTTCACCATTATTTCTATGTGAAGCCTCTATATTATGAATTGAATTGTGTAGAACCTAATTTCCTAATTTATCTAGCTCTTGTATAAAGAAATTGGCATCATTGAATGTCATGAAGTAGTAGTTTTAACCACCCTTAAGGGTGTGCCCCATTAGTTTCTTTAATAAATTAATTATTTTATAATAAAACAACTCTTTGAGGTGCTTTGTCTTATAAAATGTAACTAGTTACCTAATTACTATGTGGATGGGTGTATCCCTCCCTGTATTAACATATAGTGACCAAACCACCACTTTAAGGGTGGGAACCATATTTTATTAAATGAATTTGTTGATTCGTGTGTGGTAGGATTGTTTTCTCGGACTATTTAATACTTCTTACATGTTTGATGTTATCTTCCATGCGTATTCCACCTGGAAATAGTATAGTTTTCCAATGATTAGTATTCTCTAATAATGGAAGGAACACTTAATGAATTAAATGAAATTTTATGGTAATGGACCCCATTTAGTGACCTCAGAAAGGTAATGTGGTATTCTTAATTACATTCACATATTATTCCTTATAACGAAATGGTATATGGGACTGAACCACTTAGAGTATACTTTTCTAGAGGTGTGGTATATTTTATTACATGGTCCACATTAATTATTTATACTTGAATTATGAAGAGGCATTCTATTAAAATTTAATTTATACTTATTAGAATTTAAAAAAATGAATGTAGCATGACTTGAGAGATATGTATGATACTATTTATGGAAATCCTTCGATGGAATCATAGGCTATTATGAATGTGTTATTCCTTGAGTGATACACGAGTTTACTTTTTCGAAACACCTAGAATGGGATCCTACTTTATCTGTTTTATAATATTTCAGGAGAGACAATCGGTATGCCTAGGATGGTCTCATCCTGCAGATTTCAATACCAACTTTTCAGTGATATGGGTTACTTGGGGGAGACACCAGGGATGGGCTTGGTGGCAAGATAGTTATACCGGCCCATGTGTGACACACTCCCCCCCCCCATGAGAGGATTGATACTTTGGATTCCATTTATAGATCACCTTAGATATAATTTTACGTTGTTTTTAATTAACAGTTCCCCTAAAGAGATATGTTGGATTCCATATTTGGATCACCTTGGATGGGATCTGGGTACTGATTATTAAATTTCATTGATATGAATTGCAATAAAGATTGATAATGCATAACTATTTCCCATGGATTAATCCTCTAATCCAAATAACATGTTGGGGTTTGGTCAATTCTTGATGCTTGGTTTATGATGAACAATTATAATTCCCGTATAATTTATGTATAAGTTCACCTATTTCTAAAGGCTTTCTAGCTTAGGTCAAAGAAAGCCTAGTCGATTGAGTGTCCTTTAAGAACATGAAAACCATTTTTTCATATTATTTATTTACTACTTACCAATCATACCTACACACTACTATATTTTATGATCACATAATAGATAATGGATTAGAAACCATTTTTGGTGGCCTACTAAGAATATCTCTTACCCTTCTCGGGCCACCATGGTACTAGGGTACCCAATATGACCTATTGTTCATAAGAACATGGATGATTTCTGGTGTTTTTAATTATACATGGGATATTAGGAGTATTGGACTGATCTATTACTCAGGATTCTCATTGATATCTGACCAAATGATTTTTATACTTTTCATTTTTAATATATTGTAGTTTATATCCTACTATATGTTTTCTACTTTATATTTTCAAAAAAAATTATGGACATTCATTCATGTTTGTATATTATTGGTTTTGGCCATTTTTTGTTTATTTATTGTATTTATATTCTTCCACTTTTCCTTTATTTAAACTAATTCCCATTTTGGTTTATTTTTTTCTTATCCCATATACCACGATGTTAGAATGATCATTATGGTATATTTGTGCCACCATACCATCATTAGACCCTCACTATTGGTCAGAATCTTATGGAATACGGAGAGCCACACTTGGGTCCACATAGTGACTAGATGACTACTAGGTTATTAGTCGGTTTGGCTGGGACATTTCAATAAACATCATAATGTTGTAACAAACATTCATCTCCAATCATCAATCACATGTTTAAGAAATTTGGATCAGCTCATAAATCACTATATGTAAAATCAAAGCCATAAATGATATTTCTCTTTTCAAATATTGAATAATATCCATATTCAATAAGTTAAATAAAACCATTAATATGTTTTTTAATACTGTATGACTTGATAACTTTCATTATTCATCATTTTTTATTTATTCATCCAAAATACATCAACATTGTTACCAATTATTGATACTTAAACAAAAATTCATGGTAGCTTCTTCTTTATAAATTATTCCACATATTGTCATCAATGAAATGTTTCTATTTCATTAAAAAACAATTAATACTAACGACATACCCTAACAAAAAATACAACTCACACATAAAATAGAATCTACAATCACCTACTTTTTATTTAGTGGAAATACATTCAAAGTACATTCCTAATGAATATTTAAATATATGGATATTTCTCTCCCTTTCTTATCAAACTTTATTTCACTTCACTCTATATCCTGCCTATTGAAATGACATAGATAATTTATGGGAAAAGGATATCGGTTCATTATTAACCAGTGTTCCATCCATCACTTCACTCTAGGTTTCTGTGATCCATGATTAGTGTATAAAACAAGAGGATTTGATTTAGATAAAAAATGTCCCTTACCAACTAATATTAAAACCTCATGGAATGAGAACTAATATTTTTTTATTGAAGGGATATATTCTTTTATTATTTGGTTGAAATTAAAAATTTATATATGAAACACCTATAAGATAGATCAACCTAAAACTCATGTACTCACTTCAAAAAATAGATTAAAATCATTCAATTGAAATGATAATGATAATCGATCATGGAGTACATACATTATTCGAATTTTCTTATTTCATTAAATTGTTAAATTCCTCCCTCTTTGTGTTAATATTCATATTTTATGGAACTTAAGAAGAGATATTATGAACAAAATACATTATGTAATGAAATTTCTTCAAGATAAATCCACAATAACTCTATGGTAATGAGAAAATTATTTTGGTAGTATCTTCATAATACATAACTTATGTCCTCCTCAAGGATACCTTACTTAGAATCTTCATAAAGATGAATCTCATTAATAGATATTATTTATAATTATTGTGTTGAATATAATCAAACAATGGAAAATTATTTAAATTTTCTTCCATGTGTTAAAAATATGTAATTTAACATCACCTAGGATGCTCCTCTTATATTTTCTAAAAAAATAACATAAGAAAAATTATAGGATGAGAACATCCTTATCATGGAAATCAAATGTAGGCAATTATTATTTCTTATCATATTCTCCCAATTAGATTATGATTCACCTAGAATTCCAAATTTTGAAATAGAAAATAAAAAAAGTTTAGAGGAATGAGGTGGATATCCATAAATTATTAATGTAAACAACATTTTTGAGATAGTTTTCTCAACCATGTTGCTCCACCTCCTACAATCTCTATTCAAGCACATCTGATCTTTTCTTTCATTCTATTTTTATGTAGCATATATATTTTCACATTATATTATAATATTTGTTGAAAATTTTGCTTAAAAACTATTATAGATGTTTCACTCTTAATTATTTTATAAAATATTTATTATTCTTATAGAATGGTTAAACACATATTTTTTACAATGATCATCTTTACAATATCTCATACATGATATTTATTTAACATATGAGTTTTATTTTTTGAAAAAACGCTTTTGTACTTTGTATTAATTATGTATAAACATTTATTTTCCTTTGGTATTATAAGTTTCTTATACTTTTTTTATGTTTTCTTCTTTTCTTATAATATTATATCTATATAACCAACATATTATTAGGAATACTTGTAGGATGTTTGGGTTGTCAACATGGATTTATCTATGTTCCATCATGTTTATTAGTTATTTAGGATGATGCAATTTTCTTTGGGTTCATTGGTTTCTAATGTAATTTTATTTCACCATTTATACGTGAAATATTATGGGGAAAATTTTTATTTGCAACATTATTATTCTTAATTATCATGGATACCTCTTCTTTTTCCAATAGATTATTTTGCATTATTTTTTTATATGATATTAATAAATGACGAGTTTATCATGAATCATTCTTTTCACCACCATTCTTCTCAAAATAATATTATTTTCATGATTTCTAAACCATTTATACATATTCATATATTTGATAACCCTTGGATGTTTTGTGTTCATTTTTGGATTACCCCCCTTATCATTTGATTCCATTATGCATTAACATTTGTAGGATTACACCAAAAATCTAATGCACAATTCCAAAATCTATTATAACACCAACATTGAACTACAAACCATGATCTTCTTATATCTATGGATTTTTTTGTTCTTCTTTAAACCATGTTTTCATGTTCACGGGGAAATAGATTCCATACACCATTTCTAATCCACTTTAGATAAGGTGTTAAACCCCCATCACATTTCTTCATCCACACTTTTGATGGTTTTGTTAGGATATCCATACTGTTCTTAAATAATGATTTAGATAAGAAATTATATTAAGGTATGACTGATAGGACATTTTTCATAGTTTTTATAGTTAGATCACCAAATGATTTCATGATATTCATATCACATGTTTGAATAATTTTAACATTATAATCTTTAAATGATCATTGCGTAATAACAATAACTTTATATTTCTATTGAAAATACTAAATATTTGTATTATCAAGATTAAAAATACGTCATTTCAATTCATTATATCTCATATTGAGGGTATTTTTATGATCATAACCTATAATCACCTTTTATTTACAAAAGTTTTTTTATTCATTAAAATTAATATTCATGAATCTTATCTTTTTTTTGTGTGAAAAAAGTCATGCTCCTCGATCTTCATGGATTTTAAATCCAATTAGAAATATATGATAATAATGAAATGATTTAAATTTTATTATAGTACATGGATATTTTCATGTATAGTAATCTTATTACAATATTTCTGTTCAACTTAATTGATAAAATTATTTACAAACATTGAGTAATATATTTCAAGATCCACCATTTTTGTTTTAATGGATCTAATATACTTAGAGAGATTTATAAATAATATAACCTTTTATTATAAAAAATTTTCTATATTAAATTCTTCATATTAAATCTATTTAATCACATTCATCATAATTTGAAAGACACCAAAAACAAGAGAGACAATTTCATTAGGATGAAATGAAATATACCTTTAAATATACTAACAATAATACCATAAAAAGATTAAAATAGATCATTATCACCAAATATGCATTGATTTATTCTTCCGGATAGTTTGTAAAGAATACTTACACACCTCATGATCATTTAACATTTTTCATTAACTTTCGGTTGAAATATTTTCATTCTCCTTGATAGTATATTGAACCAATTGTTCATTAATTTCTAATATAGATATATCTTCATTGTTGGAAAGGCATGAAGAATATATTACTTCCTCTTCCTTTTTCCTAATATATATATTATTCAATTTATTTTATACATATTTTTTCTATTTATCATGGTCTTGGTATAAATATAATTCTAGTCTAACATAATTTAATATTTACCAAAAAATGAACTTCATTATGTATATAATAAACAGAATCAAATCTTCAACAGAGAATAAGTTCAATATAAGAAATATAATAGTGGTGAACCAATAGTATAATACCAATTAAGAGGTCTACATCTAGATATACTCAATAATGAGAGGGGGTATCAGTGTTGGAAATTTTTTATGCAATTATAGAAATTTATCCATTTACATCTTAAACTTGTTAGGATATTGGTTCTATTGTTCAATTTTCCATATTTAATGAAAGTAAATGAAAGAATGTAAAAGATAACATAAGATATTTTTACATGGCTCACTACTCAATTAGAGTAGTTAGTCCTTTCCTGGTGTGGTTATGACTAGTATATAGATTATACACTATAATGACAAAACTATTATATTTTTTTGGCTACAAAACAATCCTTATCCATTGTATGGTTCCCACTAGTTTTAGAGTGGGTGGAAACAATCTGCAATCCATGAACTATTGATGATGTCATCCAACATGAAGCTCATCACTTATTCTATATACATCTTTTATAGATAGTCTCCAACTTCATTAGTAACTTTTTATCACATATAGTTTTTTTCACCTGTTGATAATTTTGTTGGATATTAAAGTAATAATTTTTTTCTTCTTCCTTTATTAATTTTTCTTGCACATAAACATGCCATAAACTCCTATTATACTTCAAAATAAAATTGAATACATCTCCTTCCTTCTTCTTCATTCATCTATACCATATTTTTCTGATCATATATTCACGATGAATGTTATTCTAGTGAAAACGTTTCTAATACCATCTTCTTACCTTCCTTCAGTACCTATTCATCTAAATCCCATGTTCTTTATGATCCCTTATACTTAATCCAATACCGAATCATCTGACCACTTCTACCGTTATTCATACAATTATTTATTTTTCTGCCTAATGATATTCCTCCATTTTATATCCCCTTATCTATCTGGTACCTCTTCTCTCCAAAATTCATCCCAAATTACAATTTATCACAAAATTAATGATTGGTAATTTCTTATGGAACATCAATTATTTATAATAATACATATACACAAAACTCCATATATCTTCTCACCATTCACAATAAATCATAATCCCTCAATATATGAGATTGTTCTTTGATTTTTAGGGTGATTTGCATACTACAAGTTCAAACTATAGGCCTAAAACAAATAATCCCACACGAATAATATAGAGTTTGATCACATTAAAATTTTATAAAATATGTAATATAAATAGGAAAAGTACTTATGATATCAGTATCAAATATCTTCTTCGACATTCCAAAATATCCACAAGAATCACAAAATTTTATAGTGATTATCAAAATGTTAAAACTCCAGCTCACCATTTCCACAATTAATATCATTATGAAATAATATTAAAGGAATTTGGAAATTCCATTACTTATGGTTTGTAACATATATTCAAACTAGAAAATATCTTCTGGAGTTCTATAAAAAATTCATAGGAACAACATAGAAATATTTTGAAAGACCCTTTCTTTCATCTGATAACTTCTTTGTTGGATGAGTATTTTCAATCCTCCAAATAAAATATATGAAGTATAGGTTCACAAGGGTCATAATTTATTCAATAGGTTATTATATGTTTGTTAGATTTATTCAATAAAATGAACCATCATATATCTTATCTTCTATTTCTATCTACTTACTTCATAGAAATATTTCGAATAACTATATAATACTTAGATTGATATATTTGTAACACGTTTTTTATGACATATTTCAATGGATTATATCTGATGCAACTATTTCATAACTGTAGAATCATAATCCCAATGTGATTACATGAAAACATGAGACTGATGAACATCACATAAAAAAATATATCTAATGACATCATATTGATACTTATTTATTCGATGATATTTAAAAGTTTCTTATAAATATTGAATCTGATAGGAAACATATGCTTGATCATTTGATAACTTCTCTATGATGGAGTCTATCTAATGATATATTATGTTTGTATGATTGAATTCATACTTAAATTCTTTACCAATAACCTTGATAACACTTTCATCATATGTTTATTGAAACTTCTTCATTTCACATCACAATATTTATACATGTCCATCTAATAAACTTAATATAACCTGCTGTTCAAATTAAATCAGTACATCACAATTTTCTATAACCATTGTTCAACTGAGTTTTACTACAAATTTAAATAATTTTGACTTTACCATTGCACAACCACTCTTTTAATCAACCATTTGGACATATGATAATTGAAAACTATTTTAGAGACTATAATCTTCCTCTAAATTTAATACAGAATCATAACCACATAGCATTGTGATATTTGAATAATGAATTACACATTAAGTATAAAATTTGGATATGGTTTTTTGGATAATCATATATCCAATGTACCCATGAATGTAATCCACCAAACATTTAATTCCACCTATCATATAATTAAATTAGTTTATTCACATAAATTAACTCCCATTGATAAAATTAATTTGATAACCTCTATATATTTACTTTTACTAATGGAATTTTCATCGTGGTGTGACCGATGGAATATATAATGAAAGGTTTATAAATGTTTTTCTATTATACACTCCATTTGTTGGTACAATTTTGAAACCTGCATCTGGTTACCTTGGTCCAATTTACTCTGTACAATTACCTTGGTACACTTTCCTCTACCTTCATTTATTATAGTCTCAAATATATCCTTTTTTCCCATCACATGATTTTCCATCCACTCAGATCTATCTTCTACATCCATTAAAAATATTTTTAAATAATTCTTAAGGATGATTCATATAGAAACACAAAACACTTCATAATGTTGTTAATAAACATGATACTATAATCAACAAGAACTTTTTTGAAACATTAATGTCAACTCATAAATCATTATATGTATACTCAAAGTCATCAAAGTACCTTTTACATTCAATTAAAAAATAATATTGATCTCCACTAATGGAAAGAACATGATTTATATGCTTTTATGATAATAATACTTGATCATATACTTTTGTATTCCTTTTTTATTCATTCAAACATGATGCATATTCTTTATTACCAATCATCGATACATAAATTGAAATTTCCAATAGATAATTATTTTTAACTTATTTAACACATTAACATCCAAAAAGAACTCTATTTCATTGACTATCATTGATAACTAAAGACATCCTTTGAAATAATACAAATCACACACAAATTTGGATATCCAAAATAAACAAGTATAATTATTATTTTTGAATATATTTCAACCTTATATTGTCCAAAATTTTAATTCATGGACATTTAGATCCACTCTCAGAGTAATGTAACCTAGTATAATAAAATAAAATTTATAAAATTTCATTTAAGTCAATCCCATCACTTATAAAAGGGAAATATTATCCCCACTTATAACCATAATTTTAGTCCTCTATATTGGAAAATATATACTCCAAAACCATCTTAGGTTCCTTACCTTCATCATAGAGCTTGTTAAATTTTCATAAGACCAAAAATTCAACTGATATGGTGTAATCCAAAGGAGGACTCTCAAAGAATAGGTATAAATATTAACTGAGAACATTAAATTTTATTTTTTATTCTAATTACTCTAATATTATGGTATCCATCATAAAATGATGAAATCTAGTATCATAAATATACAAATATGTTATTATTAGGATGAAACAATAATTTCATACATCTTTTTCATCAAACAGTATATGAATGTATAACTTGTGCATACATGTGAAATACCTCCTCCATGTAGCGATATAATTCATTTTCCATCCAAAACATTCGTGGATGGTTATTATGATTGATTTACTATATATATATATGATATATATTTCTTAATAATAGTTATGGATTGGTGAATTATTATTTATATTTATTTTTTTCCATCAATTCAAAAATGTAAAAGCACTCATTCTTAGGTAATGTCTATTATTTCCACGTATTGATGAAAATCATTTCTCATCACCGCTTAATATTAATTATTATAAATATAAATATAATAAATATATGTGATATTTATTACATGAATAAAATTATATAGATTAAGCAACCATGATCTACGTGAAAATACGATCACAACTGATCTAAAACATAAATGAAAATTGATGAAGTTAACACCCAAATTGAAAGTAATAATAAAGTATTGTTATAAGGAATGTGATATGATATTATATGTAAACCTTGTATGATATTATTGGCATGAATACTATTATGAAATATAATTATAATAAATTTAAATTCACTATACATGATCTTAGAGCACTTATGCATCATGATTGTCTTGATGTATTGGTATTTTGTTATAATCTCATTTTTACCCATGTTTGAATTTATATGAATCATTTTGTCTGAAATGTTCTTATAATTTTCCAATAACATTAATTTTTAAATTGTACTAAAAATTTGAAATGAATCTTTATTTAAATATACATTTCATGAATACATTTTCTTATTATCAGGCCTTATCCTTAATTTTCCTTTTTTTCAAAAGTATTCACGGTTATTTAAAAATAAAATGTATTTATTAGCATTTTGTAAATATTTATAATTTATGTATTTTATTATAAAATTAAAAGATTATTTTCCACATCAAAATTTAAAATGATCATTAAATGATATTTCTATCTTTAAAAAAATACATTTTTATTATTTTCAAGTAATATGATTCAATGCTACCATCATTATTCTTTATTTGTATGGTTGATGATTATAATTATGAAATATTGATAAAAAATATTTTTTTCATGGGAATATATTTTATGTAATGATAAATGTTTTCATGATATAAGGGTATACATATGAATCGATTAAGATTATGTGATCGGTGGATCTACTATACCCATATAATTAATTAGGGAAATATTAAATTTTTATAAGATGAAAGGGTTAATTATATATTATACCAAGCCCAATACAGGGTATGTAACACATTAATTTAACCTTTTTGTTATTATCCATTGCACAAAAAATAATGATAGTTTATTTTATATTAAAGAAAATATTTGGATTTCATTATACCCAACACTATGTTTAATTTGAAAAAAACATACTAAACCTTAGGTTTCTATACAGAGAACATTGTGGTCATATTTTGTTACATGTTACAATGACATTTCTTCATTGGCTTGTGTAAGATGCATGATAGAGGTTTATCTAATAATAACATATTTTTAAAATATCATTATTTTATATAATATAACATTACCTAGAAGTAATATTATCAGTTATGATTAACATATTTATTAAAATATTTGGTATTCATAAAAATAATATGAATTATAAGTTACTAAATAATTAGAAATGAATATGAAAAACAATTGAATATAAATATTTTTATGGTCCAAAAGTTTTTTTACACTGATGAATTAAATTAAATAGTGAGTAAAAATAATATAATATATATTTTATATATTCAATAAAAACGTTTGGGTGTTAATCAAATATATTCGATAGACATAAGATAAGAACAAACCCAATTTGTTTCATAAAAACATATATTTTTTATAAAGGGTGTTTTACCACCTTTTAATGGAGAACCCATTTTAAATAAAATTTTTGAAAATTTTATATACTAAATATTTCAAAATAGGAATTATTTTGGGAAGATAAATATAAATATTAGGTTAAGATAATTTTTTGGTATTTTTCTGTATAGCCACATTTTTAAATAAATAGTTAAAAATGATATATTTTAGTTCAAAAATAATTTTTCATCTACCTTGTTTATATGGTTAAATTACATATTAATTTTTTTACGAATGTTTAATTAGATAATATTTTTTCAATTAGTACAATTTTTTCATTGAGATCAATTTTTCTTTAATTTTGATATTAAAACATAGAAAACATTTCAATGCTTTTACTTTAAAAACCTGTAGTATCACCCCGACAGCAAGATTAAATTTAAATTACTTTCATCATCTTATGTGATTAGAATTTGGAAAATTGATTCCATATTTGTAATCATAATAATATACAATGTATATTATTTTCAAAATAGTTTTTTTACCCAAAATATTAGTACTATTAATTAAAATTAATTACATCGCTAAATGTAAAATTAAGCTTAGCTAAGGACTAAACCTATACTTAAGACACAAAGGACCAATAAACTTGTCCAAAACAAATATTAAGGAATTATTAGTACATTATATTTTCATTATTTATTTTTTTGGTTTTTTATGGATTTTTTTTTGGTAAAAACGTGGGTACCCCAAACAAGTTTTAAAAAATGCATAGTGTGTCCTTTCCCTTCCTTATAAAAGGCCACCACCTCTCCCTATTCTTCAAATCTATAAAAAAAATTTCTTTCAGCCATTATATACTTGAATCAATGACAATGATACATAAATTTCTCATATATTCGTTCACTTTTAAGAATTAAATCAAAATAATCCTTTTTTCCCAAACGAAAAGTTGTTACCCGATTAAGAGGTAATGTCTTCTCTCAAGCTCCTTTCATTTATTTTCATTATCCATTACCAAAAAATTCTTTATTTAATTTTGTATAAAAAATATCCTCAAGATACTTGGATGTTTTTATCCAATGGTTTACAACAACACTTACACACACCTCCATCTAATGGGTAACGAACATACTCTTTATGTGTATAGTTAACATCCACCTCACAAAACGATGATTGTTCAATTTTTCTTACCATAAATCATTGTGGATATTAGGATGGAATATATGTTTATATATATATATATATATTAAATATTATATTTATTATTACTTTAATTTTATTTATTCCTTTTATAACATATATCTTTTTACTTTCTATTTGGTGTAAATACAACAATTTTGTTTGAGGATGTGTGGACTACCACCCCCTCAAAGAAATGTGCATTGTTCAAACACTACATGGAACATATTAAGGATGGGTTTAGTGAAATTAATTGATAAATATAACATTAAAATTATAATATACTCATATTATATACACATACACATATATTTCATTTTTATTTATTTATTTGAAAATGATAAAAAATGGAAACAACATCCATTCATACGTATAACTTACCCCCTTTATGAACGTTGTATTCAATTTCATACTTATATATTATATAAGTAGTTTTAAAAATAAAATATTGTATATAAATGATATTTATATCATGTTTTACATTATTTAATAATAATATAAGTATAATGACTAATGATATAACAAATTATGACACAATCGAAGAACAAAAAAACAATTTTGAATTAAAACCTTAATATAAGATGGTTAACAAGCATGTAATATAAGGTCATAATAAAAACATATATGGTGTTAGATATAATAATATGGTACTATAAAATATATATAAAAAATTTATATTTATTATAAATGTGTTTTTAACAAGTACGATGGGGGTCAAGGCACATGTTAAGGGGATTTCATATCACTTTGTATTTCTATGATATACATGCTATATTCGCCACTCTTTCCTTTGGATTGGTGTATGTACTACCCATGATTTTGTTATATTTATATTATAATTATAATTATGGGTATTCAAATATAAATATTATGATATTTATTTCATAGGGTTTATGTTTTAAAAGTTACTAAATCGGTGAAATAGTTTTTCATCAATTTTCCTTCTTTGAGACTCATGTTTTGTTTTGCACCTAAATTATATTTAAAGGTATATATAATTACATTTTACATGTTATATAAAAAATTTAATTCATTTAATGAAATTTTAATCTTTATTTAATTTCATCTTGTTACATGGAGAGTATGATCCCATGTTACCAATCTATACATGTTG
Organism: Viscum album; assembly: GCA_963277665.1. Taxonomy (NCBI): domain Eukaryota; kingdom Viridiplantae; phylum Streptophyta; class Magnoliopsida; order Santalales; family Viscaceae; genus Viscum; species Viscum album. Next base: position 1,025,585,286 of record OY728166.1, read on the forward strand.
ATTGAGGCAATCTCATCGATTTTCAAGATTGTTTATGTTTATGATTACTTTGATAAAATATTATGATCACTATCTCTATAAAATACATTAATTTTATTATCCTTTCTTTATTAATGATTTATTCATATGTTGGCACCATATATTACACTCTTTGGTACATAATATTGTTAAGAATGAGTTTTTAAAAAATCCCGACTTTACCCTTTATTCGGTCGAAAATCTGCATTCCATTAAAATAATTTCTTCCAAAAAGGCTTTCGAAGAATATACTAAAATTGTCCAATTATAATTAAATTAAATATTTGACCTTATTTCTTTTTTTTTTCAATGGAATATTTTTATCTATTTTATAATGAGGCATTTGTTTAACATTTTTACAATGTAAAAATAATTCTCTATTTACCTCGTACGACATGTACAGTTTTATCAACAATAAATCCTTTGATAATTTCATTTCATGTTTAAAGGTTAAATTTTTAATAAAATATTTTTAAAATATATTTTAAAATAAATGGGTTTCAAAATATTTTCAATATTCCTTTATAAATTTTTAGGTAAAATTTTTTTAAACAATTTTCAAGATTTATATATAATTTTGCTTTGGAAACGGTTTTTAAAATGATCTGAAGCCTGATTGATAAGTTTATGAATTATTTTCAAGGAAGATGGTTTTCAAAAAAATTTCTTGATCCTTTAATAATTTTTCAAGGAAAATGGGTTTTAAAACGTTTTAAAGATCCTTTTATTAGTTTTCAAGGAATATAGGTTTCAAAATGATTCAAGCATATTTTAGATGTTTTCATGGATTTTGGTTTTCAAAATGTTTTCATTCATATTTTCTATGTTCTAAAGGAAACTTTTTTCAAAATAAATTTCTATCGTTCCTTCCAAGTTATCAAAGTATTTTCAAAGGATATGTGTTTCAAAAGTTTTTATGTTTTAAAGAGTATTTTCAAAGAATGAATAGTATCTTCCTCAATAAATGTTTTACAAATATAATTATATGTTATTTTAATTATAATATGGAATCATTTGATATTAATCATTCCCTTCTTAGAAATTATCTGAAGGTTACATTCTTGTTCCTTCAATTAATGGGTTATTCTTAATGTCATGGTATTTTGAAACCCATTTCTCTTTCATGGGTTATATGATTATGAAATCCTCTTCTTTTAAAGATTTATGCTTATAATGAAATGATTATGAAACCTATATCCTTTCCCGCATTTTATTATTGGATTAAATATATATAATACCCATTTAACTTCAAGGATTAATACATGATTGTTTATTATTGACCTCACCTATTTTGATAATCCCAATTATGCTTTCACATACTTTGATAAACCCAAATAATGTTTATCTATATATTAATTCTTTCAATCTATGAAATTATATTATCAAGATGATGATAATATTAAAACAATCATTGAAATATGTGAATAAATTTTTATCTATGTTTATATAAATTTTTAAATAATTCTAGCACAATCGGATATGTTTTGCATAAAGCAGATAAGTGTTAAGTCACTGATATGATTATAGCTACTGATACAGATCTACTGGTACCTAGTCTTCCGATAGACATATTCACCTATAAAAAAAGGTCACTGATATGCAGAGCTACCAGTATGTATAAGTCCACCGGTATGTATGTGCCATTGATAGATCATGTCCACCGATACAGATAGCTATCGATAGAAGCTGAGCTACCGATAGAACAAGTCTGCTGGTATGCATAAGTCTTCAAGTATACACAAAATCACTGGTACAGAACAAAGCTACCAATATGAACAAGATACCGATACAATGTTTACTGATACAGACAGTCACGAATACAAAACGATCCACCAATACAAACAAGCCACCGATACAAGAGAGCTACCAATAAACCAAGAGCTACCGATAGAAGGAGTCACCGGTGCATAGAGCTACTAATACACAGAGTAACAGCTACCGATACAAGGCACAAACAGTACAAGGAAAAATAACTACTGATAGGAGCTCACTACTATACAAATTCCACCGTTACATATCTACCGACATAAAGCTATTAATGAAAGACTTACGAGTCACTGATTCCTAAACACTAATTTTTTCAACATTATTTATTTATTAAGAAACGGTCATATTTGATGATTTTAATGAAATTAATGTTATTTAATGATATTTGTTGTCATTTTAGGAAATCATACCTCGTACCTATAAAAAGGTAATCCTTCCCATTGCCTGAGCTGAATGCAATATAAGGAAGGATAAAGGTCGGACATAAAAATGTGCACACAAAGGGAAAAAGAATGTTGTAAAGTGGTGCATACAGAAAGACTACATACATACCCGATGAACATTGGACATACAAGAAGTGATCCATATAAGAAGACAGCACAAAAACCAAACTTCAGTAAAGGAGTGAAGAACTACAATGAGCTGCTCATACACTAAAGCTGGTCAAGATAAACCTAAAAACCAAGGAATCAAATGACAATCTATTTTCCAAAAAAAAAAATCAGATAAGGACTCAAAAGCATTTCTGACACATCAAAAGAAGTCTAGAGATGCACTTCAAATCACTAGAGCATTCTAAAATCATATATACTCTCTTAGTGATTCTTATATTTACATTTCGAGTAGTGTGTGTACTCTGTATATTTTATATGCACACTGTCTCCTGTGCTAAACTGTAGGATCCCTAAATCCTCACACAAACCTTCCATAACTCCTTTCTATCCCACTTTGGATAGTGGTAGAGGTCAAGTAAGACATTGGCAGCCAATGTGCTATTGTTTTGTTTTCCCACGTAAAACTGTGGTAGAGGTATTAGTACCCGGAAAGTCTCTGTATTGTTGTTTACCTCGATCCAGGGTGTGGATCAAATTTATATGAATTGTTTGAGAGGACTAAGTCTCAGATTGAGACTGAACCTCTTGGTTATTTCTATTTTGCATCTTATATTAAGTCTAATGTATATTAAATACATTAGTTTCAGCTACTAATTACATTGAAATTCAATTTGTTTTAATGTTACTTTGAGAGTTAATATAGCACGTATTTTTAACTATTTTAAATCAGTAGGTTAGTTTCAAAAGATAATTTAATCTTATGATTAAATTAACTGAGATCTAACCAATATTTTGATAACCTAATTGAACCCTTACAGTTTTACAAATTCATTATAGTTTAACTTAGTTTTTAATTGGGGGATTTTAAGAGAAATATTTTAATAGAAATTTTAATTGGAACTCAATTCACCCACATCTCGAGTGTCCACTCCGACCAACATTTAGTATCAGATGATTGTTTTGTTTATCACGGTTTTCAAAATACTCTGTTTTTCATCTCTGATTTTAGTTGTATCTTAAATATCTTAAATTTTTGTTAGTTATAAATTTCATCTCTTTAAATATATTTTCTAAAATCGAACTATGGATAATAGATTAGAAGGTGCTGCTACCAACAGTACACCTTTCTTTAATGGTACAAATTATGCCCAGTGGAAGCTTAAAATGAAAATTTATTTATAGAGTATGGGATTTGACATCTGGACTGCTATAGAAACTAAATATAAGATTCCCTAATCTGAACAAACTACTAGGGATGAACCTACTAAAACTGCTTATAATAATAACTGTAAAGAAATGAATTCTTTGTACTGTGCTTTAGGTGATGAGGAATTTAACAGAATATCTGCTTGTAAAACTGCTTATGAAATTTTGGACACTTTGGCTATATCCCATGAGGGAACAAACAATGTTAAAGAAATGAGACAGAACACATACACTATTAAATATGATAATTTTTAAATGAAGCCTAATGAACCCATTTCTGACATGTATCTCAGGTTCAATGAGATTTTCAACACTATGAGCTATCTTGGAAAAGAGATTCCTACAAAATAACAGATCATGAGGATATTAAGATGTCTTCCAGAAAGATGGAGAGGGACATCTGTTTCCATTAGAGAATCGTGCGACATCCGAAAACTGCATGTTAAAGAATTAATTGGTAAACTAATGATGTATGAGGAAGAGCTAAAGGTAAACACAGAAGAAGATGATGAACCAAAAAGGAATTCAATAGCCTTCAAGAAATCTAATTCAAATGGTAATGACAAAAGAAAAATTCAATGTGAAAATGATAGTTCAAGTAGTGATGAGAGTGCATCTAACAGTGATGCTAAGATGGCTCAAATATCCAGAAGATTCAAGAAGTTATACAGGAAGAAAAAATTCTTCATAAAATCAAATTAAAATGGAAAATATGATAACAAATGTCACTCGAAGAAATATTGGAAGAAAGATGATAAGAGTGATGAAGTTGTATTCTATGAATGCAAAAGAAAAGGTCACATAAAAGCTAACTATCCAAAATTGATGTTCAAGAAGAAATATAACTACAAGGAAAACAAGTATAAGAAAAATATGATAGCAACTTAGAGAGCTTTAGAGGATATTTAAACTAATTTTGATTCTACTCAGGATTAAAAATCTCAAAAATCAAACATCTGTTTCATGACAAACACGTCTGAGGTAACATTGGATACTCCTGCTTTAAATTCATATTATTCTGGACTTGATTCTGATTCTAAATCTGAAAATATGTATAGTGAATAATTATTTAAATATTATAATATGATATAAGTAACATGTAATGAATTGAAGGACAAGTACAAGACCTTGAAAAAAATACATTCTCCAACCAGCTCTGTAAAATCTGCACTTGATATAGAAAAGGAAAAGAATGATCAATTGCTTAAGGAAAATACAGAACTAAAATTGTCTAATGAGAAATTAAGTAAGGACTTAAAGAAATTCTCAAATGGAAAAGACACACTTGCAAAAATGTTTGAAAAACAAGTTGCACCAAAATATACCACTGGAATTGTCTATCATCCTGGAAAAAGATAGATTGCTAAAACTAGATTTATTTCTAAATCTGGACAGAATGATGCTAGTTCTGGTTTTGGGAATTCATATTCTTCACCTAGTTACTCACATGGTTATAGATCAAATAATGTTTTCCTTTCAAAATCTATCGATTCTATAAACTATTTGACACCCATTAAACAAATCTGGGTACCTAAAAATTTGATTTCTAACCTGTCTAGACCTAAGAAAATATGGGTACCAATAATATATTCTATTTAAACATGTTTTGTAGGAAAATGTCTTGAAGAGTTATCATAAGAAGGTATGGTACTTAGACAGTGTATTTTTCAAGGCATATGACTGGAGATTACTCATGCTTCATGAGTTTAATCAATGTTGGTGGAGGCCATGTCACCTTTGGTGATAACTCTAAAGGAAAAATCATCGGCCTAGGCTAGATTGGTAACACTGACTCAATCTTAATTTCTAAAGTTTTATTTGTTGATGGATTTAAATATAACCTGTTAAGTATTTCTCAGTTATGTGATTATGGTTTCAATGTTAAATTTGAAAATGATTCTTATAATGTTTTTAACTCTAACAAAGTTTTAGTATTTTCTGCCTTGAGAAATGAAAATGTTTATGCAGTTGATTTGAATTCATTAGCTAAACAAAAAATTACTTGCTTAAATTATTTTCATAAAGTGTCTTGGATACGAAACAGAATATTAGGACACTAAAATGTTTTTCACCTAGAAACATGACTAGGAAAAAATTAGTAATAGACCAACCTAAACTTGAGTTCCTAGCTGACAAAGTTTTTAATCCCTGTCAAAAGGGAAAACAACATAAAGTTTCATTTAAAGAAAATAAAGAAGTTTCAACTTCTCAACCTCTCGAGTTGGTTCACATGGATTTGTTTGGACCTTCTAGAGTTTCTAGTTTAATTGGGAATCACTATATCGAAGTCTTAGTAGATGACTATTCTAGGTAAACTTGGGTATACTTCTTAGCTCATAAAAGTGAAGCTTGTTCTTAATTTATTAAATAATCCAAGTCTATAGAGAACCATAGTGGACATAATATTAAGACCCTGAGAAGTGATCATGGTCGTGAGTGTGAAAATCCTGATTTTGAATCTTTCTTCTCACACAATCGATATAGTCACAATTTTTTCTGCCCTTAGAACACCTCAATAGAATGGTGTAGTATAAAGTAGAAATAGAACCCTTAAAGAAATTGCAAGAACTATGCTTAATGAGTATGACTTACCTGTTTATTTTTGGGATGAAGCTGTAAATACAACTTGTTATATTATAAATAGATTCTTGGTTAGACATGTTCTCAAAAAGACCTATTATGAGTTGTGGAACAATAGGAAACCTAAGGTTAATTACTTCAGTGTTTTGGGTTTCAATGTATTTATTCTTAATACTAAGGATAATCTTGACAAATTTTCTTCTAAAAGTGATGAAGGAATTTTTCTTGGTTATTCATTAACTAGAAAAACCTATATATTTTTCAATAAAAGAACTAAATTTGTGGAAGAATATTTTCACATCATGTTTGATGAAATTTATCCACATGAACTAAAATATTCCATTGAAAATCTTGAAGATGACTTGTCTGCTCTGGACCTTATTGAAAAAAATAGTGACCCTATTGTAAATACATCCAGTTCTCGAAACATTCTAGAACTTTCTTTTGTAGAACTAGAACCTATATATGATGCTGAAAGTTCTAGTCCCACCTTTACTAGATCAACTAGGATTCTAAAGAATTATCTTTTATATGATGTTGTTGGTAATATTGATAGAGGGACACAGACTAGAGCTTCTCTAAGAAATCAGGTTGAACATAAATCATCTCTTTCATAGCTAGAACCGAAAAATATCAATGATGCAATCAATGATGAATATTGGGTAATGGAAATGCATGAATAATTAAATCAATTTAAAAGAAACAAAGTCTAGGAATTAGTTGAAAAACCTAAGGACACTTTGACCATAGTCACTAAATGGGTTTTTAGAAACAAAGTCGATGAATCAGGAAATATAGATAGAAACAAAGCTAGGTTAGTTGCACAAGGGTTTAGTCAAGAGTAAGGAATAGACTATGAGGAAAAATTTTCCCCTGTAGCTAGATTAGAAGCTATTAGGATTCTACTTTCCTATGCTACTCATCTGAATTTATAGTTATATCAAATGTTTGTTAAATGTGCTTTTCTAAATGGTTTTATAATTGAAGATGTTTTTGTTGAACAACAACCTGGATTTACTGATCCTCATTTTCCAAATCAAGTTTCCAAACTATCTAAAGCTTTATATGGTTTAAAACAAGACCCATGAGCTTGGTATGATATACCTAGAAATTTTCTTATTTAAAAATGTTTTACTAAAGGGATCGATGATCCAACTCTTTTTATTAAAATAATTTCTAAAGATGTTTTGATAGTACAAATCTATGTTGATGATATTATTTTTGGATCTTCTAAACATTCATTATGTAATGATTTTTTAAAGAGTATGCAAATGAATTTGAAATGAGTTTAATGGGAGAACTCAAATATTTTCCTGGATTTCATGTTTTTCAAAATGAAAATGGTATTATTTTGAATCAAAGTAAATATACAAAGTATATTTTAAAACGTTTTTGTTTGGATAGTATTAAGGAATGTGATACACCTATGATTACTTTTTTGTAAATTGGATATTTGTGAAACTAGGAAACCAGTGGATAAAAAAAGTTACTGGGGAATGATTGGAAGCTTAGTTTACCTTATTGATAGTTGACCAGATATTATGTTTAGTGTGTGCATGTGTGAATTATTTTAAGCTAATCCTAAAGAATCTCATTTACTTTCTGTTAAAATAATTTTCAAATATCTTAAAAATACTGTAAATTTAGCTTTGTTTTACCCAAAATGAAAATATTTTGAATTAATGAGTTACGTAGATGCTGACTTTGCTGGTTGCAAGTTGGATAGAAAAACTACATTTGGAACATGTCATTTGTTGGGAAAATCCTTAGTATCATGGTGTACTAAGAAACATAATTCTGTTGCTTTGTCCACTACTGAAGCAGAGTACATAGATGTTGGTAGTTGTTGTGCCCAAATTCTGTGGATGACACACACTCTTTTTTACTATGGATATGATTTTAAGCATGTTTCAATAAACTGTGATAACACTAGTGCAATTAATATTTCAAAGAATCTTTTATCTCACTCTAGGACCAAACACATTGATATAAGGAACCGTTTCTTGAGAGATCACTACCTAAAAGGTGATATTACTCTTGAATTTATAGGTATTGAACATCAATTTGCTGACATTTTCACCAAACCATTATGTTCGGATAGGTTAAGTTACATTAGACATGAGTTATGAATGATAAACCTTGATCGTAAAAAACTCACTGTTATACCTCACTGGTATGAAACCTCAATGTTATACCTCACCGGTATGAAACCTCACTGTTATACCTCACCGGTATGAAACCTCACTTTTTAACCTCACCTGTATGAATCCTCACTATTATACCTCACCAGTATGGACCTCACCGTTAATGGACCTCACCGTTAGGAATTCTCACTGTTATACCCTACCGTTAAGTATGCGATGTTTTAAAACTTCTTTCTAGCCGCCAAAATCTATATCATTTTTACATTACTTATTATATTTTAATTATTTATTTTACGATTCCTAAATGATAAATCACATGTCTGAACCTCTCTCGATCCACCTCGATCCCCTTACCTTCAAACCTCTCTCAAACCTTCGAACCCTAAGCCTCGTGATTTAGTGGGAAGAGTAAAAAGACCATCAATTAGTGGAAACGGAGATGAACCAAGTTCTAAGAGACTCAAAGGCGAGTCTAGTAGTGGAAGTGAAGTGAAAAAACATGTGAATCTGCATCTTGTTGAAAGTATGATAGTAGTTGAAAGGGAGTTGTGCGCAGAATGGCTAATGTCAAGTGAATCGTAAGTTCTAGAAGTTTTGGAAGATCAAAAATGGATATAATGCTACTCAAACAATAATGGCTCCTACAATCCAAAGCTGGTAAAATATTTCTATGAGTATGTTTGATTTGAGAAAACAGAAGTCGAGAATAGGATGGTATATGTTGTAAATGGAAAGGAGATAGCTTTTTCTCTTATTGAGTGGGCTGAGTGCCTGAAAGTTCCACACGAAGGTGTTTTTGGATATTTCTCGAATTCAACACGTCCTACGAGTAATATATTTAAATATGAAACTTCCTTGGAAGAGCTAATAGGATATGTCACCCCTAGATAAGTAGTGGCTGAAGAAATGAGTGTAGATAACATGCTTTTGTTTATGTTCATTTAACATGTTTTAATTCCAATGAGAGGGGATTTTTCAAATCTCAAATACCAGGATATTTACATGATGCATCTGTTGAGACATGGTGCCAAGATAAATTTGTACAGGCTGTTAATGGTTCTGATTGTGGTTATGACGAGGCCAAAGTAAAAAACCAATGCCTTATTCTTTGCCAAGTTGATCTTAGTGATGATCAAAGTGAAAGGAGTTGCTGAGTCTCAGGATTAGATAGTGGTGTTAAAGAAAATCTTCTGTATCACAAGCACAATATGCAAATACTTGAAGATCAATTGGAATTCATGTAAGAGAGAATGGTTTATTAATGATGAGAATCTGTATGATATGTATAATCCTACAGATCATCTTTCTAGGCCTAAGGATGTGAGGGATCTAGGTATGGGACCTGATGAAGAAGATCCACAATATAGTGATGATTCGGAAGAGGAAGATTCCTCTACAAAAGATAGAGGAGATCTTGACTTGTCTCCTAAACCAGCTTCTGAAAGTTTGTCACATGAAAAGAAAGTTCAACAGAAATCAGACCAGGAAGAGTCTGCTTGAGAAAATAATGAAGAAGTTCATGAAGAAGAAGCTCCCGTTGATGAGAAGGAAAAACCTACCCTAGAGACTGAAGAAGTAGAAGAATTTGAATCTAGAGCATCTGCTTCGGTTTGACCAAGTCTGAGTCCATTGATTGGAAGATCAGTTATACCTGTTTAGATTGTTTTGGATGAAGAAGATGGACTTGTACCTATTCTTGAGGATCCTCCTACTGTTGAAGAGTTAGAAATGGGTTTGAAGGATTCTGATAAGGAAGACCAAGCAGCTGAGGGTACTGTAGCTGTACAAGAGAATGCACCAATTGAGGGGGATCATCCAACCAATTTTGGTAATGTTTCAGTGGCTGTTGAGTTAGAAGACTGGGAAGAGGACCTAGGGTTTGTAGTTTTTGGTTAGATTATCAAGATTATGATAATAAGACATCCCTTCAGAGACCAAAAATCAATTATGATATTCAGTCTGAGATATTACATGAAGATGTGGTCAGAACACATGATCTGGATAAGCTCAAGTCTGATATCAAAATCAGTTTTGTGGAAGAAATAAGGAAATTGGAAGCTTCATTGGTGTCATCTATTCAATCAAGTATGAATGAATCTGTGTCCAGTATAGTGTCTGAAAGAGAACCTTATGTGGTTTCACCTACCTATATGATCACCAGGGATGACTTAGCATACTTAAAGGATGAGATGAAAATGTCTTTGAGTGCTTCTGTTGCTGAGTTAAAGAATCACTTTGCTGAAGAGTTGAGCAATTTGGAAAAGTCATTCGAACTCTCTCTTGGTTGTAATGTGTCAACCGTTGTGGCAGAGATAGTGGATGAAGTTACAGCTTTCCAGACTCATGTATCTATACTGGAAGAGGATGTTGAAGTTTCAAAGTAATTAGTTGTCTCTCTGGAATCCTATATGAGTTATAAATCTCAAGAAGACACGGATTTGGATTATGTGAAGAGTGTAGTCAGCCAAATTGTCTCAGTTTTTGAGGTGTTTAAGCATTTCATAACAAAGCATGTTAGCACCCAAGATTATGCAGTGAAAAATCTTATTAGTGGGCTAACTAAGTGTTTCAAGGAAATTGTAACCTTCTCTCTTGGTTCTCTTACTTCCAAACCTTCAGTGGATTTGGATCAGATTAGAGATTTGATAAAGGAGGATATTGGTTCAGCATCAACCAGTGGATTTGTGGACTCATCTGATCTGACCAAAGTGGTGACTTTTACTAGATATACCACTAGAGATATCATGAAGATTGTTCAAGACTATATGAGAGAAGCTTCTGCTTCTCAAAAAGAGGTGAATGACAAGGTTGATTATTATTTCCAAAGGGTTTATACAAAGAATCAGCTCAAAACCCATTTAATGCTTTTGTTAAAAGCATGAAGCTACCACCAGTCAATCATGACTTCAGAGAACAAGCCAGCAAGCTCAGAGAGTTGACACCTCCAGTTGAAAATTTCATCAAAAACAATGATGATTTCATTTCTGCTATGGAAATAGGAGGATGAATCATTATGGATTTCATAAATCTCTTGTTGCCTTTATTATATGTTGATGCTCAGCCAGTGATTATACCTCCAGCTTTACCTACCTCTGCCTCTACTAATTTTCCTGCTCAGATGACTCCAGCCCAAGCTATCTGAATCCTTACTCCTATGATCACTCCGAGAGCTACACAGTATAGGCTAGGAATAGTTTCAGTAGCTCATCCACCCTTTATCATCTCTAGTGTTCCTAAGCCTTCACCTGCATCCACCACACCTGAATCCACTTCTGATCCCAAGGGGAAATCCCATGCTGAGGATGTGGATTGATCAGTGGCTAGGATTTTTGATAGGAATAACATGCATTTCTTTTTGTTTTATTTATGTATTTCTTTGTATCTATTTTCTCCAAGAAATATATATGATCTTACTTTCTTTTACCCTCTTTTAGTTCTCTTCTCTTGTATTTCCTTCTTGTCCCACTTTTTTATTATCACAAAGGGGGAGAAATAATATCTATGGTAAACATATCTGCAGGAGAACTAATATCTTTTATGACAAAGGTGGAGTAATACTATCTTTTATGAGCTTACTTCATTTTCCACTGGTACATTTGTTTTATATTTTATATCTGCTATATATGTTTTATAATACATTGTTTTCTCTGATAAAATTCGATCTAATGGAATATCCTCTGATACATTACTAATTATTTTGGTCATTTAATATCATAAGTTGAGATTATAAAAAAGGGGGAGATTTTTGACCTCACATGTTTGGATAATCCCAATTATGCTTTCACATACTTTGATAATCCAAAAAATAGTTTATCTATATATTAATTATTTCAATTTATGACATTCTATTATCAAGATAAAAATAATATTAAAATAATCATTGAAATATGTTAATCAATGTTTATCTATGTTTATATTAATTTTTATATAATTCTAACTCAATCAGATATGTTTTTCACAAAGAAGATAAGTATTAAGTCACTGATATGCTTATAGCTAGTGATACAGATATACCGGTACTTAGTCTACCGATAGACATAGTCACGGATAAGCAAAGGTCGCTGATATGTAGAGCTACCAGTATATATAAGTCAACCGGTAAGCACATGACACTAATAGATCAAGTCCACCGATACAGACAACTACCGATAGAAGCTGAGCTACCAATTGAACAAGTATGCCGGTATGCATAAGTATACTGGTATACACATAATAAATGTTATAGAATTAAGCTACCAATATACACAAGCTACCGATAAAAATTTTATCGATACAGACAGTCATGAATACAAAACGAGCCACCGATACAAATGAGCCACCAATACAAGCGAGTGACCGATAGACCAAGAGCTATCGATAGAAGGAGTCATCGGGACATAGAGATAATGATACACAGAGTAATAGATACCGATACACGGATCTACCGGTACAAGGACAAAGATCTACTGATAGGAGCTCACTACTTTACAAAGTCCACCATTACATATCTACTAACAGAAATCTACTGATGAAAGACTTACCAGTCACTGATTCCTAAAATATACTTTGGTCAAAATTAATTATCTACTATGCAATGGTCATATTTGATGATTTTAATGGAATTAATTTTGTTTTATGATAGTTGTTGGCATGTCAGGGAATCGTGCCTCATACCTGTAAAAAGGTAATCATTCCCATTGCCTGAGCTGAATGCAATATAAAGAAGGACAAAGGCTGGACATAAAAAGGGGCACACAAAGGGAAAATGAATACTGTAAAGTGGTTCATACATAAAGACTACATCCATACTAGAATAACACTGTACATACATGAAGCGATCTATACAAGAAGAGAACAGAAAAATCAAACTTTAGTCAAGGAGTTAAGAACTACAACGAGCTTCTCATACACTCAAGCTAATCAAGCTGAACCTGAAAACCAAGGAAGAAAATGACACTCTGTTTTCCAAAAAAAAACTAGAGAAGGACTCAGATGCATTTCTGACAAATAAAAAGGATTCCATAGCTATAATTCATATCAATTGAGTATTCTAAACTCATATCTACTCTCTTATTGATTCTTCTATTTACATTTCGAGCAGTGTGTGTACTCTATATATTTTATACACACATTGTCTCTTGTGATAATCTATAGGATCTCTAAATCCTCACACAAATATTCCATAACTCTTTTTTAGCCCACTCTGCAGAGTGGTAGAGTTCACGTAAGACCGGGAAAGCCAGTGTTCTGTTGTTTTGTTTTCCCACGTAGAACTGTGGTAGAAGTCTTAGTACATGGATAGTCTTTGTACTGTTGTTTACCCCACTCTAGGGTGTGGATCAAATTTTTATAAATTGTTTGAGAGGACTAAGTCTCGACATCAGACTCAACCTCTTGGTTATTTCTACTGTGTATCATATATTATGTCTAAAGAATATTAAATACTTTATTTTCTGGTTCTAATTACTTTAAAAGACAATTGGTTTAAATTTACTTTGATAATTAATCTAGAAAGTTTTTGTAACTATTGTAAATCAGACGGTTAGTTTAAAAAGATAATTTAATCTTCTGATTAAATTAACTGAGATCTATTCAGTCTTTTGAGAACCTAATCGAACCCTTACAGTTTTAAAAATTCACAACAGTTTAACTTAGTTTTTAATTGGGGGATTTTAAGAGAAATATTTTAATAGAAATTTTAATTGGAACTCAATTCACCCCCTCTTGAGTTTCCACTCCGACCAACATTTATTATTTTGTGGAACACATTTGTTTGATTTAATTTTAAGATGGGTGGGACTTATATCTCCCACTAATTCATTGGGTAAATATTTATATCTCATAAGATAGACTAATATAGTGTTGGGAATGAACCTTGACAACTAAGATATGCATAGGAGTGTACCATGACTACCAAGATGGTATGAGGAGTGAACTGATGATACTAAGATAGCCATGGGAGTGAACCACGACTACCAAGATGGTGTGATGAGGGAACCCATGCTATTAATATAGTTAGTGGAGTGAAACATAAATTCCAGTATCGTATATGGAATGAACCTATACTACAAATATGGCCTTGTAAGTGATGCCTTGGCTATTATGGAAATCATATTAAATATGCTTATGTGTCTTCCACAATTCCATGTTTTATTACTATGTTATGATTTCATTGATTATTCTACATATTTCATTATGATTCAGGTTTTATAAAATAATATAATCTATTCCATTATTCATTTATATGATATTTGATATGTATGGTATTATCTTATATTTTCACGATCATGTTCTCATAACCTTATGTTCATTATTATGCTTATATATATCCCTTTTTACCCTTACTAAGAATTTGATCTCACCCCTTTTTATATTTACCTCACCATGTTATGAAGGTATGTATTATGTTTAATGTGTATATGATTGGTTCTAGTCAAGAAGAACCTAGTGAAATATAATATAGCTCAATTGCGTACCATTTTTCACGTATCCATGTTTCTAGAGGCACTGGACCAATTAAAATATTTGGGCATATATATGTACTATGTTTTAATTATTATGCAAACATTATGTAATGATTATGCTCGAAAAGTCAGGGTCACTGTTGCTGGTATCAGAGTAATGGTTTAGTAAACCATTTGAAACTAGGATGAGAATACTTTAGTGAGAACCCTATGTATATTTCTAAATATATTTCTAGGGATGTATCTAAGGATAACTATAACGATGAGATAATGTTTAGGAAAATTTCTTGGAATTTTGGTAAAGAATATAGTTAGTGGTTTCCTATAAATACAGCTCACTCTTGATATTTACAAGTGTATGTGTCTCTCGCAAATTTGTATCTTTGGGTAACAACTCTAAAAATAAGTTCCAGGACTGACTCATGGTAATCTGGTACACAACAATGGGCTTTGCGACACATTAGAGTTGTCACTCCTAGGGGATATGCTTTGGGAATTCATAAACTCTTCAAAAACCATCATGAAGAATTTAAATATAATTTGACCTGAATAACCTAGGATTAACCTAGAATGTCATATATTATGTAAGGTTTCATGCTTTAGACATCCTATATGTAATTCTTTTCATTACTATTTGGTTTTCTACAATGATAATTTACATTCAAAATATGATTCTGATTTTATTCAATGGCAGGAACTAGAAGAAACTGGATTAATGTTGAATTTGTAGGTTGATTTTTAGATATGAAATAAAGTGGGATGATCATGGGATTGAAATATATTATGATCATTCATCGTTAGTTTTCACGGAACATGATTAATAATAGGCACCATAACAAACACTCAGACTCACCAAGGAATATAAATAAAGAGTTTGTTGAAAGTACGAGTAATGGAGACCATAGAGGAAAGATGATTTGGTTTCCTTAGTTTTAATAATGTGGAAAGAATCACCTAAGTGAATACCATATAGGAATAAGAAACTGTTTTGAATATAGTAAAGATGAACACAAAACAAGTGATTTCAGTGAAAAAATGAAGAGTCTTGTTATTGAATTTTATGAGTATATTGTCCTCTGTAATTCATAATAAGAGGTTAAGTGTTTTATGTGTGGAATAAACATTCATTATGAAAATAAATGTCTCAAGAGGAAAACTCCTAAAGAGGATAATCATGGTGTATGAGTAATTGTTATAATGCTAATGATGAATAGACAACATATGAAATGTGAATATAAAGAGGCATTATGTAATAGGATGATGTAGACCTATTACTATAATAAGGATTATGTGCAATAAAAAATCCTTTATATATTTTTATTCAATATTTATAAAATGTGAAATATATAAGGATTGATTAGTTTATGTTTTTCAATATGGATTTATAAGAATAAGTTGAAAGGATCCATTGTAATAGAAAAGCGATTTAATGGTAGGGTGATGTCTATTAAAACACACGGTTACTGGAAAGATAAAACATAATATGTTCCTTATATTAAGATAATTTTTTTGGATAAATATATGTGGGATATGAATATGTAAATTAGATTGTACTTATTACCATATAACTAAGGAAGGACATGTTGACAAGTAGTTCATGATATCATGGATGATGTTTAAATCTTATTTGATTTATGAAATATATATTGTAATCTATGGAATAAGTATGTATTCATGTTTTGAAAAAGTAATAATAGAAATGCAGATTGATACCATGTTCCTAGAGAATTTATCATGAGGGTATTCACATGTTTGGAACATGAAAACCAAGAGAAACTTTTGGATATATGGGTGGATAAATATTAATATAATTTTTTGGATCTCTTTCTAATGTTTTGGATTTTCAACTTTGAGAATAACTACACATTAGAATATTATGTTAAACTTCATAAGAAGTATTTAGTCATAGAGATTTTATTGAAAACATTGGTTTAAAGGATATATCATGATTAACATTATTTTAAGGATGCCTATCTAATTTATTTTGGAAATTATATTTGCATGGTTTTAGAAAAGGACATCATGTATGTTGGGTGAAAAAAAACAAATTTTGAAAAGTTAGCAGTACTTGAACTCGTGACTGGAGGATGATAAGGGTTTCACAATTACCACTGGCATACACAATGTCTAGGTTAATGTATAATTATTTTTGATGAATAACTATTTAGGATGAAAAAATAGAGATTATTTCTTTAACAATATCTATTTTCAATAATATTTTTAGATAAATAGTTAAAATTTGAAATCTCTTATGGACTAAAGATCTTCTAAAAGTTTATTTTATCACATCATGCATTAATGATAATTTTTTGACATCTATTACATGATGTAATAGATGAATTTGAAACTGGTAAAAGAACAACTAACCATTATATTTTATTTATATAAATTTATCATGAAATTATATTTACCTATATTATTGGTCAATAAAATAATTACTCAATGTTAGGATAATGATGAAAATACAATTTATTGTCCTAATAACTTATTTATTTTTGAACTAATGGGCTTTTAAATGCTCAAAATTTTATGAATTTGAGGCCCTAATATTTTCATTAATCATTCAATTGTTTGTGATTGATGAACTAAATCATTCCATATAAATATATATAATTTTACTCCATATAAAAGCTTCACTCCCACCCTATGTTCTCCTACGTGGAAACATATTTATATGTTACCTTGGGTAACCATTATGGTTCTAACATTCCCTTTTAAGGGATGTTTTTGTATTTATTTTTACGATGTTGATTTTTGTGATTGATTATTTTACTAATTAAACATTTGATAACCTAGGATACGTTTTAGGGAGATATTAATTTTATGTGTGGTAGAATGTAGCTTCCCATGATTTTTTGAATTATTATTTTCAAATTAATTTATCCTTTTTGTTATTTTTCATTCCATACAACACTGAAGATATTTTAAGATATATTAAAGCACTATGTTTAGATTGCATTATACTCAACACCAAGTTAAATGTACAAAATATGAAACATAAACATTATATTTCTCTATATGGAACACGTAGGTTAGATTGAGTTACACACAACTATTACTTTCCTCAATGGCTTGTGTAACACGTAAGACCGTGGTTTACCGAACAAAAATATATGTTTAAATTATTATTATATAATATAAATTTATATAACCTGATATTTAAATTAGTTTTTATGATTAAAATATTTATGAAAAGATATGATTTATAAATATATAAAATTAATTCATAGGCTACCATTTAATAAGAAATGAATATGAAAACGAATTGAATATAAAAGAAAATAAAAACATTTGTATCATCACAAAGCTGTTTTACTTAAAAAATTAAATAAAATAGTGAGTGATATGAATGTAATATACATTTATATATTTAATTAAATATTTTTTTACACATACAATATATTTTATAAACATAAGATAAGAACAAACCAATTTTTATGCTTGAAAACAATTTTTTTTAATAAAGGTAGTTTTCCCCCATTTAATTGAGAACCAATTTTAAATATTTTTTTGAAAATTTATATATATAATTTGAAAAAAACATTATATTTCGAATCTAAAAATAAAAAGTATGTTATGATAATTGTTTGGTATTTTTATGTAAGGTTACATTTTTTTAATGAATAGTAAAAATACTGGTTTTTTGTTCAAAACCGCCTTTTCATCTACTTTATTTATATGAATAAATTATATATTTAAATTGGATTAAAAGTATAATTATATCATATTTTTATAAATTATTAAAATTTAGTTCAACTAAATCAATTTCAAATTTAAATTGGATATAAAAACATAGTAATTTCTTAAAAGTGTTTACTTTAAATACAACCATTGTCAAAATGTCATTAGGATTATATTTAAATTAATTTCTGCTACTTGTATTATTTTAATTAAAAAATGAATTAAATATATTTTATCAGAATAATATATATTGGAATATAAGATAAAAAAAATTTGGCCCAAAATATTTATGAAGGTAATTAAAATTAATTACATCTCTTATGTTAAAATTAGGCTTAAATAAAGACTAAACCTTAAATTTAATTCCAAAAAAGACCAAGAAGCTTGTAAAAAACCCATTTTATTGACATTATTCTCTCATGAAACTTCAATTATTGAATATTTTTGTGTATTATGTCTTTTTTAGGTAAAAACGTGGGTACACCTCTCTTGTTTCCAAAAATACTAAGTTTGTATTTTCTCTTCCTTATAAAAGGCCACCAACTCTCCCTCTTCATCACTCCTCTAAAACCACCTAGGTTTGGCCATGAAATAACTAATACACTTAAAAAAATCCCTCCCTTTCTCCAAGAATCTATTCCTTGGTATGAAATCCATACAAGGAAACCATTTGGCATAAACCAAAAAAAGATACCCAATTAAAAGGTAACACCTTCAAACAACCTCCTTTAATTTATTTTAATTCTCCATCCCATCCACTATAATTATTCTTGAATTTTATAAAAAAACAAGTATCCAAAATATACTAGGATATTTTTTTCCAAGGGTTACACCAACAATTATAATACCTCTATCTAATGGGTAATGAACATAATGTTTATGTGTACGACGAACTTCCTCCTCACAAAATGATGATTGTTCAATTTTCCATACATCTTATCATGATGGAAATTATGATAGAAACAATATTTTTATATGTATAATATATTATATTACGTATGTATTTATTTTTATTTATTCCTTTTAAAACACAAATCTTTTTATTTTTCATTTGGTGTAAATACGGTCATTTCAATTAAGGAAGTGTGGACTACTTGTCCCTAAATGTGACGTGATTCGTTCACACACTACATGAAATGTATTAAAGATGGTTTTATTGAAACTATATGATATATAAAAAATTAAAATTATACTATAATGATATTATATACATATATACATATACATTATTTTCTTACATTCTTTCAATACAACAATAAAAACGGAAACAACGTTCGTGCGTACGTACGACTTACCGTCTCCATTAATAGTGTATTCCATTTCATAATACTATATTATATAGATTAATTTAATACATATATACTGTATATACATGATATTTATATGATTTTTTAAATTTTTTAATCATGATATAATTATAAGGACCAGTGATATTAAAAATCATGACACGTGCAAAGAATAAAGTGAATATTATCTGAAATGAATCCTTAATATAGGATGGTTAACAAGTAGGTAATATAAGATCACAATAAAATCATTAAGGGTGTTAGATATAATAATATAATTAATTTAAAGATTTATGATAAATTTATCTTTATTATATAGGTGGTTGAAATTATTTTGACGAGAATCAATACACAATGTAATTGGATTTCATCTCGCTTTTTTACTTATGTGAGATACATGCTATTTTCACCACTCTTTCCTTTTGTGTGGGGTATATACTGCCCAATATTTTATTATAATTATATTATAATTTGATTTATCTATATTCCCATATCAGTTTTATTATCATTATTTCATGTGGTTTATGTTTCAAATGTTACCAAATTAGTGAAATAATTTTGTCTCAATTTTCATTTTTTGAGACTCATGTTTTGTTATGCACATAAATTCTCTTTGATATATATATAATTCAACATTACAGGTTATATCATCATTTTCCTTATTTTTAAAAATATTTTAGGATTTATGTAAACTTTTTTCTTACGTGGAGATCATGATCCCAAGTTACTATGTTATAAGAGTTTGTCGAGACAATCTCAGTGCTTTTCAAGACAGTTTATGTTTATGCGTACATTGATGAAATATTATGAAACATATCTAAAAAAATCATTATTTTTATTCTAATATGTTTCTTATTTATTTATTTATACATTGGTACTATTTCTTTCACTCTTTTTTATAGATTATAGTTATAAATGTATTTTTAAGAAAACATGATTTTTCCCTCTCTTTGGTAAGAAATTTTTTGTTCCTTTAGAATCATGTTTTCCAAAAAGGTTTCCCATGAATATTATACTATTAAAATATGATTATTTAAAAAAATTCTTAACCTTTTTTATTTTTCCAATTCTTTCAAAGGAATCTTCTTATCATATTCAGAATGAGTCATTTCTCTAAACATTTTACCATGGAAAATGAATGTTTGATTTAAATCGTATAACATGTACAAATTTTTCCTCCCTAAACCATAATATGTTTTTATTTTATTTTTTAATTATATATTTTTAAGAAATTTTTTTAAATTATATTTTCAAGGAAATGGTTTTACAAATATTTTCAAGCTTATTTTATATGTTTTCATGGATTTTTTTCTAAATGTTTTCAAGATTATTTTATATTTTTTCATGGAAAGTAATTTTAAAAATGATTTCAATCATCATTTATAATTTTTCAAATTATTTTCTACAAATTTATTTTTAAAAATTATTTCAAGATCCTTTTATATGATTTCAAGAAAAATAATTTTCAAAACATATTCAATTTCCTTTTATAAGTTTTCAAGGAAAATGGTTTTCCATATTTTTCACTTTTATTTTAAAAGATATCAAGGAAAATGGTTTTCAAAATGTCTTCAACCCATATTTATAATATTTCAATGTATCTTCAAAATAAATGGGTTTCAAACGGTTTTATATTTTAATGAGCTTTTTTAAAGAATAAATGATATTTTACTAAGAAATGATTTCAAAATATCATTCCATGTTATTTTAATTCTAAGATGACATTTTTTTATGTTACTCATTCTTTTTGTGAAATGATTTAAAGGTTTCATTCATGTTCCTTCGATGAATGGGTTATTGTTAATTCTATGGTCTTTACGAAACTCGTCACTCTTTTACAGGTTATATGTTTGTGAAATCCACTTCTTTTCATGGGTTATGATTATGATAAAATGATTATGAAACATGTATATTTTTCTATATATTGTTTTATGTTTACATTTTTTTGGTACCCATTTCATTTCATGGGTTAAGATATGATTGTTTATTATTATGTGTCACATGAATGTATAATTTCATTATGAGATCGGTGGGACAAATATCTCCATGAAATGCATTAGGTAAATATTTATATCTCACGAGATAGAGTAAGATGGTCTTGGGAATGATCCTTGACTACTATGATGGTTATGGAAGTGAACCACAAATACCAAGATTGAATGAGGAGTGAACTCATACTACTAAGACAGTTATGGAATTGAACTATTACTACGAAGAAGGTAGTAGGAGTGAACTCATGCTACTAATATGGCCATGAGAGTGAACCATGACTACAAAAAAGGTATGTGGAATGAACATATACTACCAATATGGTCTTGTAAGTGATGACTTGTCTACTAGGGAAATCATATTATATATGATTATCTGTCTTCCATAATTACATGTTTTATTCCTATGTTATGATTTCATGGATTTGGATCTGTATTTACATAGGATTAATCACATATAAATTGTTATGATTTATGAAATGAATCATGTATATGACCTTTGATATGAATGGTATGGTCTTATATTTTCATGATCATGTTCTCATACCATTATGCTCATGATTATATTTACATATCTCCCTTGTTTACCCTTACTGAGCATTTGAGATCACCCCTTTTTATGTTTCATTTACTAGGTTATGATGATATTTATTATGTTTTATGTGTCTAATAATGGTGTTAGTAAAGAATAACCTAGTGGGAGATAATGTATCTCACATCTATACCAGTTTCCATTTCCATGTTTCTAGATAAAGTAGACCAATTATGGTATTTGGGTGTCTATTTTTTTGATGTTTTAAGTATTCTGAAAATTTTATGTAATGTTTATGGTTAAAAAGCTATGGATTCTATAAGATACACAAGAGGTTATCCTAAGATCAAAAAAGGGTTCGCATGAGTTTGTATCAATCACAAAAGTGGTTACATTGGAGGTTTTCCCAATACCAAAGTAGGTATAAAGGTGGTTATCTGAAGACTAATATATGTTGAATATAATAGTGGTATCCTTGGAATAATATTTATATGATTATTATTATAATAACCTTTATGCCAATATTTTATGGGATGAGAGTATTCTAGTGTTACACTCAAATGGCTCAAATTCCTTGATTCTTTTATGATTCACATCTTATGATTTATGAATATTTATTCCAGGAGTCATGACTATATGAATTTTTGGGTATGAATTTCAAATGATAATCACATATTATCACACACTTATACTTATGATATGATTATATATTATCATTGAGTTATATCTCCCCTGTTTACCATTACTGTGAATGTATTCTCACATTTTATTATGTTTCTAATTTCCCATGATATTAATAAATGTTTTAAGTATGATATGTATTTGAAGGGTGATAGTTGTGAAGAAATAACCATGGGATATTTATTGAGTCAATAAGGTTTTCCTTATGACTTTTCCATTCCTTCTTGTTTTGAAAATCACAAACACCTTTTCTTTAAGGAAAATTGCTTTTATAAGGAAAATTGATTTTATAAGAAAAATCTCTTTTGTAAGAAAAATTAGCCTTATCATATTTTCATCCATATATTTCTTAAGTATAAGATTTAGATTCATTTCTATATTCTCGGAATCATTTGAATCTTTGATATGAAACATTCTGTTTTTAGGTTCCGAATTCTGGATGAGAACTCTAATAAAGTTTCACTCCGAATTCTGGATGAGAACTGTAATGAAGTTTCATTCAGAATTCTGGATACGAACTCTGATAAAGTTTTACTCCGAATTCGGGATATGAACTCTGATAATGTTCTACTCCGAATTCTGGATACGAACTCTGATAAAGTTCTACTCCGAATTTTGGATACGAATTCTCATTACGAATTCTGATGATGAATTCTCATTACGAATTATGATGACGAATTCTCATTCTGAATTCTCATTCTGAATTCACATATTAAATAGAATCTGATCATCTTTGTTTTATACACTCAGAATATATTTAGTCTCCAAAAATTATTTTTGGTTAGACTCCGAACTTTCATTTTTCTTACGCTTTTATAATTTTTCTACTCATTAATATTTTTTACACTCCGAACCTTCACTCTGAATCTTCACTCCGAACTTTTTAGTTAGACTTAAAACGATGTCGTACATTCTGTTACACTTTTTTTGTTATAAAACGATGTCGTCTATTCTATTATAAACTAACCGTTAGTTTAGTTACACGTGTACAGGTCCCTTCAATTTTTAAGGAAAATATGAACGTTGGAAAGGAGGCCGACCTTGCCTATAAATAGAAGATCATTTTAAAGAACTCAAAGAAAAAATAGAGAAGTTGATCAATCTAGAGATCACACGCTGCTAAGGTGATTTGTAGAGAGAGAAATCATTTCATGCCTTGTGTGTACTAAACCGCTCATTCAGTTTTTGCTTCGTGCGACTCCGAATGTTGGTGATTACATTTGAGGACTTCCGAGGATAGGAAGACATAGGTTTTAAACCCCTTGAAGTTGAGGACTTTCTTGCTGAGGAAGACAGAGTTTTACAACACCATGAAGTTGAGGGCTTCCTTGCTGAGGAAGACAGTGGTTTCCAACTACCTTGAAGTTGAGGGCTTGTGGGGATAGCAAGACAGAGACTCCAATCTTCGTATCGAGGGCTTACCGTGGTGTGGGTAAGACAGACTTGCTTGAAAGTATAAATCAAGGGACCTTAATCCAAGGTTGTTGGATACCCTTCTCTTTGGGTTAAAAGACTTATATCTTGTTACTTGTAGTTTTACTACTTGTTTATTTCCACTGCATTTTATATTGTAAGGAAAGTATAACTTTATTATACTTCCGTACGTGTACTCTGTTTCATTTAGATTCTATACGCTTTAAGGTAGAATCTCATATTGTAATCTTTAGTTAAGTTTCAATTTCCAGAACCATATTTCCGGAACCTACTTTCGGAATCTCTTTCCAGTTTTAAGAAAGTTCATAGGACTTGAAGTTTATATCTTCATTCCTTATTCCAAGTTTTCATTTGGTGTTAGAGGTGTTGTGAATTTTCTTAGATTAACATTGTTAAACTTAGCCCTTTCCTTTTATTAAGGAAAAAATAGATATTAATAACTAACTTTAAAGGTTCCAAAGGAATTTTTAAAGTGTACAATTCACCCCCCATCTTGTATATTGAGCATCTACATCATTATTTCGATCCTACAATTAGTATCAGAGCAGGTATCTGATATACTTGTACTCACGTATATGTTTTTCTTGCTCACTTTCTCATTCCGAACATTCACATTCCAAATTTTGTCATTCTGAACATTGTTATTACGAACTTTTTCTACTAACAAGTTTGTGTGCCAAAGGTTATTTTTAGTATGTCAGGAATTAATGTTGGTTCTATTGATAATCTAAATCCTACAAGACCACCAATCATTGATGGTAATGATTATGAGTACTGGAGAGATCGAATGAAGACTTTTGTTATCAATACTGGAGTGGAAAACTTCGTTATGCTTACTGGAGATTATAAAATTCCTAACAAGGAAGTTAGAACTTTTACTAACTAGTAAAAGAAAGAGTATCAACTCAATTATAAGGTATGAAATACCTTACTTTGTTTAATGACTAGAAATATAAATAGCCAAATTTATTCTTGTGAAGCAGCTAATTGTATCTAGAAGAAGTTAGAGGTTACACACTTTGGAACTTCTAAAGTGATCGAGACTAGGAGAGCTATGCTTAGATATGAATATCATGGCTTCAATTTTCCTTATGGTGAACCAATATGTAAAGTTCAGCAGAGGTTCATGACTATAGTTAACTGTTTACAGTCTATGGGAGAAAAAGGGTAAGATGATGAAGCACTTGTGGATAAGATAATTGATATCATGCCCAATGAGTGGTAATCCAAAAGAACTGTTATAGATGAGAACAGGAAGGTCACTCAAATTTCTCTTGATGAGTTATTTGGAACTCTTCTCCAACATTAAACTAGAATGAAGAGAGATGCTGAAAAAATCAAAAATAATAATGGAAATGGTACTGTCTCTTTTACAACAACATCAAATCAGATGAAAGCTAAGACTCCTGAGAGAGTAACCAGATCCAAGTCTAAGAAATAAATTTTCCAATCCGAATCTAGTGAGAGTGAAGTCTCTGAATATGAGTTAGAAAATATGGATCGTAGGATGAACAAGATAGCTGGTCAGAGAAGTTTCCAATCCAAGTATAAGAAGAAGGACATGAAGGATAGGAAAGATGGAGAAGTCACTTGTTATGAATGAAAGAGATCTGGACATATTAGACCAGATTTCCCTTTGCACAAAAGGAAAGTAAGGAAAGAAAGACATTCAGACAGGAACATAAGGAAGTATTATAAATCCAGAGCTAAGAAAGTTCTGAAAGCTAGTGAAACCTGAGGTTCTAGTGGTGGTGATTATTCAGATGAATCTTCTGATTATGAATCTTCAGGATAGAATAATCTTAGTCTTATAGCAAGATTACCTATTAATAATCATTGTTTTATGGCTAAGGTATGAAATGCTGAATCATTGACAAATGTTTCTTTAAATTTTAATGATAGTAAGTATTATAACTCTTCTGATGAATAATCCTCTTTTGATGAAGAAAATACATTACCTACATACGAATAAGTCTCTAGGATTGCTGAACTTCTTGAAATTGAGAACTCTAAACTCAATAAAAAACATGATAAAGCAAACTCTAGGAATTCTATTCTTACGAAAGAGATATCAGATCATTCTAAATATCTTGATAAGAAAAATGCTGATTTTGAAAGTATTTCAAAAAATATTGAGGAAGTATGTTCTTAGAAGAACAAACTTTCTAAAGAGTTAGAAAAATAAATTTCTAAGAAAAATGTTTTTAAGCCTAGATCTAGTTCTAAAACTAATGATTTTGAGGATAAAAACTTGGTTATAAAACTCAAGTCCGATATTTTTTCCTTAAATAAGTGTTTATCAAACTTTACCCAAGGTAAGGAAAATTTTGATAAAATATATTCCCAAATATGACCTTTAAGAAATAAATCCGGATTTGGTTATACCCATGAACAACCAATTTTTAGTAACAATTATTTTGTTACTCAATGTGCCCCATTTTGTACTAAGTGTCAATGTGGTGGTCACTGGGCAAAGAATTGTTCCTTAAACAAAACTCCATCTCTAGGATTTCACAAAGCTTATTTCTCTAAGAAGATGTGGGTTCCTAACATTTTGTTATCTGGAAATCTCGGATCCAAACATGTTTGGATTCCGAATGTCTAATTCTCTTCTTGATTTCAGGAAAATAAAGAGAGTACCAACAACAATACATGGTACATGGATAGTGGATGTTCCCGGAACATGACTGGAAACAAAAGCTATTTTGAAAATATTATCAAAACGAAAGGAGGAAAGGTAACTTTCGAAGATAATGCTAAGGGAGAGATTGTTGGTATTGGTAATATTGTTCTTCTAGGTAAAACCTTGATTTCAAATGTTCTTTTTGTTAAGGGTCTTAAGAAAAACCTCATTAGCATAAGTCTGTTATGTGATGAAGGTTACCTTGTGAATTTTAGGAATGATAAGTTCTTAGTTCACAATTCCAAGGAAGAATTTATTCTCTCAGCCAATAGGCATGAGAATGTTTACACTTTAAATTTATAAGACCTCAGGAGCCAAGATTTACCTTACCTAAGTGCAATGAAAGATCATTCCTGGTTATGGCATAGAAGAATAGGTCACTGTAACCTTAGAAACTTATGTAAACTCTCTAAGAAGAAACTAGTTAAGGATCTACCGGAGCTTATATCTGATTCTTCTAAAGTTTGTGATCCTTGACAATATGGAAAGAAACATAAATCTGGTTTTAAAACAATCGGTTAAGTCTCAAGAAATAATGCATTACAGTTAGTGAACATAGATCTTTTTGGTCCAACACAAACTGGAAGTATTGGAGGCAAATACTATGTGTTTGTTCTAGTTGATGATTACACTAGATTTACTTGGGTTTATTTTCTAGCAAAGAAGTATGAAGCTTTTTCTTATTTCAAAAGTTTTAGATCTCAAGTTAAAAATGACAAAAACCTTCCATTGAAAAATATTCATAGTGATCATGGAGGAGAATTTCAAAATTATGATTTTGAAAATTTTTGTAGTAGAGAAGGTATTACTCAAAATTTTTCATCACCTAGAACTCCTCAACAAAAAGGTGTAGTTGAGAGAAGAAATATAATTCTTCAAGAGATAACTAGAACCATGTTGAGTGAATATCCTATAGCTAGACATTTCTAGGCTGAAGCTGTAAGTACTTCTTGCTATACTATAAATCGAGTTTTGATTAGACCTTTTCTTAATAAAACTCCTTATGAGTTATGGAATGGTAGAAAACCAAGACTATCCTAATTCAAGGTTTTTGGTTGCAAAGTGTTCATTTTGAATACTATAGATAACCTACATAAATTTGCACCAAATCTTGATGAAGGAATTTTCTTAGGTTATTCAACAACTTCTAAGGCTTATAGAGTTTGTAATAAAAATACTTGTACTATTGAAGAAACAGTGCATGTAAAATTTGATGAGTCTGATCCTTTTGTTTTTAAACAATCCCAACCTACATCCTCGGATGTGTTTTCAAAAACTGATTGTCAACCTTTGATAGAAGAACCTTCTGATAAGGATAATGTTCAAGAAGATTCTTCTGAAACATTTACCCCAGAAGACTTTCTACCCTATGTTGATGAATAAGCCTTTCAAAACCCAAATCAGGTGTTTCTTAAGAATCATCCCAGTGATAGTATCATCGGTGACGTAAATCAACCAGTAAGGACTAGAAGTTCCTTAAGAAATGAAGTAGAACATCTAGCATTTCTTTGCCAATTATAACCAAAAAGCACTGATGAAGCTTTAGGTGATGATGATTGAATTAAAGCCATGCAAGATGAACTAAATGAATTTGAAAGGAATAAAGTCTGGACTTTGGTTGAAATACCTAAGGAAACTTCTGTTATTGGAGTAAAATGGGTTTTCAGAAATAAATGTGATGAAAATGGAGTCATAGAAAGAAATAAAGATAGACTTGTTGCTAAAGGCTATAATCAGCAAGAGGGAATATACTATGAAGAAACCTATGCTCCAGTATCTAGACTTGAATCTATCCATATTCTACTTGCCTTTGCAGATTTCTTTAATTTCAAACTTTTTTAAATGGATGTGAACTGTGCTTTTCTTAACAGTTATGTTCAAGAGGAAGTTTTTGTTGAACAACCTCCTGGCTTTGAAGATAAAAAACATCCTGGTCATGTTTTTAGACTTACTAAAGCTCTGTATGGTCTTAAACAAGCCCCACGAGCATGGTATGATAGACTCAATGGATTTTTGCTTCAAAATAACTATGTTAAGGGAAATGCAGATCCAACCCTTTTTATAAAGAAAGATAAGAAAAATGTTTTGATTGTTCAAATTTATGTTGATGACATCATATTTGGTTCAACTTAGCAATCTTTAACCGTCTCTTTTGCAAGTCTAATGAAATCTGAGTTTGAAATGAGTATGATGGGTGAGTTAAATTTTTTCCTTGGTTTTCAAAATTCTTAAAAACTAGAAGTAACCTACATATCTCAACATAAATATATTAAATATCTTCTTAAAAAGTATGGTTATGACAACACTCTGAGTATAAGTACTCATATT
The DNA here is from genome assembly GCA_963277665.1 of Viscum album. Lineage (NCBI taxonomy): Eukaryota > Viridiplantae > Streptophyta > Magnoliopsida > Santalales > Viscaceae > Viscum > Viscum album. The sequence goes on from OY728166.1 coordinate 1,025,614,611, forward strand.
GGTACCTCAAACTCTTTATATCTTGATGAAGCTGGGAAACCAGTAGATCAAAAATCTTTTAGAGGTATGATAGGAAGTTTACTTTACTTATCAGCTAGTCGACCAGACTTAATGTTCTCAGTATGCTTATGTGCAAGATATCAATCCAATAATAAGGAATCTCACTTAAAGGCAGTAAAAATAATTTTTCACTACCTTAAGGGAACCATGGATCTAGGATTATTTTATACTTCTGGAAATGATTTTGTTCTAAAAATCTTTTCTGATGCTGACTTTGGTGGATGTAGAATGGATAGAAAGAGTACATCTGGAACTTTTCATTTCATAGGAGATTCATTAGTTTCTTTTTCATACAAGAAGCAACATTCTGTAGCACTCTCCACTACTAAAGCCGAATATGTAGCAGCTGGAAGTTGTTGTGCTCAAGTATTGTGGATGCGACAGACACTCACAAACTATGGCCTGAGTTTTACTAAAACTAAAATTTTGAGTGATAACACAAGTTCCATTTCCCTTAGTAAGAACCTTGCACATCACTCTCGTGAAAAGCACATAGATATTAGGCATCACTTTCTTAGGGATCACACACTATAAGGAGATATCATTCTTCAGTTTATCAGAACGCAAGATCAACTTGCTGATATTTTCACAAAATATTTGCCTTTTGACAGATTTGAATACATTAAACAGAAGTTAGGAATGATAACCATTAGGTAATCATTCTTCATTAAATTCTTGTTGAACAATTCTCCTAACAGTAATAAACTTCTTTTTATAGGGGGAGTACATTTGATTGTTAGAATAACTATTTTTTTCAAAGCTTGTTTTCAAACATTTCAGAACTAAAATTTCGGAATGGAAATTTCCGGAATAGAAATTTTCCAGAATGGATATTTTCGTATAGAAAAATTCTGGAATGGAAATTTTCATATTGAAAACCTCTGGAATGGAAAATTTCGTATTGAAAACTTCCGGAATGGAAAATTCCGTACTAGTATTTCCATAACGAGATTTTCGTACCAAGACTTTCATAATGAGTTTTTCATTTTTTAAACTTTTGTAATGAAATCTTCATGCTGAAAATCTTGTAATGTTTTTCATACTAGGTTTTCTGTACTGCGTTTGTTTTTCGTAGTGAGTTTTACAATTTTTTTGTAGTTATTTTTTTTTCAAATATTACCCATTATGAATAATCCTCCTAATTCAATTCGAAAGGTATGATTTCCTTACTCAAGTTTTCATAGTCATACTTTACTTGCTGGAATTTTATTATATTTTGTTTTCAGATTAGAGTTTTCTTAAATTTTTGTTTTAATAAAAACCTCAAAAGATCGGATACAAGTTTTCTTGAGAATTGGTTTTCAACCGTCAGATCTGATCTCAGCTTGTCACAACCGTTCGATCACCTGAGAAAGTTGAACCGTATTCTTGTTGCCTATATAAATGGGACCCCAAATGGTTGTCCCACATCTGTTTTCAAGATCCAGCATCTCTAAGCTTTGCCTCTCCGTTTTAAAGCCGTTTTAAACTTCAGCTTTCTCTATTCCGAACTTCTCAGAGGTCTTCAGATCCGAATGTCTGTGGAAGTAGCTTCTCAAGATGTGTCTTCCTCTAATCCGATTTCGAAGTGGTTAGTATATAGAGAAAGGTTGGTTCATCCTGATTTCTTCAACAAGTATGATTCTCTTATATCCAAGAACATAAAGCTAAACGGATGGGAAGATGTTGCTATGTCTAAGCCTGGGAATCAAGATGAAGTTTTTTCATATTTCCTTGTAAAGTTCTATGAGACAGTTTCTTTCCTTAAGGAAGATGGTAGGTAGAAGTTGTCATTTAAGTCTTATGGAAAGACTTATAAACTTTCTTATGCCAAGGCATCCAGCTTGGTAGGGGTGAACAATGAAGGAGAAGCTGAGTTTATTTCGCATGTTTTTCTGGATTCAAAGGGACGCTTCGATAAGGAAAAGTATTTGGAAACTCTCGGACTGTCAGATGATAATGCTCTGAAGATTCCTTCTCTGTCTACAAATTTCCGGATTCTAGAATTATGGGTACAAGGCCTTATCATACCGAGAAATGGTGACAAAGATAGTTTGAAGAAGAGTGAGATCTACATTATAGATTTTCCGAAAAATCTAAGGAAGTTTAATCTGATGAAACACATTCTTATTACCCTTGAGAATGTTAAGAAAGGGAATTTGAGAGCTCAGATCATAATGTATCCAGCAATCCTCATAAAGTTGATAGTTTGGTGCCTTGAGTCTTTCAAGGAAGCTTGCAAGTCTAAGCCAAGAGTTTGCAAGATTATGTTGGTGAGTTATGGTACTCTCAAAAGGATGGATGTAGCCTTTGACAAGAAGACTGGTCATTTTTTTGATTTACCTGTTCAAGAAGAAACGGTTCCAAAAGGTGCTGAACTTGAATCTTCTAAACCAATGAAGAAGAGAAAGCTGAAGGAAATTGAAGTTGAAGCAGAGAATCCCAAATCTAAGGAAATTCATTCCGCACCTCCTAAACCGAAAAAGAAGAAAGCTTACCCTGATGAGGTAGTTTCTAAGTGGAGGGAAATTAAAGAGAAGATAGTGCAATGGGAGCCTCAGTTTGGCTTGGATCCTGCGGAGGCTAAGGCCTTGAAGGAAAGAACAACGGATGAGCTAGAAAAACAAGTGAAAGAAAAGAAACTTAAGAAGAAGATGTCTGAAGCTGAGGTGGTTCAGACTTTGTTAATGTTTACTGAGATGGCCTCTGGAAACATTCCCGTTCCGAGATCTTTTTCTTTGGAATCTCTAACTGAGACTCCAAAAAGAAACTTTGTTGCTCCGGAAGAGGCAGTTGCTCAGAATGTTGAGGAAGTAGAGCGGATTGAGCAAGTAGAAGAGGAAGAAGCAGTTGCTGAAGGTAGTGGTGACACCAGAGATGTTTTGAAGAAAGTAGATGATTATAAGGGGACACCTTCGGAACATTTGTCACTCTGAACTTCAAAAGCTGAATCATTGAAGTTAGTCACTCCAGGGAAGGATGAAGAGGAAGGAGAACAAGAAGTAGCTTATCATGTAGAGGAAGAACAACTTCTACATGATATTGCTCAGATGGAAAATGTAGAGGATGGTGCTCAATAATTTTCTGATGATGAAGACAATGTTGTTCAAGTATCTGACAGTGAAAAGAGATCTTCGGAACAAGACTCCATTACGAAAAGGGACAAGGGAAAACAACTTTTTGTTGATACCCCGAGCTCAGTGGTCGTAAATAGAAGGGAATTTAGTAGTTCTTCAAAGAAAAAGCTTGAGAATATTGAAGAAGAAAATTCTCCAAGAAAAGTCTCGGATTCGGAGTCATCTTCGTAGGGGCATGAATTTGTTGTTCAGTCGTTAAAGAAGTTGGTAGGTACTATTATGACTTTCTCAAGTATTGATTCAAGATGCCAGATGCTCCAACATGCATTGAATCAGAAAACAGACTCTGTATCCATGGTTATGGACAAATGTGTTGAGATAGAGGCTCAGTTCAAAACATTCTTTGTCGGCTATGAAGCCCACAAAAGATCTTTCAACGGGATGACTAGTTGGGCGAGGAAGACTGTAGAAGAGATGAGAATCTTTGATGAATTCCAAGATAATATGAATGATTCCTTTGAGACAGAATACAGGAAGATAAATGAACTTACTTCATCCTTTGAAGAAAAGTTGACAGATGAAAAGAATTTCTAGATTCAAGAAGTCAGAGATCTGAATGGGAAGCTGAATTCTGTATCTCAAAACTAGAAGTATGAAAGGGATCATCGGATTGAGTTTGATGAAAATTTGAAGGCTCAGGAAGAAAAGCTTAAAGATCAGGAAGAAAAGCATAAAGCCCAGGAAGAGAAGATTGATGCTCAAAGTGCAAGAATTTTTGTGTTAGATAAGCAAGCCGAGGAAGACCATAAATACTTAAAGAAGATAAAGACTATTCTTAAGGGTCTCATGGCGAAGTAAAAAGATCCAAAATAGACAGATCCGATATTTTGTTGTATCTAAACTTCTTTGTTGTTGAGTTTTCAAACTTAATGAAAATTGTGCTTGCTCATTTCTTTTTTTGTTGCTACTATTTTTTCAGGTACTTTGTTATATTTTCCATTCCCTCGAATTATTTTTGAAAATCACAAAGGGGGAGAAGGAAAATAACCCTAATAAAAGGGGAAAAATAATCCTAACAAAGGGTGAGAAAGAAAAAAAACTCTAATAGAGTTTATCTAAGGGGGAGTTTTTCATTAAATAATACATTCTTATTCGTAATGAAATATCATTCCGGAAATCTAGAATACGATCCTTAGAGTTTCAAAGCCTAAGGGGGAGTTAGTCGTATTCATCAATATCCTTAAAGCAAAGGGAGATAAGCCTTAATGTTTTCATTATTCTTAGAAATTCTTTTTCGTAAGGATGTTTGTGATTTCCAAAAAGGGGAAGATTGCTGAGTCAATAAGGTTTTCCTTATGACTTTTCAATTCCTTTTTTTTTTAAATCACAAACACCTTATCTTTAAGGAAAATTGCTTTTATAAGGAAATTTTTCTTTTATAAGAAAAATCTATTTTGTAAGAAAAATTATCCTTATCATATTTTCATCCATATATTTCTTAAGTATAAGATTTGGATTCATTTCTATATTCTCAGAATCATTTGAAACATTTATATGAAGCATTCTGTTTTTAGGTTCCGAACTCTGGATGAGAACTGTAACAAAGTTTCACTCCGAATTCTGGATGAGAACTGTAATGAAGCTTCATTCCGATTTCTGGATACGAACTCTGATAAAGTTCTACTCCGAATTCTGGATACAAACTCTGATAAAGTTCTACTCTGAATTCTGGATACGAACTCTGATAAAGTTCTACTCTGAATATTGGATACGAATTCTCATTACGAATTCTCATGACGAATTTTCATTACGAATTTTGATGACGAATTCTCATTCCGAATTCTCATTCTGAATTCACCTATTAAACAGAATCTGATCATCTTTGTTTTATACACTCGGAATATATTTAGACTCCAAAAATTATTTTTGGTTAGACTCCGAACTTTCATTTTTCTTACGCTTTTATAATTTTTCTACTGTTTAATATTTTTTACACTCCGAACCATCACTCTGAATCTTCACTTCAAACTTTTTAGTTAGACTTAAAACGATGTCGTACAATCTGTTACACTTTTTTTTATAAAACGATGTCGTCTATTCTATTATAAACTAACCGTTAGTTTAGTTACACGTGTACAGGTCCCTCCGATTTTTAAGGAAAATATGACCGTTGGAAAGGAGGCCGACCTTGCCTATAAATAAAAGATCATTTTAAAGAACTCAAAGAAAAAATAGAGAAGTTGATCAATCTAGAGATCACATGATGCTAAGGTGATTTGTAGAGAGAGAACGCTTTTCATGCCCTGTGTGTACTGAACCGCTCATTCAGTTTTTGCTTCGTGCGACTCCGAATTTTTGTGATTACATTCGAGGACTTCCGAGGATAGGAAGACAGAGGTTTTCAACCCCTTGAAGTTGAGTACTTTCTTGCTGAGGAAGACAGTGGTTTACAACACCATGAAGTTGAGGGCTTCCTTGCTGAGGAAGACAGAGGTTTCCAACTACCTTGAAGTTGAGGGCTTGCGGGGATAGCAAGACATAGACTCCGATCTTCGTATCGAGGGCTTACCGTGGTGTGGGTAAGACAGAATTGCTTGAAAGTATAAATCAAGGGACCTTTATCCAAGGTTGTTGGATACCCTTCTCTTTGGGTTAAAAGACTTATATCTTGTTACTTGTAGTTTTACTACTTGTTTATTTCCACTGAATTTTATATTCTAAGGAATGTATAACTTTCTTATACTTCCTTACGTGTACTCTGTTTCATTTAGATTCTATACGCTTTAAGGTAGAATCTCATATTGTAATCTTTAGTTAAGTTTCAATTTCCAGAACCATATTTCCGGAACCTACTTTCGGAATCTCTTTCCAGTTTTAAGAAAGTTCATAGGACTTGAAATTTATAACTTCATTCCTTATTCCAAGTTTTCATTTGGTGTTAGAGGTGTTCTGAATTTTCTTAGATTAACATTGTTAAACTAAGCCCTTTCCTTTGATTAAGGAAAACATAGATATTCATAACTAACTTTAATGGTTCCAAATTAATTTTTAAAGTGTACAATTCACCCCCCTCTTGTATATTGAGCATCTACATCATTATTTTGATCCTACAATATTATAGATCATTTATATACCTATTGTCAATATATTTATCTTTAAAATTATTATAAACAATATTGGTTATGTTGTGGTTCATATTTAAATGTAATAAATATTAATCTAATAAGATATAAAATTTATGTATATTATGTTTCAGGTCGTTATAGATGGTGTCAAAGAAATATTAGATATGGTTGGAAACTAGGATGTGAAAAATATAGTGACTAACATTAGGATAATCCTATATTTTGGATATTATAAAAGGTTATGGTAAATAAAGGAGTGAATTATTCTAGGAAAATAGATCCTCATCTAGATACTAGAAAGTTGATGCGACTATATCCAAAAAACACACATAAGGGCAAAAAAATATGAGTGGTGCAGATTGGGTATTAAATCAGTCATCACCATCGCATGATGAGTGGGCCAATATCTTTAAACTAAGATAAAGACTCATAGGGGATATTATTAGGTTAATTAACATTTTCTTTAACAACCATTATAAAGGATTTATGTATATAATGAGCATGTATGACCTATGTTAAACCTAACATTTCTTATATTGAAAAGAAGGTGCTGATATTTATACAAAATATAAATGATTTTCATGATTATTTAGTATCCCAATTTAATAAATATTGATCATACTATGGTTTTTTGCTTTAGTCATAATAAATAACTACAAGGAATCGTGCTAAAGTTGAATGTGATGGAAAATTAAATGATTTTCCTTTTAAGAATACATAATGTATTGGAACATGAATGTAATTTTTTTTTCTGTTCTTATAAAACATTCTCAAGAAATGAATCGTAATAATATTCGTAATGAGCAAATGAGGGAACAACGTACTGTTGATTACATCGTGAGGAAACATTAACTTTCTTTTAGTGGGCCTTCTGATCCATTAATTGTTGGGAAATATATTAAGACCACTAAAAATATATTCAATATTCTATCATTTTTAGAAAATGAAATATTTATTTCGTACATTTATCATTACGAATGTGATAGGGATCAATGGTGTAATATTATAAAGAATAGTGTAAAATATAATAAATTGAATCCATGGAGTGGGAGAAGTATAGGAGGTTACTTTTCAAAATGTAATTTCCCTATATGCATCAAATGATAATAGAGAATGAATTCCTTAATCTAATGTGAAAGGATGATGAATTCATTGGTACATATAAGGAAACTTTTACCACATATTGGAGGTATTACTTTAGTATCATCAATGAACCAGAAATCAAGATTTATCAATTCTTTAGTGTCTTAAGAGCAATCCATTGAAGGACGTTAACCATAAGAGACATATTCAGTTATTAATAAATATTTTTATGTTATATCATGGTGGAAATGGATAATAGATTAAACCATTAGCATTATGATTTGAATGAGAAAAGAAATATATAATTCAATGGAAATTCTAATAAAAACCATCGATTTAAGAAGAAAAAATTTCCTTTATTTCAAAAGAGTTGAAAGAAGAATGGTGTAAATTATGTTAAGGGAACTAGTAAATTCATTCATTATGGTATGAAAGGTCATCAGGTAGTCAAATATTGATGTAATGGTATGAATTTATATAATTATGATAATGGAGACTAATTTATTTCATATGAAAAAAACCATGATTTATTATTTTAAATTAAATAAGTTGGGTTATTTTACTAACAAGTTCTTGAATCTATCGGTTAATGACGATGATCAATGTAAAAAACCCTTTAATCCCATAGAGAACTTTAACTCTCATGTGATCACTATTTTCAATATGGTGTATGACAATAAAGTTGTGTAAAGAACACTTACCATACACTATATAACAACAAATGTCTTATTTTATAATTGTTCTTCCATCTCTTCTATGTCAGATAAAATATATAAGGATTTCACATAAAAACCTAAATGATAAGATGTTAAAATAATAGTAAAAACTCATTATTGTATGATAATTATATATTATATCCATTATTATTATTTGATTGATTTTTTTGGGAATATTCTCCCCATTAAAATTTTTATACTTCCTATTGAAAAAATTATGTGATTTTTGGAAAAAATTATTTTTTTATAAAATGACCATATCAGTTACTGAGGAAGAGAAGTGAAATATTTTTTGTTAAACGAACATATGATTTTTTATTAATAAAAAGATAAATATGAACTACCAATGGAAATTTTATACATTACATGGGTCTTGATACCTATTTGAAGACGGTATTTATCTATTATGGTTGGGGTTAATCCCAACATTGAATATATTCCTGGTGTATGGGATTTTAGTAATGTCTTTCTAGAAGAGTTTCATAGTATTCCTCTAAGTGATGATGTATTGTTTTCAAGGTAAAAAATAATCGATGCTACACCTACATCATAGAATTTATAATGAATAACCCATATTGGGTTTCATGAATTAATGAAGAAACTCCAAGAGAAAATTAATAAGGGATTCATTTAGCCATGTTCATCACATTAGGGGAAAACTATTCATTTTTAATGAATAAATATGGATAATTGAAACACTTTATTGATTAATGGGAACATAACATGATCATGTTCAATAATAAATATCATCTTCCCCATATTTTTGAATTTTTTAATAAGTTATGAGGAGATCAATATTTTTACAAGATGTAACTTTCATCATGATACTATCAGTTTATGGTAAAATGTGAAGGCATTCCCATGAAACAAAATTATATTCCATGTATAAAAACTATTAATCTATAATGATTCTATCGTGTCATACAAATTTCACTACCATCTCTATGTATTTAGTAGATATTTATTTAGATATTACTTTGACAAGTTTGTTTTCATTTTTTATGGATGGTATTCTCATATATTCTAGAACAAATAAAGAACACAAATGTCACATGAGGTATGTACTAAATACCATAGGGATGGATAAATGTTTTGAAAAATTTACTAGTTAGATATTTTGATTATAGAATGTTTAATTTTTTGGGTGATATAATATCAAGTGATGGAATATTAGTGAATCCATCATTGATGAATGTTATTAAAAATTTTCTTAGACAAACCTCTTTGAATGAGATATATATTGTTAATGGATTGGATGTATAATATCAATTCTTTATGAATGATTTATCATGAATATCGAATCCATTATCAAAGTTATCTTGGAAGGTAGTATGGTTCCTTGGGAAAAAATGTGATGAAAATTTCATCGAACTTGTGAGATGGTCAGTTAATGCACCTGTGATCATACTACCATGTACTGGAGAAGGGGTTTTGCTATAAAAAAATTCATTAATGAATGTCATGAGATGTATTGTTAAACATAATGTTAAGGCGATAGATTATATCTCAGGAAAATTGAAGGTTCATGAGAAAACTTACCTGAATCATGATTTGGTTTTAGCAGGTGTAATAATTAAATTAAATATATATAAGAATTTTATTTAAATAGTAATGTGTGGAATATATACCAATAATAAAAGTATATGTATCTAATATATCATAATGATTTAAATATTTTATACATAATAGGATTTTAGTTCACTAATGATTATGACTACTAAATAAATTACCACCCCGGGAATACGAACAAGGTAGTTTATGATTTGAGTTGAAAGGATCATGCCATCTTATCTATGATGTAGATAAAAAATAATGAATATTTATATATTTGAAAGGTATAAACCTTGAAATTTTTATGTAAGGTGTAGGTTGATATTATCTTACTCAAATAAGTTTTCAACCATATATCCATGTGAAGATTAATGTAGTTTATAAGGAGGTTTTGGAGCTACACAAGATGTGGAGAATTGTTCCAGAGTTAACATTTTTTTTGATGGAATAGTTTGGGAACTGAGTATATGTCTCTTCAATTACATACATGAAAGGGTTACTGGAATAATCTCATAGCTCATAAATCTTTATTCATAATATAAGTATAAATATGAATAGTGATATGATATAATATTAATGGTGGGACACCAAGATTGAGATATTGTAAAGTATGTATCTTAGTAGTTGGTATTTCTAAAAGGCAAGGCTAATATATGGACGTAGAAGTGGATGTTGCATTCATTTCACATACTAGAATAGAAATGGGAAAACATCACCATGGTGTTTGTATCTAGATTCCAAAAAATATCTAAATTCTATAATGTTATTTATGTTGTATTCAATAACCATATGAATTCATTGTACTTCCTTTTTATTATATAATATTTCACTCTTGATTATATTTCTCGAATATACTTTAAGAAAGCAGTAAGGTTGCATATAGTAGCATATTATATGGTATTAAGCTCGATGTTATGGGGAATTATTCAGTAGGATATAGGTTTATAGAATTATTTATATATTCAATATCATCTAAAGGAATAAGTTAATATGATTGAACCGTTTAGACCTAGAATTATTTGTTGATATCCCATTCTCTTGATTTTAAATGTGGTTTGGATCAACACCTTCTTCTCGTGGAGATATCTTATAACAGTATATTTAACTTCAGTTTTCAAATGGGTCATTATGAATCCTTTTTTGGATAAAATATCAGATGTCAGAAATTCTGGGAAGATGTTGGAGAAAGGAAGCTATTTGAATATATGATAGCTTAGGAAATGGTAGAGACAGTTAGATCTATTCAGAAAACAAGGTAGCTCAGAGTAGAAAAAGTGTTATTCAAGAAATCATCGATGATATATTGAATTAGATGTTGGTAAGGAGAAATGATTATGAATTTATACATGGAATAATGTTTTTACATTTTAAATGAAGGGAATGTTTATCCCATGGAATATCAGCCCTTTTTATTATTCATGATTTAGTAGGGAGTATAGCTTATCACATAGAAGAACCACTGAACCTCTCTCAAATTCTCATTGTGTTCCATTTAGTCATTTGATGATTTAAATACCTAACCATTCATATGTTCAAAAATCATAGGTTATACCACTTGTTTATATTTTTACTATGACTAAAAAATATTATAAATCTTGGAAAATAGAGAGAAATTTCGGACTAATATTACTACTTATGTGGTTAATGTTTATAGAGGAATAAATAATTTACAGAATATATATGGCAACCCAATGATGTGAAGAAGTGTATATGCCGACATTTTTTATTGATGTGATGAAATTTTGATGGAAAAGTTCATTTTATTGGGGTATAAGGTAACACCCCAATATTTTTCATATATTTTTTTGAATTGAACTTAAGGAATATGATAGCTTTATTTATATATAACCTTGAGTCAAAATGAACTGTTATATAGTAATCTATTATATCACAACATAGAATTGGAAGGTATGAATAATAATTAAAATTTTACAAATAATTATCTATAAAATATTAAATGATGAAAATTTATCGATTAATTATTAATAAATAAATACTCAATTTTGAGTAAAGTAATTTTATGTATAAAAAAATATTTCTCATTCAATTTTTTTATTCTTTACATAGAAGTTATAATTAATTTCAAAAATTTATATAAATTTTATTATATGGAATGGATATTGTTTTTGAAATCATCATGTCAAAATTATCTTAGCCTGAATTTTTAAGATTTTTCAAAAATGGGTTATTTTTAATGAATGGTGAAATATATATGTTTTTAAAAAATAGAACTTTACTTTTCAAGTAAATTTCCAATTATGTTTTTATTTTTATCTTAAATTAACATAATACACCTTTAATTATAAAAAAATATTTAATTACAAGAAAATAATCATTATATATGATTTTTGAATATGTTTATTTTTGTTTAAAAAACAATTTTTTTCCAAAAACAATTTAATAAGAATTTTTTTATCTCAATGAATTAAATTAATGGGCTGAAATTTATTTTCATAATGAATAGTTAAAGTAGTAAAATTTTGTGACCGCTGTTATGGTTTAAAAAAGGTAACTTGGGGGGGTTAAACTAATAGATACATGTAGGAATGCCACCAAAACATGTATAAATCTTATTGGATGAATATATTTCTACATTATTGTATTATAATATAGAATTCATTTACATTTAGATCCACATTAACATGAAAATTTTCTTATATCACAAAAAAATTATGAAATTTCATATGTGTTCGTACTCTCACAAATAAAAGAGAACATATTTTCCTAACTTATTTACACAATTTAATGCCTCAAGAATAGCCAATGAAAATTATAAACCCCTAATATATTAATTCCATTTATCATATATAGTTTAGTATTTTATAATGACCAATATTTAATAGCTAAATCTATATGAAAATGATGGTCTCTCAATGATTTGTTATATATATTAACTGAGATCTTCCAATTTTATTTCTTTTAAAACATCCAATGAAATTGTGGTATCCATCATAACATGATAAATATAGTATAGTAAATATACAAATATATGGTTATGAATATGGAACAAACCTTTACCACTTCTTATTCATCAAATGGGAGATGAAAGAATCACTCTTTCATACTTGTAGACTACCGCCTCCACGTACCAATGAGGTTCATTTTACATTCCTATCATTCTTTGATAACTATTATAATATATTTAATATATTAATATATATGTGATAAAAAATTATATAATAATTTTTCTTTAATGGCGAATTATTATTTACATATCTTTGATTATATATTCTTAGAAATTACATTTACGAAAGTATATGATCTCTGTATCCCAGGTCTCATGTGTTTTATTATCATCTTGTTATTTATTAATACTATATGTTTTTGTTTAATTTTACTCTCCTTAATATTTCAATAGACTAAAAGAATGTTTTTAGAAAAATTGACTTTGTTTCGCTCTTCGTTCAGGAATATTTTCCTTTAATATCAATAGTTTATTAAATATGTTTTTAATAATTTTTTTAATAAATCTTCCATTATTTTTGAATCCATTTTTTCTAATGTTTTTGTTTCTATGAAATGTTTTAAAAATTATCTTTCTCTTATTTTTTGAATATGGTACGTTAGTATTTTTTTGAAAAATTTAAAGGAATATTTATTTAATATACAATATAAGAATATGGTTTCCCACTATTAGGAATAATTTTAATTTGATGTTTACATTACTAGTTTGCTGGGTTATTTAGAATGAAACTCTTTATCTTAGTGTTTTGGAAATTTATAGATTTTAAATAATTGATTTCAAAATTAAAGAATATTTTTTATAAGAACTATTCTATAGATGTTTTAAATGTATTTTTATATGTAACAAAATTATTTTATTATTCTTGACAATTTATTAGGAAAATGTTACATTTTTTCCATATTTATTCATTCTCTGGATGGTTTATAGTTATGATGATGACATATTGATGAAAGTTGTTTTCTTTTCCATGGGTTAAGCATTGATGTAATGTTTTTTTAATGATATTAGGGGATGGAAATGAGTGGATTATTATTATTCCATAGGTGGGAATGTTAAATTATCCCCAATGAATTGGGTAAATATTAATGTATTATAAGCATAATAGGCACACTAGAGGTTATACCAATCCCAAAATAGGGTCTAAGGGAGGTTACACCAATCCCAAAACAGGGTACAAGAGAGGTTATCCCAAGATCGAAGTAGGAACACTAGTGGTTATCACATGACTAACATGTGATTAATGTCTTAGTGGGTGACCTTAACAAAATATTTCTATTTTTCCGATTATTCCATGCATTATGACACTCTGTTATGGATTAATATTTTCCTAATTTTTTTGTCACATGAATTATGTTTTATGATTCATTTATGAATCAGGTATTATTTATTACCATGATTTATTTTTATAAAACTATTATATGAATTATAGGGTATGAATTTAAAATTTTAATCTCATGTTATTATACCCATATTCTTATGATATTCTTCTATATGATCATTGATTAATATCTTTTTTGTTTACCCATGATATGAATCTGAGCACAATATTTACTATGTTTTCTTTTAACCGAGATATGAAGAATAGTTTTTAGTATTTTATGTCTAATAAGGTGCATGAACTACCCAAAAATGACCTCTTTGTAGTGGTATAAACCACTGATAATTTTTTTTATTGTAATGCTTTTGTGATGGATTTCTAGATTTGAGGAAAATTTCTCTATGTGTCTTGAATCATTTTTATCTAGTGGGTTTTAATATTTTTTGGGGTGTAGTTTTATGATATATAAGTTGAATAATAAATATATTTATCAGTGGTTTAAAATTCGAATATATATTGAAATTAAAATGTAAAATAGAAATAAATTGGCTTTCATAGTGAAAATTGAAATAATAAAGAAAAATAGATTGAACAAAAACAAGCACAATAAAAATTACATATAAAGTTATTTTATACTAATTACATAATAAAATTCCAATATAATTCAATATTCATTACTACACTACATAATTAATAATCCATGAAACTAATTATGGAACTAACATGTACATATATCTAAATATAATAAGTTGAAAATAGTGGTTTATTATTAAACATGAACACTAAGTTAAAAATGATTTATCATCACTTCCTCCTAATGAGATACTATTAAACCAATATATAGTCCCTTATACCAAAACCAATATGACAATTTATTAAAAAAATAACAATGATTTATATTTTAATTTTGTCTTAAATTCGGTAAAACATTTTTCTGTGAGTGATTATGAAACTGTATCATTTACCTGATAACTCAAATCATCCATCAATTAAATGTAATTGCGGACACATCCAATCATATTTTGATATAATTAAATTAACTTTTTTTGAAGAGATACATCCTTCAAATCCTATATTTTTATACAAGTCTCCTATTATAGTATCATGTTACCTATGGCTGGATTGTGATCTCATCATATGAAATTGACACTGAGAATACAGATGGACATGATAACCAATACCTAAAATAGATTTTACAATAATCTTTGGTGACCTACTAGAGTTGTCACAGGGTACTAGGCCAGAACCAATACTAGGAACACGACCAGGATGCTCCTTACTAAATACCTAACCTAATGGATCATCATAGAAGACTGATAAAGACTCTGTGAGATTAGAATCCCGTAGATAATTATTTTTTACCTATAAATCATGTATTCATCAAAATTTAAGAAATAAATATTAAAATAAATTAAAATATATTTGAAATATATATATCATAAATAATTTCAAAGAAAAATACACATAGAAATAATAACAGGAAAATTATTGAACCATTTATCCACTACTACAAAAATATTAAATATCCTTATAAACTTGAACATATATCAATGAAGTGAGATAAATAATAGTACATGTGAAACTAATAAAACATCCAAAACCTGTGAAAAGTTAAATTTCATATTAAAAAATACACCCTCATATTTTAGAATGTTATATGTACATAAATTACTTATATTTATAATTTTATGATTATATGGAAAATATTATTAGATATCACATTTTATATAAAACTTATATACAAGATCAAATAAAAAATATAATTATATTCAATGAATAAAATATGTCAATTATCTGATTATATTAAATGAAAAATTATTGGTTTTATATATTATTAAGGGATTGATATGTTTTTTTGAACTATTAGATTGAAAAATAAATAAACATTTTAATATTAATCAGGATTTTAATATATGAAACAGAAAATGATAGTAGAAAAATACATTAAATGATTAAAATATTATTATAGTGAATTTATTTATTGAAATAACATTTTAACCAACCATGGTATATATGATTTATTTTTCTTATCTTGATATATTTTTCATAAAACATCCTAAAACAAATAACTATAATTTTTTTATATTAATGTATGGAATGTCATATGATTCTCATTTACATGAATATATAAAAATTGATATTAATTTAATAAAATATTCTTCAATACCATATAATTCGTATGGAGATAGATATCAATAAAACATTTACATTTTACTTAACATACCCATTGAGGTACCTTTCATTACATCTATTGAGAAATCAATGACATGCTTTTAAATTAATTCCACAATCATCATTTGGAATCATTCCATTATTCATCCAGCTTTTTTAATAACCAATTATGTGTGATGGTATCATCCACAATAAAGTGTCAAAATGTAACACCCCGCCCCTACCTAATTGTATTGAGGAGGAGGTGAGGGATACTTGGCCTTAAGTGACGTTCCCAAGACGCCAAAAGCTAGAAATAAATGCCGAGGGTTTCAAGATCAAATTGGGGAACGATTTTCCCTTAAGACAAAACTAACCAAACCATCCATTAACCACCACTATATGTTGTGTGTAAATGAAACATCCCAACATGAATTCCCAATAGACAACCAAATGTTCCACAATACATCCCAAAACCAATACAAAAAACACAATATAAGAGTACTACACAGAAGACCAAACAACAAAGCACCAGGTGCCATGATACCACCACATCTCTACACCAATCTCCAAGCTCCATGCTCTACCTAGACATCATGATGCACCACTAAAGGAGGGTGATGCCTTACCTTTACCCACGTCATGGTACACAACATTTGAAAAGACACCAACGTACCAATGTAGGGGGTGAGTACTAAAAATTAGTAGGTTTTCCCCAAATGAATTCCCTACACACGCCACTAGGATAAAACTGTTAGCCCATTTATATAAAACAATTTATATAAAATAATCACAAGTACAACCATTTCCATAATCCAACCATTACCTTACCAAGCCATCACACCCAATCCAAGAAACCAAGGGAAAGCCAACCAAACATGCCACAAGCCATTTCATCATTCACAAACTATCATAACAATTTTTAACTTGCAATGTAATGCACAACAAACAACCAAAACAATGAAATGGTGGAGCTTCTGTCCAACCCATTCACCCATTCACACCCAGTGGTGCTTCTTGACCACAACCAAACGGTGGAGCTTTCGTCTAACCTATTCACCCATTCACAACTACTGGCTCTTCCCGTCCACTTATCCTTTGACGGTGGCCCTTCCGTCAACTATCCATCCCATTTTTATAGTGGTATATCTCACCACTTCCACACAACATTCCCATAAATCCATAAACAAGAATATGACCAACCAAGGTCACAAAAACATGCAATCAACCAATTCCATTGCATTCCAATCCACTTCAATATATCATCCATTTATTGAAACCCATTTTCCATGCCAAACCACATTTCAATAAAAACATCTTTATTGATAACCATTATCCATAAACCATTTTCCCAAATCAATCTCAACAACTTATTTTAAAATCTCTTTTTTAAAATCCACAAAAATAGCATTTCACCATAAAACCCCATTTTCCACAAAAAACCCCAAAACATCACCAAAGGGATTCCCAACCAATTTGGCACAACAATCACAATTAATTTCAAGCACAAAAAATTAATTATAACTAAACACCACTAGTTCTAACCAATTGGAGTAGAGAGAGAAGCCACCTACCTTTAGGGTTTCCAAGAAATCAGCCCACAAGCACCCGCACCTCAAATCTGGCGAATGCACCACCGAAACCTCTCTAGATCCCCTTGCTTAACCATTACAAGCCTTAAAATCATCATCCAAGGAAACCACAACCATATATCTACACACAACAAGTGTAGATCTATAAAACCAAGAAAGAGGGAGATGTGGATCTAGAGGAAACCACAAGAAAACCAAGAGGAGAGACTTACCCAGGAGAAACCACCAAGAAACACCTTTGAATCGCTTCAAGAATCAGTGGAAAGTCACCTTCAACCCCTGAGGACCCAAAATCTCGAGTGAGGCTTGAGTGGGAGAGGATTTGGAGTGGAATGAGGCAATCCTAAGTGAAATCAGGTTTTAAAACCCTATTTTATGTGTCCGCAGGGTTAGCCCACATTGTTTGGCTTACCGTGCGCTAACCGTGCGCACACTAATGCCTCGAGAGCAAGGGTCCGCATGGTTGCCTCACACGGTCTGGAAAACCATGCGCAGGCCATGTAAAGCCTACTGTCTCCCCCTGTATAGTTTATTTGAGCATCCTCACAGTTTCCCCCAAACCAAGATCAAATCGTGCTCCCTATGCAATGCCTCCAAACTCATTAAAAACCATTCCAAACTCTCCCAAACTCTTCCCAACTCATCCCATGCACTTTAAACACATAAAAAAATCATGACAAAAGGACACATAACTCAAACTGGGGGTACTAAATTCTCCCTACCATTGGACATTCCATCCTCAGAAAGCAGTGAACCCGACCTTTGTCGAAAGAGCTCGGGCCACAGCTCAACCATCTATTTCTCCCGCTCCCTAGTCTCTTCATGAATCTGAACATGTTGCCACAAACACAAACTAAACCGAAACTTTACCATGCAATAATTTCTCTTTCCTATCCACAACCCGCACTCGCACGTGCAGCAACAAAGAATCCGGTTTTAGTTCAACATGATCCTTTCGAATCACATTGTCACGATTAGACTGAGACTTTTTCAACTGTGACACATGAAACACACTGTGAACCGCACTGAACCTAGGTGGAAAAGCCAAATGATAAGACACCTCACCAACCCACTCAAGAATCTAAAAAGGTCCAATATTCCTTGGAGATAACTTTCCAGGCTTCCTAAACCGATGATTTCCTTACCTAGGAGAGATCCTTAAGAAAACATGATCACTCACCTCGAACGACAACGACCATCAACGATGATCCACAAACAATTTCTAACGACTCTAAGTCATCTCCATTCTCTTCCTGATCAACCTGATATTCTTCGTAGTCTCCTAGACAAGGCTCAATCCAACCATCGAGGACTCACCTGTTTTTCACCCATCATAGTAGAGAACGACACGACCAACCAAACAACTCTTCAGATGGAGCCATATGTATGGATGGCTAATAACTGTTATTGTACGAGAACTATACCAAAGAAAACTTCTCCTCCCATGAGCCACCCAAATCAATAACACAAGCCCACAACATAACCTCTAGAGTTTGTATCATCCTCTCGGATTGAACATCCATCTGAGGGTGATACGCCATACTCATTGTCAACATAGTTCTGAGGGCTTGCTGTAAAGATTTCCAGAAACGAGATGTAAACCTCAGATCTCTATCAAATATAATCAAAACTAGAACACCATGCCTCTTTACCACCTCCTGTATATATATTTTGGATAGATCCTCTACCATATGAGATGCATAAATTTGAATAAAATGGGCCGACTTCTTTACCTGATCCACTATCACCCAAATGGCATCGTGCTTTCTGACCATTCTTGGGAGACCTATGACAAAATCTATCACTATTTGATCCCACTTCCAAATAGATATTGGTAAATATTGTAACATTCCTACTGGCCTCCGATGCTCTGCCTTGACCTGTTGACAAGTCAAGCATCTCGAAACAAACTCAACCAATCATCATTTCATACCAGCCCACCAGAACTGCAATTTCAACGCTTTATACATTTTTTGAATTCCAGGATGAACAGCCCACCTGGAATGATGATACGACCTAAGAAGATCTTCCTAACAAGGAACTAGAACAACCATCCAATTCCGAAAACACAAAACTGAATATCCATTCAGTTGCCAACCCTTAATGGTCTCCCCACCATTGAGTTTCGACCCCATGGACACACACTCAGAATCAGATATTTGTGCCTCTCTAACCATGCCAACATCGTCAAGAATCAACAAATCTGGCAATAAAACCTCTCTATCACCCTAGTCCTTACATTACATCTAAATATCGGCTATAACCAACATCAACTGCCACTGGTCTTATGCCTATTTCACCATCTGAGCATATGATTTTCTACTTAATGCATCTGCCACCAAATTTCCCTTACCTGGTGTGTACATTAAGTCAAAATCAAACATCTAGAGATATTTCAACCATCTCCTTTGCGTCAAATTCAAATCCCTTTGTGGTAAAATGTTCTTCAAACTCTTATGATTTGTATAAACCGTGAATTTCTCACTGAAGAGATAATGACGCCACACTTTCAAAGCATGAACCCCTACTTATAATTCCAAATCATGATTTGGGTAGCTCTTCTCATGCACTCTCAACTACTGTGTTCCATATGCAACCAAATGATTTCCTTGCATGGGAACACACCCCAACCATGATCTCGATGCATCCCAATACACCACTTACCCTTTTCCTAGTTATGGAAAAACCAAGATTGGTGCTGATGTAAGGAAACCCTTTATCTCTTCGAAACACTACTGTTACTATTCATTCCACTAGAATGGAACATTATTTCTTGTCACAACTATCATCGGCGAAGCCAAAAATGAAAAATCACAAACAAAACATCGATAATACCCAGCTAGACCAAAGAAAATCCATATCCCAAACACATTATTTGGCGGTTTCCATGAGATAAAAACCTCTATCATTTATAGATCCACTGAAACTCCCATTTAAGAAATCACATGGCCAAGAAAATGAACTTCCTGTATCCAAAAGTCACACTTTAAAAATTTGGCATACAACTGACGATCCCTCAAGATCCCTAGCACTATCTCCAAGCGCTTCTCATGCTATACCCTTGTCTTTGAATAAACCAAAATATCATCTACAAACACCACCACAAATGAATCTAGATATCTCTAAAATATTCGATTCATCAATGCCATAAGCACCACTGGTGCATTCATTAGACCAAAGGGAATAACCACATATTAATAATCGACATGTCTACTTCTGATAGATGTTTTACAAATATCATCCTTCCTCACCTAAAATCGATGATATCCCGACCTTAGGTCGATCTTGGAGAACCACTGGGCTCCCCTCAACTGGTCGAACAAGTCATCAATTCGTGGAAGTGGATATCAGTTGTTTATTGTAACCTGTTTATGTCTACAATAATCAACACAGAGCCTCAATGTTACATCTGCCTTTTTCAAAAACAACATCGGCGCTGCCCATAGGAACATGCTAGGCCAGATAAACCCTTTTTTTTCTAACTCTTCCAATTGGACTTCCAATTCCTGTAATTCCTTAGGGGCCATCTAATAAGACGGAAGGGAGATAGGACTGGTCCTCAGAAGGAGATCAATCATAAACTCCACTTCTCTTATGGGAGGTAACCCAGAGAATTATTCAGGAAAAACATTCATGAACTAATCTACCACTTCCGGAAGAACACTCTGCTCAACAACCATTGCTGATTCCAATGACAACACCACCAACTGATATGATAACGTTCCTACTACTAGTTCCAACAAACCCATTGCATCTTTCCTTTCATGCCTCTATTCTCTAAAGAGATGTCTAACACCATCATTTGTCGTAAAAGCCATTGTTCTATCATCGTAGTCGGTGTGGGCCATTAAAGCCACTAGCCAATCCATTCCTAGGATTACATCATACCGTTCCATCTCAAGCATTGAGAAATTACACATTAGCTCAACCTCACCCACAACGATAAAACATGATCTGCACAAGAAGGTTCGACACTCTCTTCGACCCAGAATTTTTGAAGATTTAAAGTAGAGGGTTTCATTTCTACCCTTAAACCCAAAAAATCCACCACACGTGTAGTAATAAAAGAGCGTGAAGCACCCGTATCAAACATCACTTGGATCAAGGTAAAATTTAAAATAATAGTACTTCGCACTGTGTATGGTCCCGACTGATCTTCCACCACAACCTTCTCAGCTCCAAGCACATTTTTTCTTTCCACGCTCTGCTCTTTATTGCCCTACTAAGGGTTCGCGGTATTTCGAGAATCACAATGACCCACTTTACTCTACTGATGAGTGGTGCGCTATTGTCCCTGTCCCATCGAAGCATACGATGTATATAATCCCTGAGAAGTATCACGCACACCTGACCTCATAGAATTATAAAAATAATTCTACAGATGCCCCATATTCTTACAATTATGACATGTTCGATATTGTGTCGTACAATCTCGCTTCATGTGGCTCATCGAACAACACTGAAAACATCCTGGAATGCTCTGGGGATTCATAGGAAGATTCACCGATTTTTCCATCAGAATATGTACATACCCCCACTCTGGGAATATGTGTATCTCCTCTAATTGAACCCAGCGTTAGAGTTCCCACTATTCCCTATGGGTACCACCATGATTCCTTTGCCCGGAGTGCCCAACAGATCCCGCTCAGCCACCGCAGCTCTATTCACCGTCTCTATGTAATCATCTATACACAGTACTGCTGTCTTTGAATGGATTTCTTTCCTTAACCCCACTTCAAAGATCCTTGCCATCAATTACATGCTACCTTCCACCTCGGGTGCAATCCTCACTAAGTTCATAAACTTAGTTGCATACTCCATCACAGACATAAGCTCTTGCTTCAAACTGAAGAAATTAGTCATATGCTGAATTCGTAACATATGTGGGTATAATTTTTTATTAAACAATTCCTCAAAGCCTTCCCACTTCACACCCCGGTCCGTCCCCGCTTGTACTACCAACTCCCACTACTGAAGGGAAAGATCTTCCAACATATATGTGGCCAACTTCACTTTTAACTCTACTGGTGTTCCCAAGATCTTGAAAGTCATGTTCATTCTATTTAACCATTCTTCTACCCTCTACAACTTGGAATCACCCCTGAAGATGGGTGGATTCTAATTTTGAAATTGAACTGCATGCTCCACAAGCCTTTGTTCATCCATTTAATTTACACTTTCCAATGCTTGGAAAGCCTACACTATGCTTTGCACTAGCCGCTGGTTCTCCTAAGGCTCAAGTGCTACCACATTCTCAGTAGCCTCCTCCAGTTGATCTCTACGATGCCTACCCAGTGACATTTCAATCAACAGAAATCAAATAACCTTGATTCTCACTTCCGTAGACATTAATAATTATCATTTCTAATCACATTACACAATAATATCGCACAGGGCTTTCTATAAGTTCACATTTTCCATGTTTCACCATTTTGAAAACCAATTCAAAATACCTATTTATTCACATTATAATTTCACACATTCATATCACACCATAAATCATTATAACCCAATAAAATATGCATCCTAGAGGGAAGTCATTTCTACCTTATATGCCATGCACATCTCATTGGCCACACCCACGACAATGATATTTTCAATGCCTGTAAGTGTCTCCAACACACTTATGTACCCAACTCCCTGGTAACATAAATTACAACATAAGAGGGTTAGCTACATCCTTTAATGCTATACATTCCATTTTCCATCATTCCTATGCCTTGCTACCTTCCCAACTCAAGGAATATACCACAACGAATGTCAACACCAAAACCAAGGTGCTAAAGCCACCGAACAACTGCTCTCACTTGAAAGCTAATGACCGAACAAACTGATACCACTTGTAACACCCCGCCCCTACCTCATTGGATTGAGGATCCAGTGAGGGATACTTGTCGATAAGAGATGTTCCCAAGATGCAAAAGGCTGGAAATAAATGCCGAGGGCTTCAAGATCAAATTGGGGAAAATTTTTCCCTTAAGTCAAAACCAACCAAACCACCCATTAACCACCACTATATGATGTGTGTCAATAAAACATTCCAACATAAATTCCCAAAAAACAAAATGTTCAACAATACATCCCAAAACCAATACAAACAACACAATATCAGAGTATTGTCCAGAAGACCAAACAACAATGCACCACTTTCCATGATACCACCACAGCTCTACACCAATCTGAATGTTCCAAGCTCCACCCAGACATCACGATGCACCACTAAAGGAGGGCGATGCCTTACCTTTTCTCACGTCATGGTACACCACATCTGCAAAGACAGTAACGTGCCAAAGCAGGGGTTGAGTACTAAAACTTAGTAGGTTTTCCATAAATGACTACCCTACACACACCACTAGGATAAAACCGTTACCAAATTTGTATAAAAAAATTATATAAAATAATCACAAGTACAACCATTTCCCTAAACCAAACATGCCCTTACCAAGACATCACACCCAAACCAAGCAACCAAGGGAAACCCAACCTAACAAGGCACAAGACATTTCATCATTCACACACTAGTTCAACAATTTCCAACTTTCAAAGTAATGCACAAAAAACTACCAAAACAACCAAATGGTGGAGCTTCCGTCCAACCCATTCACCCATTCACAACTAGTGGCTCTTCCCATCCACTTATCCTTTGATGGGGGCCCTTTTGTCCACTATCCATACATTTTTTACAGTGGTAATTCTCACTACTTCCACAAAACATTCCCATCAAGCCATAAACAAGCATATGACCCACCAAGGACACAACAACATGCAATCAACCAATTACATTTCATATGAATCCACTTAAATAAATCTTCCATTTATTGAAAACCATTTTCCATTCCAAACCACATGTCAATAAAAACAACATATTTATTGAAAACCATTTTCTATCAACCATTTTACCAAATCAATCTCAACAACCAATTTTTAAATCTCAATTTTAAAATCCAAAACTATAGCATTTCACCATAAAACCCCCTTTTCCCCAAAAATCACCAAAATATCCCCAAAGGTATTCACAACCAATTCGGCACAATAATCACAATTAATTTCAAGCACATCAAATTAATTTTAATCAAACACCGCTATTTCTAACCAAGTGGAGTCGAGAGAGAAGCCACCTACCTTTAGGGTTCCTGAGAAATCGACCCACAAGCACCCGCACCTCAAATCCGGCGAACGCACCACCGAAACCTCTCTAGATCTCCTTCCCTAACCAACACAAGCCTTAAAATAATCATCCAAGGAAACCACAACCCTAGATCTACACAAAACAAGTGTAGATCTAGAAAACCAAGAAATAGGGTGATGTGGATCTAGAGGAACCCACAAGAAAACCAATAGAAGAGACGTACCTAGGAGAAACCACCTTAAAACCACCACAAAACCCCTTTGAATCGCTTCCAGAATCAGTGGAAGATCAAAATCAACCCCTGAGGACCCAAAATCCAGAGTGAGGCTCGAGTGGGAGAGGATTTGGAGAGGAATGAGGCAGTTCTTAGTGAAATCAGGTTTCAAAACCCTATTTTAGGTGGCCGCACGGTTAGCCCGTGCAGTTTGGAAAACCGTGCGCTAACCGTGTGCACGCTACTTGTAACAACACAATATTTTATGAGAATTATTATTTTTAATTTCATTTATGTCTTCTATTATAAACTAAACCATGATTAGCTTGATCTATATACAAGACTGTATTAGCATGCAGTATAGGCAACACTATTCTTGCCTCATGTTATATACAAATTCAAGTTCATTTTGTGGAAATTATTCTACACAACATTAAGTATAGATTGTGTTTAATGTATAAGTGAAATAAGTTTTTATTATGTTATACACAACACCAAACTGATCTTTAACTACACGTATCCCTGACATGGCTTACATTACACGTAGTCGTGACCTTCCACGATAGTGTGTGTTGTACGCAATACTGAGTTTCACTAAACAACGATATGTTATATAAACTAGTCGTTATGAATAGAAATAACCACTTTTTTAAATTCTATAAATTTTATCTTTAGAAATGGACTTAATTTTTGGATTCGGAATATCAAAATTAGCCCAGGGTGATTTTTTGGTATTTTTCTGAAAACATTCAATTTTTGATGAATAGTGAAAACACTATGTTTCTATTTAAAAACCATATTTTTATTTAAATAATTATTTATTTTATTTAAATTTATTTTAGGTCAAAAATTGATACATAATACCTATATAAGTTTAATGTAATTAATTGGAGTCATTTAATAATAATTTTAGACATATAAAAATTTTATTGAACTTTTCACCGTCTTTTACCCAACTCCTAGGAGAGTTTGAAAATTTACATAAAACTTAATTTTACAACTTTTATGAGTGGAATTTCAAAAATCTGAGAGACACGGTTAATATCAGGGATTAATATGTGGTTCAATAAGATAAAAATTATTTTTGGTGAATAGTATCATTTTACTTTTATTTACCACGGTTAAAAGTAAATAGGGTAATTAATGGTAAAAATGATATTATTATTACTCTAACACATGTCCTAATTCTATTGGATAAGTGTATTTTGACCAAAAACAACCTTAGGGATAAAATATTACCCTTTAGGTCTACATGGATTAGATTAGGACATTTATTATTATTTTATTGAAAGAAGAATTAAAATAGTTAAAATCAAAGTTTAATAACTAAATAATTTTTAATATAGGGATATACATAAGATAAATTGGACTACAAATATTTATTAGAACGATAAAAATATTTCCTACATAATGGTAGTTTATTTATAATTTTTAGACATTAAATAATTTAATTTAGTTATGACACAATGATGATGAAGTAATTATCTTTTTAATGAAATATTAACATAATTGATATTATAAATACCCAAATAAATATAATTTTACTGTTTTTATGAATTAAAATAATCTTATAAGTTAATATGACATGTGATTATTGATTTAATTAACTGTTTTTGAAATAATCATGCTGTTATGAGTTTCACAAATATTATGTATCAAATAGTGTAAAAATTTACATAAAATAGTTTTTAAAACAAATATTATATTATTAATTGTTATTTTATTCCTAAAAATATAAGGTTCGGCCAAATGACTTAGATAAGAATATATATTAATAATGAACCACTTGGGATTCGTTTGGCCTGTTATAGTAATTTTATTAACCATATAGGGTAAGAAAACAAAAAGACACGGTAAAAGTTAAATTATTTAACATAGAGTTAATTCTAAATGATAACGAGAGAATAGTAACCTAGACTTGTCTAAAACCTATTGGTTGAGAGTATTTAGACCCCTTACCACCTTAGCTTATAAATAAATCAATTTGGAGCTATGAAAAACCTAATATGACTTTATTATAAAATAATATTTTAAGTTTTCCAAAGGTGCCCCTCTCATCCCTTATAAAAAGGGCACCCCTTTTCTCTTCTCTTCACACCCTTTTGAGCCTTGAAGCTTGCAAAAAACCCTGCCAATTACTCTCCTAAACCTGTATAGTTATATCATAGAGGTTCTGGTATTCTAAAAAGACCAACTCTAGTGACCTAAGAAGAAGTTTAATTGAGGTGCGTCGAGGAAGAGATAATCTCTTCTACTGATTCTTTCATGTTTTCTCTTTTCTTCAACTTCTTTTTCCTTAGTTGTTTCATTATAAAGTAATAACATCAATATCACTATTATACTGATATGTTATTATAAATATGAAACAACCCCATTTCACCTTCTATCCCTCCTACAGAAAATGAAATCACCGCGTGTGCGTACGTACGGAATACCGTCTCCACGCCATGGTGTAATCAGTTTTTTCCACCACCACCATAATTGGATGTGTATAATGGTGTAAAGATTAACTATATATGATTATTATAACATCTTAATGATTCTAATATATTATAAAATCCACTACAATTCCATTCAATAAATATGGGAATGATATCATCGCTCGTGCGTACGTACAGATTACCGTCTCCACGACGCGATGAGATTCATTCTCCATGTTAACCATTCAAGAATGATTATAAAGTATATATAATGAATAATAATGACATATATGACATAATTAAGATACTTAATTTATATATATATATATATCATCTACATACTTCCATTCAAGTCAATAAGGAAAGGAAAACAGCGTTCATGCGTACGTACGGCCTACCATCTCCATGAACGGTGTATTTCATTCCACTCATCTATCTATTATATATATATACTCAATATATATGATAAATAAATTATGATTTACATTCTTTAAGTAATTAAATCATGATATAAGTAATAATAATATCAAGAACAAAAATTCCAAAAAAGTATGATATGTAAAACGATTTTACCCAAAACGCTGCTTTAACATGGAATTTACAAAAGAATGGGTAATATAAAGTCATAAGTGAACCATATATGATATAATAAAAATGAATATGATTATGTAATAAGTTAATGAAATTATTTAAATCATTATACAGGAGTTTCAGATACGTATGAAGCATATCAGACCAATGGTTAGGGATAATTATTCCAATCTCATTCTTATCTGAGATTGTTTATTCCTAAGTATTTACTGGGGTTATGTTTATTATATATGTCCATATGTTCTCAAAATATTTTCATAAAATGTTTAATTTCCTTCCATGTATGTTTAAATTCATTTTTAACCTTTTTTACTTTTTACACATCGTATGGAAGGAATCTTTCTTCTGTTTACCATACGAGGTACTTTTTGACTTTTTTGACAAAAGTACGAGAAGAGCGTTATTTTTAACTTATACAGCATGAACATATTTGTAAGGGTTCATAATGCCTCATTTTCCTGAAGCTAACTCTACAATATTTTATTACTATTTTCAACAAAATACTTTTCTTTTAAAATTCCTAAGAATTTTGTGAAAAGAAAACTATTTTGAAGAAGAAAGGATATTTTCCTCAAGAATTCATTTCAAGTGTTTTATCAAAACCATTTTCCATATAAGATGAAATTATTTAATATGTGTATGTTTTATGTATAATGTCTCTATGATTTACTTGGTTTCACTTTTCTTAGGATGAAATATTCGTTTGTTTTATATGGATTTTGTGATGATGGGATGATGTTTAGGAAAACCATTTTATTCTTTGGGTTATGATAAATGTTTTAAGTTTATTTTGTGGAACAAGTAAGAATGATTTCATTATGAGATGGGTGGGACCTATATCCTCCTCCAATGCATTGGGTAATGATTTATATCTCATGAGATATACATGGATGTAATGGTAAGTTAATCCGGTTCAGAATTACAGGACAAAAATGAAGAGTTAACTTGATTCAGAAAGGGACTTTGTCCACTATGATGGTCTTTGCTGCAATGCCTTGGCTACTAAGGTATGTCTAGGGATGTCCATAAGGTTAATTATAAGTATAGGTTATTGTCCTATAATTACAGTGACGATATTATAATTAAACCTAAGATATTATATATTGAAGGTACTCCCCTTCTATTATGTTTTTTTCCTAGTACAATTTTTCCACTCACACTATTCTTTTTGGGTTTTAAAAAATGGCTAGAAACCGGAAGATTCCTGATAATGGCGGATTTGATGTACAATGGAATTATATTATTCATTAGAAACCAAATGATATGGGATTTAGAAGTCCAAACATCATTATTATTCCTAATCAGCAATATCGTAATATGATCAATAATCTCAACTTTGGTAAGTTTCCTGACTCAGCTAATAAGAGAAAGATGGAGTTACATGATGATCATATGGGAAAGAAAGTTCAATTTCCATCATGTAAATCATGTGGTTAGAGGCATCGGGGAGAATGTTTCAAAGTAATTGGAAGATTCTTTGGGTGTGGAAAATAAGGACACAAAGCCAATAATTGTAAAGGAAAAGGTTCAGTTAACACCATGGAAAGGGATAATGGTATTGCTAAGACATCCAGAATGGTTACATGTTTCAAATGTGGAATGTACGGGCATTATGCAAACCAATTCTCTAAGGGAAAATTTCATGAAGAGAATCAGCATGGTCATATGGGTAGTATTTATGTTTATGATGATAAAGAGACTACAAATGATATATGAGATGAATGAAATGATGAAGCTCAGTCAATAGTTTAAGAAGGTAGTGGAACGATTGTATTTTTATCAAAAATAATGTATGGTACTAAGTAATAAAGAAAAATATAAGGATTGTTAAACGGTTGCCTTTCCTTGAGTTTTTGAATGTATATGATGAATGGTATCAGTAACCATGAAAAGTGATTCAAATATTTTATAATGCAGATGATATGCGCATAATGAAGGTATAAGGAGAAAATAAATTTTTTGATAGTATTCATGAGCTCAAGACTGATATAAAGACAAAATGATATAATGGTTTGAGTATATAGAAATTTTGGGATTTTGGTATGTGGAAAGAGTTAACTTTTGACAGCATTCATGTTTTCACTAAGGTTCAATGGGTATTCATTTTTCAAGAGAATACACGATTAAGGTATTCACATGTTTGGAATGTGACCAACAAGATATATCTTTAGATATTGGAGGGATAAATGATGGTTTTCGCGTGCTTGTTATGTGACCTTTCCAGTAATCGTTTTCTTTATACTATGAGATTGGATAGATGTATTTTGGATAAGTCTAAAGATTGGAATGGATTATGTCGGACATTAGATAGTATTGTCTAAGGATAGAATTTTTTTTCAATATTATTGATGGGATGTTATAGTAGTATAGTTTTAGAAAAAGGACAACCCACAGGACGAGCGACAACCTATCACGTCAGACAAGGTTGTGGGAATCAAACCCACAAATGAAGTGCGACAGGCCTTTATCACCTACCAATGGCCTACATGATGTCCCTGTTTGTAGAAACTAGTTTTATTATATTAATCGGCATGATTGATGAATTATAAGTCCATTTTTGGAATCATATACGATTATCCTCACTATAGATGGAGTTATGTTAACCTTTTGTTTGAGACAGATGGAATGACCCATCATTCTATCACATGATCTGCTAACAAATCAAGAATGAAAAATTCAACTTCATTTCTTTAAGTGATGAAGTGGAAATTGTTCATGCCACGAACAACGGTAAGATTGTACCAAAGTCAAGTAAGTATTTCTCCTAATTCAAATTCTTTAACTTTAGGGAAATGATCTTGAAAAACCAAAAATGTTTCCATAGTTCCCTTATATCCGATAAATCAGATGGTACCTTATATCATCAAATATTTAAGGCTTTATGATTGTTCAATTTTTCATAGCCATGTTCTCTACCACTGTCCATCAGAACATGATGCTTAGATTTCACTTCCATATCCATATTTTCACCTATGTTCTCATATGTGGAAACCCAGTGATTAGTTAATTTGGGTAAATGTTAGGTTTCATAATTTATTTTTTAAAGTTCAGTTTTGGTATTCCTTTTTATGATGTGGGTTTCTATGAAAGAAACTTTCAAGTAGTAAACCATTTATAACCCGGACAAATTTCTAGGGAGAAATTCATTTTAATGGGGGTAGAATGTAACAACCCGAGATTTTATGAGAATTATTTTTTTTAATTTCTTTGATGTCTTCTATTATACACTACACCAAGATTAGATTGTACTATACACAAAACCTTATTATCATGTAGTATACGCAACACTATACTTGGCTCGTGTTACATACAAATTCAAGTTCGTTTTGTGGAAATTATTCTACGCAACATTAAGTATAGATTTTGTCTAATTTATAAATGAAATAAGTTTTGATTATGATATAGACAACACCAAATGGAGCATGCACTACCTGCATCCCTGACTTGTCTTACATTACACACAATCACAACCTTCCACGATAGCGTGTGTTGTATGCAATACCGATTTTCACTAAACAACGATATGTTTTATAAACCAGCCGTTATGAATAGTAATACCCACATTTTGAAATTTTATAAATTTTATCTATAGAAATGGACATCATTTTTGTATTCGAAATATCAAAATTATCCTAAGGTGGATTTTTGGTATTTTTCAGGAAACATTCAATTTTTGATGAATAGTGAAATCACTAGGTTACTATTTAAAAACCGATTTTTTATTTAAATAATTATTTATTTTATTATATTTATTTTAGGACAAAATTGATACATAATACCAATATAAGTTCAATTTAATTCATTGGAGTCATTTTATAATAATTTTGGACATATAAAAATTTTATTGAATTTTTCACCGTCTTTTACCCACCTCTTAGGAGAGTTTGAAAATTTACATAAAACATAATTTTACGGCTTCTGTGAGTGGAATTTAGAAAATTCAAGAGACATGGTTAATATCAAGGAGTAAAATGTGGGTCAATAAGATAAAAATAATTTTTGGTGAATAGTAACTTTTTACTTTTATTTACCACGGTTAAAAGTAAATAGGGTAATTAAGGGTAAAAATGATATTATTATTACTCTAACACATGTCCTAATTCTATTGGATTAGTGTATTTCGACCAAAACAACCTTAGGGATAAAATATTACCCTTTAGGTCCAATTGGATTAGATTAGGACATTTATTATTATATTATTTAAAGAAGAATTAAAATAGTTAAACTCAAAGTTTAATAACTAAAAAATTTTTAATATAGGGTTATACATTAGATAAATTTGACAATAAAAAATAATTAGAAATATAAAAATATTTCCTACATAATGGTAGTTTATTTATAATTTTTAGACATTAAATAATTTAATTTATTTATGACACAATGATGATGTAGAAATTACCTTATTAATAAAATATTAACATTATTGATGTTATAAATACCCAAATAAATTTAATGTTAGACTTTATATGAATTCCAGTAATTTTATAGGTTAATATGACATGTTATTATTGATTTAGTTATCTTTTTTTGAACTAATCAGGATGTTATGATTTTCAAAAAAATCAAGTACCAAATAGTGTCAAAATTGACATAGAATAGTTTTTAAAATAAATATTATTTTATCAATTGTTATTTTATTCTAAAAAATATATGGTTCGGAAAAATGACTTATATAAGGATATATATATTAAAAATGAACCACTTGGGGTTCTTTTGGCTTGTTATATAAGGTTTAATAACCATATAGTGTAAGAAAACAAAAAGACATAGTAAAAGTTAAATTATTTAACTTAGAGTTAAATCTAAATGATAAGGATACAATAGTAACCTAAACTTGTCTAAAACCTATTGGTTGAGATTATTTCAACCCATACCCACCTTATATTTGAAATAAATTAATTTGGAGCTATTAAAAACTGAATATGACTTTATTATAAAATAATATTTTATGTTTTTCTAAGGTTCCCCTCTCCTCCCTTATAAAAGGGCACCCCTTCCCTCTTCTCTTCACACTGTTTTGAGCTTTGTAGCTCGACCAAAACATGAAAATTAATCATCTAAACCGCTATAGTTATATCATAGAGGTTATGGTATTCTCAAAAGACCAACTCTAGTGCCCTAAGAAGATGTTTAAAGGAGTTGTGTCGCGGAAGAGGTAATCTCTTCTACCGATTCTTTCATGTTTTCTTTCTTCTTCAACTTCTTCTTATTTAGTTTTTTCATTATAAAGTAATAAAATAAGTATCACTAATATTCTGATATTTTATTATAAATATGAAACAACCCCATTTAACCTTCTATCCATCCTATAGAAAATGAAATCACCACGCGTGCGTACGTACGAAATACCGTCTCCACACCGTGGTGTAATCAGTTTTTTCCGCCACCACCTTACATGGATGGTTATAATAGTGTAAAGAATAACTATATATGACTATTATAACATTATACTGATTTTAAGATATTATATCATCCACTAAAATTCCGTTCAATTAATATTGGAACGATATCATCGCTCGTGCGTAGGTACGGATTACCGTCTCCATGACGCGATGAGATTCATTCTCCATGTTAACCATTCAAGAATGATTATAAAGTATATATAATGAATAATAATGAAATATATGACATAATTAAGATACTGAATTTATGTATATAAATATATATATTTCATCTACTTACTTCCATTCAAGTCAATAAGGAAAAGAAAACATCGTTCATGCGTACATACGGCCTACCATCTCCAGGAATGGTGTATTTAATTTCATTCATCTATCTATTATATATACATATATACTGCATATATATGATATATAAATCATGAGTTACATTCTGTAAGTAAGTAAATCATGATATAATTAATAATAATATCAAGAACAACAAGTCCAAACAAGTATGATAAATAAAATGATTTTACCCAAAATGATGCTTTAACTTGGAATTTACAAAAGAATGGGTAATATAAAGTCATAAGTGTACCATATATGATATAATAACAATGAATATGATTATGTAATAAGTACATGACATTATTTTAATCATTATACAAGAGTTTTGGATACGTACGAAGCATATCAGACCTAAGGTAAGGGATAATTATTCCCATCTCATTCTTATCTGAGATTGTTTATTTGCAAATATTTACTGGGGTTATGTTTATTATCCATGTCAATATGTTCTCAAAAAATTTTCATAAATTGTTTAATTTTCTTCCATGTATGTTTAAAGTCATTTTTACCCTTTTTTACTTTTACTTAATCATATGTAAGGAATATTTCTTTTGTTTACCATACGAGGTACTTTTTGACTTTTCTGACAAAAGTACGAGAAGAATGTTATTTTTAACTTATATAGCGTGAACAGATTTTTACAGTTTCATAACGCTTCATTTTACTGATGTTTACTCTACAATATTTTCTGAATATTTTCAGAAAAATACTTTTCTTTTAAAATTGCATGGCATTTTGTGAAAATAAAATGATTTTGAAGAAGAAAAGATATTTTACTCAAGAATTCATTTCAAGTGTTTTATCAAAAACATTTTCCATCTAAGATGACATTATATCATATGTGTATGTTTTAAGTATAATGTCTCTATGATTTACATGTTTTCACTCTTCTTATGATTAAATATCCATTTGTTTTATATAGATTATGTGATGAGGGGATGATGATTATGAAACCCATTTCATTCATTGGGTTATGATGAATGTTTTATCTTTATTTTGTGGCAGAAGTAAGAATGATTTCATTATAAGATGGGTGGGACCTATATCTCCTTCCAATGCATTGGGTAAAGATTTATATCTCATGATATAGACATGGATGGAAGGGTAAGATAATCTGGTTCAGTGTTACATGACTGAAATGAGGAGTGAACTCGATTCAGAAAGCGACTTTGTCCACTAAGATGGTCTCGGCAGTAATGCCTTGGCTACTATGGATATCATATCATGTGATTAATGATTTTCAAAAATTAATTTTTTTATTCGCAAGCTATTTTATCATGATTAATTTTCATTTATGACATAGTCCTTACGTACTGGGAAGATTTATTTCACAACTCACGATTTTGATGTGTAAACTTTATGTTCATGTTTTGAAGTTCAAATGTATATTGTTTGTTTTATTTTCTCCATGATTACCCATACTGAGCATTTGAGCTCACCCTTTATATGTTTTCTTTTACCAAGGATATATAGAAAGGTTTTAGGTAAGAAAACAAAACGGGAAGATCTTTATTGGAGATGTTGAAGATCATTCACTACGATTAGAAGATTATGTTCCGAGTTTCTAAAGACACTAAACTATTATGGTCCTTTGGTGTTTGTTTTTGTTATGTATTAATTATTATAAATAAGTAATGTAATGTCCATGTACATAATTCTTTGAGTCTATACACTACTTCCTCGAGAGAAAGGGTCCACACGGTTTCCTTGCAGGGATTGGAAAACCGCGTGCAGGTCATACGAAGCCCACTCTCTCCCCCGGCACAGTTTCTTGGAGCATCTACATGGTTTCCCCTAACCGTGCTCAAATATTTATCCCTATAGAAACCCTCCAAACTCATTCAAAACCATTCCAAACTCTCCCAACCTCCTCCCAACTCATCCCAAGCCCTTTAAACCCAAATAAAATGCATAACCAAAGGCCACATACCTCAAACTGTGGGTACTACACAAAATATTTCATTAACACATTCCTTTGAAATAATAGAATTAAATTTAATAATGAAATTAAATTGATTATTAAGGTATTAAAATTTGATTTTAATATATATAAAATACTTTATTATTCAAAGATAGAGGGATATTCCTCCAATCATATTATATAATCAGATGATCAAATAGATCATATGCCAACAAAACCAAGATCAGGGAAATTATTCTCTTAGTATCATTTTTGAGGACCTGAAAACAATGAAATGAAAAAACTATTTTCAATCTTCTTAGATTATGAAATTATGAATTATTATTATTTGTATCTGTAGTAGTATTAATTATATATATTATTGAAAAATAATTTATTAGTATTATATTTCAGAAAGATTTTCATATTAAAATTTTAACCAATAATCATAACCATCTAACATCCTATTGAGGATATAAAAGTTACATAATGTTCTATCACCCTTTATTAATCAGGTGAATAACCTAGTGGATGTGTAGGATGTTTGTAAGGAAATATCGATAGGTAGATAGATGAAATCCTAAATGATGGAGGGAGGGAAACAAAGGGATCTTCAGACATATTTTAGATTGATTCTATTGGAATCCTATATACATGTGGTGAGGTGTCATCAAGAAACATTATTGAATTATTAACGGAAAGGGGAACATAAAGGGGAAATCAAATAATTCCAATGAGTCAACTATTTTATTATTCCATAAATTTAAAATGATTAATAACTAATTCCAAACCTATACATATTTTGAAACAAGAATAAATCATGCCTTTCACAACTAAATAGTTCATTTAGAATAGAATATTTGAATATAATAACATATGAACAATAATAAAAATAGAAAACATAATACATTTGTATATGAATAGATGCTTACACATAGAAACAAATAGAATATTAATTTTTTTTTTCAGAATTAGACATATTTAGAATAAAAATAAATTAAAATTTGATTATAGTTTCACATTACAATAAAAGATTAATAGAATATATAGTTAGTTGATACGTTAGTGGATGAATGGACATATAATCATTTTCTCCTTCAATAATATCATTATCATGATCCATCATTACTTATTTTACTTCATTCATACTTGAATCATCAATATTATAAATTTCATGATGGAAAGAATTCTCCAATTTCTTACAATTGAATGGATTCAATTTTAGATTTTGAATCTTCCACGTCATAAACCACTTCATAAAACCCCTTTGTATGATGTGAATAACTTTACTTCGTCCTTCATCCACTACATCTTCAAAATAATATACCATTGTACCTTGAAATGTAAATATATATAGATCTTGTTCTTTAGGGTTACCTATAACCATAAATAGAGAGATTATTAGTAACGTAAATTATAAGGAATTTATTTTAACAAACTTGATAATGTTCTCCCACATGAATTTCAATAAAACCACTAATAATAGATAGTGTTAGTATAATTTGATAATATTGGTCTTGTTTCCATAGAATCCCAATTTATAAATAATATATATACCAATATTCTATGTTTTTAATCACTCTTCCCAATTGATTTTATGAAATTGGAATCCATTCACATTTTAGGCATTGAACATCCTAGTCTTTTTTAGGGGACCTAGAGCCAAAAACATTAAATATCTTGAAAATTCATCTCATATATCGAAATTGATCAGATATCAAATTTATATAAATAATTATATTAATATAATACGAAATTCAATATAATATCCACGTTTATTGTTGTATTTAGGAATATACACACTTTCAAAATAATTATACCACCTCTTTATTACTAGCTTTTGTGATATCTGTCTCATTTAGTGTTCAACTTATAATGAATAACTCTATTTGTATGATAAGATCATCAGTTGAGGGATTTATAATTTCATTATTCAGTGTTAAGCAGATGTTTCCTTGTATAATTATATTTATAGAAGACTAATATTTGAGATCCTCAAAAAATTGTCAGCAAAAAATAGGAATGATTATTGGTTTCCCATGTAATTAATATTGAGTAGCGATTTAACCAATGTTTCCTACTCAACTGAATATTGTCTCAATATAATCTATGTATAAATAAAATGGTAAAGTAACTACTCTACCAGATAACCTTCAAAAATAGATCCTTCATGTTATGATTTATTTTTTATATAAGATTTCAAAGGGTTGAGGTATCTGTAAAAAAATATTGAAACATAATTATGTATTTAATGATGTGTAAAGAATGGTTGACCTAATAATAAAAACAAATAGATAACATATATATCAATTAGATAGATCCATCAATAATGTACAAGACCAATTAATTTAGTTTCCATGACAAAATTAATAGTTAAATGCCTCATGATGGATACAATTATGGATAAAAGGACATATCCATTGCACAAAGTGTCAGGAAAAATATTTCTTTAAGTGTTTCAATATCAAATGGTTATGAATTCTTTTCACATAGTTTTAAATAGAATGTATTAAATTTATTAAAACTATATTTACTTTTTTAGGTAAAAAATTATTCAATTCAAAATGTTGTAACCATTCTAAAAATATATGTAAATTCTGACTATTCAATATATATGTCATAGGAATATTTATGAAATCCCACCATGTAATGTTACCTGAAAACTCTTAAGTTACTTTTAAATGTTTAAATTTTTTATTGCATATATCTTTATTCTTATTTTTCATTTCAAAAATTATTTATTCATACTTTCCGTTCTCATATAGACATATATAACACTTTATATTAATTTCATTGAATTTATTCCAAGAATTCAGATGGTACTTCAATTTTCCATGGTCATTATGTAATATTGACATCAAATTGTGAAAAATATTTCTCTCAATATTTATAAAATCATGGTTCTAATGTAAAAATTTAAATTCTCAATATGGATGTTTGAAAGTGTACTTTTTTTCTTCCACTATTGTCTTCTGAATTATACTAATGATTCACTTTGAAATCTTTTCCCACAATCATTAGGCTCGTGATCCTTAAAAAATTATCCAATATTATTTAATATTTTTGGTAATATTTCACAAAATATTAGTCACTTCAGAGGTGGTCTATAATCAATAAATCAATTAAATATAGAGTTTTCAGCTGAAATTGATGTGATGAATCAATAAATCTATGATGAATAAAGAAGAATCATGTTTTACTATAAGTTAGTAATTCAATATCAAAATCAAATTTAAAAACTAGAGAATCAAAACCATTATGAGTTTTTTGTCTAGATATATTACCAAATCCAGGGAAATCACTAATGGTCTAAATTGTAGTAATATTCAATTCAAACATTTTTGTAGTAGCTGCATCATGTGTCTCAATATCATTTCTCCATAACTCCTACAATTCTTCAACTAGAGGATACAAGTATACATTAATCACATTTTCATACATTTTTTTTCAAGTAACAATCATCAACATAATAAATTATATTTGCTTTATGCACATCCATGTAGGTAGATTATAAGGGGTTAGAGTAACCATCTAAATGATACGACTAGTATTCATAGTCTTGAATGGGTTAAATCCATTAATACTCAATACTAATTGTAAATTTTCTTGGATTGTATAGTAAATTTGGATATAATGATCATATAACATTATTTTTAATGTCATGAATGAGTCATTAACCAATCATTGTATTATCTATAACATACCAATTCATGCGTTCAACTGTTTTTAGAACATGAGTAATAATTTCAATCCTATTTTTAAAGGGAATTAATTAAAAAAACATTATAAGCATGTTTTTCCCTTCTACATAATTTTATATTGATTAAGATATCCAACACTATTTGTTATCCTCCACCTAGAAGATGAACATTTTTCACTACTATATACTTAAATCATCTCCCCAAAAAATCTTCCAATCATTTGAAGAATAATTTATTTTGAATTATTGATGAAATATTGTAAAAAACATCATGTCATAAAAAGAGTGAGGAATCATTACTTCAGAAAATGCGTCACACAAAAAATATAATATCAGGGAAATTTGTTTCTTTGTAATTAAATATAGGCATTTGATATGGTATGAAATTAGTGTAAAATAATTCATTGAGTTTTTTTGGAATCCTCCACACATTTCTTGATTTCCAACAACATCTAAATCATGAAACACATATATCAATTCCACAAATTTATTTTTCTAAATCAACCACTAATATTTTGGACCCGTGATTTGGTTATCCTTAGGTCCTAGAAATATCATTCATATTGTTTATATTTATCGAATCCTCAACTAGTTGTAATGATAGATTTTAATTGGTGATGTTTCAGTACAATACTTAATGTATTATTTATATGGTTCTGAATTTTATTTTCCATTGTTGAGGATGTTGGGTGAACATTTTTTTGACTAAAATTAATGTTCAATTATTTTATAATGTTTCATTATATGTGCCAAATAAACTCACATAATTAGTAGGTAATATGTTCAATATCAAGTTCTCATAAACTTTTTATATATTCAACCATATCATAAATTAACATTTATGACACAAACATCTTATAATACAATCAATGGATCGATTTTTAGTTGAAAATCTAAAATATCCTCTATACCTTTAACATATTGAGGTGTCTTCCTTGGTAATGTGGTCTAGAGTTTATTCATATAACTCCAACTATGATCATTCATTTCCTGTAACAGTTAATTTTAAAAATATATTAATCATGATTTTTATTTAATATATTATTAGTATGGTTATTATTTGTAACACTAAAACCATACATTCAATAAATAAAATAAAAATAATTAGTTTTTTCATAAATACTTGAAAAACTAAAAAATTGATGAAAATTATGATCCAAAAAATGATAATAAAATCATTACCATGAATTTTTTTCAATGATTAGATCAATTCTCAAAACCTAAGGTTTTCATCACAAAAGACTACATTAAGTAAATGAAACAAATTTATGCATTAAAAAAAATACAATGAATTTTTCTGTGTTCATCATAATTTCAAAAGGAATAATTCAAGGAACACACTATAAAACAAAATTAGGAAGATAATTAACCTTTATCCAACCACCTAATCGATTAGTTATATAGATATGATGAATAAAACGAGGGCTAGAGAAATAAAGATGGGACGTAATTGTCACAACCCGTCCTCAGGGCCCATGCCGTGACTACCCCAAGATTGCCTTCCATAGGACAGGGGTTGGCGACTAGAACCAATGACATAAATAACTTTTAAAAGGGAAGGAAATTTCTTTATGATAGTAACAAACACAACAGAGTACACAACTGAAGCACACAATACGTAAACTGAGTACAAAAGTAAATGCTGAAAAGTAAATAGGACAGTATACAAACCCAACTAAAAGTATAGTACCTCTGAAAAGGAAAGTACATCAGCATTAATGTAAAGCAGCAACCACTGATTCATCCTCCGTGAATCCCACCTGAAGGGTGGGTACATATGGTCTCGTCGGCACCTCGGGTCCGTCCATCCGCTCCGTGCACACCTCACTAGGTGGTCCACCTATGTGTACTGTCCACCACCACAAGACTCTTCCATGATCAGTGATGTCCATCATCTGCATCCAAAACAACGTAGTGTGGGCATAGCCCGTGCAGGGGTGAGTATACGATATTCAGTAGGGACCCCAGGACCCATGAAGGTCTCCCAGAATCTATGAAGGCTAAACCACATTAAAAAAGAACAATCCCGAAGAATCAACCAACCCTACATAGGTATATGCCAATACATATACCCAAGTTATCAATCTTAGTTTGGCTCCAACTCTCGAGACCAAGAACAACCCAGTCCATATAGGAAAGATAGTAAATCACATCAAAGATAATGATTGAAAGTCAAGACTCAGCTCACACAGGTATACTACTCACGAAGAGGGGTGGGGATGGTTAGATTTAGCCTCTAAATCATCTCCTCTGCTGAACCCATGTAGGATCCATGTATAGAATTTGTCGCTGATGAACCCATGGAGGATTAAAGTATAGTAACCTTTTTGGCCGAACCCACAGAGGATCTAAGTAGAGTCGTCATCGCTGCTGAACCCATGGAGGATCAAAGTACAGTTGTCCTCGCTGCCGAACCCACGGAGGATCCAAGTACAGTCATCCTCACTGCCGAACCCATGGAGGATTCAAGTAAAGTCCTCCTCATTGCCAAAACCACGGAGGATCCATGTACAATCATCATCGTCATCAAACCCACGGAGGATCCCAACATGGTAGTCGTCGCAATCGCAGACAGCTCTAGGTTTCCCACACACAGCACGCTCGATTCTGGGAGGGTCTGCTCCTCGATCCAAGGGAGGTTAATACATCAAAATTCATGAAGTCCATAGTTGATGTATCATGCATTTTCGTCTCATCAAAAGAAACCCAACGTGATAGACGGTGCGTCAATCGGACACCCGGTCTGAGAGTTATTGGCTTTTCCGTTCCAGGGGCCTGACTGGTTTTTAAGCTAAAACCAACCTGACTGTACACCAGCTGCATACAAACCTCAATTGGAGTATTCAAAAAGAACTGTCTCATAAAAATGAATTCAACGTAATTGAAGGCACGTCAATCGGGCGTCTGGTCTTTATGTTATAAGGGTTTCCGCTCCAAGGGCCCGGTTGGTTTCGGGTTCGAACCAACCCGGTCGTACCCAAACCTCTCCGAAACCTCAAGTGTAATATATCGAAATGACCGTCTCGATCTAAAAATTATTACGCAACTATTGGTGCATCGATCGGAGGTCTTTAGCTCATGTTATGGGAAAAAGACCAAAAAACTGTCCGAAGTAGGGGGTCTGGGCCGGGTCCGATCCGGTCCAACCCACCCTGGATCTGCCCGAACCGAGTCGACCTGACCCGGGTCCGGGTCCAGCTCAATAGGGTGCGGCCCGGTCTGCGTGACCCTCCCCAGCCTAGCTGGGGGTGCGGGGGGGTGTGCTGGCTTAGCCAACTGGCGGAGCGGGGGGGGGGGGGGGGGTGCGGCCCCCAGTTCCGTTGATGCGGCGCCATGATAGCGCCGCTGGTCTCCCCGGATCCCGTGCCTCCGCGGTATCTTCTACCTGTCATGGCGGTCGTTGCCTCTGAGGGCTCCTTCTAGTGAAGCACTGGGGTGATTCCTTCTCTAGGCAGCCGTCCGGTGTCAGCTGCCGCCTCCGGCTGCCGATGCCGCCACGCCGGTGACCTACACCGCCGCAGTCCTCCAAGGGCTACCAGAGTCATTTCGGTTGTCTGTTTTTGATTCTGTCTATTCCTGCAATCATCATGGGATCTGTACTCCACTTCGAAGGCCCCAAATCACTGTTTTGGTCCCATTTCATCATCGCCAAACACCCCATGCATCAATAGAAAAATAGTGGTGGGTCCGGACTTGTTCGTTAGTCCGTACCCACCGCGTTAGTGGTTCAAAACATAACCCAAAAATTAAACTCCATGTTAGAGAGTACAAAACACTTATATGGAAATTACAAAAAGAAAATTCCCCCTACCTAGAAGTTGTTGTCATGCACCATCGATCCGCGGAAGATGAGCATCACTGTAGATGGGTGTTGTGGAGGAATGGTGTGGTTCTGTCAATGATGGAGGAAGGGTCATTGTCGAAGGCAACATAGGCTCCTTGATGTCGAGGTACGTCTAAGGAAGATGCGTCATTGGAAGACGTTCTTAGCATTATTCCCTGGGGGTGTTCTTCATTGAAGAACGGTGTTCTTCATCGATAAAGGATCCCCTCTCCTTTAATTCCCCAGAGTATTTCCCCAAAAAATATTTTCCATCGCAAAGAAATAAGAGGCTCCCAATTAATTGAATTGTCATGACTTTCGTATTAATTCCAAAGAGCTGCCAATAAATTTAACACTATTATTAAATTGATAGGATGGAACATTTAATGGAATGAGGGAGGTAGGAAGGCTCCACTATAATGAATATGTGGAGTTTTCAAAGTAATAAATAAGGGGTATTAATGGGGATTTGAGGGGAGTTATGGGGAGATGAAGGTTGGGGCTCGTGTGGGCCACAACTCAAAATTATCCACACTTGGGAGGAAATAACCAACTCACAAAATAAAATTGTGTACCACACTGTTTTATTTAGTTTAAGATTCAACCCCAAATATTAACATTCAACCCACATAAAATGCAACTGCGGTAAAGGTCCCCTTAAGAAAATACTGATGCTGTGAGTTCATCGGTGCCCTCAGATTTCAATTCGGAGCACCAGTTCAAATGATAGAAAATCCTGCTCATTCTTTTAATGAACATAGCTGAGCTAAACCTAAAAAATTGATTTCGGGCACACCGGGCCTCGGAATCATGTGTCGTCAGAAGACACAAACTCATAAAATTCCAATTTTTTTTAAAAAATAAAAATAAAAATTTCCTTGAAATTTACGGGTCTTTACATTACTCCGACATCAGGGATTTAGGTCCTCGTAAAGCTACAACATATACTAGGGAAATAAATGAAGGTACTGAGCATGCATCTGAGCCTCCCGCTCCCATGTGCTCTCCTAGAGGTTCCCATGCTACCAAAAAATGTGCACCGGAGTAATCGACCGTCCACAAAGGATCCTCTCATATCGATCCTCGATCTCCCATGGGACCTCCGTGAATGTAGCCCCATCATCGATGTATAGCTCCCCATGATCAATGATGTGGTTTGGGTCATCCACGT
Source organism: Viscum album (assembly GCA_963277665.1). Classification (NCBI taxonomy): domain Eukaryota; kingdom Viridiplantae; phylum Streptophyta; class Magnoliopsida; order Santalales; family Viscaceae; genus Viscum; species Viscum album. Next base: position 1,025,658,905 of record OY728166.1, read on the forward strand.
ATCTCCTCAGGTGAGATACGTGGAAGACGTCATGCACCCGGTGCAACTGAGGTGGAAGGGCCAGATGGTAAGCCACCTCGCCTACTCTTCTATGACCTGGAAAGGCCCGATAAAGTGCAAAGATAACTTTCCACCCCGACCAAATCTCTGTAATCCATGTCAAGGTGAGAATCGTAAGAAAACTTGGTCACTATCCTCGAACTCCAGTGGTCTCCATCTCCTATCAGCATAGGACTTCTGTCTACTCTGTGCAGTCCTCATCCACTCCTGGATGATTTGCACCTTCTCCGTCGTAGCCTAAACCATCTCTGGTCCCACAAGTGCTTACTCCCCAAGGTCAGTCTAGCACAAATGAGATCTACATGGTTAGCCGTAAAATGCCTCATAAGGTGACATACCGATGGTGGAGTGGTAGTAGTTGTTGTACGCAAACTCCACCAAGGGTAGGTGATCCTCCCAGCTACGAACAAAGTCAAGGACACATGCACGGAGCATGTCCTCAAGAGTATGAATGGTCCTCTCCGTATGGACATCCGTTTGAGGATGAAAGGCAGTGCTTGGGCGTAGATGCATCCCAAAAGCCTCCTAAAACCCCTTCCAAAGCCAAGATGTAAAGAGAGCGTCTCGATCAGAGACGATAGATGACGACACGCCATGAAGCTGTATGATCCCCTGAATGTAGAGGTGTCCCAAGCTCTCTACTGAGCCTTGCTCTTTGATCAGAAGGGAGTGGGATGACTTGGTGAGTCGGTCTATGATCACCCAGATGGTGTCGTGTCCTATGAAAGTACGTGGAAGCCCCATCATGATATCCATGGATACCCCGTCCCACTTCAACTCCGGAACCTCTAAGGGTTGTACCAAGCCTGCTGGTACATGGTGCTCCGCCTACACTTGATGACAAGTTAGGCATCGTGAAACGAACTCTAATACAACCTTCTTCATACCTGACCACCAATGTTGTTGTCTGAGGCCCTGGTACATCTTCACCACTCCAAGATGTACCGCTAGAGGGGAAGTGTGAAACTACCTCAGGACTTTCTCCTGCAGTGCAACTGGCACCATGGTACATCCCCTGAAGAGGATGCCGTGCTCTCCTCCTTCCGAAGATTCATCAGGCACCTGCCCTGTGGAAATCAGAGGACGTCACATCTCACATTCAACTTCCCATGTTGTGCCTCTCTGACCCGCTGAATAAGTGGAGGAGTGACTGTGAGAGACTGTATAAAGGCTTCCCCATCACTATCCATGATGGATATCTGCAACGCCGCTAGCTGCTCCATCGCCTCCCCTAACAGCTGTATGCCTGATCTCCTGATGAGATAATCAGCTACTACGTTCCCCTTACAAAAAGTATAGACTATCTCAAATTCATAGTCCTGGAAGAACTCGATCCATCACAACTGTCACAGGTTCAGGTCCTTCTGCAAGAAGATTTACCTGAGACTTCGGTGGTCAGAGTAGACTATAAAGTGATCTCTCATCAGATAGTGCCGCCACATCTTCAGGGCGAAGACCACTGCTACTAACTCCATGTCGTGGGTAGCGTATTTCTGCTCGTGTTGTCTCAACTACCGTGAACCGTAAGCGATAACTACTAACTCCTGCATTTGGACACACCTGAGTCTGATCCCTGATGCGTCGCAGTAAACTACGTACCCTACACCCTTCTCTGGTAGCCTCAAGATGGGCGCACTGATCAATCTCTTTCTCACCTCCTGGAAGCTGTGATGGCATATATCTGACCACACAAAGACTTTCCCCTTCTTCGTCAAAGCTGATAGTGGTTCTGCAACTCTAGAGAAGTCTGGCACAAATCTCTGATATTACTCATCCAGGCCTAGGAAACTCTGCACCTCTGTCACGCTCCTGGGTGGCTCCCACACATGTACCGCCTCGATCTTCGCTGGGTCCACTGTAACCCCCACCTCCATGATGACATGTCCCAAGGAGTGAACCTATTGAATCCAGAACGTTCACTGTGAGAACTTTCCATAAAGCTAGTTCTCTTGGAGTGTGTCCAGTACAACCCGCATGTGGTAGGCGTTCTCCTCCTCAGTAGCTGAGTAAATCAGTATGTCGTCAATGAAGACTACGACAAACCGATCGAGGTAAGGCTAGAAGATCCTGTTAAATAGAATGATGAACACTGATGGAGCGTTGGTCACGCTGAAGGGAATAACCAAGAACTCGTAGTGGCCATACCGACACCTGGAGACTGTCTTCTGCACATCCTCGTCTCGATCTCTGAGCAGGTGATAGCTTGAAATAAGATCTATCTTCGAGAACCATCATTCTCCCTTGAGTTGATCAAAGAGGTCGTTAATCCTCGGATGTGGGTACTTGTTCCTTACGACATCCTGGTTTAGGCGATAGTAGTCAAGACACAGTCTCAAGCTCCCATCCTCCTTCTTCGCAAACAAAATCAGAGAAGCCCAGGTTGAAACACTAGGTCAGATAAATCCTTTCCCTTACAAGTCCTCCAGCTGTACCTGCAGCTCACGAAGTTCGACGGAAGACATAAGATATGCTGGAGTAGATATCAGTGTTGTCCTGGGATAATGGTCTATGTATAAGTCTACCTCTCTTCGAGGAGGTAGTCCCAGAAAATCGTTAGGAAAAACATCTGCATACTTATCCACCACAACAGGAAAACTCTGACTTTGCACATCAACCACTCCTAGGATGAGACTAGATAACTGATGTGTGGTCGGCTGCCCTCTCTTCTGCGTAAGTCCATCCTGTGCTGCAAAGGCTCCCTTATAGCTGGTAAAGGTGAACCTGGTTGCATCTGTGCGGACACACCGCAATTTGCGCCTAATACAGTCGATTTGGGCATGGACTGTAGATAGCTAGTCTATATCCAAGATGATGTCGTAAGGCCTCGACGCTGGTACAAGAAGATCCCAGCCGAAGCTCTCACCTCCTAGAGTAAGCTCACACTACCGACACTAGTGCGTAATTGTCGAGTCTGCTCTCGTAGGAGTCTATAGCCGTAAGGATCGAGCCAACAGCTCCGTCAAAATCTCCGAGCTCCGAACAAGGGAAGCAGCAATAAAACAATGACTCGCACCTGTGTCTATAAGAACTGCAAAAAGGGTAGAGTAGACACAGATAATACCTCGAATCATATCAGGTGCACTGTGGTCATAAGCCTCCGCTGCCTGCAGTTGGTCCTACCTCTGGTCGCCAGCTCCCTATGGTTGGGGTGGACCTCCTGGGGGTGGTGGTGGTAGAGCCTCGAAACATCATCCACTACCCGCTGCTCGGCTAGCTCCTCTGCCTCGTCCTCCTGCTCCCTACAAACCGCCACAGTTGAACCCATGACTCTACCTGGGAGGTCCATCCACTGTCTGCTGCTCGTCTTCATGTCGGGCCAGGCAGTCCTGAGCCATGTTTCCCTACCCACCGCATGAATAGCACTACCTGCCTCACGTATGAATGGCTCTGCTTCGTGTTCCCCGCACATCCAAACGAGAATCCTGGGGTCGCCCACCTGATGGCCTGGTCCGCTTGGACCTCTCTGACGTCTATCTACTACCGACTACAGAAGAATCCTCTACGTGTCGCCCTGCGGTGGGTCTTGCTGCTGGTGTCGGCTTAGCAAGAAATCTCTCTACAAGAAGGGCTCTCTCCAGCACTCCTTCCTACATCGGAATGCTGAGGGAGACCATAGAATCCCTAATCTAATGCCTCAGTACCTTCTCAAAGGTCCGGGCCTAGAATAATGGATCTCGTACCATGTCCATGGAGTAGCACGATAGGTCGGTAAACCTCACTGAGAACTGAGCTACTGTCATACTACTCTCCCGTAGAAGAAGTAACTCCAAGATGCACACCGCACGGAGGGTGTCTGGAATGAACTCTGAGAAAAAGTGACTCTTGAAGTCTATCAAAAGTAGAGATGCCTCGTCATGCACCTAGAGCATCAGGCTCCACCATCTACTTACTAATGCGTACAGTAGACTCGCGACAAAGATCACCATGAGGTCGGCTGGTGTCCCTACCAATATGAATACTTTGATGATAGCGTCTACCCAATCCTCAGTTTCCTGAGGGTCCATCTCTCCGTGGAACCTTAGTGGCCTCTTTCACTGAAACTCATGAAACGAACCCAAGCAGCGTGCACTGTCTGCTCCTGGGGCCGGTAGCATCGGTGGCTCAGTGGGTAGCGGTACCGCTGGTGCCTCTACTGTAATAGGGCCTCTGCACCAAGGCCTCATCGGTCGGTGGGCTTCTATCTCATACGTTACTAGGAACCCTAGCTGGCTACCTTTATGGGGCCATCCTGAAATGAAACAGGTGTGCCGTAGTTAATACAGTATACCTGGTGAGCTGACACAAAGTAATCACCAATAAAACTTCTAAAACACACATGGAATCAATGTTTTTGTACACTAAGGTGGGAATCAGAAGTCAGGGTCCTGGTGTATGGATATGTCAGCCGCTGCACCAACACTGGACTCCCTAGACTGATAACCACATTCAATACTCTAAAAACTATTGCTTCATAGAAAATAAATTATCAGAGTCCTGAGTTCTATGGTAGAACTGACTCCTCTGATACCAATTTGTCACGACCCGTCCTCGGGGCCTGTGCCCTGAATACCATAATCCCGCCTTCCGCAGGCCAGGAGCAAGCGACTAGCACCAAAGGCATAAATCTCAATAAAAAGGGAAGACATTTCCTTTTATGAAAGTAACAAACACAACAGTGTACACAACTGAAGAAATAACTCAATAAACTGAGTACAAATGTAAATGCTGAAAAGTAAATGGGCCAGTATACAAACCCAACTGAAAGTACAGTACAACTGAAAAGGAAATTACAACAGCAGTAAACTAAAGCAGCAACCACTGAGTCGTCCTCTGGGAATCCCTCCTGAAGGGTGGGTACATATGGTCTCCTCGGCACCACGGGTCCATCCATCTACTCCATTCACACCTCACTAGGTGGTCCACCTCCAGGTACCATCCATCTCCACAAGACTCCTCCACGATCAGTGTTGTCCGTCATCTACATACAACACAACGTAGTGTGGGCATAGCCCGTGGATGGGTGAGTATACGATACTCAGTAGGGTCCCTGGGACCCACGAAGGTCTCCCAAAATCTACGAAGGGTAAACCAAAAAGGAAAGGAACAATCCCGAAAAATCAACCAACCCTACTTATGTATATGTCCATATATATACATAAGTTATCAATCTCAGTTCGGCTCCATATCTTGAGCCCAAGCACAACCCAGTCCACAAAGAAAAGATTGTCAATCACATCAAAGATAATGATTGAAAGTCAAGACTCAGCTCACACAGGTATACTACTCACAAAGAGGGGTGGAGATGATTAGATGTAGCCTTTTAATCATCCCCTCTGTCGATCCCACATAGGATCCAAGTACAGAAGTCATCACTACTGAACCCATAGAGGATCCAAGTATAGTAACCATCAATGTCGAACCCACAAATGATCCAAGTACAGTCGTCCTCAGTACCGAACACATAGAGGATCCAAGTACAGTTGTCCTTACTGTAGAACCCATGAAGGATCTAAGTATATTCGTCCTCGCTGCCAAACCCACGGAGGATCCAAGTACAGTCTTCATCGTCGTCGAACCCATAGAGGATCCTAGCACGGTAGTCGTTGCAGTCGCAGCTAGCACTAGGGTCCCACACATAGCACGCTCGATTCCGAGAGGGTCCGCTCCTCGAGCCAAGGGGTGTCGATACATAAACTATCACGAAGTCCAGATTTTATGTATCCCAAAGTTCAGTCTCGTCAAAAGAAACCCAATGCGACAGACGGTGCGTCAATCAGACGCCCAGTCTGAGAGTTATCGACATTTCCGTTTGAGGGGCCCGGTTTGTTTTTAAGATAAACCCAACCTGACAGTACTCTAGCTACATCAAAACCTCAAGTGGAGAATGACAAAATAAGTTTACCATAAAAAGTAATTCATGTTAGTTGACGGCACGTCAATTGGACATCCAGTCCTTAAGTTATAAGCATTTTCGCTCCAACGGCCTGGTTGGTTTCAGATTCGAACCAACCCAGATGTACCCTAACTTCCCCAAAACCTCAAGTGTAATATACTGAAACTACCCACTCGATCCAAGGATTCCTAAGAAACTGACGGTGCATTGATCAGAGGTCTGTATCTCAAGTTATTGCCAAAAGACCGAAAAATGATCCGAAGAGGGGGGGTCTGGGCCCGGTTCGACCCGACCCAACCCACCCACGGTGGACCAGACCCGGGTCTAGGTCTGGCCCGGTAGGGCATGGCTCAGTCCACATGACCTGGCCCAGCCCAGACAGGGGGTGTGATGGCTCAGCAAGCTGGCCGAGTGGGGGGGCGCTGCCCCCGGTTCCGCGGACCCGGTGCCTCGATGGCGCCACTGGTCTCCTCGGATCCCGCATGGTCGCGGGATCTGCTACAAGCCGACGCGGCGGGCTCTTGCCGGCGGTGCACTGGGAGGCCACTGCGCTGGTGTCACGTGCCACCTCGGTCCTCCGTAGGCCCCCGGATTCATTCTAGTGGTCCGTTTTTTCTTTTGTCTGCACCTGCGATCGTCTCGGGATACATACTCCACTGCGAAGGCCCCAAATCGTTGTTTCGGTCCCATTTCATCATTTCCAAACACCCCACACATCAAGAGAAAAATAGTGGTGGGTTCGGAAATGTTTTTTAGTATGTACCCACCGCATTAGTGGTTCAAAACATCACCCAACAATTAAACGCCATGTTCAAGAGTATACAACACATATATGGAGATTACAAAAAGAAAATTCCCCCTACCTCAAAGTTGTTGTCGTACGTCGTCGATCCGCAGAAGACGAGCATCGCGGTATATGGGTGTCGCAGAAGAATGGTTTCATTATATCAAAGATGGAGGAAGGTTTGTAGACATAGGAGATATAGTCTCCTTGACATCAAGGTGTGTCCGAGGAAGATGAATCGTTGGAAGAAGTTCTTCGCGTTCTTCACCGGGGGTGTTCTTTGTTGAAGAACGGTGTTCATCGTCGATGAAGGATCCCCTCTCCTTTAATTCCCCAGAGTCTTTTCCCAAAATATATTTGCCATAAAAAAGAAATAAGAGGCTCCCAATTAATAGAATTTTCATGTAATTAGTATTAATTCCAAAGTGGTGCCAGTTATTTTAACACTGATATTAAATTGATAGGTTGACACATTTAATGGGATGAGGGAGGTAGGAAGGCTCCACCATAATGAATATGTGGAGTTGTCAATGTAATAAATAAGGGGTATTAATGGGGAGTTGAGGGGAGTTATGTGGAGATGAATGTTGGAGCTCGTGTGGGCCCCACCTCACAAATATCCATACTTGGGAGGAAATAACCAACTCACAAATTAAAATTGTGTACCAAACAATTTTATTTAGTTTAAGATAAACCCCAAATATTAACTTTCAGCATGCACAAAACGCAACTGCGGTAAAAGTCCCTATAAGCAAATATCGGTGCTACGAGTTCACCGGTGCCCTCATATTTCAATTCTGTGCACCCGTTCAAAAGATAGAAAAACCCTCTCGTTCGTTTACTGAACATACCTGAGATAAACTTTGGAAATTGATTCTGAGCACATCGGGCCTCAGAATCAAGTGTTGTAAGAAGCCACAGACTCGTAAAATTTCAAAGTATTTAAAAAATAAAATAAAAATTTCCTTGAAATTCTTAGGTCTTTACATTAATCAGTGGAATTGACCCAAGGGAGGGATTGAATAGGTGATGGAGATGGTTAATACTAGGGTGTGGATAACAATGAGGGGGAGGGATATCATGTGGCTTAGTGTGAAGGTGAGAGTGATGGAGGAGAGGCTGTCCATGTTTAGGTCTTGCTGATGATGGATTGGGAAGTCGAGGGGACCCTATGGTTGAGGGAGTGGGTGAGAGAAGAGGTGGTGAGGGATCCGTAGTGCAGGGTCATGGGTGTTGGTTGGATATGACTTGACGATGGGGAAATAGGGTGAGGGATCAATCAAGTGAGTGGAAATCAGGGGTGGGGTGAAAGATCAATTTTAAAAAATTTAGAAAATATTTAACAACAATGTTTAAAAAACCATTGCAAAAATATTTACATTTTTTATTAGTGGTTTATCAAACGGACGATAAATGCTGATTTATTTGTAGTGTAGTTATGAAAACTATTTAGAAGATGATATAGATATTTTATGTACATTTTTTATGAATCCATGTTTCAAATGAAAATATATTTACATATTTAGAATGAATCATATTTAAATGTAACAAATATTAATCTAATATGATGTATTTTTTAGGTATGTGATGTATGGGGTATCTATATTCATTGTGTTGAGATTCTTATTCATGTTATGTAATTGGGTGCATGAACCACCAATGTATGGAAAGGTAATGATGGGTTTTCGTTTTGGACCCTTGTGATATTATTATTCTTGGGGTAAAACCATTCACAAAGAAATGTCCCCTGATTCCTAGTAACTAATTTTTATCCTATGGTGATCACAAATTCCATTTGCACCATATAGTGGCCAAAATTATATGTATGGGATAGTGGAAACCTAGAATGGTTCATGAAAAAATGGAATCATATCTATGATATATATTATGTTATTTGGGAATTTAGCTATACAAGAGATATGATATCCTTGGATCATGTAAAAGTTATGAGGAAGATTCTATCAAATACTTTTGGAACCCATCTTTGAGTATCCAGAGGATGTTGGGTATAACGTATTCATTCTATATTTATATTTAACCATAAATTTTTGTACAGCACATTCTCTACAGACCATATATAAAATCAATTTTTATGGAATGGTGTGGGTTGTTATGGTCCTTTTTCATAAATTACTTGGTCATTTAATAAATTTATATGTTTTTTATGAAATTTGGTTATCTTTATTGATGGATTATTCTAAATTTTATGATTTTATGTTAAACTATACACCCTCAATGGTCTATAGTTAACCCTATAGAGGGAGTTATATATAATTTTCGACATGAAAATATTCTCTTTATTAAAATATGTCTGAAAAAATCATGATAATAGCATATGTTATGGAGAATTAGTGAGAATGGGTCCAAACCAACCTTGAGAAGTATTCCATGGTCAATATACAGATAAAGAACAAACCTAGGAGTTCCTTTGCCATGATCAAAATTCATTTTTAGGTATTAATAACCCATTAAAAGAGGAATACTAGTCAGAAAAGATATAGAGTATCTTAGAATTCAATGATATCCATAGGAAATTTCAAGTAAAATATCCCTCATTTATGGATGAGGTTCCTCATAGGAAGTGGTTGGAATTAGAGGTATAGAAAAAACTACATGAGAAACATGATTGGAAGGACTTCAATGTGATGTTCACTTATCACTTTTACCCCAAAACTATGGATGTTTCCAAATAATAATTGTTTGTAAACCTTGAGATGGGTAACCAGGCAATCATAGAATATTAAAATTTATTTTAAGGGATATTCTTGTTTGTTCTAGATTTAGAATATCATGATAAATTAAAATTTATCTATTTTTCAATGGTCTTTAATCCAATTATTCAGTCTCATGTCTTCGTCTTGAAGCTTAAATCATATGGGGAAGTAGTTAATTGGTATTTTATGGTAGAGATTAACAAATATAGGATGTCATTGATAACTAAAATCCCCACCAAACTTATAGGGGGGGTTTATTTCTATAAAATGAAATAGAAATAGGATAAAACTAGAAGAACTAGTAGTGTTGTTCCCCAACAAACTTCTCATCTAGTAAAATTTTCCCATATGGGAAGAATGTATCCAAGATTTCACCAATATATCAAGGATGGTAATGTAAATTACTATTTAAATTATTCTCTTAATACCTTATATATTTGTGAATATTGGTAATTTATAGAGATTATAAAGTAATAATATTACAGTGAGTAGTTCTAATGGCTCCCAATCTCTTTAGGGATCCCATGTTCATTTGGATGTTTCGAAAGGAATATGGTCTCACTCACATAGACGTTAAGGTAAACAAAGATGATCATTTATATAGAGTAATATGAGGAATGATCCTTAAATTGGTATTAGTTCTCAGAACCAGTATGAGAGTAGTTAGCTTCACATTGTAGAGAAATTCCCTAAGGAGTTAAAGGTGATACCAACAATAGTGGGAGGTATTATAATTATTGATTATTTTATAGAAGTTTTTTTATTTGATTATATTTATTTCCACTAATTTATTTCTTCATGTATTTTTGAATATTTGAATATTACATTGGATTTTATAAATTATTTAATGAAGATATCAACCTCTCATGGGAAGAATAATGGGAATGTATTGTTTGCGTATTTATTTCCTCATGATAGCCAAAGACTAATTTTCTTATGATATTTTCATCTTAGTGATAAAACTTTAGAAATAATTTTCAAATTAGACTAGATGATGACCTATAAGTAAAATATTAATTGCTCTCATGGAAGGGTTCTATTCATTACCCTAGATAGGAGCATTCATCTCTTTCAAGGGGAGTTGGATCCTTACAATAGTTGGGTAGGAAATTCATTTCTTGTGGTTGTAGTATAATAAGTTTTGTGTTATACTTATTACTAGAGGTATATGCCAAAAAGTCTCAGAGTGTGTTACCTCCTATGGTATGAAACTTCCTAGAGGTATTTTTAAATGATTTGTAGAGTTTTCCACTAGAACAAAATGTTGAATTATCTACTGATTTTTTTGTGAGATGAAACATATATATTTTTCATTGTATAATATAGATCTACTATAATTGAAGAACTAAAAATATATCTAGATTCCCTAAATGATAAAGGGTTTATTCCAATAGTGTGTCCCCATGGGATGCCTCCATGATTTGTTTCAATAAGGAAGGATGGTATCATTGAATATGTGTTGACCATTGGAATTTGAACACATCCATCATAAAGAATATATTTCTCATACCATTATTCAATGGTTTTTCTGGTCAGTTGATAAGGGTATGGAGGTTTTAAAAAACAAATATTCATTCATTTTATCACCTACTAGAGGATGAATAATCTAAAATTCCGATGATGGATTTCTGAATTATGAATGGAAACTATAAATATCTTTTGATATTTCACAGAATAACTACAATTGTAGTAGTGTTTAGGTCATTGATGAACAAAATATTCCATCAGTATCACAATTCCTTCATTTTGGTATAAATTTATGATTTTCTAGTGTATTCTAAAATAGATGAGGTGGATGGATAGAATTTTAGGATTTTTTTGGGATACATTAAAATCATCATCTCTATTACAATATATTTAAATACAAATTATAGATATATTAGAGGTTATGTTCATGGTGAATGTTATGTCTTGAAAAGGAATTATATTCGACCATGAGAAGGTAATGTTTGTTATATATTGGGATAAACCAAGAAACGTCACCTAGAAATAAATCTTCTTAGGATATGTGACATATTTTTAGTGTTTAAATCAATAATTATAAAGGTTGTAGTAACTATTTACCAAACTCACTTCGAAAGAAGTAATGTTTTTATAAACACCCAAATGTCAAGTGTCATTCAATGAGCTAAGGAATAAATTTACCATTTCTCTCATATTGATCTTTCCTAAATCTCATAAGGTCTATTTGGACTTTTGTTATATAGTAAGTGTGGGACTAGGTTACTAAATATTTTTGAGTAATCTTGTGTAATATTATGGACCTCAAAAACATCGACCCCATCAGGGGAACTATCACACCCATGACCATGAAATTTGTGTATTTATGAATATAATTAAGTGTTAGGTAAATTATTATTTTGATGATATGTTTATAGTATACAATGATCGTGATATCATGAGATATATTTTCTCTTAGAAGTATTTAAACCCCTAGTAGAGGAAATGGTTGGTATATCTTCAAATGTTTGATTTTGGTCTTACCAATATTCTAGGTAAGTAGAATATTACCACTGATTCATAATGTTTGGAATTTTCATCTTAGTCATTGAATAAATCTAGTGAGTATTGGTATATCAAGAGTCTTATTGCAGTGATTCGCTTTTAATTGAAGAAAGAGGAGGAGTTTATATTTATTTCTAGCATTATGATGACTCTTTATCTCCTTGATCTTATTTCATATGTGAAATTAGAAGATGAAGAATTCTATTTTATCAAATGAACTATATATTGTTGGGGGACCATGAGTGTGGTATATCTATCCTAACAAGGAATTATTTTTTTAAGGAATAAGTATATGGTTACTTTGTGTATGAGTAACACATTGTTGCATGATTTTCATCATTTCTATTAGGGTATTCTTATTGGTACAAAAGAAAAGTATTATTGAATGAAATATTTTTACCTGTGGTTCATAATGAGAAATGAAATATATAAATTTTCTTCTTACTATTATACATATCATAAGGTTAATTTGAAACATCAAAGTCCATCTAGGTGGCTTCATGCCATTACTAACACTATATTGTAATGGGATGATTTGACCATAGATTTAATTATTTCACTAACTTATAACCCTAGGGTTTGAAATTTTTTCTCAGTTTTCATTGATTGATTAACTAAGTATGGTCATTTATTACCGATAATGTTTAGTATGACGGTGAAGTATATCATCAATTGTATTTTCAAAAGCTTATAACACAACATGTTTCATCTTATAAAATTATATGTAATAAATATCTCTGTTCTAAATCTCGGTTTTTTGAAGGATATTCATGAGGCAATGAGATCACATGTGAGTCTTAGTGAAGCCTACCACATATAAAATGATGACCAAATGAAGAAGGATATTCATATTAATGAATATAGGATATGATAGAGAGTTTAAAATTTTATTTTTATATAGGATAGACATTTAGATATCATTTAGTTTTCTTCCAATTATAGTTTCAAGTACTCTATTTATCATATATCAAATCGAGGCCCTTTATATCAAGATATTCCACTCTACCTTATGTTTTAATGAGTTAGGATGAAACTCTCTAGTGGAACCTAGCATATTCTACATGAAAACTAAGAATGCTGAAACAATTTTACTAAAAATAAAAATATATTAATGTCTAAATAAATCATATACCAATATCCAAAAATATACTTTTGAATTTTAAATGGGTGACATTGTGATTTTGATAGTATCATCCCTTTTTGATCATTGTCGATTAGGGAAGCGTTGAAATATGTACCCATGATACGTGGGTCTATTAGATAATGATTATGGAATTGGGAGGGTTTCTTACATATTGTAATTTTTACATTAGTTGGGGATCCATGATATGTTCCATGTCTCTTAACCAAATAGGTATCAACTAGATCCCACCCATGTTCCAAATTAGAGGGATATTGAATTCACACTGAATGTATCAATCACTAAACAAAAAAATGAATTATTAAAAAATTATTAAAATTGATTTGTGGGAGTTATTTTTATGTTGTTCGGGTTTTGTTGAAGAATGAGTCTAACCCATATGGGAGTTAGGAGTATGAAGCTCATATGAGGGAGTATTGACATGATTTATTTCCCAATACAATATGAGGGAGAAATTATTTGGGAGGAAAGCATTATATGGGGATAATTATCACACCCATTGTGTTATTTTATGATAAATAATGAAATATATATATAATTTTATTCTTACCATTCATTATTTGGAATTGTTTTTAAAAAAATGTTTAAAATTATGGAATAATAATTTTTTTGTGGTTGGCGTACAGTTATAGGAAACCATATAAGAACTATGTAAAACAAATATATTTATATTACTTGTGATTTTCATGGTTGTAACACTTTTCTATAAAACTAACCAATCTTTATGCCATGTAATGTGGAAATAAGTGAAACCTACATGGTTGGAATATAGAATGGAAAAACATGAGTCTAAAATTTATAATCTTCCGACTAACATTAAAAATTAAAAATAATAAAGTTTCCATGATTGAATTAAATTCCCAACCCATATATTTCAACTATGATCAACCATCATCCCCCTCTTATGCTAATGATAAACTCCTCCACTATTATATGTTCGATTTTCTAGGTTTTCATCAGTGGTTCATCATGGAAAATCATTGGTAAGTGATTCATTTTTCTCCACATGGATATTTTCTATTAATAAGAATGCATTTTTATCTAACATAAATCCATAAAGACCTTGGGTTTCCCTTTTTCATAATTTTTGTCTTGGGTTTGTGATTTTTTGTTTTGTTTTGAATTTTAGGGAACATTATTTCATATATTAAAGTGATTCCATCCATTTCATGTGGTTTTAAGGGATTATGGGAGGTAGATTCATTTTCACCCTTTTTTAGTTGAGGATTTGGTTATTTCCATTTTAAAATTAATTTCATGAAATTTTATAAGTCATAGTTTGTATGATTTGTGAACTGGTTTATTTTATGCACTTTAATTAAATAGCTTTTTATGCTAGAAAATGTAAAAGCCTTATTGTAAATGGGAACATAAAACTATTTATTAATTATTTGTTAAAATTAAATGTTCAAAAAGAATTTTTTTATTTTTTAAACCTCATGGAAACATAGGTGCTTATGTATAATATTCTAGATCATAACGATTTTGTTTCCAGATGTTTGACATGGATCTATGAACAAATTTGTAATTTGGGCGGCACCCCCACTAGATGATGAATTAATTTTATACTAGTCCTCTAATTGTCTAGAGATTTTATTCTATAGGTGATCCAGTCTTACTAGCCCTTAGGTGTACACCCATGTTGTATATATTAAAAGGAATGCCAGATATTTTTCTTTTCACTAGTATTTATATGATAAAATAAATTTATACCACTACTTGTTTCTGAAAAATATTTAAGGTCTAAAATATAGTATTTATTTTAAACTAGTATGCTTTAGTATCTCCAAAAATGTTATATATCTGCAATGACCCTTAATTTTAGTGATTATTCACATTTAAATGAAATATTTTTTGAATACCGTATTTAAAATGCAACACCAAACCGAAATGAACCATGAAACATTTTAATAAACAAATATAAATTTTAAGATATTTATATAACCACATTTTTATATATATTTCATTTTACTAATAATGAATCAATAAAATTCAATTAAAACTATTAAATAACTAATAAGATCACTTTAGGATTAAAAATGATTTTATTTTATAATTTTATATCTATTTGATTAATTTTATTTAAAATTTTTTTTTATAAATATTTGATACGAAATTTATATTAACCTAAATAAAACTTTTATTTGATAGAATATAAGAATTTGAAGAGTAAATATTCTAAAATTGTTGTTGATTAATGAAATAATTTTTTTATATTTTTATATTTTTATATAAAATTTAAATTCCAAGATTATATAATTTCTATTAAAATCAATAAAAATCTTTTTGGATTTATAATAAGAATATATATAAAAATTTGAACTTTTTGGATATTATGAAATATTTTATTTTAGGTGAATAATGAAAAATAGAGCCTTTACCTATATTATACCTTTGAAGACCTTATCATGATATAAGTATAAATTTCAAACCTATAAATCCTTTTTAATGAAAAAAAACATATGTATGTAGTAAAATTAATCATTGAAAAATATGGTTGAGTTTAGAAAACACATGTTTTCATTTTGAAAACTAATGTAATATTTTATCATAATTATAAATATTTTTCATCATTCTGTTAAAAATAAGTATTCTCAAAGCTGAATTACGTTTATGTATTTTGTTGAAATCCATATAAAAATTATTTTCAAATAATAATAAATTAATTTCATGGAGATAAATAATATTGATAATTTATCCAAAACATCATTTTATTCTTAAAATTAATTTTTTTTAAAAAATTGTTCTGATGCATAATGTCGTCTAATATAGAAATTAATTTTTTTTCAATCCCTTAAAATTTTTATTTGATTAACTAATTTTTATATTTCTTTAAAAAAATCCAAAAATATTAAAAATTTTATTTTCATTTTTAGTCAAAAAAGTAGTTACTGTGGTTAAAATTTTATTTTCCATTATAAAGATAAATTAATGTAAAAAGTGTTTAAACAATTTTAAAATAGAGAAAAAAATTTTAAAATTGTATTAAAATTAATGGTTTATGGATTTATTTTCCCTATCACATCTCCACTCCATTATTTTAACATTGGAGTCCACCTTCCATATGAAACATACACTCCTTTTATATTAAGAAGATATATTAAAAAAATGTTATTACATCCACTTATAAAAGGGTCCTTCCAATTACGCTTTAAATAAACACAAAAAATTCAATGCTTCAATGAAAATATTTCTTTATCACTTCTTATATTGTCCTATTTCATTTTCCTAATCCTTTGGTATATAGATATCTACCTCAGTCCTCCATTTTTAATAAATCTTCTATGGGAAATCTAAATTTCTCAATGTGATTCTTAATCAATCCCAAACCTCTTATATTTCCTTCAATTATCTTCAAAATATAATTTTACAATTATAATATATTTAAATAATTTTTTATACATAATATTTTTCTATTGTTGTTTGAATAATCATTTCAACCTTCCCCCATTTCCATAAGAAAACTGAAAATGTCATCTGTGTGTTTGTGTGAAATACTACACCCACAAAGCGATTTCTTTTTTATACATCACTAAATTAATATATTAATAAAAAAATATGTATTTACTGAATAAATATTGTGTTTATAACATTAGTAATAATCTTAAAGGACAAAAAAATTCCAACATTCATACCATTTTATGAAAAACAATGAATGTCATCGATGTGTACATTTAGACTACCACATCCAAGGAAAAACATGTTCTATTTTTCATTATACACATACATGAATGGTCATAAAATAAATTTTAGGAATATATATGATATTGAGGTGTAATATAACTCATGAATATTGATCTAAAAGTATAAAAAAAATTAATGATCATTATTATGCAATCCATTAATATTTGAAAATTACGTGAAACATGATCATCATGGATTTTATTCTCAAGAAAAATTCCCTTAGATCCCATAAAATAAAAATAAATATATATAAATTATAATAAAATTTTATTTCAAAAAATTATATAAACTGGGTGTTATAAACATGGTATTAGAAAATGGGTTGTAACGTCACCATTATAAAACATGTACGAAATAATTAAATCTAATATTATCCAATGATAAAAATTAGCATTAACTAGATAATGAGTGTATAATGAATGATTAAAATTAATGATTATAAATGGTAATAGATATTAATATGTTTTTAATTAGGTCATTAGATTTTTTATATTTTTTATAATAAGTAAGAAATCCCATTTATAGAAGTCATGATTAATGGTAAGGGGTTCTCTTGACTAGACCAATTTTCTCAATTCATAATTTTTCCTCTTAGAAAGAGGTTTTACAAGATTTATTTCATATATTATATGATGGTATTATAATTCCTCTCCTCCTTATTTAAATATGAATTATATTTATATATTTTTTCTCAAAAAAATTGATGATGATAATAATAATTATAATTATACCCAAATGAGTTATTTTTCATCCATATCCACATTCAATCTTCCCAGTAATGTTTTTATTCATTATTTATTAAATATAAAATATGAATTATTTATTTTGATATTTACATTTATATTTACCACATTTCCGATGAAATATTTATAAACATTTTTATGATGTTATTTTTAATAATGATATTTTCTAGATTATGGAAATTATTTTTTTCCTTTTTGATCATACAATTTTTCTTACACTCCGCATATAATATAGAAAACGTTTTTTTTTCATGAATCAGTTTTTAAATTTTTTTTCTAAATAATATTTTAAAAATATTTCATTTCAATGGATAAAATATAGTATTTTCAAAGGATACTTTTATGTAGTTCTATTTTCCATGAATTGATAGAAATATTTTCCAAAAAATCTTTTATATTTCCTTTTCATTTTCCGCATTTAATTATAATGGTAAAAAACAAGAAGTTTTATTTTATGAATTAATGTCTAAATTACTTGAAGAATTACCCCTCTTTAGTTATAGAAGTTTTGGTATCAACTAATATTCTTATCATATCAGGTTTTTTATACCATATGGAAGTGATATGAAACCCATTTTCATTCCATGGATTTTAATGATATGTTGAATGAGTGATATCTTATGGAATACATACATATATATGATTATGGGTGGGGTCCTATTTCATCCTCAAATATATTGGTTATGGTTTTTATTATATTAAATGATATATTGAAGAATAAACCTTTCTTGATTGGGAAAAAACATAAAAATTGGGCCTTCTTGGATCTATTCACACATTAATAGGTAGACATGCTTATATTTTTCTATGATATAGAAGGTGGAAAATCTCATATTTTATGAAAAAATAAATGGTTTACTGATTATATTTTTTTACAATATGATCACATTAGGTGACTATGTTTTGTGCTGTATTTTCATTCTATTATATTTTTCAATGACATTCCATATTTCAATGTCGTATTCCCAGGATTAAACTTAATGGATGATGTTTACTATATCACATTAATACACTATAATATATGTTTGTTTTATTTTGATAACATTTCTTCCTACCATGAGTTATGGAAAAATCTTATTATTTCATGTTTTATTAATAATATATTTCTAGAGTACTCATTTTATTCTATAAATATGAAGTAACCCTTGATTATATGTTTATATGTTTTCCATTAATAAGTATTGGTACTCAAACCCTTCTTATATTTCAATTACATGGGTTATGAAGATTAGTATAATATTTTAGGAGTCTATAGGGGTTTTATTGTGGTTAGATTATTGAAAAATTTTCTAATGTACTGTAAAATGTGTTTCTAATGTAGCTAGTTATCAAATAAGATAAATATTATTATAAGGGGATTGTGAGATAACATGGGATTTTTAATTTTTATCTTATAGAATTGATATAAAATAAATACATTTTTACCCTCAATATCCTTAGTTGGTATCAGAATATTGATTAGTTATTTTTAAGGATTATGAGAGATTCTTTTTGTATATTTTTTAATTATTAGTATTATATACCTTTAATGAAAATGTTAGGTATAATAAAATATATAAACTAACATCCTAATGATTTTCTAATGTATATATAATGCGGTTTTCTAAAAATATCATCCATGTGTGGATACTATAATTGGTTGTAGGCTCTAGTATAGATTTACCAAGGGGTAATTACACCAAAAAGTTGATTAAGTGTAAACTCCATCATCAACTTGTTCATGACCAAGAGGCTGGACTAAAAACCTAGGTTGACACTTCTGGAGGACATACTTTGGAGTTTTTAAAGATCTCTATGAAGCATTATAATGGATTTGCGAAAAAAATTATGTCTTGTTTAGTAATCCTAATAATATATAAACAAAAAATGACCTATATTATAACCTGGATATTTATATGCTTCGGGAAGATTTTTTATTAACAAATTATTAATTTTAATATAATATTTTTCATTTTTATGTGATTATATATTTTCCAAATTTAATTTTCATTTACATAAATGAATGGATGGAATAAAGAGGAATTACGTTAAAAATGAGTCAGTTGAGAAATTATATGATTGTCTTTATGAGATACCTAATGGGATGGTTTTGGGAGAATAAAAATATCCTAGACATTCTTATTGAAATATCCAAGGCTATAAAAATAATGTAAACTATATTGTTCTCCAAAATACCCTAAAAATGAAGTAAATTTCTATATAGTGTTTTATATGAAATCTCTAATCCTCCATCAGTGGACCTTCCAATCCACTAATTGCAGTGATGCGAATTAATATAGTGGAAATTATATTATTTATTATCCAATGCTCCAAAGATTAAAGGGTTGTTTTATACATTTATCATCTTGATAGTGAGTCTTACTAGTAATGGAATCCGAATAAGAATGAAATTAAAATTTAGGAAGTATATAATATAGAATTAGAGGAGAATAAGAAGATATTCCTCATAAAATATTTTCCTCAAAAGTTTCATAAAATTATGGAAAGAAAACTATTATTACTAAACTAAAATAGGATGAATCCAACATCACATAAATATAAAACATTATAATCCTTTCATGGTTTTCTTTTAGTTATCTATGATCTTGTGAATGAAGGAAATCATTTATTCATTTTTTAAAGCCATGTTTTTGAAAGGAATAATCCATAAGGGTATTTGGAATAAAAATATTTTTCTATATTATTTAATTATAGATATTGAAATTGGGTAATTCAATTAATCTATATAGAAGATATGGAAAGTGGAGTACCATAGAATCTCTGATGAAAGGTCACGTAGGAGGATAAAAGTCCAACTATTTACATATCAAAAATTTAAAAGGAATCAATTAAGTAAATACATTATATTCATAATAGATGGTTTTAATTTTGGCATACTTATCCCCTGATCTCATGACATTCCATTTTAGAGGAAATATTTAGTGAATGAAATTTTATAGGAAAAGGTCATAATTGATGCACCACTCACACTTTAGTTCTTCAAATGCAAGGGGGAATTACATAATTCAATTCCCTAAAACTAATGGATGAGGTTTATTTTTCAATTAAACCATTACATGGATCAATTAATACCCTAAACATACTATATATAATTGAAACTATTGAATTGAAATAACTAAAAAAGTAGTTAAAGGATAATCTAAAAAATGTTAATATACACCCTATTGCTTCAATGTGGGGTTCATCGGTCCTATTTTTCAGAAGGAAAATTTTATCAATGCATATTTTCACTAACTAATTGGATCTAAAAAATTAAATTAAATTATATTTATCTTATTACTCATATCGATGGCATGTTAGAAAAACTTATAAGATTGAAATAATTCTCAATTATTGACCTTCCATCATGATATTATCAATTAAGGGTCAATGTGAAGATATTTACTAGGAATAATTCCATAAAAGGTATTAAAACTGTAAATTTATAGTTGGGACATTTGGACTTTTAAATATCTTCTATATATTCATTTATATAGGGAATAGAGTATTTATAGGTTACCTTGATCAATATTTTATTGTATTCATAAAATAAATTCTCATTTATTCCATGTGTATGGAAATTCAGAAAAATTGGTTGATGACTGGGTTTAGGAACTTATTAAAGGAGATGTTATGTGCCAGATTTAGGATTTTTGTTTTATAAAAACATAACGCATCATTCATGGATAATTGAATAATAATAAATAGAATATTTGTAGATAATTCTAAGATGAATGTTATAGATTAATGGCCTAAAAATACCACTATATCTATTATCCATAGTTTTCATAGGTTGAAATAATATTACTAATTATTTGTGATATATTTATCATGGTAATAAAATCCACTAATAAAATTAACAAATAAGAGAGTAATGTTCCTCTAGATATAGTAATCTGATGAAAACCTAATGAAATTAATAATGTGGTCAGTCACAACCCCTATACATACATTACACATTCCTTGGGGAAGGGTTTTTAATATACAGTGCTTCTTCAAAGTGGGTATTGGGATATGTTATCATACATAATTGTAGGGTAATTCGTTGTTCCTCACTTTAACAAAAAAATCATGATTAAAATTACTCAATACATGATTTGGTGTTAACAACACATATCGTTGCATTAAAAATTTAGTGTTACAATATTTAGGGTGAGAAGTGGTATATATATACTTATCACAATAGACTGAAAAAAATATTTCCAAAAACATTTAAGAATAAGTAAAAATATAATATTGGAATTCAATATAGACTATGAATTATCAATACATTAGCACTCAAGGGTGGAAAATAAGGTGGAATTTTCATTGAGTTGGAGAGATCATATTACCATATACATGATGAGGGATGAAAAAGGAAAAATAAAGATTGATTTGGAAAGGGTTAATCATAAATTCATTTGGGAAGGGTGTCAGGGAATCCTATCCTTATGAAATTAATACTCAACCATCCATGAATATGAATATCATGAAATACTAGAATTATGAGGTCGAGTTATAGAAAAATATAGGGAATAATATAGAGTTATACATTAATAATCATGAAGATATAAATTTTGGATCCTAGATATGCATACCATGAGTATGATAACTATAGATTTGACATTAGAATAATTCATGTAGATTATCCTTATCTATACATCCAAGATGAACAAACATATATGGGGGTCTGAATAAAAACATCTCATGGGATGATATGAAGAATGATTTTGTAGAATAAATTTATTGATTCCTGGTATGTCAACTTGTAAAGGATGAAAAATTCTATGTGGATGATGGAAAGGTGACTCATACTAGTATGAAAATGGGATAAATCACTATGAATATTGTCTTACGACTCCCCCAGATATATAAAGTTCATAATTTAATTTTCTTCATAGTTGATTACCTTATTAATTCTATATATTTTATTACCGTCAATTAATATTTACTACTTGACCAACTATCCAAGATATACATATACATTATATTATGTTTGTTTAGATTTACATTATATATTGTATCTAATCAAGATTTTGTGATCACCATGATGTTATAGAGAACTCATCATCAAGAATTGTAGGCATGGATGAGTTTTGATTTTACTTATCACCGTATGATATATGGTCAATAGAAAAAGACCATTAAAACACTTGAGGATTTTCTAAGGTCCAACTTAATAAACTGTCAAGGATTGTTTTATAAAAATACCCCCCATGGTTATTTATCATATGAAAATTTCCCCTCTAGCATTTAGATAGACCCATATGAGCCTCTGTGTGGGAATACATTCAGGACTCTACTATGTAATAATGAAATTGGATAGAGGAAGCTTATTTAACATGAAATTTTCTATGAAATGATAAATAAATTTTAAAAATTTTAACATCATATGAAATTGAAAAAATGATGATATATGAGATATGCAGATAATTTACAATTATATCAAGAGTTTAAAATTAAATAAAGTATTCCTTTAGATATCTCCCTCGAATAATGTTATGAGATTGGGGATTAAATGGAAGCTATGAACTAGGTATATCGTTCACTTCACGATCCTTGATCATTTCAGTGTTACAGATTATCAAATAGAACTCTCGTAGGACAGGTCCTAAATACATGATGTCTTCCTTATATCAATTTTGTGGAAGTAAATTCATATCCCTTCACCTGTACTGAAATGAAGTCATAAAACTAAAATATAGTCTATAAAATGAGTAAAAACTAGTGTAGATCCAATATTGATGAGATATAGTTCAATGGAATAAGACCACACATCTAGTCAATGAACAAAGGTGGAATCATATGTTCTAAGAAGATATACGTTTTCAACCATATGATAATATTCTATAGAAAAAAATTATTTTAAAGGTGTTAAATGTACCAACCCATGATTTTAGTGTTTCATAATTTTTAATTAAACAATTTGTTAAATTAAATATTTCAAATGAAAAAAAAATTAAAAAAAAAATTATGAATAAATTAAAAAAATTTGAAATGTTTTATTACCACATTATGAGATATTATACATATTATAACTAATTCATTGATAACATAGTTAAATAATGAATAAGATCATTTTATGATTAAAAATTAATTTATTATGAAATTTTATTTTTTGTATAATATTTCATCAAACTATATATGTTATAAATCGTTCATATGAATAATATATTAACCATAATTTAATTATTAATTAATAGGAAATATGATTAAGAACATTCAATAGTTTAAAATTTAATTTTTCAAAGCAAACAATTTTATTTATATTTTTTTGTTTTATTTAAAAGATATTATTTTTTATTTTAGAATTTTAATTTTAAAAAATTGACATAATTTTTTAATTTATAATAAAAATATTAGATGAGGTTAAATTATTGGGATACCTGCAAATAATTATTTTTTGATGAATAGTAAAATTATATTTTATACATATACTGTCTATTTTATGAAATTATCTTACACTATGTTTTAATAAAATTATATTTAAAAGATTCATGGAAAATATTTAATGATTAAATTGGTTCATATAATATAGTATTTTTAATTTAAAAAATACAGACTTTTGATTTTAAAAAATAATAATTCCTATTTGCTAATAGAAAATTGTTTTTAATCTCTCTTTAAATTAATATTTATCAAGGTTGAAATTTTTTTTTCTTTATTTGGAAGCGACATAATTACTATTCATGTGAAAATAAACAAATTAATTTTATCAAATAATTTTTTTTGATGATTTTATACTGAACATCATTTATTATTCTTAAAATTACACATTATCTAAAAATATTTGTATGTGTATTATAAGAAAATATTAAAAATATTTTTCTCAACCATAGAAACATCATTTAATAAAATGGTTTCCATATTTTAATTCATAATTTCAAATATTTATTAATAATATTATGATAATTTTTATTCATAAAAATTACTTACTGAGGAAAAAAATGTAGTTACCATAGTAAAGGTAAATTATGCTAAAAGAGTTTAACCAAATGTAAAAGAGTTAAAACATGCTTATCATAAGTCATAAAATTAATTGTTGAGATAGGTATTGAAAAAACATATCTCTTTTCCATTATTATCCACTTTGGAGTGATCTTTCAATATAAAACATGTTCTCCCTTTGTATTGATAAGTTACATTTACAAAATAGTCATTCCCTCTATTTATATAAGGGCCCTTGCAGTACAGCTTCAAAGTCACTCCAAAATTAGAGAATGTACATTTAAACACTTCCATTTTAATTTATAATATAATAACCTTTAAAATTTCCATTCCTCTAGTGGAACACTCCAATATTATACAATAAATACTATGTTGAAAAGCATACAAGATACGTAACACCGATCATAAACAAACCGTGAAATATTATTATTTAAATATGATGATTATAAAAAAATGTTGAAATGATAGGATTGAGAAGGAATAATGATATTATGATATATATATATATATTCATTATTATCAATACACACTCATTGATTAATTCTTAAAAAATAATAACTCAATCATTAGTGAAGTCCATTAATTATTTAATATTACATTTACTTCAAAATTTGTATTTATTACTGTTTAGGAGTGAATACTATAATTAATTTTGGGAAGTTTTAGAAATTTTTTATAAGAATAATATGATTTTTAAATAACCATTTTAAAATTTTCTTAAAGTGTTTTTTGGGGATTTTTCTTAAAAATATTGTTTTCCCTTGTGATTTGTTAAAAAATAAAAATTTTTATTGAAAATTGTATATTAATTTCAAGAATATAGAAAGTTTAATTTTAATTAAAATTTATTTAAATATATAATTAGCCATATTATATTATTAATAATAAAAATAAATTCATTTTAATCAATTTTTTGGTTGAATTTATTTATAAAATAATTTTCATACTTAAAAAATAAATGTTTCTAATTTTTTTTGGTTTCCTAATTTTTTTTATTTTCAAATTAATATTTTCCACTTATAGAAATTTAATCATGAAAAATGGATACAATATTTAGAATCATGAATTTAAATTTTTTAAATAATACACAATTCTGATTTGTCCTTATCAATAGTGACCACAGTAAATAATTGTCAGTATAGTAAGGGTAAATCTGGTAATTAAGGAAAATATTATTTGTTAAGGACTAAAACATTAACCTAACACTTGGATTTTTCATAATAGATGAATGGATTTTGGAGATTCCCATATATTTTTCTAAACTATGGAATTTTGGAGGCATAATTATTTTATTTTTACATTTATAATATTTAAGTAAATGATAAAGTCAGAAATATAACTCTCTTATTTTTAATATCTATATTATTTTGTTATTGGGATGATAAGAATATAAGATCATTACTAAATTGATATTTAAAAGATAAATATTTTTTGACCATTGTTATTTTTTTAATTTAATCAACTATGGGTTTTTATGGACCAAATTTCCTTTTAGAGTGACTATATTTATGCATAAAAGGTAAAATCCTTCTTATAATGGTAATTGAAAAAAATGGTTAACATAGGTTAAAATAATGTGATAAGGGTAAAAACACTACCTAAAATTTTCTAAATATTATTTGTGGATATTATTTCTACGCATCAGCATAATATATTTAAATTGTTTATTTTTTATCCTTTTTCTATGAAAATAAATTTATAATAATTTCATAAATTCAAAGAGTGCCCCATCTGATATAAAAGGGAACCTCCTCTTATATTTTAATAACACCTAAAAATTATTTTATTTTTAAAAATAACAACCAAAATAAGTTCACAAAATACCTTCTAATATTTTGTAGGTATTTGGTTTTTTGGAATACTATCCTTAAATGATTTATGGTGTACAAAAAGAAATATTTCAGAAGAAGTGTTGTCTTTTTTTATGTTTTAGTCTTTTTAATTATTATACATCCTTCAATATTCTTCAAAAATGATGATATAAAAACATAAAAATATCATATTTACTAAGATTATATTATGATTTAGGGAATATCCTATATCCATTTCGTTATTCAATATAATTTGAATCAAATGTGTCTTTGTTTGTACAATGGACTGCCACCTTGGGAACCAATGTAATTAATTTTCTGTCACCACATATCAAAGATAGATACAATGGTGGATTTAATTTATATATATGATATTAATGATACATTTCTTAATCTATAAGATTAACATATCATATATTTCCTTACCTTTTAATTAATTGAAAAATGAAAATGTCATTAATGTGTATGTATGGATTACCACATCCACAAAGCGATGTGATACATTTTTCATTATCAAATTCCATGGATAGTAAATATATTTTCATTAAAGAAAATAATATTAAATTTATTATATAATTTTATATCAATAAAGATAGAATAATACATACCTTCTTTTTATAATAGTCATTGAAAATGGAAATGTTACACATGTGTACGTACAACCAACCATCCATGTGACTGAAACACTGTTTATTTTTGATAACCTTATTTCATGGTTGGTTTTAAAAATATAATTTATGTATAAAAATGATAATTATTTTATGATTATTATTCAAAAGATGATAAAATAATTACATCTTTAATCATTTCCAACATACTAATGTCAATTTGGACATATGAGCTTAATAAAATCAAAATTGAATATGTGTAATTAATTGATTAATTAATTGAATATGAAATGGGTAATTCTTATTTTTATGAAATGCGATTATTTTTCATTGTGCGTGATATATAATCATGAACAATTATTAGAGGAGTCCCCATATAAAACTCTAATTAATTGGATTAATATTTTGTCTCATGAGATAATATGTATGATAATAGGCAGTAAACCTAATCCACTATGGGACTCTACCCACCATGTGATGTTGTATTGGAACTTATCCTTGACTTATTATTATGTAATTTTTTATTTTTCTTCCAAATTTTCTATATTTACATGATCTAATGATTACATGGTATTTTTATTATTCTCCCTTGTGATTACTTATTATCCTTATATTTCATGACCAAATTTTATACCTTGACATGCATGTTATTATTCCTTAACATTTTCATACCCTTATATGGATTTTTAGATCAAATTTTTGTATTTTTATTCCTTAGGTTATCTCCCAATGTTTTATGAGATCAGTTTTATTTAGAAACCCATTATGGAGTTTTAAATAATGAAAGTTTATTTTCATGTGGATGTTTTATATACCTATTATTCTAAAAGATTTAGGTCATTCACTACATATTTTTTATTTAATGTTTATTTACACTAATTTTTTTTAATAATATTTTTATGAAATCTTGGGTCCTTATAGTGGGTAACATAGGATGATATAGTTATTTTAGGGTATTATTACTAGAATATTTTTTAGTGAACCATAAGGATGTGTTTATTTATAGGAAACAAAATTATATCATCATGTATATCATAGATTAAAACATAGTGACACTTACTGTAGGTTATTTTTTATTTATATGTTATTCCTTATAAGTTCATAGTTTCCCATTTTATATGTTTATTTGTAAATTTATTCTCAACCAATTTTTCCTTTAATTTTTTTTGTGACCGGGGATGAGAGGAACCATTCTAACAACCAACATGATAGGAAATATGATGTTTACAATACTAATATGCCTAGACTAATGGAAGTGGGATCCCAAAACATCATGGAAATACCAGCTCAACTGAATCATGTTATGAATAATAAAATGAATCCAGTAGAACACCCACATTCACCAAATAATGTGAAAGTTATAATTTGTACTTTAATTTGACAATGTCTTCCTATACTTAGTGGATCTTTTGATCTCCTCAGTATGGAACAATGAATTAAGTCCATTGAGAAGATATTTCTTCATCTTTAATACATATAACAAGAGATTGTTATGATATAAATTTAGCATATGGATGGTGGAAATGATTAGTGGTGTATTCTAATTAATAACATTAATTATAAAGGGATTTTAATTCCATTAAATTTGAATATTTGAAGAATGTATTTTTCAGAAAATATTTTCCCTGAACTCCCTATCTTAAAACTGATAGGTAGTTCCTCAATGTTGTAGAAAAGAAAGATGACTCAGTTTTAGCATATAAGAAAAAAATCAAAAGTATTTCATGTAATTTATATATATTTATAATAATAAATGAAATTAATATAGAAAATTTATTTAGTGGGATAAATATGAGTTCATGAATAGATTTTGTGAGTAAGGACTTTGACATCTATGAAAAGACTATTCAATGTACCCTAAAATTTTAGATGTAGGGTGGCGTGTCTTAGTGGTTTCATGGGACTATAGAAAAAATCATATAATGAAGTTTAATTTATGACTATCCACACCTAAACCACATGGTGGGATGAAAACCAACATTCCACATGTCAAAAATGTAGAAATAAGCATCCTATAAACTTTCTCAAGGGAACCAAAAGATGAATCAAATATATAAATGAATGGAATATTGATAAATAATAAGGAAAATATTTGATGAATCCCAATAATTATATATAGAAAAAGAAGGTCTAGATCAACACTTATGCTATTGTACAATGATTCAACTGCAAGTAGTGTTCTAATTATGGAAGGGAACTCTGTAATCCATGGTTTTTTATACACAATTAATTGAAACAACCTCCAAGGACGATTGTGAAAGGAAGGGAATATACTATTACAACTTTTTATATGGATAGAGAAAATAATGTGGTTATAGTTATGATAGTTATTAATTAAATAAATGTAATTTTTTTGGTTCTACACATTATTTCATATCTTTCTCGTTTAGTTGAATGATTCAATCCTCACCTAAAATCATGGGAGTTGAGCTATCTATTAGACCATTAAGTGAAGTAATTTTTTCATCCAAAGTATATAACTCTTCTTCAATAATTTTATATGTTCTTAATATTCCAGTAAACCTCATTATATATATTTTATTATAGTTTGATACCATATTGGTTATGGATTTGATATCTTTATATATAGAACAAATCAACTGTTGGGAGTGGGATATAACTCTTCCAATCCCAAGTCATCCTCTAAATATATAATAATGTAAGGAGGAGGATGAATATACCTTGTAATATTATACTCAAGAATTCATATTATTGACTTATAAAAAGTAATATCTAGAAAAAATGAATTATACAAAGGATAAATTCTTTCTTGAAGATGTTCCCTTTATGATATATTACACTAAAATATTCCCTGAAGATTTTCCTAATTTCCACTCAACAGATAGGATGAGTCCTAAATAAAAACTATATTTAGATCTCTAATCGTATCCAATAGTCTATATTTTATAACTCTCATTAGGTTTGAAGTACTAAAAATTAGTTATATAACAATATAGATAAGGGTTTTGTATACATGAGTGCTCTATTGTGGGGTGCACTTGTCACATT
The DNA here is from genome assembly GCA_963277665.1 of Viscum album. NCBI lineage: Eukaryota > Viridiplantae > Streptophyta > Magnoliopsida > Santalales > Viscaceae > Viscum > Viscum album. The sequence goes on from OY728166.1 coordinate 1,025,688,742, forward strand.
CATCAATAATAAGGATAGGTCAATGCATGTTTGTATTGATTATTAAGAACCCACAAGAAATTAAAGATAAATTATTTACTTCCATGGATAGAATACTTGTTCAATCACCTAATTGGGGCCTTGTAGTTCTCTAAGGTGGACCCTCATCAAGGATATTACCAATTCAAGGTGAATAAGGAAGATATTCTGAAAACAACATTTCAATCATGGTATGTACACTATATGGTCATAGGGATCCCCTTCAGACTCAATAATACCCCAAAAATCATTATGAAAATAATTAATAGAGTCTTTATAGATTTTCTTGATAAATTTTGGTCTTATTTATAGATTAACATACGATACACTCCAAAATTAATGAGGAATATTAAAATTATATTGATACTATGTTAAAGTACTAGTGAAATGAAAAACCATATGAAACGTATAGTATATATGAGATCTAAGTGATGAATGTATCATTCTTGGGTCATGTAATCACATCTTAATGGATATCTAATTACCTATATAAGAAAATGGGAATTGAGGAGTGACCTAGATAAGTATCTGTATCAAATATATAGAGTTCTCTTGGAAATTCTAGGTATGACCGATGCTTTTTAAGAAACTTATCATGACTATAAAAATCAAAAACCAAGCTTACATGGAAGGGAATAAATTTATTATAAACGTTTGAATGTGAAGAGATCATTAATGATATAAAAAGGATTGTCCCACAACATTCATCACTCTTTCCTCAGGGGGGAAATTGTCCTTTTATATATATATGATTTGAAGAAGGTTTTGCGTTGTGTACTAATTCAAAATGAATAGGTGATAACCTATTACTCAAGTAAGTTTAATGTTAATGATAAGAAGAAATCAATACATGATATAATGTTTTATGTAGTGATATTTTCATTGGAAATTTAGTGATAATATCTATATCCAGAGGAGTGTGACATATATACAGATCACAAGAGATTAAAATATATATTCACAAAATTGAATCATAGTATGTACTAATAAATATGGTTAGGGATAATCATGTACATTGACTACTTAATCCTCAACCATCCAAGGGAAACGAAATGTGGCATATTCTCAAAGTACAAGAGATATGAAAAAAGTATCATAGATGAGAATTTAGAAGTATCCAATCCTCCTAGACTTAAAAATTATAGTCATGGGAATCATAAAAGAAGTAACATTATCAATCCACTGTAAAATGAATTCTCATCTATCCCTCTAGAAGAAGATAAATGGTTCTCAATGAGATGATGTAGAAATTTAGAAGGTGGAAAATATAAGAAATGGGAAATCATCAGATTTTATAATTGACGAAGAATGAGTTATAATATCTGGGTCATGACTATGTGTACTATCAAATCCTATGATAAAGTAGATGTTTAATGATGTACATAGAATTAACTTCTCCATCTACACCATGAGAATGAAGATATATCAAGATCTATAAAATCACTATTGGTTGGACAATATAAAGAAGTATATTATAGAACATACCTCAAAGTGTATATTCTATAAACAAGTGAGGGATGAAAGGAAGGATTATTAGGAGATGATGGAACCATTAAGCATACCAACATTGAATTAGAAAAACATCACCATAGACATTGTCACTGGTCTTCTGAAGACACGAAGTTAAAATAATTCAATATAGTTTATATATAATAATTAAAAAATTCTACACATTTTCTTCTAATTTGATAGGAATTATCATTCAATAAAATTGTAACAATATAAATTACATAGGTGATGCATCTATATGGATCAAACCATTGTATCAAACCGATATTTGAGATTTACATCCTTGTTTTGGAAAAATGTCTATCATTCCTGAAATAATGATTTTATTTTTAATGTGTATTATCACCAACAAATTTATTTCCAATTTTAGTGGACTATCTAGGCATTGGAAGGAATTTTGAGATAATTTTTAATGTACCTCAATGGATTATAAGACAAATATCTTCCTATGCTTGAGTTCATGTATGATAAGACCATTCACTCAAGAATCCAAATAGCTCATTATGATTCCCTTCAAGGGAAGAGATGTAAAAAACCTATGTGTTGGGATTATGTTTGTGAATAAAATCTATTGGGGTATGAAATGGTTGAGGAAATGGTAAACAATGTCATGACAATTTAGAAATGCATCAAGGCTGTTCAGAGTCGACAGGGGACTTATGATGAAAATAATCAACAAGAAATGTAGTTGAAGGTTGAGAAAAATTTTTACTCCCTTTATATTCATAGAATATAGTTATAGTATTTTGGGAGAAGGTAATTTTAATTACATGGTAAATTACTGTCTTTGATATTCATGATTGCATCAGAGATTTGGACTATCCACTAGTACACCCACCAACCATTTCTCTATTACATAACTTATTCTACACACCAAAAGTTTTTTAGGGTAATATTTCTTAACAGGGAATAATGATACACTCAATTATTTAGAAATAAAAATAATTTTTTATAGTGTATTATATATGTAATATCGTGTTTAAATGAACCATAAATTATTATTATTTAAATATGACCATTATATGGTAGTTTTTGAATTTGAATGTATGAATACTATTAACAAAATTATGATATATATATATATAATTTCCAAATCAATTAAAATTTATTGATTAATTCATAGTAAATAATAACTCAATTTTTAGTAAAATCATTTTATTCTTCAATGTTGTGTTTTCTTAAAAAATTGGTTTTATTTATTTTTTTGAACATATATTATAATTAATTTATAGAAATATTTTAAATTTAATTTGATAGAAAGAATATTATTTTTCGAATTATAAAAAAAATATTATTATTGATTGAATATTTAGTGTTTTTTATGAAATTTTGTTTTTCTGATGAATAGTGACAGAGTACATATTTTTATGGAAAACTATATTTTTGTTTGAAGCATTTACAAAGTTCAGTTTTATTTTAATATAATTATAATGTAAAACTATTTCCCTTTTATATTATAAATGATATTATGTTTATTGGAATCATTTTTATGGTTGGATTTGGTATAAAATCAATGATATACCGAAAATACATTTTTTTGAAAAACTATTTTTTATTGTGAATTTCATTTTAATGATAATATAATTTATAAAAATACATAATGATGAAATATGAAAAATATATTCAATATTTATAATTTTTATGTTTATATATGATAAATACTAATCTTTTATTTTTGACCTTTATGAGTATTATCCATAAATATAATTATTTCTTCAGTAAGGCTAAATCGGGTAATTAAATATAAAAAAAATGATAAGGACTATAAATTACCATCAAACATGCCTTTATACTATTGGATGGGTTTTTTTTAAATTTCCATTCAATTATAGAAACACATTCAACTTGGTTCCATAGTTCATCAATTTTTACTTTTATAATATTTATGTAAATTATATAGTAAAAAATGTAACTATCTTATTTTGAATAACAGTAATATTTTCTAATAGGGATAATAGAATTATGATGAGAAAAAAATGTCTATTTGAAAGATAAAAATTATTTTATCTTGTTAGTTTAATTTTATATTTTTATGGTTGAAGTAATTACCTTAAATTATTATGCAAGACCGAAAAAATATCTGATTAATAGGGAAACAAAATAAATTATTGTAATAATACTATAAGTTATGTAATTTTAATTAATTTATATGACCCATGATTTTTTAGAATCAATAACATATTTATTATATTTTTTTAGATTATATTCTAATTCAACAATTTTCATGTTGTTTACAAATTAATAATAAATGAATAGTTCCAAAAATCACTGTAATGTTATTTTAAAATAAATAAAATTTTATTAAATTATTTAAAATTCCTAAAAATACCATACTTTTTTCCATTTATGTTTATATATTAAAAAATATTAACTATCATCTATTAAATTACCTATTATCCTTTTATAGTAACTATATTGACCTTTAAAAATCAATACATAATTGATGTGATAATTGTTAAAAAAGGAGTAACATAGTATGAAATAATGATAGAAGGGTAAAAAAATGATATATAATTTTTAAAAATTTATTATATAGTATTATTTGAACCCATAATAATCAAAAAATTTAATCAAATTATTTTTGATCTTTTTTCACAGAAAATTAATTTATACCAGTTTAATAATTTATAAAATCCAACATGTCTATTCCCCTCACTTATAAAAGGGAACCTCCAATCCTCTTTTTTTACACATAAAATGATTTTTATCTCAAATAAGTCATACCTATATCACTTAATAACATTATTCCAAACAATCTATGTGTCTTTATTTGGTCAGAATACCATATTTATAGGGTTTGTGTTTCAAATAAAAGGATGATGTCCGAATAGAAGAAAAATCTTTTAATAAAATAATATTGATTTATTTATTCTTATACCTCCATAAATATTATTCAACCATGATGATATAACAATACTATTATCTACCATATACTAAGATATTAATATTATTAATGTAATAACCTATATTTGTTACATTCTTCTATAAAATGGGAAACAAAATCGTCATTTAAGTGTACCACTGATGACCGCCTCGTGAACTAATGTAATCATTTGTCCATCACCCCTTCTAAAGAATCAATATAATTACATATTTAATTTATAAAAATATTATATTAATGAAATATTTATCATTATTAAGAATTTATATATTATAAATTTTATTACCTTTCCATTAATTGAAAAATTATAGTTTTATTCTTGTATGTGTGTGGATTACTACCACCACGAAGAAATGTGATTCATTTTTGATTACCACATCACATATAGGGTTTGATAAATTACTAAAATTTTAAAACCCTTTTTTAATACCTGATACTTTGTAATAATATTTTATTAATAAGTTTTAGATTATTGTTTTTCTAGGTTCTGAGCCATTGTAGATAAAAATAGAAAATTTACTCATGCTTATGTACGACCTACCATCTTTATGATTGTATCATAATACATTTTACTTAACTGTATTTCAAGGATAGTTTTCCAAGTATAATTTATGTATATATATGAAAATTATTTCATTACTATTATTATGGTGATAATGGAACAATGACCCATTTATCATTTATCAACCTCATGATGTTATCTTGGAACAATTATCCGAATATGATCAAAATGTCTGATGAAAATTTACTTGATTGTGTAATTGAATATGAAATGGTTGTAAATAAAAGTTAATAATTGACATGAAGTTTTTTAGTGAAATTAAATAATTATTAAAAAATATTATGATAGAAGATAAATAACTTATATATCTAATCAGACTCGAGGTAAGGGAATTCTTCGAACCACCATTTTTTGGGTTACAACCTATATCTCTCTAACCTAATTCATATTCATCTTTAATGTAACGTCATTATTATAAATTATATATATATTTTTCTCAAATATAAAGATAGCTTATTCCCCCATTTTTATAGGAGGAATACATACATTGTTTTCATTTCCCAAATGAATTATTTAAGAAATATATATTTTTCATAATATGAGGAAAGATTATGAAACATATTTCTTTCTATAGTTAATTATTATATTTATTCATTATTATTTATTTTATTTTTTTGGAATTCCTATTCATGAACATGTTTTTAAAGGGTGCACCATATAGTTCTATAATGCATTGGGTAATGCTTTTGTCTCATGGGACATTATGTATGGGATTATGGAGTAAACCTAATCCATTATAAGACTTTGTACACCATGTGCAATTATTTTGGTATTTATCATTGAATTGTTATTATGAATTTTTTTGGTGCTAAATTTCTAATGATTACACGATCTTATGAGACTATATTTTTAAGTTATGATCATATTCAATTAGTCAGGAACATTCTCTTTTATGATATCATGATAATCCTTGACTCACATGTTAGGATTAATTAACATTATTATCCCCTTACATGGTTTTTTAGCTAATATATTTTTTATATTTATTCCCCAAGTTATCCAATATATTTTTAGGATATCAAAAGGATTTAAGATATTATTTTAAAGATTCAAATAATGTAGTTTTTATCACATGGATGTTTCATATACCAGGTACTCCAAAACAAGTATGAATTTTGATCCTTATTTTGTTATTGAAGTAAATTTATGTTTAAATAATATAATAATATATGTAAAAATTCTTGGGTCCCATTATTTTATCACTATATGTTTTCACAAGTCCTATATTTCCATTTAAATGTTCAATGGAAAACGCATGTTCTTAACATGACTAATATTCGTTCTCTGACCACTTTTCTTTTCTAAATTTTAATTCCAAATTAATGATTTGAAGTATTAAAAAATTTGATCATTATTATTATTATATAAATTTTTTTGATTATAGGGGATTAATCATTATCAATAGTTCATTTTTCCCTTATGAAAATGAAAACGTCATCAGTATATACACACATACTACCTCTTCCATGGAGTGAAATGTTTAATTTACTTCACCAATATAAAAGTCTTGTTAAGACGTGGTATATAATATATAAACATGATATTTATAAAATTATTAATATATTATAAAGATGAACTAATTATTACCTTTTTTTATTCTACAATAAATGAAATCATCATTCATGTATACGTATAGACAACCACCTCCATATTGTGACATTCTTTTTTTTCATTATCGCATTAAAATGACGGTTCTAAAAATAAATTATTTTAATATATATGATATTAAGTTGTAATATAAAACAATAATATGGTTATGAAATGATAATACTAAAATCAACGATCAATATAATGTAATCATCTAATACCAGTAAATGACCTAAAAGATACTCACCATGGATTATTTTTTCATGACCCATTCCCTTTGTAACCATAAAATAAACATGGTAATTTATAAATAATTGAAAATATATATTTAAATATTTGTTATGATATGTTAATGATGAAATTGGTATCAATTAATGGTGTGATATGTCTCCATTATTAAACATGTACAATACAGTTGAAATTTAAATCACTTGATAATAAAAATTAACTTCAACTAGATAATAAGAATATAATGAATTATTATAATTAATGAGTTGATATAGAAATATATTTGAAAAAAAAATTAATAGTTTATTAATATGGTTATGTTTTTGATACATGATATTACAACACTTTCACTGAAGCTGACAGTAATTGTTTTGGTGTTTTATTAACTCAACTTCTTTTCTTGAGTAAAAATTGTTCCAATTTGACTAAGAACTTACATGATTTATTTATTATATTCTATGGTGTTTTATTAACTCAATTGTACATTTTATCTTATACTTCACATTTCCATTAAAAACATTTATTTATTTTCCATGGTCAATTTTTAAATATATTTCAAATTAATTTTAGAAAATATTTTATTTGTATTGGAATAAAAAGTTATTTTTCAATGTGACTCATAACTTCTTCTTTTTATAAAAATAAAAAAAATTAAGGACTCTTACATTTCATTTTCATTTTCCTCATTAATCCCAAATATCTAAAATCTATGGACATATATTCGATGAATCACCTAATAAATAAATTTAAGAAAAAGAAATTTATTTTTATTGAATTTTTTATATTGATCACTCATCTTTTGAAATTACATTATATGATACCATTGATAAGTGATATGAATCCCATATTATTTAAATTGGTATTAATTATATTATTAATGATTGGTATCTTATGTCGTTAATATATTTATATCATGATGGGAAGGTTCCTACATCACCATATAGTGATTTTTTCGTGGTTTTCATTTCTCATGAGATTCAAAATCATGGAAATTAATATATTTGATCATCAAATTAAGGTTGGACATGCTTGATTTGACAAAATATAAAGGGGACTCACACATGGATTTTTTCAAAATATAAATGTTGGTCTTGCATGGTTTTTTGACATCATAATGGGTGGAAATACATTTATTTATTCAAAATATAAAGGGTATAATTTTTTATATTTCATCACAATATGATAATTCAATGTGAATCTGTTTCTTTTTCATAAATGAATTTCATGATATGTTTCAATAAAATTTCATACCTCTATCATAATCCCATATCTAAAATACATGGAAAATGTATATTATGTTACATTATCATTCTATGCTACATGATTGTTTGTTGACGTTAATAGTCCTACTATAGTTAATTATATATAACTATTATTTAAATATTGTTTTTATGAACGTGTTTCTTCCATAAACACATTTTATCAAATGATTAAGATCTAACCCCCCAAGTATATGTGTAATTTTTTTTCCTTATATGGTGTTTATGCTCACTCTTTTCTTATTATTCTATTTTCAATGTTATAAAGGTGATATTATAAAAGGGGGTATGGTGTCATTCAATTGATGATACATTCTCAAAAGAATTTTTAAACATTTTTTACATATTGATAATGTCCTTTATGATAGTAAGGATTAATTTATTAGGATTGTTAAATTATATAGTAGTTATAATGATTTTCATATGAAATTGATATAAAATTAAGATATTTTTATGTTAGGTTTCATCACTATGGAACCCTTGGTGGAACATATTGGAGCTTGATATAATAACACACTATATACAATAATGGGTTTAATAAGATGCTGTTATACTTGATGTATGAAAATTTATTTCAACACTTGTAGGTGGTGGGTATTCATTTTAGCTTCATTAATGTGGTCGAGGTGATATTTTGTGAGTGTTTTCCTAGTGTCACATGGTGATGGCTAGCATATTAGTTTAATTATTTTTGTATAAACATATTTATACCTAATATAAAGTCTCTAATTAATCTTATCAGCTTATCCACATATTCATTTTTGGACATATGATATATTTTTCTTTTTTTATCATAGCACGTCCTATGATTATTTTTTATGATTTTCTTCATCCATTGAAGTATTTATTATTATTTTATAATTTTTTTATAACCCCTATGTATGGTAAGGATATATTAGGTTCTCAGTCTGGACACTTATTATATCATTATTCTTTGGGAAAAATAGTACCAAAGGATGGTACTTTAATGAATAGAAACTAAGTGCTAGCCTATGGGGATCAAAAATTCCCTTTGATCCATTTCACTGACAATCATAAGAGTTTAGGTAAGGTGGATAACAAGATTTTTTTTTCAAAAAAATCATAATAATTATAAAATTTATATTCCACACCTACGAGATCCTTCCTGGAAGAGGATTTAATATTATTCATCCCAAACGAATGATGATTGAATTAGACAAGACTATAAAGTTTAGATTAAAATATAAATTTATTCTTATATGGACACAATGTATATAAATTTAATTATATTTTACAATATTATAAAACCCTAGATTATGATTTAATCATATATTGGCACAACACATATCTTAATTTTAACCACAACATGACTCTCATGTAATAAGAATGTTAAATGGTTGTAAAGGGTTTCCATTAAAATTTAAAAAATGTTGTTCAAACTGAGACGTTTAAATGAATTCTAAAATCTTCTCACCTACATTATTTCAAGTCATTATGCTTTAATAAATTAATATATTTTATTATAGTAAAATATTTTATTTTATGATATTTTTCAAAGTAATGATTAACTATTCCAATACTAAAATATAAATTTCATAGTGATAGATTATTTTACTAAATGAATTGGTATGAATGAAAATGAGTCAACTTTGGGTTGGTTTGATAGGTGATGAAGTTATGAAAAAATTGTGTTTTTGGTAAATTACTCAGAAATCAGTGAATTATAAAATAGGATCCATATTGTGAGTCTTATGTGATCTGGGTAATGTTATTTTTTAGGATTTGAGTGGAGCTTTTAGTAGTGGATAGAATTTGGAATTTAGTTTTTGTGTAGAATATTTTATTGTTCATGGATATTTTCTAGGTTTATTTGGAAGAACCGAATATGGAGAGTTAGGGATTGTTTTTGGATATCCATTAATAATATAAATACAGGAGACAATTTGGGACATAGTAGTCTTGGGATATTAATAAAACAAATGATTAGTTTAGATTTTACCACGTAATTGGGCCATTACATCAGGAATACAACGAGATGATACAGAGGATAATGAGTTTTTGGGGGATTCATCAGTTAAGAGAAATTTTTTTAAAGAAATTTCTCAATTAATGTAAAATGGGTTGATATATATTTATGTTATTATTTTGGAAGTTATTTTAGAAGTGTAAACAATATTAAAATATATATAAGTGGTAGGGAATTTATTATGAATATTTATAAATGTAAATTTTTTAAATATGTATTAAAAATGTGTATTTGGAGAAAACATATTTGACAGAAATAATTTAGAAACCTTTTTTTAATATTTTTAATCGAGGGGAAATATCACACCTAATATTATTATTATGAGATAATTTTGTTATGTGTTTCTTTAATTGAAAAAAAATATGGTGAATGGCATGTATATGGATTTTTTCTTGAAAAGAAGTGATATAAGAGAAATTAAATGGTTATGAGTATGATTTGAGAGTCATTATTACATACCAACTTTTTCACTATTGAGTTACTTCTTTTATACCAAACTCTTAAAAGATGTTACTTAGACCCCCAAGGGTTATGCTCCTAATCATGACATAAAGATAAATTATCTTTCTCTCAAATTGGGTTTGTTTATAAAATTCAAGAATTATCAATTATCAATGATCATCAATGATATATTTGGAATATGGATGAAATCCGAATAATAATATATTTCCCATTTAAATAGGATTAAAATAATTATAATCAATGGTTCTTCAAAACAAATCATTCACATAGAAGATAAATAATTTTCAAAAGAATCCCTTTTCAGCCACATGAAGTCATTACAATAACACATTCCTTAAAATCCATGTAAAATCACAATTGATGAACATTATTTTATCCCACAATATTTTCAATCATTATGGACACTTAATACTTTCATGGTCTGGGTCTTACAAAAGAAGATTTTTGAAAAATATAGTTTTTGATGACTATGTGATATTAATGCTTGTAAAATTTTGGATTCATTATGATCTCATTAATTCCATACAATATAATTATTTTTGGAAGTGAACATTGTCATGGACTACTTCCTTGGAAAATATACCCGTGAATATTGTGGATATTCTATTATTCATTGAAATAGACATTGATAATGATAAAAAAATTGTCTAAGAATTATTATGGTTATATGAAAATAATATAAACTCAATTATTCCAGCAAATTATAGAGAAAAAAGATGATAGGAGGACCACCATGAAGGATTTTTTTATCATACCCCCTACAAAAAAATATCACAGGTATATCAGTAAAATTCATTCCTGAAGGACCCCTATGATTCCTATCTTATGTAGGGCCATTCATGTAAATACCTTCATGAATAGCCTTCAAATCCTGACATCAAAAATTGTTTCTTCTCACAGGACACCAATTTTATGTGAATATTGGGGTTCTGGAGTACATACTCTCATGATTCCCAATAGTCTCATTTTGTGAAGGATTTGACCTATTATAGTTCATTTCATGAGAGAACCCCATTATGGTTAACCAAGACCCATTCATTTCCATTCTTCCATCATAATCATTCATTTGGGATGGGTAACCTAGATGAACTCGTAGGTCCCATTTTGATAAGGTCCAAAAAATGAAATGTATATTCTAGAAAGACATCCTTCAGGAAATTTTATGATACATGATTGGGTTATGCACCCCATTGTGATCCCATTAAATCTAGACTTCACTTGATAATGGATTCTAATATGTTTTTACTATTAAGTCAATAAGGACCTTGATGAAATAACAATCATGTATTCCTTAGATAATGAGGGTCCTGATCATAGAGATACTATTTAATCATTACTCATATCAAGATACTCTTCCTAGCTACCCCATATCATGTGTCTTATGAGCCCAAGAATCTATAAGAGTCATTTTTTTCTAGTCAATAACCCAAAGTAAAATTTATGGGCCACTTACAATGTTTATGATGTGAAAATTTCATTCACCTAAGTCACTAAATAATCTAAAAACCTCTGCAAAATATGGTCATAACCCTAGACATATCCTTCTTGCAAAAAAAGGCAGGGGACACCTATTAGGTGTACACCATAAATTCATAATTATTAGGCGATACTCTCTATTATTATAGTCATACATTGTCAATAGGGCATTTTACTTATGATAAACCCTACCACAATTGTTTATATTAATTACGAGTTACATCACACCCACTCATTTATACTAATCAACCAATATGATGATATTGAAAGTGTGAGCATGCATAAACACCTCAACAAACATTTATTTGAACTTTCACCTTGTAATCCACTAAAATGGATATAAACTACTCTGATGTAGTCATGAATTCATTACCATAAAAGAAGCACATTAATCCTTTTCTCATGACCATAAAATGTATTATGTTACCTATTAAGTGGTACATAAATATGAAATTCTTGAGTCCATTCATATATATATATAGGTAGAACCTCTCATGGGTCTAATATAAAATCGATAACACACACCACCTCCATGGATCATGAAAAAGTTCATAGTTTCAAATATTATGGCATAGGACCACATCCTAATCATCTAGTAAAATAAAAATTGGGATTTGATAATATATATAAATATTCACACTAATTTGTTGAATCATTTGACAATATTCATGGCTGTAAAAAATATTATTATTACCCAGAATGATTCATGAATATGTCCTAAATATTTGATATAATAACAACACATAGATTAATCCCACCCCCAAAGTTTGATATGATCCTAAACTCCCATCATCATGACCAATGATAATCCAAAGGGTCACAAGTAAAACCCCAGTGACCACCTGCCTTTGGAAAGAAGTATCACACTAACTCAAAACATCCATGTGAATACAAACAAATTTTAAATAAAACATTGAACCAAATGTGAATCCTTTAACCATTGAGGTGATTGATTTTTCTATGAACATATACATGTGGTATTTAATTAACATGTTTTTTTCTAGTTATCCCATTTATGAAAACGTTTTAGAACACTCGAGAGTCCCCATTAATTCAAAATGATATTACGAGGTGCAAGGATCAATTCAGAACTCTCCCAATGGAAACTCCATCATCTATGGTTCCATATGCATGTTTCATCCATGATGAAGGTCATGGTGCCACAAACTCACCGGAAATTATCACTGACAAGAACAGTTGGTGTTTTCTAATAAATGAATTGACCCAAGATTATTATCTCAATTGATTCATCAGGACATTTGAGGAATATAATGAAAGGATATTTTTGATGAAGCTATGTCAGTCATCCCACCAGTGATGGACCACAAAGTACAGGTGGAACTAGTTGACACATTTAACCTCTTTTAGGGATTATATTAGGATTATAATAATGTGTATTCATATTACATGATGTTCTAGAGAATGATATGAAATATGTACATAGTGACTAAAATTTTTTACTTGAGGGATCTAACTAACTATCATCATCACCAATGTATTGCATCCCCACTCTCTTAAGAAAAAACTAGAGAGTTTACCCTAGGGGTATCAACATCAAAAACCCAATCTAGGAAACCTAGGAGGGGCCATTAAGGATAGATATCCATAAATACCCAATAATATGATTATATCCCTAAAAAATTCTATATTCAGGGGAATTATCATATTTCAACTCATAGAGGCATCTGTAGATAGGCTTATATTCATGAACCACTTTAAATGATGTATGTACATCAACATATTATGTTGGAAGAGAATGTCAATGCATATATACATGCTCTCATTCAAGAGGATCATTTATATATGTGAATAGAATTATAGATGTCGACTCATATCATAGTTATCATCTATATATTTTAGTGGGATGATATCCTCACTTCCACCCAAAATATATTTAATCATTTTATAATGGGATACTAAGAGTACTTTCACATCCCCATTCTAGTAGTAATAAAAGAGGGATCTAATATCATTTTTAGCATCAAAATATCACGTCAACATATCCTATACGTAACTCAAAATCAAAAAATCATATTTACCCACTTCAAAGGACACTACCATATCCCAACATAGACATAGGATCTGGATTGTATATGTGTCCTCATCAACATCCATGATGATTACTAGCATATTCTAATAGGAACTCAGGATTCTGATCATGTCTCGGTTTCCATCGATGTATCATACATTAATATTCTTGAAATTCCAAAAGAGAAGGCACATATCCCTACTACTATTGAAAATATTCATCAAGATATGTGAACGTTAACAAAGAAATCACCTAGAATGGACATCTCTAATGATGTTCTATGTCCAAATTACACGAATCTACATATAATCTAAGAACTAATGCTAGTTACTAGGTTGAAAATATCTAGAAGGATATATCACATGGGATTATCTAAAATTTGGGATTACAGTAATATAATTATTCCTTCTGATGTTTTATTCACTTAATAACATTGATGTAATAGATTATGAATTTTTCGTCTCTTTATTTATTGGAGAAGGTAACTATAATCATGGAGATAATCCCCATAATAATATGATAAAAATATATATAGTTTGTACATAGATCACCCTCTATAAAGGTTATCCATATGAATTAAAAAATTCTAGTCATGATGTTCTTCCAGGTGATTCCATCGATGAAGTCCCTCCCCATAGTATAAATGTCGATCGACCTGGAGGTCCTATCCTACAATACATTAATATCTAGTAACCCTGATGTTCTTAAACTTATAATCAAAACCAAATATTATGAATATTTTTCCCATAGGTTTCATTTTGAACAACCACTAACCCAAAAAAAATATTCTAATAGTATAAAGGTTCACCCCATGTCAAATCTACATCAAGGTTTCCCTCATATTGTGAGGCACTAAATATTTTTAGTCTTGATACACCTAGAACCTCATAATAAATTGATGCTTTCTCCCATTATAATGGAAGATTTAGGGTGAAAATAATGGTTTTGATCCTTCCCCAAACCATAAAACCTTTTATGAAATCTATGAAGCACTAAATATTTTTATCTCCTTGAGAATGCAGTAATAAAATGACCACTTTGGTTACAACAAGTGGAAAAATTCCACTATGAAGAAAAGTATAATTTTATGGTCATGTCAAAAATATTTTACTTTTAAAATAGTTTTACGTAGATTCTAGACCACGATCACTCACCAATATGATATACTAGATTCATGAAAACTAGATTATGTACCCTAATTTCATAACAACTTATGGGTGAATATCCATTATCTAAAAAAATATGTCTTATGGGGATCACACCAGCCATGTTATAGAAATAATTGATCTCATATACAAATTTTACATTTCCACATCCTTAGTAACATAATATCAAATATTGGGAAAACAATAATCAAACCTATAGATTTATTTACAAATTAGTATAAAATATATTATAAGGATACTTTTTATGACCCTAGTGGTCTTAAATATCATAGAATAATAAAAATATATAACTATAAATTTCATTCCAATTACCAACCAATAAATACTGACAGGGAAAAAATCATGCATCATACTTTCCTTTAGTTATTTATCATACAAATACTCCAAATATTCTACTTTATTCATTCAATGAAATTCCACAACCCTTAATTTCTAGAAGAGTTACACTAAACAAGAATGATTCATTAATTGTCTCTTCCATATAACTACTCAGAAGGTTAGAAAAACACCATATCAATAGAATCTATAGTATGCTATAACAAAGAAGAAATTATTGGTAAGTAGCTCATAGATTGACCTTGAGAAAAACTAGGATCATGGCTATGTAGATGATTTAAATGAATAATTTTTAGTGATAATAGCTACCTTAGTGGAATTATAGGAGTGACCCCAACCAATAGATGTAGGGAAAATTTTAAAACCACCCCCATCCTTGTGATCATTAAATATAATGAAATAAAAATCCATAATAGTGGCAGGACCAAGAAGACCCCAGCCCATAGTACTAAGAGAATTATTAGATCCTTATAATATGTAAAATATGATCGTTTACATGGTAGGATTCATTTCATATGACACACCTTTATTGTTTATCTCACATTACAATTTCTATTCCTCATTAGGAATGAATTAATTCAATTATTTTGAATGATATATCTGGATTACCCTATATAAAAAACATTTAGGGGATCATTATAGAGAAAAGTTCATGCCTCATAGGATTTATAAGTAAACATGACCCACCATGACAAAAAATTTCAAATAATACAATGATTTTTAACATGAGAAATATTGAGTGGAAAATAAATCCCTAAGAAATATTATGTGAATAATGATGTGATTCTTGTTTTGAAATTTTGATTATTTAATTTCATTAGAACCAACACCACGGATAAACAAATATGAGACTAAGAAGATGGAACATGATAAGGAATCATCAATTTAGAATGTGGACACACTAAGATGTATGATAATGGTGTTTGAATATGAAATATAAGGTATAATCAAGGTATAAGATCTCCTCAAAATATCCTTTTGTAGTCTAGAAGATAAGATTCCAAAATGTATAATGTGAAGAATGTTTCTACATTCATTTCCCACCCACTCCAAAAATAATCTAATCCCCTCTTCATTGTGGAAAAAATTATTCTCTATGAGAAAGACCTGGAAAATCTGAGATGAATCAAATCAAAATTAGTGAGAGGAAATATTATTATTGGATATAAAAATAAGAAGAGTATAATGTTAGTCCATGAATTTATATATGACAAGAAATATTTTCTTATCCCATAAGAGTAAAATCAATCTGTCTGATTAGATCTAGGTCTAGAATACCACTTTATCTTACTACTATAGATTTAGATTATCAAAAAAATCCTTTAATAGTGAAGAAAATGAGACAATGTAAAGTGTGTGACCCTAGGAAAGAAAAACCTAAATATTATTAGTAGGAATAGGTTAATTAACATAGGTGAACCATGTATTCCTAGCATACATATTACATATATTTAGATGAATATTCTTTAAATATTTTAATAAAAAATTCCATATATCATATAATATTTTTCATTTTGATATTAGACACATAAATAAAATATTTTATAACATTTCAAATATCATCCACATGTATTAATCTCACATAATAACCACTGAGTGAAATCATTATTTTTTAATTTTGAAAAATGACATTTACATTTATTGAGAACCATACTGATACCTCAAAATTTGATATTTCAAAAAAATAAAATATGTCAAATTTTAAAAATAAAAATTATTGTAAACATGAGAAAAACCAAAAATTGATGCAAAATAATCCTTATTGGGGATATATAATTGCATCATCTATAAAAAAACTACAAAAAAATGCCTATATCATGTCAAAATATTTGACAGAACCACCTCTAAAAAGAACACTCATACTACACCTATCTATCAAATAAAATATAATCAATTAAATTAAAAACACAAAAACCAAATACAACTTTGATCATGAATAAATAATAAAATTTGAGAAACTCAAATGTAGATAACCACTAGTAAAAACAATCAATGGAAATAAATAGGAATTAAATAATTCTAACCACTACACACATAAATAGAAAAACCCAAAATTACAATACCATCAACCAGAACCAGCCTCACTAAGAATTGTATTCATCTTATGAAACACCAATAAGAAAACCAAATGAACATTAAATATTTGGATAAATTCCCAAAATCCCCTAAAACAATTCCAGAGAAACTATAGAGTAAACATTTACTGAAAAAATGAAAACCAAAATCCATGGAAAATTAAAAATTTAAAAAATGATCAGAAGAAGGCTTTAAAAATGACATACCAAGATACCAAAACACCTATCATGTATAATAAAATATAAACTATTTACCCCTATAATCTATATCTCCCCCTCTACTACCATATAAATGTAATATCTTAACACCTAGTCACCACCATGTTAAGGAAGATAGGTCATTTCCTCATGAGGTTGAAAGGACCCCAAAAAGACCATAAGGGAACATCATTGAAGACATAGGAGAAAAACCTAATCTGAATCCTCCAATAAGAGTTTTCAAAAAAACTAAGTAAAAAGGGTAAGGATGAAACCGGTTTATATAAAAAAGATATACACAACTAATTTGGGAAGATATATAATACTTAAATAGGAATGAGGAGAAATGAAAAAAACAAACCATCATAGGATAAATATCATACCTTAGACAGAAACATCAAGAGGAACATAAGAGAGAGGGAAATATAAAACTTCAATGAGGATCTCCTCAAGAGAAATAGGAGATAATAGTATCATGGTCAAATTTCTCACATGATAACCATTCAGATGCATCATGAAAAAAAAATTCATCAAAAAATTTGTAGAGACCCGAATCTTGACGTACATTGACATTACATTACATTTTCGGAATACTTAGTACATAACAAAAACACACACACAAGGATCGTAATAGTTTAGTGTCTTTGGAAACTCGGAATATAATCTTCTAATCTTGGTGAAAGATCTTCAACATCTCCCATAAAGATGTTATTTTTTTATACCTAAAACCTTTCTTTATATCCTGGGGGAATGAAAACATAAAAGGGTGAGCTCAAATGCTCAGTAAGGGTAAACAAAAGAAATATCAAACACATCATAAGAACATAACATTTTGAAAATCTTAACCTGCAAAAGAGAGCATAATTTCATAACATGGGATAAATCATGGCAGTGAAATGTAATCACAATAATCATAACATAAAACATGAAACATTGTGTCATACACACATAAACATATAGAATCATATCTTATTAGTCAAGACTCATTGCCAAGACTATTTTAGTGGACAAAGCCCTTTTCTGAACCGAGTCACCCTCGTTTCAGTCCTGTTTCACTGAACCGGTATAACCTACTGTTCCAGCCATGTCTTTCTCATGAGATATAAATTATTTACCCATTGAATTGGAGGGAGATATAGGTCCCACCCATCTCATAATGATACCATTCTTATGTGTGCCACAAAATCATAAACCATACATTATAGCATAACCCATGTAATAAAAATGGGAATCTTAAACATCGTGACATTATAAAACAATTCCTATAAGTTAAGGAATTCATAAAAATATAATTCCATCACAACATAATCAAATCAATGTAATAATAGGGATAAAAACAGATCCCTTTATTATCTTAGATGGAAAATAATTTTGATAAAACACTTGAACTCCATTCTTGAGGAAAATATCCTTTCTGCATCAAAAACACTTTTCCTTTCTTAACATGTCATACAATTATAAACTAAAAGAAGTTTATTAAAAATAAACTTGAAAAATTGTAAAGGAAGCTTCTTGGAAATAATGTTTTAAAAATCCATTCATGCCGTATAAGTTAAAAAAACATTCTTTGTACTTTTGTCGGAAAAGTCAAAAAGTACCTCGTATGAAAAAAGACAAAAGATTCCTTTCATATCATTTTCTAAAAAACTCACCGAATGGTAAAATTGGATTTAAACAATTGTAGGTGTATGGAAATAATATTAAATATTTAGGAAACATGGATGTGGATGATAAAATACACCCCAGTAAATACCAAAGTATAAACAATCTCGAATAAAAATGAGATTGTGATATTTCCATTACCTTAGGTCCGACTTGCTTTGTAAGTTTCTGAACCTCATGTATAATGATTTAAATAATGTTATTGACTTATTCCAGAATCATATTCATTGTTATGATATCATATATGGTTCACTTATGACTTTATATTACCCGTTCTTTTGTAAATTCCATGTTAAAGAGCGTTTTGGGTAAAATTGTTTAATTTATCGTTCGTGTTTTGACTTGTAATTATTCATATGATTACTTTGATCATGATTACTTAATTACAGAATATAAAACATGATTCATATATATATATATATATATATTCATAATATACATATATATAATAAATAAGTAAATGGAAAGAAATACACCGTTCATGGAGACGGTAGGCCGTACGTACGCATGAACGCTGTTTTCGTTTCCTTATTGAGTTGAACAGAATTAAGTAGATGGAATACATATATATACACATAAATACAGTATCATTGTTATGTCATATATTTCATGATTACTTATTATATATACTTTATAATCATTAATGAATGGTTAAAGTGGAGAATGAATCTCATCGCGTTCTGGAGACGGTAGTCCGTACGTACGCACGAGCGATGATATCGTTCTCATGATCGTGGGACTGTATTGGAGTGTATGTATACTATTTAAGAATCAATATAAGTTTAAAATAATAATATATAGTTATTATTTACACCATTATACCCATCCAAGTAAGGTGGTGGTGGAAAATAGATTTCACCACGGCGTGGAGACGGTATTCTGTACGTACGCATGCGCAGTGATTTCGTTTTCCGTAGGATGGATAGACGGTGAAATAGGATTGTTTCATAATTATAATAACATATCAGTATATGAGTGATACTGATGTTATTACTTCATTATGAAACAATCTAAGAAGAAGAAGTGGAAGAAGAAATAAAGGTGAAAGAATCGGTAACAGAAATTACCTCTTCTTTGAAGCGCCTCTTTGAGACCTCCTCTTAGGGCACTAAAATTGGTCTTTGAGGAATACCAGAACCTCTAGGATGTTTCTAGGGAAGTGGAGAAGAGAACTTGGCAGGGTTTTGGACGAGCTTTAAGGCTCAATGATGTGTGAGGAAGAGAGGGAGGAGGTGCCCTTTTATAAAGGAGGAGAGGGGCACCTTTGGAATAACTAAAAATATTATTTTATTATAAAGTCAATTTCGGTTTTAAATAGTTCCAAATTGATTTATTTCGAGGATAAGGTGGGTATGGGTCTAAATCCTCTCATCCAATATGATTTAGACAAGTTTAGGTTATTATTTTAACCTTATCAATTAGATTTAACTCTAAGTTAAATAATTTAACTTTTACCGTGTCTTTTTGTTTTCTTACACTATATGGTTAATAAACCTACTATATCAAGCCAAAAGAACCCCAAGTTGTTTAGTATTAATATATATAATCTTATCTAATTAATTTGGCAGAACCTTAGATTTTTAGGAATAAAATAACAATTAATAATATAATATTTGTTTTAAAAACTATTTTATGTCAATTTTGACACTATTTTGTACATGATTTTTATAAAATTCATAAAAGAATGATAAGTTCGAAACAAGTTACTTAAATCAACAATAACATGTCATATTAAACTATAAAATTAGTTTAAGTCATAAAAAGTCTCAAAATACATTTATTTGGGCATTTATAACATCAATTATGTCAATATTTCATTAATAAGACAATTACTGAATCATCTTTGTGTCATAATAAATGATAATTATTTAATCCCTAAAAATTATAAATAAATTCCTATGATGTAGATAATTGTATTAGAGTTCTGGATACTATTCATTTTCTAAGTTTCATGGAGTTTATCACTAGATTAAAGTTATTATACTTATAATATTTAAGAAAGTGACATGTTGTCACATTCATTGGTTTTAATAATAATTAAATTATTTTCATTGAAAAAATTTAATTAAATGAATCTAATCCGACACTTAGGTGATATGGGTCGACTTTTAGTCATCCAATAGGATTTTGACATTTGTTAGGGTAATTTTAAAATATTATATTTACCCTTAATTACCCGATTTACCTTTAACTATGGTAAATAAAATTTACCGTAGTTACTATTCATAATTCCCAAAAATAAAAAGTAGCTTATTAACATAATTTGGATCCATTGATTCCAAATATGGAATCCATTTTTCAAAATTCAATACACAAAAGTTGCAGAAATTAAATTAAAATTAATCTCGTTGTCGAAAGAAAATGGGTTTTCTTTAAAACATTGCAAAAGATTGAATTGATTTAACCTACGAATTCAAGGTAAAATCAATGCTAATGTCATACATTATATTAAATGGTAAAAATATATTCTATTTATACTTTAAAACCATTCAATATTATAATTTAACCACATAAGATATTACGATGGAAAAAAGTTGTTTTTAATTAAAATATAGCGTGTTTTTACTATTCATTAAAATATGAAAGTTATCGGAAAAATATCAAAACATTATCTACTGTAAATTTTTATATTCTGATTCAAAAGAAGAATATTATTTTGTCAAATTTAACTTATAAACATGTCAAAAACTATATTTAAAGTGGGTGTGCCATCAAAAGGCGGCAAAACTGCATTTTTTGAAAAATACTTATTTTACCCGAAAAAATTATTTTGTTCTTATACCATGTTCTAGAAATGTGTAAGATGAATAATAATGTTATAAAATTAAAACTTTAGTTAACACTATTCATAACGGCTAGTTCATGACAATATTATAATAATATATCGTATTTTATTAAAACCCAGTATTGCGTACAACACACGCTATCAAGGAAGGTCGCGATTGCGTGTAATGCAAGCCAAGTCAGGGTTGCGTGTTGTGAAAGAATTCTTCGTTGTTTTGTATAACAGAATCCAACCATATTTCATTTATACATTGAATATATATATATATATATACTCAATGTTGCGTAGAATAACTATTATCAAAATTTTGTGTAACATGATCCAAGAATAGTGTTGCGTATACTGCAAGCTAATACGGTGTTGCGTATAGCGCAAGGTAATCTTGGTGTAGAATACAATACAAGACATTAATGAAATTAAAAAGAATATTTTTCATAAAATCTCGGGGTGTTACATTCTACCCCCCTTAAAATGAATTTCGCCCTCGAAATTCGTTGGGGTTATAAATGGTTTACTATTCGAAAGTTTCTTTAATAGAAACCCACATCATAAAAAGGAATACCAAAACCAATCTTTTAAAAAAAAGCATGAAACGTAACGGTTTCCCAAATAAACTAATCACTGGGTTTCCACATAGGTTAAAATATGGATATGGAAGAGAAATATAACCATCATGTTCTGATGGAGAGTGGTAGAGAACATGGCTATGGAAAAGCCAGTAATCACAAAGCCATAAATTTGTGATGATCTAAGGTACCATATGATTCATCAGATATAAGAGCTATAGGAAAACATTTTTGATTTTCAAGATCATTTTCCTAAAGTTGATGAAATTGGAATTAGAAGAAATACTTTCGTGATTTTGGTATAGTCTCACCGTTTGTCGTTATTTGGACAATTTCCACTTCATCTCTTAAAGAAATGAAGTTGAATTTGTCATTCGTGATGTGTTAGCAGATCATGTGATAGAATTATGGGTCATTCCATCTATCTCAAACAAAAGGTTAGAAAAGTTATCAAAAAATACACAAGTCCATCTATAGTGAGATTCGTCATATATGGTTCCTAAAATGGACTTATACTTCATATATCATGCTGCGTAATATAATAAAACTAGTTTCTACTAAAAAGGGACTTCCTGTAGGTCAGGGGTAGGCGATAAAGGCTAGTCGCACTTCGGTTGTGGGTTCGATTCCCGTAGCCTTGTCTGACGCGATGGGATGTCGACCGTCCTGCAGGTTGTCCTTTTTCTAAAACTATATTACTATAACATCCCATCAATAATATCGAAAAAAATTCTATCCTTAAACAATACTAACTTATATCCAACATAATCCATTCCAATCCTTAGGCTTATCCATAATACTTCAGTCCACTCTCATAATATAGTGAAAACGATTACCAGAGATTTAATACCATCGTTGATCCCCATATATCATAAAATATGTCTTGTTGGTCACATTCCAAACATTCAAAGGCCTTAATCATGTACTCTCTTGAATACCCATTGAACCTTAGTGAAAACATGAATGCAGTTAAAAGTTAACACTTTCCACATACCAAAATCCTCAAAATTCTATATACTCAAACCATGATATCACTTAGTCCTTATATCAATCATGAGCTCATGAATACTGTTAAACATTTCGTTTTCTCGTTTTCCCTTCATTATGCGCATATCATCTTATTTCCAAAAATATCTCAATCACTTTGAATACCACATTAGACCAATACATAAATATTCCAATACATTATGTCACAACATTATTTTGGAATCCCATTACATAAACACTTAATCATTCCACCACATCGTTGTCATATTCAACATCGCCAATAGTGATCGCATGTGACTTCCCTTTGTCCTTTGCCTTAAGTGGTTGCTCATGTCGATCATCACTAACCCTTGGATTAGGGAATTTATTAGCATAATGCCCCATTTCCTTTCACTTGAAGCATTGAAGTGTTGGTGGTGCGTTCTCTGCAGTGTTTGCTTTATTCACATCATTAGAAACCCTTTTTCCATTACTTCGACACTCGGCTGCTCGATGACCTTCGTTTACACACTTAAAACATTTTCTAGTCCCTTTAAGACAATCTCCACCATGCTTCTTTCCACACTTTGTGCATACGGAAACATTCATCTTCTTTTCACCAATATTCTGAGATTTCTCCTTGAACTCCATCTTTTGTTTCTTGTCAAAACCATGAGATGGATATGTAACACCAACTCCCATTTCTACCTTGATAGCATGACACACAATTTCTTCATATCTACTGAAGTCTCTTATAGCTAATGCCCTTCGAAGTCTTGGTTTTACGCCACTGAAAAATCGATCAACTTTACCTTCAGGTTGGATGATAATGCCAGATGCATACCTTGAAAGTCTTGTAAAATTCGCTTCGTATATACCAATAGATTCATCATCCTTCTGCTTCAGCTCAAGAAACTCCTTTTCCATCTTTGTTCAAAGAATACGAGGGAAGTACTTACTGAAAAACAATTTCTTGAACTCATCCCATTCCATGGACTCAATTTCATCTCTTGGCCTCGTGTTCTTGATAAGATTCCACCATTGATCAGCTTCACCTTCCAAACGATATACTGCTAAGATGACTTTATCATGCTCAGAACATTGAAGAACTGAAAATATCTTTTCAGTGGTACTGATCCATTGTTTAGCAGCAAGTGGATTAGAAGACCCACTGAAATAAGGTGGACGTTGCCTCATGAAGGAATGAATAGAATATTTTTCCCTTCTATGATCATTTGGAAGTCCAGAATGATTCATAGCTTGTGTAAGTATAACAATAAGATTTTTCACTCCATCTCCCATAACATTTGTTTGATCAGGAGGGCAATCATTTCATTTCCCATTGCATTGATCAACATAGTTCCTTCGGGTTCCAGCCATCGTCTAAAACCCAAAACGAATAGTGTGAGAGGCAAAAATCATGCTAGGGAAAACAACATAATAAAGGGGGAGTACCTTCAATATCTAATATCATAGGTTTAATTCTATGATCGTTAGCATAATTCTAGTACTATAACCTATACGTATACTTAACCTTAGGGACATCCCTAGACATACCGTAGAAATATCTCTAGGGATCTCACTAACATTTTTGCATCCTAGTTTCCAAAGTTTGACTAAAACTTTCCTCTGATACCAACTGTAGAGACCCGAAGCGTGATGTACATTTACATTACATTACATTTTCGGAATACTTAGTACATAACAAAAACTCACACACAAGGATCGTAATAGTTTAGTGTCTTTGGAAAATCGGAATATAATCTTCTAATCTTGGTGGAAGATCTTCAACATCTCCCATAAAGATCTTCTTTTTTTATACCTAAAACCTTTCTTTATATCCTGGGGGAAAGAAAACATAAAAGGGTGAGCTCAAATTCTCAGTAATGGTAAACAAAAGAAATATCAAACACATCATAAGAACATAACATTTTGAAAATCTTAACCTGCAAAAGAGAGCATAATTTCATAACATGGGATAAATCATGGAAGTGAAATGTTATCACAATAATCATAACATAAAACATGAAACTTTGTGGAATACACACATAATCATAGAGAATAATATCTTATTAGTGAAGACTCATTGCCAAGACTATCTTAGTGGACAAAGTCCCTTTCTGAACCAAGTCACCCTCGTTTCAGTCCTGTTTCACTGAACCGGTATAACCTACCATTCCAGCCATGTATATCTCATGAGATATAAAATCTTTACCCAATGAATTGGAGGGAGATATAGGTCCCACCCATCTCAAAATGATACCATTCTTATTTGTGCCACAAAATCATAAACCATACATCATAGCATAACCTATGTAATAAAAATGGGAATCTTAAACATTGTGACATTATAAAACAATTCTTATAAGATAAAAGAATTGATAAAAATATAATTCCATCACAACATAATCAAATCAATGTAATAATAGGGATAAAAATAGATCCCTTTATTATATTATATGGAAAATAATTTTGATAAAACACTTGAACTCCATTCTTGAGGAAAATATCCTTTCTGCTTCAAAAACACTTTTCTTTTCTTAACATGTCGTACAATTATAAACTAAAAGAAGTTGATTAAAAATAAACTTGAAAAATTGTAAAGGAAGATTCTTGGAAATAATGTTTTAAAAATCCATTCATACCGTATAAGTTAAAAAATTTCTTTGTACATTTTTCGGAAAAGTCAAAAAGTACCTCATATGAAAAACGAAAAAAGATTCCTTTCATATCTTTTTCTAAAAAACTCACCGAAGGGTAAAATTCTATTTAAACAATTTTAGGTGGATGGAAATAATATTACATATTTAGGAAACATGGATGTGGATGATAAAATACACCCCAGTAAATACCAAAGTATTAACAATCTCGGATAAAAATGAGATTGTGATATTTCCCTTACCTTAGGTCTGACTTGCTTTGTAAGTGTCTGAACCTCCTGTATAATGATTTAAATAATGTTATTGAATTATTCCAGAATCATATTCATTGTTATGATATCATATACGGTTCACTTATGACTTTATATTACCCGTTTTTTTGTAAATTCCATGTTAAAGAGCATTTTGGGTAAAATTGTTTCATTTGTCGTCCGTGTTTTGACTTGTAATTATTCATATGATTACATAGATCATGATTACTTAATTCCAGAATATAAAACATGATTCATATATATATATATATATATATATATATATATTCAGAATATACATATATATAATAAATCAGTAAATGGAAAGAAATACACCGTTCATGGAGATGGTAGGCCGTACGTACGCATTAACGCTGTTTTCGTTTCCTTATTGAGTTGAACGGAATTAAGTAGATGAAATAAATATATATAAACATAAATCCAATATCATTATTATGTCATATATTTCATGATTACTTATTATATATACTTTATAATCATTCATGAATGGTTAAAGTGGAGAATGAATCTCATCGCGTCGTGGAGACGGTAGTCCGTACGTACGCACGAGTGATGATATCGTTCTCATGATCTTGGGACTGTATTGGAGTGTATTTATACTATTTAAGAATAAATATCACTTTAAAATAATAATATACAGTTATTATTTACAACATTATACCCATCCAAGTAAGCTGGTGGTGGAAAATAGATTTCACCAAGGCGTGGAGACGGTATTCAGTACGTACGCACGCGCGGTGATTTATTTTTCCGTAGGATGGATAGATGGTGAAATAGGATTGTTTCATACTTATAATAACAGATCCGTATATTAGTGATACTGATGTTATTACTTCATAATGAAACAACCTAAGAAGAAGAAGTGGAAGAAGAAATAAAGGTGAAAGAATCGGTAACGGAAATTACCTCTTCTTGGAAGCGCCTCTTTGAGACCTCCTCTTAGGGCACTAAAATTGGTCTTTGAGGAAGACCAGAACCTCTAGGATGTTTCTAGGGAAGTGGATAAGAGAATTTGGCAGGGGTTTGGCCGATCTTTAAGGCTAAAAATTGTGTGAGGAAAAGAGGGAGGAGGTTCCCTTTTATAAGGGAGGAGAGGGGCACCTTTGGAATAACTAAAAATATTATTTTATTATAAAGTCAAGTTCAGTTTTAAATAGTTCCAAATTGATTTATTTCGTGGCTAAGGTGGGTATGGGTCGAAATCCTCTCATCCAATAGGATTTAGACATGTTTAGTGTATTATTTTAACCTTATAAATTAGATTTAACTCTAAGTTAAATAATTTAACTTTTACCCTGTCTTTTTGTTTTTTTACACTATATGGTTAATAAACCTACTATATCAAGCCAAAATAACCCCAAGTTTCTTATTATTAATATATATAATCGTATCTAAGTAATTTGTCAGAACCTTAGATTTTTAAGAATAAAATAACAATTAATAATATAATATTTGTTTTAAAAACTATTTTATGTCAATTTTGACACTATTTGGTACATGATTTTTATGAAATTTATAACAGAATGATAAGTTCGAAACAAGTTACGTAAATCAACAATAACATGTCATATTAACCTAGAAAATTAGTTTAAGTCATAAAAAGTCTCAAATTACATTTATTTGGGCATTTATAACATCAATTATGTCAATATTTCATTAATAAGACAATTACTGAATCATCTTTGTGTCATAATAAATGATAATTATTTAATCCCTAAAAATTCTAAATAAATTCCTATGATGTATATAATTGTATTATCTTTCTGGATACTATTAATGTTCGAAGTTTCATGAAGTTTATCACTATATTAAAATTATTATACTTATAATATTTAAGAAAGTGACATGTTGTCACATTCTTTGGTTTTAATAATAATTAAATTATTTTCATTGAAAAAATTAAATTAAATGAATATAATCCGACCCTTAGGTGATATGGGTCGACTTTTAGTCATCCAATAGGATTTTGACATTTGTTAGGGTAATTTTAAAATATTATATTTACCCTTAATTACCCGATTTACCTTTAACTATGGTAAATAAAATTTACCGTAGTTACTATTCATAATTCCCAAAAATAAAAAGTAGCTTATTAACATAATTTTGATCCACTGATTCCACATATGGAATCCATTTTTCCAAATTCAATACACAAAAGTTGCAGAAATTAAATTAAAATTAATCCCTTTGTCGAAAGAAAACGGGTTTTCTTTAAAACATTGCAAAAGATTGAATTGATTTAACCTACAAATTCAAGGTAAAATCAATGCTAATGTCATACATTATATTAAATGGTAAAAATATTTTTTATTTAGATTTTAAAACCATTCAATATTATAATTTAACCACATAAGATATTACGATGAAAAAAAGTTGTTTTTAATTAAAATATAGCGTGTTTTTACTATTCATTAAAATATGAATGTTATCGGAAAAATACCAAAACATTATCTAATGTAAATTTTTATATCCTGATTCAAAAGAAGAATTTTATTTTGTCAAATTGAACTTATAAACATGTCAAAAACTATATTTAAAGTGGGTTCCCATCAAAAGGTGACAAAACTGCATTTTTTTAAAAATACTTATTTTACCCGAAAAATTTATTTTGTTCTTATACCATGTTCTAGAAATGTGTAAGATGAATAATAATGTTATAAAATTCAAAATTTAGTTAACACTATTCATGAAGGCTATTTCATGACAATATTATAATAATATATCGTTGTTTTTTAAAACCCAGTATTGCGTACAACACACGCTATCGAGGAAGGTCGTGATTGCATGTAATGCAAGCCAAGTCAGGGTTGCATGTTGTGAAAGAATTATTCGTTGTTTTGTATAACAGAATCCAACCATATTTCATTTATACATTGAATATATATATATATATACTCAATTTTGTGTAGAATAACTATTATCAAAATTGTGTGTAACACGATCCAATAATAGTGTTGCGTATACTACAAGCCAATACGGTGTTGCGTATAGCGCAAGGTAATCATGGTGTAGAATACAATACAAGAAATTAATGAAATTAAAAAGAATATTTTTCATAAAATCTCGGGGTGTTACATTCTACCCCCCTTAAAATGAATTACGCCCTCGAAATCCGTTAGGGTTATAAATGGTTTACTATTCGAAAGTTTCTTTAATAGAAACCCACATCGTAAAAAGGAATACCAAAACCAATCTTTTAAAAAAAAGTATGAAACGTAATGGTTACCCAAATAAACTAATCACTGGGTTTCCACATAGGTTAAAATATGGATATGGAAGATAAATCTAACCATCATGTTCTGATGGAGAGTGGTAGAGAACATGGCTATGGAAAAGCCAGTAATCACAAAGCCATAAATTTGTGATGATCTAAGGTACCATATGATTCATCAGATATAAGAGCACTAGGAAAACATTTTTGATTTTCAAGATCATTTCCCTAAAGTTTATGAAATTGGAATTAGAAGAAATACTTTCGTGATTTTGGTATAGTCTCACCGTTTGTCGTTCTTTGGAGAATTTCCACTTCATCTATTAATGAAATGAAGTTGAATTTGTCATTCGTGATGTGTTAGCAGATCATGTGATAGAATGATGGTTCATTCCATCTATCTCAAACAAAAGTTTAGAAAAGTTATCAAAAAATACATAAGTCCATCTATAGTGATATTCATCATATAGTGTTCTTAAAATGGACTTATACTTCATATATCATACTGCGTAATATAATAAAACTAGTTTCTACTAAACAAGGACTTCCTGTAGGTCAGTGGTAGGCGATAAAGGTTAGTCGCACTTCGGTTGTGGGTTCGATTCCCACAGCCTTGTCCGACGCGATGGGATGTCGCCCGTCCTGCAGGTTGTCCTTTTTCTAAAACTATATTACTATAACATCCCATCAATAATATAGAAAAAACTTCTATCATTAAAAAATACTAACTTATGTCCAACATAATCCATTCCAATATTTAGGCTTATCCATAATACTTCAGTCCACTCCCATAATATAGTGAAAATGATTACCAGAGATTTAATACCATAGTTGATCCCCATATATCATAAAATATGTCTTGTTGGTCACATTCCAAATATTCAAAGGCCTTAATCATGTACTCTCTTGAATACCCATTGAACCTTAGTGAAAACATGAATGCAGTTAAAAGTTAACACTTTCCACATACCAAAATCCTCAAAATTCTATATACTCAAACCATGATATCACTTAGTCCTTGTATCAATCATGAGCTCATGAATACTGTTAAACATTTCATTTTCTCGTTTTCCCTTCATTATGCGCATATCATCTTATTTCCAAAAATATCTCAATCACTTTGAATACCACATTAGACCAATACATAAATATTCCAATACTTTATGATACAACATTATTTTGGAATCGCATTACATAAACACTTAATCATTCCACCACATCGTTGTCATATTCAACATCGCCAATAGTGATCGCATGTGACTTCCCTTTGTCCTTTTTTTAAGTGGTTGCTCATGTCGATCATCACTAACCCTTGGATTAGGGCATTTATTAGCATAATGACCCATTTCCTTTCACTTGAAGCATTGAAGTGTTGGTGGTGCATTCTCTACAGTGTTTGCTTTATTCACATCTTTAGAAACCCTTTTTCCATTACTTCGACACTCAGCTGCTCGATGACCTTATTTTCCACACTTAAAACATTTTCTAGTCCCTTTAAGACAATCTCCACCATGCTTCTTTCCACACTTTGTGCATAAGGAAACATTCATCTTCTTTTCACCATTATTCTGAGATTTATCCTTGAACTCCATCTTTTGTTTCTTGTCAAAACCATGAGATGGATATATAACACCAACTTCCATTTCTACCTTGATAGCACAACACACAATTTCTTCATAACTACTGAAGTCTCTTATAGCTAATGCCCTTCGAAGACTTGGTTTTAAGCCACTGAAAAATTGATCAACTTTACTTTTAGGTTGGATGATAATGCCAGATACATACCTTGCATGTCTTGTAAAATTCGCTTCGTATATACCAAAAAATTCATCATCCTTCTGCTTCAGCTCTAGAAACCCCTTTTCCATCTTTGTTCGAAGAATACGAGGGAAGTACTTACTGAAAAACAAGTTCTTGAACTCGTCCCATTCCATGGACTCAATTTCATCTCTTGGCCTCGTGTTCTTGATAAGATTCCACCATTGATCAGCTTCACCTTCCAAACGATATACTGCTAAGATGACTTTATCATGCTCATAACATTGAAGAACTGAAAATATCTTTTCAGTGGTACTGATCAATTGTTCAGCAACAACTGGATCGGAAGACCCACTGAAAGAAGGTGGACGTTGCCTCATGAAGGACTCAATAGAATATTGTTCCCTTCACTGCTCATTTGGAAGTCCATAATGATTCATAGCTTGTGTAAGTATACCAATAAGATTTTTCACTCCATCTCCCATAACATTTGTTTGTTCAGGAGGGCAATCATTGCATTGTCCATTTCATTGATCAACACGGTTCCATCGGGTTCCAGCCATCATCTAAAACCCAAAAAGAATAGTGTGAGAGGAAAAAATCATGCTAGGGATAACAACATAATAAAGGTGGAGTACCTTCAATATCTAACATCTTAGGTTTAATTCTATGATCGTTAGCGTAATTCTAGTACTATAACCTATACGTATACTTAACCTTAGGGACATCCCTAGACATACCTTAGAAATATCTCTAGGGATCTCACTAACATTTTCGCATCCTAGTTTCCAAAGGTTGGCGAAACCTTTCCTCTGATACCAACTGTAGAGACCCGAAGCTTGACGTACATTGACATTACATTACATTTGCGGAATACTTAGTACATAACAATAAGACACACACTAGGATCGTAATAGTTTAGTGTTTTTGGAAACTCAAAATATAATATTCTAATCTTGGTGAAAGATCTTCAACATCTCCCATAAAGATATTCTTTTTCTTTATACCTAAAACCTTTCATTATATCCTAGGGGAAAGAAAACATAAAATGGTGAGCTCAAATTCTCAGTAAGGGTAAACAAAAGAAATATCAAACACATCATAAGAACATAACATTTTGAAAATCTTAACCTGCAAAAGAGAGCATAATTTCATAACATGGGATAAATCATGGTAGTGAAATGTAATCACAATAATCATAACATAAAACATGAAACTTTGTCGCATACACACATAATCATAGAGAATCATATCTTATTAGTCAAGACTCATTTCCAAGATTATCTTAGTGGACAAAGTCCCTTTCTGAACCGAGTCACCCTCGTTTCAGTCCTGTTTCACTGAACCGGTATAACCTACCGTTCCAGCCATGTCTATCTCATGAGATATAAAATCATTACCCAATGCATTGGAGGGAGATATAGGTCCCACCCATCTCAAAATTATAGCATTCTTATGTGTGCCACAAAATCATAAACCATACATCATAGAATAACCCATGTAATAAAAATGGGAATCTTAAACATCGTGACATTATAAAACAATTCCTATAAGATAAAGGAATTCATAAAAATATAATTCCATCACATCATAATCAAATAAATGTAATAATATGGATAAAAACAGAGCCCTTTATTATCTTATATGGAAAATAATCTTGATAAAACACTTGAACTCCATTCTTGAGGAAAATATCCTTTCTGCTTCAAAAACACTTTTCCTTTCTTAACATGTCGTACAATTATAAACTAAAAAAAGTTGATTAAAAATAAACTTGAAAAATTGTAAAGGAATCTTTTTGGAAATATTGTTTTAAAAATCCATTCATGCCGTATAAGTTAAAAAAACATTCTTTGTACTTTTGTCGGAAAAGTCAAAAAGTACCTCGTACAAAAAAGGACAAAAGATTCCTTTCATATCTTTTCCTAAAAAACTCACCGAAGGGTAAAATTGGATTTAAACAATTGTAGGTGGATGTAAATAATATTACATATTGAGGAAACATGGATGTGGATGATAAAATACACCCCAGTAAATACCAAAGTATAAACAATCTCGGATAAAAATGAGATTGTGATATTTCCCTTACCTTAGGTCCGACTTGATTTATAAGTGTCCGAACCTCCTGTATAATGAATTAAATAATGTTATTGAATTATTCCAGAATCATATTCATTGTTATTATATCATATACAGTTCACTTATGACTTTATATTACCCGATATTTTGTAAATTCCATGTTAAAGAGCGTTTTGGGTAAAATTGTTTCATTTGTCGTCCGTGTTTTGACTTGTAATTATTCATATGATTACTTAGATCATGATTAATTAATTCCAGAATATAATACAAGATTCATATATATAGATATATATATATATATATATTCAGAATATACATATATATAATAAATCAGTAAATGGAAAGAAATACACCGTTCATGGAGACGGTATGCCGTACGTATGCATGAACGCTGTTTTCATTTCCTTATTCAGTTGAACGGAATTAAGTTGATGACATACATATATATAAACATAAATCCAGTATCATTATTATGTCATATATTTCATGATTACTTATTATATATACTTTATAATCATTCATGAATGGTTAAAGTGGAGAATGAATCTCATCGAGTCGTGGAGACGGTAGTCCGTACGTACGCACGAGCGATGATATCGTTCTCATGATTATGGGACTGTATTGGAGTGTATGTATACTATTTAAGAATAAATATCACTTTAAAATAATAATATATAGTTATTATTTACACCATTATACCCATCCAAGTAAGGTGGTCGTGGAAAATAGTTTTCACCACGGCGTGGAGACGGTATTCCGTACGTACGCATGCGCAGTGATTTCGTTTTCCGTAGGATGGATAGATGGTGAAATAGGATTGTTTCATACTTATAATAACATATCATTATATGAGTGATACTGATGTTATTACTTCATAATGAAACAACCTAAGAAGAAGAAGTGGAAGAAGAAATAAAGGTGAAAGAATCGGTAATGGAAATTACCTCTTCTTTGAAGCGCCTCTTTGAGACCTCCTCTTAGGGCACTAAAATTGGCCTTTGAGGAAGCCCAGAACCTCTAGGACGTTTCTAGGGAAGTGGAGAAGAGACTTTGGCAGGGGTTGGCCGAGATTTAAGGCTCAAAGTTGTGTGAGGAAGAGAGGGAGGAGGTGCCCTTTTATAAGGGAGGAGAGGGGCACCTATGGAATAACTAAAAATATTATTTTATTATAAAGTCAAGTTCGGTTTTAAATAGTTCCAAATTGATTTATTTCGAGGATAAGGTGGGGATGGGTCGAAATCCTCTCATCCAATAGGATTTAGACAAGTTTAGGTTATTATTGTAACCTTATCAATTAGATTTAACTCTAAGTTAAATAATTTAACTTTTACCGTGTCTTTTTGTTTTCTTACACTATATGGTTAATAAACCTACTATATCAAGCCAAAAGAACCCCAAGTTGTTTATTATTAATATATATAATCTTATCTAAGTAATTTGGCCGAACCTTAGATTTTTAGGAATAAAATAACAATTAATAATATAATATATTTTTTAAAAAACTATTTTATGTCAATTTTGACACTATTTGGTACATGATTTTTATAAAATTCATAACAGAATGATAATTTAGAACCTAGTTACTTAAATCAACAATATCATGTAATATTAACCTAGAAAATTAGTTTAAGTCATAAAAAAGTCTCAAATTACATTTATTTGGGCATTTATAACATCAATTATGTCAATATTTCATTAATAAGACAATTACTGAATCATCTTTGTGTCATAATAAATGATAATTATTTAATCCCTAAAAAATCTCAATAAATTCCTATGATGTAGATAATTGTATTAGATTTCGGGGGACTATTCATGTTCGAAGTTTCATGAAGTGTATCACTAGATTAAAATTATTATACTTATAATATTTAAGAAAGTGACATGTTGTCACATTCTTTGGTTTTAATAATAATTAAATTATTTTCATTGAAAAAATTTAATTAAATGAATCTAATCCAACCCTTAGGTGATATGGGTCGACGTTTAGTCATCCAATAGGATTTTGACATTTTTTAGGGTAATTTTAAAATATTATATTTACCCTTAATTACCCGATTTACCTTTAACTATGGTAAATAAAATTTACCGTAGTTACTATTCATAATTCCAAAAAATAAAAAGTAGCTTATTAATATAATTTGGATCCAATGATTCCAAATATGGAATCCATTTTTTCAAATTCAATACACAAAAGTTGAAGAAATTAAATTAAAATTAATCCCATTGTCGAAAGAAAACGGGTTTTCTTTAAAACATTGCAAAAGATTGAATTGATTTAACCTACGAATTCAAGGTAAAATCAATGCAAATGTCATACATTATATTAAATGTAAAAAATATAATCTATTTATACTTTAAAACCATTCAATAATATAATTTAACCACATAAGATATTACGATGAAAAAAAGTTGTTTTTAATTAAAATATAGCGTGTTTTTACTCTTCATTAAAATATGAAAGTTATCGGAAAAATATCAAAACTTTATCTAATGTAAATTTTTATATCCTGATTCAAAAGAAGAATTTTATTTTATCAAATTGAACTTATAAACATGTCAAAAACTATATTTAATGTGGGTGCGCCATCAAAAGGCGGCATAACTGCATTTTTTGAAAAATACTTATTTTACCCGAAAATTTTATTTTATTCTTATACCATGTTCTATAAATGTGTAAGATGAATAATAATGTTATAAAATTCAAAATTTAGTTAACACTATTCATAACTGCTAGTTCATGACAATATTAAAATAATATATCGTTGTTTATTAAAACGCAGTATTGCGTACAACACACGCTATTGAGGAAGGTCACGATTACGTGTAATGCATGCCAAGTCAGGGTTGCGTGTTGTGAAAGAATTATTCGTTGTTTCGTATAACAGAATCCAACCATATTTCATTTATACATTGAATATATAT
Organism: Viscum album; assembly: GCA_963277665.1. NCBI lineage: Eukaryota > Viridiplantae > Streptophyta > Magnoliopsida > Santalales > Viscaceae > Viscum > Viscum album. The sequence continues at coordinate 1,025,725,399 of OY728166.1, forward strand.
ATATATATACTCAATGTTGCGTAGAATAACTATTATCAAAATTGTGTGTAACACGATCCAAGAATAGTGTTGCGTATACTGCAAGCTAATACGGTGTTGCGTATAGCGCAAGATAATCTTGGTGTAGAATACAACAAAAGACATTAATGAAATTAAAAAGAATATTTTTCATCAAATCTCGGGGTGTTACAAAATTGGTAATGAAATCATAAGAATGGGTGAGCTCTGATACCCAATAAGGGAAGACATGAGATTAAAATCAAAGTTCATAAGTGGTCATAATTTGAAAATGTGGGTATGAAAAAAAATAAAGTTGTATATTCACAATAATATAAAAACATAACGAATAAAATATTATCTATAAAACATGGTCCATGGAAACAAGATTTTGGTATAGCATATATCATGGTATATAGATGTCCGGAAATCTGATTAAATAATACAAGTCCATGAGAACATATAAGTAGTGTTCTTAAAAATGTATGAATTTGGGAAAAACATAAGAATATAAATCATAACATATATCAAGGATTACAAGAAATAAATTTCCATTTGCAATGTTCTAGGATAAACACCATTCCACAACATAATGGGATTTGTTTAACCACGTGTGTACCATAATGTAGTGAACATATACTAAGAACACACATTCCATCACAATATCATAAGATATAAAACATTACCCATTTCATTGGATAGAAATAATATAACCACCCATTATATAATTATATTATATATATATATATATATATTTCTTTTGAACATTAAAATATTCTTAATTACAATATAACATAAATTACCTGTGAGGAAAAAAATTGTTCTATAAAAATTTCTACAAACATGATTGTTATCCATCCAGACAAACAAAGAGAATGATAGAATTACATAATATATTAAACGAATAATAATAAAAATAAATGATATTTATATTAAAGAAAAGTCACTTTGTAATAGAATTAAAAAAAATACATTTTAATATTAGAAGAGATACACCTTTTTAATAAATTTTATGTCAATGATGAAAATTCAATAAACAATCAGAAAGGAAATAATTTTTAAAACCATAATAACATTAAAATGAGCCATAATTAAGAATTAATATATCAAAATTGATAAAATGTATTCTTATTGAAAGAATTAAGAGAGAAAAATCATTTCAAACCATTATAATGAGAGTCATAATTTGTAAAAAAATTCATAATAAAAATATTAGAAGAAGAATCCTTTCTGTAAAGAAAATTATTTCCATTGAAAATTTCGCTAATCATTTATATAAGAATAGATATGGAAATTAATAATGTAATATATAGAATATTAAAATGGAAGAGAAATAATCTTATCTAAAATGAAGAGTTAATGTCGGTCATACTTATGATCATTATTTTGATTTAATAATGAATTGAAGGTTGATAAAATGGTAATAATTCATGCATACCCCATGAATAACTAGACGAGAATAAAATAGATTATATTTATGGAGAATATACCATAATTTCATCAGATGGTATCTAAAAGATAATAAATATTGATTACAAAATGAGATCCACTGCATGAATTTAGAGCTATACAAACTAACATATAACAATGTTTTGGAATATATTTTCCACATACCAATATAATTAGATCACTTATCAGAAAAGTATTTATTAGTTTTTCTGTATGAAGATTTCTATGAACCATCTGTATAGTTATAAACTATACCAAATGATTTTATAAACCCTGGTATATGATCATGCTCTTTTCAACCCACACAAGCCTCTCTCCCTTGTATAAAATTACTTCCCCAAGGTACATTTTTTACTCCTACATGATTCCCATCATTTCATCCATTTATTAAACATATATTCATAATTTTTATAATGTTTTTTAGTTAAAAAATCATGTTATTTTACAATACATCAACTTTTCTCTTATTATATCATTTTCGATCTATATTTTTATTCCAAATATTACATATAGGCTAATGTGATAATTTAATTTACTTGGTTTTGTATTATATTTAAAATAAAAATAGGAAATTAATAAATACCATGTTTGAGTGTAATTTTTTTCCCATTCTTGGTTGGTATTTTATTGTAAATAGATCACTTGTAAGCATATTTTTAGAAATTAGAGGAATCTAAAATTCAACCATATAACAAAAAACATGTTGAAATATTATATTCAACCATTATCACATGAGATTAATAAAGTTAAATATCCCTATAGTTGATTTCCGACGACACTCATGTATTTCTATTCAAATTTGTATGGTGTAGGGTTTAAAATAATATCATAATTTTAGAATTAATTTTTCCCTTTTCTAGACATTTCACTTGATTAAGAAACATTATTATAATTTTCATAGGATTTCAACACCATATCTTCCAATTTTTCTTAGAGTTTATAAATATGTAAATGAAGTTAATGGTGTATAATGTTTTTAGGAAGGTGATAATGTGTGTATATTTTCCTTATAGAATCATATATCGAAACGGCCACAACTTCATAAATTGTATTTATATGAGAAAAAAATTATGAAATAACCTTAAAATATGAACTACTTTATGCTAGAATGATACTCGTTATATTTAATTTATACTATTTAATCCATATTCATTTTCTTCTAAATATATGCAACATAATAGTTAATATGAATGATTAAAATGTAGTGACACCCTGTTAAATCATCATGTGATGTTTGATATGTATTTTTATCAATTATTTAGTAATAAAATGAAAAAATTACCTTCCAATTCCATCAATTGATAGTATAATTAAAAGGAAAATAAATAGAGACTATTATTTAATTCTGATATTTTAACTCAATATATAATCTGATTTTTGTTTCACCTAAGGATCATGTGAAGAGTAAAAACACAGGCCAATTACTTGTATCATATAGTGTGATATTATAAGAAGATTTATTTTATAAATTGAATTTAAAATTTCAGTTTTGTAATATTCAATGGAAAGATTAATTTCCACTTAATTGTTTTTTCAATATTCATATTTTAAAATCATGTGATAAATTAGTAACATGTATGTTATAATTAAAATTTTATGGGGTTTAATTTTGAGACTCATTAGTTATTTATAATAAATTTTACTAAAAATGATGATATTTTCCATAATATTTATATCTTTTTCAATGATTAAATTTCCATTAATTTTTATTTTGATGTGAAACAACATCATTTATGGAATTTTGACGAGTTTATTGAAAATTTTGTAAAAAAATGTAATTATAAATTTTAATAGTTTTAATTACTTTCATATTTTGATAATAAATATTTCAATACTGATAGAATTATTTAATTTCATTTTAATAGGTACCTTGGATCATGGGATTCATTTTACACAACTCGTCTAAGTATAGAATCAACTAGTTTTAGCCTAAAAATCATTCAAAATTAGAAGATGAATGGTTTGATAGTAGTGACCAAGCATCAGTGGATATAGAATAAATTGAGAAAAAGAGCTAAAAATAATGTGATTCTAGATTTAAAATAAATTAAACTCATGTTTCCATTAGTAATGTAGATTCTATGTTCATATTGCCTCATTAATATGGATATTGGTCCTACACAAATAAAGGGATTCAAATAGATTTTTTTGTCCATTAAAACGTCACTTTAGTAATTTAGGTATAACTTTTGCACCTTCTGTCTAATGGATTTAATAGTTTTTGTTTGATGATATAAGATGCATGTGAAAAAATTTGAAGAAGTCAATTTTCCAATATTTTTCCACAAACTAGGATTATATCAATAAATATTTTTTATACATAGAAAAAACATCATATTTTCCATGCCTATCCATTGCATATTTTCATCTCTAATTCCTTCTGAAGGGGATTGTTTGAGATAGGAATATATATGTAAAGTAATGATATTATATAGATAATGAGTTCTAATTGAGATAAAATTGTCATGTTGTGATTAAATCCATGTATTGGTAGGCAGTGAATATCTGAAGACATTTCTCCTTTGTTTATTCCATTAATTGTAATTTATTTTATTAGGAATTATTCGGTATAAAATATTCTTCATTGAAATAGGTATCATTAATTCTTGATTTCAATTTAGACTATGTTTTATACATTATTTAACAATTAATTGATGTAAAATAATTTCCTTTTCTTTTAAAATTTATTTGGAGATATCTCCCCATTGAGATCAATAAGTTTAATCAGTTTTGGTTTCCATGATGTTATTGGGCAATCAAATCACTTTCACAAGGAGATATACACCCATATTTGAGGTCTTCCTAATTTTTAAGATATTTTGGTGTATACATTGATGTATTTATGTATACATTATATACTTAATTTTGAATTTGTTTTTTATAATGATAAATTGTGTGTCCATGGATCGAAGCATATCAACTTTTTTTATCATCAGTTTATCCTTTTAAATCCATCATAATTTTCATTTCTAATATTTAAAATAAATTTATAAGAATATTTATTTTTTTTAAATTTAATTTACTTATATTTAAATTCTTTAATTTTATAACATTAACCAAAAAAATTAACAAAGTGATCATTGTTAATAGAGCCAATATCCTCATCATAATACTACCTCATGATAACCACTGTTCTACATTTTAAATTGAAAATCATTGACTCACGTAAAATAAATGAATCCTCACCATCAGTTAAAAAGTAAAAAAAAATGACTATACAACATATAATTTTTTGAAAATACATTATCCATTTTATTATGTATAATAAAATTAATTAGGTAAATATAATTAAATCTAGATTCATAGAATTATATACTAACTAACATGGTGCTACTTGATTAAACAACTATCGGGTATCCTCTCAAATTCACATGGTGATTTACATACACAATGTGTTGAATGAGGGTTCATTAATAGTGGATCCAAAATTTTATAACAAGTGGGATTAAATGATAAGTATAGTTATATATAATTTGTTATATATTGTTTTTATCAATCATAGGAGAAGTAAATGAGACAATTAATTTACAATAAAAAATTTCATCTTTGATTTGAGTATTTTCAAATATAAATCAATCTATAATGTATTTTTTGTTAATATTTCACTAAAGTTAATGTATATATGATTATAAAAAATGTATAATTTCTACCTATTTAACAAAATATATTATAGGATTTATATAAATATAAAAAAATTTAAACTAAATGTTGTAAGATTTTATAAAAATAATTTATCACTGAACTATATCAAGTGGTTTAGTTAGTAATAAATTTGTATTCATTTAACCATATTGTATGATATATAGAAGTTATATAGTATGAAATAAAACTAGGTTATATAATATTATAATTGGAGAATGATTTTAAAATTTGGAATATAAATTTTTTATACTATAAAGAATACAAAATTAATTGAATATTTCGTTATGGAAGACTATATTTTATAAATTTTCTCTCTGAATATTGGTCATTTAAAATTTTATATTGTAATGAAATTTCATACTCATAACACATCCCTTGATTCATTATATTAGAAACATATTATTTGTTTATTCATGACTAAACTAACTTATATATATATATATGTGTGTGTGTGCATCATTTTGAAATTATTTTACCATATTTTTCTGATTATAATAATCATAATTATATAAAAAATATTAATATTTAATCATGTCTATAATTTAATAGATTTATATATATTTAGGTACGAAATTATTTTATAATTTAATATATATTCAAGAGATTCATGACTTTCATGTATATTCTAGTTATATTTTTACTATGAATATTTTAATAATAAAATCGTAATAGAAGGGATATAATTATCTTGTATGATAATGATCAAATATTATCTAATTTTCCACAAAATTTAGAATTTTCTTGAGATATATTTTTTAAATTATTTATATAGACGTCTGATGAACATAACTATTAATAATTTTGTTGATAAACCTTGGCGGGGTCCTGAATAAGACAATTATTATATAAAAAATTATGGTTTTCTAACAAACTATTTTATATTTTATTACAATTGAGGGAAAATATAATCTCACATTTTCATAATCAAAGTGAAAGGAGTGTACTAGAGAATTTGATATTTGTTGGTTTCAATTTATTATTCATCATAGGAAATAAATTATTTAAATTAACTAAGATAATTACATGTGTACACATGATAAAAATAATGAAAATGAGAATGTTTAGTGACTGAAAATGTTGATGGGCGATTCCTAGTCTCCTTTATGTCAATAATGTGGTAAAATAAAAAACATGGATTTTTTAATGTGACTTGATCATGATAAAACCAAGTATAAAATTTATAATAATATTACAAATTAAATTCATAACATTTTCAAAGACACATTTCTCAATTATGACAATTGTTCTAAAATCAATATATATAATTGAAGTTAATAAACTAACATGGAATTTCTAATAATACAAACAATGATTTCCAGAAATATTTAAACTTATTTTCAAAGGAAATCAGGGCTTAAATGATTTTGAATAATGTTATATGTCTCAATGAAATAAAATGGAATATAGATCATATTCTTATATTCCATAAAAAGTAATGTTAAAATTTACATTAATACATTGGATACAAGAATCATTTCATGTATGATTATATTTTAAAAAATATAAAATGGAATGATACCGAAATAATTAAGGTTAATAATTAGTTTTTCCATCCTGCATACAGATTAACATTGTGGAAATTTGATACATTGTATTATTATTTTGTAGATTTGGTGTGAAATGTCTTTTTGGGTCTATTATTTCATGGTTTTAATATGTTTAGTCAAATTACTTATTCAGAAAACATGTGGACTTGTTTCATTGACATTTATATACATCCTCTATAAATTAGTTGGGAAAAAAATATTATTTCATGATCATAAACATATAAGATCATTATAATCATAGAAATACCATAGTTTTTTACTTGAAATAATTAATAATTGACCTGAATAAACTTTTTAAATATGCTTGTTTGACACATGATTTGTCAAGAAAAGAAATTTGTTTAATGTGTGTCTTTTTTATGTGGAAGATAACTTATTTTAAATAATATTCAATGATTATTGGATAAAGGATTCAGGGAAAAATTATTTCATATTTCTATAAAAAATACACAATCCAGAAGACTAACATTTCATGATAGTTTAATTTTATTGGGGAATCATTGATTCATTCTTATGGATATTCCGTATAGGTATAATCATAAAAGGTTGAAAATACCATTGAGATTGAGGATCCTTATCATTAAATTTATTGAATTACTTTTCTTAATGAATTTAAGGATATATTCTTTTATTTGGGAATAGATAAATGAAATATATAAATAGGAATAATGTTGCCACTAAATCCAATTATAATTATAATAAGAAAAGTATCTTTACATTTCATTATCGGTTATAAAACTTGTTCCATAATATTTTATATGTGATGCACATTAAGATATATTCATGTGTGTGTGTGTGAAATTTTTCATTCAATTATTTTAAATTTTAAGGGAATGATCAAAGATAATGTAAAATCCTATCACGACGTGGTGGATAATGGAGACAAATATAAAATTCATCCTGTGTGTATCATTTTAAATCACTAGAAAGTTCAATATGCCTATTATGTGTAAAACCCATCATTGAAAAAAATATTCTAGAATTATTAGTGACTACCAAATAATTTAAGGGTAAAAATAATTTTATTGAGAAATTTGTATAGATATCTTTCTGTTACAATGTTTTAATATTTATTGGAAATAAATTAAGGTAGTGGAACCCTTAATTTTGTGTGAGTTATTGAAACTTGTTACTCATTTTTTTCACATGTATTTCATATCTAATTTCCCATATTATAATAGATATTCTTTGTAGAGGAACCATTTAATTTCATAGAATTTATGAAATTGAAATATATTCGTACACTATAAGGTCTAATGACTAGAATATGAACCATTTAAAAGTTTCCATTGAGAATGGTTACGTGGATCAAGGATGTATGAATTTATGTTTAATGTATTTGGTCGATGTGAGTAAAAAAAGTAGCTAGCTAATGAGATATAAAGAATAGTAATTTGAGGAAATTGAACCTAGTTTTACATCACATCCCTAGACTGGGGGAATTACTTAAACATAAACAATTGACATATTGAGCCTTGAAGTGTATGATATTACATATAGATAGATATTGCTTAAATGTGATTATTTTCAACGAATAATTCAAGTATGTAATTCCGAAATGTATATTTTATCTCATAAAATTTATTTTAAAAATATATTGAGATTTTATTATCTTTCTTTTTAGGAAACATAAAAAAATTATAATTTTAATTAATCAATAATCATCTTCTAGAATGAGATATGCATTCTAAAACAAATATTTTTCTGCTTGGTTGAAATTTAATGTTTGAATATTAATTTACAAAAATACAATAATAAATATTTAATTAATTATAAACTTCATATATATTTGATGTAATAATTTTATTCATTTACTTTGTCTCTTTATAAATAAGAGATTTTTTTCCTAATTATATGGTTCTTGAATTAAAATATTTGGTGTTCAATTTATAAAATGTTTTTATGACTCGTGAATTATTGAACATTGGAACATGTAATTATCGTGTTTTGTTAACTATAATGAAATAATAGTTATATACTACTTTCGATAATAGGTCATGATATGAAAATTTGTTAGAGTTGACTTGAAAATATTAATATTGGATTATGAACCCCATGACAGAGTCACTATGATGAAATGAATGTGGATTAGTTTAATGATGTAATATTGAACAATTATTGATGATTGGGAATTTAGAGTTATTAAAATAAATATAATTTGAGAAATTAATGCGCCATATATTATTACATAAATGGAGAAATAAGTTTTTATATGAATGTTCATACAATACATGAATTTAGTGTAATTATTGATGTAATCCCAGTATGTATTTTTGATGATATGGGGATGAAACAGACACTATCACTACCCCCATATGTCTAGATAAATTTACTATATATGATGATGCAAACAACCTAATTTCCAGATTTCATTTTGAGCCTAAAATAATGGCGGTTAATATATTAAGGAAACCATATGTTCCCCCAATTCATTTAGTCTAGCTTGACATGGGTGTTTCATGTTAGTACTATTGCAACTACTTAGTTGGGATTCATTTTTTCCAAAACATTACTCTAAGGTTCTTTTTTACAATGAAGTGGATGCACTCAATTAAATATAATGTTCTTCATGTACAAAATATAATGAACAAACTATGATATAACATTATATAATCAGTAAAATATTTTATAAATCAGGGTTACAGATCTTTTCTAGAAAATTATATTTCAAATTGAGACAAATTTAAATCTATCTTGATGTCCAATTTTTCAACCATGTATATTAATGAGTTTAAGTCAATTTTAATCTTATTTTTATATATTTAGATATAATTAAACTAATTTAAATAGAAACAATAGTATTCATATTAACTTTTTTAATGTCATTTTAGATGTAAATTGATTTTAAAATTAGATTACTTGGAAATTTTTTTTAAAATACCTTACATTTAGAATATAAAATATTCCTACTAATAAAATAAACAATGTTTAAATGTAAAGTTTTTTAAATTATCTTACATATAAATTGTAAAATAATTTTAAATGTAATAAAATACATCTTACAAGTTAACTATAAAAACAATTTATATATAAACTGAAAAATCACAATAAATGTAAACAAATTTTTAAAACAGTATATATATATATATATATGTGTGTCTGTGTGTGAACTAAATTGAAAAATAACTTAAATATAAGTTGATATTAAAAAAATTAAATATAATCTATAAAATAAAAAAAACATGTAATAAAACTAACTAACCCGAAAATAACCAAAATACTTAACTAAAAATATTTAAAATTACCTAATTTAATAATTATAATGAATAAAATGACCAAAACCAAATTGAACTGAATGGACTTACCAATAAATGATCCAAATGAACTAATTAATTAAACGAATATAAACTCACTAATACATACACAATATGATCATAAAATAATAAAATATAAATAAAATATAAAATATTTTATGTTTACATGAAAATTGTAAACAATTTACAATTTGTAAACTTCTTTTAAAAATTTATAAATTATTTATTGATTTTTTTAAAAACATTTGTCATATAAACACATTAAAAACACATTATGAGTAGTTTAAAAATATTTTAGAGTATTTTTTATCTATTTATTGATTTTAAACTGTCTTTATACAATCTCTAAAATTTAAACATATAGCATAATATTTACATTTTTTTCATAAATATAAATTTTTTATAGTTTACATGCATTTTTTTATAGAGAACCTAGAAATTATTATAGTTTCCTACTAAAGGATGAAATAAATGCTGGTAAAAGAGACCATTTTTCTAAGATTTATAAAACTCCTCGTACATATTACAAGGAAGAGTTTCATAATGAATCATAAGATAGTTATAAAATTCATGTATATCACTCAATAAAATAAATATTAAATCAAAGGATAATATTACATATTGATGAATCCAACATCATATTTAAAACACATTGACAAAAAAACCAAAATTGGAACAAAATTGAGAGAATTAATTTTTTATCTCAAGTGGCCCCTAGTTCATTTAATGATTATTTAAAAGGTAATAATATATAATGTTCATTAATTTGAAATTTTATTGAGTTATTAAAAACAAACCATTATAGCATAAGAAGTTACAACATAAAAAAAATATTATTGAGATAACATATCTATTCATGATCCATTTTAGGAATAAGTATACTTTCTTAAAAACATGATTATAAATTTATGATCTGTTACTCCCAAAATATGGGAACATTGTGTAATATGCTTTCACAATTGATATTGAAAATATAGAATATAAAATATATTAATAAAATACGATTCTACCTATAAATTGTATTTAAATATCAATATGTAAAATATATTTCAATCTAAATAGTTAAATAGTAAAAACATAAAGATATAATCATTAAAAATTTCACTTTATACTGTACCAAAAATATATCTTAATGCTAACATAGAACAATGAATAAAGTATCGCATAATATTTAAATAAAAAAGTTTAGAAATAGAAAATATATTAAAATGTTATTATATAATCTATTTACATGTAAACATGTAAAATATCAACCATATTAAAATTTACATAGTTTTAATTAATATTAACATATAAACATGTAATAGTAAGAGCTCCCATTGAGTATAACTCAAGTGTGAGAATTATAAAAAAGAAAAGAGATGGGTTTTTACAAATACCTGGAATAGATTCTCCTCAATTAACATGGGAAATTTATATAGCCCAGTATATTTTCCAACCCGAAACCCAAATTAGAAAGGGAATCATTAAAAAAAATTACTTACCTTTAAATATGCAACACCATAAAATCAATATGATAATAACATAGAAAGAAATCCTCCAATGTCGCAAAAATTATGCAACAGGGAGAAGTAGCACATAGCATGATGTAGTGCTCAATTAATAAATAATCCAATTAAAGATATATTTATATCCATTTATTGAAGTGGTAAATATAAATTTACATGATCACACCCTCCATCTCCACTACATATGAAATAAATGTTCCACAGACGTTGAGGAAACATGAGATACCACCTCCATTATAATCCTCAAATATCCCTCAACATCATGAAATACATGTGATTAACTTGGATGCTCCATCAATATATATTTTATTATAACCTATTATAGGGGGATTTCAAAAATTTATGATAAATATATTATATATTCAAAATTTACCTCATATTCCAAATCTTCAAAAAATAGATAGCTCCTTGATTGAATTCCCAGCCAACACAGTCTTCATTGAGGCCACAATATTCACTAATAAGAGGATTTATTTTCATAGCCATATCTATCAAAACATTATAAACATCCTAGATTGAAACATCAATCTTCCACTAGATGATGTATAATTAAAAAAATATAGAATATCAAAGGAGATTTAAAAGAAAAGTAGTTCCTCTTTGTACATTGTAGTGGGATAGAACAGAGACTATATTAGATATTGTTGTGTAGTCCATCTCAAAGAATCCAGATAAAACTACCCAAATCAACATAGAATATTATTAGTGGAAGACGATATAGTTTATAGACCACACCAAATCCTTATACACACTTCAAATCAAAAATAAATAATGGCCAATTTTCATTTTATAATCATCAGTGGGGATTTTGTTTAGGGATTCCCTCTATATGAGAAAGAATCTATAGAAGGGTTTTACCTGGTTAGAAATTTCAAGAGGCCTTACCATTTACAAGACATAAAAGTGATTACATTTTAGGATCCCATGACAAATCGACTTTCAAATAATATAATCCTTTTTAGGAATAAATTGTTATTAATGAACACGTTCTTGGAAACATTTTGGAAGTTGATCTAAATGATAAAATATGTTTTACCAAATGGAAATTTCCATGTCTTGGATGTGATCAAGAAACTCTTCAACCAGTGGAGGGCCTAAACACATATATTTATAGATTATGAGATCATATTTTAAACAAGGTAACCATTAACAGTTCCACATTATAATCACATATGTCTTTTTAAAATATTTCCAAATTGAGGAATATAGGTAATTAGTTTTACTCAAGGGAAGTCTCTTAAAAAATCTATATTTCCAAAAACTATTACTACTAGAGTAAGTAAAAATTCTCTATATGAACTGAGATTGAAGAGCCATATTGAATAAGGATTTATTCTGGATATTGATCCATGTATCCTTTATGGTCTTAAAGAACAATCTTCATTTCACATATTACCCTTTACTATTTAAAAATCATCCACTCCAAATGAAATGTTTTATTCATTTGTTTTTAATAAAGGAGAGAGTCCATTTAGAGACCATGAAACAGTAGACTAATTTAGGAATGGAAATTACCTTCAAATATGAATTATTCCAAATAATGAAAGAAGTTTTTTTACAAATATTGTTCCACATGTTTCTAACCATTACTTTGAAATGGGATACCTTGAGTCTTACATAGAATAAAGGAATTCCTAGAAATTAAAGGGTATGTTATCCTATTTTATCCCTAGTTACCCCTTAATGTATATCCTCCTATAAAAGTTAAAATTATAATTTATATGATCATCTGTCTTTTCCCAAATTAAATTTTGATTAGATACAACACTGTAATGATGAAGCATATCCTAAATTAGATTAATTTTCTTCATGATTCCCTAGATAAAGAGAATGATATCATTAGAACACAAAAGATGTGATGGTTCACTAACCTATCTTATAAGTTGTTATATATTTAGATTCCCATAAAAACTATGTCTATAATTTTTATTCATAAGTATTATTTTGGAATACTAAATAAAAAAACAACAAAGGGATCACACAACAAAACTTTAGAAGAGAAAGAAAAATATCATTTAGGGATACTTTTGAACAGAATGGAGTTTGTCACATCATTTAATTAATAAAGATTCATATTAGAAAAATTTGAATAAAAAAATGTATGCTAAAAACCAATCATTAAATCCCAATTCAATGTATCATACTCATTCATAATATCATGTTTAATGGGAAAATACCATTTCTACCATGTTTTATCCTCATATTAATAAATTTAGATATTGGTAGAAGGAATCCTTGAATTTTCCTTCTATTTAAAAAATAAAATTGGTTGTGTGGAACCTCCTTACCTATTATAATATATATTACGATATCTATGATCTTGTTTGAAGTTCCCAGATCAGTGTGAATCACTGAGAGGGGGAGGGGGTGAATTAGTGATCCCTTAAAACTTTTTACTAATTGATTCCTTATCAATTAAACCTCTATGGCTGGTTAAAGCCTCGATCCACTCTTCTTGTATCTCTCAGCCTTTCCTTGAGTAATGCAGTAAATGTAAAGGCACAGGACACAAGGATTTACAAGGTTCGGCACCAAAGGCCTACGTCCTTGCCATGTTGGTTATACGCCCCAACATGGTTTCTCCATTATAACTTGTTAGAATTACAATGGTCAATACAAAATCCCACTGTATCTCTCCTGAGTCCCACATGAGGGCCTTTATACTGCGTCCCACAGTGTTACCAGAGTCCCACTGGCCTGCTCCAGAATCCCTCTGAAGACTTCTTCCACCCTGAGTCTCACAGGGGGCTTCTCCTGGCTCCTCGAGTCACACGAGTAGCTCTTCTTCACTTTAAGCTTCTTCAAGTATCTTCAGCAGTCTGGGATAAAGACTGCTGGCCTTGCTCTGTACCTCTGCTCACTTGTGATGAACAGGTCTTATCGTCTTGCTCAGGCTTTATCACCTTCTTCTAAGGATGACCTGGCTTCTCTCTTCAAGAATCTTCAACAGCCTCTGATAAGGTCTGTTGGTCTTGCTCACAGCTTCTGATCACTTCTGTTGATCAGGGTCTTCTCGATTACTGAAAACTCATCCAAATAATATCTTTCACTTCAGCTTGGCTTCAGTCTCACTCAATTCAACTTCATTCACTGAATGCATGGCATCACAATATCTTCAAGATCTCCTGGTCTTGGACTCCTCAGATGCACACAAGAAGATTCAGACTTGTTCACGTGTGCACGTGCATGCATGCAAGCATGCACTCCCCTTCTCTTGGTGCAATAAACCCACTAAGGGTGTAGTCAATTTTAATCACACACCTTCTCTGAACTTCACACACTTTATTTATTTTGATTACACACTTAAAAGTGTGTTATAATTTAGTGTGGATGTCCTCTTCCTTCAACTTCGAAATGCGTACACTTTGTACACACCTAGGTTCGGCCTTCTTTGTTACTTGTTCAAGTACACATAAATTGTTCTTTGTTTTGCACACACTTGACTTGGGCCTCTTCCCACTTCTTGTTGCACACCCTTAACCCGTAGGTTGTTCTTCAATTTTGCACACACAAAATGTGCCTTCACTTGGTGCACACACAAGGCATGAAAGCCTCGGGTCCTCTTCTCCACTTGGCACACACCCACTGTCCGTAGGTGGTCTTCTTTACTTGATCTCAAATGAGGCGTGCAAGGGTATGCTTGAGCTGCGGCCAACTTCTCTTCTGCCACGCAAGCACTTGGGTGCACAAGGCACAAGATCCGTGCAAGGCCTCGTGTGCAAGGCACCTCAACCACGGGGCGCGCAAGTGCTACTGCCCCGGGTACTTCCTACCGCGCAAAGGGAGGCGCGCAGGGGCCCCTTCTTCTTATCGCGCAAAGGTATTGCGCCCAAGGGACTCCAGCCGCGCAAGTTTACTTGCGCGAGGATTCTTCTTCGTGAGGCAGAGACTCACGGAACCGGATATTCAACAAAAACATCAGAAAAAACATATTCATGCCTCGGGTGCCCCTTTTATAGGCAGAGAAACGCTTCTAAACATCCGCGTGATAATAACTCAAGTTCCCGAAAGATTCGGATCTTTAAAAATCTTTCAAATCTTTATTTTTATCCTTGGTTCATGCGGGCGTCTTTTATTTTCTCTTCCATCACGTTCATGCTCGGCCGAACATGTGCATGACCTTATTCAAAGCCAATCCATGCAAACATCAACACCGAATGGCCTCGCACCTTTGGTTGCTTCGGTCGTACTTCGAATTCTTTCTCGATGCATGCATGCAACATTTTAATGCATGCATGAGTTCGTTATGGCATAACGATCACAATGGAGGTCTCGGTTTGCTCGGAGGTGGCCGGGAACTCAAAAACCGTCGTCGGGATGCCTCTGGTTCGAACGGAGCTCGTGGGTGGCCTTCTGGTGAGCTCAAGGAAGAAGACAGCTCACCGGCTGTTGGATCGTGCGATTGAAAGACATCAGACGGCCTGGATCAGATCGCGAATGGCGCGATGAGATGTGCGGCGCAGATCGTCCGCGAGATCAGATGGATGGCCATGATTTGCTCCACGGAAAAATTGCGCGTCCCACATCGAATCGCCGCGGGATTTTCATGCGGTATAACATACAAGCGCCGCGGGCTTCTCGGCAATTGTCTCTCTTTCTCCCTCCACGGTGCCGCCCTGCACCGTGTTCTCTGCGGGCGCGCTCTTGCGCCCACTCACGCCTCCTGCGGGCGCGCTCCTAGCGCCCACCCTGCACTCCTGGCACGCTTCATGCGCCCCTGCCGCGCAGGCATGACACCCATGCGTAGCCCTGCCGCCATGTGCTTGCACCATGGGTTCCCCCATGGGCATGGCGCCTAGTGCCCACATGAGCCGTGGGGTTGAACTCGTGGGCTGGCCTTGGCTGGCCTAATTTTTGGAAAAGGGACAGAATAAGGGCTTTGTCAAATACAAAGTTCTCTTATGAGTATAAGCCAAATTCCAAGCCCTCTTCCTCTAAGCCATTCTTCTTCAACATTTTTCTTCTTCTTCTTAAGAATTCCTCCATTCATCCTCAACATTTATTTATCACTTAGGAATGGAAATTCTTGAAGGTTCTTCATCAACTGAGCTTCTGAATCATTTATAATCTTCAATGTTCTTCATTGATCTAATCAGAGATCAATTGGAACTTCTTCAATTCACATGCACTAAGTGATAGTGCATGGACTTCATCAGCTCACTTCATCCACTTAGGAGGTGTGGATGGATCATCTTCATCTCCTCATGCATTGTCTTAACACTTCATGGTCTTATAACATTGTTGTGACATTGTATCCACTTGATATAAGTACTTTGAACTTAAAGACCAGTTCAACAATCGTCAGATATAATGATGATGTTCCATCATCATCCATTCTTCAAGTGGTGTAACTTAGTATCATCTTGATACAAGTATTGAAACATTAAGATCAGTTCTACAATCGTCTGATATTCATGGAGAATGTTTCAACCACATCATCCTATGTCACTTAGTGAATCTCCTAAGTGACATGCATCTTAGTACCATGGCCATTCTCCTTTCCTCACCAACACCATCACATCCTTTGTCATTCACATATTGAAACTCCTTGACATCCATCCATTCATTCCTTGACAACAACATACCTCATTGACAACAAATGCAACACAGTGCACTTCATTGTTTATAATTTTATAAATTTTTTTAGCAAGACAAATATGTCTATATTTCATGTGATTGTTCGCAACTTCATGGAAAGAGATGAGAATAAGATATTGGGAATTGACACCCTTAGGAAAGACCATATTCATAAAAAATATTATAATATTCTTCCTATGATCATAATAGAGAATATGAAATAATTTTTGTAAGAACAAGTTTGTAAGACTAGTAGGAACATATGGATTTTTAGGATTGTGAATAAAAGTATCTTCCTTAATTTCAACAAAATATAGGGGTCTCGTAAGTGTGTAATTGTCCATTTAATATATTATCCCTAGAATGACACCCATGCGGTCATCACTATCTATAGATGAACCAATATTAAAGATATAATAATAATACATGATAGTGTGATCATATATTTCATTATTACCTGTGAGGATGTTATTTCCTTACCTAAAATATATAATAGGCTTTGTAGCAATAAAAACTCACTATGGATTAATTAATAAGGTGGTGTTTATTTAGAACACATTAATTCATTTACTCCTAATAGATTCCTTGAGTAAAACATATTTCAAGGATATATTCTCAATCAATATAGAATCTATCTCCACCTATTCATTAAAACGATACAAATTAAATTCATCATTATGTCAATTTTAAAGGACATCCAATTTTTTCCCATGAATATAATACCCTTGAACATATTAGACAATACAACCTTGTTCTATGTTATCAATTTTAATTTAAGAATATTGAGTTTAGAAACACATAAAATTTTACCTGAACTATACTAGAATATATGAAATTGGCCTTTTATGGAGGGGGTTTGGGTGTGCTTGGTGGTGTTTGGGGAAGTTCACAGTTGACACATGATTTTCCAAAATGTGTACCCCACCACATAAAACCGTGAAACCCCAAAAAGAGACGGATTTAATGGTGGGTACATGGGTTTTTAAACCATGTTCCAGTTTATTTGTAAATATGAACACCCACAAGATAGGGACATGGTTAGGGAACATAGTTAAATATAATGTGAACCCCTACCTAGGAAAATGGTTCCACACTATTTAATACTCTGAAAAATTGATTTAAATTTTATAAACCCCCGACCTTCACCCTAATTGATCCCAAATATACCCTAATGGTTTTCCCCCATTTTGGATGATCCCAGATATATTCCAAGTTATTTTGAACTCCATTATTCAATAATCCAAGACCAAATTGAAAAATGTACACCTCTTGCAGTAAGATATTCTTATCCCAATTGGTTTCCCCATATCTCCATTATTATCTCATCCTTTTAATGATTTTTTTCCCTTTTGTGTGGATTCATATATGTTTTTTGATAGATCTAACCTTATTTGATCTTTAATATATGTTTGGGATCTAGATCTTATTCTTTTCATTATCTTGGTTGTTCTACTTCTATTGGGGATTTTTATTTGTGAGTGTCCATCAATGATCTTATGGTGGGAGGTCTATTATTCAATTTTCATAGAATTGATTTCATTAATGTATTTAATTTTGAAATTAATATTTTCATGATGGGGAAATTTCATTTGGAATTCAATTATTTTAAATAGATTTTCAATGTGATTATTTAAGAGGATGAATTTGGTTCAATGATAAATTGGTTGAATTGGAATAATTAATTTTTTAATTAATTAATGGAAATGAATGGATATTGAAGTTTTGTAATTGTTCAATTAATGGGATTGTGTAATTTTTTTATTAATTTAATGAAACCTAATATATTAATGGGAATTAAGGTATTTTTGGATTAACCTTGTTGGGATCATTAATTACATGATTATAGGTTGATCCGTGGTTTAATAGTGATTTTTTCATATTACTATTTTAAATTTAAAGTGATAAATCTTTATTGTTTTGATAATTTAATATGATATGACATGATGTGAAATGTTGAAAAGAGAGTTAATGATGATTAACTTGTTTAAATGTGATATATTTGAAATGCGTGATTATTGGATAAATCAGTTTTGGGATAAAGACTAATGATTCAAATACAAATGGGGTGTAATACATGGAATTCTAGAACGATAATGCATGAATGTGATAATGAGTGTGGGAGACATACTAATGTATCAAAAGACCACTTGTGTGATGCATGTGATAATGAGTGTGGGAAATTTAATGATGCTTAAAAACCCTACTCCTGTGATGCATGTGATAATTAGTGTGGCATGAAGATTGATGATTTAGGAGACCACCTATGTGATAAATGTAATAATAAGTATGGGACATAGACTGGTTCTTCAAATGACCAATTTTGCGATTGATTTATGAATATGTTGTGTGACACCGAATGTTTCTTGAATTAACCATGGGGTCTAAGCTATAGTGTTCAAGGTCCAAATAGTTTGCATTGGACTGTGGTTCTAGTTAACCATGTTATGAATTGTAATTAAATAGATAATGTAATTCCATGTGATAATAAATTAAGATTAACTATGTGATATGGTTCAGACTCTAGTATGGGATAAATCATGTATTTTTGGTTTGGGTGTCATTTTGAACATGGGAAACTTATGTGGTAAATTAATGAACAATGAAATGTGATAAATATTTTCTCTACATATTGTACTTTATTCATTTTACAATTAAATTAAAATTTATTGAATGATTATTTTTTACACACCCTTAGTGGTGGCCTCCCGAGTTTTACTCACACCTTAGTCGGGCTTCCTAGTCCATACTCGAATAGAAATCAATGTTTTAGGACATCATAAGATAATGAGAACTATTTTAGATGGTTGAGTCATGATGGAGCATGGATGAGGGAACCAAACTCGGTGTTGTAATCAAATTGAGGGAGATGTACATGTATTTACATTTAGGTTATCATTTTCACACTTGAAAATAATTTGGAATGAAATATATAAATTTTTAACTTTTTTTATTGAATTTTTTTTTCTGATTCATCATGTATTACTGGTCTATTATATTTATTGTATTATTTTGGTTGTTGGTTATAATTTTTTGTTTTTTGTGAACCTTTGATAAAGAGGGTATAATATTCTGTTGTTGATTCATTAAACCCTCACTTCATGTTGAAAGCCTCTAACATATGGGAGGTGTGCTTGAGGTTACATGACCAACTAGCTTGGTTCACTAATGTGTTGTAATCGGGTCGGAACCTTTCCAAGTGGAATCAATGGTGGGATTTCGTTTCTTTTATTTTGTCTTATTATTTGGGAAAGGTATAAATTAGACTAGGAAGAGCCATTCCTTTGACATGAACTCATTCATGCTAATAGAAAACCAATTAATGAGATAAAATCAAGTATTGAGGTTGGGGATGTTGTTAATGTTGTTTTTAGTTATGATTGTATGTTATTTATCCATAAGTGATGCACTTTTTTGTGATGGGATTATTATTTCAGATATTTTATGAGATTTAACTCATGGAATGGTATGTCATGAGAGTTATTATGAATTCATAATTATATGCACTTAATAATTATTATGAAATACATCATTTTTGGGATTACCTGAAATTGAAGGTTTTGGGATGAGTTGGTCTTATGAAAGTGCTTTTCTTGTTTGTGTAAATGTTTAATGAAAATGGTTCTGAGTGAGAATGTCAAAGTTGAACCAATGGATGAAATATGAGGATAAATCGATGTATAATGATATACATGATATTATAAAATTTCATTTTCCTTTTTTAAACATGTCTATGATATATGATGGTCAAGGGTACTGACATTACCGCAGTTTTGACTATGTTGTGGGAAATGGGGATCACTTATTGTAGATTTATTTGAATCCTTGCAATTATGGTAATGTTGTGTAGTGTTCCCTAAGGTGCGTGTTTGGAATTTTAGAGATATTACTGTTTGATGAAGCTTTATGATAGTATTGTATGAGGATATGACTTGAAATTATCCTCTAGTAGTGGAAGCTAAGGCACCAATAGGGTTGGGTAAAGGATTCAGAGAGAAGTTCTATGAGAACATTGATCAAGTCATGCAGTTTATAGAGAGAGACCCAGAGTGGGAAGTGAAGAGTATGTATGACCTAAATCATGGGTTCTAGTTGTAGAAATCACTAATACATACAAGGGAGATTTTACCTGAGGCATCTGATTTTTAGATCGAGTCTATACAGTTGATTCTGGACCACATGGAGACTCATCCTATGAAAAGTGTCAAACATAATACTTATATGTTATGCATTCTAGAGAATATTTGACAGTACTTCCAGTGTCAGGATAAATATACAGTCAGTATGGATTAGAAGGACTTTTAAGATAATTTCTTGGAGAACATTTAGCCAAAGATTCTCAACCAGAAGAGCGATGTATAGTTTATAATCTTGAGTTAGGGGAGAATGTCTATGATGTACTATGTTATATTCTTTATATATTACCAGAAATTTTCTTTTTCATTGGTAAGAGATGAAGAAACTACAACGAAATTGTTTTAGGATGAGTTTAAATGTGAGAATAATTCCCTGCTGAATATCTTTCAGCCGAAAATGTTTTATGAAGTGGTGAATTGGGCACTAATTTCAAAGAGGAACCTAAAAGAGGATTCATGTGGAAGACATGTGTTTTATACTGGATGATAAAGAGGTACATATTCTATTAGTAGTAAGCATCTCTATGATACTGATAGCCAGGGTGATAACAAGATAAATATCCAGGGATGGTTCGGTCACACAAGACATTACTCAAGTGACTTGTCACCAATACACTAAATTGGCTCACTTTCAAAGCCATTTTACCTGACCAACGGTAGAGTGATGATATTGAAAAAGGATGGGACATATAAATATGTTTAGTAGGAACCCATGATAGGTGGGTAATGATAGGGCCTCTAAATAGAACCAGAGTTTTGGAAGGGGTATTCTACACCATATCAGACTCACAGACGGAGTTCTTCTGGTCATTGAGGTAAAGGCAATGGATGTGGTGGTTTAGGGAAAGATATCATGTATAAGAACAGTGGTATAGCTCAAGTTTCTTAGAATTCATCATAAGTAAGAGGGTAAGGATAGTTTCATGTATTCAAACCTACACTTGTGGATAGATTTGATAGACTGTTGACAGATAGAGCTACTATTGTTTT
Organism: Viscum album; assembly: GCA_963277665.1. Classification (NCBI taxonomy): domain Eukaryota; kingdom Viridiplantae; phylum Streptophyta; class Magnoliopsida; order Santalales; family Viscaceae; genus Viscum; species Viscum album. The sequence goes on from OY728166.1 coordinate 1,025,747,496, forward strand.
AGCTTTTACATTTACTAGTGACTTATTTGATAGTGGTTTCACTAATCCATTGATATTTAAACAGGTTTTGAATTATTTAAGATTTAAATTGAAGACTTCTAGTTGGTTATTTATGATATCATCTTGTGAAAGGGGTGCTCTCTCAAGGTTGGGGAGTATTGTTCCTTTGGGAACTCTATATTTGTGAAATGTCTTGTATTTACCTAAATATGGGAATGGAGTGGTCAGTGGAATACCGATAACACATAGATTTTTATTATAGGTGAGTGACTTATACATTTCCTGGGCGTTACAATTATATTCACCATAGGGAATGGGACATCAAGGCGAGCTGTGGAGGTCTAGTTCATCAGCTATTGTGGGAGCTCACCACCCATGATACTAGTATGTTCTTGTATGATGGGGTGAAAATAATGATGTCTCTCCACCCATATTGGTCATGTTCTAAGACGTTTTCCTTGAGGACTTCTCAGGTATTCCACTAGAAATAAATGTGGAATTTATAATCGAGATCATACATTGAGATGGCCCAATATTGTTTTCACTATACAAAATTGAACAAATAGAGCTTCAAGAGATCAAGGATCAGTTGGGAGAGTTAATGGATAAGGTTTTTTTCCATTTAAGTACTTCACCTTGGGGTTCTCTAGTATTTTTATCAAAACGTTAGGTGGAACATTGTTCTTATATGTTGAATATAGAAAGATGAACTAGATGGTTGTGGAGAACCAGTATCCTATTCCATGTATCTATGATATATTTGAAATGTTGAGAGGATCATTTGTTTTTTCTAAGGTTTACTTGAGATCATGGTATCCTATGTCAAAATTAAGACTTTATAATATTCTTTAGAATATATTTAAGAGTTGGTATAGCCTATATTATTTCTTCAAGATTCTATTTGGGATGACAGGGACATCAAAGATGTTAATAGACTTTCTAAACAAAATATTTAAGACATAACTGGATAAATTTCTGTTAGTATTTGGGGATGACATCTTGGTGAACACTAACACTCATGAAGGTCATTCCCAAACTCGTGACATCATCCTGAGAACATTGAGATAGAATTGGATACATGCCAAGCTATCAAATTTAAAATTATATATTGATTAGGTATATTTCGTTGGTCCCATAATCTTAGAGGAAGGTGTGTTAGTGGAACTATAAAAGGTGCATGGAGTTATTTCATAGGAGAATCCCAAGAATGTTTTTTAAATCCAGAGTTTTATTTGATTAGAAGGTTATTATCAAACGTTCATCCAATAATTTTTTTCTTGGAAGGAAAATGTTAATTATTGGCCAAATGTGAGTTAATTTTGATTAGTCTGTGGAATGTGAGAACTCCTTCTAGGAGTTAAAGAAGCATTTGACTACTAAATAAATCATTATCCTCCCTGAGATATGTGAGGAGTATAAAATGTCCTGGGAAACATATATGATTGTTATTGGACAAGTTTTGATGTTGGGGGATTGATTTTTTGTGTATGGGTCATGATATTTGAGCTCATATGAATGAAAAGACACAATGAAATTCCTCGAACTAGCAATATAGGTTTTTGTTTTGAAGTGTTGGTGGTTATATATATTGGATTTACAGTTAATTAGGTATACTGATCACAATATCTCAGTGAATATATTTTCTCAATAAAAATAGAATCTACAACATCAGATATTGTTTGAGTATATGTAGCCCTTTGATTTTCAGGTTACATATATGCTTGGGAAGGGAAACAATGACACTGATTCTCTAAGAATGAAAATAAATATTCATGCAGTTCCGAAGTCTATCTATAATGTGAAGATGATGAACATTCTTGCTAAGATTCATGTTGTGTTTCTGGAGGGTTAGCATTATATAACTCAAGTATTAGTTTTAGTGGAGTATATACTTTTGAGATAGATCAGGGAGAGATAATATAAGGATATCAAATGTTTATCCCTGAGAGAAATCCTTGAAGGTGGGGAGTCATGTCTCTATTGGACTATAGGTAAGGATGAGATCATCTATGTATGGGCCTGTGTAGTTGGACTATGAGTATACAAGAGGATATAATGCTTGAATTTCATGCCTCAATGTTGAAGGTACATCCAAGCATGACCAAAATGTACCGTGACTTATGTTGATAGTATTGGTGTCTAGACATGAAGAAGTAAATGTCAGGCTTTGTGAAAATATTTTATGTATGTCAATAGGTGAAGTCTGATCATCAATAAACTAGTTTACTACAAAAACCATTTCACATTTTGTAATGAAAGAGGGAATAGGTTTCCATGGACTTTGTGATATGTCTCCTGACGATTCATTTGAATTATGATGAAATTTGTGTGATTGTGGACCACTTTAAAAAGGTATTGCATTTCATGCCTATACAGGAGACTTTCTTGGTGGATCGACTAGGAGACATGTACATTTGGGAGATAATATGTCTGCATGGTGTGCCACTGAGTATAATTTCATATCATGACATAACGTTTACATCATACATCTAATAGATATTATGGAATGCACGTGGTACACATGTTTTACCATGTATGGAATACCACCCAAAGACAGAAGGGAAGTCAAAATGTACTATATAGTTTCTTGATTATATTCATTAGGTGTGAATCCTATACTTTTGTGGGACATGGTATTACCACCTAGCACATTTTTAGTTTTCTCATACAAAATATTTTCAGGAAACTATACATTTGGAACTGTATAAGGAACATTATGGTATTCCATGTCGATCACCTCTATTCTAGATAGGGGTTCTTAAGTTGGATCTATTGGGACTGAGTTTCATGAATGAGTTATTGGAATGGGTTCAATTGAATCATAAGAATATAGTGCGACTTTGGGTTAATTGAAGTCATATATTGATAGAATTCAGATATCCCAATATTTTAATATGGGTGGGTCATTTTTTTTCTTCGGGTGTCACCTATATTGGGTCACCATTGGATTCAATGATATAGAATGTTAACAGCTGGGTTTTTTATACCTTTCATGTTGTAGAGATAAATGGTCATATGGGGAACTGATTGGCTCTTCCATAGTGGTAAAATGTTATGGATAATGATATTCATGTGTCAAAACTTTTGTGGTATTACCCTGACCATTCTCTTGTAATAAATGTGGATAATGTTGAGCATAAAATTGACGCATCCTTTATGGATCATTTGACACATGTGTTGGTTTGCAGTGAGAATGTGTTATGGGGAAAGACCATGTCAATAATTCATATATTTTGGAAACATGGATTTGTTTAGGGGGTCCTTGGGAGAGATAAGTAGAAATGAAAGCTAAGTGGCCAGATCTTTTTTCCTCGAAATCTTAGAGATTCTTGAGAGTACAACTTGAGAATGATTTATTATAAGGAGGGAAGATTATAAGACACTGTCCTTTTTGTAGATATCTTTCATGTTAATTTTTCAGGTACTCTTTTTCCTTATTATGAGTGTATCTTGTTTGGGTTTTATCTTCGGTGTGTTTAGGTAAAAATTAGATGTTTTTTGAGGGATTTTGGGAAATGCGTGGCTAGCACATTGTTTTCCCAAACCATGCTCCCTACTGCCGAAAACATTGATACCCCAGAAAAAGAGGGATATCATAGTTGTAACATAGTTTCTTAGACTATGTTCCCTATAAATATTAACCATTCACCCCAAAAGAGAGGCACATGGTTACAATGCAAATATTGATAACCCATGTTCCCTGGCTCAGGAAATCGTGCACGTGGGATTTAATCCTCCAAAAATTAGATTTAAAATAACCAAACCCCTATTTTTTACCCTAATTCAACCAAAATCGACCATAATCATTTTCTATTATTTTTTGAGTCTCTCTAACAGATTCCAAGGCCCTCTAAACTCTATTCATGATGAATCAAATATTGGATTAATGAATATGCACCTCTCCGAACAATAGATTCTAGTCCTAATTTATTTCAACCCTTTATCCCATAATTCTATCATCCTTTAAAGCGATTTTTTGTCCATTAGTGTGGGTTTAGATATTGGATTCAATAGATCTATCTCAGCATCATCTTGGATCTAGGTTTTGGAACTCCATATTTTTTATTCATGATCCTGGGTGTTCTATTTCTATTGAGGATTTCTATTGGTGAGCATCCATAAATGATCTTGGGGCAGGTGGTCTATTATTCAATTCTAAAATTCATGATTTAGTTATTTTTTTGTATTCTTGAAATTTAAATTTCCATGTTTAGAGAATTGCATCTGGAATTTAATTTGACTAAATTGAATTTTATGTGATATTTTAAGGGGAAAAATTTGGGAAATTTGAAAATTAGTTGAATTGTATTAATTAATTAATTAATTAATTAATGGAAATTAAGGGATATTAATTTTTTTATTTGTTTAATTTATGGTATTGTCTAATTGATTGATTAATTGAATGGAAAATTTATTAATTAATGGAAATTAAGGTATGCTTGTCTTAACCTCGAAAGTTTGTTGAATAATATGTTTAAATGGAGATAAATGGTTTAATATTAAGTTGTTTATATTATTCCTTATGAATTTAAGTGATAAATCATGATTGTTTTGATAATTTAAATTTTATTCCATGATGTAAATTGTTGAAAGGAGAGTTAATGATGATAAACATTGTTAGATGTGATATATGTGAAATTTTTGATTATTTTATAAAAGGGTTTCAGGACACTGATTGATTCTTCAAATAACCATGAGGTGCTAGACGTGGCATTCTAAGTATAAAATATATTAATGTGATAATGAGTATGGGAAACAGATTGATGCTTTAAAATACCACTTGTGTGATGCATATGATAATGATTGTGGGACACAAACTAAGGATTAAACATCCCAGTTGTGTGATGAATTGTGGTAATGCGTGTGGTATACAGACTATTTCATCAAAATCTCACTTCTGTGATTGAGTGATGAATGGTTTGTGGGACACAGTCTGATGATTCAAATACCTACATGGTCCTAGTGATGGATTTGTATGCCCAAAATGTTGGTATTGTACTATGGTTTCAATTAGACATGTTATGAATTGAAATTAAATTTATAATGTTTAGCCAATTAATAATGAAATATAAATCCTGATGTGATATGGTTCAGACTCTGGCATGGGACAGAGAAGGTATTTGTGTGTTGGGTATCTTCATGAAGCTGGGGATACAATGTGGTAAAATAAATACTAATAAAATGTGATAATTATTTACTTCATTCATTGTACTTTATTTTTTTTACGAATTCACACACTTTTGTTTACTAGATATTAATTTATACATTGTTGGTGGTGGCCTACTGATTTGTACTCACACCCTGTCGGAGATGCCTGATTGGTATTGGAATAGACTTCATGGTTGCAAGACAAGATAAGTGAAATGTCCCTAAATTATATAGATGAGTTTGGATAGATCATGGATAAGGGAACCAAATTTGGTTTCGGGGAACTCATGAGGTAATTGTTAATGTCATTATTTCAAGGTTTTAATTTATATGATTGATACTTATTTGGAATGATATATCTACTATTTTAGTTTTTTTATTGTCTTATATTGTGATTCATCATGTATTACTAGGTCATTCTTATTATTATATTATTCTGGTTGTTGGTTATCTTCTATTGGTTATTTCTTTGTTATTTCAAAAAAAATCTACTTTGATAAAGTGGGTACAATCTCCCAATGTTGATTTATTAGACCCTCACTGTTATTCGGAAGACTCGGGCATATAGGGAGTCATGCTTGAGGTAAGGTGATTAACCTGCTTGGGAAACATGTGTGTGGAACCATGGTCAGGACGTTACATAAAACAAACTAAAATCTGATTTATTGACCCAAAAAAATGAACTGAAATGTTTTATGAATTATTCCACAAAAAAGATAAATTATATTTAAATGTTATATAGTATCCTAATAAATTATTACTCAATTTGAAGTTAGAAAAATCTAAAAAAATAGTACATATTGAACAAAAAAATGAAACTAAATTCAATAAAACCCATAAAACATAACTGAATGATATAATAGTAAAACTAATATGAATATACTTTGATGAACAAAACCCTTGTTTTTTAATATTTTTTGTATTGATTTTATTTTCAAATAGGTGGTGATAATTTGAATGCTTTTAGAAAAAAATAGTTCCATTTGTTTTTATTTTGGCTAGTTGAATAATTGTTAGACTGTGTTAAATTTGTTTAGAAATAAGATATTATTGAATAATGTTTCCATAAATTCAATTTCGCTTTTAGTAGGTGGTATTGAACATCGAAGTGCTTGTTCCTAATATAAAATTTTTCTTCATGAATTGAAACAAGAAAAATGAGAATGATGTAAAAGAATAGTTGAAATAAGATATTATATGTTTTATTTCACATCATTCAAATTTTAATATCTAATTTATAATTAAATAACTGATTTATATCCTAGAAAACATTATTTGTAGGCCGTTTACAAGAAAAAATTGAAAAAAATAGGCCCTATGATCATTTATAAAAGATATTAGGTGATTAGTACCATGAGAGAGTCCTCAATAAACTTTGGAAGAGTATTATACCAGCACGATATTGTCCTGAATTAGGCACATCTAATACCTCTCATATCACAGGATTTTAATAGACCCCTTAGAGGTGGTAGAGGGAAAAAATTAAACATATAAGAGATAAAGAAAAGTAAAAAATTTATCATATAATTTATGACAACTATGAAGGGTTTTTGTCCATAACATAAATAAAATACCATTGTATATTTTTTTACGTTCATTTCATTGATTATGTACTTATATGATGCACCATGATGTGGGGATGAAGGTCCTAGTGGTGGGTGGGGAGATGATTCTTTTGATGGTAATTAGGTTGAAGATGTTGGTGGTAATGATGCTATTGGGGAGTCTAATAGGGATGGTGATAATAGTGATGACCATGATTATAGATCTAATCATGATATAGATATCGGTCCTATAAAATTTTGAATTTTTATTTATGTCAGAACTATTTGGATGGTATTTTAGGAATGAAACTGACTTCATACATGTGTTTTGATTTTATTTTAGAGTTATCAACAAATTAAATGTAAAATATAAAATACATATGATGTGTTAAATGCATAATTTGATTCTTTGAATAAGAAATTTTTTATTTACATTTTTACATTTTAGTAGTATATTTTGTGGGGAGTGGGAAGACTAATTAGAGAGTTCACATGGATTGGGGGGGATATACAAACAGTTCATAAAACCATTGGTATATGTTAGTTATAGCAATAGTTTTTCTAAAAAACTTCCTAGCTAATCTATAGCAACAATTTTTGTAGTTGTTGGTATAAACCTACATAGACATACAAATACATAGATTTATAAAACCACTAGTCCTCACCCGTGTGTACACACATCATATTAAATTAATGATTTTTCATTGAAAATAAAATTCTATTTGTAAAAGTCACCTAGTAATAGTAATTTTTATTAATTTTTAATCAGATAGTGGTACATATAACTGGATTATAAGTGGAAAATATTGATATAAAAAAATAATATTTGAACATAGAACGGATACATGAAAAGTAGTTTCCTCTTTTGGTGGATGTCTGTAAATCAATTCAAAATGAATACAAGTCCTTCTTATCTGCCGTTATGGGAAGAGGATAATTTGAGTATAAAATGTAAAGACCCAATCTATAATTACACAATAGTCTGTGAACTACATGTTTGTAGAATTTTCTCAGGTAAGTGATTTTTGAGAAGTGTTCATGGAACAAAGGGTCATTGCAACATCTCTTCAGCTTCATTGTCCAGAAAGTGAACTTTGCATATGAAAGTTTAATTATATAGATTAATAAGTAGTAATGAATATTTAAATGTGGAAATCCAATCAAGAAATTAAATATAAAAATGTAGTAGTAATTAAAGTGAATGTTCTGTAAATGCACAAAATACTAGATTGTATCAAAATCAAAAAAATAAATCATTTTGTTGTAATAAAAATGACTAATATGAAGCTTTTTCTATAGTATAAAAAAGATAGATTATTTATAAAGTATAAAAATAGGAAACATTTATGGAGAGGTATAAAACATGTTTATTTGTAGATCATAGCAGAAATAGGTACTGTAAAAAGATGACGTAGCGAATATGTAATATTTATGTCAGCTTTTTGATACATACTACCAATGAAACATATATTTGTCACATGTTAGTGGCCAAGAATTTTATCCATCCTAACAAATGAACATAACATTGACCAAGAATATTATAAATGCTAACAATGACCAGCATAATTATATGTCTAGTAAAACTAAATTTTCTTTAGTTGAAAAGTCCACCAAACATAGGATTGGAAGATATGGTGACATATTTCATCAAATGACAAGTTTAAAAACCATTAACATTGATACATGGTCTTCAAATAAAGTGAATAATATGGATTTTCTATAATAAATTAGAAGATAGTGTTTATGTACAACATGAAAACAGGAAATTGAAATGATACGAGGTGACAAACATGTTAGTTTTGTACAGTATAATAATTTAGGCAATGTAAATTGAACACATAAAAACATGATAAAGAAAGAACTAAATTAGTTCTGTGGAGAAACATAAATTTTAAATAATTATTTAGTACCACAAAAAATTTAATAATTATATCACTTCAAATAAGAATTTAAAAAATAATAATGAAAACAAATTAAATAGTGAACATGTCTGTTTACCATTGTTTTTCAGCTTGACATCTCAGTGTGCTTTTTTTATGTTTTCTTGTTTACATTTCACTTTGTTAAGGATTTAAATTCAACATAATTTCTTGTTTTAGCCTTGTTGAATCAAAAAATGTGTATAGTATATTGAAGTCCATCCTCATTATAAAAATCATGTGAAAAATGTTTCTACAAAGAAATTATTTTCAGAATATTTGATGCTAGAATCCGCAGCATTGAATGTAGTGAAACACATATCAGAGATTTAACAGTTAACTGTTATTTAACTGTATATTGGTGAAGATAGAATGGAAATTTTTTTAAAAAAATATAGAATATACATTTATATATAGAAATTTTTGTTGTAATAATGGAAAGAATTAGGAACATAGTAAAGGGAATAGTTATATACCCTAGTAAAAGACATGATAAATGTTGAAATATTAGATCAGGTGACAATATTTAATGTCCTTGGAGAAGACCTAACATTTTGATTGACCTATCCTGAAATTTTAAAAATAATTCCCATTAAGTAATATGAATTTTTTATAGAAAAAATTGAAAAAATTGAAATATAGGATTCCTAGATATATTTAAAGTCACTGCTTACTCTTGAACACCCACTGGTTTGATCTTCCTGTATAGTAAAGGACAATACTATAATGTTTTTTTATTCTTTTTTTTCAAAGAAAATCATTAATAAATATAATGTTACCAGATTTTGTTATAATATTTTACTAAATGTGCTGATGTAGTTGTCATTATCATTGGTAAAAATCACTTTGTAGTTGTTATATTCAGATGAATGATATCGGTTCTGAAGATTGAAATTTTTTACATGAATTGTTAACAGAAACATCCTTGACATGAAATTGTTCAACTCTGGATAGAACCTAAACTCATCATCGTCTTATTTGAAAAGCAATAACCAATGTAAGTTGTGATATTGAAAACATATATATTGACATGAAATACGAAGTTGGACTTAATTGTATAAAATTATCTCTCAATTCTGAAGCAGTATAAGGTATATATTGCATGACTTATTTTTCAAATAAGAAAATTGAAAAAGATTCCATCTTGTTGCTAACTATTTGTTGAACACTAAATCTATTGGAATAAATATTATGACTAGAATATAAAGGATAATATTATAGATTAAATATACTGTTATAGTTTTTATGTATACTTTAAAAAAAGTAGTGTTAAAAGTGGAACTATTAATGTAAAATTTAATTTCAGCATAACATATTCAATAAGGATTTTTCATTACCTTGCAATTTCAGCATCACATCAGTAAGTTTTTTCAGTTTTCTCGTTTCTATTTTCCTTTAAATTGGAATTCACATATTTTACTTGGCTTGTTGTTTTTTCAGTGTCTTTAGAATTTGTATCAGTGTGTTGGACCACATCATCAGTATCGAACTCAATAAAAAAATATTCAACATCATCAAATGACATTAATCAATATGTCGAAAAAATAGGGACAAGTGTAATCATTAAAGTAGTAATATAATCTTTTCTAGTTTGAAATGAGAAGACTAAATTCAGTTTTTTAATGATTTAGTCAATGTGAGTGAAACTGGAAAAGAATTAGTAATGTATACTGTAATGATGTAATTAAAATAAAAGGCAATGAAGATATATATCTTAATTCAGGAGAATAGTAGCACTGAGAATGACAACATAAAAATGCAATAGAAGTGGATAAAATATATATAAAATTAAAGTATGTGAAAAAAGAAACGATATATAAAATACATGTTTCAATTATCTAAAAAACATCCAAAGTTCATATTAAAAATTTCCACAGAGTATGTGATACGGTTTTCAAATACATGTATCACAAGTGTTATATAATAAAAGTAGAAGAAACTAATAACTAGAAGAAAATAATGTGATACACTTATCATGAAATCCCAATACGATTCTTTGTTCCATAATGATGAGCATATCTCCAAAATCTAGTTATAGTAAACCTGGTCACATCGAATACACTAAAGAAACCATGCATTAATGTTGACTATATTGAAAGGAACTCTCTAAATCAAAGATACAGTGTTTATGATTATGCAAGGAGGAAGAGTTATAAAAAACACGATAACTGTAAAAACCCAAAAAGAACTATTATTAAGTTCCTTCCCACACTGTGAACATAGACTCCAATTCAATCCGCAATAGTAAAAAAAGGTCAAAGAAGCAGTACGAACTCACAAGTGATCATGCAGGATTTTATATTAACTAAAATAGAACAATAGAGAGGGAGAGACAATTCCTAGACTTATCCAAATCTCTTGTTTCTAGGACTGTGGAGGATGTTGTGGAGATCTAAGGTTTACTTCTATAACTAATATGATAGGATCTGTCAATCTGCTCTTACACAATGGCATCCAATTATAAGGAATTATAAACATCATCAAAGGAAAAACAATTAAAAGCATATAAATTACAAAATTAACTCTTTAATAACACATAAATTCACGGTGCACCTCTGACATAGTAGATTGAATTAAAAAAACGATTGTGAATCAGGTATAATTCATGTCATACATGAATAATTATATACAATAGGGATAGTAGAATTTTTTCTTTATAAAAAAATACACCACCACAGGTGAGCCAAATAAATGACTCTGAATCAGATCTGCATCGAAACTCACCTTTAACCTTCAATTCCAAGCATCTAAAATAGATAATAAAGTGGTTGGGCGAAAAGCGAGATGTGCATGAAACTTGGATAGCAGATTATTTGTAAAAAAGGTTGGGAATGGGGAGACCCTAAGTACTCACCTAACAGAAAATCATTCTAATAAAATAGTGGGATTTGAATTCAAGGTAAATTTCATAAAACAGGCACAATGAAGAGAGGGAGAAGGGGAAAAGGCAATGCGTCGAATAATGGTTGTGGTAGTATCCTAGTTTTATTAAAAATCACTTACTAAAGTCTAGGAATCATCTGATAAAGTCTATCGCTGATATTGATGGTTGAATATTTTCATGCAAATAATCCAACCGGCTTGCAGCATCAACAACAATTATCAATAGAAATTATCACCCTCTCTATCCAGTCATGCACAGGTCCAGTCTGTACTTCCTAAACCCCCTTATAACTATGTAGGATGTCATGCAGTGACCCCATGGCAGTAAATTCATAAGACAACACACATAAATAAAGAGAATAAAAATGTAATACAAAAATTTTAATAAACCTATAGTACTGCAATAATAGACATAAAAGATTGTGGGTTGGTTAACACTAAAAGGATTAAGCATCCTAAATGAACCTATGAAAGGAACCTAAGAAACATGACTCTTTAGAGGAAAATAAATGAGCAAATCTGTAAATTAATAGTTAAGTGGAAATATTGTATTATGACTCCCTACAAAATCTATATTTAGATAATGATCTTATGAATAAGTAGGATACTCATTATAAAATAGTGTTTGAAAATTTAGTGGAGCATGTTTTGAACCTCCAAAATTGTTCATGTTTGTAGGATCGGGAAAAGGATTCATGATATATATACGAGTTCCCATGGAAACAATAGGTAGAGTTGAAAGAGATTCCATTGACCCATCATGAAATTATACAGTGGGTGTAACTGAAGAAACATGATCATGTAGTGTGCTATAAGAAGATGTTTTTACTTCAAACATACTGGCTGCCATTTGATTCATGGTTTAAGACTAACCCATTAAACTATAATGTAGTAAGTGAGAATACGTTCCATAATGGTTAAAATCAGTAGAACTGAGTACAAGAAAGAATGTTCCCCAAGAGAGTGTTGTAGCATAAAAAAAGATAGTATAAATCATTTTACCACCAAAACTTGTGCATAAAATACATATAAAAAAGAATGAATTAAAAGATGCACTCAAATATCACATAAAGAGTAAAAAGGAAACACAAACCACTAGAATTTGTTTTAGCTTCTAATACAATTCCTTCCTTATTTTTAAATATTTCATATCTTTTTAAAATCCATCAAGAGATAAATTTACATTCATTCCAGCATCTTAAAATGGCCCATCTATAGTGGATTTTCCAGAAAACTCAAGAGATCCAGTAATACTAACTCCCTTATTTTCATTTATTCTGTAAATTGAAGATACCTTGTTAAGAAGAAGGTGATTATGGGACAAGGTGGTATCTGAATCATTCCTTGACAGAAAGATTGGTGGTTCCAGAGCACCCCATATAAACAAAAATAGTAAAATCCATAAATGTTCAAAAATATAAATTCATGAATCTACACATTCCTACTTTCTACATAAAATTTAGAATTTTCACATTTTAGTATGCCTTTATCATAGAGAAGGATGATTGGTAAGGATTAGGGGAATAACATGACCATTAAATTGATAATTTACATAGAATTAGTGAATTTTACAATGGTAGTCATCTAACAGAATGAATGTTAAGGCATTTCAGAGTTGATTGTCATAGAAGTAATAATTGTAATAATTGTGAATCATATAACAAATTAATATGGAGAATTAAACATAATTTATAAATCAAAATCAAGTATAGATTACTATGTATCTAAAAACTTGTGTGTTATTGATTCCATATTGGTCCCCATAAAAACTACTCCCAATTACTACTGGTTACTGCACTAGAAAAGTCCTGGAAAATCAAAAATAATCCAATAACAATAATGTAAGGTCTGTTTTTAGAAAATAATTATATATAATTTAGGGAATAAAATGACAATGAAATTTATAATTGGCATAGAGTCAGTGAATTTTACAATGGTAGTAGTTTGATGGAATGAATGCTGAAGCCGTTCACATTTCATTCTCATTGACCTTCGGAGACTGGGAGTCATACAAAACAATCGGGTGATGTGATATTTTATAAAGAAAAATAGGGCCATCTGCTATAATTTTGGTAATCAAACACATTTCTAATTCTTTTTTATGTATTCACATGCACTGATAAAACAATTAAGATAGATATACCAACTCCAAGTATCCATATAAAGCCAATATTAACATCCCTAGACCTCATCTTGAACTGTAGGTGGTAATGGTAAATCGTTACATTATAAATCCAAAGCAAATTTAATTATATAATAAAAAAACACATAAACATTAATTTAATTCATCTAGAAAAGACAAAAATAAAATAAAATATGAATGATGAGAATAAACATTGAATAAAACCAATAAAACATACCACATAAACTAAATACATAGATAGAATGAATCATAATTTAGAAAATAAAATAATTTATTCATTAATACGTATCTGAATACCTATTATAAGTTGTTTCCTTGGTATTCTCCACTGAAACTGCTATCAATTCTTGGTGAAAATATCTATAATAAAGTCATATAAGATTATAATGATTTCAGAAATGCTAAAGTGAAATGTTATATTTAGAAAATAATGAAAATTACATTAGGGAATAACAGCAAAATGAAATTTACAATTTATAGATATGTAGTGAAATTTATAGTGGTAATTTTATGATTGAATGTATGTTGAAAAGGTTCATATATGATTCCCAATTGAATTTAGAGACTGGTAGTAATGCAAAAAAATGGGTTGAAGAGATAGTTTACAGAAAATAGTAGTTAATTAAAAATAATGGATTCCATTTCTGCAACATCAAATTGATGTATCATAGAAAGGAGGAGTGAATAATTTTTAGGGAATTCAAAATGAATAAGAACTAGTCCATACCCATGCGTACGCCCGACAAATTAAATTAATTATTTTTCTTTGAAAATAGAATTAAATTTGTAAAATTTTCTCAGTAATAGTAATTTTGATTAATTTTTAATCCTATAGTGGTAAATATAAATGGAATAGAATGGGAAAAATTTTATACAACAAAATAAAATTTAAACATATAACAGATATAGGAAAATTAGTTTATATTTTTTGAGGACATATGAAAATCATTTCAAAATGAATACAATTTCTTTTTCTATGAAATTGTGGGAAAATGATTAATTTGAGTAGAAAATGTTAGAAACCAATATATAATTACACAATAGTCTCTGAACTGAATGTTTGTAGAATTTTTTAGGTAAGTGATTTTTGAGGGTTTTTATAGGAACAAAGGGTTTTGGCAACATCTCTTCATCTCCATTGTCTAGAAAATGAACTTGGATGATGAAAATTTTGTTATATAGATTAATAAGTAGTAATAAATATTTAAATATGAAAATCAAAACTGAAAATTAAATAGAAAAATATAGTATAAATTGAAGTGAATGTTTTGTAAATGCACAGTATACTAGATAGTAACAAACTCAAAAAAATCTATCATTTTATTGTGATAAAGCTGACAAATATGGTGGTTTTCAAAAGTGTACATATATGGCTTCTTTATAAAGTATACTAACAAGAAAAATTTATGAAGAGGCATAAAAAATTGGTTTTTTTAGATCATTTCAGAAATAGGTAATATAAAAAGACAATGTAGATGACATTTAATATTTATGTCACATTTTTTAAATATCTTACCAATGAAACACATCATTGTCACATGTTAGTTTCCTAGTATTTTATACATCTTAACAATTGAATAGAACATTGACCAAGAAGATGTTAAATGCTAACAGTTATCAGCAAAATTGAATGTCTAATAAAACTAAATGTTCATTATTTGTAAATTCCACAGAATATAGGATTGGAAGATAGGGTGACATATTTCATAAAATCAAATGTTTACAAACTATTACCATTGAAACATGGTGTCCAAATAAAGGTAAATATTCTGAAATTTCTATAATACATACCAAGATGGTGTTTATGTACAGTATTCAAACAAGAAATTGTAAATATAAGAGGCAAAAAACATGTCATTTTTGTACAATATAATAATTCAAAAATTGTAAATTGAACACATAAAAAAGGAAATGAAATAACTAAATGCTTTCATTAGAGAATCAAAAATTTCAAATAATGTTTTACTACTATAAATAATATAATATTTATCCACTATATATACTAAAGGAGGGTTCTTCCTAGAAGATGTGTCTCCTCATCAAGCATCCACATCCCCCATTTCACTAATTCCATTCCCATTTTACCCCCAAACCATCACGTCCTCCCTCCAAATATTATCCCACTCCTCCCGTGAGTTGGATTTCACCTCTCCATTGAACCCCCCTTCTCCCCCCGTGATTAGGGTTTTATCTCACCTCTAATCCCGACATCTCCTCACGCACACCATCACCGACCTCGACAGCCTCATCGCATTCTCGAATCTCCTATCTATCCATGACTCTATCTTCGGCTCCTCTGACTACAACTCCTCCGCTCGCGCCATCTCCACAACCGGCGACTCCTCCATCGGCTCTTGCACATTCGGTTCCTCCAATCCACCTACGGTTCCAATGCCATACAGTACACAGTGAGTAACCCCAGGTATAAACCAATGTCAATGTTTTCGTTTTCAATGCGGATATCGAATCCTCCTTTGGTACAATGCTCCATCAACATCTTCCATTTCCCGCCCATGCTTACCCAGTAAATTTTCTTTGGTTTTGAGTATATTTTAGTATCTTCATATTCACTTTTGATCGCTTCTTCGTCTTCTCCCTCCTACCTTTCCTCCATCTACTATACCTAATTCAGACAGTACAAATTGAGACCTCCATATCAGCTATGTTTTTTTATATCGTCTATGTATTCATCCTACTGTCCTCTTTGATTTAATTGCAGTTAAACATGATTTACTGAATCACTAATACTATACATTTCCTATTATAGTTCCCCATTTAACAAATTGATTTGTATTTGTCTTAGATGACTGCAGTAACGTTCATTCTTCTATCCATCTCGATTTCTCTTCTTCATCCCATGTTTGTATCCTCAGTATTTTATTCATACTGTTTGTAGGTTGTTGATTTCGACATACGATGTCCTATATTAGTTGTTCACTCCTTTCCATTCAGATTACTAACTAAATATTTCATATTTCCTCTACTTGATATCGTTGCATTTTCTGCTTTTCCATCCACCTCGATGGACGACACCGGCCAACTTTTTCGTGAACCCCTTTTCATCAATGATACGTAATTCTGAGACAGTACAAATCGAGACCTCCACAGTAGGTATGTTTTCCATATGATGTTTAACTATTCTCTATAATGTCCTATTTGAATGAATTATAGTTAAACACAATTTACTGAAGCAGTAATAATATACATCTTCTATCATGGTTCCCCATTTAATCATACCCCTAATCTGCTTAGCTTCAACTATGATTCTCAGAAGGGATGATATTTATTTCCTCATCGCATCAATGTCTGCTGAATTTTCAGGTATGTATAGCTTATTAAATTCTTATTTCCTATTACCAGAATCATTTGTATCCATTTAATATATATTTCATTTATGTCATATTTGTCATAAATTACATGCATGGTAGACATATTATTTGGGTTTCAAAGATATATCATATGTACTCTGATCACATTACTATATAACTTTATTATGTGGATTTACATGAAAGTTGAAATAAAATATAAAAAATACAAACATGAAAGCACCATATATGTGTAGAGAGTTAGGATTCAAAGAAGACTACTCAAACATCAACGAAATACAGGTTGTGTTATTTCTATTTTTTTCACCATAATCAGTTATATTATTTTTCATTCTAAAACTATTAATAGGCACTATATTTTCACTTTTACAGGATCCAGATGTCTTGAAAATATTAATGCAACCAACCTCTATCACCTAAAGGAAGCATGAATAGAGGAGCAAAAATTTCATTGTCACCTACAGTCATTGATGGTAATTTCAATTAACAATGTTGACTATTTTTTCATCCATTATGAAAACCAAATTATCATACCCTTGAAAAACTATCCTATATCTGTAAAATAGTTTCTGTGATTGTGGAGAAAAAAAGAGACGTATATCCAGAATGGTATTTTATATTTTCATATTACTTTCCTAAAATTATGATAGGCAAAGGAAGAAATTAGTCAGTTATCAATATTTACATGTTTTTTTATTCTCATTGCTTGAAGTGCGTCTATTGATAACTATTATAAGTCTGATCAAGTAGGTTTGTGACTACCATTCAATAATATACATTTAATACACATGGCCTTAATGTTAGAATGACTAGATTTATTATTATTTCTGTTATATCTATTCTTTTAATCCTTCCTCATTTAAGAGTAATAGATGCAGTGATAAATATTGATGGATAACCCCATGTGATCTGAACGTCATCGTGCAACTCATGATTCCAATACCATGTAATAATCCTATAATCACTTTCCTAAATTGATGTTTTAGAATCAATTACTTTTTAACTACATCCTTGTAAAATGTTAATTTCATTGAACTATTATAGTAGTTTTCATTAGTTTTAAAATTTACCATTTCACTTTAACTTTGTTGACATTTTTATAATTTTACTGGACTTTATCGCTGAAATTGTGAGCAATAATTGACCAGCGATTCAATGGGGACTACTAAGGAAACAACTATTAGATGCTTATTAATATTTACTTGATTTTTTTTGTTAATTCGATTGTACTCTTATTCCCTAATATACATGTTAGTATTTTATAAATATAACATATTGTGTTAATATTACAGACTTCTTTATGATTTTCCAGGAATTGTTTGCTAAACATTTCACCATAAATTGATAGGAGTAGAGACTATAAGGAAACAAATACAAACATGTTTTCAGATATCTATTAATAATTATATGATTTTGTTTTGTAAATTATGATTAATTCACTAACATCCAAATGGGTTCTACATAAATGAAAAAAATCTGTGATAGCGATAAAAAATCTTCATTCTTCCCTTCTCAGTGTTGAAACTTCAATTTATAACAAAGTCATGAGGGCTGAAATAGATGGAATTCAATAGATAG
Source organism: Viscum album (assembly GCA_963277665.1). Classification (NCBI taxonomy): domain Eukaryota; kingdom Viridiplantae; phylum Streptophyta; class Magnoliopsida; order Santalales; family Viscaceae; genus Viscum; species Viscum album. Next base: position 1,025,766,037 of record OY728166.1, read on the forward strand.
GTATTGTCATCATAACACATGATTTATCCCTCAGTGATTTATTCTTATTTCATTATGATATTTCTTGGATTCCAAAAGGGATATCTTTTGATAATTTTTGAAATTACATCTATTAATTAATGTCAATGCTTTATCTTTGACATGATTTCCCCACTATTAATCTGGTTCTTTTTATGAATCAAATTTGTAATTAGTTTAATTTATAAACAAAAATAATTTATCAGAATATTTTATGTGTTATAAATGAAATTCTACCCATTTTTCTCATGTCATTGAACATTTGAGATGATGATTGAATGTGTTTAATTCACATGTTTTTTATTTTTTATTTAAACGTCTAAGCCAATAAATCTTTTCATTCATTTCATGATTAGCATGTGCAATTTTTTTTATGCTGGAGGTCCCTTTGAAAAAGGGAACAAGTCAACCTTTATAAGCAGGAATACTGTGTTTTTTTGTTATCTTGCAATCAGTAAATTTTTTCCCTCTATTGTACAATTTAACTGAGAAATTGAATTAAAAAATTATACTAGACAAGAAAAAGGATACCTCATCTAAAAAATGATCAAATCATAACAAAGCATCATTGGGTATTAACCAATAAAAGGAAATATTGAGAATAAATTCATTCATGTATTGATCTTATCATGCCTAATTATCACTCATTTATTTTTTAGAAAGAGAACATTGTAGTTTGAAGACCATATGAGGTATATCTAGGTAATGTTTCATAGCAATCACATGACCAAGTCTAGGTAGGGTATTCTAAACTCATGGTGCCATATTCTGGGACAATATGATGATGTACATCAAGAAATTAAATATTCATGTCATGGTACATATTATTTGAGGTATGACATATGAATTTCCGTGAATATTGATGACTTTATTAACATGTAGCCTTTGGAAGATGATTATTCTGTCAACATGAATCATGGGGATGGCATGATCAACAACATATATATGCACATACAAGGAAACTGAACAGAAGAAACTTGTGAATATATTAAGGAATATATTGAAACAAGGAAATGCCACTCACTTATATATGAAGCAATGTATATTTTCTTTTTATTTTGTTTGGCAGAAAAATATATCTGAGCAGAAACATATATCTGATTAGGGAAACTGGTGATGTTGGTGATGCTGCTACAGATATAGGTATATCAGTTATATGAGCAGCAAAATATAAATTCATTTTCTTTATTGGTATATTAATGAATATATTAATTCTATTTAGGAGGGAGACTCATGATGTTGTTATTTTTAATAGAGGAAATGCCACCCACCTATTTTGAAATAATGAATTAATGTGAAAAAATACTACCTCCAGGTGATTAAATTACTCACATCCTTGAAGGAAAGGCAATTATCAACATAGAAAATCCGTTATTGCTATCATGAAACTGTACATGATTTATATTATATGATCTATAAGAAAATATATATTTTACTGGTCATGCATCTGATATTTGGTATTCTGGTCTGAGGAAATTTTTTTATGCTATGAAGATTTGGGGTAAACATGATGTTCTGTTGAATAAAAAATAAAATTTTACAGGTCTAAAAAAGTACCAAACATTATTTTCCTCTATTTTAGAGTCCATTTCTATATTCATGTTGTAGTTGTTCTAAACATAAAATATTTTACATTTTCAGGTACCCGTTGTCCAGTGATATCAAAGGCTTATTGATGAATGTGACGAAAATTGATTTCTCATTTTGAGGTATCAGTGGCTCATTTTATTCTATTTTAATATATTTATAATATTATTTTTTTAATTTGATCCCACATTAGTTTATTATATACTTATACTAATAAAATGGCATATATTTGAATACTATATGATTTATTCTTTATTCATGATGGGTTATTTTTTAATAAAATTGGTTCATTTTTTCCTTGTCATGTTTTTCTTAGGGGGATATATTCAGTGACTATTGGTATCTTTGCAGGTATGGAAGTTTCAACTGTTGTATTCAGTTGAATTTGAATTGTTATTCACAACTTTTTTTTGATTGTTTTGAATGGACATTTTTTATTTGTAACTCTAAAATAGCATTGATTATTGTACTTTGATGAAAGTGGATTCATTGATCATTTATTGAGAAATGACTACTGGGATAAAAACTACAAGTTTGTTTTAATAAAGGAACTGGCGAGTTATAAGTACATTGTACAAAATAATTATTTTTGTTATTTATTGGAATAAAATTTCTGTTTTGGTTCCCGGTTTTCATTTTCCCATCTCATATTAGTTGAAACTCTTCATCCCTTTCCAGGCACGTCGATATTATGGTTGCTTTTGCGATTGAATGCATATCACCCAAGCCACCAAAAAAGAAACTAAAACCAGAAATTGAGGTTATCGTAGTATTTCCTATTTGATATGCTACTCTCACTATTCATTTTTGTTCATTGTATAATGTTTATATCATCTTTATTATTCAGGAACCACGAATGCTACGAGGGGAATGCAGGGGGAGTTACATATATAGATATTGATGGCTGGAGTTTGAAGGGAACAATTATACGTTGCAAAAAATATGGTTACTACATCTGTTTTCATCCTGTAATGCTCTACATACACAAACTATTAACTTTTTTAGGAAACCCACTACATATTCTGTATTAATCATTTATTTTCAATTCAAAAATCTAATTATCTATTTTCATTCCTCACTGCCCAATTTCATTTTCCTTTTTTATTGTTATTTCCCTATTGATTACATGCTATATTCGTACTATTATTGTCATCTTGTTTTCTAAAAATTATGTCTGTTTCATTAAATGATGTTGAACCGTATAATTTATCGGGAATGCAAATAGTCCCGTGCATTTGCACGGGTGATTTAAATGTTTCACTTAAAATAGGAATTTGAAAAACAGTAATGAAAAAAAATTAAACAGTGAACATGTATGTTTACCATTGGTTTGCACCATAACATTTCGGTCTGTTTTTTCTGTTTTCATTCTTATATTTCCCATCATTCAGGTGTTTAATTTAGTATAATGTCTCATTGTGGCCTTGTTGTATCGAAAAATGTGGACAATATATTGAAGTTCACCATCATTATAAAAATAACATGACAGATTTTTCAACATATAAAGTATTGTAAGATGATTTGAAGCTAGAATCTATATCAATTAAAAGTAGTGAAAAACAAATCATATATTTAATAGTTAACTATTATTTAATAGTACATAGGTTGAGGTGGAAAGGAAAGTTTTTAAAAATAATAATATACAGAATATAAATTTATTTATAGAAATTTATTTGTAATAATATAAATAGTTAATAACATAGTAATGAGAACAATTATATACCCTAGTAGAAGAAATTATCGATGTTGACATATGAAATCCAATGCCAATATTTAATGTCACTAGATAAGAACTAACAGTTTGATGGACATATCATGAAATGTTAAAAAGAATTCCAGTAAAGTGATATGATTTTTAGAGAAAAATTTGAATAAATTAAAAGATATGATACCTGGATATAATCAATGCCACTGCTTACTCTTCAACACCCACAGGTTTGATCATCTTTTATAGTAAAGTACAAAACTGTAATGTTTTGTGATGGTTTGGATTCAAAGAAAATAAGTAATAAATATATAGTTACCTAATTGTGTTCTAAGACATTAATAAATATGTTGATGTAGTTTTCATTATCATGTATAAAAAACATTATAGCGGTTATGATTAGATGAATGATGATGATTCTGAAGATTGAAATTTGTTACATCAGTTGCTAATAGAAACTTCCTTGACTTGAAATAGTTTAACTATTGAGGTATCCCAAACTCATCGTCATCATATTTTATAAACAATAACTAATGAAAGTTGTAATATTGAAAAAATAAATATAAACGTGATATATGAAGTTGGATGTACTTGTATAAAATCATCTCTCAATTGTACAGTAGTTTTATGTATATATTTAATGACATATTTTTCAAATAAGACAAATGAAAAAGATTCTATCTTTTTGTTAACCATTGGTTGGACACTAAATCTGTTTGAATAAATATTATGATCAGACTATAAAGGATAATATTCTAGATTATATTTACTATAATATGTATTATGTATACTCTAATAATATTATAGTTAAAAGTGGAACTATTAATGTAATTGTTAATTTCACCATAACAGATTCCATAAGGATTTTCTATTACCTTGAAATTTTAGTATCACATCAGTCAATTTTGTCAGTTTTCTTATTTCTATATTCCTTTAAATGGGAATGACCATATTTTACTTGGCTTGTTGTTTCCATAGATTCTCTAGAATTTTAATCATTACATTGGACCACATCATTAACATCAAACTCAATGAAAACAAAATTCTGCATCAACAAATTACTTCAATCAATAAGTATTAAAAAATTAGTAACAAGTGTAATCATTAAATTAGTAAACTAATATTTACTAGTTTGAAAGGAGAAGACCGAAGGCAATCTATTTTAATGATATAGTGAATGTGAATAAAACTAGGAAATAATCACTAATTTCTACTCTAATGATGTAATTAAAATAAAGTACAATGAAGATATAAATCTTAATACCCGAGAAGATAGAACGGATAATGACATCATAAAAATGGAATAAAAGTTGATAAAATATACACACCATTAAAGTGCTTGAAAAAATGATAGATATATAAAATACATGTTTCAATGATCTAAAAAATTATCCACTGGTCATATTAAAAATTTCCCAAGAGTATAATATATCGTTTTCAAATACACATATCACAAGTGTTATACAATAAAAGTAGAAGAAAATAATAACTAATTTAAATGAAAATGATCCACGTATCATGAAATCCTTATATTCTTCTATGTTCTATAAAGCTGAGTATATCTCTAAAACCTAGTTATAGTAAACACTGTCACATTGAATACATGAAAGAAAACATGCATTAATATTGACTATATTGAAATAAAATCTCTTAATAAAATATACTATGTTCATTATTATGCAAGGATGAAGAGATATAGATAATGTTATAACTCTAAATACCCCACATGAACTATTATTAAGTTTCTTCCCATACTTTCAACCACTCCCTAGTCAATTTGCAACTTTTGAAAATGGAAAATGCAGTAGCATAGGCCCACAAGTGATCATGCATGTTTTAATATGAACTTAAATTTAACAATGGAGATGTAGATATAATTCCTGGAATTATCCAGCACTCATGTTGTTGGGACTATGGAGGCTATTGTGTAGATCTAAGCTTGATTGCTATAACTAATCTGGTACGTTTAGTCAATCTGCTCTTACAAAATGGAATCCAATTTTAATAAATTCTCAACATCGTAAAAGGAATAAAAATTAAAAGGAGATAAATTAAAAAATATTCTCCTTAATAACACATAAATTCATGGTGGCCCTTTGACATATGAGATTGAATTTAAAAATATATATATATAAATTTTATGGAATATGTAAATACCCTTAAAACATCATTATTGATGCTACTTCAATATCTATACCATATAAAGACTAATATCACATCTAATTAATATATCCATAGATATGATCTTTACAATCTAGGTATAATTCATGTAATACTTGAATAATTATATGCAATAGGGATACCAATATTTTTTCTTTATAAAAAACACCACCAAAGGTGAGCACAATAAATGACTGTCAATCAGATTTGTGAAGAAAATCACCTTTAACCATAAATTCCAAGCATCTAAAATAGATAAGGGAGTGGTTGGGGGAAATGAGAGATGCACAATAAACCTTGATAGTGGATTACATGTACAAAAAAGGTGTGGAATGGGTAGACCTAGAATACTCACCTCGCAGAAAATGATTCAAATACAATAGTGGGATTTGGATTCAATGTAAATATTATAATATGACCACAAGGTAGAGAGGGGGAAGGGGAAGAATTGAGGATTCAAATAATGGTGGAGGAAGTAGCTTAAGATTATTAAAAATCTCTCACTAATGTCTAGAAATCATTTGATTGATTTTGTCGCTGTAAAAGATAGTTGAACTTTTTTCATAAAAATATTGCAACCCACTTACAACATCCAAAAAAATTATCAACAACAATTCTCTCCCTCTACATCTAGTCAAGCACAGGTCTAGCATGTGCTTCTTAAACCCCCTTATGACTATGGAGTATGTCATGTAGCGACCCCATGGAAACAAATTCATAATCCAACCCATGTAAATATAGAGAATAAAAATTTAATATAGAAATTTTAATAAAACTATTTTACTACAACAATATACATAAAATATATTGGGATATTCAATATTGAATGGTTTAAACATCCTAAATTAACCTGTGAAAAGAAAATTGTGAAACTTGACTCTGTAGAGGAAAAAAAATTAGTAAAACCATAAATTAATAGTTATGTGAAAGAATGTATTATGACTCCATATAAATTCTATATTTTGATAATTAATATATGAATAAGTTGGATACTCATTATGGAATTTTGATTGAATATTTTGATGAGAGAGTTTAAAAACTTCAACATTGTGCATCTTTGGAAGACTGGGAAAAGAATCCATGCTACATTGAGGAGTTCCCATAGAAAAAGTAGGTGGAGTTGAAATAGTTTCCATTGACCCATAATGAATTTGTACAGTCGATGTAACTGATGAAACATGAGGATGTAGTGTTCCAAAAGAAGAAGATGTTTTATTTCCAACCTATTAGCTTCCATTTGATTCTCGGTTTAAGCACAACCCATTAAACTACAAGGTATTAAGTGACAATACATTCCACAATGGTTAAACCCATAAGAATTGAGTACAAGTAAAAAAGTTCCCCAATAGAGTTTTGTAGCATCAAAAAACATAAAAGAAAACATTTTACCACCAATGATAGGGAATAACATACAAATAAAATAATAATAAATTAAAATTTGCACTGAAATATCACATAAAGATTAAAAAGGGACCACACACCACTAGAATTTTCTTTAGCTTCTCAAACAATTCGTTTTTCATTAATAAATCACTCTTTTATTTTTAAAATGCATCAAGAGATATATTTCTATTCATTCTAGAAGTTGAAGATGGCCCATCTATAGTGGATTTTCAAGGAACCTCATGAGATCCTATAATACTAACTCCATAATTTTAATTTCTGGTATAAATTGAAGATACCTTGATAGGAAGAGGGTGATTATGGGGAAATGTGGTATAAAGATCATTCATTGATTGAAATATGTGTGGTTATAGAGAACCCCATACAAACAAAAATAGTAAAATCCATAAATCTGCAAAAAAATATAGATTCATGAATCTATACATTCCTTATTTCTACATCAAATGTGGAATTTTCACATTTCAGTATTCCTTTCTCATAGAGAAGGATGAGTATGATGGATTAGTAGAATAACATGATAATTAAAATGATAATATACATAGAATTAGTAAATTTTACAATGGTTGTTGTCTGATGGAATGAATGTTGAAGAAGTTCAGATTTGATTGTCATTGAAGTAATAATTTTAATAATTGTGAATCATATAATGAATTAATATATAGAATTAAATGTAAATTATGAAAAAAATCAAGTATTTATTAATAATTATATAACTACTTGTGTGTTCTTCATTCCATTGTGGTCCCCACTGAAACTGTTCTCAATTCCAGCTGTTAATTGTAGGAGAAAAGTCCTGGAAAATCAAAAAAAATCCAATAACAATAATGTAAAGGTATGTATTTAGAAAATTATTATATATACATTAAGGACTAAAATGACAATGAAATTGATAATTTACATATAATATGTGAGTTTTACAATTGTAGTAGTCTAATGGAATTAATTTTGAAGCAGTTCACAGTTCATTTTCATTGACCTTTGGAGATTATGAGTCATAAAAAACAGTCGGGTGATGTGATATTTTAAAAAAAAAATTAGTGGAATCTGCTGTAATTTTGGTCATCAAACACAGTTCTAATTCTTCTTTATGTATTCATGTGCACTGAGAAGTCAAATAATAGAGATATTCCAATTCCCATTTTCCATGTAAGTCCAATATTAACATCCCTTCACCTCATATTGAAATATAAGAGAAAATAATACATCATTACATTAGCAATCCATAACAAATAGATTTATTTTACAAAAACAACGTTAATTTAATTCATGTAAAAAACAGAAAAATAAAATAAAATCAGATTTATGAGAATAATCATTGAATAAAACCGATGAAACATAACACGTAAAATAAATACATAGATAGAATTAATCATAATTTACAAAATAAAATCATGTAATCAGAAATACTCATCTGAAATCCTATTTTATGTCATTTCCTTGGTAGTCTCCACTGAAACTGATGTCAATTCCTGGGGAAAATATCTGCAATAAAGTCCTATAAAATCATAATGATGTCAATAATGTTAAAGTGAAATGTTATATTTTGGAAATAATGAAATGTACTATAGGGAATAATATACAATGAAATTTACAATTTACTGAAATGTATTGATATTTATATATGTTGTTTTATGATATGATATAATTTTAAAAGGTTCACATATGATTCCCAATGTAATTTTGAGACTGGTAGTCATGAAATTAAATTGGTTGAAGTGATAGTTTATAGAAATTTTTATTTAATTTAAAATAATGGATGCCTTTTCTGTAATATCAAAGTGATAAATCAATAAAATGAGGAGTGAAAAATTTTCAGGGAACTCAAAATTAATTATAATTTTGTAAAACCAAATCCCACTTAGTGATGCAGAAGTAGAAGCTTCCAACATAGAAATTTTATACAGTTAGGTACATTGTTGGAGATGCAGGGGGTTTTATAGGTTTATAAGGGAATAGATTACTGGGAACCCTGAAAATTAGTGGAATTATTAAAAAAATATTAAATTTATATTTTATGTTGTATAAATAAACATAGATAAGAAATGAGAATGGATTGAAATAGAGGTATTGTTACCAAAATCCTTTGGAGTAGTTAGCTGGAGAACAATTTCTTCTTTGTTATAGGATAAATGTATAATGATATGAGGGTATTGTAGAGGATGAACTTCTATATAAAAGGAGAAAAATCGGTACTAGATTCTGGTGGTGGTTTTCGGGATGAGAAGGATGAGGTGAGGCAACACAGTGGCAGGAACCCTAGGATAATTCATGGAATAGCACGAGTTGGTTTGTGTTTGGAAGTATGATGCAGAGGCGGAAGCACAGAGTCAGAATAGGGGAGAAGCAAAGAGATAATTAGAACCCTATGTGAATTCATGGAATAGTGAAAGATGGTTTGTGTTTGTGAGGAGGATGCAGTGGAGGATGCACAAAGTCAGATGTGGGGAGGGTAGTAGGTACCCTATGAGGATGTGGATGTGGAGAAAATAAAGGCAGAGCACACAGAGGCGGAGCACACAGAGGCGGAGGTGGGGCATGCATAGGTGGTGGTACCTAGGGGTGGAGGCATGGCTAGAGCATAGATTTGGGGATGGGAGTGGGAAAGGGGAGTCTTGGAGGGCTGTGGGTACAAATCTGAAGTAATGCATAGGACAAAGTCAAAATGCGTGGGGTAATTCAGGGGGTGCGAGTGGAAAGTGTAGGGGTAAATAGTAATTCGATATGTGATAATTAGTGGAGTGGTGTATTAAAGAGGTGACATGTAAGACTGGATACTAGCAGGATTAGTATATATAATAGAAAATATATTTTATAGAACCAAATATCTCTTAGGGAAGCTGAAGGAGAAGCTGAAAACATAGAAATTTTATATAGTTAGGAACATTATAGGAGATGCAGGCAGTATCATATGGTTCCAAGGGATTAGATCACCGAGTATCCTAAAAATTTATGGAATAATTAAGAAAAATCAAAAAAATTGTTCTAGGTTTTAGAAATTAGCACATATAAGAAAGGATATTGGAATGAAATAGAGGTATTGTTACAGAAATCCTTTTAAGTAGTTATCTTGAGCACAACATTGACTTTTTTATATGGGAACTGTATAATTATATCGAGGATTAGAGAGGATGAACCTTTGTATATAAGGAGAAAAAGTTGTACTGGATTTCGGTGGTGGTTTTCGGAAAGATAAGGATGAGGTGAGGCGACGTGGTAGCTGTAACCCTAAGAGAATTCATGGAATTGTGTGAGCTAGTTTGCGTTTGGAAGGAGGACATGAAGGTAGATGCATGGAGTCAGAAGAGGGGAGCAGCGAAGTGGTAGCTGGAACCCTAAGAGAATTCATGGAATAAGGTTAGCGTGTTCTTTTTTGGGGAAGAGGATGCGGAGCCGGATGCATGGAGTCAAAATTGGGGAGGGAAGTAGGTACCCTTTGAGAACCTGGATGTGGAGGAAATGGAGGCAAAGCATGCGGAGGCGGAGGCAGAGCATTAAGAGGAAGAGGAGGATCACGCAGAGGCGGTGGAACCTGGAGGCGGAGATTTGGATGGATAAGTGATTCGGGAATAGGAGTGGGAGAAGAATTTTGGGGAGGGCAGTGGGTACATAGACAAGGTAATGCGTAGGTTGGAGTCAAAACACGAGGGGTAATTTGGAAGTGCAAGTGGAAAGTGGAGGGGTAAATGGTAATTGGATATGTGATAATTGGTGACGTGGTGTATTGAGGTGGTGACATGTAAGGCTGGATACACCCAGGATCAGTATATATAATAGATTTTTGGTATTAGGCTAACCTAATTATAGAATTTATAACCATTTTGGTAATCATCGTTATAGTCTCTAAAAATGGTACCAACCATTATACTAATGGTTTTAATACATTAGTATATGTATGTTTTCCAACCGTGATTTGTAATGAAACCCTTATGACCACCCCCATGTTATGTGGATGTGAGTTAACCTGTTATACAATAAACATAACCATATTAATCACTTATTTTCAAACATTATTCATGTTTAATATAGATTATATTCTTTGGTTATAATCATTCACTAAAAATACGTCAATTAGATATAATTGAATTATTTCATCAAATGTTAATGATATTGATTATATCATATATGTTTCATTATATAAATATCAATCCTTGTTATTTGATTTCATGAACACCATTAATTGATTAGTAATTATATTATAATCATCATATTAAAATGATTTATTCAATCCCATGTTCGATTGGTTGATGGTATGGGTAAATTTTGAGAGTATGGAATCCATGATTAGAATTTTTCTCTCTATTTTTTTATTTAAAAAATGATAATAAATAATTGATTTTAGCCCTTTCAAAACTATATTCAAAACATAAATTATCCTTTAGTATCCTATATTTTAGAATTATTATCATGTTACTCATTCATGTAGTAAATGGTGAAGAAGATATAATATCATTCATATAGATGGTTAAACCAACAGAAAGAGATACATGTTACACTGATGAAGGAGTAGGAGTGTAGAGTTATATAATAGTAGTATTATTTATTCCAAAGAATAACGATTTAAATATAAAAAAATTATAGTATATAATGATATTAAGATAGAGTGGATATGAGAAGGAAATTGAAATTTATGGTGAAGAATATATATACTTAATTGACGAATTCGCCCATTCTTGGTAAGGTTTTCTTTAAAATGAAACATTTTGGTTTATTTTGTAGAATCAGAAGCTAAAAAACATATAATATGTCTTTATAAAAGTGAAAATTATTATATATTCAATTGATAACTAAATTTTTAGCATTTTTTGGGTAGGGTATAGGTGGGTACTTTTATAGGGGATTTTTTTCTGACATCTTTGTAAATGTTCTTTCATTAATGTACACATTTGTGATTTTAGAAGGCATGTGGATTTAGAGTGGAATATAATTGGAATGGAATATGTTTTTCTTTCATGAAATCCCTTATACAAAAACCTGGTGATATGTTTTTATTTATTTTCTACTTAGTTATTCATTTTTACCTTAATTTAACTTTATGACCATAACTCTATCTTTACCTTTGTAAATTATTTTTTTGGAAAAAATGAAATTAACCTATTTACCTAACCTCAACATGGTAATTAAATGTTTAAAAACCATTTAATATAATTTAATTTATAAACATGTGGAATTTATCTTTTAATTCAAATCAAAATATATATTGAATAAAATTATTTTTATAGAAAAATGAATTTTTACACACTATGTTTTCAAAATCAAATTTCATGTCAATTATTAATTAAATTCACATTAAATTATTAGTTATAAATTGAAATATTATTTTATACTCATTGTTTATAATTGTGAAATTTAATTTATTAAAATAGAAATATATAATTCTTAAGGAAAATTCTCATTTGTTAAAATTAAATAATTTTTAAAATATAATATTAAAAATAGATATTCATTTTTATCTATTTAGTTTTATCAATAAATTGGTATTTATATCTTACATATATGTTTTTAATACATAAAAACACTATTTAATAATTATATGTACAACAAGAATAAAGACAATAATATTTAATTTCTGATAAAAATTTATATAATAAAATGTTTTAATAAAATATATTCTCTTTATTTCATTCATGAACTATTTATTAATATTTTATTTTCAATTACACAAATTTACCACTGAATATACCCAGTGGCCATATGTTCAATGAATATATTTTCAATTAATATATATATATTAGTCAAGTTTCACTCATACATATAATAATACATGCTTTCTTAAAACCACTCATACTTTTAACTTACTTATCTATAGACATGTCTATTTTATTACTAATGTTTTCATTCGTTATATAGTAATAATAAGGGTTTTGATGTTCATGGAAAACCATGAAGATAATTATTTCAATTTGTGGTATTTTTATTTAAATATGGATTTAATAATCTTATACTTTTCTAAATTATTTTTTATATTGTATTATCATCCTATATTAATATTTAGAATAATCTATGGTATTATATCTCAAAATAATGTGTAATGGTTCATTTTAGTCAATAGGTGATAATAGGTTTCATCAAACATATTTTTGGTCGGATCTAGGAATACAAAACAAGCCCCACTCCTAGGGAATTCACTGACCCCCCCCCCTAAAGAGAAATTTAGGCATTTTTAGCATTGCCACTAGGAAAATTTATCCTTGAAGAAGAGATATACTAGGGGGTCTTAACTAACTAGAGGGAAACCCTATGCATGGAATACAATAGGTTCTACAAAAAGAATTCCTATGGAAACATTTTAATGAACACATACATGTTCCAATTATAAAAAAGGACGCCAACATGTCATCCCATTCATCCCACTTATTGTCCATCAACATAGAAATGACAAGAACTAAGACCAAAGGTAATTCTTGCACATGGTTAAAATTTTCTATGGGTGATCATGCCTTACATAGGGGACCCGACATATGAAAAACCAAATCTTGAAGACTGTTCAATGTCTCATATGTATTTTTGAAGAATCCTTCAGTCGATATCATTGCATTTTAGGCCCGCCACATCAGCAAATACATGACCCGATCCAACAATCATGGAACTGTATGTCGGTGACTATTAGTCCATCGAACTGACATATGACAAACCCTAACAAAATGATCAATCAAACACACCCCATAATTTGAATGTCGAAGCATTTGTGTCTGCAATGAATGTCCTTCCTCATTGGTCACACTGCACCAGACAAGACACACCCCAAGCCCATAACAAATTGTCCCACATTGATGGAAATGTCTATTGGTGATTTTCCGCCCACAGGACCTATGAAAAAACCATGCTTCGATGTCACTGCTTTTTGAGAACATGGAACATTACAAGATGAAAGGCCATGTAAAATCATCACACATGGGTGGCATTCCCTTAGTAATCCATTGCGGCCCGACATTCTATAAATCCTGCCTCATTGTTGTCCCTTTCTAGGTTCAATGCATCTAATAAAAAAAATCCCCAAGCCCCCATAAAATTTGCTCATCGGATGGAGATGTCGTTCAGTGATTCTAGGTCCATTAGACCCGATATTAGACAACCCAAAACTCCTTTACATCCCTTTTCAAGAGCATCATATCCAAGAAGAAAAGTCCCAAGTACCCTTAAAATAGTCTCACATTGATGGAACTATCCTTAGTTGATTGTCGATCCTCTAGACCCTACATATGACACACCCCGACTCAGTGTAATTTCTTTTTATAACTGCTACCTGTTATTGATCATAATAATTTTTAAATGAAAACATACTTATTAAACCCCATGAGGTAAAATTATTCTCCCATAACAGAATTACTCCCTTTAAATTTCATTACTCTTATTAAAAAAGAATTTATTTCAATCACATCAATTCTTTAGGTTCACATGTAGCTTTGTAAATATTTTGATTCCTCCATATAACATTAACCTGGTGAGTGGGATTATTTTTCAGAAATTTATCTCTATGATCTATGATTTAAACTATGTATGCCTTGTAGGAGATTTCATGTTCTAGTTATACCACATATGAGTTCAATACATGTATTTTCTTAGGAATTTACATATTTAAATGTTACTGATGGAACACATATAGAACTTGTTATAGGATCATTAGATGTTCAAGATGGTAAGGTACAATCTCTAGAAAATTATATCTTATTAAAGGTGTAATGACCTCGGATTTTTAGGTTCATTATGAGTTAGTTTTAAACTTTAATCATGTGTTTTTGAAATATGAACTGTTCAGCCTGATTTCCATGGGATATTGATTTTTTTTCATAAATATTTTGAGTATTTTTAAAGGTATATAGTTTGATCATGGGTTTCTAAAACTTTTCTAATCCTCTCGAAAAAGTGCATCTAATGGAAGAAACACTTCGGGTGGAACACGATTAAGTCGCATTGTTTATCAAACAATACAAGCTCACTTAAAAATCTATGTGATATTTTATAGGGTAAAATGATTGTTTGGAATAAGGTTTGAAAAAATATGTGACCAAACCATACAGAAACATAGGATAGGTAAAAATACTCTAATTGTTGGTGCATGATTTAAAAAACCATGCGACCAAATTATGTTTGCATCATTTTATGATTTGAAAATCATTGTTGATGATTGACAATTTCCTATTTGACTCATAAATATTTCAATATATAGCCCTATAAATTAAAAAGACTCCACAACCTTCTTAAATATTTGACTCTCCATCCAATCTCATTTTCAGTAGATCTATATGTATTTGATGATAGGTAATTAAGGTATGTGATCCATGAAACTCTATTCTTCAAGATTCTTCTAGATCTAACCTCATTCCCAAGGAATGAATAATACATCTTGCATTCCATTTCTAGGTCCATAGATTCCAATTCTATCTAATGATGAATTCATTAAAAATTGATATAATGATGGTAGATCTTGAGTGTCAATAATGCATCCTTTGAAATATATCAGTTTTAACACATTTTTTGGATCATGAGAGGTATGTTGGTGTAGACCATAATCCATTGAAATTGAATATTATTGAATCCCATTCAATAAAATTGATGTGTTTTAGTTGAAATTTTTCATATAGTTTCTTGTTTTATGGAATCGATATGGTAGGAGATCAAATGTGATGTTTTTATTATCTATCAAAGGGTTTTATATTTTTCATCAACAAGTTCTGGATACGAAGTTCCTTAAAATTTTTAGACCTTGTATACTCTTGTTTATTTGATATGACTCTTATGTTGTAATAGAAATTTTGACCATTATTTATAGTGATCTTTTGTGTATGTGTTTCTCATGAGACCCACATTGGATGATTGATTCCTTTAATAATATTTTAGTTTTTTAAATGTTTGATTTTGATCACTTGTACTTTTATCTTTCTACAGATTCTCATGATGATTTTCAATTTTAGATTTGTATGATCTACCTGATTATATGTGATTTTAAAACCATTAGATGCATTTCACTTGACATATATAATAGTTGGACAATCATTATATGATTATCCATTAGTTGGGAGTGTGTATGACATACGATGATGATGACGATGGACGTTAACATAGTGTAGGGGCTTGGATAACATGATTCCAGAAGCAATGGAGTGAAACTGGGGGTGTAATGGCCTTGTGGCCAATCCAAAGACATAGTTATGAGATATGATGATCTTCTATCCAAATTAAAGGTAGTGTTAGAATATGATGACCCAGTTTCCTAACCCATGATAGTGATGGGGAATGAAGACCTTGTGGCGAAACATGAGACTCGATGCCTTGAGACTACTAATAGATTTGTTCACCAAAAATATATATAGATCTTTGTCAGTTCAAATATTCATATGATAATAATTTCATCATGGATATTAATTATATAAATATAGGGATCATGGTATCTGGGTTACCACAAAAACACTTTAATTGTGATTACTTATGATTTCACGTACATTTAATATTATCATGGAATTCACCTATTATACCACTTTGAACATGTTAAGGATTTGTTAATGATATCCCACTAGGTTTACTACTCATAACCTATAATATAATCATGATGTGTTGAAAAATATTTTTATTAGGGATTTAGGTAAGGGAAAGTTCCCCGAAACATATAATTGAATTTGGAGCATGAAGTTGGTAGTGGTACTAAGATGGTCTATTGAGGATTCCAAGGTGTTTCTTCTTTGGTCTGCTTGAATTATTTTTCTCCTTATTTTATTTTCACATTGCGAGCTTGATTTATTTATTTTTGTGAAATGAGTGACATTTTTTCATACACTATGATATTATATCATTCACTATGATCCCTTGAGTTGTTTTAATATTGTATGTATTATGGTTTTTTTCAATGATTAATGACGGAATAGTCTACCCACCGCATACTTAGATCATTACAGCTAGTTAAATATGTCTTCTTTATAGGGAGATGTGATTGAATTATTATGGTATCTCAACATGGGTGATATTTTTGAAATACAATTTAGTGTGTATCAATATTGTGTTAGTGGATGAGTTCATCTTATTTTTTATTGGTTATTTTGGTACATTGTAGAAGTAATATTGGGTGTGTAGAAATTGAGTATGGAATTTTCCATCTATCTAGATATCTCAAGTGTAATGGACCTAAAAGTTACTGGTGATAGGGTTTATATTATAGTTTTATCATATTTGGGTGTGTTCAAGTATCATCAATAGCCACGTAGGATCACATGTCATATATATACCATTATCAGTTTCAAACTATTTTAAAAAAATGTCTTTATCTGTGATATCTATTATGGATAAACTTGAATTCTTATTTTAGTGATATATCTATTTTTTATGGTTCTTTGATATATTAATGCTATAATTAGTTAGTACAAGTTGATAATGATTATATGATTAATATATATATATATATATGAATGTTACTAATATTTTGGTACAAAGTATTGGAATTGAGCCTTGGGAAGAATAAGTTTGGTT
This sequence comes from Viscum album, assembly GCA_963277665.1. NCBI lineage: Eukaryota > Viridiplantae > Streptophyta > Magnoliopsida > Santalales > Viscaceae > Viscum > Viscum album. Next base: position 1,025,783,369 of record OY728166.1, read on the forward strand.
ACACATTGTATGTGCGTATATCCTCATATACATATTCTGATAGAAATCTCTTAACTGTACCATATACTAGTTTATGTTTTTTTATAATAAACCCATTGTGGGTGTACTAAATGTTTTTTTTAAATTTTATAATGAAAAATTTTCATGGAGATTCATGAATCCTCCTACTGGGGAGTATACACATGTTCTACCACAAGACATGTAAGAGGATACACCTGAGAATGCTCCAGTGCATTTTTAGTAGTTTCTGTATTAGAGCCACTCCAACATGAAGTATTTTTTATTATACCTAAACATGGTGGAGGATTTCAAAGGACCATGTGTGATTATACTTGTGACATCCAGCTCTAGAATATGTCTTCCTTAAAGGGCACTTGGTGATAATCGTATTTTGAGGGCTGTATAGAAATCAATTTTAGAATATTAAATTTTTTTGAGAAAATAGGGGACTGATGGGTCATGTTAGCTATATATATGATTTAGGGATCCACCGTGCAAAGGTGGGGTGTCATGGGAGAAGTATTTATACATTAGGGTAATTTTTTAAAGGCCATCAATAATATATTCATTTAGAAATTATTTCTGAAAATTTTGAATATGTATTGTTCCCTAGAATCCATCAAATCATAGATAGAGATCCGTGATTATATATGAATTCTCCCATATTTTCTACGACTGAAATAATTTTTCTCCCATCCTGGAAGGAAACAAGGAACATAAGGCTAGAAAATTAAAAATCAATCTTCATTTTAATAATTTATTACATCTTAGGATTTTTGACCTAACAACATACCCATAGGTTCAATATAATGTCTTAGTGATTTCTAATATCATGGAGGAGGATCAATCTATTAGACTTATTCAATTCTTCATTACTTAGGTAAGTGGACCCCTACTTCAATGATAAGTGTTTCTTTTTGTAGTTGGAAGAGGAATATTAATGATAGGAAATAGGGTAATGGTAAATAGGTTAAGCATATTATGACTTATTCATCTCTCTTCAGATGAGTTTCACATATCTTTAACTATGGAAAGGTTGGACATTATGTCAGGTTCTTACCAATACCTTATATAAACTGTTAGAAGTGTAGAAGGATGTGTAATCTTCATATGTTCTACTCCAGATATTTTAGTTCCAGTGTAATGAATCAAACATTCATAAATGAAAATCCTCTTTGGAATAAATAAATGTATTATTAAGATATGTAGTTATAAAAAAACAAATAATTCTAGTTTATTTTGGAATGATATAAAATGTATCCAATTAGGTTTGAAAGACCATTAAGTATCAAGACCATTGATAATATATTCATTGTAGAGTGACCATTTGGATTAATATATATTAAGGTTTATAATTAAGTATATTTTATGTAGATGAATGTAACACCCAAAACTTCCATGGTATGCTTCTCTTTGAATAATACAATAGTTTTTGTTGTATGTAGCTCAAAGTTATAGCACATCCTAACCAATAAAACTAGCCATTTAAAAAAGCAGTTATGAATATTAATACCCACATTTTGAAAAATTATAATTTTTTTAAAAATTATTTCATTTTTGGATTTGAAATTTCAAAATTATCTTAGGGTGCTTTTTTTTGTATTTTTCTGAAATCTTTCAATTTTTATAAATAGTTAAAAACATTGTGTTATTATTTAAAACCAGAAATTTATTTAAATAGTTATATTCAATTTAAATTTATTTTAAAGTGAAAATATTTTCATGATACCTATATTAGACCAACGTAATTCATTGGAGTCATTTTATAATAATATTCGACATATAAAATTTTATTGAACTTTTTAACGTCTTTTACCCAGCTTCTAGGCACATTTGTAAATCTACATAAAACATAATTTTACTACATATGTGAATCGAATTTCAAAAACCTAACAGACATAATTGTCATCAGTAAGTAAAATTTGGTTCAATAGGATGAAAATAATATTTTGTGAATAGTAACTTTTGAATTTTATTTACCAAGGTTAAAATTAAATAATGAAATTAAAGATAGAAATAATACTATAATAATATAAAATTACACCAATACATGTTCTAATTCTATTGGATAATTGTTTTTCCAAAAAAAAAAAATTAGGACAAAAATATCCTTTTTGATCTATTTGGGTTAGATTAGGAAATTGATTATATTTTATTTAAAGATGAATTAAAAGTGTTAGATTCAATGTTTACTAATTAAATAATTTTTAATATAGGGTTACAGAAAAGATAAATTAGACTATAAACCATTAATTAGACAGATAAAAATATTTCCTACATCATGGTATTTTATTTATAATATTTAGACACTATATAATTTAATTTATTTATAACACAATGATGATGCAGTAATTACCTTATAGACAAAATATTAAAATAATTGATATTATAAATATAAAAATAAATTTAAATGGAAACTTTTTACTCCATTCAAGAATTTTAAAGGTGAATATAAAATGTTAGTACTGATTCAATGTATGTTTTTCAAAGTAATAATGTTTTTATGACTTTCACAAAAAGCAAATACTAAATAGTGTCAAAAGTGAAATAAATGTGATTTTAAAACAAATACAATTTTATTAAATGATATAATATTCATAAAAATCTAATATTTTCCCAAAGTACATAGATAATTATAGATTTGTCATTAATGAACCACTTGTGGTTATTTTGAAAATTTATACTAACAATACTAACCATGTATTATAAAAATACTTGAAGACATGGTAAAAGTTAAACTATTTAATAAAGATTTAAGTCTAAAAGATAAGATTAATGTGGTGATTCAAATTTGACTAAAACCTATTAGTTGAGATAATTTCGACCCATTCCCATATTATGCTCTAAATAATCCCATTTTGAGATATTAGAAACCGAAAATATTTTTATAATAAAGTAATATTAAAAGCTTTTCCTAAAGTGCCCCTCACCTCTTTCATAAAACGGCACTTACCCTTCTCTTAATCTCACACCTCCAAATGACATTTTATCAGCCAAAACATACTCAAATATAATCCCAACTACCCTCAATTAATCCTTGAAGCCTTAATTTGATTATTAAGCCACCCTAAGGAGACCTTTTTTTCAAATGAAAATAAAGCACCTGAAAAATAGTTAATTATTTTATCACCTTTTTCAAAGTTATTTTCTTCTTCCACTACCACTTTCTTTGTTGTTTCCATACTAAAATAATTATGCCAATAACCTATACATAATGAAATATTTATTATTAATATGTTACAACTTTATTCATTATTCTATCCATCATATAAATGACAATGTCACCCTACGTGCGTACGTATGGCTTACCGTCTCCACGTTCTTGTACAGTTTGGTATTCAACACTTCATTAGTTGGATTTGTATAATAATGAGTATAATTGATGTAAATAATAAATATAACACTATTATGATTATTTATATACTATATACCATCCAATTACATACTATTTCACCATCAATAGAATTATATTCTCGATCGTGCATACATACAGCTTACCGTCTCCACGACATGATGAGATTTTGTTCCCCATTGTAACCATTCTAGAGATTTTTTCATTTGATGACTAAAAAAATAATTTTTACGAACATAATATCAATCTAGATATAAAATAAATACATCCAATCCGTAATAAACATGATTTAAGTAATAAAACATATAAAGTAAAATGAATCTGTTAACACTTAAAACAATGATAGTACTGAAATATTATTAAAAAGAAATACTAGAGGATCAAATATGATATAAAATTTAATTATTTGGTTCTCTGATAGTTTAATAAAAATGATTCAACTATTATAAGGAAGTTAAATGCACCCTCAACTAAGGAAAAATACAAGCTAAGGGTTTATTTTACAATCTCTTTATTATCCGAGGTTGTTTATAAGTAAGTATCTACTTGGACATCTTCATTAGCATCCACATCTTTGTTTCTTAAAAATGTATTTCAAAACATTTTTTATATTTCCTAGAATATGGTTTAATTTCATTTATACCCTTTCTTTACTTCTAATAAAATGTTTTGAAAGGGGTCTTTCTGTCGTTTTCCAAACAGGGTACTTTATGACCTTTTCAAAAAATTAAGGAAAGAATATTTATTTAACTTATACGACAGGTGGGGTTATTTTCTTCCATTATAAAACCTTCAAATATTCCATTATTACCTTATATTAATATTTTCAAAATAATATTTTAATAATTATTCGGATTTTAAATGGTTTCAACGTATAAATAGATATTTATCTCAAATAGTTTTTGGATTGATTTTATCTGTGTTAACATCTATTGTCCGATTTTATGTAAAATTGATGTTGATTAATTATGAAAAATTATTCCATATTATATTGATATTTATATGATATGTTTGATAGTGAATGTGATATTTTTATACCATTCATGGTTTATTGTTAATGTATTGACATTTTGTATGCTAGTTTTAATACGAATGTTTATGTTATGTTTCACCCTTTCTATATGAGGAATGAATTGGAATTAGTAAATGAAGGGAATGGCTCACTATAGCCCCCTCGATGCATCGGTAGGTATCACAAGAAAAACTGGTTTCTTGGTATAAGGCCTTGACAAAATTAATATTTTGGGAATTGGAATGAGGGCTTGACTATGTGGTAACGATGTCTGACATTATGAATTCTATCATTATGAGATTAAATATTGATATTACATGTGATTATTTGACTAGTAGAATATCCATGTGAATAAGTAAATGGAATTATTTGATTTATTATTGCAATATTATGCATAGTTTTGTGTATAAAAGGCTTGTGTTTTAGTCTTATACATCGCCTTAAATTTTTATACTTATTTATAATAGTTTATGTTAAATTGTCATCTTTACTAAGAATCCGAGCTCACACCATCCTTGTTTTTTATTTTTTCCAAGATGCAAAGATGTATTTTATGACTGTCCTGCAAGGATAGGCAATAATATATGATCATGTTCAAAGGAGACACAATTTTGTTTAATTTTTCATTTCATATTGTAATGTAATACTTATGAATGTATCTAGTACTGATAAGGTTTCTAAACTGATCGCCCTTTCAAGAAATTATCTCTTGTGGTCATGCCAATGTTATGTAATAACGCAAAAACCTTGGGTATCTTGTGTGTGTGCGTTACAATTGGTATCAGAATAGTTTTAGTACAAACCTTGGAAACAAGATTTAAAAAAAACACTGATTAGAGAACATTACCCTAAGATATATCTTGAGGATTAGTATAGAAGAACGTCCAAAAAATTTAGTAATATAGATATTATGTGGATTTTACAAGTAATACATCCCTGTCAGGATACTACATGTTGATATTGTTCTGGCATAGTTTTACCTTGGAGTGAAAACTCCAATAGGGAGTTTTGAGCTTGACCTAGGATATCCCGATACACGACAACGAGGCTTACTATGCACTTGGTCAGACAATCCTCGGTGATATACTTAGGATATTTCAAATTTACTTTACAAACCATAATGAAGTAATTATGAGTTAATACATTCCCAAGGAGTCATTTTTATGATAATTGATTATATGCATAAACCGTTCAATTTATGTTAAGAATTTTTCAAGTTTGAAATTATGTTCCATGATTCATAAAATAATCTAGTGTATTCAATTGTTTAGAAAATGCGCCAAGTGGAAGGAATTGAAACTATATAAATTCATGTAATCCATTTAGAGATTTCCCTCCTATTCAAGATAATTATAGTGGATATGGTGAAGCAACTAGTATTGAGCAACTTATAACCATACGAGGACAACTTAATCCGATTATGAATAATAACCTTACCTATATGGAGCACCCAGATCCACAATGTAGAAGATCAATGTTAGACAGCTTTATGAGGAAGAAACCACCAACATTCAATGGGACTAAAAATATATTTGTAGTTGAGAAATGTATATGTTCCTTAAGGATAATATTTCATGCTTTGTGGAGAAGCGAAAGGGAAAAGGTTTTCATGGAAGTTTATTATCACTTAGGAGATGTAGATCAATGGTGGTCAACAATTCACGACAAAAAGAAGGATAAAAAAGTATCAAATATGGAATGGGGGAGTATAATGTGATTTTCATAGAAAAATTCTTTCCTCATTAACATCGAGCCAATATGGAAATGTAATTTCTAAGTGTATGAAAAAATGAGGATGAGAATGTTGCAATGTATGAGGCGAACCTTACAAGGTTAGAAAGGCATGTTGTAGATTATATATGTTACCCAGGAAGTAAGATTTATATATTCGTTGATGGGTTAAAACCATTTCTCCGATGAGAATTAGTCTCAAAATCCTTCTCATCATATGAATATATAGTCTCATGTGATATCATGATAGAAAAGTAATTCTGTAAGTATTATGACTTTAAAGCGAATCAAGGGAAGAAGAGATCTGTTAAACACTTTGGAAAAGAAAATAAGGGGAATAAGGGGAAAGTTGACTATCTATCCTATAGTAATTGTGGGAAGAAACACCCTCATACATGTCTGATGGGGATGAGAGTTTGTTACAAGTGTGGAGAAAAAAACCACCAAGCTCGTGATTGCAAGGGGAAAAAAGAGACTTTCATTGTTCAATGCTATAATTTTAAAGAGATGGGGCATTATTCAAATGAATTTCCTAACCGTGAATGAAAAATATCTCAGAATAGGACATGAGATCAAGTATAAGATTATTTGATCACAACTACAGAGGTTGATGTTCTTAATGATGTTGGGGAAGGTACTTTATTCATTTCCTCAAAATTAATTATTCCTTTATTTTATTATGGATCATCGCATTCTTTCATATCTTCCTTGTTTTAAAAGAAAATCAGATATTTCTAATTTGACATATTAAGGTAGATGTTAGTAAAAACTCTTGAAGGATGTATCATAGCAACAATGTTTTGTCAATACATTACCTATATGATATATAAATGTGATTTGTCTTCTGATCTTGTTATCATAACAATTATATAATTTAATATAATCCTCATTATGGATTGGATTTCAGACCATGATTATAATATTTATTGTATGAGGAAGGAGGTTTCAATTTTTAATGTTGATATATAATCCCTTATCATTAGAGAAGAAACATCACCATCTGATTATGATCAAGACCCACCCTAGTAGCTCCACAAAATTCAATTATTGGGGTGGAAGGGTGTGAAATAACTATGGGTGAGGAAATTATTGTTCGAATTGAGTATTTTTTATTGTGTAAGAATATGTTGATGTGTTTCTAGAATATTTACCTGGACATCCTTCAGAATGTGAAATTGAGTCTTCCATTGACTTAATTCCTAGTTCAAGGCCCATATCGAAGACCCCTTATAGAATATCCATTGTAGAATTAGAAGACCAAAATAAAAAACAAGAGAAATTGAGTAATAGAGGATTTATTCTCCCTATTGTTTCTATATGGGGAGTCCTTGTTCATTTTTATAATAAAAATGATGGATCTATGAGGTTGTGCATTGAATACAGGGAGATCAATGTTATAACAATAAATAAAAAGTATCCCCTATGACTCATTGATGATTTATTTGATCAACATCATGGAGCTCAATATTTTTCAAAGATCGACCTTCGATCTGCATACCATAAGTTGTGCATAAAGAAAGAAGACATTCCAAATACAGTATTTTGAACGAGGTATGGGCATTATGAGTTTACAGTAATGCCTTTTGGACGGACCAATGGACCCTTTATTTTCATGGATCTAATGAATCGAGTTTTTAATGAATATATTGATGAATTTGTAGTGGTGTTTCTTGAAGATATATTATTATAATACAAAATCTATGAAGATCATGAAAATCACTAGCACACTATTATGAAAACTCTTAGAAGAAATGAATGATATGGGATGTTTAGCAAGTGTGAATTCTAGATTAAGGAAATTTATTTTCATGGAAATATTTTCAATACAGATGGAATCAATATCAATCCTTTAATGGCACAGGAAATCCATGAATGTCCAGCATCGATGAGTATAACTAATGTACATAGTTATTTTGGTTTATTAGGTTACTATAGGTATTTCTTCCAGAATTTTTCCTGATTTTCTAACCCATTAACCAAGATCACACGTAAAGGGGTTAAATTTGTTTGGGAAATAGAGTGGGAAGAATGGTTTTAAGAATTGAAGAGAAGATTAGTCAATGATTTTATCTTAACTCTTCCATCAGGAATGATGGGCTTGTTAGTTATAGTGATGCTTCAAAGAAAGGACTTGGTTGTGTTCTTATGCAGAATGATAGAGTTATTACCTATGTACCACGACAGCTAAAATTTAATGAAAAAAACTATCCTACTCACGATCATGATTTACCAGCTATAATATGTTCACTAAAGATATGTATACACTATCTCTATGGTGAAAAATGTGAGATATATACTGATAAAAACAATTTGAAGTATATTTTCTCATAGAAAGAACATAACATGATGAAAAGGCAATGTCTTGAACTACTCATGGATTATTATTTCACAATACACTACCACCCAGGGAAGGAAAATAAGGAGGCGGATGCTTTGAGCAGAAAGGATCATGGAGTTATGATGTAAATCCCTGACCCCAGTTACCCATAGTCGGTGCATTTCATTAATACATTTTCATGATTATAAGGAATCATGTCCTGAAGGACTAATCAGTTTAGCAGTCTTGGAAAGTAGATTACATACATGAACGTTACATTACACTTTCTAACAAACAACACAACATAAACAATCCTTTGAGAACACCATTGTTCCCTTAGCTTAATCCTACATCTCAATCATAAAACACGTCTTGGGATCCTGGGAAAACAAAACATAAAATAAGAGTGATATCAGATGCTTAGTAAGGGTAAATAATTTAGTGGAAGCTATAAACATGTAAGGAAATATGTGTAATAAAATAAATAGCCTTTTAAAGATAAACATAAAAATAATATGGAAAAAATAAATCAAACAATGCCATATTAACATGCATATGGATATTCTACAAGTATAATAATCAAATGTAATAACTATTTTCATAATCAAGGAATGCCGATTTCCAGACATCATAACCACATAATCAAGGCCTCATGCCAAGACTACAAATAATTTTTTTTCAAGGCCTTGTACCAACACACTATTTTGCATCATTAGATATATTGATGCATCGAGGTGTTATAGTGGGCTCTACCAGTCATTTACTAAGTCCAATGAATTCCTTATATGAATAGGTTTAAACATAACATAAACATTCGTATTAAAAATAGCATATGAAATTTCAATACTTTATCCATAAAACATGAATGGTTAAAAAATAACACATCCACAATCAATCATATCAAAAAACCTTCAATATAATATTGAAGATTTGTATCATAATAAATCAACCTTGATCAAGAACAATATCTCATAAAGGATATTGAAAATGTTAAAAATGATCAGTAAAAATATTTTAGAGAAATATCCATTTTTCATGAATTTATTTAAAAGTTACATAATTTATAAAGGAATTAATTTTAAATATTGTTTTGAATCAAAGTGTCACATACCACTTTTAAAATATTGAAAGGAATTAATATTTTAAAACATTAATGTCCATATAAATAAATCCCTAAAACCATTTTGAAACTTGTATATTAATGAGAAAGGATCAGAAGAATAAATCTTTAAAAAAATTAAGGTTTTTTTTAGTAAAAAAGTCCCTTAAAAATAATATTTTTGAAAACTCTTTTTTGAAACATATACATGGATAATAAATATTTCCTAGTAAAAACTTAAACATAAACAATCTCATATAATAATGTGATTGAGAAATTAACCCTTACCTTGCACATTCCTTTGGTCGAGGGTACATTTAACCTTCTGTATAATGATCATACTATGTTATTAAACTATACCAGAACATTATTAATATTTATTATACCAAAAATTATTCAATTATGTCTTTATAATACCCATTTAATAATGATTTCCATGCTATATTAACATTTCAGGTAATAATCCATTTCTTTATCATACGTGTTTTAACTTGTTATTCTTGATCGCATCATTTAGATCATGATTTAACTACATCCAAGATATAAAACATGATTTATATATCATATATATTTTGAATATAAATATTTATAATAGATAGATATATGAAATGTAAGGCACTGTTTATGGAGTGGTTTGGTCGTGCGTACGCATAAACATTGTTTCTGTTTTCATATCATATTGAACAGAAGAAAGTGAATAAGATACATGTAAGTACATACATACATATATACATGCATACATACATATATATATCCAGTAGAATTATTATGTCATATATTACATACTTATTAATAATATATATTTTTATAATCATAGTTGAATGGTGAACGAGGGAATGAATCACATCGCGTCGTGGAGATGGTAATTCCTATGTACGCATGAGCGAAAATATCATTATATTGATGGTGAAATCGTATGTAATTGGATGTTATATAATATATAAAAAATAATTAACATTTTATATTTATTAATTTCATTAGTTATATTTATTATTATTCCCAGCCAAATAATTATGTGTTTTAATAAAAAACTACACCACGACGTGGAGACGATAAGACATACATACGCACGTTTGGTGACTTTGTCAATCCTATGATGGATAGGATAATGATTATGGTTGTACCATTTTTTTAATAACCTCAGAGTATATATAAGACACATGAGTTATTATTTTAGAATTAAAACAACAATTAAAGTGGAAGTGGAAGAAGAAAAGACCTTGAAAGAGGTGATGAAATATTTACCTCTTCTTATGCTTCTTCGTTTTGATTTGGTCAGAAGGGCTCCTTAGGTTGTCTTTATGACCAAATTAAGGCCTATAGGATTAAGGGAGAAAAGTTGTAAGGTTATTTTGGTAGGGTTTGGCTGAGAAAAATGTCTTTGGAGGTGTAAAATTAAGATAAGGGGAAGTAGCCTTTTATAAGAGAGGTGAAGGTCACTTTAAGAAAAGTTTGAAATATTATTTTATTATTAAATTATTATCAGTTTATAATGGTTAAAAAATGATTTATTTAGAAGATAAAGTGGGAATGGGTTGAAAACATCTCATCCAGTAAGTTTTAGATAGGCTAATGTTACCATTTTAACAATGTCTTTTAGATTTAACTCTTAGTTAAATAGTTTAACTTTTACCGTGTCTTCTTGTATTCCTACACTATATGGTTAATAAACGTACTCTAAACTTCCAAAATAACCTCAAGTGGTTCTTTAATGACATATGTAATAGTTTTTATGTCCTTTTTCCGAATATTGTGTTTTTATGAATATTATATGGACCAATAATATAGTATTTGTTTAGATAATTAATTTATGCCAATTTTGACAGTATTTTGTATTTTGTTTGTGTGAAAGTCATAAAAAACTTATCACTTCAAACAAAATTAATCTAATAATTACTAACAAGTAATATTAACCTATAAAATTAGTGGAATTATTCATAACTTTAAATTTCCTTTATTTGGATGTTTATAATATCAATTATTTTAATATTTCATTAATAAGGTAATTACTGCATTATTATTGGGTCATAAATAAATTAACTTATTTAAGGTCTAAAAATTATATATAAAATACCATTATGTAGGAAATATGTTTAAATTATTAATGAATATTTATAGTCGAATTTATATTATGTGGAACCGTTTATTAAAAATGGTTTAGTTAATAAACATTGAATTTAACACTTTTAACTCTTCTTTAAATAAAATAATAATAAACATCCTAATCTACTCCAAGTGGACCAATGAGGATAATATTTTATTCCTAAGTCCTTTTTTGGTTAAATTAAACTTATCCAATAGAATTATGACATGTGTTAGGGTAATTATAATATCATTTTTACCCTTAATTACCCTATTTACTTTTAACTATTGTAAATAAAAGTTAAAAGTTACTATTCACCAAAAATTATTTTCATCTTATTGAACCACATTTTACTTACTGATTTCAATAATGTCTCTCAAATGTTTTAAATTAGACTCATTGATGTAGTAAAATTATGTTTTATGCAAATTTTCCAATGTACCTAGAAAGAGTGTAAAAGAGGTTAAAAAGGTCAATAAACTTTTATACATCTAATTTTATTATAAAATGATACCAATGAATTAAATTGAACTTATATAGGTATTATATATCTATTTTGACTTATAATAAATTTAAATAAAATAATTAATTATTTAAATAAAAAGTTGGTTTTAAATAATAATGTTGTGTTTTCACTATTCATTAAAAATTAAAAGTTTTCTGAAAAATACCAAAAATTCACCCTAAGCTAATTTTGATATTCCAAATTCAAAAATAAAGTCTATTTTACCAAATTGAAAACATAGAAGTTTCATTTGTTAATTTAAAATTAATTCCTGTTGTTAAGACCAAAAAATTGGGTTTTTTAAAAAGTAAAAACTATCAAAAGATTGACATGTGTTTATGTCAAATTTAAATGTAAAATTACTTATAATGACCTAAATCGTATTATATGACAAAAATATAATATAATTATATTTAAAAACCTTTATTATGCATAATATAACACTATAGTTTATTTCAATTTAAAAAGTTCTTTTCAATTAAAACATAGTATTTTTCATTATTCGTCAAAATATGAAAGTTATCAGAAAATTATGAAAAAATTATCCAAAATAATTTTTTTTGTCTTTCTTATAAAGAAAAATTTAATTTCATTAAATTGAATATAGAAAAGTGTCAAATATTTCTTTTAAAAATTGTTCTCCATTAAAAGGCTGTAAAATTGCATTTTTTGAAATATATTTATTTTATCTGAAAAAATGAATTTGTTATTATATTATGTCTAAGAAACATTTACTATGGATGTCAAAAATATATAGAGTATATAAGATTCAAAATGCAGTTAATACTATTCATAAACACTATTTGAACGGCTAATTTGTTAAGGTTTTGTGCACTCAAACTCAGTGTTGCATGTAGCGTAAGCTATTGAATTACTTTAATGAGACAACGTACTATAAAATCTTATGGTGTTACATTATACCCTACTTAAATAAATTGCTTCCTCGCAATTTGATATTGTTCTTCGAAAATAAAAGTTAACAAAAATACCTTTGTGGAAAACCAACATAAAAATTGGGTTAAAAATATTTAGTCTTAATAAGAGGGAAAGGGACATGAAAACAAATCACCACCAAATAAGTATTTTGATTAGGATAACATTTGTGGAAATTAGAGACACATAATTGGAGAAAAAATGTAAATATTTATATGGAGTTATTGAGGGAATCAATCACAAACAAGTGTAAAATTGAGGGCATCAAAGTCATCAATCTACAATAATTTAAAATATCATTAGTTCAAAAAAACATAAGGTATTAAGATAACTCATTTTGGGATTTAATATCCCTTCCCCAAAGTTTAAGAAATAATTTATCCATATAATAAAGAAATATACTTGACAAGTAGAGTTTCGTCCTTCAACTAATTCATACCACAAACTCATCTTTCACTCCAAAAGATAATAAAATTTAAGAATATTATATTTATACTAATCGTATTGGGTTCCAAAAATAATGAATTTATAATTAATTTGTGAGACTATTTCAAAAAACTAAATTATAAAAACCAGGACATCAGGTATGCCAGTGGTAGGTGATCCACCTTTGTCGCCCTTCGGTTGCGTGTTCAAGTCTCACAGCCTTGCCAGATGTGACGGGTTGTCACCCGACCTCCGGTTTTTCAATTTTATAACAATAAAAAAATAATATTAAGGAATGATTTAACCATATCAATAGTATCCAATTTCAAACTTTATCTATTTTAACCTTTAGACTTATCCAAAGTACTTCTGTCCAAACTGACAGTCCAAACTTTATAAAGAATTTTAACACAATGAAGATGCTTTTTCCACGTAATAGTATGTGAATACCTTCATTGTTTATTCTTTTAAAACATGGTAACACCCTAAATTATCATATAAACATATTGATTACATTCATGGTCCCTTATTCATTATATAATACAGGATATAGTCCTTATATCCAAAAATGTTGTAAACTCCAACAATGGTGGAATATACACATCATTAATCAGTTTCAAGGTAGTCAAGAATATCCAATATAATTTATCCAAATAAATCCTATCTTATTCCAAAATCACTACCTCAGTATCAGAGTCATATTAAGGTTTATCTTTCTATCAAACATATATTTTCCAAGAAAAATTAACCTGTCATTTCGTAACTTTTCTTGGTTCCACAAAATCTCACATCCTTAATGAAATATTACTACAGTACAATAATTATATATTCTATAATTCTTATAATATGTACGTCATTAATATAATACACAAAGGTCACAATAATTTAATAATAATATAAGAACTCATGATCATTCATCTTCTTCTTTGGTAGTATCATAACTTGATTATTATCAAATAGCAGCATTTGAGGTATACTCCGATGATTTGGACATTGATTCACGTATCATCCCAAATCCATGCAGATGAAGTAGTGTACATATGAAACCTTTTTCTTACCCTTAAAATCATGTACTTGGTGTCCTTTTTCTCCACACTTATAAAAAAATCCCATTCCCTTCAATCATCTAATAAGGTGATAATTTCTACATTTATCACATATGGGAAAATGCTTCTTTCCCTTCTTCTCTTTATCCATCTTTCTCTCTTCCATCATTTTCTTATCTTGCTTCCCTTCAAATCCATAGGACTCAGATAATTCTTTACTTATCTTATTAACACATGAAACTATTTCTTCACATGATAAGAATATGTGGGAGACTATTTCCCTTCTAAATGTTGTCTTAATACCATGAAAGATATGATCCTTCTTACTTTTTGGATCATATGTATTGTTGGAGTTCTCATTCCTTATACTGGGTGCCATTTCTAAACAATGTCATACACTAGGTCTGTTTATGAATCACAATTCATAATTCTTATCTTGTAAAATAACTAATGTAAATTGAATAGTTTATGGATATAATCCATAATCATAAAAAAAATTGAGGAAGTATTTACGCCTAAATCCTTCATAATGTCTTTTAAAGAAAATGAGAATTATCTTAAGCATGTCTCTATGGAGTGTTGTAACCAAGAGTGCAGCATGGCTCGTTGTCGTGCACCTATTCCCATTCGAGTCTAGCTCAAAGAAGTGTTTTCAGGTTTTACCCATGGGTACATCTGTGCCAGATCCTACTCTATCTGCTCATATCCAGATAGAGATGTATTGCTTGGAAAACTCACAAAATATATATTTTACCAAAATTCTAGGAAGTTCTTCTATACTAATCCTCAAAAGTTTCTCTTAGGGTAGTGTTCTATAATCATAGTTTTTCTAAAACTAGATTCTAAGGTTTGTACTAAACTTCTCTGATACCAACTATAGTTCCCTGACCCCCGTTACCTAGATTTGGTGCATTACTTTAATACATTGACATGATTACAAGGAATCATGTCCCAAAGGACCGATCAGATTAGCAGTCTTGGAAAATAGATTACATACATTAACGTTACATTACACTTTCTAACATACAAATTAGCATAAATAATCATTGAGAATGTCATTGTTCCCTTATCTTAACCCTTCATCGCAATCCTAAAACACTTCTTGGGATCCTGGGAAAATAAAACATTATAAAGGGGTGAGCTCAAATGATCAGTGAGGGTAAATAATTTAACCGAAGCTATAAACATTTAAGGAATTATGTGTAATAAAAACAATATCCTTTTAGACATAAACATTAACATAATATAGAAAAAATAAATAAAAAATTTCCATGTTAACATACACATGGATATTTCTCTAGTCGAATAATCACATGTAAAAACTAATTTCATTATCAGGGAATTCATAATGTTGGACATCATAACCACATAGTCAAGACATCGTGCCAAGACTACAAATAAATTTTCCCCCAAGAGACTAGTTTATCTAATGAAATATACTAATGCATTGAGGAGCTATAGCAGGCTACACCTGTCACTTACTAAGTCCAATGCATTCCTCATATGAAAAGGTTTAAACATAAAATAAACATTCGTATTAAAAATAGCATATGGAATTTCAATACTATATCCATAAACCAAGAATGGTATAAAAATAACACATCCACAGTCAATCATATCACAAAACCTTCAATACAATATAGACAATTTGTATCATAATAAATCAACCTCAATCAATAATAATATCTCATAATGGATATTGACATAGTTGAAAATGATCATTAAAAATATTTGAGAGAAATATCTCTTTTTCATGAAATCATTTAAAAGTCACATAATTTATAAATGAATTAATTTAAAAGATAGTTTTAAATAAAAGTGTCCCATATAACATTGAATATTTTGAATGTAATTAACAATTTAAAAAATTAATGTCCATATAAATAAATCCTTAAAACCATTTTAAAAACATGGACATTAATGAAAAAGGATTAGAAGAATAAATCATTAAAACATTTAAAATTATGTTTTAGTAAAAAAGTACCTTAAAAACAATCTCTATGAAAAATCTTTTATGAAATATTTATATGGATAATAATTATATCCTAGTAAAAACATACACATAAACAATCTCAGATAATAATGAGATTGAGTAATTAACCCTTAACATGCACATTCCTTTGGTCAAAGGTACGTTTAACCTCATGTATAATGACCATAGTGTGTTACTAGATTTTACCATAACATTATTCAAATATATTATACCATACATGATTCATTTATGACTTCATACTACACATTTAATAATGATTTTCATGTTAAATTAACATTTTGGGTAATAATCGCATTCTTTATCATACGTGTTTTAACTTGTTATTATTGATTGTATCATTTAGATCATGATTTAAATACTTCCAGAATATAAAACCTGATTTATATATCATATATATTTAGAATATAAATATTTATAATAGATAGATATATGAAATGTAATGCACCGTTTATGGAGGCGGTAGGTCGTACGTACGCATAAACATTGTTTCCATTTTCATATCATATTGAATGGAAGTAAGTGAATAAGATATATGTAATTAAATATAAATATATATATCTAGTAGAATTATTATTTCATTTATTAAATACATATTAGTAATATATATTTGTATAATCTTTGTTGAATGGTGAATGTGGGAATGAATCTCATCGCGTCGTGGAGACGGTAATCCGTACGTATGTACGAGTGACAATATCATTATATTGATGGTAAAATCGAATGTAATTGGATGGTATATCATATATAAAAATTAATTAACATGTTAGATTTATTATTTTAATTATTTATATTCCATATTATACCCATCCAAATAATGATGTGCTTGAATAACAAACTAAACCACGATGTGGAGATGGTAAGTCGTACGTACACACGTATGGTGACTTTGTCATTCATGTGATGGATAGAATAATTAATATGGCTGTAAAATTTTTATAATAACATTAATTTATTAATAAGATACTAGATTTATTATTTTAGAATGGAAATGGCAATTAAAGAGGAAGCTGAAAGACAAATGAACATGAAAGAGGTGATGAAATATTTACCTCTTCTTCAGGTTCTTCTCTTTAATTTGATCAAACATGATACTTATATTGGATTAATGACCAAAGTAAGGCCTCTATGAGGAAGTGAGGAAATATGGGAGGATATTTGCGCAGGGGTTGTCTGACCGGAATGTATTTGGAGGTGTGAAATTAAGAGAAGGGGATGTACCCTTTTATAAGAGAGGTGATGGTCACTTTAGGAAAAGCATGAAATATTATATTATAATAAAATAATTTTCGGTTTCCTATGGCTCGAAAATGATTTATGTAGTTGATAATGTTGGTATGGGTAGAAAAACTCTAAACCAATAGGTTTTACACAAGTTTACGTTACCATTTTAACCTTATCTTTTAGATTTAACTCTTACTTAAATAGTTTATCTTTTACCGTGTCATCTTGTATTCTTACACTATATGGTTAATAAACATAATATAAAAGTCCATGAGAACCTAAAGTGGTTCATTAATGACATATATAATATTTTTATGTCCTTTGTCTGAATATTAGGTTTTTATAAATATTATATCAACCAATAATATAGTATTTGTTTTAAAAATTAATTTATTTCAATTTTGACACTATTTTCTATTTTGTTTTTGTGAAAGTCATAACAACCTTATCACTTCAAAAAAAATTATAATCAACAATAAAATGTCATTTTAACCTATAAAATAAACATAATTCATCATATGTCTCAATTTAAATTTATTTGTATGTTTGTAATATCAATTATTTTAATATTTCAATAATAAGGTAATTACTGCATCATCATTGTGTCAAAAATAAATTAAATTATTTAATGTCTAAAAGTTATAAATAAAATACCATTAGGTAATAAATGTTTTTATATTTATAATGCATATTTATAGTGGAATTTATATTGTGATTAATGTTATATTAAAAATGTTTTAGTTATTAAACATTGAATTTAACACTTTTAACTCTTTTTTAAATAAAATATTAAAAAATGTCCTAATCTAATCCAAGTGGACCAAAGAAGGTCATGTTTTATTCTTAAGATTTTTTTTGTCGAATTACACTTATCCAATAGAATTATAATATGTGTTAGGGTAATTATAATATCATTTTTACTCTTAATTACCCTATTTACTTTTAACTGTGGTAAATAAATGTCAAAAGTTACTATTCATCAAAAATTATTTTCATCTTATTGAACCACATTTTACTTACTAATGTAAACCAACTCTCTCCAATTTTTTAAATTCAATTCCCAGAAGAGGTAAAATTAAGTGTTATGCAAATTTGTCAATGTACCTAGAAGGAGGGTAAAAAGGTTAGAAAGTTCAATAATATTTTAAACGTCTAATTTTATTATAAAATGACTGAAATGAGTTAAATTGAAATTATATAGGTATTATATATATTTTTGGAATTAGAATAAATTTACATTAAATGAATAATTATTTAAATAAAAAGCCCATTTTAAATAATAACACATTATTTTTCACTATTCATCAAAAATTTAACGCTTTCAGAAAAATAAAAAAAATTCTCCCAAAGCTAATTTTGATATCCAAACTCAAAAATGAAGTCTATTTTTTAAAATTCAAAACATAGAAGTTTCATTTATTAATTTTAAATTAATTCTTGTTGTCAAAACCAAAAAGCCGGTTTTTTAAAAAGTAAAAACTATCAAAAGATTGACATGTGTTTATGTCAAATTTAAATGTAAAATTACTTATAATGACCAATATTGTATTAAATAATAAATATATAATTTAATTATTCTTTAAAACGTTTAAATTCATTATTTATCACTATAAATTATTTCGATTGAAAAGTTGTTTTCAATTAAAAAATAGTATTTTTCACTATTCGTCAAAATATGAAAGTTATCAGAAATATACCAAAAATATATCCAAACTAAATTTTTATGTCCTTATTATAAAGAAGAATTTAATTTCATTAAATTTAATATATAAAAGTTTCAAATATTGGTTTTAAAAAGGGTTCTCCATTAAAAGGCGGTAAAATTGTTTTTTTTTAAATACTTCTTTTATCTGAATAAATGAATTTGTTCTTATATTATGTATAAGAGACATATAATATGGATGTTAAAATTATATAGAATATATAAGATTCAAAATACAATTAATACTATTTACAACCTCTTTTTGAACGGCTAATTTGGTAAGTTATGGTGCACTCAAACACGGTGTTGCGTGTAGCGCAAGCTATTGAATTACTTTAATGAGATAACATACTATGAAATTTTGGGTGTTACATCTGAACTATATGAGAGTTTAAATTGATCCTATATTCATGTATCTATTAAAGATGGATATGGGAATAATCTTTGAAGTTGAAAAATCAATAATTTCTCAAATTGTTTGTAAAACATCATTATTAGAAAGGATATAAAGATCTCAGACTGGTGATGAGGAGTTTCAAAAGAATATTAAAGTTGTAAATGATTAGAGATTGATTGTATTCATATATGAAATTGGAATTTTGAAAATTAGGAAAAGGATTTGTGTTCCTTATATTCCTGATCTAAAATGGGAATTGTTTGATAATACTCATATCTCCAATTTCTCTATGCCCCCTGGTAGCACTAAGATGTATAAAGATATTAAATATAATTTTTAGTGGGATAACATGAAGTGGGATCTTGTTGATTATGTGTCAAGATGTATTGTTTGTCAATAGGTGAAGGCTAGAAGACAAATTCATAAAGGACGCAAGAAATATCTTCCCATACCTGAGTGGAAATGGAATGATATTGCGATGGACTTTGTCATAGGGCTACCAAAGAATCTTAAAAGGGATGATGCAATATGGGTCATTATTGATCGTCTTACCAAGTCATCACATTTCATGATATAAGGGATTATTTACCAATTGAATTTTTATTAAGAATATATATTAATTAATTGTTAAGAGTTCATGGTGTAACCCTATTGATTGTTTCTGATTGTGATCCACATTTTACATCAATATTTTGGAAAATTATTCAAAAATCCCTGGATACTAAACTTCAATTGAGCAGTACCAACCACCCTCAAACAGATAGAAAATCACAATAGGAAATTCAGACCATAGAAGAAATGTTGATATCTTGGTCACTGGACTTTCAAGCTATGTTGGATCTATATTTACCTCTGGTAGAATTTTCCAATTAAAATAGCTTCCATTCATGTATTCAAATGGCACCATATGAAGTGTTATATGGAAAGAAATGTTGCACACCATCTTGGTGGGATGATGTTGATGAAAGAAAACTCACATGAACTTAATAGTTTGAGGAAACAATGGAAAAGGTAAAGAGTATCCAAACTCACATCCAAGAAGCGCAAAGTAGCCAAAAGATCGATGTCGATAACTGAAGGAAGGATTTGGAATTTCAAGTAGGTGATGATTTTTTTCTTACAGGTATCTCCATGGAAGTGTGTTATAAAATTATTTAATAAGGGTAAAATAATTCCAACATACATCTTAACTTTCAAAATTCTAGAACTAATTATATTTATAGCTTAGCGTTCTGCAATGCCGCCAAGTCTCTCCAAAGATCATGATGTGTTCCACATATCACTATTGGGAAAATACATGCCTGACCCAATGCATTTAATCCCCTATGAAAAATAGAACCAGAACCTGACCTGTCATATTATAAAGTTTCTATCAAAATTCTTGATACTAGAGAACAAGTGTTTATAAATAGGACGACTTGTCTGGTTAATGTTCTTTAGAGAAAGAATAAAAAGGAAGAGGCAATGTGGGAACATGAGGAACTTATGATGAAGAACCACTCAAATATTTTTATGCAGAAATATTCTAGAAATTTCAAGGACGAAATTATTTGATGTAGGTATGAATGAAACACCACCAGCTTCCACAGTATGCCTCTATTTGAATAATACAGTAGCTTGTTCTGTACGTAGCTCTGATTTCTAGAAAATCCCCACCAATCAAACTAACCATTTAATAAAGTAGTTATAAAGTGTAGAACCCACTTATTGAAATTTTCTAAATTTTATTTTTCAAAATAAACTTAATTTTTGGATTCAAAATTATCTTCGGTTATATTTTTGGTATTTTTTGAAATCTTTCAATTTCGATGAATAATGAAAAGAACGTGTTATTATTTAAAATCGAATTTTTAATTAAAAATTTATTTCTAATTTATATTTATTTTAATGTAAAAATAGATAAATAATATCTATATTATTCCAATGTAATTTATTGGAGTAGTCTTATAATATAATTAGATATATAAAATTCTAGTGAACTTTTTAACGTCTTTTACCCAAATTCTAGGAACATTTGAAAATAGGCATAAAACGCAATTTCACCACTTCTATGAATAAAATTTCAAAAATACGATAGAAAAAGTTTTCATAAGTAAGTAAAACGTGGTTTAATAATATGAAAATATTTTTTGGTGAATAGTAACTTTTGAATTTTATTTACCACTGTTAAAAGTAAATAAGGTAATTAAAGGTAAAAATAAAACTACAATAATATAAAATTACCCCAAAACATGTCCTAATTCTGTTTTTTATGTTTTTTGCGACCAAAAACAACCATATGACAAAAATAATATCATTTTTTATCCATTTGTGTTAGATTGTGAAATTTATAATACTTTATTTGAATAAGAGTTAAAAATGTTAAATGGAAAGTTTAAAAACTAAAAAAAATAATATAGGGTTAAATAAAGATAAATAGGACTATAAATATTAATTATAAATATAATACAATTTCCTACATCACGGTATTTTATTTATAATTTTTATACATTAAATAATTAAATTTATTTATTACACAATGATGATTCAGTAATTACATTATTAACGAATAATTAAAATAATTGATATTATAAATATTAAAATAAATATAAATTGAATATTTTGATGTCATCCACATATTTTCTAGGTGAATATGAAATGATGGAGTTTATTCAATGTATTTTTTTTAACTACTAAGGTTTTCATGACATTGACAAAAACCTAATACTAAATAGTGTCAAAATTGACGTAAATGAGTTTGTTTAAACAAATACTATTTTATTAAATGATATAATATTCCTAAAAATCTAATATTCGTCCAAAGGACATAGATAATTATATATATTTCATTAATGAACAACTTGAGGTTTTCATGTCATATTATGGTAACTATATTTACCATGTAGTATAAAAATACAAGAAGACATGGTAAAAGTTTAACTATTTAACTAAGAGTTAAATCAAAATTATAAGGTTAATATGGTCACCTAAACATGTCTAAAACATATTGTTTGAGGGGATTTAGACCCATCCCCATATTATACTCTATATAATTCTATTTGGGGCTATTAGAAACCGAAAATAATTTTATAATAAATCAATATTTAAATCTTTTTTTAATGTTCCCCTCTCCTCTCTTATAAATGGGTACTTCCCCTTCTCTTAAATTCATACCTCCAAAGCCATTTTTCTCTACCTACCAAAACTCAAATCTCCTCCCAGCTACCCTCAATTAATCCTATATGCCATACATTGATAATAATTACAACCTAAGGATCCCTTTTAATCGAATCAAAATGAAGCACCCGAAGAAGAGGTAAATATTTTAATCACCTATTTTAATGTTCACTTTTTATTCCACATCCTATTTCTTTGTGGTTTCCATACTAAAATAATAACTCCAGTACCCTCAATATACTGAGATGTTATTATAAATATGGTGAAACCATATTCAATATTCTATCCATCCTATGAAAGAAAAGGTCACCATACATGCGTACGTGTGACTTACTATCTCCACGTCATGGTGTAGTTTGTTATTCCACACATCATTTTTTGGATGGGTATAATAATGAGTATAATTTATGTAAATAATAAGTAGAATATGTTAATGATTATTTATATTTAATATAACATCCAATTACATAATATTTCACCATCAATAGAATGGTACTGTTGCTCATGTGTACGTACGGATTATCATCTCCACAATGCAATGAGATTTTGTTCCCCATCGTAACCATTCCAGAATAATTTTTATTTGATGAATAAAAATTATTTCTTAAGAAAATAATAACATTATAGATATGAATCCAATACATCCTATCCATAAAAAATGATTTTTGTAACAAAACATATAAAGGAAAACAAATCAGTTAACACCTAAAACAATAATACTTCGGAAATATCATTAACAAAACAATTTTAGAGGAACATATATGATATCATATTTATGTATGTGGTTCTTGTATAATTGGTTAAAAATTAATTAAATATTATATACGAGGTTAATATACCATCAACTAAGAAAATTACAAGGTCAGGTTTAATTTTTCAATCCCTTTATTAACCGAGATTGTTTATAAGTAAGTATCTACTAGGACTTCATTATCATCCACATCCATGTTTCTTAAAAATGAATTTCAAGAAAATTTTAATATTTCATATACTATTGGTTAAATTTATTTATACCCTTGTTTAAATATTTATAATTTTTTTTGAAATGAATCTTTTCATCGTTTTCCAAACAATGTATTTTAAGACCTTTTTGACAAATTAAGGAAAGAATGTTTTTTTAACTTATAGAGAGGGTGCAACAATTTGTTCCCATTATAAAACCTTTCTAGCTTCCCTTATAGGCTTATATGACCATTTTCAAAATAATATTTTTTTATAATCATGCAAATTTTAAATTATTTCAATGTAGGAAGTGATATTTCTCTCAAATAGTTTTTGGATTTATTTCATCTATGTTAAAATATATTGTTATATTTTATGTTTAATTGAATTTGATTTATTCTGATAGAATATCCCATATTGTATTGATAGTTATAAGATATGTTTGACTATGGATGTGATATTTTTATACCATATATGGTTTTTGGTTAATGTATTTACATTTATTATGCTAGTTTTAATACGAATGTTTATGTTTTGTTTCACCCTTTTCATATGAGAAATGAACAAGACATAGTGAGTGACTGGTGGGGCCCACTATGGCCTCTAGATTCATCGGTAGGTATTATGAGAAAAACTAGTGTGTTGTCATAGGTCCTTGAAACAAATTATATTTAGGGACATGCAATGAAGTCTTGAATTTGTGGTTACGATGTCCAGTATTATGCATTCCATCATTATTAGATTAACTAATGATATTACATGTTATTAATCGACTAGTAGAATATCTATATGAATAAGTAAATGGAATTATTTGATTTATAATTGCTATATTATGATTATTTTTATTCTTAAAAGGCTTGTGTTTTAGGCTTATACATTTTTAAAATGCTTATATTTATTTATGATAGTATCTACTATATTGTCATCCTTTATGATCATCTAAGATCACACCTTCCTTATGTTTTATTTTTCATAGGATTCGAAAAAAGTATTTTATGATTTACCTATAGGGATATGATAAGGGATAAGATCATGGTCAAAGGAGACACAATGTTGTTTATTTTTCATTTCTTCATGTAATGTAAAACTTATGAATATATCTAGTATATCGAGAGCTCCTAAGTTGATCGGTCATTCATGACATGATCTCTTGTGATCATACAAATGTTATGTAATAATTCACCAACTCTGGGTAACTTGGGTCAGGGCATTATAGTTGTAATAAGAGGAAGTTTAGTAAAAACCATGTAAAATAGATTAAGAAATATTCTGATTAGAGAACATAACCCTAAGTTAGAATTTGAGGATTAGTATAGAAGAACTTCCATCCTTTTGGTAATATAGGTATTATGTGGGTTTTCCAAGAAATGCATCCATGTCTCGATACTACATATGGATGTGGTTTTGGCACAAATGTACCATGGAGTGAAAACTCTAACAAGGAGTTTCAGGCTTGCCCCGGGGTATCCTGGTACATGAAAAAGGTCATTACTGTGCACCTAGATTGATTCTCCTTGGGGATATGATAAGTATAATTCACATTTTATTAATAAACCATTATAATGAAGTTATAATTAAATACATTCCAAAAGGATACATTTTTATGATTCTAGATTATATACATAAATTGTTTAATTTATGTTAAGTATTTTTCAAATTTGGAATTATGAATTGAGATTCATAAACTAATCTAGTGTATGACATTGTTTAGAAATTATGCCTAGTGGAAAGAATGGGAACCGTATCAATGCACGTAATCCATGTAGGGATTTCCATCCTATTGAAGATAATTATAGTTGAGCTGGTGATGAAACTGGTACTGAATAGCTTATAACCATACAGGGACAACTCACTTAGGTTATGAATAATTACATTACCTATATAGAGCACCATGATCCACAATGTGAAAGATAAATGTTAGACTACATCATGAGAAAACAACCACCAACATTAAATGGGACAACAAATCCATTTGTATCTGAGAAATAGATAAGTTCCATACAGAAATTATTTCATTATTTGAGGAGTAGCAAAAGGAAAAAGGTTTTCATGGCAGTTTATCACCTCTCAAGAGAAGAAAATCAATAATGGCCATTAATTAAAAACACAAAGGAGGATAAAGAAGTATAAAATATGGAATGGAGGAATTTTAAAGAGCTTTTATTATAAAAATATTTTCCTCATGAACATCGAGCTTCTATGGAAAGTAAATTTTTGAGTCTGAGGAAAAAGGCAGATGAGAATGTCGTGAAGTATGAATTGAACATTACAGGGTTAGCAAGGAATGTTTTAGATTATATACGTAACCCAATAAGTTTAATTGATCGATTATTTGAGGGGTTAAAATCATTTCTCTGATGAGCATTAATCTCAAAATCCTTCTCATCATATAAAGATATAGTCTCATGTGATATCAAGGAAGAAAAGGAATTCTCTATGTATTATGACATTAATGAAAAGCAAGAGAAGAAGATGTATATTGAACACTATGTAAAAGGAAATAAGGGGAATAAGGGAAAAGTTGACTATCCATCTTGTAGTAATTGTGGGAATAAACACCCTGGTACATGCCTAAAGAGGATGGGAGTTTATTACAAGTGTGAATAAAAGGGACCCCAAGCTCATGATTTCAAGGGGATGAAAGAGCTTTTCAATGTTCAATGATACAATTGAAAAGAGATGGGGGATTTTTCAAATGAATATACTAAATGTCAAAGAAACATACCTAAGAAAATCAAACGGAGAAAGTCAAAGAATACACGATCACAACTACTGATGTTGAAGTTCCAAATGATGTGGTGGAAGGTACTGTAATCATTTCCTAAAAATTAGCTAATGATTTATTTGATTCTGGATCATCACATTCTCTCATATCATTCTATTTTTCCAAGAAAATTATTTATTTCCAATTTTAATTATTAAGGGAGTTTTCAGTAAAAACTCATAAAGGAAGTACCATATTAACAATGGTTTGTCAAAAAGTCACCATTATGGAATATAAAAATTCTTTATCTGTTGATCTTATAGTCATACCCATGATTGAATTTTATATAATCCTCAGTATGGATTGGATTTCGAACCATGATGTGAAAATTTATTGTAAGAAGAATGTGGTCACAATTTTTGATGATGATAAGGAATCCCTTATCTTTAGAGTACAAACATCACCATCTGATTTACAACTAGACCCACCCCCAAAAGCTTTACTAAATTCAATTATTAGGGAGGAAAGGAGTGAAATAACTGTGGGTGAGGAATATAATGTTCAAAAAGAGTATTTTCATATTGTGAAAGAATTTGTTGATGTGTTTCCAATGGATTTACAAAGACATCATCTAGAACAAGAAATTGTGTTTTCCATCGACTTAATTCTTGGTTCAAATCCCATATTAAATACCCCTTATAGAATAGAATTTGTGGAATTTGTGGAACTAAATAAAAAACTAGAGGAATTGAGTAATAAAGAATTTATTAACCCTATTGTTTTATGTTTATCCATGGGGACCCCCTTCTCTTTTTGTGAAGAAGAAAGATGGATCCATGAGTTTGTGCATTGACCACAGGGAGATCAATGCTACAACAATAAATAACAATTATACCCTACCTCTCATTGATGATTTATTTGATCAACATCATGGATCTCAATATTTTTCAAAGATTGACCTTTGATCTAAATACCATCAGTTGTGCGTGAAGAAGGAAGGCATTCCAAATACCACATTTTGAACCAGGTATGAGAAATATGTGTTTCTAGTAATGCCTTTTGGACTAACTAATTCACCATATGTTTTCATAGATATAATGAATAGTGTTTTCAAGGTATATCTTAATTAATTTTTAGTGGTGTTTATTGATGAAAACTTTGTATACTCAAAAATCTATGAAGATCATGAAAATCACATGCACACTATTCTGAAAACTCTTAGAAGAAATGAATTATATGGGATGTTTTGGAAGTGTGAATTAGGGATTCTGGAAATTTCTTTTCTTGGACATATTGTCTCTAACAATGGAATCTCTATTGATCCTTCAAAGGAGAGGGAAATCCAAGAATGGACAGTGCTGATGTGTGTAACTATGATATGAAGTTTTATTGGTTTAGCAGGTTACTATCGGCATTTCGTCTAGAATTTTTCCTGATTGGATAACCCATTAACCAAGATCACATGTAAAGGAGTTAAATATTTTTTGGAAAAAAGAGTGTTAAGAATTTTTTGAATAATTGAAGAAAATATTATTCAATTATCCTATCTTGAATCTACCATCGGGGAATAATGGTTTTGTTATTTATAGTGATTCTTCAAAGAAAGAACTTGGTTGTGGCCTTATACAGAATGATAAAGTTATTTCCTATACATCATGGCAGCTAAAAATTCACGAATAAAACAATCCTACTCAGGATATCGAGTGAGAAGCTATAATATTTGCATTGAATATATGGAGACATTATCTCTATAGTGAAATTTTTTGGATATATACTGATCATAATAGTTTGAAGTATATTTTCTCATAGACAAAACTCAACAGGTAGAAAATTTTATGGTTTAACTATTCATGTATTATGGTTTCATAATACACTAACACCCAGGGAAGGAAAATGAGGTGGCAGATGCTTTGAACAAAAAGGATCGTGGGGTTCGGAACAAGATTAGAGATGAAAGTGATCCTATGTTCATGGATCTAGTAAAGATGGATATGGGAATAATCATGGAAGGTGAAACATCAATACATTTTCAAATGGTTTCAAAACCATATTTACTAGAAAGAATAAAAAGTTCTCAGATCGATGATAAGAAGTTTCAAAAAAAATCTAAAGCTATAAATGATAAGAGATTGGTTGACTTCATATATGAAGATGTAATTTTCATATTTGGGAATAGGCTTTGTGTACCCAATATACCTGATCTAAAAACGGAATTTTTGGATGATTCTCATAGCTCCAATTTCTCTATACACCCTGGTAGAAATAAGATGTATAGAGATATGAAAGAAATTTTTTTGTTGGACCACATGAAGAGAACTATTGCTGATTATGTGTCAAGATATAACATTTGTTAATAGGTAATGGCTGGAATACAACTTCATATAAGAGTCATGAAACCACTTCCCATACCTGATTGTAAATGAGATGATATTACGATGGACTTTATGATGGGGCTACCAAATACTCCAAGAAGGAATGATGCAATATGGGTCATTATTGATCATCTCACCAAGTCAGCATGTTTTGTTTTTATAAGAGATGATTTACCACATGAATGTTTAGTAAGACTATATATTAATGAATTGGTAAGGCTTCATGGTCTACCCCTATCAATTGTTTCTGATCACGATCCCCATTTTACATCAAAATTATGGAAATGTATTCATAAATCCCTAGATACTACACTTTATTTGAACATGTACAACCACCCTCAAACTGATGGATAATTAGAAAGGATTATTCAAACTTTAGAAAAAATGTTGAGATCTTTCTCACTACACTTTCAAGGAATATGGGATCAGTATTTTCCCCTGGTATAATTTTCCTATATTAATAGATTCTATTCAAGTATTCAGATGGCACCATATGAAATATTATATAGAAAGAGATTTCATAAGCCAACTTTTTGGGATGATGTTGGTGAAAGAAAACTCATAGGTCCATATCTAGTTGAGGAAACAATAAAAAAGGTAAATATTATCCAAACCCACATCAAAGAAGCTCAATGTATGCAAAATATCTATGTTGATAACCAAAGGAAGGATTTGGAATTTCAAATAGGTTAACATGTTTTCATGAATTTATCTCCATGGATGGTGTTATATAATTCAGTAAGCATGTTAAATTTATTCTTAGGTACATCAGACCTTTCTAAATTCTATAATAAATTGGAGTTGTAGCTTACCATTTGGAAATTTTGCGAAGTCTCTTCAAAGTTCATGTTTTTTTCAACATATCACTATTGAAAAAATATATGCTTGAACCAACACATGTACTCACCTATAAAGAAATAGAACAGGAACCTGATCTTTTGTATTGTGAAAAGGCTATCATAATTCTTGATTCTAGAAAACATGTGTTGAGAAATGAGATGATTTGTCTGGAAAAAGTTATTTGGAGAAAACATAAATAGGAAGAGCCAACATGGGAACCATAGGAACTTATGATGAAGAACCACCCGAATCATTTTTTGCAGTAATATTATAGACATGTTGAGTATGAAATTATTTGATGGGGGGATGAATGTAACACCTCAACCTTCCACAATATGGTTCTCTTTGAATAATACAATATATTATGTTGTACATAGCTCTGAGTTATTGCACATCCCAGCAAAACAAACTAGCCATTTAAAAAAGTAGTTATGAATAGTAATGCATACTTTTTGAAATGTTATAAATTTTGTTTTTCAAAATGGTCTTTTATTATTCTAAATATTAAAATTAGCTTAGGGTGAATTTTTGGAATTTTTCTAAAATCTTTCTATTTTGAGGAATAATGAAAAACACTATGTTATTGTTTAAAACTAAATTTTTATTTAAATAATTTTTTTAATTTAAATTTATTCTAAAGTCAAAATATAAACATAATACCTATATTTTTTCAATTTAATTCATTGGATTCATTTTATATTGTGATTATATATAAAAAAAATTTATTGAGATTTTTAATGTCTTTTACCCACCTTCTAGGAACATTTTTAAATCTACATAAAATGTAATTTTACCACATATATGAATATATTTTCAAAAATCTGACAGAAAGAGTTTTCATCTATAAGTAAAATTTGGTTTAATAAGGTGAAAATAATTTTTGGTGAATAGTAACATTTGAATTTTATTTTCCACTGTTAAAAGTAAAGAGGCTAATTAAAGGTAAAAATAATACTATAATAATATAAAATTACCCTAACACATGTCCTAATTCTATTGGATATGTGTTTTTAGACAAAAACTAACCTTAGGACAAATATAAGATATTTTTTTATCTGTTTGGGTAAGATTAGTACATTTATTATATTTTATTTAATGAAGATTTAAAAGTGATAAATTCAATGTTTAATAACTAAACCATTCTTAAAATAGGGATAAAGATATGATAAATTCAACTATAAATATTCACTTGATATATAAGACAATTTCCTACATCATGGTATTTTATTTAGAAATTTTAGACAATAAATAATTATATTTATTTATGACACAATGATCAGGTAGTTATTACCTTATTAATGAATGGTTAAAATAATTGATATTATATATATTAAAATAAATTTAAATTGAATCTTGTGATTCCATGAAAGAATTTACTAGGTGAATATGTCATTTTATGGTTTATTCAATGTATTTTTTTTCCAAGTAATCATATTTTTATGATTTTCACAAAAACAAAATAATAAATAGTGCCAAATTTGACATAAATGGGGTTTTATAACAAATAATATTTTATTAAATGATATAATATTCCTAAAATAAAAATATTAGACCAAAGCACTTGGATAATTTTATTTACATCATTAATTAACCACTTGAGTTTATCATGTCATTTTATATTAACTATATTAACCACGTAGTATAAAAATACAAGAAGACATGGTAAATGTTAAACTATTTATCTAAGAGTTGAATATGAAAGATAAGGTTATTATATTGAACTAAACATGTCTAAAACCTATATTTTTAAATTATTGAGACCCATACCCACCTCAACGTTGAAATAAATCCATTTAGATCTATTACAAACCGAAACCAATTTTATAATAAATTAATATATAAATTATTTCCAAAAAAGCCCCTCACCACTCTTATAAAATGGTACTTCCGCTTCTCTTAAATTCACACCTCCAATGTATTTTTTCTTAGACAAAACATACTCAAATATCCTCCCAACTACTTTCACTTAAACCTATAGTCCTTTTGTTAGAAAGCCGCCCAAAGGAGCCCATTTTGGTCAAATCCAAAGGAAGCACCTGAAAAAGAGGTAATTATTTCATCACCTCTTTTAATGATTTTTTCTTCTTCCTCTTCATCTTTTATTATTGTTTCCATAATAAAATAATAAATCCTGTAACCTCTATATAATTATATTTTATTATAAATATGGTTCAACCATATTCATTATTCAATTCATCCTATGAATGACAAAGTTACCATACGTGCATACGTACAACTTACCATCTCCACATCGTGGTCTAGTTTGTTATTCAACGCTTCCTTATTTAGATGGGTATAATAATGAGTAAAATTGATTTATAAATAAATATAACATGTTAATTATTATTTATATTTAATATACCATCCAATTACATATGATTTCACCATCTATAGAATGATATTGCAACTCGTGTGTACGTACGAGTTACCGTCTCCATGATGCGATGAGATTTCATTCCCCATCAAAACCATTAAAGAATACTTTTAATTTTAGGATTAAAAAATAATGTTTAATAACATAATAAAAATACTTATATGAATCAAATACATCCTATACAAAAAAACCTGAATTACGTAACAAAACATAAAAAGTAAATTGAATCAGTTAACACGTGAAACAATGATATAACTGAAATATTATTAACAAAGAAATATTACAGGATCATATAAGATATCATATTTATGTATGTGGTTCTTGTATAATTTAATAACAATGTTTTACCTATTATCTAAGAGTTTAACAAATCCTCAACTAAGGAAAAGTCCAAGGTAAGGGTTAGTTTTTTGATCTCTTTATTATCAGACTTTGTTTATACGTAAGTGTCTACTAAAAATATTCCTCATCTACATTCATGTTTCTTAAAAATGTATTTCAAAACATTTTTACAATTTCCAAGAATATGGTTTAAATTCATTTATACCATTTTTTTAATTTTTATAAAATGTTTTGAATGTAATATTTATGTAGTTTTCCAAACAAGGTACTTTATGACCTTTTCGACAAATTAAGAAAATAATTTTTTTAACTTATACAGAGGGTACGACTATTTTATAATATTATAACACATTCAATTATTACCTTATAATCTTATATGAATATTTTCAAAATAATTTTTTCTTTTATAATTATTCAACTTTTAAATTATTTCAAAGTAGAAAGATATTTTTTTCTCAAATAGTTTTTGGCTTGAATTCATCGGTGTCAACATCTGTTGTTGGATTTTATTTTTATTTGAAGGTGATTAATTTTGATAAAATATACCATATTATATTAATAGTTGTATGATATAATTGAATATGAATGTGCTATTTGTTTCCGACAATTTTGTTCGGGCGCACACGTCCGTCTGCTTGAGTATGAAAGGCGTGGTTTCGTTGCCCCGCATTGCCAATTTCCAAAGGCAGGCGACATCCATTCCTTGTTCAGGGATGCTTGATCTTAGATTGAAATAGGATGATGGGATGTCGGTTCTTCCTTCCATGGATTCCTCCTCGGAACACGTCACCAAGTCCGGGTCTACCTTATAGATTAAGTCATGGTTCGTGAATCTCATTCCTTGTGCCATATCTTTATGGACACCAGTTAATTACACTACATCCGTCAGGACATTCCATGAGGTCTTAACATAGTAGAAACCTTCGGTCGAAGTAGATGAAAAAAACAGGCATGTCGGGCATATCTGTATGTCTGGACATTGAGGAACGTCTATTCTTCCTCCTAAGAGGGAACCTCAAGGGTCCAGAACTGAAGGAATCCCACGTCGAATGTAGGGAATCATATGCCATAGGCATGTATCTGAGGATTTCTTAATCTTCTCCAGTTTAACCCAAGGTATACCGCAAGTCTAACGTCTATCAGAGAAGGTTACGGCATAGGCATGTCCTCCAAGGATTTCCTCAGGCATCTCATGTTTATCACGAGGTAGGATGCGAGTTTAACATCATGATGAGATAGAATGAGCCCAATCAGAACATCCCATATAGATGGATCAGATTGGTACATATCTATGAGGGAACAACTGGATGGTTTACATGGTGGATAGATCAGAACACTTGATAAGAGAAGACCCATGATGGTGTGTCCCATAAAGGGAAAATGTCACAGCGTTAAGGTGATCTGGACACCACTAAGGGTAGATCACGGAGTGTACACCCTAGAATGGGGGAACACCAAGGGTTACCATTAACTGGGATTGAACCTCATGGAGTTTTCCTACACACCCTATGTAGATGAGAGGGATCAAAACCCATGTTTTTCTAAGGGGTGATGAATCGGGGTGTGCACAAAAGACAATGACCCAGATACGTGATGGGGATTACACGTAAATTTTGGCCCAAGTACTGTTAGGAGCTGTGAGGAGGTGGATGAAATGATCCCATCAGGATGTGGCGGCCTGGGAGAGAATCTGGATGGATGATGGAGAGTTGAACGGAGTGGAGGGGGACTGAGATGGGACCTTCTTGAAGGTGATTTTAGTGTTGGTCTTGATCCTTGAAGAGACATCTTACGTATTCTTGTGGCAGGGAATCAAATTCTGTGTAGTTCAGTGGGATAATGGGACACCTAAAGAGGTGGATCATGAGAATGGATGCATGGATGGGACCCAGAGGAAGTAGAACCTCTGGGTTAGGGCATGATCTTCCTCGAACACATGGGATCAAGGGATATATCAGGATGAAACTTGGGTACTGGACATGAAACTCATAGAGGATTCCTACGTATCCCCGTGCCAGGGAATCAAAGTCAGCATAGTTCATCTGACGATGGCTTATCATCGATTTGGGACTTCAACATCTTATCACCGAATGAGGTTGACAATGTCTTACTGCCGAAAGAGTTTGACAACAACTTACCACTGAATGGGGGAACAATAGCTTAGCGATGATTGAGGTCCACAGTTTAACGTCATTCAGGATGGGGGTGACCCGATGTGAAAGAGGACCTAGGGCCTGGATAGACGGTGGGCTTTAACCTCAGGGAGGCTTCTTACGTACCTTGCCTTGGCAAGGATCAAAGTCCACTTAGTTCATAAATGGTTTCGGTGAACCGATGTGATGGTGGTCGAAACCAATGGTGTGTTGGGATTGAGCCTCTGGGAGGCTTCCTATGTACCTTGCCTTGGCAAGGATCAAAGACCACATCGTTCAAAAGGGGTTGGTGAACCGATTTGAGGATGGTCGGGACCAATGGATGGTGTTCATGATCCTCTGGGAGGCTTCCAACATACCTCGCCTTGGCAAGGATCAAATATTGCATAGTTCAGGTGGGGTGTGGGTCTTACACTCTAGGTTACCTGTAGAGGATTTCATGGTCTATGATTACTACTCTAAACCCACATGAGTTGTGCTCGGTGTGAGAAATAAGAGGTTGCAAGGACCTGACAGCCACAACAAAAAAGTGCATCTATGAAGGGTGGTGAATGGGGATTACGCAAGGATGTTCCCCGGGTGCCACTATGGAGGGACAATGGTGAATAAAGATTGCATAAGGAAGCTTCTCTGGTGCCACTATAGAGCGATAATACTGAATGGTGCTTACGCATAGAAGCTGACCGTGTTCCACTATAGAGTGACAATGGTGGATGGGGATTACACAAGTAAGCATCATGAAATTTCATCCACATGACTTGCAATGAGGGCATCCCAACCCACTGGTGGGTAGAGGCCTTCACCGCTGTATTAGTGAAAAAGAAGGATAATGCCAAGGGCATTGGAATTAGTCTGAAAAAAGGGAGATGAAAAGTGTGAATCACATGCGTGACATTCATAATGAAATGAGGGTGGCGTGGTGATGGAGGATAACTATTGAACGTGTTTGAAACACAACATCATTATCATGTTAGCCTAAAATGGGGACAATCAAATGAGGGTCAACTATTGACCGAGTTCGAAATACAGGACCAGACTCAAAGTGTCGTCCAAAGTCTTCCGGGGCATTGGCCCAGGACGGTGGGAGAGTTGATGTGGCATGGGACCAGACCATTAGGGTGTCCCATTATACATGGAAGAGGATGATGATCTGAATGAAGGACACACAAAGTGTGAGGTGGAGTGATGGAATGTTTGAACGAATTCCAACGTTCTTGAAATTATGCCACTGTAATCATGGAAATAGGCATCATATGCTTGGAGCATAAGGTATCTTTTGTTTGGAACAAGAGGCATCCTATGTCTGGAACATAGGGTTCACTTCAATTTATATTCATGTAGAGAGTACTAATAGGCATAAGGCACCAAGTAATGGTTGGTTTTGGGTCTTACACAAGGGTGGCCCTTTCTGGTTCAACCTGGCATATTATCCAAGTGATGGGGTTTGGATGAGTTACTTGGGGAATGGTTCAACCCAAGGTACTTGGGAAATTGATGATAAAAATATCAAATCACAACATGCGAAACAAGCCATGGGAAATATGCTGACTCAAGGTGTCTCATGGTGTGTGGAGTATCTCAAATCATGGTATCCCATAGGTGGAAGGAAGCTGTGCATAAGGGAACAATGGAAATTGCCGAGGTCCCGACCTAAAATCTTTGTGGTGAAACTCTCCATTTTTCATTAGGGTCAGTGAAGGTTAGCAAAGGGACCGGCACGGAGGTCCATGACCACAACCCGACACTGACCCCGAGTAGAGGTGTGGGGGCATAGCCCCTGCTGTATGGACCAGCGGGCACATGCCTTGGCACCATGGCGCGTAAGATGTCCTACGCATCGGATGGGCTGCATGTAAGATCGGACTGTGCAACATAGGTGCACAGAAGATTTGATGCCTTGGTACTGTTGTACGCAAGATGGAAGTCTTGCAGGAAAGATTGATGTATTTTGTGAAATATTGGATGTTTTGTACGAAAGCACGGAATCAAGTGCGCAAAATTGGAAGTTTTGTGCCCAAGCGTGGAATCTTGCGCGCACATGACTTGGGAAGAAAATATGGTAGGTGTGGATCAAACCATTGTGGACCCAGGTGAAAGCAAACCCATATGGGACCTATCACGCAATATCTCACATGGAGGATTCAATTCTTCCATGCGGGCATATAATAAGTGGTTTTACGCACATCAGAGTGGCGGTCGACCTTTGGAGAGCTCTCTCGAGGGGTGGGGGCTGCACTTGTATTTATCGGTGAACCTGGGAGTGATTTCTTGGATGATTACGCACGTAAAAGCTATTTTTTTTGTGAGGGGTGTGCGTAAACTTCCGCACACATAAGTTGTTTTCTGCGCAAGGGGTACATGTAAACTTCCACATGCACATGTTGTTTTCTACACAACCTACAACAGGCGCATGCGCAATAGGGAATTTGAAGTTGCCTTTGGCGTGGAATAATATTGTGTGCGGATGATCCTCTTGCACACACCTCTCATTACTTGCGTACCCCTTCCATGGATGTTTTTCTGGTAACCTAGGTGAAAGATGACCTCTCATTGGTTGCGTAAAAGGGTTGCGCAACATGTTTCATGCACGAGTTTACTATTACATACAAGATTCCATACTTGCACACAAAAAATCCATTCTTGCATGCAAAACATCCATTCATGTGTTCAAGATTTCTATTCTTTCACACAAAACCGTACTTTGCCTCAAAATCGTTTTGGATGACCATTTCCAACAGCCTCACTTCGAACAGTCATAAATTTTGATCCGTAACACCGCTTGGGCTCCACAACCAGTCAAAACGAAGCTTGCATAACGATCTATGCTTGGGGGTCATATATAGAAACATTCAGTGAACTACATGGACTCCTTTTCCAGTGTCATCACTATTTTTATACCATTATTTTTTTATGATTAAAGTATTTACATTTTATATGCTTCTTTTAATATGAATGTTTATGCTATGTTTCACTCTTTTCATATGAGGAAAGTATTTGACTTAGTAAGTGATAGGAGGGCCCCACTATATCCCCCTGATGCATTAGTAGGTATCATGATACAAACTAGTTTCTTGGCACAAGGCCTTGAAAAAAAAATATTTTTAGGTTCTTGGCACAAAGCCTTGACTATGGGGTTATGATGTCCAACATTTTTAATTCCATCATTATGAGATTTACTATTGATATTACATGTGATTATTCAACTATTAGATTATCCATGTGAATATGTAAATGAAATGAAATGATTTATCTTTTCCATATTATGCTGAAGATTTTGTTTAAAATGCTTGTGTTTTAATCGTAAAAATTTCCTTAAATGTTTATCTCTATTTATAATATTTTCCTCTATATATTCAACAATACTGAGCATCTGATCACACCAATTCCTTATGATTTATTTTTCCCATGATGTGAAGAAGAATTTTATCACTGACCTGTAGGGATTGGATAAGGGATATGAGTGTGTTCAAATGACACCCCATATTGTTTGTTATTTCATAATGTAATATAAAACTTATGAATGTATCTATTACATCCAAGGAACCTAAACTGATCGGTCTTTTGGATTTAATCTCTTATGATCATCCCAATATTATGTAATAAATCACCGACTATGGGTATCTAGGGTCGGGACCTTATAATGGAAGATGTGATGACTTTGAGAAATAGGATCTTACTATATGAATCCCATTTATTTTACTTCATTGGGATATAGAATCATTAGTGGTTTCCCTTAACTAACCCCAAGAAAAGATTCAACAACTGAAACATGAGTGTAACTGTTTATGGGATATTTTCAAGCTAATTAGGATCACGACCCAAACCATGTTTGTCGAATCACACCTAAGAAAGCACCATTATCGCACACATTACCCAAAGGAAGTATGCTAGTTTAATAATGGGAAATATATCTTGACCATAGTATTATGAATTTTTATTTTTTATTTTTTAAAAAATCATGATTATATTTATATATATTTAATATTAATTTATAATTGAATATATATTTAATTTGGTAAAAAATTTATTTGGATACGACAAAATCAAAATTATATATTTAGAAAACATATAGTTTTAATTAAGTCACACATATGATAAATTCATAATCTTTTTAACAAAATATTATTTTAATAAAATAGGCTTATTAGATAATATTTATTTATATAAATGTAATAATATAATTTAAAAAATCCAAATGTACTTTTTTTTAAGGTTTAGAAAGTTTTTATTATTTTTAAAAGAAGTATTTTATGATAAATATGTTTTTTTTAAACAAATTATTATATTTATAAATTTATTTTGGAAAAATAAATATGTTTTAAATGTGTTATATAATAATTAAATAATGGGTATTTTTTCATAATTTTCTTAGACCGTCAATTATTTTTGGGAAAAAATATATGTTATAAATATATTGTATGTATTATAACATCATAATAGATCCAATTTGATTTCATAAATACTATAATGAACATCCATAACCAGAATTATATTTAATCTTTAGAATAATGGATTTTTATGTTAATTTATTAATTTTATAATTCATTAATGAATTATCCAAAACCTATATTATATGTTAGGGGTTTAAAATAATATATTTATAAACCTGACTCACTTACACATAACCAATGGTATTATTTTAATTTTTTCATTTATTAGTCCTATGAAATATTAAAATCCTTCTGATTTAGAATAAATAGTGGGCCAACACCATGTGAGGGTTTGTGAATCTGATTATGTTAATATATAGAGTCTGAAAACTATGTTTTGTGATTAATAATGAGTTCACATACCATTTACTATAAATACATACTCAACCTCACATTCATCATCACTCAAATCCCAATGAGCATGAATTTACTCTCCCTATCTGTCTCAAATTCAACCCCAAGGAGTTTCCATGATCTTATGAAACTCGTTCCAAGCCATTAGGAATCCCCTCTCAATGTAAGGGATCCTCTCCTCCTCCCCCTTATTCAATAACATTCTTTTCATTATGCCTTTATATTTCCGATTATTAATGTTGTGATATGTTTTTACACATACATTTTGTAGCCCTTATTATTTCAATGTAATAATAGACCATATTTCACACTCATTAAAAACTTCTAGGAATATTTATGTTCATAAATTATATAGCCAAAATTATCTTGTTATTTTACATACCAAAAATTTATGTAGTTAATTATCATGCCAACATAGATTAAATTGTATATATTTAGATGTATATATCTGTAAATTATTTTATTATTCCATTTATGTAATCCATACTCATGAATCATGGGATTAAAAGTGATTAAAGGAATTTTAATGTTGTATGATCAATATATAAAACAAATGCATATACATGATATAAATTTGATAGGTGGGAAAAAATAGTTATATCCCTAAAATTATTTTTTTTGTTAATTTTTCCTCAAAAGATACCATATATAATGCACATGAGTTATCCTATTCACACTGTGTTATGATGTCTCAGTGATTCTCCTTGAATTATTCTTATGATTTGAAATTTGTTTTTGTTACCAAATTCTTTTGTTTCCTTGATTTTATCAAATTACATCAGTCCTTGATGTTTATGTTTATGATTCTTGGACATTTCAGGTCACATTGGTATGGCTCTTGACTCAAATTTACTACTTCCATAACAATTTTATTTTATTCTTCACTAGATGGGATTTATTTCACCACTTTTTCTTTTGTACATCCCTAGGTTATCTTATGATGTTTTAGAAGGAAGATTGAATATTTCAATAATGTTTCAGAGTTTTAAATAATGTAATTGTATCCTTATTTTATGTTTTTGTTCTATGAATATAATTTACCAAATACAACATACCTCTCAATCTTTTGGGATTAATTTATATGTGACATTAAATAATAAATCGTAAAAAAAATTAAAAAATACATGGGTTTTCATAGTTGATATCAGATGAAGGCCTGGTTAATTTTTGGAAGCATGGGTCTGAAAAAAATTAAATAAATTCTCATGTATAAGGTTAACCATAAGAAAAAAATCCCTAAACATTAGTAATGTATATAGTATTTGGTTTCCATGAAAAAACATCCATGTAAGGGTAATACAAATTGATATGGATCTGGAAAAATTATACTTATAGGTAATAACCCTAAAAAGGGTGCATTGTATATTATCTCTATTTTCATCTAGTTAATTAAAACGAGGTATTTCTTCATACGTAGTTTGAAACTCATATGGAATATGATTTGGTAAATTCAAAATCTCTTTATAGAACCTTATTAAGGGAGTAAAAAATTCCCACAATTTTTTTGGAAATATAACATAGATAATATAGATTGAAACCTAGAAATTCATTGATTAATTATTTTATGCCATTTACAATTTATCCCTTCAAATTTCATAATTATGTTTTACGTATTTAATATTTTAAAAACTATTATCTCTAATTATCCCATTATTTTAATGAATAACTAGAAATATGATGAACTGAGTAAAAAACCAAGGTGATGGGAAGTGTGATGACCACCCAAATGAGATGCATAACTCTATGAGAGAGAAATCGAGAACATTTTGATAATACCTAGTAAATTAACTCATGTTTTGAGATGAAACATAAATCAAGGGGGAAACCACCTCAATATAATAAATATAATGTTGTAATTGAGACATTTTTGTGAAAAATACCTTAGACATTTAGTGGATCTTATGATCTATTAATCATTGAACAATGGATCAAATCCATTGATAATATCATAATCATCCATCAATTATATAATAATTATAAGGTCATTCTAGATGTATATAATATAGAGATAAAATCTAACCAATAGTGTCCATTGATAAAAAAATGTAGCTCTTGGAGGATATAGAATTGATATAGTGGAATTTCTTCCAAATTTTTTTTGAATAATATTTTTTTCACACTCTCCAACGTAAAATGGGGCGGGCTTCCCTTAGAATCAAGAAAAAGGATTCCAAATCCATTTGGATGTTTGAAGTAAACTTCACAATACTTTAATTATATGCCAATGCCTACATCATTGGCTCTGAAAGTAATGTTGACCACTTCATTAGTGGTATGAAACAAAACCTATGAAATGATTTGGTGATTTGAGACTTTAGAATATATAAAGATATTATCTGATGCAATATTAATATAAAAATGGAGATCAATGAATATCAAGGATATCATGGGTTAGGAGAAAGGGAGAAGATAATGTATTTTTTATCTATAATATTGATGGAGAAATATCATAAGGGAATGAAATTACAACATTATACTTGTGAAAATTGTGGGATAATGTATCTTAGAAATTTTAGAATGGGGATAATGAAATGTTTTAGGTGTAGGAAGAAAGGTAACCTAGTTAGATAATTCCAATAGTAGAAACGAACAAATGTATTAGACGAAATGAATTCTCTAGTAAACCCTCAACCATTAATCTCATGTTTCAACTTTAAGGAACAAATAAAATACCAGAATAAAGTAACTAAGTGATAAGTTATTGAAGTTAACCAAAGAAACTTCTATAGAAAGGATGAGATTATGATATTATGAATGATGAGGTGATGAATGATAAAAAAGTGGTGATAGGTACTCTATTAATTAATTCATGGATATATATTGAACCTTTTTATTATAGTACTACACATTATTTCATATCATAAATGTTTAGTTGAACTATTCAACCACCACCTCAAAATAATGATGTTAAGTTATTAGTGATGAATTTAAATGGGTCAATTATATTATCCCAAGAACATAACATATCCCTTATAAAAAGTTATGGTCTGAATGTTTCCTCAGATCTTTTGACTCTCCCATTACTGCAATTCAATACTATTATTTGTATGGAT
This sequence comes from Viscum album, assembly GCA_963277665.1. Taxonomy (NCBI): domain Eukaryota; kingdom Viridiplantae; phylum Streptophyta; class Magnoliopsida; order Santalales; family Viscaceae; genus Viscum; species Viscum album. The sequence goes on from OY728166.1 coordinate 1,025,825,906, forward strand.
TATATTTCCTAGTATATATCCAACATAAATTGCTGAGAAAAAGAAATCACCATCATAATTATAAATAACACTTCGATTATATAAAATTCGAAATAAGAGGATTACTCTCTTTTGGAATCCTCTTCTCATTTATTGATATTATTTCCTTATGAGAAACTGTATCTAGCACAAAATATCTAGAGTAAGAGGAAGTTCATCATTGATGGAATTCAAACTCTGAGGGAATTCACTAATGTTTATCCTAGAAATTTTCCTAGTAATCCTATAAGAAGTGAGGTTGAGTTCTTGATCAAATTTATACCTGGATATTTTCTAATATCTAGGAACATATTTAGAATATCAATTATTTAACTTGAAGATCTAAAGAAGATAAAATTATAAAATCTTGATAAAATGTTCATATTCCCAAATAATTAATTGTTGGTTGCATCTGTTGTTTTCATCGAGAAGAAATATGTGTATATGTGTCTCTGTAATGATTATCATGAGCTGAACAAGATCACGATAAATGAAAATTATCTTCTTTAATGGATTTATGACTTATTTGATTATATACATGGATCCCATTTCTTCTGTAAGGTGGATCATGGGAGAGGATTTTATCATGTAATTAAGAAGAAGGATGATATTCCCAATATTACTTTTTATATAAGGTACACAAACTATGAATTCATTATGATGCTATTTAAACTCACACATTAAAAAATCTACAATTTATCAACATTTTTCTCGATTCTTTTTTAAAATGTGGCTAAATAAATAAATAAATAAATATATATATCTTATTTCCCCACATCGATGCAAATATTCTTTTAGAAATATATATATATATATATATATATATTAATATATATAAACATAGACACATATATATAAACATATATGTTATAACTGAAAAAATGCATCTATATAATGAACTTAATTCCACCACGCTAGATCTAGAAGTGTATCTTGTTTTATAGGATTCGATTTAATATGTTTTAGGGCCTATATATAGTTATAGAATTTAATTTATGGTCGTTTTGAAGTCAGGTTTCCAAAAAGGTTCATGTAGGACCATTCAAAAAGCTCCCATTCAAAGAGGTCTAATCCATAGAGGTTCGATTTTTGGAGATCCCTTCACATATGCATGAATCCTTGATTACAACCTTGGTGATTATGACATCCATTTTAGACTACAAGAACAATTGATTGCGTGGCTCCACAAGTTCTACAGAGCCTCTCCCATTTGTGAAGACAAAAAATTCTTTAAGAATTATTCCAATATTAGTGAATATGTTTTCCTATAAATTCCAAACTCATTACAGAATTCAAAATAGATACATCACTGGGATGTGGCCTCATGATCTCAATTCTGGAAGCTCATGCACTTCTCGAGACATTCTTCTCGGAAGCCCATATGCATCCCAAAACCTCCTTCCTTTCAATCATGAGATCCTCCACCATAATAGAAGATTCATTTTTAAATGTTCCATTCCATTAATAAAATATGATGTACCTATGAGGATCTTGAGGCTTTATGAATAATTCCATCTTTCTGATGCACTCCCCCTGTGAATCAGGAAATCCATTTCAAGACCCTTATTTCTACGAACACCAGTCCTTTGAAAAAAAACTAATCTCTATAGAGCCCTATCCTTGAGGATACCCTAAGCTCTGGGAATCCCCATCCATCACGATACTCAGAGCTCTAAAAATCCATATCATTCCAAAATCCCAATCATTTATGAAGCTCCTCCCTTCATGCCTGCTAGTCCATACCATGGGGCTTGTGCCCTACTCTGGTATTTTGTCGGACTGTGGTATCAGGCCTACGACTCCATCCCTTACCAACCATCATTGACTCCCATGAAAAATGGAGAGTCTCACAATGAACCTTTTGGCCTTGGTTGACTCCATTTTTGGTTAAACCCTAATATTTCCCCAATGCCCCCACATATTACCATGATTCGAGATACTCCTCTACACCCCCTAAAATACATTTAGTCAAACTACACCTCTAAGTCCCTTTATCATATCAGGGGTTTATATTCTCCTCATGGATTACCTAAGTAACATGAGTTAAACCATTCCACAAGCATCTCATTTATCCTCAACACCTGAATTTTATGCCGGGTTGAACATGAACGGTGTATTCTGGTGTATATCTCACACCATCCATTGAAGGACATCTTCTACCTAATATTCCTCACTACATGATTTTAAACTGTAGCATGACCTATCAATCATGAATAGGAATCCTTATGTATCATGCATCAAATGTGCCATGCCATATCCAGGAGTAGAAATTTGATTATCCTCATTACATGACTTTGAAATATAGTATACCCAATCATTCATGAATAGCATTCCTTATACATTTGGAATAAGTTTCATCATGACAGGATTGTGAGAAGACATTCTATAGTCCCCATTACCTGAAATTAAACTGTACCATACCCTATCATTTATGAATATGATTCATTATTAATCAAGTATAAGATTCCTCATTCCATGATCATGAAATGATAACCCTTAGTCCTCCCTAAAAGGCTTTAAAATTTAGCATACCCAGTCATTTAAGAATAGGATGTTGCCTATGAAAATGAGATTCCTTGTGCATTAAGAATAAGATTCCCAGTAGTCCTCGGTACATGAAATTAAACTGTAGAATACCCTATCATTCATGAAATGGATTATTTATGTTTAAATCATATGATTCCTCATTCCATGATCATTATATTACCAAGAAACAACCCCCACGGGACTCCTCGTCAGCTGTATTCCACAATTATATACATCAAACCACTAGCCATTTGAGATTCCCTCCTGACCAGACCTGAAAAAGGTGAACGAGAATCCCTAGAGTGCAATACCCACATGTATATCCATTACTCCCAAGCATCCCCTAGGTGAATCATCCTTAGGTTTAAGCTCTAAATCATATCCCTCTATCTATCAGCAAGTCAAGATTCCCTCGTGACCTAACATGAGGAAGACAAAATGGGAAGATAAATGAATAATACATGCATACCTCATATATTCACATGATGTTACACTAAAACCTTACCCCATGAAATTGATATAGGAGTCCCTCATGACTTGAAAAATGTTTTGAAGTACATGTAACTCCCACATGTAATCCCCATCCACAACATCGATGCTCAAAGAAGCACATGGGATACTTCAAAGCATAATCCCCCAATGAAATTTCATATTAATGGTTTATTGAAAACCTCTATTCAATTAAATTCTCATTATATGAAGAATTAACCATATTGTCACACCATAGGGTCGATCACAAAGAGGTCACTTCCACACTCATATTTTTATATTATCAATATTATATTCAGTCTAATATAATTCTAAAAGAACTAATACTTAAGGGTTGGATATTAGATGCATGAAATATAATACTAAAAATATATATATAATATTAAAAATACAAAACACAAATAAATAAAATAATAAACACAAAGAATTTATTAGAAGAAAACTTTTTCTCTTGGGTTTTGATGGTGATGTTATCATTGTTATTAAAAATATATTCCTCAATATTATATTCAATATAAATATCCATAACATTTACTCTACAAAATACCATTCAAATTGTATTATCCTACATTAAGAACCCTACATATGAGATTAATCTTTTCTACATCAATACCTAAGCCAAACTCCTCCATTTGAATTACATAATTATCCATAAGAAGGAAAATGTGTGAATGAGAAGGAAGAAAATAGTAGTAGAGAATTTGGAGAGACTACTAAAATCAATCATTTTAACTACTTATTAAATCTTAGAATAAAATATAAGAAATAATGAAATCATAAAAAATTCAAACACCACCACTTACCCCCTCAAATAATAATGAGAGTTAGCTCTCTACAAAAATGGAGATAAAAGAATAATGGTGGAAGAAACACAAAAAATAAATGAAATGGTAGAAAAAGATAAATAAATAAAAGAAGCTAAAAACTACACTAATAAATATTAAAAATAAAATGAATTATTAAAAATATAAAACTCCACCTTTCCCATTTAAATGGTTATCATTTTAAATGGGATAAGATATGACTATTTTTCAGAAAGAAGGACGGAGTTTTTCTTGCTCCAATTATTTCTTCTAGATGTTTTAACCATTTTGAAAAAATAATGGAATAATTTTAGAATCTTGTCTTATTGAAAGTTGATACATTAATCCTTTATTTTGAATTGAAAACATTTTATCTTTATTGGCTCATAAATGGGGGAATATGACTATTTTACATAGATAAGTGTATTTTGGAAAGGAGACTCTTCTTATTCCAAAACATTGAATTCACATTTCATTATGGGGGCAACCTATGTATTCCCATGTGAACTCCTTAATTAAAAATTTTCATAAATAACTTCTATATATCCATGTTTCTTTTAAACATATGTGGATAGGCCCAATTCGATAAATAATTTCCATATGAAATGTATCTAGAACTATGCATTGTTTTTGAGTCCTAGTTTGTGAACTGATTTTAGGCCTGAAAATAAATGGTGGACTATTCTTGGAGTCCAAATGGATGAAATTAATACTAATATGTATAGATGCCTAAAAAAGTATTTCATAATTTTTCTTAATTTATAAAATTTATTTCCAAAATAGAAAAATAAATTAAAACAGTTAAATACCAAAATTAGGTAATTTTTTCTTTTAATCTCAATATACCACAAAAAAATTAAAATATGACAATTGTCTATAAAATAACACCATTGTCGGTTCTAAAACATTCAATTGTAGAAATAATATGTCAATATGTTATCTTAATCAAAATCATCATCATTAATAGTAACACATAGGTTGCTCTAGTTCTTAAGCACCTACCACGTCATTGTTGGTCTATAGCTGCACCTAGGAAGCACCCATTATTATTCCTCAACCACATGAACCTATGGGAATCCTCCTCATGTGTAAGACACAACCCTTTCTAAACTGTGTGGGATTTTAATACCAACTATCTGAGATGTTTTGGAAGACTCATTGAGGACGAAATCCAATATTTTCATCCATTCTGATTTTCTCTTAGTCACATCCCCAGTAAGATCATTCCCCTCACCTGGGAGACCACATCTCCTCCAGGTCCCTCAGGATGCTCAATACATAATACCCACACAAACTCCAAAAAGGATAAAAATTACTTTGAAGGTTATATTATATGTATAATCCCTACACTATCCCTCATCTAAACTCATTTTATGAAGCCGTTATCCTTACCGAACAATGACAATCTGCATGGATCAGTCCGATCACACAACCATAAATTGAGACATTAAACTACCTAGTTTTTATCCTTGACTTGTAAATTGTGTACATAGGATACTTATTTGAGGTTCAATCCCAAACATTGGTAAACCAAAGTGATCCATCCTAGGGACATTCCTCCTAGATCAACCTCCTAGGGTTTTCTGATCAACCATCATGATGTGATATCATCCCTTTATGAGACACACCCCATAGATCCACCTCTATATTGAATTATGATACATCCATTGGTAAACCATTAAGGTGCTTACTTTTGGTATTGGTCATGTAGTCGATGCCCCAAGCATGTGGGTTTTAAAAAATATTCCACCAAAAATCAATGTAAACTTGTCAACGTCGGTGCACAGCATCCTGGTCTTAGTAGAGGACCACTCGTGAAGAATTTTAAGCACAAAAAACTATAAGGTACCCAGTTTATTTCTGAAAACACACACTATGTCTTCATTTTGTTGGTGATCGATGCTCTAATAATCTCACATTGAACACTTCTAGATTTTCCACTTCCGCTTCAAGAAATTCACAGGAGCGTCGTTCATCGTAATATGGGTTCTAGTGCAGAATTGCAACGATGCCTTCAAAACTATAACGATAACCACATATCTTCACAAGAGATGGCTGAGAGAGTGCTTGATCCATGCTCCTTGGATCTATATTCTCTCTCTAGAACACAGGATAGAAGAGAGAAGAGAGAATCCCCATGAATAGTTCTTGAAAAAATCCCCTTCGCTTCTATTTATAGTGCTTATTTAAATACCTGGTATAGCCTTGTCAGCCTCGAATACTTAACGCACTATCAAAAACATTTTATGACTACGTATGTGAGCCATAAATATTATTATCACTCTCATGTAATATATTAAAATATATTACGTGATAATAATTGAGTCATTAATCTCGACTCATCGCTCCCGTAAATATTAATTAAACCTTGAATAATCTAATATTATTCAAGTAATATTTTTTATTTATTTACTTAAAACTCATAAATACATTTAATATATAAATTTAATACTCATAATTCTCAACAGGAATAATATGAATTCATTTACTATATTGGTGATATTTTTTCCTTGTAAAAATCCTAGACCCCAGTGTTGGGGCCCACCATGTCCAAAACTCATATCCAATAGAATAGGGAAGATTCTTGAATACGCTATTCGATGTTAACCTCTAGGCCCTTATATCAACAACAGTGAATAGTATACACAAACTAAGAGCGGGATTTAGAAAACTGTCATGGCCCCTGAAGAGATAAGAGTTGTCACAACAGCAACAACCAACCTATGAACACACACGGTATAATATAATCTCTTTGTCTGTAATATATCATAAAGAAAAATGAACTCATGTGTCATCACCCTTTTCTCGCTTTATCATTTGTTGATTTAACTAGACAGATTTACCCTCGAATTCCATGACCATGGAATTATAATGGTACTTCCATCCTTATCATAATGGCATGGAATATATTACTTCCAAAACCTAGATGTTACAAATTATTTCTTGACTATTGAACCAATGATATTCCACCAATGACGCACCAAAAACAAACTACTTCTCCATGACTTCTTTTCCATGGTATTTGTCTTGAATCAAAGTACACTATCAAATGACATACATTGGTAATGATCTCATGTCATGAGACCATTACACATGATCGTAGATAGAAACATCCAATGACACCCTAAACATGTGGTGTTCTTATTGGCGGGGCAGTTTTCATGATATCACTACTAGAGATCACCAAGTGCAAACATCAGGAGAATAAGTCTAAATGATTGTGAGATCCCATCAACTAATAGTAAATAATCTACAATTTTCAGTCAGTAAGATTTATTTAGTCTATAGAATATATATTTAAGGTTAATGTTACAGTATATCATGGTTCTCGTTATAGCCTGGGAACTGATATAGCTTCTTGATATGACAATTAACTTTTGGACATTTCCATTTCAATAGTGGATGCAGAAAATTCTACACTCTAATGGTAAGATGACAACATGTATAGATAACAATATGAAAAATATGGTAATAAAAATCACTAAATAGTTGTTTCTTAGGCACCCACTATTTCAACACTCCCAATTTCACTAGAGCCAACTTTCTAACCAATATTGTTAGCTACTCACTTGCTTAACATCATGTTTCTTCTAAGTAATGGATTAAGCTATTGGGTCTTCCACGGTTCCGCCACATGGAAATTATGCTATAGAGACCTCCTCTCCTTGAGTAATACTTCCCATGAGATGTAATCCTGAGTATATCCCACTTATCCACTATCACAACTTGATATCTTGGTGTTAAGAATACCATAATTTATTTTTTGATAATAATTTTCTCACCAGCTGTGATAACATGAACTGGAACAAATTGTGGTGTTTATCTGCTTCTTAGTTGTTATGTACTCGGTCTTTGTAGGTATAACTACCACTAGATGATATGATCTTTCCTCACTCATCATCTTTAGCCTAAATAAGATATTATATCACACTGATCTATAGAAGACTAATTTTTATCCCTGAAAACTAGTATCCTTTATTCTCCACTTACCAGTTGCATATCTTTTGTAATTTCCGAACTACAATTAGATAGTTCTAACTGCATCACTTCATGTGCTTCTAGATATAACTGATATATTCCTAACATGACTTGGAAATATAAGTTATTGTACTTATCTGGGAATTCGTGATTGATCCATCACTCCAACGTATATATTTTAAATAACCACGTTTATCTTTTCTCATGTACCGGACATGTCAACCTTAAGAGATTATGCCATGTGAAACATGCAAAAATTCATCTCTTGAATTTTTCAAAATTGTATTTTTCAATATAATGTCACTATATGTACGATTGACTAGGACCAAGAAACCTATAGATCTACCTCAGTAGATCTCATTACCTTGAATATAGGTTGCTACATTAATTCAATCACTGGAGAATAAATTTTATATTGGTCTTAACTAACTGTGATACCAATGTATATTTTTCATATGTTGTCGAACATAATTTTCTTGGATAACCATAGCACTCCCACTAACCTCTGGTAGATGTATGGAAATCCATTGATAAATAATTTGATCATAGATATTAGCTATGATCAGTAAAATTATATCATATTTAGGCAAAACAACATGGTCAACCCAATTGAGCCTTATTGGTACCACGCTTGTACCATCCATGAATCAACTCTCTTGAATACCCACCAAATAATTCCAAATAATAACCCCCTTTTCACTTTAATACATGGAATCCATTAATTCAATTTTATTGGGTCTTATCAATTTTAGCTAATTGTCATAAACTACTTACTAGTAGGAAGTATTATTCATATTGAATAATAGATCACCGAACACGGTGAATATAAAAAACATCACAATGGTTTTATGATTCCTACACAATATGTGTTTTTGGAACATATTATGTTTCACCTGAGCTTGTGGAACTAGTTCTTATGACAAATACTCGTGCATTTTGAGCATTGACTAAACAGAAGTCAATATAGCTCCCACTGTCTCTAATAGAGATATGAAACATTATATAGATATGTAGTCCATCACATGACTATTTTTTTTCATCATTGTTATTTGTGCAATACCCTATGTAATCGTTAGGAAAAGTACCTTAGAGGCATAATGTGTTTATATTGATGCGAGTTTTTTTTATCTGAACAAAATATTTTCATCCAAATATATTCCCTTATGAAATTATGGATTTACATCATATTATGACTCATATGATATCCGTTTTTGTGGGATATAACCATTATTTTCAAATCATTTCATAAAATATATTGGAAGTTTCGACAAGTTACAACATTGATATTACATACATCAATACTTTGATGTATAAAATGCGCATTTAAGAATTACTCCATGCTATATTTTGTTGATAAATGTTGATATGTAAGACTTCATAATCAATAATCCTCATTAACATCAATGTCGTGATGTTGATAAGGTAATGTACATTTAGGAATTCCTTTATGCTACATGATCATGATGATGAATGGTTGGTCGAGATATTCTTTGGTATCCCAACTCAAAGTTACTTATATCTCCTGACCATGCATATACTTCACTTTATTATTCCTAAAATACGTAAAGGAATATTGTGAAGTGTAGAAACCTCTATCTAATACTTAGAATAGTTCATGCTTACATGTGGAACTATTTCCAAAATCTTTGTGACATGCCTTTATTTCTAAAGGCTCCTTTTTCCAAACTAAGGATGTCAATAATTTCAAAGGTATTTAGTTATACTAAGCCAAAATACCATATTTGGTATATTAATGACGTCCAATTTTAGTATTACATGAAAAATAATTAACTTGTCACAACTTGGTATAATTCAGACATTTATATTCATCACTAATTTCTTATTATTCATGTTTTACTAAACTAGTGATTAAGTTTACCAAAAACAACATTCACTCCATAATTTCAAATAATGTCTCCTTTCATCCAAGGACACATGAGATTAATGTTTGTGATTATACTCAATAATATTTCAACATGAATCATTCACTTGGAAATTAATAATTCAAATAATTCTCACCTCTAGCTTAGGTATCAGCCTTTCACATCCACTTGGAAAATACAACTGACTTCTAGTAAGGTTTCTATATCAACATGGATGTCTATTTGAACACAAATATGTCACTATCCTATTGTATTAAATATCCATGTAGAAAAATTAGACATTACGTTGATGAATATTCCTAATGTAGAAGCGAAAACATGCTTCCTTAAATCAGTTTATTATTTCTAAACATCCATTGTTTTATTTTATAATATGAAATGAAAATAATCTTTGTCAACACCTCATTAATTTAAGGATGTAACAAAAGTGCCATTGGAATTAAATGCCTCTGAACTTTCCTTATTATCTTTCAATTTATTTTCCTTAAGAATTAAAACCTAATCATATTTTATTCTTACACACATGGTAAAACACACCTAGATAGGTAATGGAGGATTTACACAATACATTCTCATTTTGTAACTTAGAACGAGTCTTGTGTTATGTGGTTAAAATAATATGATAAAGGGATCCATTTAAACATCCTGATCGATTATTCAATTTACACATGTGGGTGAAACATTGCCTTATTCATATCATTGCTTCACTTTCTCCTTGAAAACATCTTTGAGATGAGACTTTCTTTTACATCATCTATATCCTGGTGTAGAGACCGCAACTAACACTAAACGTTGGTGAAAGTATAATGATATAACTTTCATATTTTTTGAAAATTAGTGTCCTGTAAGCAGTTTCACCCTTTCTTGTTGAGGTTGTTAACATTATTGGGGACACTGGTACGTTGAGTTTTCTATATCATAGTACTATGCCCATGCACCTATACTATTCATGGACACTTGTATCAGTGAGGACATTTACTTTTTCTAATATAATATCGTAGTTTTTAAACATTTGAAATGTGTTTCCACTTTCTAAAAAAATGAATTTTAGAAAATTAGTACCTTTAATCTGATTACCGGTTTATACATTTTTTACAAATTACTTAAATCATATAACGTCTCTGACTATTTTATTGGATTCTAGGAACCCTCTGTGCTAAAATTAGACTAATCTATCACTTGATTATTCTAGTGGCAAGGATACAGAAACCACACCTTATAGTCTACAAGCTATGGCTACACCACTACATGGAGGGTTCTAGGTGGGATTTTGGATGACTGACCACTTTAACTTGTAGTTCTTTGATTGTTTGAGTGAAGTACAAGCTTCTTAAAACCAGAAATTGATTTACTCAACACTTGACTCTAATATTACAACAATATAGATATAGCTATTACTTTGCTACAATATTAGTTAAGTCGACCCATCACTCTTATAAGGACTCCCCAACAGTAAGAGGCACCCTTAGATATGGCATGACCGACACCTCAAACAACCAGTTTTTTCCAAATTTGAATGACAAAAGGCTATTATGACATGATATATATTTGAGGGTTTTATTATTTTTAATGTGATAAAGGAAATATTTTTATGTTTTATAAGCACATACTATGTGGTCACACTAACAACTGGTCGTGCAAGATATAGTAATTTCATCGCGTCACATGTTCAATTTATCTTGAATTTTTTTGTTATTATACTATGTGATTGTGCAATAAAAAATACATGCACAAATGTAATAAACCATGCAAAACAAAATGAACACCTGATCATGAGCTGGTACTATTGGTCGATCCGTTGAGTGAATAACGGAGGAACCGAATTCTTAGGGGTATGTACCTTTTAGTCATGTGGCATGAAACTTGAACAAAAACTTCTTCTCATCTTTTGGATCTGACTCATATCTGATGTGTATTTGTCACCTGGCACGAATTGTTTCATGCCTCGTCATTATACAACATTACTTGCACGCAGGAGAGGGGATCTCAAGAGTAAAATTATAACTCTGAGAATGGGCACGCATACCCTTATTCATATAATTACACTTGAGACAATGTTCATACCATATTTTAGTTAATTTAACTAATTTTTACAAGATAACATTCAATAATTAAATAAAAAAAAATCACAAGACATGCATTGGTTGGTCTCCAACTGATGATCAGAATATACACATTAAACTCGCATATATTTAACAAATGAAGAATAAAAATTAAACTCACATTAAATAAATTCTAAGGGAATTATTTATTGAATTAAAATATCACTCTAATTTTAATTCAACAAATGTTTCCATTTGGTCTTGATTAATTAATTAAATTTCAAAACTAAATGTAAATTAATTAATTAATTTAATTCATCTCCCAATTAAATTAATTATTTTTCAATAACAAAAAATTAATATCTACATAATTTAATTATCAACTGTAATTAAATTATTATTTTTTATAAATGTTTTATTAAAATAAAATTACCCGTGCCCATAAAATTCTGGGAAAGGCCTATGCGGTTCAGGGCGAACCTGCGCAGGCCCTTTCTGGGCAGTACCAACCTCGTGAAAGGGAATTATAGGATGGATGGGTCCGCCCAATCCCATTTCGAGCTTGGAAGACCCGCCAATGCATGTTTCCCAACTGATCTGGTCTAGGTGGAGTGGAAATGGTATTACCTCATCAGAGTGGTGTTTCAGAGGGTCGGTCCGTTGGAGGTGAAGGCCTGATCACTAGTGGCACGAAAACACATGCAACATGGTTGTGCCACGGGATAGTCCGGGTATAATGAACCTCAACTGATGGTTCCAGCAAGTCGCGTCCTTGGCTCCGCATGGTGTTGGGGAGCGTGAAGGAGGGACACGTTTGGTCCGAGGTGGGTGTCCTGGTACGGCCGGGGGGTGGCCGCTGCGAGCACTGCGAGCCGGGGTTCCAGATCTTCAAGGAGCCGCACATGTAGGTTGGTGGCCAGTAGGTGGGTCGGCCATCTCAACCCTTGAAGAGGGTTGACGTGGGACTCCGCAAGAGGGACACGACTATCGAGCTCCAGATTTGGTTGGTCTCTGTGGGGCTACCTCGGTTGGTGCGGTTGAGGAGGGACAGATGCAGGGCCTAGATTGGTCGTGTGCAGCGGTTCTGCAGGGAAAACCACTAGAGAGTAGTGGCCATAGTGCTGGATGGGGATAGGTCTGGGTGTCGTGGTGCGATAGGAAGCAGCCTCGGTGCACATAGGGGAGACGATGAAGGGCGGGTTTGTGTGAGAGGACACTGGAGCGCATGGGTAGTGCGCTGGTCCTCACACACAGTGAAAGGGAGGATCTAGGACGGGGTGGCCCATAGGGTGCTCGGACTAGAGATAGATTAGAGGAGGTCACCTCCGATAAGAAAGCTGAGTAGGGAAAGTGATAGCGGGGGGTGGGGGGTGGGGGGATAGTGCGACATGGAATATGAGACGGTGGCTAGTGCGGGCCTCCACATAGTGTGATAGGGGGCTCATCCCTCCTACCCCAAAAAAAATATTTTTTCCTTTTCTTTTCACATTCCCCCCATGTTTTTTTATTGTTTTCTCAAAACTGGATAGAAAGTAGCCCACCCCAAATTTTTTTAATATTCAAGACCAAAAAGAAGGTCTTCCTATTATTTTTTATGACAAGACCCACAAATTTGGGTCACCCCCCCCCCCCCTTTTAAATTTTCCAAAACCTATATAGGATTTTGAAAATAATAATAATATTATAATACTAACATATTATTATTATAAAATTATTATAAAAATCATATTATTATTATAATAAAACTATTATTACTACAATGATATTTTTATAACATCAATAATTAGTAATCCTCATTAGTAAAAACCATGTCCCAGAAACAACTATTCTGATGACCAGAATTCCTCTTGTGAGGATAAAATCTTCCAATTTAAAACATCGAATGATTGTAGATAGGACATCTGTTATCAGATTTAGAGTCAGTCTACGACATTGGAATTTTATCGATTCCCTTTATTAAATTTAATGAAAATTTAATTTATTTGGATTAAAATCGACATGCGTCCCTCTGATACCAGTTTTTGGTACTGGGTAGGTAGTTGAGGCCCCAAACAGGTGGGTTTTAAAAAAACAAATCCACCACAGGTCGACGTAAACTTGTCGATGTCAGTGAAATGCAGCCCAATCTTAGCAGAGTACCATGTGTGAATGATTTTTTGCACAAAAATAAGTTGTAAAGTAGCTGGTTTAATTCTGAAGTCAGGCACGACGTCTACTCGTCATTGGGGGTTGATGCCCGTAGAATCTAACATTAAACTTCTCTATATCATCCACACACAATTCAAGAAATCTGTGGGAGCGTCGTTCGTCATAATCTGGGTGTTAACACAGAATTGAGATAACTCCTTCGACAATCCAATGATCACCACATCGCTTCATAAGCGATGCTTGAGAGAGTCCTTGATCCATGCTACTTGGATACAGAGGATATATCTCTACAACATGGGAGATATGAGTGGGGAGAGAAGCCCCATGAACAGTTTGAACAATTCCCTCCTCTTCTATTTATAGAGCATAATTAAAATACCCAGTATAGCCTTACTTGCCCCCAATACTTAACGCACTATCGACGATATTTTTAGACTACTTATCTGAGTCATAAATATTATTGTCACTCAATTTTAGTATATTAAAATATATTACACGATAATAATTGAGTCATTAATCTGGACTGATCACTTCCATAAATATTAATTAAACCTTGAATAATGTAGAATTCTTCATGTAATATGCTTCATTAATTTACTTAAAAAAGGTAAACACATTTAATAAATAAATTCAATACTCACTATTCTAAACTCGAATAATATGAATTTATTTATTATATTGGTGATGGGTTTTCCTTGGATAAATCTTAGACCCCAGTGGTGGGTCCCACCATGTCCACAACTCCTATTCAACTTAGTAGGGATTATTATTTAATATGCTATAGTGTGTGACCCTCTAGGACCTTATCTCGATAGGAGTGAATATTATTCACAAACCAAGAAGGGGATCTAACAACCCATCATGGCCCCTGAAGAGATATGGATTGTCACAACAGTGATAACCAACCTACAAACATTCATTGTGCAATATAATCGATTTGTTTGTAATATGTCATAAACCAGAAGGCACTCATCCATCATCACCCTTTTCATGCTTTATTGTTATTTGATTGAACTGGATGGATTTACTATCGACTGCCATGGGCATGGTCTTATAAAGTTACTTCTATCCATATCAACATGTAATGATATATATTAAATCCATAACTCAAAAGTGACAAAACCTTTCTTGAACATTAAACTATTTCCCTTCCACTAATGATGCACCCAACACAAACTACTTCACCACAACTTAATTTCCATAGTTTTCATCATGCATAAAACTATGCAATAAAATGAGATACATTGGTAATGATATCATGTTAGGAGACCATTACACATGACCATTAATAGGAACATCCAATGACACCCGAAACATGTGGTGTTTCTATTGGAGGTTCAGTCCTCATTATCTCACTACTAGAGATCACCATGTGTAAACTTCATGAGAAGTAGTCTCAATACTTATGATCCCTCAACACCTGATAGTCAAACATATACTGTGTCTAGTCAGAAAGATGTTTCTATACAATAAAACATATAACTAAGATTAATGTCATAGTATCTTGAGGTTCTCATTATAGCCTGGGAACTGCTATAACCTGTTGATACAACAACTAAACTTTGGACATTACCATTTCAATAGTGAATGCAAGAAACTTCTGTAGTATAATTGAAAGATGCATCATGTATAGATAATTGTATACATAATATGGTAATCACGATCACTGAATAGTTGGGTCTAGGGCAGTAATTATTTCTACACTTACTCCAAGTTAAGTACCTCTCTAGTCCACCTCCATGGGTGTTTTGATCAACCTCCATGGTGCCACATATTCCCTTAATGGGGACACCCCTTGAATCTACCTCCATGAGTATTTCTGATCCATCCATTGGTAAACGTCTTTGTGTTATATCTTCCCTCCTAGGCGAAGTGGGGGGGGGGGGGGGGGCTGGTTCAACATGGAATAGGAAACGGAGGCCGATGCGGATCTCCGCATAGCATGATAGGGGGCTCGCCCCCCTAAAAGAAAATATTTTTTTCCTTTTCTGTTCACATCCCCCCATTTTTTTTTACTTTTTTTGTCAAAACTGGATAGTAGGTAGCCCACCCCTAATTTTTTTTAATATTCAAGACCTAAAATAAGGTTTTCCTCGTATTTTTTATGACATGACCCACAAAGTTGGGTCATCCCCACCTTTTTTTAATTTTTACCAAACCTATATAGGGTTAGGAAAATAATAATATTATTCTAATATAAAAATATTATAATAATAATATTATAAAAATAAAATTATTTTTATAATAAAACTATTATTATTATAATAACATTATTTTAACATTAATAATTAGTAATCCTCATTGGTAAAGACTTGGTCCCAGAAACCACTATTTTGATGACTGGAATTCCACCGATGAGGATAAACTCTTCTAATTTAAAACTTCGAATGGTCGTAGATAGGCCATCCGATATCATATTCATATGTAGTCTGTGACATTGGAATTATATCTATTCCCTTTGTTAAATTTAATGAAAATTTAATTTATTTGGATTAAAATCGAAATGTGTCCCTATGATACCACTTGTTGGTACTGGGTGTGCAGTGGAAGACCCAAATAGGTGGGTTTTTTTAAAAAATTCCACCGCGGGTCGACGTAAACATGTCGACGTTGGTGAAATGAAGCCCGGTGTTAGCTGAGGACCACGCGTGAAGGATGTTTTGCACAAAAATAAATCGTAAAGTAGATGGTTTAATTCTGAATTCACGCACGAAGTCTACTCATCATTGGAGATCAATGCTCCAAGAATCTAACATTGAACTTCTCTATATCATCCACACACACTTCAAGAAATCTGTGGGAGCATCATTTGTAATAATCTGGGTGCTAGCACGGAATTGAGACAACAACATAGGCAATCCAATGATCACCACGTCACTTAATAAGAAATTCCTGACAGAGTCCTTGATCCTTGATACTTAGATGCAGAGACTCTCTCTCTAGAACATGGGTGATTGGAGTGGAGAGAGAAGCCCCATATATAGTTCTTGGAAAAAGTCCCTCGTCTTCTATTTATAATGCTTAATTAAAATACACAATATAGCCTTGTTTTCCCCGAATACTTAACGCACTATCAACGACATTTTATTACTACTTTTCTGATTCATAAATATTATTATCACTCACTTTTAATATATTAATATATATTACATGATAACAATTGAGTCATTAATCTCGAATCATCACTCCCATAATGATTAATTAAACATTGAATAATTTAATATTCTTCAAGTAATATTTTCATGTATTTTCTTAAAACACGTAAATACATTTAATAAATAAATTCAATATTCCTTATTCTAAACTGAAATAATATGAATTTATTTATTATAATGGTGATAGCTTTTCCATGGATAAATCCCAGACCCCATTGTTGGGGCCCACCATGTCCACAAATCCTATTCAACTGAATAAGGAAGATTATTGAATACACTATTGTGTGTGACCCTCTAGGCCCTTATCTCGACAGTAGGGAATATTATTCACAAACAAAGAAGGGGATATAGAAACCCATAATGTCCCCTAAAGTGATAAGGATTGTCATAGAAGTGAAAAACAACCTACTAACATGAACTGTGCAATATAATCTATTTGTTTGTAATATGTCATAAAGATGAATGCACTCATGTGTCATCACCCTTTTCAAGATTTATTGTTTGTTGATTTAACTGGATGGATTTTCCCTCGACTTCCATGGACATGGTCTTATAAATTAACTTCTGTCCATATCAATATAGAATGATATATATTACATCCATAACCCAGAAGCAACAAATCCATTCTTGACCATTAAACCAATGCCCTTCCACCAATGACGTACCCAACACAATCTACCTCACAATGAATTCATTTCCATGGTTTTCATCTTGCTTCAAACTATGCAATAAAATGAGATACA
Organism: Viscum album; assembly: GCA_963277665.1. Taxonomy (NCBI): domain Eukaryota; kingdom Viridiplantae; phylum Streptophyta; class Magnoliopsida; order Santalales; family Viscaceae; genus Viscum; species Viscum album. The sequence goes on from OY728166.1 coordinate 1,025,843,691, forward strand.
TTAGTAATGATCTCAAGTCAGGGGACCATTAAAAATGACAATTGATAAGAACATCCAATGACACCTAAAACATGTGGTGTTCCTATTGGCTGGGCAGTCCTCATGATCTCACTACAATAGATCACCAAGTGAAAACTTCATGAGAAGTAGTCTCAATACCTATGATCCCTCAGCACCTGATAGTCAAACGTCTACTGTTTCTAGTTAGAAAGATGTATCTATACTATAGAACATATAACTAAGATTAATGCCATAATATCTTGAGGTTCTCATTATATCATGGGAACGGCTATAACCTGTTGATACAACAACTGACCTTGGACATTACCATATCAATAGTGGACGCAAGAAAATTGTACACTATAATTGAAAGATGACCTCATGTATAGATAATTTTATACAGAATATGGTAATCAATAGCACAAAATATTTGGGTGTAGGGTATCCAGTATTTTCACAATTACTCTTAGTTAAGTACCTCCCTAATCCACCTCCATGGGTGTTCTGATCAACCTCCATGGTGCCGCATATTCCCTTAATGGGAACACCCCATGAATCTGCCTCCACTGTTAATTTTGATCCATCCATTGGTAAATGACTAGGTGTGACATCTTCCATCCTAGGGAGGAAACTCCTTGATTCACCTCGATGTGGTGTTTTGATAAATCCACTTTGTCTTCAAATGACATTAAACATGTGACCCAAAATACATACCTCATGTAAAAAATTAGATCTTGAGGTGAAAGCCTTGGAAGATTGGTACCTATGGAATTAGAAACCATATGGACAACATGGTATGCCTGAGGTAAAATTCATTGATGATATACCCATAAGAAGTTAATTACATCATGATAAACATTGGGAGCCTTGGGTTTCGTGCCTTAAGATGTATCCTATGAGAGGACCTCCCAAGAGGAAGATTCAAATGTGCCCAAAACCCAATGTATAGAGATTCCAAGGAATGCCTGAATTTTCTATATACTATGATGAATGATTACTTCCATGTAAAACAGAAGTAGCATAATTAACTAGTATCCACAAAGATATGGCATCAAGAATGAGTTTCACGAACCCTACTCAAAACTACGAGGGAGAACCAAACTGGGTGAAAAGTTCCAAGGAGGAATCTGTGGAAGGAGGAACTATCATCTCATCATCCAATGTCGATCCTGGAGCCAAAATCACCATTGAATGTTATGAAAGTCGCCCAACTTTGTGATGCGGGAAAATGAGGTAATAAGCACACTAGCTCACATTAACATGCAGGTAGTGGCCCTGTTTAAGAGTTAAAAACAATATATATATATAAACACACTCATATACTAGTATATAAATTTACATATAAATTTATAAATATAAATACATATATTTTATACATTTATTTATTTTTAAAATAAAACAAAGATATTTTAGTGACATTTTTACCAGCAATTTAAAATTTTTCTAATTATATACATAAAAATAATCATAATTATAATAATATTTATACATACACGAAGATTTATATAAACATAAATATATAACATATATATAAACATATATATAATATAAACATATATATAATATAAACATATATTATATATATATACATATATAATATATATTTATAAGCATAAAATATAAAGTAACATCACTAAAAATATGAATATATATACAACCCATATCCCTACATCGATGTATATATATAAACACACACACACACACACACACACATATATATATTAATACACACGCACAAACACAGAGACACACACATATATGCATATATTTATATATGAAAAAACATATATATTTTAAATTTTAGCACATTTTTATTAAAATGCAGCTATTATAGAGAAATTTTTGCTAATATATTAAAATGTGGATAGTTAATATATATATATATATATTTATAATTATATATATACACATTTGTATTTACACACACACACACATAAACACATATATATATATATATCAATATAAAAATAAAATACATATATATATATATTATAAACATGTATATAAACATAAATTATAAATTATAAATAAATATATATATATATAACACCAAAAAATTATAGAGTATCAATATTGTATTCAATAGCGTGTATGAAACGTGACACCAAGCACATAATGGAATATAATTCCCTAACAATTTAAAATAAATTTAATATTTTAATTTTATTTAATATAGTCTATATTTGGTAATGCACGCAACACCGAGTTATCTTGTGTTACATTCAAAAAAAAACCATCTTTTATTACTTTCATTAAACACAATACTACATTTTATTGAACAAAAATATATTATTAAAATGTTAAATAATGACATATATCCCATCCATTACATTAGAAGTTATAAATATGATTATCTAACTTATGAATTTTTTTTCACATATATAAAATGAATCTTTTGGTTACAAGTTAATTAGAAATGAATATAGAATCTGATTGAATATAATGGAAAATATTTTTATGATCAAAAAGCTATTATAACATAATAAATTAAATAAATCCCAATTATTGAGTGATATTAATGTTATATATGTATTAAATATTCAAGAAAATATTTTTTATATACATCCAATAGATTTTATAGTCTTAAGATAAAAACAAATCTAATTTTATGCATAAAATACTATACTTTTATTAAGGTATTGTTATCTCCATTTATTGAAGAATCCATTTAAATAAATTTTTTAACCATTTTATAAAGTTAGTATGTCAAAATAAACTTCATATTTGGAATATAAAAAAATAGGTTACGGTGAAATTTTGGTATATTTTGGTGAGGTTCTTTTTTAAATGAATAATGAAAAATACTGACTTTTAGTTTGAAACTGTTTGTTCATGTAATCTATTTATATGGTTAAATTATGATTTATATTTGTTTTAAATATTAATTAGATTATATATTTATCTATTAATAAAATTTAGTTCCTTGGAATTAATTTCAATTTAAAATTGACTATAAAATTCGAAAAAACATTTGGACATTTTTAACTTAAAAAACCTGCATTGTCGTCCCATCTACGAGGTTAAATTTAAATGCTTTTCTGCCACTTATGTGATTGTAATTTCGAAAAAATGAAACCATATTAAGAATAATAATAATTTATAATTTATAGCTATGTCAAAATGGGTTTTTACCAAAAATATTCGAGAACATGATTAAAATTAATTACAACGATTAAGGTTGAATTGTGCTCAATAAGAGAATAAACCATAAACATATGGTCCAAAACAACATATACACATTTCCAAAATCCTTTCTATTGACATATTTCGACCCTATACTCTATTAAATCTAATTTTATCTATTATTGGTTTAATTTTAAGCATGAAAAATGTGTGTAGATTTCCTTTTTCAAAATATTACAAGAGTGTCACTCCTCCTCCACTATAGAAGGGAACCACTTCTCCCTATTACTCACACCTCTCAATCCACATATGTTCAGTCAATAAATACCCAAATAGCTCCCAAAAACCCTAATATATACCTTAAATTCCCCCTTTGGGAGGTAACTCTTCCAAGGATTCCTTTTTATAAACCAAAATGAGTTACTTGATTTTTAAGGTATCATTTTCCAACGATCTATTTTATTTTAATTTATTCTCCACTCCATATATTTCTCCTATTTCATGATTTAATAAAATGAACATTATATCCAATATACTATAATTTTTTATGTTATTATTTTAACCTACACTTATATAAAGCTTTGTCTAGTAGGGGAGGAACATACTGTTCTGGTGTACTGTGAACTAATGCCTCACGAAATGATGATTGTTCATATTTTCTTTTCCACATCGCATGGTTGACATTATGATGTAAACTATGTTTATATCTTATATATATATATATGATATTTTTAATATATATATATATATATATATATTCATTTTTAATTATTTTATAATATATACCTCTGTACATACTATTTTTCATAAATATGAAAACACAGCTTGTTGAAGTGTAGACTACTGCCCCCTCTGTGGGATGTGATTCATTCACGTTATACATGGAATATATAAAGGATGGTTTTCATAATCCAATGTAAAATATAATAAATAGATATGATATTTGAAGTATAATATACAAATATTTTTTTACTTTTAATTCTTTTAACATAAAAAATAAATGAATCATGAATTCATGTGTACGTATGGCCTACCATCTCCATTAATGGTGAATTTCATTTCTCATCTACAAAACACTTTAGATTATTATAAATAAATTTATACTAAATATATATTATAATTAATACATGGTTTAAATTATGGATACGATTAATTATAGATCTAATTAATAGTAACAACAATTTACAATTCAAAAACATAATTGAAAAAACTAGGAAATTAACATCTGATATAGTTAAAATAATGAAGGAGTGTAAACAAATGGGTAATAAAATATTCTAATAAGTTAATATATGATATTATAAGAATGTGTATGGTTTAGGTATAATTTAGTAACATATTTTAAAAAACTATACATTAGTATAAAGACCACACATCAAAATAAAATTTAAGGTAAGGAAATTTCATCTCAATTTATATTCTGTTGAGACTTATTTGTTATTATGTGATAATTAAAATTAATTTGGTATATATACTACCTTTTTCTTTTTATATAATGAATCCCATTATTCTTATGATATTATAATTTTCAATTAATTTTATTAAATCATGTATATTTTGATTCAAAATTTTCAATGTGGTTTGAGTCACTTTTTAATATTTAATTATTATTATCCTAATGAATGTTATTAATTATCATTATTTTAATATCACATCATTTTTTGATTGTTAATATTCTCTTGAAAATTAACTTTTTTGTAATAAATTTTTATTTTAATTTTACTTTATATCTATATTTTCATAAAATTGATATTATTATTTCCTAAACCGTATATCATTTCACATATGGTGTTTAATTTGATAGTTATTTGATTAACTACGAAATTATTGATAAATAAATATCTTTTATTTAATGATGTTATTTGATAAGGCATATTTTCAATTGATAAAATTTATTATTTAATCAGACTAATTCATTGGACATGCAATGATTAGTGGAGTTAGAACTTTATATAGTTCCTCGATGCATCGACAGGTTCTAATGAGATAATTATGTAGGCCAATTAAACAGGTTTCTACCTATCAAATTAAACTATCCAGAGGATGGCTCATGATAGTATAAGTCATAGTGTTCCTAGGAACTAACATCCAATTATTATGAATTTCCATAATAGATATTTCAGTTAGTATTCATCCATGATATTTTACATCAACATATTCATGGATAAATTTAATTTATATTTCATCGATTAAATGACATGTGTTTCAGTTTCTTAACATTAAATATTTAATTTTCTTAACATAATTATTTGAATGGAATGTTTTATCATATATTTACCATTCCAAGTTAGTTTATTTACATTTATTTATTATTTATTCAACATTAGATACCCTTACGGAGCATTTGAGCACTCCCTTATTATGTTTCATTTCCACATGTTATCAATAATAAATTTGCAAATAAGATTTCAATGGAAAATTTATTTTCTTTTTATGTATAATGTCTATATTTATTATTTCCCATTGTTTTATTGGTATCATGTATGTAATCTGTATTTCTAGGACTACTATACTGAATGGTCCTCTGGGATTTGATTCCTTATAATCATGCAAATGTAATAAAATAATGCACCAGCTTTGGGATTTTAGGGTCAATGAATTATAGTTTGTTTCAATGGTAGTATAGAAATAACTTTGGAAATTAGATTTATAAGACTTATATTGGGGAGCATAACCCTATGATCGACTTTGAGTATGAGTATAGCATAAAATACTATAATATTGATAAGGGATATATTATGTGGGCATTACTATAAATACATCCCAGTCTGGCTAATACAAGTGGACGTGGTTCTAAAACAGATGTACCCATGAGTAATAACTCTGACAAGGTTTTTCGTGCTTGAGTCGTGGTAACCTAGTGTATTTAAGTGGTCCTTATAGTGCACTAGGTTTGACACACTCAGGGGATACTAGGATAGTTCACATTTTTTTTACCTACCATTATGACAGATTTTAGAGTTATATTTCCCCAACATAACCAATGTTTAAGATTCTAGGATTTTAGAAGCCTAAATTTACGTATTTTCTATACCCTGTTTAGAGTTATAAAATTTTCATAATATTAGGATCTAATCTAGTATATTCCATTTTTTAGAAATGGCACCTAGAAGGAAGAATGTTATCAATACTCATAGAAAATGTAAAGGATTCCCTTCTGATAAAGTCAATGAATCTGGTATTAAAACTGATGAATTTATGGATACATTTGGGAACATTATTCATGTTATAACAATTTACATACGTCGAATGGGGAAACCTATTCCATGGATAGAATCTATTATTCTAAATCACTTTATGAGGTAATATCACCCATTTTAGTAAGTTTAGTAATCAAATTATTTTTTATAAATCGGTTAAGTCTCTGGGGAAAATATTGACAGCCTTGGAATACAACGAAAAACAAAAGGTTACACTTGTGGTCAATTATATCTAAGGTGATGCTTATCTGTGGTGGTCTCTAATATAGAATATAAGGGAGGAAGGTGAAATATAACGGATGGAATAAAGAACATTTAAGGATATATTATTTGATAAATACTTCCCTCATGAAAAAAATTGAGATAAAGGGCATTTTGCATATCTTAAAATAGAAGGAAAAAGAAAGTGCTACATATTCTGAAGTTACATTTATAATGTTATCTAGGTATGCTACTCATTATATATGCTACACATAGTGCAATATCATAAAATTATTTCATGGTCTTAAGGAAAATATTTTAAGGGGGTGGTATCTAATAATTTTACATCTTTCGAAGATATATGTTTATGTCCCATAAAAATAGAGAACGAAATATTGATATCTTATGTATTCAAGGGGAACCAAGAGAAGAATAGGTCTTCATAACACCATTAAAAATGGAATGAGTCAAATAATATGAAGGGAAAAAGGATTTAACAACTTTTGATAACTATGGAATAAATCACACTAGTAAATTATTTAAAGGATTGGGAGTTTTTTATAATTGTGGAGAAAAGGGTCACCTAGAAAAATAAAAAAATGGGAAGAAGGAAAATGTTGATATTCAATTTTATAACTACAAGGATATGGGTCACTATGCACACTAATTGTAATGTCCCATACCTCTCTGGTCCTTTCCTCTGTGAAAATATGGTGTTTGAATGTTTTGGGAGGTTATGTTAACCTTCTACGAACAGTGCAATGGTAACCTGAGGTGCACAGTGCAATGATAACCTTAGGTGAACATTGTCAACATTAACCTCAGGTGAATAGTAAAAAAGTAAACTTAGGTGAACCGTATCAACATTAACCTTCTGTGAACAGTTCAATGGTAACCTTAGGTGAACAGTGTCAACAATAACCTTCTGTGAATAGTGCAACAGTAACCTTTGGTGAACAGTGTCAACAATAACCTTCTGTGAACAGTGAAACAGAAAGCTTAGGTGAATATTTTCAACATTAAACTTCTGTGAATAGTACAACAGTAAACTTAGATGAACAGTGTTTCCAAAATGGTGAGGTTCCAACGGTGAGGCTCATGAACAGCATTTTCAGAACAGTGAGGTTCCAACAGTGAGGTTCATGAACAGTGTTTCCAAAATGGTGAGGTTCCAACAGTGAGGTTCATGAACACTGTTTCCAGAACAGTGAGGTTCCAATGGCGAGGTTCATGAATAGTGTTTCTAGAAGAGTGAGGTTCCAACGGCGAGGCTCATGAATAGTGTTTCCAGAACAGTGAGGTTCCAATGGTGAGGTTCAAGAATAGTGTTTCCATCTTTCAATAGTTCACCCCTTTAACATTTCCTTTGACGTAAAATGTATTTAAAGACATGTTTTAACAACTCTAAGGCCGGTTCAAAGGCCATTACTCCTATATTAATTATTCCTATGGATCGAGATGTTTTTACTTGGTTAAACCGTGTGGTTTAACGTGATCCTTTTTTAATGGGAAATAAAACTTATTAGAAACCATCGCTTCGTTAAATCTTCAAAAGGGAAAAGATATCTTCCTCCCTTATTCTTCCTCCTTATTCTCTGGTGCGATATGCTCAAACCATTCCTTCCTCCCCATAGGAATGGTGATATCAAACTTTTCTCTGTTGATTGGTTTCCCCTTGATGTTCTTCCTATTGCATGTGCACCCCCTATATTGGTGCTAACTGAAAGGGTCGATCCTTCATCGAATTAAGTTATGTTTTATATTCATTCTTTTGGGGTTCATCTTCTTCTGTTTCTCCTTTCTATGTTATTTTATGTGATCTCCATGCATCTAATGGAGTTTTCTTGGATTTTGGTTGGTGTGTTCATATCGTGGCATACTTGGGTGAATGTAGTTTTCATGAGAGGAGGCGATCGTGAACCATTGTGGTATAAAGAACATCAAGAACCATTTGAGGTAGGGGATTCGTTGATTATCTATTCTTTTATATACAACTATATCATTATCATGTTTTATCCCACTGGATGAAAATGGTGTTGACATAATAATTACTTGAACCAGATAAATAAATTGATATCGATCGTATATTATTGGAACTTGTTTCACTAGATAGTGTCATATCTATGCTTGCTTTGTTTAGATGGTCATTCATGATGGAAATCGGTAATGAACATAAAGATCAATTAATTGATAATTGTTTTGTTAAAAGATAAAGAGGCATGTAAATGAATCTGGTTCTCCTTGTTCTAATTTTATTTTAATCAAATTGGTGTAGTAAGCATGTTTAATTATTTTTGATAGCTTACTAATTAGGTTTCAAAAATTTGGAACCTATGAATAATAAATCAGTTAATTCAATATGCATTAAAGAATTTATTGTTTGATAATTCCTTGAAGGGTTTTGAGTTACCTCTTGATTGTTAAAGGGCCAAGAGATGAATACCTTTTTTTGTGGCAGCAGATAATGCCTAGAGTGGCGCGATTCAACGGTTTATGCATGTTGGTGTAGGGAAGGACACCAGGGATGATAGAACATGATGGATGTGATTGTTGGATTCTTGCTCATTCTTATTAGTTGATTATCTTCTTTACTTTTCCCCGCTGCTCAAGGCAGCTGGTCTTTCTTACCCTTCTTTCAAAAGAGCTGAAGATGTGAGGGGTATTTCACGTGCTTTCCGTGTTTTGCATCTTAAGGGAGAATGGGTCTATCCGCTTGATATAAGAGACAAAGACTCAATGGGTAGTACATCTACTCACCGTGTTGATCCCCCACGTGTTTAGTAGCTATTGTCACTCCTTAAAAATACTCAAAGAGTATAAAGGAAACATCAACAAATACTCCCTAACTCTACGCAATGTAGTAATATCAAGCAACTTCGCGAGCGAGCTACACGACCGAGCTTCATGAGAGAGCTATGTGGCCGAGCTTCGTGAACCAGCTACGCGTCCGAGTTACGTGTGAGAAGATTTGGGATTCCTCTGTGTAGAGATCTTGTGTAGTGGAGCTACACAGGATACCGGCGTGGACAAAGTTTCTTTGTCCAGGCCCATTCATGCCTACAAATAGGACCCTTGGGCTCCCCATTTTCGGACTGTAAAAAAATGAAAGATTCTTTGAATCTCCCATTGCAAAGATCTTTCTCCTAGATCTATCAAATTGTATCAAGTGGTTCTCTAAACTACAAAAGAAGGTATAATTAAAGGGGACTGACATGTTTTTGAAATTCATCACATTCTATTTAGTCCCCATCCATACCTACGTGCTATACCTACGTGGAACATCTGTGCATCATACCTGCACAATAGGGAAACGCAAGGTACTTACATAGAACACCTGTATGAGGTACCAATGCGACCTATTCAAATATCCTTTTTAAAGACCTTCGTGGCGGGGTATATCTTTCCATGGTTCCCTTATTCAAATGGGGATATGTTAATGCCTCCTCCAAAACCTCTTGACTTCTCAGACCTTTGGGTAAGGCACATCAGCCTGTCTCCAATTTGGGTTTGTATTCGTAGTCAGATGTTTCCCAAATTTGTTTCAAGATGAGGGTAAAATTCATGGGATGTTTGTGGGTTTTTATATTCACATTCACATGTAATTTCCTCCCAAAAACAGTGTTGGGAAGTTCCCGGTTTGGAAAATAGTGGGCTTCTGGCCTCTCACTTTTCAAAGAGGTGACCCGAGAGCTCAAGTCTATGATAGGGAAGGTACACTTCACACGTTCCATTCCACAAAAGTATAGGATAAGTCTCCTGCCCCTACCAGAACCAATTTCAGGGCAGCCATCCTGGTATAATCCCCTCACCTTCATCCCTTCTTCCTTACATTGTACCCTTGAAAAATGTAAATAGAACAAAGGGAAGGCTCGTTACCTCTCCCTCTTCCACGGTCGACGCGCCTTCTTCCATCAGAATGGAGGAAAAATTTGTAAGTGTGAATGTCATTATTGAATCTTTCACATCCTATTGTTTCTCACACCGAGAATGACTCACATGGGCTTAGAGATATGTGATGCTTTCAAAATATTCCCAAACACTCACTAGAATGAAATACAAGATCTCTGATTCCTATTCAATCTAGGATACTTAGGAAGCCCTTTCAGGGCCCAAGATCATTGGATATCCTCCTCAGGAATCCAAACCTAATTTCCACAATATGGGCATCCTCCTTATGAAATAATCCCCAAATTCAATCCTCAAATAATCAAGGCATGCTTTTTCAAGAAGTAATCCCAAACTCATCTCTCTCAGAGGACTATACTGTCATATGAGACACATTGAACTAAATGGTCTTTGATTCCCATCCATATGGGATACGTAGGAAGACTCCTTGAGGTATAAACACAAAAATTCAAATCAACCATGTTCTCTTTGGGCCATATTCCTGATAGGGTCTTATCCTACCGGGAATCCTATATCCTTTTAAATGTTCTTTAGGCTGCTTCAACATAAGTCCCACACTAAGATTCAACAATTCACCTTCTGCTTAGATGTCCTAATCACATGACCATAAAAGGTATGATTTGTAATATTAAGCAGCATCGAACTATGAGGGTTCTGATTACTTTCAAAAAGATACATAGGTATCTCATTTTATGAGTACGATCCCAAGATTAAAACAAACTTTTGTCTCCCTGGATGATAATAAATTTTAGAGTGCCCCACTGAGTGGCTTAAAAACCAGTATCATCATAACGATGATTAAAAGAATTTCTGTTAAATAAGTGATTGTAAATTCCAAGGAATAATTATGATATACTTGGTAAATTAATAAGGATTCATGAAAAAAAATATTTTAATTTTACAAATAGAGTCCCATAGTAGACAATAATCCCCCCCAAAAAGGGTGCGATGAGTCCAGCCTCCCATCCTCTTGACCAATGCATGTTTTTAAGTATTGTAATGTTCAAAACATAATGAACACTTACCTTTGGAAGGTAGGTCCTATTTGGATAACTAACTGTTGGAACTTTATGGTTCCATGAATAAGTCCATTGGAAACCGCCTCGAAGCAGTAATTCTTAAATCTTGAATAGACATTTCAAAGAACTATGAAAAAAAATGGTGAACCAGACGTGAATCCTTAACCTAGTTAATAATGTTAGCCACATGTTAGGCCCCTATAAATTGATAAACGAAGGCCGGAAAAAGGAATTAATCACGAATGTATCCATCTGACAATATGTCACTTTAATAGAACTTTTTGTTGTTCTCAGTTTTTTACAGAATTCCCTTCAATCCATATAATGGATTTCTCCAAGACAACATCTGTGAAATTCTCAACTGCCACTCAAGCTGGATCTTTATCCACGGGAAGAATGTTATCACTAACCCAACATCTTAAAATTTGGGTCTCCAATGTTATGATAAAGTAATATCGCCAGCATGATACAATTATGACTTTGGAGGCTTCTCAACAGGCCCTCCAGGTCAACAATAATACTCGATCATCTGGCCAACAAAGACCAATGATGAAGAAAAAAATGGATTCAATCAACGTCTCCACCCATTTCAGGATTTTATCCCCAGAACACAACAATCAATCCTTCCCATACTACAGGGAGATAGATCAAGAGGTCCTTGAAGGCCTCACTTCAAGAATACAAATGATTTTTCTGAGGACTCCCACCAGTTATCACCACCAGAATCATGCGGTAGTATATCCCCAACATGATGGGGGTGTTGGCTCTGGAGTTTTTCCCCAGGTCTCTCCGACCCAGGCACACATGACAAACCACAAGGGACAACGTCCAGTTAACAGGAAGCATGTTTTCACCTCTACCTCCCCTTGAGAAGTCCATCAATCAAACATTATGGAAAACAACGAGTAGGAACATACATCTGTTTGTCCTAATTTGGTTCCTCAGCAATATTGTCTGACATCAACCCACCAATCCCACCATATAAACCGGGTGGAGTACTGTGAATAGGAACATACACCTGTTTATAAGTTATCAAATAGTCAGTAGGCTCGTATGACTGCATTTAAAGAGACCCACCAATCTAATATGGTGGAAATGGGTAAGCAGGAACATGCACCCATTGAAAATCACTAATTCTGTTAGCAGTCTCCTCTTCCAGTATTGAAGGAAACCCATCAACCATACTTGATGGAGAATATTGAGAAGGCACATACACCTTCCAACATTCATCAAGTTTTCCAACAGTCTCGTTTGGTATCACCTAGAGAAGTCTGTCGAAAAGCTCCGACAACAAATTTGGAGTAGAATAAACTATCTACACTTATGCATAAGTACGATCAATATCTATTGATAGGAAAAGAAGGACAAGAGTAAGCACATACACCTACTCCAGATATGGAATGAACATATATTCCCATTCTGGCTGCTGATGTCACTAAACACATCTTGTCAATGGTAAAAGGGCATACTCATATCCCTACCCATATTCTGGAAGTATGTCATGATATTTTAACAACTACTTCGGCAGTATCAGGGAACAGATATACAAATATGTCCCCAGATATGGGATGACACATCAGCATTCCATCCCAGAGCAAATACACACCTCTATTCTAGTCTAGGAGGGTCATGGCTCATACTCCCCCATATTATATGGACAACATGATCGGGGACATACACCCTTTAAAATTGGAGGTTACCGGTCTGTTCCGGTAACTAATCCAAGTAAGGGACATATACCTACCAATGATAACCACTTTTATCAACAAGTGGACCCATCTAAGTATAAGATAAAATAAAAGAAGTAATCTCACCAAATACAATTGGAAAATCAAATGTCAAGAAGTAATTTATCCTCTCTTAATGCTGGAGTTCTTGAAGCCCTAGGACATTTATCTGTTTCTGCTTAAGATCCAACCATTGGGAGTAGTAATTTAAATTCTAAAGTTTCTCACCGGCCACTTCGTCATGAAGACTTGCTTCATTAAAATTCGGTTAATCTAGAGTGTCTATATTAGGATGAGAGTCACGGAAACCCTCCGTGTGGCCAGAAGACCAAAGAGTAAGAAGATTTATCCCTTGCTGTAATCCATCATGGTGATCCTCCTCATGATGTAATTCGCTGTGAAAGTCCTCTTCTTAGTAGTTTTTCACATTTTCAAAACAATTCTATAATTGAAAATGCAGACACAAGAAAGCCCTCATATCTCGAGGCACTTTCAAACACAGGGCCAGTCAATTCTGATGCCTTGTCATTGACAGGTGAAACACTTTCTCAGTCAGAAAACATCTTAAGGGAATGGTCATTCTCCAAACCTCCCTTGGGTTATTTATCCCCAAATGCAGAGAATCCACTTTAGTCTGGCCAAGTGGAGAAACCTCTAGTAGAAAATTATGAAGACGTGCTGCACATGAGGAAAAAATTAGCTAATGGAGAAATACCAGTCATGTTCTGGCCTTAAGGAAATTCTCAGTTTGATATTATATAATTGAGGACAGAAGAATGCATTCATGACATTCATCTCAACATATGGAAAACTCTCAGTCATTTGAAAACTAACATTTAACCATATGATGAATATAAAAATCATATAAAGATAATATAAGGATTATAGTTCCAAATTTACTTGGCATCTCTTTCATTTTCCCAACATCCAAGGGTTGAAAAGAAAAACATAGAAACCATCAGCGAAAATGTTTCAATGCTCTAAAGAGGCTATGAAAATTAATTTATGATTCCCCATATAATTTTCGCATTATAGGATGGGGTTCATATGGAGTACTTCACTTAATAATCAGAAAAGTCCACCCAATGTGGTTTCATGCAATGTTATTTCCCACAGTCGGAAATATTCAAATGGTTTTGTGTGTAATTAAATGTACGCACCAGAACAGGCCTCAACTAGTTCACATTAGAATCAGGCCCAATGAGAAGAAATTTTTGAACTACTTCTACATCAAGCCTATGAGAATCTTGAGCAGTCATCCCATTTAGAGGATTTCAGGAGTCAGAGGATGAAAATGTATGAAATAGCACAATGATATTTTGAAACATTTGATTTAAGTAATTTTCAGATGATGCATCCAGCTAATGTCCAAACCAAAATCTGCCAAATTAGAAGAGCATTTTCACAAATTTTAGCTGTATCAGTTCAAGAATCACCACAGTTTTCCAGGATGGGGGATCATTTAATACAACCTTCAAATTCATTAAACAATGTTCAAATATTTGAAGAAGAAGAACATGATTAACCCCAGCCTACAAGGATGGGGGATATTTCGCATCTTCAATCCCCTCCTTAATGGAAGTCAGTTTTCTCCTGATTAGGAAACATTCTATAATGAAAGCGTACAACTGAACTATCCAATGATTCCCTTCATGTTTATATCCACCAAACTATTCTAGGGAATTCTTCGTATAGAAGAACAATGTTTTGTGAAAGACAAAAAGGGAGACGATCTACCAAAAACACTGACAGAATGCCATTAATGCATTATGAATTAGTAAATGTTATCAATAGCATTGCAGAAGATCCTCCAGAAAATAAGTCTAGTTATAGGGAATCAGAAGATGTAGTTTTTTCCCACAATTTGGTATATGCCAATGCAAATGAAGGTGTGTGTACCTAAAATCAAAATCTTACATATAATCTAGGTATTCTTTCAAATAACCAACTCCCCTCTCTCTAAAAGGCGTCCAACAAGGGGAAAGGAAAAAAGTCAGATTACATCTCACTTTTCTGCTAGAGAAGGTCAGTCTCTTTAACTTGAAGAGAGACGTGCACAAAAAGAAAAGGAAATGAAGGAGTTGAAAATACTCAACACAGAGTTACTTCTAAAAAGCCTTTCTACTAGATGGTATCCCCAGGAAAGTCCTCAACTTGAAAATCTTGTAGTAGCTCCTCAGCGAAGGGGATTTCTAGTAACTAAAAAGGTAGATAATGAATTCCCTCCGTTGGGTACACAATCAAGACAGGATCATGTACATCCTGATAGACCTATTTCTGTGGGTTACTCAAGAAATATATTAACACCACTATCTGTGGTCTTACCAGTAATTTCACCAGCTCAAGTTCTAGTTGAAATACCTACACAGAATCTAGCTCATCCAAATATTCCCCAAATTCTTATGAACACAATTTAGGCATTAACGACTCGATTTGAAGCAATGTAGGAATGGCGTGCACCTTTTAAACTAGAAAAGAGAGCTTACCTTGAATGGGTGGATGCACTTCCTCCCCCATAAACTTTTTCAAACACAGCATTCCCAATTTTAAATAGATCGGGAGATCCGGAACAACAATTAGCACATTTTGTTTCGCATTGTGATTCTATGATGGTAACTTCTCAACAACAAGAAGTCATTAAGATTAGGTGTTTTTTGCAATCATTACAAAGACCTTCTTTTTTCTGGTATTCAAGTTTGAAATCTAGATCAATTACTGGGTGGGAATATCTCTGTCAGAAATTACTTCTTTAATTTAGCTCAACATTACTAAAGACGAACGTTTTTAATCTTACCAATTGTAAAAAAAAGTAAAATGAAAGAGTTTCAGATTTCATTGCTTGTTGTAAGGGATTAACATAATCTTTATGTTTAGCACTCCCTCAAGAAGAGTTGATGCAAATTTGGGTGGAAAATCTACGTGATGAATTACGCACACCATTGATCCTGGTGAAATACACAGGAGGGTTTCCAGACCTTACTTCAATAACCCATCAGATAGAAGAATCTCTTATAAAGACTAAGGCTAAAACTCATGTAATTATATAAATTCTAGGAAGGAGAATAGTAAAAGAATAAGCTGCTACAATTACACTCAAACATACACATGTACCTACTTCTACCTCAAGAAATTCATCATACTGAAGGGCTCCACTTCCTGAGCATCAGCAGCAACGGAAACCTCATCAAGATGATCAAAGAGATCAAAGGAGGAAACAATTTGAGGAATTAAAGAATAAAATATATTCTTTTAGGAATGATAAAGTTTCTGGCTACTTCATCTCAGCCTTAGAAAACAATTTGGTTCAGTTTCCAAGGCTGAAGAAGCCAAATAAAGGCAGATATGAAGATCATCTTAATTATTGACCCTTTCATCATATGATGGGATACCCCATTCAAGAGTGTTTTGTTTTCAATGAATTTTTGAAACAGATGGTAGACTCTGGACAAGTGAAATTTAAAAGTTCATCTCCTCAGGTATCATGTGTTACTGCCACTAATCCAGAGGAAGAAAGAGAATTAAAAGAGGTTAAAAGAAAAAATGTGAAAAAATATGATGATTGGATGATCAGAAAAATGATAAACCAAACTCATGCTCTTTTAAGAACCCAGTTGAAATATCAAATTGTTTCTTCTACCACTCCTACCACAAAAAAACCATCTTCATCAATGGTTCATTACTCCAAGAAACAAGGTGGTCATAAGGATAAAAAGTAGTCAGAAGAAGACGATCTCGCATCAAGGCCAAAGTTGTCCTTAACCCTGGAATATTTCATTCCATAAGTCTCAAAATCATGGGAACCAGCCACCAAATAGTACAAATAGAAGTAATTTATAAGTAAGAATCATCATTGAACAAATAATTGATATTTGGTTCCATTAATGTTGTGCATTTAACAGATCCTTATGCCAATGGTGGTTCTAATTGTATTGAGATGAAATTATTTGTGCCTAATTGGGAAACTATAGGAAGAGGCCAAGGTCAAGGACACAGGGGAAGATGTGGGAATTCTAGATTCCATCATATAAACTATACCCCTTCTCAAACCATATATGTGGCAGAAACACATGAAAGATACCTTTTGCGACTTCAACAAGAACAAGGAGTTTCTTCCATGAGAAATAAATCTAGTTCTGGAAAAATTATTCTAGAGGATATATTATAATCTACACAATCTTCTTCTTAGTAGATTAATAGACTGAGTCAATATAATTTTCCAAAGTCAGCAGTATTTCCCACTACTGTTTCAACACAGAACACATCTACAACAGAAGTCTCAACTTCCAAATCACCTACAAATCCAAATCTCCAAGATGGGAAATGCAGACCTTTGGATCAAAAGTATGATGTCTGGAAATAATTGGCCCAATTTTCAGCCTTGTTATCAATTTTGGATTCTTTGAATCTATCAAAAGATCTTTGAGAAGCACTCATTGGGGCCATGTTAAGTCCTCAATAATTTGAAACTGAAGTTGTTGCTGCTGAGGTTTACCGTACAGAGAATGATTCTAAAGAATGTCATGAGGTCATATATTTTACATATGAAGATGAAGATCATGTGGTACATGGACACATCAGACCTTTGAATTTGTCTGGAAAGGTCAATGACATTGATATCTGACGAGTCTTCATTGATAATGGCCTCAGAGTCAACCTCATTCCCGTTTGTACACTTCGTCAATTTGTCCTGACTGAATCTGACTTATATCATTTAACAATAATGTTACAATGATATGACAAGAATGAAAAAGAACCTCTGGGAGAAATTACACTCAAAACTCTGTTTAGAGATCTTGTGTCTAATTCAGATTTCATGTTTGTTCATCAGGACACAACCTTCAATATTCTGCTTGGAAGGCCTTCATTGCATCAATATGCAGTCATAACTTCATCATTCCACCAATGTCTGAAGTATTGTTTCAATGGTCAAATAGTAACTTTGTATGGTGACAAGGATCCATTCAAAACGTGTGAATCTCAATACATTGAAGCTTATTTTTATCTCACAAATGGAATGAAGTCCATGGCCAAATAGATAACCAGAGTTAAAAATCCAAATGGACTGGAAACGATTCCAGAAAATCCATTCATGCATTTGAGTACAGATTATGTTCTACCCATCAATCAATTTGAAAGGATAAAGCCAAATCTATGCACTCAACCAATAATTCCCATAATGTCAATTACAGCGTTTGATCCTGATAACATGGGAGAAATTATTGATATACCAAGCATTGATGGAAGCCTGGATGGAGATGTTTTTATTTCATCTACTGAAATACAACGAGCCTATAATTCATTAATCATAATAGAAGCAATTGTATCAATATTAGAGAAATAAAAAGATGTTGATTCTCAATCCATCTGTCCCTCCTTACCATAGGAAGACCCTTAATCATCTATAGGGTTAGATATGGTGGGTTCTTCTTCGAGATGTTCAAATACTAACTCCTCCCCTAACATTGAGATCATTTCCCTGTCATCTACCATGTAAATTGAAATAGAAGAAGTGGAAAATAATGAAAAAGAGGAAGATCTCGGGGATTCTCCTCTAGCATTTGAAGAAGGTGTTTCTACCACCGTGGATGGACTCAATGAAATAAATATGGGTACATGAGAAGATCCACACCCTACCATAATCAGTGCATACATGACCTCTGAGGAAGAAGAGGTGTATACATCCCTTTATAAATAAAAATCGAGATATATTTTCTTGGAATTATATATAAATTCCAGGTCTTAGACCTAGTGTAGCCACCCATCATTTGGGTGTTCTAGAAGAACATCATGGGTTAAAGTAAGCAGCAAGGAGAACACACCGAACTCACACCTCTAAAACTGAAGCTGAATTGATAAGCTTATAAAGGATAAATTTTTCAGCTAATTTCAGTATACCAAATCGATGGGCAATATTGTCCCAGTGAAAAAGAAGAACGGGAAAATTAGATTCTGTATTGATTTCAGGGATCTTAACCGGGCTTGTCCTAAAGATGATTTTCCAGTCCTGATTACAGAACTTCTAATTGATGCAAAAGTATGCTATGAAGCACTTTCATTCATGGATGGATATTCTGGGTATAATAAAATTTGAATCGCTCTAGAGGATGAAGAATCTACATCCTTTAGAGCTCCTCAAGGTGTGTTTTGCTATTGGGTAATGCCCTTTGGATTAAATAATGAAGGCGTGACATACCAATGTGCCATGCACCATATCTTTAAACCCTTCTTAGGGAAATTTGTTGAATGCTATGTGGATGATTTGTTAGTCAAATCCAAACAACATTCCAATCACTTGGTTGATTTGGAAACCATATTTCGCAAACTTCAACAACATAATTTGATGATGAACCCCTTAAAATGTGCTTTAAGGGTAACCTCATGAAAATTCCTTTTGTTCGTTGTACACCATCATGGTATCAAATTTGATCCTGAGAAAAGAAAATCAATCCTTGTTATGTGACCTCCTCGAAATTTGAAATAATTGAGAGGAATTTATGGACACAAGGCTTATATTTGTCACTTTATCGCCAATTTGGAAGGAAAATTTTTACCTTTCACTTGATTAATGAAGAAGGGAGTCACTTATCAATGGACGGAGGATTTACAAGAAGCATTTGATATACTCTAGAAATATCTCTTGAGTCCACCAGTATTGATGACACCTATTGAAGTAAGACCACTCATTCTTTACGTGACAACTTTAGAGTGATCACTAGGTGCCTACCTCACCCAAAATAATGATTCTGGAAATGAAAACAACAATTATTATCTCAGTCTCACTATGCTTGATATGTAAAATTGGTATTCAAGTATTGAGAAGTACTTCTTGGCATTAATCACTGCTGTTCAGAAATTGAGACATTACTTTCAACATCATGAGGTCTAATTGGTATCTCGTAATAACCTTCTCAAATTTATCTTAAGTCGTCCTATTCTTACCAGACGTCCTGCATGGTAGGCGGTTATTTTGCAACAATTTGATATCCTATTTTTTTTCAAAAGAAAATAAAGGGCCAAGATCTGGCTGATGTCCTTACTGATCATCCATCCACCAAATATACATCGCTTGATACTGAACTTCCGGATGAAGAGGTCTTATCTATTCATGTTAATTCCCAAACATGGGAAATGTATTTTGATTGTGCTTCTAGAAGTCTAACAGGGAAGAGACTGGAAAATACTAAAATCAACAAGGTTGGATTAAGAATGGTCCTTATTTCCACAAAAAAAGAAGTATTTCCTTATTCTTTTCTATTATCGGAAGGTGCTACCATCAATGGGGCAGAATATCAAGCTCTCATCACAGGTTTGGAATTGGACCTTCAAGTGAAAATGGATTATTTAAAGATAAAAGGTGATTCAGAATTGGTAATCAAAAAAATAAATGGAGAATACTCTATCAGAAAAGAAGAGTTAATACCATTGTATGGTTACATCAAATAATTAATGGCTGAATTTACCTCATAGATGACATTTCCCTATGTTCTACGTTCACAAAATTCCCAAGAAGATGCACTGGCTAATGCAGCTATAGCATTGGCAGATCCAAATCGGGATGAGACAGTTATCAGTGTAACCCATCGCCGCATGGTTTTACCTTCTATTAAAACCATAAGAGAAGAAATTAATGAAAGTTTACCTATTTCTGAACTATATGGTAATTCCATGGGTTGGAGAGCATCCATAATGGAATATATTAAAAGTTGGATACTTCCACCAAATAGGGCTGAAAAAGAGAAGATCCCGTGATGCGCGGCTAATTTTACTCTTTATGATGATCCAAACCACCAAAAGATCCTTAAAAAGAGAGGATTTGATGGAATTATCTTTAGATGTATTGATGGAGAAGAGACTGTGGCTGTCATGAAAGAAGTCCATTTAGGAGCTTGTGGTTCCCACCAATCTAGGCACAGACTCTCCGATTAGATTCAAAGGCTTGGTTACTTTTGGCCTTCAATGACACATGATTGTACAGACTTCACAAAAAAATGTTATCCGTATCAAGTGCATGCCAACTTCATTCAACATCCCCCAGAGTTTCTACATACATCTAAATACTCTTGTCCATTTTACACATGGGGAATGGACGTAGTAGGACCTTATCCTCCAGCCACGACCAAGCAGCTGATGTATTTTCTCACTGCTACTTGTTTTTTTCTCTAAGTGGGATAAGACAATAACTCTCAAGGATGTCGGAGCTAATAGAATCATTAGTTTTTTCAAAACTAATATCATCACCAGATTTGGAATCCCTCATACTATTTTGATGGATAATGGCACCCATTATTGTTTTTCTCAAGTAATATAGTTATCTCAGGAATATAATATCAAATCCAACCATTCATATCACTATCATGTGGCGACCAATAGAAAAACTAGAGGCTTCCAAAAAAACCTATCAAATATATTCTAGAAGATGGTGGATAAAGATAATAAATCATGACCTGATAAACTTTTGAATGTTTTATGGGCTTATTGGACAACTATCTGTACTGCCACCCAACCAACGCCTTATTCATTGGTATATGGAACTAAAGATTTTTTTTCAATTGAAATATAGTTTCCTTCACATAGAATTGAAATATGTGATCAGTTATCTACAGATGAAAGATCTCAGAAATGGTTTGATGAGTTGGAATAATTAGATGAAAAAATATTGTATACTTTTCATCATCTAGAAGTTTATGTGAACCGAATAGCATGAGATTTTAATAAGAATGTTCATCACCGTTCATTCCTTCATGGGGAATTGGTTTTATTCCTTAGGACTCCAATGATACTAGGAAAGAAACCTCCAAAACTTGAACCAAAATGGGAAGGACCTTATTCCATACATAATATCTATTCGAATGGAACTTATGCTTTAATCTCAATGGATAGAGGGCTCATTACATCTCCAACCAATATGAGATTCTTGAAGAAATACGTTGTGCAATTATGCACATCAGTCATCACTTCAAGACATAAAATTTCACATCCCCTATGTCATAGTTGAAAGACATTAAACTTCATAACAACCATAAGCGTCCATGCTACATGACGTTAATGTGCATAGCATTTTCGTCCTTGTTGGATGACGTTAAACTGCATGACATCATTTGTACAACTAACGTTTTCTCTATAAGACGTTAGAATATTCTATAAGAAAACTTCATTGACATCATCACTACTCCTTATGTATAACATGAGTCCCTATCTTTCCTATGTCGAAGTCAGATCTTTATAGAGACCAAGTTTCAAGAACTACATATGTCTTTATTCTCATTTTCAATGAGATACGTAGACACGCCTGAATCTCCAATTTTGGGCCCAGCCAAAATCACAAAATTTTCTTACTTTCCTTTCTCCTCATGTATAAGAATCGGATCTATATATATTATTTACTTTTGATATATGATTTGGGCCTTATAACATTTCATGTCTTATGATTTATCCTTCTTTCAGAACATATCAAAATCCACATTCCTCATATCAAACTTATCACAAGGAATGATTATTTCAAGAACTACGTATGTCTTGATTCTCATATATTTTAACATACTTAGAGACTTCTATATCACCAATCATGGGCTCAGCCACAATAAAACCCCCTTTATTTTTGAATAAAAAAAATCCAATTAGCATAGGGAATGTTTTAAAGAAAAACTATGTATGACTTGATTATTTCCCCAGCAAGACATATAGTGATACTTGTGTTTTATCCATTAATCCAGTTCTAATAAGTCTTTACTTTCGTATCTGTTCATTATCGTCCTTACCTCATGATGTTACACTGAATGAAAATCTAACACCCATATTATTCATTTGTATTACCTTTGTATACTGCTCCATATTTCTCACACCGAGTATAGCTCAAGTGGGCTTAAGAGTTGAGTAAATGGATTCTTATATAAGGTGTTTTGATTTTTTATGGGGTTACTAATGTCTTTACTGCATGACTTAAAACATCACATTACCATATTCATTCAATGGAAACAAAAAAAGTCTCCATTTTACATATGAGCCACATCTATGTAAAGGGCATCAAATTCATGGTGAATATTGGTTCAAATATTTCTCATATACATTGTTCATAATCTCCTTCCATATCTCAGACTCTTAATCTTAAATTTTTCTTTCAGATATTCATAATATTTTTTACGGTTTCTGGTGACAAGGTTTTCAATACCTGAGATCTCTTTTTCCTGACTATGCAGAACGTGTCCCTAGGCGGCCTTGCATAAGTTGCGTACATAATAGTCCTGTCAGTAAAAGGATGACCCTATTTGACTATGCAGCATATGCTCTAGTTGGCCCTGCATAATAAATCCCTCATAAAGGGTTTTTCAAATAATGGTAACTTCATTCTTGGTTATAATATCTTTTCCCCTTTAATATTTTATGACTATATACGTGAATCTATATTTTAGAACATCCATTCAAGTATATTTGTCCCATTATATTTCTCAAAATCTAAAAGTCTTCATGACCATGGTTTACAAATTTCCCTTATCATGTGCTCTATACACTATGAAATAATATTGAAATCACTTGGTCACATGTTATATATTGTTTCCATTTCTGGTCTTATGGCCTGAAACTACTTACACCATATCTTTTATATTTGGGTCAGACCTTTGTAATAGTCTTATTCCTCTGATTATTTGGATGTCCTAATTTGAAATACCCTTTCCATATTTAGGTACCTTTCTCCATAAACTAAACTTGATTCTTTCGAAAATCTGAATCTCCATAAACTTTCTAAGACTTTTAGCAATAGAACATCAATCTTATGAGTGCTCTTTTGTCTGACTATGCAGCACGTGCCCTTAGGCGGCTATGCATAAGTTGCTTACATAAGAGGCCTATCAGTCAAAATATTCCACTATTTGTCTATGCAGCATATTCCCCGGTTAGCCCTGTATAATACAGCCCACATAACAGGGTTGTCAAGCAATGGTAACTTCATTAATAGAAAATACTTCCTCTAATTCTTCTAGCCCTTTCCATGTCATTCCTCGGTTTCAGAAATTTTTAAATCACATATTAAAATTTTCCCTTTCACACCTGAATATGATAGTATATTTTCAAATAAATTATCAATAAATTGGGAGAATTTCATACATTTGGTTAGAGCTAAAGACCTTAAATTACAACACACCCATGTCCTCACAGCATGACTTAAAACTGCACAGTACCCATGTCCTTAGTGCATGACCTAATACTGCATAGTACCCATGACCTTACTGCATGACGCGAAACTGCATAGTATAATCTCCTCACTGCATGACTTAAAACTGCCAGTAATAAAAGACTCGGTACTCATTAGATTGAGAACTTACAAGGATAACTCTAAACAGAAGTCGGGTCCCAGCTCATTAAATATACATTTTTTTATGATTTAGGAAATATTGTGCAATAAAAAAAGAGTTCAAAAGACACAAAATTTGTAGGGTTATCCATATGACCCTATCAATAGTCAAATAATGCTTATTAGTCCCCTTGTCTTAATAAGAAAATTGTTGAGCACTTCATTCTTATTATTAAAAATAATGGTTGTTTTATATAAAAGAATCATTATCATCATTTACCTTTCATATTTTTATCATGAAAAACATGAATGTAGATTTATATGATTTAAAAAAATTCTTTCATTAATATGAAAATAGAGGGCCATCAACAAAATGTAGCCTCTCTATCATGTTTTAGAATAAACTCTTAACCATATTTTTCATTTGTTGGATCACTTCGTATGCTCTATTAGCTACCTATTGAAGTTGAGATAGTTAAGAAACTCCAACTTCCTCTACCTAACGAAGTGATTCCATAGCTATTGAAATGGTAGTTATCCCCTCTAATTGGGTTTCTCCTACTGTCTGACTCATTTGATG
The DNA here is from genome assembly GCA_963277665.1 of Viscum album. Taxonomy (NCBI): domain Eukaryota; kingdom Viridiplantae; phylum Streptophyta; class Magnoliopsida; order Santalales; family Viscaceae; genus Viscum; species Viscum album. The sequence goes on from OY728166.1 coordinate 1,025,868,737, forward strand.
AAGCTTGTTATGAATAACATCCAGTTGCTGTTGAAGAGATAATAAATCATTCACAGCTTCTTTGATTTGTTGGCTAATCTCGAGTGATTTCTTATTATGATTTGCCTCCACCTCAACCACTGCTGCTTGAAATCCCTTAAGATTGTTGAGTTGTTTAGCCTCTTCAAAATCTTGTCGCATCTTATCCTCCTTCTCCCTTCAGCAAATAGACTCTTTCATGGCATCATAGACCAATCGATAATTGAACCCACCAAACCCCAACACATAGAATAATGCTGGGAGTTTTGAAAAATGGGACGATAATTCATCTAAATGATTTTCAGCAATTATGATTCAAATCTTCCGCCATGTATTTTTACGTGCCATTCCAAGAGCATATTGCATCTCTAAATCTGAATCTGATTCAATACCATTAGGTAAAATGTACTCTGGAAATAGGGAGATTAAAGAGTTTTTTGTTATGCTTCTCTTGGGACTGTAGAACCTTCACCCTCTGATCTAGGATCTGATAACCCTAAATAATAAATCAAGGTCATTATTAGTTTCAAAAGTAGGAAAAAAATTATGATTCAGATGGTTGACTATATTTACCCAACAATAAGGTAGCTAATTGATTAGATTAATCCCCTATATTATCAGCTCTAGTGTTTTGAGATGGTGTTTCTTGAGAGGGAGGATTTCCTTGAATTTGTTCAGGTATGACATTTGAAGGCACTGGAACATCTCCTGATGAAGGATCCTCTGTAAGTATTTTTTCAGCCCCAACAGAAGGATAATGTGTAACTCCCTATTCATGAAGATAATTTGTGACATTTTTTGCAGATAAAGCTGCATAAGGTGAATTTTGATGTATAGAATAACATTAAAGAAAAAAAATTATGGAAAATGGAAGAATATGAACTTACTTCATGAAATTACTCATCAAAATCTCTAAACATTTTGATGGAACCTAGAATATCAATATCCGTATTAAGGGTGTCCATCATATCAGTGTATACGAATTGAAATTTAATAGCATCCTCACCATTTAAGGTATCCAACAAATGTTGGTTGATTCTCAAACTGGCTCCACTGACATTTTGATCTTCTAACTCTTCAATTGGTATTCCAACATCAGATCTTTCCAGGATTGGGTTAATATTAGCACTGGATTTATATTTCCCTATATCTTCAGTCCTTTCTTCTGAAGAAATAAGAATATTAGTGTTGATTATTTTCAGGATCCTTTAATAAAAGTAACAAGGAAATGTATTTAATCTTACCTTCGATTTCCTCTCTCTCAACAGAACCAAGAGCATGTATAGCTGAATCTTTTGATGGTACAAATACGTCAGCATGAACCTGGGTTTCCCCGAGGAATTATTTTTCTGGTTATGAAGCATTAGCTCATAATCCCTTCATAGAGGAGAGATACATAAATCCTAGAAGAGAATAAAATGTGGTTACTAGATCGTCTTAAGAAAGTTGTATGCCCTAAAAAATATATAAATACTTACTCTTTTGGTGAACACTTCAAAGAAATCTCATTAATCTTTTGAGTTTCTGTTTGAAAGCATGAGTAGAGATTGAAACACTTATTTTAGTAAGGGATAATTCAGGTAATGGTTGAGGATTATCTATCACCATTATCCCAATCATGATTCTTTCTCCTGGAGAATGTTCTGGAGACTTATCAGGATTATTTTTTGTGCCAATGTGACAACCTTCAAAACTATTCTAAGGCGATTCAAGAATCTGTCCAGATCATCCTTCTCTACATTCAATCTGCAGAAATACATTTTCATCAAGATTAAATATGTTAAATGATGATGCAAAGTTGATATTAAAGAAAAAGGAAAATACATTCTCAGTATTAACATAAATATCCCTCTCTTCCTCAGAGTCAATAATTACCCCTTCGCGGTCTCCTGAATCTAGCATATGAGATACACATTTAGAGGCCGAGATTTGTTCATCAGTTTCATATATAAAATTATCTAACTCCGCAATATACTTATGCACTTTATCCAAGTTATTATTTTAATTTCAATCAGAAGGTCCCTTTATATCAACAATCTTTGGTATTCGAATACCATGCTGAAGAAATGCCCAGGCATCCCTGAGATCACAGGTTAAACTCTCCCAGTGATGAATGGCCGAAGGTCACACATAATTCGATCTTTGCCTGGTTGGTTGTGGAATAGGTTTGACACCTTTCAATTGAAGAGCTTCTTCAGACCTTCCTTCCTCAGATAATTCAATAGGTGGAATAGGAATCTCTGTTTGATTGTGGTGACTGGATCGCCTTGGCATTGGAGGTATTGCTTATTTAGCCTTGGTCTTCCTAGTGTACTTCTTACGAAGACGTTTTGAGGGCTCTGAAACCTCTGAATTCTTATATCATCTCTGTACTTGGACTTCTATCCACGATTTACACATACAACAGTCGTTGTAGACGCCACTCGATATACTCCTTTTGTTAGATCCCCTTGAGGATATGAAGAAACCCAATATTTGGCATACCCAGCTTCCAGTCCGATTGATGCATCTGGTGGAGGTAAGGTAATTGAAAATTTTGATACTTCTAAAGTTGTTAGAATTAATAATTGTCATGCTACCCTTGGGTCCTTCTCATGTCTGAAATATGTGTGTGGGAAAGTATATGATTGTTAAAGACATATAAACTAAATATAAAACATATAAGGGACATAATCCTCACAGATAATTTCACCATCAATCAAGGTTGATAATACACCATCCCAGAATTACATCATATAAGAACTCAACTCATAATTATTTTCTTTACCATCATCAATAAATGTTTCAGTTGGTGGATTACGAAAATGAAAGAAGTTTAATTCTCCTGAGACATTCAAAACCATTAGTACCTCATCATGTCTCAATTTTAGAGTCTTAATACCAAACACTTTCTATGAAAAAAGGGTAAAATGACCATTAGAAACTCTAAATGAGTTCAACACTGAGAATGAATAAAAATGTGCTGCAATCTGGCCCCACAACACATGGAAGGGCCTCACAATACTAAATGAAGCCTTCCAACTATATAAATGTAGCATGAGATGGAAAATTCATACCAAAACAGGGGTTCCTAGCCCAATTTGATTCCCCTCTACCAATTTAGCTATAATGATGAACGTTCCTGATCTTACACCTCCATTAGATTCATAGATTGGAAGCAAATAGACACTTAGCCACTGTTGACGCTCCTTTCGTCACAGAATCTAAAGATCAGAAAAGGGAATATCTGAGCTCAAAGTGATTCAACCTTTGAAGAAAACATCAAAAATTGACAAAGGCATGAACAAAGGATCGACAACAACTGCACCGCGCAAGTTTTATCACTATCGCGCAAGTACACTTGCGTGACAAACTTGGTCGCGCAGGTGACTTGCGCGACCTAAGTGGTAACCGCCTGGTAACCGCCCGGGGTCTTCTCCTGCCTATAAATAGACCTTGTGGGCCCCCCATTTGAGAGGATCTTTTTTCAGAAACTCATATTGAAGCTCCCGACGCCCAAGTCTCTTCTCAAAGATTCCGGAACACTTCTAAGGTAATTTCTTACCTAGAACGGAAGATCTAAAGAGAAAAAGGAAGGCCTAAGTGTTGAAACTTATCAAACACTTGCGCGCCTACTTAATTCCTTCAATATAACTTTCGCGTCCCTCTTCTAGAAGAACCTAAAGAGGATGGTAAAGGGTTTAATAAAGAGTCGCTCAAGCATTTCAATACTGGTTGAAAATCGCGCAAGTACCCCTAATGTCGCGCAAGTATACTTGCGCGACCAATACTTGCGCGCCGCCGCAGGACTTGCGCGCCTTTCAAGACTTGCGCGCCCCTATCTTTTTTGGTGCCTGTCTTCCCCATTTTTACCCCTCTTAAGCCATTTCACCCTTCCTATTCAAGATTCAGTCTTCAAGATACTCTTCAAAGCCATTAATGGCATGATTTCTTGATTTGACATCCTTATCTGAAAGGAATTCTGTGAAATATCTCTCAAAACCTAGTGATTTAAACATCTTTATGTCACCAAAGATTGAGAGTTCATTCAATCAACCTCATCCTTTAAGATGAGAGAATCCTAACCTGGGTCTCCTTTTCAGGAATAATCCCCAGTTATAAAAACCTTTGATCTGGGCATCTTTCTTAATAATAAGCCCCAATCAAGTCCTTTAATCTTGGGCATCCTCCTCAGGAGTAAGCCCCAAACCTTAATCCCTAACCTGGGTCTCCTTTTCAGGAATAAGACTCAGTCATAACCTTGGGCTTCCTTTTCAGGAGTAAGCCCCAAGTCCCCTAACCTAGGCTTCCTTCTCAGGAATAAGTCCTAGTCATAAATCTTGGGCATCCTTCTTAGGAGTAAGCCCCAAGTCTCTTAAAATTTCTCTTAACCAGTCATAATTTACCTTTGATTTGGGTTTTCCTTTTCAGGAGTAAAAACCCAATCATAAGTCCCCTCCTAACTTGGGAATCCTCCTTAGGAGTAAGCCCCAAGATTAGAGTATTCAAATCTCCATGAAGCACATATAACTTTATGGACCCTGTTCATGGATTTTCTCCCTAAAAGTAAATCCTAAACCTTCATCTATCTGGGCAGTCATCCATACATAAGCCCCAAACAAATTCTTATGATTGCATCTTTTATGGCACAATTGTCTAATTTTTTTTACCAATACCTCTTGTTTATCCCACCGAGCATGACTCACGTGAGCTTAGAGTGTAAAAGTAATTATAACATTCATCTTTGAGCCATCAATCATAAACATCATAATCCATAACTCGAACTACGTGGGCTCTGATTCCTTTTCCAAAACAAAGGATACGTAGGTAGCCCATTTATGGGTTCGATCCCAACTTTGAAATAATCTCTGTCCTTCTGAATGACGATAAACTTCAAGTGCCCACTGAGTGGCTTTAAAACCAGCCTGGTCATCATAATGACCAAGAGACTTTTATATAAATGTTTTGAAGGATACCATTGACCAAAGAATCTCTAAACAGATATATATGATTCTCTATTGATGAAAAACCTTGAATACATATAAAAGATTCTCTAAATTTCTTGCATATTTAATCATTGATTGTTAAAACTAAAGGAAAGCACATTTTATACTTGGTAATGTAATAAGGATTCACGAACATAACTTAAATCTATAAAGAGAGTCCTGGAGTAGACAATAATTCCCCTCAAAAAGGTGTGATGAGTCCGACCTCCCATCCTCTCGACCAATGCAAATTCCTAAGCCTCATTAGTCCATAAGCTGATGAGCGCCTATCTTTGGAAAGTAGGTCTAAACGGATGTGGAATCATTGGATGTTTTCGGTTCTACGAACAAACCCGTTAGAAACCGATCGGAACGTTTGAATCTCCCGTCCAGGAGGTCATCCCCGGATTCCGCGCGAAACAAAAATGGTGAACCCGACGTGAATCCTTAACCAAGTTAAAGTGATGTTCTTCTTATCTGTTAGGCCCTTTGGGCCAACAAGGCAATCATTGACATATGATCATCCAAAAAATGCAGTAGCCGGATTCATCTTGATTATGTCTGTTACATGGAACAGGCACTCTTTTTTCAAGATCTTCTACAAAAATGGCTTTCCTTAAATTCACCCCTGTGAATACTGCTGCTGGGAACACCTCTACTGTGAGGTCTGCTGCTGTGAAAACCAATGCTGCTACTCCTGCTGGAACGTCATCCGCTCCGAGGATGACATCACCAACTCAGCGTCTTCAACGCTGTGTTTCTAATGCACTGGTTAAGGAGTACCATCGCAACGGTACTATCCCAACTCTGGAGGCCGCTCGTCAAGCCCTCCAAGTTAACAATTCTACCTGGTCGTCCGGACAACGGCGACCAGCAATCAAGAAGCAGGCGGTGCTGACTACCGTCTCCAACCGTTTCGGGTCGTTATCCCCAGAACGCAATTTCCATTCACTCCCTTATTCCGAGGAAGTGAATGAGCAGGTCCCTCAGGGCCTTAATTCAAAAAGACAGGAGTCCTTCTCAAGGGCTCCCATCAACAATCGCCGCCAGACTCGTGCGGTAGTGCGCCCTCAACATGATGAGGGTACCGACTCCAGGCATTCAGCTCAGGTTCCTCGAACCCGAGCAGGCAAGATGAACCGCCAGAGACGGAATCCGGTTAATAATAGGCAGGTTGTCATCCCTGCCATCTCTGGAGAAGTCCACCAACCTAACATGGTGGCAAACAACGAACAGGCACACACACCTGCCCATTTTAATTCAGCTGTCCAGCAGACTCGTCTGGCAGCATCAAGCCGATCCCGCCAGGCAATTCTGGCGGAGTACCATAGGCAGGAACATACACCTGCTTATACATCACCAGTTAGTCAGCAGGCTCGTCTGACTACATATGATGGATCTCGTCAACCGCGTTTGGCGAAGTGTAATCAGCAGGCACATACACCTGCTAATACTAATCAAGCCTACCAACTGTCTCGCTTGGTAGCGCACGGAGAAGTCAGTCGGAAAGCCCCGACGACAAACAGGAGGCAGACTAAAATCTCTGCCTCCACACTTGAGTACTGTCAGAATTCACTGACAGGAAAAGGAGGACAGGAGCAGGCACATACACCTCCTCCAAGCCCGGAATGGACGTATATCCCTGTTCCGGCGGCTGAAGTCACCAAACATATTTTGTCAATGGTGAAAGAGCAGAAGAAAATTCCTGCTCATATTCTGGATGCTTGCCAGGATATCATAACAGCTTCAGCATCATCTCAGGGACAGACACATAAATCTATCCCTAGCAGTAGAGTGACACATCAACAATTCACTCCGGAACAGACACACACATCTGTTCCAGTCCAAGAGGGTTATGGGGCATACTCCCCCATATCATACGGACAACCAAGTCAGGCACATACACCTGATTTGAGCGATGATTGTCAGCCTAACCTGACCATCTTTCCTGATCAGGCACATACACCTGCTCAGAGCAATCACTTTCGTCATCAAGTGGTTTCTAAAGCGAGTAAGAAGGCATCTAAGAAAATGATCCGCCCAGCACAGTCAGGAGATCAAAGGCCAATCTGCAACAAGGCCTTGCTCGATGCTGGAGTTCTTGAAGCCCTCAGACATTTATCTGTCGAAATTCAAGATTCTACTCCCTCAGTTCCCAAAAACAGGAACATTAATCCCGAAGGTCTTCAACAGACACTTCCTCATGAAAACTTGCTTCATGAAAATTCGGTCAATCTTGAAGTTTCTTCTTCAGATGAGAGCCACAGGAACCCTTTGTGTGGTCAGAAGGCCAAGGAGCAAGAGATTTCACCTTTTGCTGTAACCCATCATGATGGTCCTCCTCATGGTGATGAACTTCGCTGCGAAAGTCCTCTCCGCAGTAGTGATTCACGTTGTCTCGAAAATTCTTCAGAAGGAAATGTAGCGACGAGAAAGCCCTCCTATCTCGAGGCACTTGCAAACGTAAAACCAGTCATGTCTGATGCTTTACTATCGGCAGGTGAAACTCTTTCTCCATCAGAAGATAGCCTGGGGTTCAGGTTATTCTCCGAACCTTCCCTGGGTCATTCATCTTCCATCATGAATAGTGATTCCTCTACCAATCTTGTTGAATCCGATGAAGCAACAAGGAAACACCAACTCTGGTCCAAACATGTAGAAGAATCTTCATTTAATGATAAAGAGGAAATGCTGAACATGAGGAAAAAACTGGCAAAAGGTGAAGTACCAGTCATGTTTTGGCCTTTGGCTGACTCCCAGTACAACATTCCAAAGATGTTGACGGATGATGGAATCCATGATATTCGTCTCAACATATGTAAAACTCTTTGTCAATTAAAGAAGAAGGTATTATCTTACGATGAATATGAAAATCATCTTAAGATAATAGAAGGGTTACAACGCCTGATTGATTTGGCATCTCTATCAGTCTCTCGGTATCCGAAGGCTGAAAAGCAACAGAGAACCCTTCAACGTTCATGCCTTGGTGCACTAAGAAGATTGCGTCAGTTAATTTCCAATGCTCCATCTAATGTTCATATCAGAGGATGGGGTGTTCACGGAGCACTACATTTCACAGTGCTTTCCGGTCAGCAGAGCCCGCCGAAAATGGTCTCATGCAATGTTATTGCCCATGGCCGGCCACAGTCAATGGGCTTTGTTCATAATCAAAAGCTTGCTCGAGATCAAGCTTCAACTAGTTCCTCTCAAAGTCAAGTATATAGAGAACAGGTTGTTGAATTGCTCCTACATCAAGAAGGCGAGAATATTGCACAAGCCTCTCGTCTGGAGCAAACACGTCATCAAATGACAGAAGTTTCGGAAATCATCCAACGGTCTGTTGAACCAGGTGATAAAAGTGGATACAGGTTAATGCATCCAGCTAATTTCCGAACTAAGATTCTCAAGATCAAGAGATATTTTAAAAAGATCTCAGACATAGCATGTAAAGAGACACCCCAGCTTGCCAGACTGGGGACTTCTCTAACCCAACCCTCAGAATCAACGAATGGGATTCGAGGAGTTGAGCGGAAGCAACAGGAACACCCCCAGTCCACTGGACTGGGGACTTTTTCAAATCTTCAATCCCTCCCTCAGAGAAAGTCAGTATTCTTTCGATTAGGTAATAAGCCTCAAGAGGAACGAAGAGCCAAGATGTCAGAAGATTCTCTCCAAGTGACGGTTCTCCAAGAAATTCCTGAGGGATCAAGTCAACGGAATGCCATGTCTTATCATTGACATAGAAGGAGAAAATATCACAGAAAAGCTGATAGAAAGGATTCCATGCAATATGCATCCATTAATGTCATCACTGCCGTTGCTGCTGATTCAACAGATGAGGCTCAATCAGAGGGATCAGACGAAGAGGTTCCTGCTCAAGAAGTCGCGCACACAGACCTAAATGAAGAAGGTGTGCGCACACGTAATCAAAGGCTTACCCAAAATCTGGGTATTCCTTCAAGTAACCCACTTCCCCCTCTCCGAAAAGGATCCAATAAGGGGAAAGGAAAGAATCGGGTTACTTCTCACCCTTCCTCTGAAGGAGGCCAATCGCTATCATTAGAGCAAAGCTTTGCACAACAGGAGGAAGAAATGAAAGAATTAAGAAGGTTGAATGCAGAACTACTCCAGAATAGTCTTCTTCTTAAGAATGCTGAAGTCCGACAGCCGAAGGAATTTGTTGTAACTACTGAGATGGATCAAGAATATCCTCCTTTATCAGTACACCCACAGAGGTCTAATCCTACGGGTCAAACGCAACAACGGTTGGCAGCACTACCATTAGTTGCAGCACCAACCTCCAGGGCTGTCCAAGCTCTATTCATTGCACCTACCCAAAACCAAGTTCAACCTGACGTTTCTCAAAAGTTAATAACTACTATTGAGTTATTAATAGCTCGGTTAGAAACTATGGAAGGGAAACGGGCGCAAGTTCAACCTGAAAAGAAAGTTTACCCTGAATGGGTAGATTCAATTTCTCCTCCATCCAGTTTTGGAAACCCTATTTTCCCTACTTTCAATGGATCAGGCGACCCTGAACAACATTTGACGCATTACGTGTTTTGTTGTGATCCTATGATGGGAACTCCAGAGCAACAAGAAGCAGTGAAACTCAGATGCTTCGTGCGAACCTTGCAAGGACCAGCTTTTGTCTGGTATACAAGCTTGCAATCTCGGTCAGTCATCGGATGGGAGGATCTTCGTCAAAAATTCCTTCTTCATTTTAGCTCAACTTTGCCAAAAACGACATTTTTCGATCTTACAAACTGCAAGCAAAGGGAGAATGAAAGAGTCTCTGATTTCATTGCTCGTTGGAAGGGATTAACGTATTCCTTGAGTTTATCACTCCATCAGGAGGAATTGTTGCCAATCTGTGTGGAAAATTTGCGTGACGAATTACGCACGCCATTGATCCCTGTGAAATACACAGGAGGGTTTCGAGACATTACTTCAATCGCTCAACAGATTGAAGATTCCCTTATGCAGGCTAAGGTTAAATCTCGTGTAATTCCATCAGCTCCAGGAAGAAGAATGGGTAAAGTAGAAACTGCTACAGTTATGCTTAAACAGGCACCTGTACCTATTTCTACTTCAAAACCTTCATCTTCTCGAAGGGCTCCACCTCCTGAACGCCAACAACAAAGGCTGTTTCGTCCAAATGATCAAAAAGATCAACGACGAAAACAATTTGAGGATATGAAGAGTAAAACATACTCTTTCCGAAGTGAGGAAGTTCCTGGTTACTTCATTTCAGCTCTGGAAAATAATTTGGTTCAATTACCATTGCCGAAGAGACCAAACAAGGAAGGAGATGAAGACCGTCCCAATTATTGTCCCTTTCATCAAATGTTGGGACATCCCATCCAGGAGTGTTTTGTCTTTAAAGACCTCCTACAAAAGATGGTCGACTTGGGACAAGTCAAATTGAAGGGTTCTTCAGCTCATGTAGCGTGTATTACCGCTACAGATCCAGAGGAAGGAGGCGAGTGACAGGAAGTCAAAAGCAAAACTGTGAAAAAATATGATGATTGGATGGTCAGAAAGACAATCAATTGGACCCATTCCATTTTGCGAACACAATTGAAGAATCCAATTGTGTCTCCTACAAAAGCTGCAGTAAAGCCTCCATCAAAGGACAAATCCTCAAAAGGGCAGCGCAATTCAAAGAAGAAAGAAGAATCAGGAGAAGATGAGTATGTATCAAAGCCTAAATTGTCTTTGACTCTGGCAGATTTCATGCCATCTACTTCAAAGCCACGGGCACCGTCCCACCAAACGGCACAGCCTAAACAGGCTAACCAGGCAGAGTCTTTATCAGACGAAGAGTTAATCTTTGGTTCTGTGAATATGATTCAATTAACAGATTCATATTCCAGTCTTCATGAGCCTGAATTCCCTGTATCAAATAAAGGAACCCGAGGAAGTTCTAGAGGTTCAGGATATAGGGGAAGACGTGGATCTTTCCGAAGCCACTACTCTAATTCTACCCTTGCTAGCACTGTATATGCAGCAGAAACTCGTGGTAGAGCCCTTCAGCGAGCTCAAAATGAACAAGCAAGTTCTTCTGCCAATGGCCAACTCAGCTTCGGCACAGTTATTTTGGAAGACCGATTAAAGGTTCCATCTTCTTTATCTCAGCATGTAAATGGATCTAATCAGTCTAATTTTCCAAAACCAAAGATGTTTCCAACTTCAATACAAGATGCATCAGCTTCCAAAGCATCTGCTTTAAGGTACCTGCTAAACCGCATATTCCTATTGGGAAACGCAGGCCTCTAGATCAAAAGTATGATATATTGAAACAATTGGCCCAAGTACCAGCCAAATTATCAATTTTGGATGCTTTGAATCTATCAAAAGATCTTCGGGAAGCACTCATCGAAGCTTTGTCAAGTCCTCAGGAGTTTGAAGCTGAAATTGCTGCGGCTGAAATTTATCACATAGAGAATAATCCTGCAGAATGTCATGCAGTGATATCTTTTACTGATAAAGATGAAGATGATGTTGTGCATGGGCAAATAAAACCTTTGTACCTATCTGGCAAATTCAATGGTATAGATGTTCGAAGAGCTTTTATTGACAATGGTTCAGGAGTCAACCTCATGCCCATTCGTACACTTCGTCGATTGGGCCTCACAGAATCTGATTTATCTCCTTCTACCATGATGTTGCAAGGATATGATAAAAATGAACAAGAACCACTGGGAGAAGTTACACTCAGAACTCAGTTTGGAGATCTTGTTTCCAATTCGGATTTTATGATTGTTGATCAGGACTCAGCTTTCAATATCTTGCTTGGAAGACCCTGGTTACATCAGCATGCAGCTATTCCGTCATCATACCATCAATGTCTCAAATACTGTTTCGATGGTCAAGTTGGAACATTGTATGGTGATAAGGCCTCGTTCAAAACATGTGAGTCTCAATACATTGAGGCAGAATTTTATCACATGAAGGGAAGAGAAAATCTACAATAAAGGAAATTACCAAAGTTAATGCTCCATATGGTTTCGAAAAAATTCCAATAAATCCATTTTCACATGTGAGTACAGATTATGTGTTACCTATCAGTGAAATTGACAAAATAGGCCCAAATCAAAATACTCTTATGGAAAGATCCATAATGTCAATTACGGCAATCGAGCCAGACAACATGGGAGAAATTGGTAAATTACCAAGCAGTGATGAAAGCATAAGTGGTGACGTTTTCATTTCGTCTGCTGAAATCCATCAAGTCTATACTTCGCTAATCAGGCCAGAAGAAGTTATGGCAACACCAGAGGTGAATGTTGATGTCGATTCTCAATCCATCATCTCCTCTTTATTTCCCAAAGAAGACCCTTTTTCATCAATAGGGTCGGAAATGGAAGCTTCTTCTTCAAAATGTGAAAATTTTGACATCTCTTATGATCATGAGAATTTCGTTTTTTCATCTACATTGCAAGTAGAAACGGAAGAAATAACACATGATGAAGAGGAAGAGGAAGATCTTAGAGATGCTCCTCCAGCATTTGAAGAGGGTATCTCTACCACTGTGGATGAACTCAGAGAAGTAAATCTGGGTACAGAGAAAGATCCACGCCCCACTTTAATTAGTGCGGCCATGATCCTTGAAGAACAAGAGATGTATATTTATTTTCTAAAGCAAAATAAAGATATTTTTTCTTGGAATTATACAGAGATGCCTGGCCTTGATCCTGATGTTGCCACCCATCATTTGGGTTTTCCAAAAGAACATCGAGGATTCAAGAAAGCCGCGAGAAGAACACACCCAACCTATGCTTCCAAAATCGAGGCTGAAGTGGATAAGCTTATCAAATCTAACTTCGTCAGAGAAGTTCAATATCCCAAGTGGTTGGCTAATATTGTCCCAGTAAAGAAAAAGAACGGACAAATTAAGGTTTGCATCGATTTCAGAGATCTTAATCGGTATTGTCCCAAAGATGATTTTCCAGTTCCGATTACAGAACTCTTAATTGATGCGACAACTGGCTATGAAGTACTTTCTTTCATGGATGGATATTCTGGATATAATCAGATCCGAAAGGCCCCAGAAGATGAGGAATATACAGCCTTCAGAGCTCCTCAAGGTGTGTTTTGTTACCGGGTGATGCCCTTTGGTTTAAAGAATGCAGGTGCAACATATCAACGCGCCATGCATCGTATCTTCAAACCATTTCTAGGGAAATTTGTTGAATGCTATGTAGATGATTTGGTGGTTAAATCCAAACAACGTTTTGATCACTTGGCTGATTTGGAAATCATATTCCACAAGCTTCGACAACATAATTTGAAGATGAACCCCTTAAAATGTGCTTTTGGGGTAACCTCAGGAAAATTCCTCGGCTTTGTTGTACGCCATCGTGGTATTGAAGTCGATCCTGAGAAGACCAAATCAATACTTGGTACGTCACCTCCTCAGAATTTGAAAGAATTAAGAGGAATTCAAGGACACTTAGCCTATATTCGGCGTTTCATCGCCAATTTGGCAGGCAAAAGTTTACCTTTTACCAAATTATTGAAGAAAGGAGTCACTTACCAGTGGACTAAAGAATGTCAAGAAGCATTTGATGTTCTCAAGAAATACCTCTTAAGTCCACCAGTACTCATGCCACCTGTTGAGGGTAGGCCTCTTATCCTCTATGTGACAACTTTAGAGCGATCATTGGGTGCCTTTCTCGCTCAAAAGAATGATGCTGGGAATGAAAATAGTCTCTACTATCTCAGTAGAACTATGCTTGAAGCAGAAACCCGGTATTCGAGTATTGAAAAATGCTACCTAGCATTAATCTTTGCAGTTCAGAAACTGAGACACTACCTGCAACATCACGAGGTCCAATTGGTATCTCGTAATAATCCACTCAAATTCATCCTTAGTCGTCCAATGCTTACAGGACGTCTGGCAATGTGGGCGGTTATTTTACAGCAGTTCGACATCCAGTATGTGTCTCAAAAGGCAATTAAGGGCCAAGCTCTGGCTGATTTCCTGGCTGAACACCCTTCAGTGGAAGACACATATTCAGATATCGAACTCCCTGATGAGGAAGTTTTTTCTATTCAAGAGAGTCCTCAAAAATGGGAAATGTATTTTGATGGTGCTTCTAGAAGTCCAACAGGGAAGAAAATGGAAAATCCTAAATTCAACAAAGTTGGTTTAGGAATTGTGCTCATTTCTCCAGATAAGGCAGTGTTACCTTATTCCTTTTTGTTGTGGGAAGGTGGTACCAATAATGAAGCTGAATACCAAGCTCTCATTGCAGGCTTGGAGTTAGCGCTTCAAGCACAAGTGAATCACTTAAAGGTGAAAGGTGATTCAGACCTGGTAATCAAACAAATCAATGGGGATTATGCCATCAGAAAAGAAGAATTAATCCCTTTGTATGATTACGTCAGAGATTTAATGTCGGAATTCCCTACAGAACCGACATTTTCTTATGTCCCAAGATCACAAAATGCTCAAGCTGATGCACTGGCTAATATAGCCACAGCTTTAGCAGATCCAAATAGGGACGAGACAACCATCTGTATTGCCCACCGTCGTGCAATTTCACCTTATGTTCAAGTCAGAACAGAGGAAATTAATGAAATTAGTCCCATTCCTGAACCATATGGTCATACTACAGGATGGATGTCACCTATCAGGGAATACCTTCAAAATGGAACACTTCCACCTGATAGAGCCAAGAGAGAACAAATTCGGCGACGTGTGGTCAATTTTACTCTTTATGATGGTCCAAACCACCTCGAGAAAATTCTCTACAAACGTGGTTTTGATGGAGTTCTCTTCAGATGTATTGATGGTGAAGAGACAATGGCTGTCATAAAAGAAGTGCATGCAGGAGTCTGTGGTGCCCACCAGTCTGGACATAGATTGTCTGATCAAATTCGAAGGCTTGGATACTTCTGGCCTTCAATGATACAAGATTGTGTTAATTTCACAAAGAAGTGTCATTCATGCCAAGTATATTCCAACTTCATTCATCAACCTCCAGAGTTGTTTCATACAGCTAAATACTCATGGACATTTTCCACATGGGGAATGGATGTGGTAGGACCTTACCCTTCAGCTACGGCCAAGCAGTTTAAGTACATTCTTACTGTTACTGATTTCTTTTCCAAATGGGCAGAGGCAGTACCTCTCAAAGAAGTCAGTTCTAAATGCATTGTTTGCTTCATCAAGTCTAACATCATTACTAGATTTGGTGTCCCTCATACCATATTGACGGACAACGGCACTAACTTCTGTTCTTCTGAGAGAAAGAAATTGTATCAAGAATACAACATTAAGTCCAACCATTCATCTCGATATCATGCAGCGGCTAATGGCCAGATAGAGGCCTTCAACAAGACTCTTTCAAATATACTGCAAAAGATGGTGGATAAAGATAAGAGGTCATGGCCTGATAAACTCTATCATGCTTTATGGGCTTATCGGACTACCACTCGCAATGCAACGCGGTCTACTCCATATTCATTGGTATATGGAACAGAAGCAGTCTTGCCAATTGAAGTTCAATTTCCCTCACTCAGAATAGCCATTTGTGATCAGTTATCAACAGATGAGAAATCCCAAAAGCGATTGAATGAATTGGAACAGTTAGATGAGAAAAGATTGTGCACTTTGCACCACTTGGAAATCTATCAGAATCGAATAGCACGAGCTTTTAACAAAAAAGTTCGTCTTCGTTCAATCATTCAGGGAGAATTGGTATTGGTTCTCAGAACACCAATGATACCAGGAAAGAAGCCTCCCAAGCTTGAACCAAAATGGGAGGGACCTTATTCAATACATAAGGTCTACTCCAATGGAGCGTATTCTCTGATTTCAATGGATGGAGAACACATCACGACTCCAACTAATGCCAGATTTCTGAAGAAGTATTTTGTATAAACACAAAATATTGTTCCCAGAACCAAGACTCTTACATTTAGTTCATATAGCAATAGTCCAGTATGACCTTAAACTGCAACTTCGTCCAACATGACGTTAAACTGTGTCACCTTCAATGTCCTACATGACATTAAACTGTATAATGTCCTATCTACATGACATTAAACTGTACAGAAGTTCCTTATTTGTCCGAGATGACATTAAACTATATTGTGTCCTAGCAACATGACATTAAACTGTGTGGCACTTCCAACGTCCAGCATGACGATAAACTGTAAAAAGTCCCCAGAACTGATATCCTCATATTGGTTCACCTTAGTCCTAGCTACATGACTTTAAACTGTACAGCACCAGTTTGTCCTTGCTATATGACGTTAAACTATACAACAATGGTCCAGTATGACTTTAAACTGCAACTTCGTCCCACACGACATTAAACTGTGAAAAAATTCCATGAACCGTCCAGCATGACCCTAAACTGCATCATCCCTGGTCCATGTATATGACCATAAAGTATTTGCAAATATGTCCAGCAAGACGTTAAACTGTGACGTCCTAACTACATGAAGCTAAACTGTATAAAAGTCCCTCACGTCCGGAAAGACGTTAAACTATATAATCATCAAAAGTCCAGCAGGACATTAAAACTGCACAATCCCCCTTTCGTCCAATATGACGTTAAACTGTATTGTCCCCATCGTCCTAACTACATGATGCTAAACTATACAGAAAGTCCTTGATATGTCTTACATGACATTAAACTGTGCATCGTTAAGTTTGTTATTACCTCTTGTTTCTCACACCGAGTATGACTCACGTGAGCTTAGAGCGAACATCAACCATAACACTCCCTTTGGGCCACTAACCATGTGTAAGTCCCAACAACATTTTTTTTAGATCATTGTCCACAAGAACAACTTGGTCATTAATTCATTCATTAATTGAACTACACGGACTTTGATCCTTGCCCTCCAGGCTGGGTATGTAGGAAACCTCTCAGGGTTCAAGCCCAAAGAACAATCTCTTCACATTGGTTCACCACCATCTCATATGATGATGATTTGTGAAACCACCCCTGGAATCAATATCTTTACATTGATTCACTTTCGTCCTTGTTATATGATGTTAAACTATACAACACTTTTGTCCGGTACGACAATAAACTACAATATTCTTTGATTTCCTCATTTGAGAAAGAACCATTATTAACATTGATTCTTTTTCAATCATGGTTTTCATTTTCAAAAGACTACGTACATACATGGTAATGCCTAAACTTTTTATTTTAGGTTAAAACCATCATTGCACTAAAGTCCCCTTTTCACCCTTCACATGTACGAACAAAATTTGTACAAAGGGTAGTTCTAGAACTACGTGGACTTGATTCCCATCCTTATGGGATACGTAGGAACATTCGAGTGTCCCTCGAATCCAGTCCCAAGTCTTTTGGGCCTAACCCCAAATTTCACTTTCAGTCCCTTGGCTGAAAAGTCTTCATGAAAACACACATTGTGTATTCATTATTATGGTCCGAATTATATGACCTTAAACTAAGATCACTCATACTTTCGTCCTGCACGACGTTAAACTACATTTCAAGAACTACGTATGGCTTGATTCTCATTCTTATGAGATACGTAGTGAAGTCCAAAATTTCAATTTAGGACCCAGCCACAACATGATTATGGTTATCATTGACCTATGTATCTCTATATACATTGGACAATACCCATCATTATGTGTTATAATCCTAACCTTAAATATTTTCAGATCTTCATAACCCTTTTCATGACTTCTAGTCACAAAAATGTCAAACTTCTGAGAATTCTTTTGCCTGACTATGCAGCACATGCCCATAGGTGGCCCTGCGTAAACAGTCCACATAACAGACTTGTCAGCCAAAAGATGCTATTTTATTTGACTATGTAGCCAATGCCCATAGGTGGCCCTGCATATTTCAACCCCTAACGGGTTTTGTTAAATAATGGTAACTTCATTCTTGGGAAGAATGCCTCTTTTGTCGTTATTTGTCTTAAACGACAGTATGTAGGGATCCGCAAAAAATAGCCATCCTTAACATATTTGTCCCATATCCTTTTTCATGATCTGAAAGTATTCAAGTATACGGTTTATTCTTCTTCCCTACGTTTGGGTCAAACCTTCGTAGGAGTGATATTCATCCAGTTCTTCGATATTCTTGTTCGGAAATATCTTCTCCATATTCAAGTACCTCTTTCCATACAACAAACTCTATACTTTAGAAAATTTGAATCTCCATAAACTTTCACTGGCTTTTAGCACTAAGAAAGTAAATTTCTGGGAGTTCTTTTTCCTGACTATGCAGCACGTGCCCATAGGTGGCCTTGCATAAACAGTCCACATAACAGACTTGTCAGCCAAAAGATGCTATTTATTTGACCATGCAGCCAATGCCCATAGGTGGCCCTGCATATTTCAACCCCCTAACGGGTTTTGGTTAAATAATAGTAACTTCATTCTTGGAAACTACTTCTTCTAATGTCTTTTAGCTCTTTTTCATATCATTCCTCAGATTCAAATATTCTTAATACATAGTTTACATTTTTTCCCTCATACATGAGTATGGTAATATGTTTTCAGATAAATTGTCAAGGAATTGAATCCATTTTTAATCCATTTCGGTCAAAGCTATTTCGACCTTAAACATTAGCCCCTTTATGTCCGGCATGCATGACTTTAAACTGCCCACAAAAGATAAAGGAACTCTGAATAAAAGTCAAGTTCCAGCACACTTGCGCACTACCCTCTGTGCCCTAAAGTCTTGCGCCCCCCTTTTCCTTTGGATGGATTCAATTTCCTCAGAGTCAAATCCTCATTTCTTTCCGGATCCAACTCTGAGGGGGGACTTTTGTTGACGCTCCATTCGTCACAGAATCTAAAGATCGGAAAAGGGAATATCTGAGCTCAAAGTGATTCAACCTTTGAAGAAAACATCAAAAATCGACAAAGGCATGAACAAAGGATCGACAACAACTGCACCGCGCAAGTTTTATCACTGTCGCGCATGTACACTTGCGCGACACACTTGGTCGCGCAGGTGACTTGCGCGACCTAAGTGGTAACCGCCTGGTAACCGCCCGGGGTCTTCTCCTACCTATAAATAGACCCTGTGGGCCCCCCATTTGAGAGGATCTTTTTTCAGAAACTCGGATTGAAGCTCCCGACGCCCAAGTCTCTTCTCAAAGCTTCCGGAACACTTCTAAGGTAATTTCTTACCTAGAACGGAAGATCTAAGGAGAAAAAGGAAGGCCTAAGTGTTGAAACTTATCAAACACTTGCGCGCCTACTTAATTCCTTCAATATAACTTGCGCGTCCCTCTTCTAGAAGAACCTCAAGAGGATGGTAAAGGGTTTAATAAAGAGTCGCTCAAGCATTTCAATACTGGTTGAAAATCGCTCAAGTACCCCTAATGTCGCGCAAGTATACTTGCACGACCAATACTTGCGCGCCGCCGCAGGACTTGCGCGCCTTTCAAGACTTGCGCGCCCCTATCTTTTTGGGTGCCCGTCTTGCCCATTTTTACCCCTATTAAGCCATTTCACCCTTCCTATTCAAGATTCAGTCTTCAAGATACTCTTCAAAGCCATTTATGGCATGATTTCTTGATTTGACATCCTTATCTGAAAGGAATTCTGTGAAATATCTCTCAAAACCTAGTGATTTAAACATCTTTATGTCACCAAAGATTGAGAGTTCATTCATTCAACCTCATCCTTTAAGATGAGAGAATCCTAACCTGGGTCTCCTTTTCAGGAATAATCCCCAGTTATAAAAACCTTTGATCTGGGCATCTTTCTTAAGAATAAGCCCCAATCAAGTCCTTTAATCTTGGGCATCCTCCTCAGGAGTAAGCCCAAAACCTTAATCCCTAACCTGGGTCTCCTTTTCAGGAATAAGACTCAGTCATAACCTTGGGCTTCCTTTTCATGAGTAAGCCCCAAGTCCCCTAACCTAGGCTTCCTTCTCAGGAATAAGTCCTAGTCATAAATCTTGGGCATCCTTCTTAGGAGTAAGCCCCAAGTCTCTTAAAATTTCTCTTAACCAGTCATAATTTACCTTTGATTTGGGTTTTCCTTTTCAGGAGTAAAAACCCAATCATAAGTCCCCTCCTAACTTGGGAATCCTCCTTAGGAGTAAGCCCCAAGATTAGAGTATTCAAATCTCCATGAAGCACATATAACTTTATGGACCCTGTTCATGGATTTTCTCACTAAAAGTAAATCCTAAACCTTCATCTATCTGGGTAGTCATCCATACATAAGCCCCAAACAAATTCTTATGATTGCATCTTTTATGGCACAATTGTCTAAATTTTTTACCAATACCTCTTGTTTCTCACACCGAGCATGACTCACGTGAGCTTAGAGTGTAAAAGTAATTATAACATTCATCTTTGAGCCATCAATCATAAACATCATAATCCATAACTCAAACTACGTGGGCTCTGATTCCTTTTCCAAAACAAAGGATACGTAGGTAGCCCATTTATGGGTTCGATCCCAACTTTGAAATAATCTCTGTCCTTCTGAATGACGATAAACTTCAAGTGCCCCACTGAGTGGCTTTAAAACCAGCCTGGTCATCATAATGACCAAGAGACTTTTATATAAATGTTTTGAAGGATACCATTGACCAAAGAATCTCTAAACAGATATAGATGATTCTCTATTGATGAAAAACCTTGAATACATATAAAAGATTCTCTAAATTTCTTGCATATTTAATCATTGATTGTTAAAACTAAAGGAAAGCACATTTTATACTTGGTAATGTAATAAGGATTCACGAACATAACTTAAATCTATAAAGAGAGTCACGGAGTAGACAATAATTCCCCTCAAAAAGGTGTGATGAGTCCGACCTCCCATCCTCTCGACCAATGCAAATTCCTAAGCCTCATTAGTCCATAAGCTGATGAGCGCCTATCTTTGGAAAGTAGGTCTAAACGGATGTGGAATCATTGGATGTTTCCGGTTCTACGAACAAACCCGTTAGAAACCGATCGGAACGTTTGAATCTCCCGTCCAGGAGGTCATCCCCGGATTCCGCGCGAAACAGCCACATAGCAAAGAAGGCTGCTAAGTGTACTTTTGCATACATATCAGGTTTGAATTTATAACCCATGTGCTTGTAATCACCTCTTTCCAGTGTAGGCCAATATGTGCCTGAACTGCCTCGGTTATCGGAGGAAGGGCAAACATTAGGACATCCACAGGTTGGATCTTCCTCTATTGTTGGTTCTAATAAGGCTTCCATCCACACTCTAGCATGAATATATTTCTTATCCTTGGGTAAATTCTTTGATATCTTAAATAATTCATGGGCCAGTGGTGGTGTTCTAGTAACATCATTCCATTTTGAAGTAAGCGGGATGAATTCATCATACATTTCCCCAAGAATAGGAATTACAGTAATTTGGTAAATGTCCTAGAGACAAATACCAACTTCACCATGCATCAAATGAAAGGAATTTGTTTGTAGACTCTATTGGATCAATAATTCAGGAATGAATTCTATTTTTTAAGCATAAGTTTTCCCCATCCATACAGTTCCATAGATATGAACAACTGATAACTCTTTTCTGAATTCTGTACAAGTCCGACATACAAAAAATGCCCACATTCACTCGGGTTTAACACCCCCTCCAGAACGAAGGTCCCAGTAAACTTTCCAACCATTAGATTGATCTGTTTGAGTAGCCCGAAAAGTGGAATCAGAAAAATGTGGTCTTGGCTCTACAACATGATCCTTCATTTCCAAAGAGTAGCCACTATGATGAAGGATGAAAACAATAGGGAGCATTTCTTTTTGTATCGGAACCCCCCGTGCACTAATATTCATGCTGTTGCAGTTGGATTACTGATGAAACCAATTCTTTGGAAAGTACTTTTTAACAGATGGAACATCGGTGTCTTGAAAAATTCCATACTCGTACAGGGGTATGTATGGACTTTGTGGATAATCACGTTGGTACAGAATTAGACCCTTCCATAGCCCAGGAAGAGTACTCTCAACAATGTCAGAATAGTGTGGCCCAACGATCCTCATCATTTCGTTCTGAAGAAACATATCTTCTTCAGTATGGGTCATCAAATGAGTCATTATTTCCTACAAAAATTAATTATCAAACTTTCAAGTCAAGTTTTAATGAATAAAGTGAAAAATGTTGGAAAATACACTATTCACATAGGTCCTTCGATGAGGTCCTTCGACAAGGTCATTCAATGAGGTCATTTGCGTAGTTCCTTCGGAAATGTTCCTAGCATAACTCTATTAGGTCATTCCTTCTGGTGTAGCTCAATCATGTAAACAATTTTACCTTGAAGAAATTTCAAGAGAATTACATGAGAGCACAATTTGATATAGCTGGGTAAATGAGCTATGCAAGGAGAGCTCTAAATTTTGAGAAACCACAGTTGAAGAAAAAAATCACAAAAGGTTGAGACCTATTTATAAGAAACAGAAGGCCTACATGTCATACCTATGCACCATAGCTGCGCACCAGATCTACCCGACATATCTTCATGAAGAACTTGCGCAACACAAATTGTGCAATTCATTAATCCATCATGATCTTTTTCCCAGACTTTCACCTCAAGAATTAACCCTCTTTGAATATTTCAGATTCAATCCTAAGGGGGGGTGTATTTTTTGACACTCCTTAAAAAGATTCAAAGATTATAAAGGAAACATCAAAAAATACTCCCATACTCTACGCAATGTAGTAACATCCAGCAACATCATGAACGAGCTACACATGTGAGCTTCATGAAAGAGCTACGCAGCCGAGCTTCGTGAACCAGCTACGTGTCCAACCTACGCACGTGAAGATTTGGGATGCCTCTACGTGGAGAACCGGTGCAGTGATGCTACGTGAGATACATACGTGGTCAATGTTTCTTCATCCAGGCCCATCTGTGCCTATAAATAAGGCCCTTGGTCTCCCCATTTTCGGACTAAATAAAAGTGAATAATTCTCTGAATCTCCCGTTGCATAGATCCTTCTCCTAGATCACTCAAATTGTCTGAGGTAGTTCACTAAACTACAAAATAAGGGATAATTAAAGGGGATATGCATGTTTTGAAATTCTTCACATTCTCTTTATTCCTCATCCATACCTACATGCTATACCTGCGCGGCAGATCTATGCATCATACATGTGCAATAGGGAAACACGGAGTACTTACGTGACACACCTTCATGAGGTACCCATGAGACCATTTCAAATACCCTTCATTAAATCCTTTCATAGTGGGGTATCTCTTTTCTTGGTTCCCTTATTAGAAAGGGGCTTAGTTAAAGCCTCCCCCAAAATCTCATGACTTCTCCGACCTTTGGGTAAGGAACATAAGTGTGTCTCTTATTTGGGTTTGTATTTCTGAAGTCAGAAGTTTCCCACATTTGTTTCATGATGGGGTTAATATTAATGGAATGTTTGTGGGTTTGTATATCTACAGTCACACATAATTTTCTCCCAGAAACAGTTTTGAGAAGTTCACGGTTTGGAAGATGGTGGGCTTTCAGCCTTGCCCTTTTCAAAGAGGTGACCCGGGACCTTAGGTCTCTAATAGGGAAGGTACACTTCGCACTTACCATTCCGCGCATGTATATGAAAAGTCTCCCTCCCCTACCAGAACAAATTTTAGGGCATCCATACTGGTATAATCTCCTCACCTTCACCTCTTTTTCCTTACATTGGACCCTTGTCCAATGTAAATAGAATAGAGGGAAGGCTCGTCGCCTCACCCTCTTCCACTGTCAACACGCCTTCTTCCATCAGCATGGTGTAAAAATTTAGATGTTTGAATTTCATTGTGGAATCTTGCACATCCTCTTGTTTCTCACACCGATCATGACTCACGTGGGCTTAGAGATATGTGATGGTTGAAACATATTCACAAACACTCACTGGAATGAACTAAAAGAACCCTGATTCCTGTTCAAGATAGGATACATAGGATTCCCTTTCAGGGCCCGAGATCAGTAGATATACTCCTTAGAAATCCAAAATTAAATTCCCCAATTTGGGCATCCTCCTTAGAAAATAATCCCCAAATTCAATCCTCAAATCATCAGGGAATCATTTTTCAGAAAGTAAGCCCAAACTCATCTCTCTTAGAAGACTATACTCTCCTATGATACACATCTAACTACGTGGGAATTGATTCCCATCCATATGGGATACGTAGGAAGCCTCCTTGAGGTAAAAACCCAACACATCAAATCAACCCTATTATCTTTGGGCCATATTACCTAGAGGATATGATCCTAACTGGAAACCTATATCCTTTCCAAAGTTCCTTTGGCTGCTTGAGCATAAGTTCAACACTAAGTTTCATCTAATAACCTTCCACTGAGAGGTCTATATCACATGACCTTAAAAGGTATTCTGTGTCCTATTAAGCTTCATCGAACTATGAGGGTTCAGAGTCCTTTCACAAGGATATGTAGGTAGCCCATTTTATGAGTACAATCCCATGATTAAAACAAACTTTTGTCTCCCTGGATGACAATAAATTCTAGAGTGACCCACTGAGTGGCTTAAAAACTAGTATCATCATAACAATTATTAAAAGAATTTCTGATAAATAAGTGATTGTAAATTCCAAGGGATACTTATGATATACTTCATGAATTAATAAGGCTTCAAGAAAAAAAATATTTTAATTTTACAAAGAGAATCCTAGAGTAGACAAAAATTCCCCCCAAAAAGGGTGTGATGAGCCAGACCTCTCATCCTCTCGACCAATGTATGTTCTTAAGTATCGTAAAGTTCAAAACTTAACGAAAAATTGCCTTTAAGAATCAGGTCCTATTTGGATAATAAACTTTTGGAAGTTTCCATTTCCATGAATAAGTCCAATGGAAACCACCTGGAAACTGTGATTCTTAAATCTAGAATGCACATTTCAAGGAATTACGAAATAGAAGAATATAATGTTTTTCTTGAATTCCTGGGCATATGGGAATGCAATTATGTAATGAATAATTGAATAAATATTGTTAACCCTTGGGGTTGGAGTTATTGGAACATAATTACGTGGTTGTAATTTTAAAGGGACAATGTACTTTGGGTGTGATGATAACGAAGATTAATGTGGAATTTCAAATGGTTAATTAATATTTAAAGAATTAATTAATGTAAAGTTGAACTGATAAACAGGGAATGATGTAATATATTAAAGATCATTAAATGGTTGTGTGCTTATAGGATACCTATTCTTAGAAGTATGAACCCAGGGTCCGAGAGACATTAGCTGCAGTTGAGTCTAATACTAGGTTATGCCCAGAGTGTGGTTGTGAGATATATTATATGTTATAATTTTTGTGTTTCTATACGCTACTACACCCTTTCAGTAAGGGAAACTAACACCCCAGGGATTTAGAATCCTGGGGGGTGGTTTTTTCTCCAATATTTTGGTGGGAGGATGAATGGATGAATACCCCCTTTGGCCTCACACTCTTCACGTGGTAGTTACTTGTGCTGGTAAGAACAATAGTTAGTTTTCCCCAAATACATGTGTATAGGGATGTAATGGCTTGTTGTTGTTCACACACATATATTCTGGATATAGATTCTCGTTGACTACTATAGGAGTAACATGTATAGGCTATGATGGCTTGAGGTTCCTTACTCGGTGTATGGGTTGTAATGGATTGAGGTATAATACCCGAAATATGGTACACGTTATGCGAGATGTGGTGGCTCCCAAAACTACCTTGTTACTTTTCTTAAATGGGTGTGGTGGTTTTGTTGCATGAGGTTCATATTGTGGTGCTTCTCTCTGGTGTCTTCAGGCATGCCTTTTTCGAGAGAGATGCTTAGGACGTGCGATGTTGGGGAAAAGTGGCAAACCAGTGGAGAAGTAGTAGTAGAGTACCCTTGATATTCATTATTATATTATACACTCTTGTATGTGTTAAATGTTGAGAGTATCCATGTTGAGGTTGGGTGTAACACCCCAAGCTTCCATGGTACGCTCCTCTTTGAATAATAGAGTAGCATGTATTGTACACAACCTCGAGTTCTAACACACCGCGACCAATAAAAGTAGCAGTTCTGAATATTAATAACAACATTTTGAAATTATAAATATTTTACATTTCAAAATGGACTTCATTTTTGGATTCGTAATATCGAAATTATCCTATGATGAATATTTGGTATTTTTCTGAGAACTTCCAATTTTTTATGAATAGTGAAAAATACTTAAAACAACTTTTTTAATCAAAATAATTTATAGTGATAAATTATACTATTGATTGTTTTAAAAGTATAATTATAATATATTTTTACCATTTTATCCAATGGTGTTCATTATAATTAATTTCACTTTGAAATTGGACATAAACAATTGACAATCTTTTTATTGATATTCTTTCTTAAAACACACTATTTGTTGTGACAGCGTGAATTAATTAGAAAATTAATTAATGAAACTTATATGTTTGGAATTTTAAAAAATAGACATCATTTTTGAATTCAGAATATCAATTTTAGCTTAGGGTAAAGTTTTGGCACTATTCTGAAAAACATCAGTTTTTGATTAATAGTGAAACCACTAAGTGGTAGTTAAATAACTGATTTTCCATATAAATGAAATATTACCACTTCTGTGATTTTATTTTCAAAAATCTGACATACATGGTTTTAATTAGGAAGTAAAATGTGGTTCAATGGGATTAAAATAATTTTTTGGTGAATAGTAACTTTTAAGTTTAATTAATCGCATTTAAAGGTAATTAGTGAAATTTATGGTAAAAATGGTATTATAAAAAATATGAAAATACCTTTACACTTGTACTACAACTATTGAATGTGTCATGGCCGACCACAAAAATCCATGGGTCAACTTGGGGACCCCATGGAGAAACGTCGGTAGGAAAATGACACAAATAACTCTTTATTTAATGTTAAAATAAAAAGGTCACAAACAAGAGTTGTTTTACTAAAACAATTATTAAATGGGGTTATACAAGTCATAATTTTGTCTATAAATATTCATTAGAAAGATAAAAATATTTCCTACATCAGGATAATTTGTTTTATAATTTTTAGACATTAAATAAATTAAATTATTTATGACACCATGATGATGTCGCGATTACTTCATTAATTAACGATTTAAATGAAAGGAAATGATAATGTAAAATCTAAGGATTACACTTGTCAAAATCCTATTGAGTGAGGAGATTTATAACCCTTATCACCTTATCCTCGAAATATATCATTGTGGGGCCTTTAGAATCCGAAAAGCATTTCTTAATAAAGTAACATTTCATGACATTCCAAGAGTGCCCCTCCTCTCCACTTATAAAAGGCCCCCACCACTACCACATTACTCATACTATAAAAGCATTTTTTCTCAGCCAACCTCTACCCAAATACTCTCCCAACTTCCCTCCATTACTCCTAGAAGCCTCACTTTGGGCAGAATTTTTCCCAAGGAAGCCTTTGGCTCAAATCAAAAGAGTTACCCGATTTTAAGGCAATGTCTTCTCATATGTTATTTTGTTTTATTTTGGTTCTCCAACCCCCTAAACTCTTTTTATTCATTTCTTTTGTAACAACACTAGTATCCTCAATATAATAGGATGTTGTTATAAGAATTATTCGAGCTACACTTACACACACCTATATCTAATGGTTAAAGAACATACTGTATCTGTGGATGGCGAATTTCTGCCTCACGAAACGATGATTGTTCAACAATCAAATAACACCTTC
Organism: Viscum album; assembly: GCA_963277665.1. Lineage (NCBI taxonomy): Eukaryota > Viridiplantae > Streptophyta > Magnoliopsida > Santalales > Viscaceae > Viscum > Viscum album. The sequence goes on from OY728166.1 coordinate 1,025,896,379, forward strand.
AAAGGTGGCCATTAAGATGACACTATATTTATATATGATATATAATATGTTTATGTTTTACTTGAAGATCTTTATTTTTCATTTATGGCATACCTTTATTGTTTCCATTATGGCTAAACGCGATATTTTTATTTTAGGAAGTGCGGACTACCGCCCCCTCAAAGTGATTTGAATCGTTAATGCCATATGTGGGATGTATAAAGGATGGAGTAAATGATATAATATATGATATTATACTGGAATTATAATATACCATTATGTCATTATGATTTCATTCCATTAAATATGAAATATAAATGAAAGTAGCGTTCATGTGTACGTACGGCTTACCGTCTCCATGAATGGTGCATTTCATTTCTTACCTCTAAATGTTATGTAATATTATGAATGAATGTATATACTAGAATATATGATATATATGATATCTAAAACATGAATATAAATCTGTATATAATGGATATTTCACCACATGAACAACATGTAATTATAGAAGTTTATTTTTGACTCAAGTACCAAAGATTGACAAAATGACCGTTATTAACATAAATAATTACATAATGTTCATAACATGGTAATAAGTGATATAGAAGGAATAATGAAAATTAAAAAGGTTCTTAAGAAAATATAAATTAACCCTAGTTTATTACTCAGGAGGTTAAAGAACGGTCGAGTCAAGTCGGACACGAGGTAAGGGAACTTCTTAACCCAATTTCCATTCTTTGGGTTAATCTCCTACTTTTAAATTATGTCATGATATTATTATGTCCTATCTCATATTTGTACATTCTTTATGTGTAATTATAGTGAATACACATAATAGATATATTTTGTTTAAAAATTTTCTTTTTAAGAGACTTCGTCTCAATCTCCATTCATTGAGGAATATTTTGTTTTATACACAAATTTCTTTTATACGGTGTATAAACCCCTTTGACATTTAAATTTATCCAAAAGGAAACTTTTTATAGGAATAATTTTAATAAACGACAAAAAAGAATGATTTTCTTGTCGTACGTATGCGGTGACAATGACTTCTCTGCCGCCGTGACCATTATTTGAGTTTCGGCATCCTCTACAAGCCATACCTTTTTTTAAAATGAAAAATAAATATCAAGTTTTAATTTTCTTTTATTTTGGTATTGAAAATGTTTTTGAAAGTGTTTTTATTATATCAATGTGTTGTATTGATATCTTTTGATTGAAATGTGGAAATGTTATTTTTCCTTTATGCATATTTTATGTGATACGATTATGTTATGGTTTATGATATGTTTAAACCTGTTCATATGAGGAATGCATTGGACTTAATAAGTGACGGGTGGAGCCCGCTATAACTCCTCGATGCATCGTCAGGTCTCATGAGACAAACTAGTGTCTTGGCACGAGGCCTTGAAAAAATCTTATTTTTAGTCTTGGCACGAGGCCTTGGCTACGTGGTTTTGATAGTATGGAATTATGCATTCCATCATTATGAAAGTGGTTATTGATATTGCAAGTGATTATTCGACCAGTAGAATATCCATGTGAAGAAGTAAATGGCATTATCTCATTTTACATTTGACATATTATATTGAATTTAAAGTTTAAAAGGATTTTGATTTAGTTATACATTTCCTTAAATGTTATGTTTATTTAGGAAATCTTCCGCTATATTTTTATCCTTACTGAGCATTTGAGCTCACCCCTTTAAATGTTTTAATATTTTCGAGGATGTGAAGAAGTATTTTATGAATGACCTGAAGGGATAATTAGAAGAGGATATGAGTGTGGACTATGAAGACTTTGTTATTTGTTTTTCACTTTATGATGTAATGTAACATTTAGGAATGTATCTAGTGTTTCCAAGGCTACTAAACTAATCGGTCTTTCGAGACTTGATCTTTTGTGATCATACCAATGTTACGAAGTAATGCACAGACTCTGGGTAACTGGGGTCGGGGCGTTACAGTTTGTATCAGAGGCAGTTTAGTACTAACCTTGTAAGCTAGTTTTAGATAAACTCTGATTAGAGCACATAGCCCGAAGATATACATTAAGGATTAGTATAGAATAACTTCCTAGAATTTGGTATTATAGAGATTTTGTGAGTTTTCCGAGCAATACATCCCGGTCTAGATACGAGTAGGTAGAGGCGGCTCTAGCACATATGTACCTAGGGGTAAAACCTGAACACACCGCTTTGAGCTGGACTCGAATGGGAACTGGTGCACGACAACGGGCCTTGCTGCACTCTTGGTTACGACACTCCCGGGGGATATGCTTAGGATAATTCTCATTTTCTTTACAAACCACTATGAAGGGTTATGAGTATATAATTTCTCAAAGAAAACATTTTTTTATGATTATGGATTATATCCAAAAATAGTTCAATTAGTGTTAAGTGTTTTACAAGTATGGGATTATGTATTTTGATTCATAAACTAATCTAGTTTATGCCATTGTTTAGAAATGGCGCCTAGTGGAAGGAATGGAAACTGTATCAATGTACGCACTCCGTGTAGGGATTTCCCTCCTGCTCAATATAATTATTGTGGAGCTGGAGATACAACTGGTGCTGATCAACTTATTACCATACCGAGACAACTCACTCAGGTTATGAATAATAACCTTACTCGTATGGAGCACCCTGATCCGCAACGTGGAGGATCAATGTTAGACCGCTTCATGAGGCAATAACCGCCAATATTTAATGGGGGTACAAATCCATTAGTATCTGAGCAATGGATAAACTCCTTAGAGAAAATATTCCACGCCTTGGGGAGTAGCGAAAGGGAGAAGGTTGTCATGGCAGTCTACTGCCTCACTGGAGATGCCGATCAATGGTGGTGGCTGATTCAAAACACAATGGAAGATGAATTAGTATCAGGTATGGAATGGAGGGAGTTTAAGGAAATTTTCTTAGAAAAATACTATCCACATGACCATCGAGCAGATATAGAAAGGCAATTTCTGAGTCTGAGACAAAAGGTGGATGAGAATGTTGCAAAGTATGAGGATAACTTTACAAGGTTAGCGAGGCATGCTGCAGATTATATACGTATCCCAAGAAGTAAGATTGATCGTTTCTTTGATGGGTTAAAACCATTTCTTCGTCGATCATTAGTCTCACAAACCTTCTCGTCGTACGAAGACATTGTATGATGTGATATCAAGACCGAAAAGGAATTCTCTAAATCTTATGACAATAAATTAAAACAAGAGAAGAAGAGAATGGTGGAACAAGAGACAGATAAAGGGAAAAAGGGAAAGAAGGATTTTCCATTATGTGATAATTGTGGGAAGAATCACCCTGGTACTTGCCTAAAAGGAATGGGAGTTTGTTATAAATGTGGAGAAAGGTCACCTGGCGCGTGATTGCAAGGAATAGAAAGAGGCTATCAATGTTGAATTATACAATTGTACAGAAATGGGGCATTATGGAAATGAATTTCCTAAGCATCAGGGAAACTTACCTCAGGAAAGACCAAGGGATCAAGGCCAGTCTTATGTTGTGACTACAGTTGAAGTGGAATAATTAATGTCTTGGTGGTTTTGGACTCATGGATTGTATTCTGGTTATTAGAATAATGTGATATATATATATAAGGATTGTACTACAGTACGTCTTTATTTTATTAAGTTTTTAATATGATGAAGGTAATCATATTTTTGTATGTGACAATAAGAGAAACTTTACCTTGTTTGAGGAATCTGATGATACAATTGATTTTGGAAATTATAGACCTTTTAGAAAAATCCTGGACAGAGGTATTTTGGATAACTATAAAGGCTGGAATGGATTTAGTTGAACCTTGGATAGTATTGTTTAAGGTTAAAACATTTCTAAATATTACTTTTGGAATATTATAATACTATATTTTTAGAAAAAGGACAACCTGTAGGTTGGGGGATAACCCGTCGCGTCGGACAAAGCTGCAGGAATTGAACCCACAACCATAGTGCGACATGCCTTTATTAACTACCACTAGCCTACAGGAAGTCCATAGTTATTAAAAAATAGTTTTACTAATCTAAATGGTATGTGTTAATATTTGGAACCTTATACAATTAGGATAAATAGAATATTTTTGAGTTATATTACCTTTTAGAGTGAAAGATGGGTTTGTGGTAAAAAAAATTATTAATGAATGAAAGTCTACATGACAAGTATGTATATTACCATACGTTCTTAGTAAATCTCCTAAATAAACTCCTCATATTTATAAAAGGTAACTTAAAACAAAAACATTGCAGGTTAACTTTTCTAACTAGGGATTCAATGGACGTTTAACCAATCACAAGTTTGTGATTTTCTTATGGTTAACTTTCTCCTAATCCAGTTTTCTACAACTCTCCATCAGACCTTGATGGTTTGTTTTTCTTCCATATCCATATTTTCATAGAATCCTAGTATGGACAATCTCGGGTGACCTTTGTACTTATCTTTCTTTCTTTTAAAGTTATATTTTTATTAACCTTATTTACGATGTGGGTTTTCCACAAAGGTATTTCCTATTTTCAACCTTTTATTTTCAAAGAAAAATTTCAAATTACGAGTACACAATTTATTTAAGGAGGGGATAATGTAACACCCCAAGCATCCCTGGTACGCTCCTCTTTGAGTAATAGAGCAGCGTGTATTTTACGCAACCTCAAGTTCTAACACACCACGACCAATAAAAGTAGCAGTTATGGATAGTGATAACCACTTTTTCAAATTATATATATTTTACATTTCAAAATGGACTTCATTTTTGGATTCGTAATATCGAAATTAGACTATGTTGAATTTCTGGTATTTTTCTGAGAACTTCCAATTTTTTATGAATAGTGAAAAATACTTAAAACAACTTTTTTAATCAAAATAATTTATAGTGATAAATTATACTATTGAGTGTTTTAAAAGTATAATTAGAATATATTTTTACCATTTTATCCAATGGTGTTCTTTATAATTAATTTCACTTTGAAATTGGACATAAACAATTGTCAATCTTTTGATTGATATTCTTTCTTAAAACACGCTATTTTTTGTGACAGCGGGAATTAATTAGAAAATTCATTAATGCAACTTATATGTTTTGAATTTTTCAAAATAGACATCATTTTTTAATTCAGAATATCAATTATAGCTTAGGGTAAAATTTTGGTACTATTCTGAAAAACTTCAATTTTTGATGAATAGTGAAACCACTAAGTGGTAGTTAAATAACTCATTTTTCATTTAAATGAAATATTACCACTTCTGTGATTTGATTTTCAAAAATCCTACATACATGGTTGTCATTAGGATGTAAAATGTGGTTCAATGGGATTAAACTAATTTTTTGGTGAATAGTAACTTTTATGTTTAATTAATCGCGATTAAAGGTAATTAGTGAAATTTAAGGTAAAAAAGGTATTATAAAAATATGAAAATACATTTACACCTGTCCAAAAACTATTGGATGTGTCATGACCGACCATGAAAATCCATGGGTCAACTTGGGGACCCCATGGATCCCCTTTCGTAGGAAAATTACATAAATAACTTTTTATTTAATGTTAAAATAAAAAGCTCACAAACAAGAGTTGTTTTACAAAAACAATTTTTAAATGGGGCTATTCAAGTAATAATTTTGACTATAAATATTAATTATAAAGCTAAAACAATTTCCTACATCATGATAATTTTTTTTATAATTTTTAGACATTAAATAAATTAAATTATTTATGACACCATGACGATGCCGCGATTACCTCATTAATTAACGATTTAAAAAAAAGAAAGGATAATGTAAAATATAAGGCTTACACTTGTCAAAAACCTATTGGATGAGTATATTTAGACCCCTTATCACCTTATCCTAGAAATATATCATTTTGGGACCTTTATAATCTGAAAATAATTTCTTAATAAAGTAACATTTAATGACATTCCAAGAGTGCCCCTACTCTCCACTTATAAAAGGCCCCCACCACTACCACCTTACTCACAATTTCAAAGCCTTTTGGCTCGGCCAACCTCTTCCAAAATACTCTCCCAAATTCCCTCCCTTACTCCTAGAAGCCTCACATTGGGCATAATTCTTCCCAAGGAAGCCTTTGGCTCAAATCAAAAGAGTTATCCGATTTTAAGGTAATGTCTTCTCTTATGTTATTTTGTTCTATTTTGGTTCTCCAACCCCCTAAACTCTTTTTATTCAATTCTTTTGTAACAACAACAGTATCCTAAATATACTAGGAGTTTGTTATAAGATGTATTCGAGCTAAACTTACACACACCTACATCTAATGGTTAAAGAACATACTGTTTCTGTGGATGGCGAATTTCTGCCTCACGAAACGATGACTGTTCAACACTCAAATAACACCTTCAAAGGTGGCCATTAATATGTCACTATATTTATATATGATATAAAATATGTTTATGTTTTACTTGAGGTTCTGTATTTTTCATTTATGGCATACCTTTATTGTTTCCATTATGGATAAACGCGATATTTTCATTTTAAGAAGTGCGGACTACCGCCCCCTCAAAGTGATTTGAATCGTTAATGCCATATGTGGGATGTATAAAGGATGGAGTAAATGATATTATATATGATATTATACTGGAATTATGATATACCTTTATATCATTATGATTTAATTCCATTAAATAAGAAATAGAAATGAAAGTAGCGTTCATGTGTACGTACGGCTTACCGTCTTCATGAACGATGCATTTCATTTCTTACATCTTAATGTTATGTAATATTATGAATGAATGTATATAATGGAATATATGATATATATTATATATAAAACATGAATATAAATCTGGATATAATGGATATTTTACCACATGAACAACTTGTAATTATAAGAAGTTTATTTTTGACTCAAGTACTAAAGATCGACAAAATGACCATTATTAACTTAAATAATTACATAATGGTCATATCATGGTAATAAGTGATATAAAAGGAATAATTGTAGATACCTGAAGCATGATGTACATGGAAATTACATTACTTTTGCGGAATTATTAGTACATAACAAAAACACACACACAAGTATCGTAATAGTTTATTGTCTTTGGAAACTCAGAATATAATCTTCTAATCGTGGTGAAAGATCTTCAAAATCTCCCATAAAGATCTTCCTTTTTTTACCTAAAACCTTTCTTTATATCCTGGGGAAAAGAAAACATAAAAGTGTGAGCTCAAATGCTCAGTAAGGTAAAAAAAATAAATATCAATCACATCATTTTCATAAGAACATAACATTTTGGAAATCTTAACCTGCAAAAGAGAGCATAATTTCATAACATGGGATAAATCATAGTAGTGAAATGAAATCCCAATAATAATAACTTAAAACATGAAACTTTGTGTCATACACACATAATCATAGAGAATCATATCTTATTAGTCAAGACTCATTTCCAAGACTACCTTAGTGGACAAAGTCCATTTTTGAACCGAGTCACCCTCGTTTCAGTCCTGTTTCACTGAACCGGTATAACCTATCGTTCCAGCCATGTCTATCTCATGAGATATAAAATCTTTACCCAATGCATTTGAGGGAGATATAGATCCCACCCATCTCATAATGATACCATTCATATGTGTGCCACAAAATCATAAATCATACATCATTTCATAACCAATGTAATAAAAATGGGATTCTTAAACATCATGAAATCATAAAACAATTCATATAAGATAAAGGAATTCATAAAAATAATTTCATCACAACATAATCAAATCAATGTAAGAATAGGGATAGAAAAATAACCCTATATTATCTTTGATGGAAAATAATTTTGATAAAACACTTGAACTCTATTCTTGAGGAAAATATCCTTTCTACTTCAAAAACATTTTCTTTTCTTAACATGTCATAAAATTTTAAATTAAAAGAAGTTTATTAAAAATAAACATGAAAACTTGTAAAGGAATCTTCTGGGAAATAATGTTTTAAAAATACATTCATGCCGCATAAGTTAAAAAAAAATTCTTCTCGTACTTTTGTCGAAAAAGTCAAAAAAGTACCTCGTACGAAAAACGACAAAAGATTCCTCTCATATCTTTTACTAAAAACCCACCTAAGGGTAAAATAGGATTTAAAAAATTGTATGTGAATGAAAATAATATTACATATTGAGGAAACATGGATGTGGATGATAAAATACACCCCAGTAAATACTAAAGTATAAACAATCTCGGATAAAAATGAGATTGTGATATTTCCCTTACCTTAGGTCTGATATGCTTTGTACGTGTCCGAACCTCCTGTATAATGATTTAAATAATGTTATTGACTTATTCCAGAATGATAATTATTTTTATGATATCATATTTGGTCATATTCTTAGATTCTTAGTAGTAATATGTCATTGCTACTTATTATTCGGGTGTTTATAACTTTTTGTTCTTATGCGTGTTTTGTCAAATAAATTCGTATTCTTCTATTTAGGTTATAGATACCTCATTTCCAGAATGGTATTAGTGTAATATATATCATATTAATTCATTCAATTAATTTATATAATCATTATGAAATGAAGATCATGTAGAACAAGTCGCATCATATCGTAGAGACGGTATTCCGTACTTACGCACGAGTGATGATATCGTTCCTATGATGGTGGAATGTATTGGAGTGTATGTATACTATTTAAGAATCAGTATCACTTTATAATAGTCATATATAGTCATTATTTACACCATTATACCCATCCAAGTAAGGTGGTTGTGGAAAATAGATTACACCACGGCGTGGAGACAGTATTCCGTACGTACGCACGCGCGGTGAATTCGTTTTCTGTAGGATGGATAGATGGTGAAATAGGGTTGTTTCATACTTATAATAACATATCAGTATTTTAGTGATACTTATGTTATTACTTCATAATGAAAAAACTAAATAAGAGGAAGCGGAAGAAGAAATAAATATGAAAGAATCGGTAACAGAAATTTCCTCTTCTTTGAAGCGCCTCTTTGAGACCTCCTCTTAGGGCACTAAAATTGTTCTTTAAGGAAGACCATAACCTCTAGTATATTTCAAGGGAAGTGGAGAAGAGAATTTTTCAGAGTTTGGACGAGCTTGAAAGCTCAATGTTTTGTGAGGAAGAGAGGGAGGGGTGCCCTTTTATAAGGGAGGAGAGGGGCACCTTTGAAATAACTAAAAATATTTTTTTATTGTAAAGCCAAATTCTATTTTAAATAGCTCCAAATTGATTTATTCCGAAGCTAAGGTGGGGATGGGTCGACATAATATCATCCAATATAATTTAATAAAGTTTAGGTTCCTATTTTAACCTTATCATTTATATTTAACCTTAAGTTAGATAATTTTACTTTTACCGTGTCTTCTTGTTTTCTTACACTATAAGGTTAATAAACTTACTATATCAAGCCAAAAGAACCCCAGGTTGTTTATTATTAATATATATAACCTTATATAAGTCATTTTCAGGATCCTTAGATTTTTAGGAATAAAATAACAATTAATAATATAGTATTTTTTTGTAAAAACTATTTTATGTCAATTTTGACACTATTTAGTAATTGATATTTGTGAAAATCATAACAGAATGATTAGTAAGAAAAAATTTAATTAAATCAATACTAAAATGTTCTATTAACCTATAAAATTATTTTAATTCATTAAAAGTATTAAATTACAATTATTCTGGTATTTATAACATCAATTATGTCAATATTTCATTAATAAGACAATTACTGCATCATCGTTGTGTCATCATAAATGATAATAATTTAATCCCTAAAAATTCTAAATAAATTCCTATGATGTATATAATTGTATTATATTTCTGGATACTATTCATGTTCGAAGTTTCATGAAGTGTATCACTAAATTAAAATTATTATACTTATAAGATTTAAGAAAGTGACATGTTGTCACATTCTTTGGTTTTAATAATAAATAAATTATTTTCATAGACAAAAGTCCATTAAATGAATCTAATCCGACCCTTAGGTGATATGGGTATACTTTTAGTCATCCAATAGGTTTTTTCCATGTGTTTGGGTAATTTTATAATATTATATTTACCCTTAATTACCAGATTTACTTTTAACTATGGTAAATAAAATTTACCATAGTTACAATTCATAATTCCCAAAAATAAAAAGTAGCTTATTAACATAATTTGGATCCACTGATTCCAAATATGGAATCCAGTTTTCCAAATTCAATACACAAAATTTGCAGAAATTAAATTAAAATTAATCCCGTTGTCCAAAGAAAACGGGTTTTTCTTTATAACATTGTAAAAGATTGAATTGATTTATCCTACGAATTCAAGGTAGAATCAATGCTAATGACATAAATTATATTAAATGGTAAAAATATTTTCTATTTAAACTTTAAAACCATTTAATATTATAATTTAACCATATAAATTAATGCGATGAAAAAAGTTGTTTTTAATTAAAATATAGCGTGTTTTTACTATTCATCAAAATAAGAAAGTTACCAGAATAATATAAAAAATGTATCCAAAGTAAATTTTTATTTTATGATTCAAAATAAGAATTTTATTTTGTCAAATTGAACTTATAAACATGTCAAAAACTAGATTTAATGTGGGTGCGCCATCAAAAGGCGGCAAAACTGCATTTTTTGAAAAATACTTATTTTACCCGAAAAATTTATTTTGTTCTTATACCATGTTTTAGAAAATGTGTAAGATGAATAATAATGTTATAAGATTCAAAATTTAGTTAATACTATTCATAACAGCTAGTTCATAATAATATTATAATAATATATCGTTGTTTAGTAACACCCGGTATTGCGTACAACACATGCTATCGAGGAAGGTTGTGATTGCATGTAATGCAAGCCAAGTCAGGGTTGCGTGTTGTGCAAGAATCCTTCGTTGTTTCATATAACTGAATCCAACAATATTTCATTTATACATTGAATATATATATATATATATACTCAATGTTGCGTAGAATAACTATTATCAAAATTGCATGTAACACGATCAAGAATAGTGTTGCGTATACTGCAAGCTAATACGGTGTTGCATATAGTGCAAGGTAATCTTGGTGTAGCATAAAACACAATACATTAATGAAATTAAAAGAATATTTTTCATAAAATATTGGGGTGTTACATTCTACCCCCCATCAAATGAATTTGGCCCTCGAAATTCGTTGGGGTTATAAATAGTTTACTACTCAAAGGTTTGTTTAATAGAAACCCACATCGTAAAAAGGAATACCAAAACATGGCTTTTAAAAACTAAAGTATGAAATGTAACAGTTACCCAAATTAACTCACCACTGGGTTTCCACGTAGGAGAACATAGGTTAAAATATGGATATGGAAGAAAAATCTAACCATCAAGTTCTGATTGAGAGTGGTAGAGAACATGGCTATGGAAAAGCCAACAATCACAAAGCTATCGATTTGTGATGATCTAAGGTACCATCAGATATAAGGGTACTAGGAAATTTTTTTTGGTTTTCATGATCATTTCCCTAAATTTTATGAATTAAAAGAAATACTTACATGATTTTGGTACAATTTCACTGTTGTTCGTGCTTTGAACAATTTCCATCTATGGTGAGGTTAATCGTATACGATTCCAAAAATGAACTTATACTTCATATATCATACCGCATAATAAAATAAAACTAGTTTCTACTAAACAGGGACTTCCTGTAGGCTAGTGGTAGGCGATAAAGGTCAGTCGCACTTCGGTTGTGGGTTCGATTCCCACAGCATTGTCCGACGCAATGGGCTGTCGCCCGTCCTGCAGGTTGTCCTTTTTCTAAAACTACATTACTATAACATCCCGTAAATAATATCAAAAAAAGTTCTATCCTTAAACAATACTAACATATGTCCAACATAATCCATTCCAATCTTTAGGCTTATCTAAAATACATCGGTCCAAGCTCATAGTATAAAGAAAACGATTACTTGAAATGTCATCAACCAAGCATGTGAATACCATCATTTATCCCCCATATATCTTGTTGGTCACATTCCAATCATGTGAATACCTTAATCATGTATTCTCTTGAAAGATGAATACCCATTAAACCTCAGTGAAAACATGAATGCAGTTAAAAGCTAACACTTTCCACAAACCAAAATCCTCAAAATTCTATATACTCAAACCATGATATCACTTAGTCCTTATATCAATCATGAGCTCATGAATACTGTAAAATATGTTATTCTCTCGTTTTCCCTTCATTATAAACATATCATCTTTTTTCCAAAAATATCTTAATCACTTTCCATGGTTACTGGTACTATAAAATTATTGAAAACCCCAATAGACCAATACATAAATATTCCAATATTCCATGATACTATATACAACATTATTTTGGAATCCCATTTCATAAACACTTAATCATTCCACCACATCGTTTTCATATTCAACATCGCCAATGGTGATCGCATGTGACTTCCCTTTGTACTTTTCTTTAAGAGGTTGCTCATGTCGATCATCACTAACCCTTGGATTAGGGCATTTATTAGAATAATTCCCCATTTCCTTGCACTTGAATCATTGAAGTATAGTAGGTTCATTCTGTGTATCCCTTCCTTTGTTTGCATCATTAGACATCTTCTTCCCATCATCGCAACATTCAAATACCCGATGACCTTCCTTTCCACAATTGAAACATTTACTTGTCCCTTTAAGAAAATCTCCACCATGCTTCTTTCCACACATTGAGCATAAGGAAACATTCATCTTCGTTTCACCATTATTCTGAGATTTCTCCTTGAACTCCATCTTTCGTTTCTTGTCAAAACTATAAGATGGATAAGTAACACCAACTTCCATTTCTACCTTGATAGCACAACGCACAATTTCTTCATAGCTACTGAAGTCTCTTATAGCTAATTCCCTTCGAAGATTTGGTTTTAAGCCACTGAAGAATCGATCAACTTTACTTTCAGGTTGGATGATAAATCCAGATGCATACCTTGCAAGCCTTGTAAAATTCGCTTCGTATATACCAACAGATTCATCATCCTTTTGTTTTAGTTCAAGAAACTCCTTCTCCATCTTTGTTCGAAGAATACAAGGGAAGTACTTATTGAAAAATACGTTCTTGAACTTGTCCCATTCCATGGAATCAATTTCATCTCTTGACCTCGTATTCATGATAACATTCCACCATTGATCAGCATCACCTTCCAAACGATACACTGCTAAGATGACTTTATCATGTTCAAAACATTGAAGAACAGAAAATATCTTTTCAGTAGTACTGATCATTTGTTCAGCAACAAGAGGATCAGAAGACCCACTGAAAGAAGGTGGACGTTGCCTCATGAAGGACTCAATAGAATATTGTTCCCTTCTCTGCTCATTTGGAAGTCCATAATGATTCATAGCTTGTGTAATTATAGCAATAAGAATTTTCACTCCATCTCCCATAACATTTGTTTGTTCAGGAGGACAATCATTGCATTGTCCATTACATTGATCAACAAGGTTTCTTCGGGTTCCAGCCATCGTCTAAAACCCAAAAAGAATAGTGTGAGGGGAAAAAAACACACTAGGGAAAGCAATATAATAAAGGGGGAGTACCTTCAATATCTAACATCTTGGGTTACCATAATTCTAGTACTATAACCTATACTTATACTTAAACTTAGGGAAATCCCTAGACATACATTAGAAATATCTCTAGGGATCTCACTAAAGTTCTCGCATTCTAGGTTCCAAATGTTGACTAAACCTTTCCTCTGATACCAACTGTAGAGACCCGAAGCTTGACGTACATGGACATTACATTACTTTTGTGGAATAATTAGTACATAACAAAAACACACACACAAGGATCGTAATAGTTTATTGTCTTTGGAAACTCGGAATATAATCTTCTAATCGTGGTGAAAGATCTTTAATATCTCCCATAAAGATCTTCCTTTTTTTTACCTAAAACCCTCATTTATATCCTGGGGAAAAGAAAACATAAAAGGGTGAGCTCAAATGCTCAGTAAGGGTAAACAAAATAAATATCAATCACATCATATTCATAAGAACATAATATTTTGGAAATCTTAACCTGCAAAAGAGAGCATAATTTCATAACATGGGATAAATCATAGTAGTGAAATGAAATCCCAATAATCATAAATTAAAACATGAAACATTGTGGCATACACACATAATCATAGAGAATCATATCTTATTAGTCAAGACTCATTTCCAAGACTATCTTAGTGGACAAAGTCCATTTCTGAACCGAGTCACCCTCGTTTCAGTCCTGTTTCACTGAACTAGTATAACCTACCGTTCCAGCCATGTTTATCTCATGAGATAAAAATTTTTACCCAATGCATTAGAGGGAGATATAGGTCCCACCCATCTCATAATGATACCATTCATATGTGTGCCACAAAATCATAAATCATACATCATTTTATAACCAAAGTAATAAAAATGGGATTCTTAAACATCATGACATCATAAAACAATTCATATAAGATAAAGGAATTCATAAAAATAATTTCATCACAACATAATCAAATCAATGTAAGAATTGGGATAGAAACAGAACCCTATATTATCTTAGATGGAAAATAATTTTGATAAAACACTTGAACTCCATTCTTGAGGAAAATATCCTTTCTACTTCAAAAACATTTTCTTTTATTAACATGTCATACAATTTTAAACTAAAAGAAGTTTATTTAAAATAAACATGAAAACTTGTAAAGGAAGATTCTTGGAAATATTGTTTTAAAAATACATTCATGTCGTATAAGTTAAAAAACATTCTTCTCGTACTTTTGTCGAAAAAGTCAAAAAAGTACCTCGTACGAAAAATGACAAAAGATTCCTTTCATATCTTTTACTAAAAACTCACCAAAGGGTAAAATAGGATTTAAAAAATTGTAGGTGAATGGAAATAATATTACATATTGAGTAAACATGGATGTGGATGATAAAATACACCCCATTAAATACTAAAGTATAAACAATCTCGGATAAAAATGAGATTGTGATATTTCCCTTACGTTAGGTCTGATATGCTTTGTATGTGTCCAAACCTCCTGTATAATGATTTAAATAATGTTATTGACTTATTCCAGAATCATACTTATTTTTATGATATCATATTTGGTCATATTATTAGATTCTTAGTAGTAATATTTCATTGCTACTTGTTATTCGGGTGTTTATAACATTTTGTTCTTATGCGTGTTTTGTCGAATAAATTTTTATTCTTCTATTTAGGTTATAGATAACTCATTTCCAGAATGGTATTAGTGTAATATATATTATATTAATTCATTCAATTCATTTATATAATCATTATGAAATGAAGATCATGTAGAACGAGTCACATCACATCGTGGAGACGATATTCCGTACGTACGCACGAGTGATGATATGATTCCTGTGATCGTGGAATGTATTGGAGTTTATGTATACTCTTTCAAAATCAGTATCACTTTATAATAGTCATATATAGTCATTATTTAAACCATTGTACCAATCTAAGTAAGGTGGTGGTGGAAAATAGATTACACTACGGCGTGGAGACGGTATTCAGTACCTACACACGGGTGGTGATTTCATTTTCCGTAGGATGGATAGATGGTGAAACAGGGTTGTTTAATACTTATAATAACATATCAGTATATGAGTGATACTGATGTTATTACTTCATACTGAAACAACTAAAGAAGAAGAAGAGGAAGAAGAAATAAAGATGAAATAATCGGTAACGGAAATTACCTCTTCTTTGAAGCGCCTCTTTGAGACCTCCTCTCAGGGCACTAAAATTGGTCTTTGAGGAAGACCAGAACCTCAATGATGTTTCTAGGGAATTGGAGAAAAGAATTATTCATAGTTTGGCCGATATTTAAAGCTCAAAGTGTTGTGAGGAAGAGAGGGAGGGGTGCCCTTTTATAAGGGAGGAGAGGGGCACCTTTGGAATAACTAAAAATATTATTTTATTATAAAGCCAAATTCGGTTTTAAATAGCTCCAAATTGATTTATTTCAAAGATAAGGTGGTTAGGGTTCTAATTCCTCTCATACAATAGAATTTAGACAAGTTTAAATTCCTATTTTATCCTTATCATTTATATTTAACATTAAGTTAGATAATTTTACTTTTACTGTGTCTTCTTGTTTTCTTACACTATAAGGTTAATAAACTTACTATATCAAGCCAAAAGAACCCCAAATTGTTTATTATTAATATATATATCCTTATATAAGTCATTTTCCAGAACCTTAGATTTTTAGGAATAAAATAACAATTAATAATATAATATTTGTTTTAAAAACTATTTTATGTCAATTTTGACACTATTTAGTAATTGATTTTTGTGAAAATCATAACAGAATGATTAGTTCGAAAAAAGTTAATTAAATCAATAATAAGATGTCATATTAACCTATAAAATTAGTTTAATTCATAAAAAGTCTTAAATTACATTTATTTTCATATTTATAACATAAATTATGTCAATATTTCTTTAATAAGACAATTACTACATCATGTTTGTGTCATAATAAATGATAATTATTTAATCCCTAAAAATTATAAATAAATTCCTATGATGTAGATAATTGTATTATATTTCTGGAGACTATTCATGTTCGAAGTTTCATGAAGTGTATCACTAAATTAAAATTATTATACTTATAAGATTTAAGAAAGTGACATGTTGTAATATTCTTTGGTTTTAATAATAAATAAATTATCTTCATGGAAAAAAGTCCATTAAATGAATTTAATCCGACCCTTAGGTGATATGGGTCTACTTTTAGTCATCCAATAGGATTCTGACATGTGTTAGGGTAATTTTATAATATTATATTTACCCTTAATTACCCGATTTACCTTTAACTATGGTAAATAAAATTTACCATAGTTACTATTCATAATTCCAAAAAATAAAAAGTAACTTATTAACATAATTTGGATCCACTGATTCCAAATATGGAATCCATTTTTCCAAATTCAATACAAAAAAGTTGCAGAAATTAAATTAAAATTAATCCCATTGTCGAAAGAAAACGGGTTTTTCTTTAAAACATTATAAAAGATTGAATTGATTTATCCTACGAATTCAAGGTAGAATCAATGCTAATGACATAAATTATATTAAATGGTAAAAATATTTTCTATTTATACTTTAAAATCATTCAATATTATAATTTAACCATATAAATTATTGTGATGAAAAAAGTTGTTTTTAGTTAAAATATAGCGTGTTGTTACTATTCATCAAAATATGAAAGTTACCAGAATAATATGAAAAATTTATCCAAAGTAAATTTTTATTTTATGATTCCAAAGAAGAATTTTATTTTTTCAAATTGAACTTATAAACATGTCAAAAACTAGATTTAAAGTAGGTGCTCCATCAAAAGGCGGCAAAACTGCATTTTTTGAAAAATACTTATTTTACCCGAAAAATTTATTTTGTTCTTATACCATGTTTTAGAAAATTTGTAAGACGAATAATAATGTTATAAGATTAAAAATTTAGTGAATACTATTCATAACGGCTCGTTCATAATAATATTATAATAATACATCGTGGTTTAGTAACACCCGGTATTGCGTACAACACACGCTATCGAGGAAGGTCGCGATTGCGTGTAATGCAAGCCAAGTCAGGGTTGCGTGTTGTGCAAGAATCCTTCGTTGTTTCATATAACCGAATCCAACAATATTTCATTTATACATTGAATATATATATATATATATATACTCAATGTTGCGTAGAATAACTATTATCAAAATTGTGTGTAACACGATCAAGAATAGTGTTGCGTATACTGCAAGCTAATACGGTGTTGCGTATAGTGCAAGGTAATCTTGGTGTAGCATACAACACAAGACATTAATGAAATTAAAAGAATATTTTTCATAAAATATTGGGGTGTTACAATAATGAACATGAAAAAGTTTCTTATGAAAATATAAATTAACTCTAGTTTATTATTCAGGAGGTTAAAGAACGGTCGAGTCAAGTCAGACATGTGGTAAGGGAAATTTTTAACCCAATTTCCATTCTTTGGGTTATTCTCCTACTTTCAAATTATGTCATGATATTATTATGTCCTATCTCGTATTTGTACTTTCATTATGTGTAATTATAGTGAATACACATAATAGATATATTTTGTTTAAAAATTATCTTTTTAAGGGAATTCGTCTCAATCTCCATTTATTGAGGAATATTTTGTTTTATACACAAATTTCTTTTATATGTTATATAAACCCCTTTGACTTTTATGTTTATCCAAAAGGAATCTTTTTATACAAAGCGTTTTACTAAACAACAAAAAGGAATGTTTTTCTTGTCGTACGTATGCGGCGACAATGACTTCTCTGCCGACGTGACCATTATTTGAGATTCGGCTTCCTCTACAAGCCATACCTTTTTTTAAAATGAAAAATAAATATCAAGTTTTAATTTTCTTTTATTTTGGTATTGAAAATGTTTTTGAAAGTGTTTTTATTATATCAATGCTCTGTATTGATATCTTGTGATTGAAATGTGGAAATGTTATGTTTTCTTTATGCATATTTTATGTGATATGATAACGTTATGGTTTATGATATGTTTAAACCTGTTCATATGAGGAATGAATTGGACTTAATAAGTGACGGGTGGAGCCCGCTATAGCTCCTCGATCCATCGGCAGGTCTCATGAGACAAACTAGTGTCTTGGCACGAGGCCTTGACAAAATCTTATTTGTAGTCTTGGAACGAGGCCTTGTATACGTGGTTATGATAGTCTGGCATTATGCATTCCATCATTATGAAAGTGGTTTTTGATATTTCATGTGATTATTTGACCAGTATAATATCCATGTGAAGAAGTAAATGGAATTATCTCATTTTACTTTTGCCATATTATGTTGAAGTTCAAGTTTAAAAGGATTTTTTTTAGTTATATATTTCCTTAAATGTTATGTTTATTTATGAAAGCTTCTACTATATTTTTATCCTTATTGAGAATTTGAGCTCACCCCTTTCAATGTTTTAATATTTTCCAGGATGTGAAGAAGTATTTTATGAATGACATGCAGGGATAGTCAGAAGAGGATATGAGTGTGGACTATGAAGACTTTGTTATTTGTTTTTCACTTTATGATATAATGTAACATTTAAAAAATGTATCTAGTGTTTCCAAGGCTACTAAACTAATCGGTCTTTCGAGACATGATCTTTTGTGATCATGCCAATTTTACGAAGTAATGCACCGACTCTGGGTAACTGGGGTCGGGGCGTTACAATGGAAACATAGTATACCTTTTTAGGAGATGAGTTAGTTTCACTTATTGTTCACTGTGCTTTAGCATAATTTATTTACATTTTCATGAGAGGCTTCAGGGAGGATCCTACTGAGTATACTATTATACTCATCCTATGTATATATAAAATTTTTTTCAGGTCACATAGAGCAGGTTGAAGATCAAGATGGTTTCTGCTATCTTGCGGTTGCAGGAGCTATTCGGGCTTGTGGATGCTACTGTTTTACTTAATTTTTGGGAACTTTTAGTTTTTTTCCTATTTCAGTTGTAGTGGTTTTGCAGGATATTTCATATGTGTACTTGGGTTTTCTTTCATCTTACTAGTTGAGTTGGAGTTGGTAGTTTTCTATCTTATCTCTCTCTTTTTCATGTGTTCTCTTAGAGGGTAATCCATCCCATTTATGTGTTTAATATACCCTAGGTGCTATTCTCCAACCTGGGGGCTACTGGAGGTGGGACTCGGGGGTTCATTATCTCCCTTTTCCCATTGCCAGGCTAGGAGGGGTAAACTTTGTGGGGAGGGGGTTGTGACAGAGTGGTATCAGAGGGAGGTTGACGGATAGGATAGAGATTGGTGTTAGGCATAAGCGAGGTTGCATGGGTTGGTTGGGAATGTTTGCGTTCATGTTTAGCATGTTATGTAAGCACTCGAGACCGGATGAGACCTAGGAATTTAGGTCCCCCTATTATTTTATGTATAAAAATTTAATTTTAAAATGGATAATAAATGAGGTGATACTAGTTTAAGGGTAGAGACCTAGGAAAGGATCATGCATCATTATTCTTTTTGGCTGTGTTTGAATGGGTAGATGTTGGGATATGATAACCTAAAATGAATAAAAGAAAAGAACTATTTAATGTTGAGTCTTCTATATTCTCGTTTTATGAGCCCTAACTGATTGTTATTTAATAGGTAGGTCTCCTGGTCGACGTCCTCATCAGGATCACATGGAAGATGTCCAGCAGACTGTTCCTGCAGATTTCCGTAGTGTAGAGGTTGACGATGATGACACTTTAAGGAAAACACTCCGAGAGTTTTAGATCCAGAGTCTGTAGAAGTATGAGGGCTCCATTTCAGATGTAGTCACGGAATACTGGTTAGAGGTGGTTGAGATTGGCTTATGTTCCATCCATGTTCATAATGGGCACTGGGTTTCTTTAGTTCTGATGATTTTGTGTGGTGCAGCAAGGAAGTGGTGGTCCTTATTCCTCAGGGATCGCAAGGAGTCATCAATCCCATGGGAGGAGTTTCGAGACAAGTTTAGAGATGAGTTTCATTCTTCGACTGCGAAGGTGTTCAGTTCCTAATAAATTATTAACCATCGAAAGGGGAGCTCCAGTGTGCGAGTGTTTGGAATATGTTTCCGGAATCATTTATGATATTCTTTGGAACCGTTTCCAGATGAGGAGGCCAGGGCAAGGAATTTTGAGGAGGCTTTGCATCCAGAGTTCTAGCACCAAGTCACCCCATTTATAATGAAGACATATCTAGAGGTGCTGGTGATGGTAGAGGTTGTCATTAGAACTTTGGCCGGAACTGGATCATCCTGAGAGGGGAGTGATCATGAATCCTCACGAAGTAGAGATGTGGTCTAGGGTTCCTGATTTTCTAGGAAAAAGTGTTTCCGTTCAGCTAGGGGTAGGTCCCAGCCCTTCACATCTCGTTTCCCTGAGGGCAGAAGCTCTCAAGCCTATGCCAGGGGATCAAGCGCTTGTTTTTTTGTGGTGGTCGAGGTCATCATCAACAAGAGTTCTTGACCGTTCAGAATAGTCATCATGCAATAGGTGTTTCACTCATGTTTCGTCCTTCGAGGAAGTTCTATCAGAGGCAGCAGGAGCAGGTTGAAGAAGCTTTAAATCAACATAGGGTAAATGGGGCAGGCAGTGGACAGCCCTGTGACACTTCCCGTCCTTAGAGTGCAGAGAGAGGCTGTGGTGGTGGTTGGCATCGGGGTCAGAGAGGCCATTAAGGAGGTCGTGGTCATCTTCATGCTCTAGCGTTGCCATCTCTAGGTGAGCCAGACGTCGTTCGAGGTACACTTTTCTTGTTTTCTACATTGGTGTATACCTTGTTTGATTCAGGAGAGACACACTCCTTCATATCACCTACCCTTTTCCATGCTTTGGGGCATGAGGTAGAGAGGCTTCCAATGCCATTGTCAATGACTACGCCAGTTTGAGGTCGAGCTGACATGTTTGATGTATGTAGAGACTGTGAGCTAGTTTTGGGGAAGAATCATTCTTGGGGAGATTTCCTATATCTATGAATACAACCATATGATGTCATCCTCAGCATGTATTGGTTGTATTCGGTGTCAGATATCGTGGATTGCTTCATGAAGAAGGCCATTTTCATTGGTGTGGATGGAGTGCTGGTGGTGTTTGTTGTCGACCAAGATCCTCAGATGGGTCATAGGAGCGTTCCTTCATTATAATCCATGATGTCTGAGATGATGTTGAGTTCTTAAGTGGTTTAGCAGTAGGCATTTCCTAGGGTCATAGAAGAGTACCCTGATGTATTTCCAGAAGTGGTTGTAGAATTACCCCCTCAACGAGAGATCGAGTATGGGATTTAACTACAACCAAGAGAATGTCTTATCTCTATGTATCCATATAATATGTCCCCTTATGAGTTACGAGAGTTATGCATACAACTTTATGGTCTATTACAGTGCGGTTTTGTTCGGCCAAGTTTGTCGTCGGGGGGGGGGGGGACCAGTTTTGTTCGTGAAAAAGGCTGACAACAGTTTGCGTTTATATTTTGATTATCGTTGCTTAAACAATGTGACAATAAATAATCGCTATCCTCTTCCATAGATTTATGATTTATTCGATCAACTAAAGGGTTCTATTTGGTTCTCAATGATCTAATTGCGTTTAGGATATCATCAGATGCGTGTAAAGGATGAGGATATCCCGAAGACTGCTTTCTGTTGTCGTCATGGGCATTATGAGTTTGTTCTAATGTTGTTCGGCATGACAAATGATCCAGCTATGTTTATGGGATTGATTAATGTTATGTTCTGTGAGTTCTTGGACAAGTTTGTGGTTGTTTTCATTGACTAAATCCTTGTGTACTCCACATGTAAGGAGGAGTATGAAGAGTATATACACGCCATTTTGAGAGTTCTTTGTCAACATCAGATGTTTGGTAAGTCGTTGAAGTGTGTGTTTTGGGATTGAGAAGTCCATTTCATGGGGCATGTTGTGTCCCAACAGGGAGTAGTTGTGGATTCATCGAAGATAGAATCATTTGTGTCTTGGGAAGCCCCCAAGAAAGTGTCAGAGTTGTGATGTTTCCTTGGTCTCGCAGGATACTACTAGAGGTTCGTAAAAAATTTGTCACGAGTTGCAACTCTTCTGACAGCTTTGACCAGGAATGATTAGGAATTCATATAGACTAATGAGTGTCAGGCAGCTTTCAAGTATCTAAAGGAGAAGTTAATAAGTTCTCCAGTTCTTTGTCTTCCAACTGAGGGAGTTCAGTTTGATGTTTTCTACGATGCTTCACATATGGGGTTAGGTTGTGTTCTCATGCAGTAGAGGTCAATTTTTTCTTATGGGTCTCCGCGGTTGCATCTTCATAAACGTAACTATGCCACCCATGATCTTGAGATGGCAGCCATGGTTTTTAATCTAAAGTTGTGGAGACACTACCTCATTGGAGAGAGCTTTCTGGTTTTCACTGATCATAAGAGTTTGAGGTATGTTTTCTACCAGCATGACTTGAACTTACAATAGTGTTGGTGGATGGTGTTTTTATAGGAATATGGCTTTGAAATATCGTATACACCTAGAAAGGGGAATGTTTTAGCTGATGCGCTGAGTCAAAAGTCATATAGTGATGATGTGAATGAATCCGGTGATTCCTAGAGAGTAATGGGAGAGTTGTAAACAATACATATTGATATGGGAGAAGTTGACAGGTAAAGGTTCTCTTTTCCAGATGACAGTACAGTCATCCCTAGAGCAGAAGGTGGAAGAGTCCCAGTTGGGGGATCTAGAGGTAGAGGTCTGGAGAGACCAAGTTTTTTGTATCGAGGCCCCTGATGGTTGGTTGGAGGATGAACAACACCTAGTGTTGTATCACGAAAAGGCTTTTTTTTCATTTGATGATACATGAGATGGTTCTCACAGAGTTTCATAGTTTGCCTTTAGCGGTGCATCCTGGTTTGAAAAAGATATACCGAGCCTTGAGGAGCCAGTTTTGGTGGCCTGGGATGAAGCGTGTGGTTGCGGAGTTTGTGTCTCGATGTTTGGTCTTCCAGATGGTGAAGGCCAGACACCGTGTTCCTTGTGGTCTTCTCCAGCCTTTAGATATTACGCAGTGGAAATGGTAGGATATCTCAATGGACTTTTTTACTGGTTTTCCTCAAGCTCAAGGATGGCATGATGCTATTTGGATGGTAGTGGATCATTTAACAAAATCAGCCCACTTCATAGTGATCAAGGTGTCGAGCTTAGTGGATGTTTTCTTGGGGTAGTATCATGAGGAGGTGGTGCGACTTCATAGAGTCCAAAGGATGATCATTTATGATCGAGGTCCTTATTTTTCCTCCAGGGTGTAGAGAGGTCTCCAATATGATTTGGGTTCTCAACTATTCCTTATCAATTCTTTTCATCCTCGAACGGATGGTCAGATAGAGCGAACCATCCATACTCTTGAAGATGTGTTATGCTTTTATGTTCATGATTTTGGCGTTTCATGGATGAGGAACTTACCATTGGTGAAGATCGATTACAATATTAGCTTTAACTCCACCATCAGTATGTTACCATTTGAATCCTTGTATGGATGACCCTTCCGTTCTTTGTTGTGCTGGACTGGGGTCGGAGAGTCAACAATTCTCAGATCAGAACTAGTATAGAATAAAACAGAGATTGTTTAGGTGATTTGTGAGAGGATGAAGACAACACAAGATCGTCAGAAATCATATGCTGATCAAAGGAGGAGACCCTTAGAGTTTAATGTTGGGGATCATGTGTTTCTGAAGGTTACTCCCCGTCTTGGGCAGCGAAGGATTAGTCGTGGGAGTAAGCTTTCTCCCTGGTTTTTTGGGCTTTTTGAGTTGTTAGCTCTTGTTGGAGCTGTGGCATATCGAGTATCACTTCCCCTGCAGAAGAGTCATATACATGATTTTTTCCATGTATCATAGATTCGGCGTTATCTTAATGATGACTCTCACATCATCAATTGGGGAGAGATCAATGTTTATGATGATGCAACCTTTGAGGAGTGACCTGTGGAGATCCAAGACCAGAAGGAGAAGGTGTTGCGCTGGTGTTCTATTCCCCTGGTTTGTGTCTTGTGGTGACATGGCAGCACGAAGGAGAGTATTTGGGAACGTGAGTCGTAGATACGTGCTCAGTACCCATAATTGTTTTATGTTTATCTCTTTTCATGTAACAACTTTTTCATTGTGCTTATAAACCTTTCATGTTTATGAAATGGATTTATTTTTTTACTTTTTGTGGCTTTCTCTAATTTGAGAGGTATCTTGATTTGTGGTTTTTCAGACCATTTTGTTTTCCCTCTAGATGGATTTTTAATTCTCAAGGACGATAATGTTTTGGGAGGCATCTGATGTAATGTCCCAGACCTCTTTGGTCCATTCCTTTGTGAAAATCTGGTGATTGAGTGTTTTGGGAGGCCATGGTAACCTTCTATGATCAGTGCAATGGTAACATTAGTGAACAGTGCAATGGTAACCTTAGGAAAATAGTGTCAACATTAACCTTCTATGAACAGTGCAACGGTAACCATACGTGAATAGTGTCAACATTAACCTTCTGAGAACAATGCAATGGTAACCATAGGTGAACAGTGTCAACATAAACCGTCTGTGAACATTGCAACAGTAACCATAGGTGAACAGTTCAACGGTAACCTTAGGTGAACAATGTTAACATTAACCTTCTGTGAACAGTGCAATGGTATCCTTAGGTGAACAGTGTCAACATTAACCTTTTGTGAACATTGCAACCGTAGAAGAACAGTTTTTCCCAAATGGTGAGGTTCCAATGGTGAGGTTCATGAATAATGTTTCCAGAACAGCGAGGTTCTAACGGTGAGGTCCATGAACAGTGTTTCTTGAAAGGTGAGGATCCAACAGTGAGGTTCATGAACAATGTTTCCAGAATAGTAAGGTTCCAACAGTGAGGTTCATGAACAGTGTTTGCAAAACAGTGAGGTTCCATCGGTGAGGTTCATGAAAAGTGTTTATAGAATAGTGAGGTTCATGAACAGTGTTTCCAGAATGGTGAGGTTGCAATAGTGAGGTTCATGAACATTGTTTCTAGCTTCCAACAGGTTCTCCCCTTTAACGTTTTGTTTGACGTAAAATTCATTTAATGCCTTATATTAATGACTCTAAGGTCGATTCAAAGCCCTAAATCGTATATTAATTATTCTTATGGATCGGGATGTTTTTACTTGGTCAAACCACATGGTTTAATGAAATCCTCTTTTAATGGGAAATCAAGTGTATCTTAAACCATCGATTTGTTAAATCTCCAAAAGGTACAAGATATCATCCTCCCTTTATCTTCCTCCTTGTTCTCTAGTGCGAGATGATCTATCCTTTCCTTCCTTCCCATAGGAATCATGAGATCAAACGTTTCCCTATGGATTGTTTCCCCTTGAATTTCTTCTGGATGCATGTGCACCGCCTGCTTTGGTGTAAGCAGAAAGGGTCGATCCTTCATCGAATTAATGTATGTTTTATCATCGTTCTTTTGGGGTTTATCTTCTCTTGTTTCTCCATTCCATATTATTGCATGTTATCTGGAAGCTTCTAATATAGTTTTCTTGGATTTCGGTTGGTGTGGTCATACCATGGCATCCTCAGGTGGATGTAGTTGTCACGAGAGGAGGCGACCGTAAACCGTTGTGGTATAAAGAACATCAAGAACAGTTTGAGGTAGGGGATTCGTTTCTTCTCTCTTATTTTACGTGCAAATGTATCTTTAGCATGTTTTATCCCATTGGATGACAATGGAATTAACATAATAAATATTTAAACCAGATAAATAAATTGATATATATCGTATGTTATTGCCTCTTGTTTTGCTAGGTAGTGTAATATCTATGCTTTCTTTATTTAGTTGTTCGTTCATGATGGAAATTAGAAATGAATGTAAATAGAAATTAATTTATATTTTTTTGGTTGAAAGATAAAGCGGTTTGTAAATGAATCTGTTTTTCCTTGTTGTAATTTGATGATAATCAAATTGGCACAATAAGCATGTTTAATTTTTGTGGATACCTTACTGATTATGTTTCCAAAATTTTGAACCTATGAATAATAAATTGGTTAATTCAAGATGGATTAAATAATTGATTGTTTGATAATTCCTTGAATGGTTATAAGTTACCCTCTTGATTGTTAAAGGGCCAAGAGCCTAATTGTTAGGTTGTTTGTTTTCCTACTACTTTTTTATAGTGTGAACCTGGATGGATGTTGTGGTATGTGGGGGTATTAAGATCATTGGTTGTGGTAGCAGATGATGCCTAGAGTGGAGATATGCATTAGTTTATGCATGTGGGTGTCGGGGAGGACACCTGGGATGATAGAATAGGATGGATGCGATTGTTGGATGCTTTCTCATTCTTATTGGTTGATTATCTGCATTACGTTTCCCCACTTCTCAAGGCAGTTAGTCTTGCTTTCCCTTCTTCCGAATTTAGCTTCTCAAGGAAGGATGGGTCTACGCTCTTACTATAGGTGACAAAGACTCAAATGGTAGAACATATACTCACCGTGTTGAGACCCCTTGTGTTTAGTAGCATATAATGTTCTTATGGAATGCCTGGGAATATGGGAAAGTAATTATGTAATAAATAATTGAATAAATTATGTTAAACCTTGGGGCTGGAGTTGCTGGAACATAATGATGAGGTTTTAATTTTAAAGGGATAGTGTACTTTTGGTGTGATTCTAACGAAGTTTAATGTGGAATTGTAAATGGTTTATTATTGTTTAAAGAATTAATTAATGTAAAGTGGAACTGATAAAAAGGGAATGAAGTAGTCTATTAAAGCTATTTAAATGGTTGTGTACTTATTGGATACCTAGTCATAGATGTGGAAGCCCATAGTCTGAGAGACGTCAGCTGCAATTGCGTCTAATACAAGGTAATTATAGCATACCACATTTTAGTTAAATAACATTTCATTACATTTTACAAACAGAGGATCTTTAAAGTCTTGTGTCTTGGAAATCCAATACATAAAACATGAGAACAACATAAAATATTTTTCTAAACCACTTGTAAGGATTATTCATTGTTCATACTATGTTCATTGTAGAATCTCATAACCTAGGATCATACATCAAAGGAATGGGTGAGAAGAAGGCCTAGTAAGGGAAACAAGAGAAACATTTTACATGTGAACTTGAGATACATCAATAAAGTCATGATAATTAATTGCCAAGGACACCTCATTAGTGGTATTGGAAAAACCATGGGCTTGCTCATGGTATTTTCCCATGGTATTGGCCACTTGGGACACCTCATACCTTATATTAATATTAATAAGTATACCAGAGTTATTTAATAATTATTACATCCTTAATGATGTCATTAAACACCCAAAACTCAAAAACTGTATTTTCACTATTCACCGAAAATTCAACTTTCTCAGAAAAAACCCAAAATTTCACCATAACCAAATATCGATGCTATGATTTCAAAAATGAACTCCATTTTATGTAAATAATTTTCTAAATATTTTTTCTTTAATTTTTAATTAAAAACACTATTCACTGAAACTTCCACTGTTTTAGAAATATTCCAAAAATTCACCTTAACCAAATATCGATGCTCTGATTTCAAAAATGAACTCCATTTTACGAAAATAATTTTCTAAATATTTTTAATTTAATTTTTTAAATAAAAAACACCATTCACCCAAAAAAAACTAATACTTAACCAATAATTTCCGAAATAGTTATTTACCTATTTTATTGAATCATATTACTTAATAAAGGTCCCTAAATTATATTAATACTTTCTTTAAGTGAGATTAATAATCCATTTGCTCACATTACTAATCATAAGCATAAAATCAATATTCATAATTTACTCTTCATCAAAAATTAAGTTGATCTTATTAAACCATAAATTTCATACTGAACACAACTATAAAAGAATATTTTTTGAAAATCATTACACATTTTTAATAATTTAAGGTTTACATAATTTTTTTTAAAATATCATTTTTCTAAAATTTATCAATAATATGCATACTATATTGATACGAAAATTTGAAAATTCACAAACTTCATCATAAGAAGAAATCACAATTTTTATTTAAATCAAAGGATTACACAGGGCAGTTGTTGTCTCGTTACACAACCCCTTATAACACTCGCATAAGACCTAAGAATATGGTGTGCTAGGGTGATAGAATCTTGGGGTGGCTCAGCCAATATTTCCTGAGAAGTTATTTCTATCAGATTGAACTTATCCCGAAGGTGATTCCGTTCCAACTTCACACGATGAAGTTTGGTTTGGGTTTGGTCTAGAGCAAAGCCCAAAGGTTCTACCTCCTTCCCGGGTTCCGTTAGATGGGAATCAATCGGCCTGAGACTACTGGATGGGGCCATCAAATCTTGTTTCCATATTAATTAATCAAGATCACTTTTATTTATAGAAAATAATCACAACATTTAGTTTCCAACAGTCTTATTTAAATTATACTCATTTTATTAAATGAAATATTTTTGTTGAGTAAATAATAAAATAACATACAAAGATAGGAATCAAAATTTATTCAAAATTTTGGGTCGTCGCTATTATGCCCATAGTGTGTTGTGAGATATAGTATATCATGTACTTTTTGTGTTTCTATACACTACTCTACCCTATCAGTAAGGGAAACTGACACCTTGGGGATTCTGAGCCCAGGGGGGTTGTTTTCCTCAACATTCTAATGGGAGGATGAATGGAAGACTACACCCTTTTTCCCTGCACTCTTCTTTTGGTTGTTACTTGTGCTGGTAGGCACAACAGTTAGTTTTCCCCATATATATGTGTAGAGGGCAGTAATGGATTTTGGTTATTCACACACATATATTCTGGATATATTTTCCCTTGGACTACTATAGGTGTAATGTGTATAAGATGTGATAGCTTGGGGATCCTTACTCAGTGTATGGGATGTAATGGATTGAGGTATAATAACCAATGTATGATACATGTTATGCGGGTTGTGGTGGCTCCGAGAAACTACCTGGTTACTTTGATTTCATATATGTGGTGGTTTTTTTGCATGAGTTTCATGTTGTGGTGCTTCTCTTAGGTGTCTACGGGCAAGCCTTTTTGGAGAGAGATGCTTTGGACGTGCGATGCTGGAGAAAAGCGACAAACCAGTGGGGAATTAATAGCAGGATACCCTTGATATTCTTTTTTATTTTATATACTCTTTGATACGTTACTTGATGAGAGTATCCATGGTGAGGTTGGGAACATAGTATACCGTTTTAGGTGATGAGTTAGTTTCACTTGTTGCTCACTATGCTTTAGCATGCTTTCATTACTTTTGCACGGGAGGCTTCAGGGAGTATCCTAATGAGTAAACTCTTATACTCACCCTATGTATATTTAAACTATTTTTCAGGTCACATGGATATGGATGAAGATAAATATGGTTTTTACTAGCTTTTGGTTTTCGGAGATATTCGGGCTTGTGGTTGCTGCTGTTTTACTTCCTTTTTGGGTACTTGCTGTTTTTTCCCCTTCTAGTTGTAGTGTTTTTTCATGACATTTCATATGTGTACTTGGGTTTTCTTTCATCTTACTAGTTGAGTTGGAGTTGGTCGGTGTCTATCTTATCTCTCTCTTCTGCATGTGTTCTCTTAGAGGGTAATGCCTCCCATATATGTGTTTGTTATAACCTCAATGCTAGACGCTAACCCGGGGCCTACTGGAGGTGGGACTCGGGGGGTAATTATCTCCCTTCTCACGTTGCTGGCCCAAGAGGGGTACAGTTTGTGAGGAGGGGGTCGTGACAATATATTCTCCAAATGTCAAGATAATGTACCTTCAAATAAGATAAGGGATCAAGTTAAAGCATATGTTATTGACATAATTAAAGTGGAATTATTAATGTACTTATGTATTTGGATCTTGGAAATATTTTTAAATGTTTTTCTTTATGATGTTGTCATCATATAATTTATGAAATATGTATGTATTTTATTGTAATAATTTTCATTAAGGATTTGATAATCATATACTGAATGGTACCATGAAAAGATATTTAGTAGAATTTTAAACTTTTCAAAAAACATATGATTGATGGAAAGAAAACCCTTAATATGTTCTTGATGTTAAGATAATGATGAAAAAATGATTTACTTGCATTATTTCTATCTACCTTTGACCTAATAAAGACTTGTTGAAATTTGGTCAATTCTATCACTGATGGAGTTTACAACACTTTTAGATTTACAGGATATATCCCATTACACATGTCTTACTTAAGGAATAAGGAAGAATTCATGTTTCCAAAATGTTTTTATAGTAATTCATGTTATTACACTATTTAAATAGGATACGTGATGAAGGTGTTCACATATCAAATATGTGATTATTAAATATATACATTATGTTGATTGAATACTAATGATTTTTTCTGTTTGGAAATATATTTACCATCTTTCTAATATGTTGGATCATAATCATTTGGAATGGTTAACCATTTATGAAATCGATTACATTGAACATTTGATCTGGTTTTAGAGATTGATATATTACACCACTATGAGATGAATCGTATTCAATGATATTATGTAGAAACAGTTCGAATAAAGACCAAAATATATGATTGTGGTTATATAAATTTACCAAGAAATTTTATTTTCATATATTCTTAGAGAGTGAAATAAGTACTCAACTCCCAAAAAATGATCATGAATCCAAAATATTTTACCTAGTACCTTCATTTCTGATGAATCAAATGGCCTTTATATCATCAAGGATTTTGGGCTTTTTGATTGTAAACAATCTACTAACTATAATCTCTTGAACGCTCCATTAAAACATTATTGTTTGATTTTTCCTCTCTATTTATGTTACAATTTCCAACCAATGTTATCCTACTAGAGAACCTAGTTACGTGAATATAGTACTTTCATTTCTCTCTTATTTATAAGATGTGATATTAACCCTTTTATGATGTTGGACTTTCAAAAAATAGTTTTTTCCCTAGTTTACTAAGATCATGTCTTGATTGTGAGGACACGATTTAATTAAGGCGGGGAGAATCTAACACCACAAAATTCTAGAATATGAATATTTTATTCGATAGCATGTAGGGCACATGATAAATATCCCATAATGGAATATAATACATTGATACATTAAAATATATATCTAATATTTTAGATATATTTGATATATTCTATATTTTTTAATGCATGCAACACCATGTTATCTTTCGTTACATGCAAGATCCACCTTCATCGATGTCTTGTGTTAAACTATATACTGTGTTTAAAAAAACAATATATTATTAAATTATTATATAATGAAATATAAAATTTATGTTAAATTGTTAGATATGAATAGTATTAACTAAATTATTAAAATTTATGGTTTACACATATATAAAATGAATCAATTTGTTACATGTTAATTAGAAATGAATATCGAAACCGATTGAATATAAATGAAATTATTATTATGCTCAAAAATATTTTATACCATAATAATATAAATTAATAATAATTATTGAGTAAAATTAATTTTACATAAATATATTTTATATTCAATAAATATTTTTTATTCATCCAATAGATTTTATAGTCTTATGAAAATAACAAACCCATTTTATGCATAACATACATTATTTTTATTAAGTCATTTTTACCACCTTCTAGTAGAGAACCAATTTTAAATCAAATTTTGAATATTTTATAATTTTATTATGTAAAAATATTCTTTAAATTTTGAATCTAAATAGAATAATTAGGTTAGGGTACATTTTTTCAATCCTTCCGTGATGTTTTATTTTTTTGAATAGTGAGAAATACTGAATTTTAGTTCAAAACTCGTATTTTATCTGATTAATTTATAAGGATAGATTATGTTTTAGATTGGTTTTAATGTTTCATTAGATTATATTTTTATCAATTAATATAATTTATGTCATTTTAATCAATTCCAATTTCAAATTTACTATAAATACATAGCAAACGTTTGGACGTTTTTAACTTAAAAACTTGTATTGTCGTCTCGTCTGGCAGATTAAATTTAAAATAATTTCTTATAATTATATGATTGGAATTTTGAAAAATGGATTCCATTTTTTCAATAATAATAACTTATAAATTATAATAATGTGAATATAGTTTTTTACTTAAAATATTATTAAAAGTTATTAAAATTTATTATAATGATTAAGTTTAAATTAAGCTAAATAAGGGACTACACCTTAACCTTAAAGACCAAAATACCTATACACTTATCGAAATTATATTAGACCGAAATATTTTTAACCTATAATCTCTTGGATATAATCTGGTGCATTATTCAATCCACATGAAATATGAAAAACTCTGGGAGAGTTCCATTATCAAAATATTACCGGAGTGACACACATTCTCCACTATAAAAGGCCGCCACATTCCCCCATTTCTCACACCTATCTAACCAAATTAGTTTGGAAAAATATAATCCCACATAGCTCCCAATAATCCCTACCCATTACCATGAAGAATTATTTTTGGCATAAATCCTACCAAGGAATCTGTTTGGTATAATCCAAAAGGCGTTACCCAGTTTTTAAGGTAACGTTTTCCAACAATCTATTTTCATTCATTTACTTCTCCACTACCTATACTCTTATTCTTACATGATTACATAATAAAACAAGTTTCCTCAATATATTATGATGTTTTATATTATTATTTAAAACTACACTTACACACATCTCCAACTACTGGGTAACGAACATATTGTTTCTAGGTATGGCCAACTACTACCCCACGAAATGACGATTGTTCATTTTTCCATTACCACCACTCATATTGGAAATTAGGATAGGAAATATTTTAATATATGATATATAATATATTTATAATATTTTTTTTCATCATTAATTAATTTTTAACACATACCTCTATTCATTAAAGTTTTCATAAAAATGATAACACTTCTTGTAGAATTGTGGACTACAGTAATCTTAATGCGATGTGATTCATTCGCATTTTACATGGAATGTATAAATGGTGTTTTTAATAAACCTATGAAACAAATATAATTAAGATATAATAATGTAATTATAATATACACATATCATTTACTTTTAATTCTTTTAACTCAATGATGAAATGAAATTATCATTCATGCGTATGCAGGTCATACCGTCTCCATGAACGGTGCATTTCATTTCTTATATCCAAATATTATAGATTATTATAAATACATATACATTGAATATAAGTGATAGTTAAGTCGCGTTTTACTTTCTGTAGATGATGAAATAATGATCTAATTTATAGGAACAAAAATTTAAAAGTAAAAAAACTTACTTAATAAAACTATGAAATTAACACCCGAAATAGTTAAAATAATGAAAGAGTTTTAACAAAAGGGTATTATAATATTATAAGAAGATAATATATGATATTATAAACATTTTAATGGTTATGTTATAGGATAGTAACATATTTTAAAACACTATACAGTAGGATAAATACCACACAAAAAGGAGGTTTAAGTAAGAGAATTTCATCTCAATTTTCATCCTATTGAGGCCTAGTTGTTATTGTGTGACAATTCACATTTAATTGGTGTATATACAAAAATTTTCATGTTATATCATGAATCCCATTATTCTAATGTTTTTATAAGTCTCATTTAATGTCATAAATATCTAGATATTATGGTTAATAAGTTTCTAAGTGGTATGGGACACTTTGGAATATTTAAATATTATTCTCTTAAAGAATGTTCATAATTGTCATATTTGCAAGGTCACTAAATATTGTATTTGATAACTTTATATTGAAACAATGATTCTATTGTAATCATTTTTATTGAATATTTACTTTAATATCAATATTTTAATATGATGGATATTTTTATTTCCTAAATTGTGTATTTTTTCACATATGATGTTTACTTTCACAATTACTTGATTAACTTGGGAATTATTCATAAATATGTCCTTTTATATAATATAGATATTTGATAAGGTATATTTTATATTGATAAAATTTATTATTAAATATGAGGAATGGTTTTAAATGCACTAATGGGTGGAGTTTAGACATTATATAGCTCCTCGATGCATCGATAGGTTCTCATGAGACAAATAATATGGAAAAATTAAAGATGTTTCTACCTGTAGTTTTAAAGTATCTGTAGGATGGATCTTGATAGTATAGGTACTCATGTGACTAATACATGCAATCTAATAATTAATCACATCCTTTATATATTTTTCAGTTGTTATTAATCAATGATATTTTTCCTCGACATATCTATGGATACATATAATTTTCAATTGATTGATTAAGTATAATGTGTTTCAACTTCATACCTTTCTATATTGAATTTCCTTATCTTGTTATTTGAATGGAATGTGTTAAAGGTTATTTACCATTAAATATTGGTTTATTTCCATTGATTCATTATTTATTCCAATTTACAAACCATAACTATGTATTTGAGCTTATCTTTATTATGTTTTCATTCCCCGGGTTGTGGAGAAAAAATAGTTGAATAAGCTTTCAAGGAAGCAATTTATTTTAGATTTATATATTATCTTTGTATTTCCTATTTCTAAATGTATTATGGGTATCATATATCTAATCATTATTTCTATGGCTACTAATCTTTATAGGTCTTTGGTATTTGATTCATTGTAATCATGCCAATGTAATAAAACAATGCACCGTCTCCAGGATTCTATGGTGACAACGTTAGAAGATATATGTATGTTATAAACATAAAATAAATACACACACACACACACACAGATATATATATATATTTATAATTTAATATTTATATATATATATATAAATTAAATATGAACATATATATATACATAATATACACATATATATATATTTAAAAAAAATATAAACACATATATATAAACATAAAATATAAACATATATATATAATATAAGCATATAAAAATATATAATATAAAATATAAACATATATATATATATATAATATAAATAATTTATTTATAATATACAAACATTTATATATAATATAAACATATATATATAATATAAACATATATAAATTTATATAGACATAAAATATAAATTATAAATTATAAACATATATTTATATTAATATATATATTAATAAAAAAATTATATATAATATTAAATTTTAAATATTGAAATGTCTTTTTTAAATATAGATATAACAAAATACAATTAAATTTTTTTATTTTGTTCACGTTTTTTATGAAAAATTGACATTTTTAGTGACAATTTTACTGGCATTTTAAAGCATGGCTAATCATATATATATATATATATATGTGTATGTTTTTTATATGTATATATAATTACAAATATATTTACACATAGAAAGACATATGTAAACACACACACATGCGCGCACACACAAACATATATAAAGATAAAATTTATTTATAATATATACATACATATATATACACATATATATAATATAAACATATAAATAATCATAAAACAGAAGCATACAATATGAAATA
This sequence comes from Viscum album, assembly GCA_963277665.1. Taxonomy (NCBI): domain Eukaryota; kingdom Viridiplantae; phylum Streptophyta; class Magnoliopsida; order Santalales; family Viscaceae; genus Viscum; species Viscum album. Next base: position 1,025,932,339 of record OY728166.1, read on the forward strand.
TATATATTAATATATTTATATAACAATTATACATATATATGATAATATTTTTTAAAACATAAAATTTATTTATATATATATTTAAATATAGAATAATACATTTATTTATAAAAAATAATAATAGGTCAGTTAGTCTGCTTTTTTGATGTGATGCTAGAGGTAAATGGATCAAATTCTAGGACAAGACGTTTTATTAAGTATTGGTGTGATGAGTACGAGAATGGGTTTGGTGTATCACCACAAGATTTCATAGTACGTTATTTCTTCAAAGTAATTCAATAACTTGCACTACACGCAACACCAAGTTCAAGCACACCCCGACTTACCGAACTAGCCTTTCAAACCCAGTTATGAATAGTATTAATTGAATTTTGAACTTTATATAATCCTTATAATTTTAAAATCCATATTATGAGTTTATTAGACATAATGTAAGAACAAAATCATTTTTTCAAAAAAAATGCAATTTTACGGCCTTTTAATGGAGAACCCTTTTTAAATCCTATATTTGAAACTTTTATATATTCAATTTGACAAAATAAAAATATTCTTTAGAATCGGGACATAATAATTTAGTTTCAATAAATTTGTGGTGTTTTTCTGAAAACATTCATATTTGAGTGAATAGTGAAAATACTATATTTTAACTGAAAACAACTTTTTTAATCAAAAATAATTTATAGTGTAAAATTATAAATTTTAAGTGTTTGAAGTATAAATAGATTATAATTTTGCCATTTAATCCAATTCAAGTCATTATAAGAAAATTCACTTTGAAATTGGACATAAATCAGGGTCAATCTTTTGGTAGTTATTATTTATTAAAAACACAGTTTTTGTTTTGACAATGAAAATAAATTTTAATTTAATTCCTGCCACTTTTGTGTTTCGAATTCTGGAAAAATCATTCCATATTTGGAATCAGGATTTCCAAATTTTTTAAATAGGTAAATTTTATTTTTAGACTTTATGAATAATTACTTAGGTACATATTTTATTTACCATGGTTAAAGTGTAAATCCAGTAAAGAAGGTTAAAAATTAATATTATAATAATATTAACTTACCCTAATACAAGTCATAACCCTATTTGTTGATACATGGACAACCATGGGAATCCTTGGGACGATTTTGGGACCCCATGGAGGTACATGGGAGTGATAATGACATTTTATATTAAAAACTCTAAAGTGAAAACAAAAATAAGAAAAGAAAATATATTTTAGTAAAACAATTTTTATATGGAGTTATATAATTGGTCTATTAGAATATAAATATTAATTAAAAATATAAAAATATTTCCTAATTTATGATATTTCATTTATAATTTTTAGATAATATATATATATATATGACACAATAATGATGCATTATTTTCCTTATTAGTAAAACAATAAAATAAATGATATTATAAATACTAAAATAAATATAATTTGAAAGTTTAGATACCATAAACAAATTTTATAGATGACTATGAGATTTTAGGATTTATTAAGTGTGTTTAGTTTTATGTGATGAAGTTGTTAGGACTTAAATAAAAATCAATTATTAAATAATATCAAAATTGACATAAATAAGTTTTTAAAACAAATTCAATATTATTGGTTGATATAATAATCCAAAAAATATAAGGATCCGAAAAAAGGATTATATAATGATAGTTGTATCATTTATGAACCACTTGGGGTTCTCTTTTATGTTTATAGTAATTTTATTACCCATATAATATAAAAATACAAAGAGGCATGGTAAATGTTAAACTATTTAACTAAGAGTTAAATCAAATAGATAAGGATAATATAGTGACTAAAACTTGTCTAAAACCAATTTTTTGAGTGTTTTTAGACCCATCCCCACATTATCCTTTAAATAATTAATTTTGGAGCCATTATAAACCGAAAATTATTTTATTATAAAATAATATTTCTATTATTTCCAAAGGTGACCCTCACCCCTCTTATTAAAGGGAACTCCCCCTTCTCTCATATTCACACCTTCAAATCCATTTGGCTCGACCAAAACCTTCGAAAATATCCTCTCCAATGTCCTACCTTAATCCTATAGGTCTTCCTTTTGTCAGAAAGTAAACTGAATGAGCCCTTTTGATCAAATCAAAAATAAAAACCCGAAGAAAAGGTAAATATTTCTTCACCTCTTTCAAGTTTCTTCTTCTTCCACATCTTCTTTCCTTATTTTTTCCATTATAAAATAATAAATCCAGTATATTCTATATACTATGATGTCATAATAATTATGGTAAAACCATATTCATTATTCTATCCATCCTTTTAATGACATGTGACCATACGTGTGTACGTATGGCTTATCGTCTCCACGTCATGGTGTAGTTGTTATTCAATACATTATTATTTGGATGGGTATAACAATGATGTATAATTGATGTAAATAATTAATATAACATGATAATTATTCTGTATATATGATATAACATCCAATTATATATGATTTTAATATCAAAAGAATGATATTGTCGCTCGTGCGTACGTACGGATTACTGTCTCCACGAACACGATGAGATTCACTCCCCATCATATCCATTCAAGACTAATTTTCATTTGAAGATTAAATATATTTTTTAAAGACATAATATCATTATTAATATTAATAAGATACATCCTATCTATAACAAACGTTACTTACATAACAACTCTTATAATGGAAAATGAATCAGTTAACACTCGAAACGACAATAATAGTAAAATATTATTAATAAAGAAATATTAAAAGATCATATATGATATAATATTAATGTATATGGTTATTTAATATTTTAATAAATATTATTTCACCATTATATAGGAGTTTAACCTACCCTCGACCAAGGAAGTGTACAAGGTAAGGGTTAATTTCACAATCTCTTTATTATCTGATATTTTTTTACGTAAGTATCTTCGGTTACCTCTTTATAATCCATATCCATGTTTCTTAAAAATGTATTTCAAATATTTTTTACTATTTACTAGAAAATTGTTTAAAGTCATTTATACCCTTATTTTAACTTATATGTTTTTAAAGTAATCTTTCAGTCGTTTTCCAAACAAGGTACTTTACGACCTTTCTGAAAAAATTAAGTTATGAATGTTTTATAACTTATATGGTGGGTGTGGTTATTCTCTGCAGTTATAACATAATCGAAGATTCCCTCACAAAATTATAATAATATTTTCAAACTAAATTATTTCTTTTATAGTTATGTATCTTTAAATTATTTCAATAAAATAAAGAGATATTTCTCTCAAATAGTTTTTTTTCATCTATGTCAACATCCTTTGGTGGATTTTATACTTGTTTGATGTTGATTCATTATGATACAAATCTTCTATATTTTATTGATTGTTTTGTGATATGTTTTACTGTGGATGTGTTATTTTTATACCATTCATGGTTAATGGTTAAATTATTTACATTTCATATGCTAGTTTTAATACGATTGTTTATGTTATATTTCATCCTTTTCATATGAGGAATGTATTGGACTTAGTAAGTGATGGGTGGAGCCCACTATAGCCCCTCGATGCATCTATAAGTCTCATGAGACAACTAGACATGGAATTGGATGAGGCCTTTCCCAATTTGATATATGGTTTTTGCTGAGGCCTTAATCATTTTTATACATCTTGGCCAAGGCCTTGATAAAATGTTTCAGAATGTCCGACATTATACATTCCCTCATTATGAAAATAATATTGATGGTTTAGGTGGTCATTTGGCTAGTATAATACCAATGATTATGTTTTATTATGGATTTATTTACTCACCTCATATTATTTCCATAAAAGTGTTTATGTTTATTATTTCTAATGGTCTGAGTTTTCAATTATTCACCATGAATAATATTTAGGTTATCTTCTACAGTATTTCTTACCCTTAATAAGCGTATGAGCTCACCCCTTCCTTATGTTTCATTTTCCCAGGATATAAATAAGTTAGTTATGGGAGACTTTCAGGTATAATCTAGGAGGCTTGGATGTTTCTAATTGAATAAATTAGTGTTGTATTTCTGTTCAAGTTATAAAGCTGAACTTATGTATGAATCTTGTTTCCAATAATACTAAACTAATCGGTCATTCTGGATATGATATCCTTGTCATCATGCCAATGTTATGTAATAATGCACTGAATCTTGGTAACTAGGGTTGGGGAGTTACAGTCGGTATTAGAAGATTTTTAGTACAAACCTTGGAAACGATATTTATATAAACTCTGATTAGAGCACAGAGCCCTAAGATAGAATTTGAGGATTAGTATAGAAGAACTTCCTAGACTTTTGGTAATGTAGAGATTTTGTGAGTTATCCATGAAATAAATCCATGTATGTATATGATCAGGTTGAGGCCGCTCTGGCACAGATGTACCTAGTGGAAAAACCTGAAAACACCATTTTGAGCTAGACTCGTACGGGAACTGGTGCACGACAACAGGCCTTGCTACACTCTTGGTTACGACACTCCCAGGAGATATGCTTAGGATAATTAACATTTTCTTTAAAAATAATTATGAATGATTTATGAGTATATACTTACTCAAAGAAAATATTTTTATGATTACAGATTATATCCATATTCTGTTCAATTTATGATAGGTAACTTACATGTTTGGAATTATTCATTACGATTCATAAACTGATCTAGTGTATTCCATTTTATAGAAATGGCGCCTAGCAGATGGAATGAAAATTCTAGCAATATGAATGGTCGAATGATTAATAAGGGTCACATATTTCATGTAATTAATCCATTATTCAAAATGGAAATAGTCTCCAACTTATTATCATCATATGAAGAAATAATATCATGTGTTAATAAGATAAGTAAATAATTTTCTAAGTCTGATGGACTTGAAGAGATGCCAGAGAAGAAAATAATGGTGGAGAGAAAGATGGATAAAGGAAATAAAGGAAATAATGATTTTCCCATATGTGATAACCGTGGAAAGAATCACCTTGGTAAATTCATAAATGGAATGGGGGTTTGTTATAATTGTTGAGAAAAGGGACACCAAGTATGTTATTGCAAGGGTGAGAATAAGGTTTCAAATGTACAATGCTTCATCTGCAAAGATTTGAGACACTACGCGAATCAATGTCCATATCATTAGAGTATACACCAAATTTTTCTATTAGATAAGAATCAAGTTATGATACTACCAAATATGAAGAGGAATGATTAAGAGTTATTATGTTTTTATTAAAGTTTCGTGTCAATAATGTACTGATTATATGAATTATGAAAATAAATAAGGATTTTATTGTAGCAATATTTCATTGAGAATTTGAGATTATATGGTTCTATGAAAATTGAATCAATATCAAGATAAATTTATGGAAAATACATGGTTGGAGGAAAGATAAACATTAATATGGTCTTGATATTGAGGTAGAAAGTTTTTTATAAGAGATGGTTAATTTAGATAAATTATATTGGACATTGTTGACTACCTTGGAACTGATTAATGGTTTGTTTATTTCATCATTGTTGGAGTATAAAAAATTTTTGGATATAAGGAATATATCTAGTATTATATAATGAATATGGGAGAATGAATTTAATCAATAAGGTTTTATGGTAATTCAGGGTGTTACTGTGTTTTAAAAAATACATGATGAAGGTATTCACATGTTATTATGTGGCCAATAGAATCTTCATTGTGTTTACCATCCTTATAAATCTTGGACTGTAAATTTGGAGAGAAGTATTTTGGACAAGTATAAGGTATGAAATCTATTAAGCATTACATTGGATACTATTGTTAAGGTTAAATCATTTCTTGAGATTATTTTTGGATTGTCATAAAAAGGACAACTCGGAGGTCAGGCGACAACCTGTCACGTCCGACAAGTGGACGAGACTTGAACCCGCAACCAAAGGGCAATAAGGGTTCATCACCTACCACTAGACCACATGATGTCCTAGTTTGTATAATATAGTTTTTTTAATATTCTGACAATTTAATTATATATTAATTATTTTGGGAACCCTATATGATTAGGATAAATAGAATATTTTTATGTTCTAGTATCTTTTATAGTGAAAGATGAGTTTGTGGTAGAAATTAATTGAAGGATGAAACTCTAATTTTCATATAAGTATATATATATATATATTACCTCTTATTCTATGGGTAAATTAATTCTTAAACATTTGAGAATGGAACTTAAAACCAAAAATGTGTTATCCTAACACCTTATGTTTTGTTGAACTGATGGTATTTTAAATCATCATAGACTGATGGATTGGATGCACTTAATTTTACATTTTTTTGTGATTGATGACCTCAATCACTCCCTATAAATATTTACGTTTTACCTATAATTATGTTTCTCTAATTTCCACCAATGTTCTCCTAATCGAGATCATAATTTGGTGGTGACCCTTTCATTTTCGTTTTCCTCATATTAAGACTAAATTTTTTTAATCCAATTTCCGATGTGGGGTTTCCCCCAAGGTATTTTCAAGTTTCAACCTTTTATTTTCTAAGAAAAATTTAAAATTGCAAGGACAGAATTTTTTTGAAGGATTGAAGAATGTAACACCCCATGATTTCATAGTATGTTATTTTTTCGAAGTAATTCAATAAATTACACTACATGCAACACTAAGTTCAAGCGCACCACGACTTAGAAAACTAGATGTAAAAAAGTGGTTATAAATAATATTAACTGAATTCTGAACTTTATATAATCCATATAATTATAGAATCCATATTATGAGTGTATTGGATATAATGTAAGAACAAATTCATTTTTTCACAAAAATGTAATTTTACTGCCTTTTAATGGAGATCCATTTTTAAATCGAGTATTTTAAAATTTTATATATTAAATTTGAAAAATAAACTTCTCCTTTAGAATCTGGACATAATAATTTATTTTCAATAAATTTTTGGTGTTAAACTTATACCTTTCATATTTGGGTGAATAGTGAAAAATACTTTATTTTAACTGAAAACAAAATTTTTAATAACAATAATTTATAGTGTTAAAATATACATCTTAATGGTTTATAAGTATAAATGAATTATATTTTTACTGTTTAATCCAATTATGGTCATTATAAGTAGTTTAACTTTGAAATTGGACATAAACAAGGGTCAATCTTTTGATAGTTATTATTTCTTAAAAACAAGATTTTTTTTTTGTTTTGAGAACTGGAATTATTTTTAAATTTATTTCTGAGACTTCTGTATTTTGAATTTGGAAAAATGGATCCCATATTTTGAATCAGGAGGTCCAGATTGTGTAAATTGGTTACTTTTATTTTTAGGCATTATGAAAAATTAATTCGGAAAATACTTTATTAACCATGGTTAAAGGGTAAATCTAGTAAATAAGATTAAATATTAATATTATAATAATATTAAATTACCCTAATATGTGTCCTAACTCTATTGGATGATACATTACCGACCATGGGAATCCTTTGGTCAATTTTGGGACCCCATGGAGCTACTTGGGAGTGATAATAACATTTTATATTAAATAATCTAAAGTAATGACAAAAATAACAAAATCAAAATTCTTTTAGTAAAACAATTTTCCTATGAGGTTATATAATTGATCTATTCGACTATAAATAATCCATATAAATTTAAAAAGATTTCATACCTCAGGATATTTTATTCATAATTTTTATACATTGTATAAATATATTTATATATGACACAATAATGATGATGCATTTTTCTTATTAATGAAACAATCTAATAAATAATATTGTAATTACAAAAATAAAAATAATTGTAAATGTTTTGATGCCATACACACATTTTATAAGTGAATATGACATTTTTTCGTTTATTAAATAAATTTATTTTGATGTAATGAAGTTGTTCGTATTTTAACAAAAATCAATTATTAAATAATGTCAAAATTGACATAAATGAGTTTTTAAAACAAATTCAACATTATTAGTTGATATAATAATCTTAAAAATCATAGGTTCATCCAAACGACTTATATAATGATAGGTGTATCATTAATGAACCACTTGAGGTTATTTTGGATGTTTATAATATTTTTATTAACCATATAATATAAAAATACAAAGAGGCATGGTAAATATCAAACTATTTAACTAATAGATAAATCTAATAAATAATGTTTATATAGTGACCCAAACCTGTCTAAAACATATGGTTTGAGTGTTTTTGGACCCTTACCCACCTTAAACTTTAAATAAATAATTTTTGATCCATTATAAATAGAAAATGATTTTATTATAAAATAATGTTTCAATATTTTCCTAAGGTGCCCCTCACCCCTCTTATAAAAGGGCACTTCACCTTCTCTCAAATTCACACCTTCAAAGCCATTTGGTTTAGCCAAAACCTACCCAAATATAATATCCCTTGTCCTCCCTTCATCCTATTAGCCTTCCTTTAGTCAAAAATCCAACCTAAGGAGCCCTTTTGATCAAATCCAAATGAAGAACCCTAAGAAAAGGTAAATATTTCATCACCTCTTTCACGTTTTTTTCTTCTTCAACTTCTTCTTTCCTTGTTGTTTCAATTATAAAATAATAACTCATGTATATTCTATATTATGTGATTTTATTACTATTATGGTACAACCATATTCATGTTTCTACCCATCCATTGGATGACATGTCACCATATGTGTGTATGTACAACTTACTGTCCCCACGTCGTGTTGTAGTTGTTATTCAATACATTATAATTTGGATGGGTATAATAATAAAGTATAATTGATTTAAATAATAAATATAACTTGATAATGATTCTGTATATATGATATACCATCCAATTATATTTGGTTTTAATATCAAAAGAATTATATTGTTGCTCATGCGTACGTATGGATTACTATCTCCATGAACACGATGAGATTCATTCCCCGTCATATACATTCATGAATAATTTTAATTTTATGATTAAAAATAATGTTTAAATACATAATATAATTATGAATATGAATAAGATACATCCTATCCATAAAAAATATTATTTATATAACAAATCATATAAAGGAAAACGAATCAGTTAACCCTCGAAACGATGATAATAATAAAATATTATTAACAATGAAATATTAAAATATTATATATGATATAATAATAATGTATATGGTTCTTTTATAATTTAATAAAAATTATTTTCCCATTATACATGAGGTTAACCTACCCTCAACCTAGGAAATGTACAAGGTAAGGGTTAATTTCAGAGTCTCTTTATTATCCGAGGTTGTTTTTACGTAAGTATCTATCAGGAACTCCTTATCGTCTACATCCATGTGTCTTAAAAATGTATTTCAAAAAAATATTACTATTTACTATACAATGGGTTAAATTCATTTAATCCCTTATTTGAACTTATATGTTTTGAAATGAATCTTTCAGTCATTTTCCAAACAAGGTATTTCATGACCTTTTCGACAAAATTATGGTAAGAATGTTTTTTTAACTTATATGGAGGGTGCGATTATTCTTTGCCATTATTATATCATCAAAGCATCCTTCACAATCTTATAAGAATATTTTCAAAATAAATGATTTCATTTATAATTATGTAACTTAAAATTATTTCAAAAAAAGAAATAGACATTTCTCTCAAATAGTTTTGATTTCATCTATGTCCACATCCTTTGATGGATTTTATACTTGTTTGAAGTCGATTCATTATGATAAAAATATTCCATATTATATTGATGGTTTTGTGATATGTTTGAATGTGGATGTGTTATTTTTATTCAATTCATCGTTTATAGTTAATTCATTGACATTTCATATGCTAGTTTTAATATGAATGTTTATGTTATATTTCAACCTATTCATACGAGGAATGTTAGATAAGAGGAAGTTGATGGTGCGATGTTCTTTGATAGAGGACCTTGTTCGTGCTCTGTCGTGTGCTCCAAGGAGTTGCGATGAATGCGGCTTCCATCTGGCTCGGTGGATCTATGATTTGTATCTCAATCGCGACTCTCCTATAGTTCCGATTTGGGTAAGTCTTCCTCAATTGACTCTTCCATTTCAGAATCCTAATATTATGCGCATGTTAGGGTATGTAGTGGGTCAATTTCTTTGTGTCGAATCTCGTACCTCCACTTTTTTTCATTAGATCAATCTACAACTGAGTGTAGGACGGCGTGTTGAGATCACCAGCTGAATATGTGTGGATTGAAGCTGGTGAGAAGATCTGGGGTAAACAACCAGTTTTATATGAGCAGTGTGTGGATTTATCCTATTCTTGTCGGCGGATGGGTCATGCGAGCGACACATTTAGGAGGGGTGGACACCAGGAGATGAATGTAGAGGTGGCGGGGAAGGAAGCAGTTGGCATAGTGCAGTTCCACGATTCAGAAATGCAGGGTGTTGAACCTTCAATGTTAGAAGACTCGAATAAAATCAAGGAAAAAATGAGGAGCTGGGATAGGGGTAAAATAGTAGCAGTGCAGGTTGTGGAATCTAAATCCGAAGGTGGGAATTTATGTGGAAATGAATTTTTTCTTTGGAAAGAGGGATTGGTGAATGATCTCAAGATCACTATAAAACATACTGCCACTTCTTCAAAGGTCACCAATCACCAATTAGCAGGGTAGGGATCAGTTAGTGATAGCATAAAAACTCACAATCCATTTCCAATCCATGGGGACAAGGGGGATAACAGAAATTTAGTTAGATCAAACCTTTTGAATTCTTGTGTGTCCAACAAGGTGAGGCAGGAGCAGTCAAGGGATTTGGATCATGATCCTAAGTTTCAAGAAGTTTTTATCAGATTGACAGGTGATCTCAGTGGTGTGAGTAGGCTAGTCACAGTGCCAGAGTGTTATGCAGTTTCTAGAGATGGTCAGTCTAGACCTGGAGGTGAATCTCAATATGAAATTAATGATGAGTATTCTAAGGTACAAACAATTTTTTCTATACAGGGAGTGGTTTTAGAGAAATTTTCAAGAAGCCTCAGTTCATGGGGTGTGGCTTCTTACAGCCCAGTCCAGATGAGACTATTGGTCGGTTGTCGCTGAATGGGGAGACTATTTTGGGTATAGAGATTACTCCATTGGGTGGAAATGGTGATATGACTGTAAGGGAAGATAAAATGGTGAATTTGGGAGGGGTATGGACTCTATTCATACCTCAGTTTCATTGCACAATAGGTTTGAAGGCCTTCCAGTGGCCGATGTGAATTTTGAATCCACTACCCTAGGTGAGGGGGTCGAGGCCGGAGTGTGGTCTTTCAAATGGAGTGATCATGATCAACCATTGGAGGAGGATTCAAGATCATGGAGTAATAGGGGTCTCGAAAAGAGTAAGGGGAAGAAGTACTACTCTTCATTACCTCCTCCTTTATTGGCTCTCTTTGCAAAGAACATTAAGGACAAGAAGATGGAAAAGGAGTCTAAGAACCTTCAGAGTCCAGGGGAACAGGGTGATGGAGAATTAGTGCTCCTTTTAAATTCTGGAGAAGTAGTGATGGGGCAGATATTGATGCTCAATGCAACTAAAAAGGAGGTATCTAGGATTATGGGGAGGTCACTTGAGGTGTCCCTTAATGAGGAGCAATTTTAATGGATCGACATACATGACTCAATTCTGGTATGAGGTTTCAATAGAGGGGTATTCAGCATTGAGGAGTACATTCAGAAGTGGGATCAACTTTCTTTTGAGATTGAGAAGGGGATATTGAAGGATACTGACTTAATGGTTTCATATTTATCTTGGAAACTATTTAGAGAGAGGGACTTAGGTAATACTAAATATCTTTTTAATGACTCTGATCAAGTTGGTGGGTTTGGATAGTTTCTTTGGGAGGATAGTTGTGAGAAATGTGAAACCCCATGTTCTTCCTGCTGGTTGTCTTTTTTTGGATTTTTGGTTCTTTTTTCTAGCTCTTACCTGGACCTGCACCAGATGGTGATCAAAGAGCGAAGTAATCATCGATGGAGGTATTTTGGATTGGGATTATTGAGAGGGTATGGCTACACCATCGGTTCCGTTCCCGTGCACATTGCATGGCACTGCTTGCCGAAGGGTCCTATGTTAGTGAAGGCTTCTTATCATGAATCATTTTCTGGGGTGGGCAGGTCCATTTTTTTTCTTTAGTTATTTCTCTCTCTTTATCTTCTTGTGCTATTTTGATATTGCTCAGTCTGTTTTGTGTGGTTTCTCACTTTCTTCCTCAAAAGTGTTTTGGTAATAAAAAAATAATTTTCAGTCATATAAGGAATTTATTAGACTTAGTAAGTGACTGTTGGAGCCTAATATAGCTCCTCAATGCATCGGTAGGTCTCAGGAGACAACTTGATGTAGAATTGGCCGAGGCCTTTCCCAATTCGGTATATGGTTTTGGCCGAGGCCTTAATCATTTTTAGACGTCTTGGCTGACATCTTGATAAAATGTTTTAGAATTTCTGGCATTATACATTCCCTCATTATGAAAATAATATTGAAGGTTCATGTAGTCATTCTACATGTAGAATACCCATGATTATGTTTTATTATGGCATTATTTACTTAGTTCATATTACATCCATAAAAGTGTTCATGTTTATTATTTGTAAAGATATGTGTTTTCAATTATTCACCATTCTTAATTTTTATGTTATCTTTTGCTATATTTCTTACCCTTACTAAACATCTAAGCTCACCCCTTTATTATGTTTCATTTTTCTAGGATATAAAGAAGTTAGTTATGGGTGACGTGTAGGCATAATCTAGGAGGCTTGGATGTTTTTAATGGAATAAATTAGTGTTGTATTTCTTTTTAAGTTGTAAAGTTGAACTTATGTATAAATATTGTTTCCAATAATACTAAACTAATCGGTCTTTTGAGACATGATTTCCTTGTGATGATGCCAATACTATGTAATAATGCACCAACTCTGGGTATCTAGGTTTGAGGAATTACAGTTGGGGTGCATATTATAGGGGTGGAAGTGAAGAGTGAGGAATCGCCTAGCATGTGATGTGTAGGGATCCGAGTACTCTAGGGGTGGGTGGAAGGTGAAGAGTGATATAATTATTTTTTAAATGTAAATAATTCAAAAAAATTCAAAAAATATAAATTTCAAAAAAATATAAAATTTATAAAACAATTACCAATATTTTTCAGAAATTTCAATAAATAAAAATTATAATTTCAAAAAATTAAAAATATCAAAAAAAATTATGTTTTTAATAAATGTCTATAATTGCGGTTTCATTTTACAGAATTTATAAAAAGCTTTGGAAACCATGGTTTCACTAAATTGTGATGTTTATAAACATCAATAATTTAGAAACCATAATAAAACATTCAAATTTAGTGACATTTGATTACCAATGATTCAAAAAAATCATTAATACAGAAAATAACGTCACTAAGTAGCATTTTTATTTGGATTAATCCTTCGGTTATCTTCATGGACATAATGGATAGAGTCTTTATAGATTAAATAACTAACTTTTTGGAATTATTTATATAAGATATCCTTATATACTACAAAAACAAGGTGGGATATTGTTGGTGCCAAAATTTCTGCCCCTGAAGGCATGAAAAAAGCCATGAACAGTTCAAAACCAAATGCAGAACCGAGTGGCCATGCATTTTGTCTAAAATCATCCAAGGTACCTTTTTCCCAATGCTCCACTACAAATATGTTTTGCGAACTATCTCGCAAAAATATCTCCTTCGCGTCATCCATCTCTCTCCACAGACCAACTTAAATCTCCTCTATGACGCCCAAGTCCTTTCAGGGACTAGTTCACAAATGTATGTCCTTTAAGGCAACCATATTCCAACGTGATCTAGCTCGCTAATAGATCTCCTCTATGGAATCCATCTCTTATGATGGACCACATCATGAATGTATTTCTATTTCAGTATCCAACTCCCTTAATGGACTAGCTCACAAATGAATAACCTCCATGGCAACCATCTCCATTCATGGACCTGGTCGCAAATGTATGTCATTCTCATTGTCCAAATCCCTTCACAAACTATCCCAGAAACATATATCCATCATGATGTCACTTTTCCTATGCAATCCGATACTGAACGTATGTCCTCGTCAAGATCACTTTTTCATCATTCCGTCCGAATTTTCTTTGTCTCCAACCCCCTGAACCCCACTGACCTCCACTTACTATAAATAGAAGGCTCACCCCTCCAAAAACCATTGTTACTCTGACCTCTCACCTTCCCATCTCTCATTTCATGAAGCTCTTTGTGATCCCATAGATGTATCACCTAAGGTACTATGGTTGTGTGAGTTGTGCCTCCTTTGGTTCTTTATGGACCCCACCTATGGTGGAAAAGCCGTTTTCATTGGACATTGCCCTTCATAAAGGAGGGTGCCACTTTGGGTTACTTGAGGCTCTGCAAATCATTAATCCTTCATGTAGAACTCTCCAAATTAAGAGTTATTTTCCAAATCAAAGCTCTGTTCTACCCAATCATTTCTTTCACAAAGCTCCTCAGCTTCACGAAGCATTAGTGATTCAAAAATCCTATCTCTAAAAAGACTTTCAATTCATGAACTCTTCTCCTGTGCCTCTAGGCTTTTACATAGTGATTTCATGGTTCTTCAAGTGTTGATTCATATAGCGATTCCCTACCTCATCCTTCTTCACATTGGCATGCTAATAGAGATTCCATCTTTTCATAGCCATGCTAATGTGGACCCCTTGATTGACGACTCCTCCACCTCACCTCCTTCGAGAAATTAATTGTCCTTCACTCCCCCATGTGTAGGATGTTTCATGTTATGTAAGTCCAAGGGATGAAGAGTGAGTTCTCATTGTCTATGTTGTAGGACATTAAACAACCAAGAACCTTCATCCCCAACAAATGGCATTAAACTGTGGGTTGCCACATGCCGAGAAGGCCTCAGTGAATCAGAGAGTAGATGGGACTGGGATGCATTTTATTCTATGTTTTTTTCAATCCATCGTCTCCCAATATGGGATTTATTTCCATGTGTGCATCGTGAATCCCCTGTGTAATCCCTGACCCACTCATTGATAGGGTATTACTTGTATGATGGACATGTCCTCCTCATACATGTGGACACCCTCCTTAGGATTCCTTCTAGAAATATGTCCTAATCTCCATTTCACCGAATCGCCACAGGGTGTAAGCCCCATGTAATATCCTTCATGGCCGCACCTCTGAGGAAACAATCATCGGGCCTAATTCTACCTCTTGTTTCTCACACTGACTGTGGCTCACGTGGTCATAGAATATGCATCTATCCTGACATCCTTTATGGGCCGCTAACCACATGTTAGACACAAGCCCCCATTCTCCTAAACTATGTTAAATTTCGTCCATGTATTTTAGACTAGGTACAATGGAAGCCTCCTCGAGGTTCAAGACCATCACACATCTATTCTGTCCATTTCACATAATTTCACTTGTTCTCCCACATGATGTTAGATTTTATTCCTCTTTCATCATGCATGAAGTTAAACTATATTATCAAATTACAATTATTTTGATCCCACTCTTCCAGATGGGGTACATATGATGCCTCTATGAGGTTTAACCTCATCCAATAGTAAACATTGGTGTTCCCTCCTAGGGATGCACCCTACTAATGTGACATCATCCCTCAATGGACACTTCTCCCTGATCCACCTCTACGAGGAATTCTTTTCCCACTGGGATTTTCACCATGCATAAGCCCCATCATGTCTTCGTGTCATTGTCCCTTGTGAATTCCTTGATTATGTGCCTCATTTCCTGAACTATGTGTACTTTGATTCCCTACCACAATGATACATAGGAAGCCACCCTGAGGTTCAAGACCATCACTAATGTCCCATCCTATTCTCCCTCTCAAGCCCTTGTGTTTCAGGAAGATCATACCTCAACTGAATGTTCTACTTCCTTCTGGTCTCATCCATGAATCAATTCTTTTAAGCTGCCTCCTCTGGGGAATTATCACCCCACTCTAGAACTACGTTGAATTTGATCCCTATGTTAAAGGTAGGGTACACAGGATGCCTAACTAAGGTTCTAGCCCAACACTGTCATCTTCACATTGGTTTCACCCAAATCATCTCATCCACTTGATTAAATCATCCAACATCCTTACTGATTCCCACCCCGGCCTCCACATACTGGTGGGATGACGTCAATCAAATGGGAATCTAACTATGCGTTACCCATATCCATCCACCCCATCACATCACCCTTATCTTGGTGGGGTCATGTCACCTGTATGGTTTATATCAGTGTGTAAGAACCATTCACCCATATGATTTCTTCTCCTAGCATCACCTGGGTCTTCTCATTGTGTAATCCCCATATCATCCATTCAAACTACAGGGGTTTTGATCCATGCCTTCTAAAAGGGGTATATAGGATGCCTCAATGAGGTTCAATCCCAGCCAATGGTAAACCTTGGTGTTCCTCTTTATGGGGTACGCATCCCTGATCAATCCATTGTGGTTTCTAGATTAGCCTTCATAGTATAAAATCTTCCCACTTTGGGACACACCTCCCAAGGTCCATCCTCATTGGTCCTTTTAATCCACCCACCCGATAAAACATCCAAGGGATCCCACCTAGGGATGTACCCATCTGGTCCACTATTATCAGTTTTCTAATCAGGATAATCCGCCTTTTCTAGATATTAAACTCATGGCATGACCTGTGTTAAAGATGTAAAGTCAAGGAAAACATCGGTGAAATGCATCTAGAATAAGATACCCCGAAATCGATGGGTGAAGCCTCATGTTTCTATGCCCTTATGACTCCCTATGAAGAGGAAGAATACATTTTTTCAGCATTTCAGCGTCAAGACATGCCAATGATTCTATAGAATAACGAATCTTATAACTGATGGTTGTTTCCCTATCAATACCCCTTTGAATGTCTTGAAAAAAGAAGCATAATTATCTAGCTTCCATGAAGAGATGGATCCAGGGATGAGTTTCATGAGCAATTTATTAATCTATAAGGGATAACCAAACTAGGCAACAAGTTCCAAGGGGGAATCCACAAAAGTAGAAACTGAAATCCCATCATCCCATTTCAATCAAGGAGAAGGCATCGCAAAAAAATCAAGGTATTTCAACCGCCTTTGGAAAGTGGGAATGCTGGGTTAAATGTGACCATTAGGGAGTGTCAACACACACATAGTGGGTGCAACCTGGTCGAATGTTCCAGAAACAGAAATGGTGAAACCGATATGAATCACCTCTCCTGAACATGGGTATTCGTAGCATTCAAGAAATCAATAGATGAATGTGTCACGAGATTAAGATATCTAGTGCTAGGTCCCTCCAAACAAATAGTGGGTCTGGTGCGAAACACACTGGAATTTGGGATAGTTAATCCCTGGTAATTCTAGTCTGTGGCATTATCAGTGCCGATCTTTCTCTCTGATTATGGAAGAATGAACGGTGATGGGGAACCAATCATTTCTTTCCCCATATTTGTATTTATGGTTGAATCTCCCTACATTACAAGACCCAAGCTGTAGTTACAAGGAAACAGTCGCCCTCGCCTATAGATGTATTGGTAGGAGGAAGGATGTTGTGACATTCCTACATGGCTCCACCTCCACCACAATAGCATCCACAAATATGACTATTGGGAATCACACCTCACCTCACCTTTAGAGTTTATTAAAAGGAGGGTGATCGACACTCTTGTTAAACGATATGAACAAGAGGGGATCATCCCGATGTGGGAAATGGACCAACTAGAAATAGAGGCCTATGTGCCTCAACATCTCCCCCAAGGGTTTTACAGGGATCCCCTACTCCCCACTCAAATATTCTATCATTATGAGGGCCTCTCCCCCAAAACACTCCTACGATTCTCTCCCTTATACTGACAAAGTGAGAGAAAATAGAGTTAATTCAATAATGACTTAATACAGGGAGCTTCCAAGGAGGGATCCCACTAGGCTATGGAAGTACCGCTATCCGGTCCCCCAGACCAAGGAGTAGGAATTACACACCACTACTCATCTAGACCTAGTTGTACTGACCCAACACCAACATTGGGCAAAGGCCCAGGAGGACAACCATTAGACATGGTCATCTTCCATAGCTTCAGTGGCCCATGCCACCACCAATGCACATTGTCTATCCCATGTTACTAAAAAGCATGGTCACATCCATGCCAGATCGGTATTGAGTCCCCAGTCACCCCATGGGTAGGATGGGATGAATATTTTGGTCGTTGGAACAAGCAACTGTCATCATGGTCCAAGTTGTGACGATGGAGTTTTGTAAAAAGGTCCCCCCATACCATCACCGAATAGAGTGTTGGTCTTCCCTTCCTTATCGAATCCCAGAACGGAGGTCCTCCATCTACCTATGATTCTATGTATTGTTTTTTTTTCCATGTTTTAGGTCATCAATGCAAAGGTCCTCCTCACGAAATCATTATCTCAAGTGGAGGCACTCCCCCCGGTAGCACCGATTATAATGAAGAGAATTCCTAATCTATCACCTATCATCATGAAGGTCCTCCCCATGTTCTCACTAGCTCCAGTGGAGGCCCTCCCTGATTTAGATCTCCCTACCATGGAGGCCCTTCCCTCAATTCAGGAAGCGTACATAGAGGTCATCCCCATGTGCTATTCGACATATTCTTGGGTTGTACTCACACCTTGGATCACCATGGAAGAGGTTCTCTCCACTCCAATGGAAAAAAAATATAAAGACCTCATCATATCACATATTACTCAGGTGGATGTCCTCCCTACTCATGAACCATCCCACATAGATGTCCTCCTCGTATCGAAGATCCCCCTATTCCCGAAGTATTATTCCAGGGCAGGAGGGAGAATCATCACCATAGAATGAAGAGCTTCGGGAAGTGCTAAATCTTCACCCGCCCAATCTTCTTCATAGATTATGATGCAATCTACAAATAAAAAAAGGATCCTTCACCCCAATACTCCATGTCAGGGTCTGGGGAAGGAACTCAGTGTCTTAGGTTCATCCTCCCGAAAAGGGAGATACATTAGATCCCTAAACCCCTATGTAGATGCATACAGGACGAGGGGATTTGAATCATTTCCAGGGTCTCATTATGAAGGATTCTTAACTATCACCCAATTTTTTATTTACCTTCATAGGAGATCGTGGGTAGTTTTTCTGAGGATTGGTAGATGATGAACACCAGCCTGACCCACTACTAGCGACTACCAGCCTTTTACGTGAAGCAGTGGTCAGGACGCCATCCTACAGGGATGTGGGGATGTAGTCAACATAGTCCATGAGAGGCATCCTAGTATGCAGTGGTTTTTCAGCTCACACACTATACTCCCAAAAGAAAATTCCATTGACATATTGATCTTTATTGGTGACGTTTTTGGTTTCTAAGAGGCCCTCAGTTGATGAATGGGGAAGTCATACACCAGATCCTACTACTGAGTGAAGGATCCTGTGTGACATTCTCACTTTGGTTCACATCACTGAGTTGTTCTGGCTGATTTTAATGTCATAATTCAGCATCCCAAAGTCCCTCAATGAGGAAAAAGTCACATATCTCCACCAAACCTTGTGAATGATGCATTTCTACCTCTGCCTTCATCGGGTGGTCTATCCATAAAGCCAGGAGCACTATGAAAGCCTTGGCCAGAAATGCCTTTTAGTTGAGTTAGTCTCACTCCTCGTGGTCTAGTACCTTTATACATTTGGTAATGCTCAAATTATTCAGCAAAATTGTGTTCAAATATTCAATGTGCTCCGAAAAGTTATAGTCGAGGCATCACCACAAGTGAAGGTCTGTGGTTGGGGAGAGTATACAAATCTTCACTTCAGCCTGATTCTGTGACATCCCAAATCACCCGATGATATCGAGGATATGTTGTCAAGCACAATAATAATTATAATGGTTGAGCTCCCAGATAAGGATACTGATATGGGTCACCATGAAAAGAACCTACCCATGGGAAAATACCATATCTGTTGGATCCCCAATGCATTTTCACTCATCAACAACAGAATTTTATTGGCCTCTTGGATCCCACCGAGTCATTACCTTTCGGTCGAGACCCCAATAAGGGATAATTCTCCCCTAGATATGTTAATCCCTCTGACCCATATAGTTTAGTACTGAAGGAAATGTATGATCCCAAAAAGGCCATGTTGTTCCAACACCTCACAAATAGAAAAGGATTGTCGACAAGACCCTTACCAAACGTGTCACGGAAAAATGTCTAGATTATGTCGATCCTCGACTGGGGTAGCAAGGGTAGGTGCCTCTATTTTCTAGAGAGTTACCTCTTGCAAATAGGAAAAACCCTACCCATTTATATAGGGTGGATGCCGGAGCTTTTGAAATGTGAGCACAATATGAGTCTTCGAATTTTGATGAGTTTCACAAGTTCCCTTACAAGATCTGTCTTTACAGTCTATTCCCCCAGAAACCCCTCAGGTGGCTCTATAGGTTCTTCCTCCAGCTGTTCTATAGGTCAATCCTAGAACCCCCCTGCCCCGAGTTGTTCCACTAACCCCTCTATGGGTCAATGGGCCTTCATAACACGTAGATGATCCTATCAACATTTTGGTGATTAGGAATCCTCATCAGGATTGAGTTCCCCATAAGGGTGATCCTTTCATCAATATCATTTCCCATCAGGAGGTTCTTAAGACCCATTATGTTGAAATTCCACCTGATGGAAACCAGTACCCAGCATGGGGTGATGATATGATGATGCCTCTAGATTTTGGGAACCCCATTTTTTCAACCTTCATGGGGATGGGTGATCTGCTACAATGTTTTTCCCACTTCATCTCAATGTGTGGACCTATTCTAGGATCCTCAGTGTAGGAGGAGGCTTCCACATTCTGATGACTCATACATACACTGGAAGGGCATGTGTTTTTCTAGTTTTTCTAGTTACCCATTTGGTCCCTAGATGGGTGGGAAGAACTCTTTACCCAGTTCCTGCATCAGTTTAGCTTGACTACATGCAAGACATTTATCTACAACATCTTAAAGTGCAATAAAAGGTCAGATTAGAATTTCACAGACTTTGTTGTTGGGTGGAAGGGCCACACATATTCCATTGATATGATTCTGAATCAGGAGAAGCTGTAAACGATGTGCATGGGGAATGTGATGACTGGATTTGTTCCTTCCCCCATCACTCAAAATTTCTATAGTGGATTATCGGATTTCTATAACATGGATCAATTTCGGAAGGAATCCTTGCAGAAAGCCAGACAAGAAATTCCTTTGCCTCCCACATCTTCTACCAGAAGGTACACCAAGGGAGAGACAGCTTCTGTTGCACAAGTTGAGGCCCCTAGGCAGCTAGAATTATTTCCGGTAGAGCTTTCTACACAAAATCATCAAAGGCTTACACCTCATCCTCAACATAGAGATTATAATATCCCACCATAGAATCCCCAATCACCACCTCATGAACCACCACCACCATGGTGACATAATCAGGTTCCCCCTCTTCACCTGAATATAGCCGCTCGCCAGGGCTAGGTGCCCAAAGTCCCTTTCCTATGCCGAAGGAACCAGAACTACTTCTTAGAGGAGGATCTGGTTGTTGAATACTTCCATAGTGCCTTTGAGCAGAGAACTCTATGGCTTACAGCATGCAGAAAGTCAAAAGAGGCTAATCTAATTGAACTCCCCAACTACTACCCCTATCATTAGATCCTTAGACATAATATCAAGAAATGTTACTTGTTCAGGGAATGTATTTAAGGATAGTTTGACAACAATATAGTCATATTGGGTCTAACCCAGGAATAGGTGGCATGCATTTTTCTAAAGCATGATAGAAATAGAGAATGTGAATGACAGTTGGTTTCTATTCATAGATCTCACAAGTATGATGACATGATAGATCCCAAAAAAGTTTCTCATGCTCATGGTATCATCCATGATCATTTGAATCTTCCTGAACCTTCCAAGGTCAGCACACCTCATCCAACTACGGTTGCTACATCCACATCATAGTCTTCCACCCCTCATAAGGGCAGGAAATAATAGTGTATGGAAAAACAGAGCTGCTGGTGCCAAGGCTATCTTTTAATCTTGGTGATTTCATGCCTTGAAAGATGGGAATTACCCCCAAAATATTCATATTAATGGAGGATAGTTCATGTGATGATGAAGAGTATTCCTTGGTAAACACCATCGAGTTGGTGGACCCTTATATTGTTCCTGACAATGAGGAATGCCATAAAGACCCTCCTAATGTCCATAGTTGATGCCACCGACAACAAATTTGTGGATATGTGAATTGATAGAAAGCATATTCAAGTTTCTCCAACCAAAACTAAATAGTAGATTCATCAAAAAGCTTAGAACACAAAGTCCTCTCATCTTTCCCATTAGATTCAATCCCAAAACCATTTTTGATACCCGATTCGGCTGATCCACCACGACCATGATATGATCAACAATGTTCAATTGTGGATGGGTCTTAGTTATCCAGTTATCATTATGTAGTAATTTTTAGTGGTTCAGCTAGTGAGCAGTGGGATACCCCTGGCCCAAGTCAGAATCATCCAGTTCAACCAGCTATGCCCATTATACCCTCGAACACAGAGCGACCTCCTATAAGTAGAAATGTGCACCTGGCCTAGAAGTATGATGTACTTAAGCATCTATCCAGCATTCCTAAAAATCATCTGGTCCTTGAGAATATACTCCTATCTGAGGATATGCTTGAATCTCTCATGGAGGCTTTAAGAATCCCACACCAATTAAAAATAGAGGTAGTAGCGGCAAAATAATTCCATGTTGAGAAAGTCGAGCATACAGAATATCAGGCCCCCATTTCATTCTCTAGAGAAGATTAAGGCTCCCATATGGAGGGTCACATCCTCTCATTGAACATACCTAGCCAATTAAATGGTTTGGAATTCCATTACTATCTTGTCAACATAAGTCTATATCCACCTCATCTTGACCTAAATGCTCTATATGCTGGGAATATCTAAAATAGAAATAAATCTTGCTAACCTGAATATTTGAGGTTATGACCAGATGGAGAAGACACCGGTCGCAAGAATATGTCTGAAGAACCAATTCAGTGTCCTAGTTTCAATCACTATGTATTAGGTTATCTCACAAGATACTACCTACAACACATTGATTGGTAGACCAGGCCTACACCTATATGCAGTAGATCCATCCTCTTATCCCCAGTTCCTTTATTACCCCTTTAATGGATGGGTGAGCGTACTAAAGGGGGACGCGTCTCCATTTTCCTCTAGTGAAGTCCACTCTTTAGATGGAAAGTATTATTAAATAAAAGAATTGAAATATCAGGACAATGAGGTGGATCACACTACCATTTTGACCAGTCTCTGGAAAGACATGGATGATGCCTCCATCCACCCAATATATCAGTTGGAACCCACAAGACCATACATGGGACATTTCTTTTTCATCTTTGTGAGGAGGGAGAAATGCATCACCCAATATAAGGAATTCCAGAAGATCACTTCATACTCCTAGACGAACCAGGATTGAGTGATTCTAGAGCCTCTTCATCGTGTAAGATACCAGGATGTTGGGCCCATGACAATAGAAATATGACCTTATTTATTGTTTTGTTTGGCTAGGTTGAACAAAATTAAACTAACATGTCACTATTGCATTGATATTATCAATAATGGACCCTTGGTTTGAAGGCCTAATGGGATCAGATCAATATCATTCATCCCCATGGTTTCAGCAGTGAGAAAACCTTTCAATGGCGATTCCACTGCCACTCTGTACGACCCAGTCATTCCATCATGGCCAGCCAACTGGGACAAATTTCTCCCTGCCAATTATCCTCCTGATATAGTTGATGAAGAGGATTTTGATGATTCTCCTCCCTCATTTGAGTATGGTGTCTCCATCATTGTAAATGAGTTTGTATTGGTGAACCTCAGTATCGAGGTAGACCTGAGGCCAACACTGATCACCGTAGCCATGTATATGGAAGAGCAACAACACTATGTGGATTTCTTGAAGTATCATCGAGATGTATTTTCATGGAGATATGATGTGATTCTACAGCTAGATCCACTAATTTTCACCCACCATATTGGTCTTTTAATAAGTCATCGTGTTTTAAAGAATCCTCCTAGAATGATGTTGAAATGCCCCGACCCCAGTTACCCAGAGTTGGTCCATTATTTTAATACATTTTCATGATTACATTAACAGAGACCCTGGGATGGAATAGTTGATACATAATATACCTACCCTTAGATTTCCCAATGAGCCTAGAGGGTACAAGAGGTGTATCACCAACATCATATTCTTTGTATCTATCCTTACAAGAAAATGATTTCCCATTTAAAATATTATTAAGAAAGGGGTGACTTACTAGCATAATAAAGGTAATGATAAACCCTTAAACAATATCAAGTATTATATCCTACATCCATTGATCCTGATTCTCTATATGGAAGTTAATATTTTAATCCATTATTTTGAAACCATGAATCATTCTCTAAGAAGTTTCCTTTCTAAAATTATAATATAATCTAGGAATATAGATTGAATTATATTTGTAGATTGATGTTGTATATAGGGACTTGATACTTCGATATTTAAAATAACTACCCTTATTTTTTCTTATTCATGGAAAATATGAGGCATTTTATATAGTATCAAAAGGTCCACCTTTTTTATCATGTTGACTTGATCGAATATATCCTTAGTCGACTAATAATAAATGGGAGTGTACTATGGTTGGTGTTCGTTCTGTAGTAGTATGATATCTAGATAATGTCATAGAAGAAAGTAAAAGAAAATTACATAGAAAAATTAAACATGAAACATCTTACCCAAGGTAAATCGTCATTGAATATATAACTTCTTGATAAATAATTTATTTCATCCCATGAAAGTTCACAATCAGGAGGGATATCATTTGATGATGATTCTTAGAGATAAATAAGGATATGGATGAAAGAATAAAATCAAAACCATGTTAGTCTATGGATCATATTTATTTCTCTAGTGAAATAAGTTTTTCCTAAATCCTTAATACTATTATGAAGATTCATAAATAATGAGGTGGAGTATCAAGCCTTCATTTTAATCATTCAAAAATTTTTTAGACATTAATGGAATGATTTTACATCAATGGAGACATAGAGCTAGTGATTATTGATATTAGTTGTAATTATTACAGTAATATAGATTAATAATCCCCCTTTTATGATTTAGAATTAGGTTTTATGTCTAAATTCCCCGAGGAAACAATTATGTATCAGGTAATCTGTTTATAGAATGACCATGGAGGTAATTTTTCCACTGAAACTATACCCATGGATGATATAGACACATAACATATTTTATATAAAAATATACTTCATTGGATAGCCTATCCAGTCATTATTAATCATAAGGAAAAAATCAATGAGGTCAACACAAACCATGTAACACCCCTAGATTTTGAGAATTATAATTTTTGAACTAATTTAACTATTTAATATTTTTTATTTAACATGAAACTGGAAATAATTAATTATATATATATATATTTATTAAAAAAATATGTGAAATAATCCTTTCACACGCAATACCAACTTGGATTGTAGTACAAGTAATTCCAACTTGGCTTGCGCTACATGCAATACCAACTTGGCTTATGATACAAGGAACACTGACTTGTCGTACGATGCTTGAAACACCGAGTTTCTATGAAATGTCAATTTTTATTAATTTAATTGTTTAAATAATATAATTATAACCTATATATTAATATTAGTAATAACCACATTTCCAATTTTATTTTTTATTTAAATAAATCATATTGATAATGAAATATAATATTTTTGGTAAAGTCCTTTTATATTAAAAGTATATTTTTATTAAATGAAACACTTTTAATAATAAAAGTAATTTATATAAATTTTGAAATTGAATTGGATAAAAATAAAATTCATTTTTTAATTCATAATGTCAAAATTATCTTAGGGAGAATTTTTTGGGATTTTTTTGAAAAACATCATTTTTTTGTTGAATAGTAAAAAATACTATATTTTTGTTAAAAAATTCCTATCTGTATAACTAATTATTAATGATAAATGATATAATAGATATTTTTAAGGGAAAATTAGATAAATATTACATAAATAAATACAATAGCATTCATTAGAATCAATTTCAATTTGAAATTGAATTTAAAACTTTAGGAATCTTTTGAAATTTTCCTACTTTATAACCCCGTTATTTCGTCTTGTCTGCGGGATTAACACTAATATTAATTTTGTCGATTATATGATTAGAATTTATAAAATATTACATACACCATTGTATTCAGTCTAAGTTTTAGATTTTAATAATTACATGCTAATTTTTTTACGAAAATGATTAGTACAAGTGATTAAAATTAATCACAACAATTAAGGGAAAATTAAGCTTACTTAGGAACTAAACATTAAAATTAAAGGCCTAAATGACCTAAAAACATGTCCATCAATAATTTTATGTCCATATTTTATAAAAAATATCCCATTATTATTTTCAATTTTTAATGACTATTTTTTAGGTAAGAACATGTTCATACATAATTTATTTCTAAATAATTCCACATGAGTCCTTTTCCTTCCATATAAAATGACACCACCTCTACACATTCATCACGCCACTAAAAACATTTATGTTAGTCCATGATATGTCAAAATAGTCTCCCAAAAATCCCCCATTCTACTTTGAAGCCTCCCTTTTGGAGGAAACACTCTCAAGGAAACATTTGGCATAATCCAGAAGGAGTTACCCAATTTAGAGGTCAAATTTTTTCTCAAGCTCATTTCCTTAATTTTCATTCTACTCCCCCTAAAATCTTATTATTCCATTATATTGTGAAAAACATATCCAACATATACTATTATTTTGATATGTTATGGATATGACCTACACTTACACACACCTCCATCCACTGGTTTTTGAACATAATGTCTATGAGTACGATGAACAACTGGCAAACGAAATGATGATTGTTCATTTCTCCTTTACCACCAATCATGGTTGAAATTATAATGGAAAAAGTATTTATATATTTAATAAATTATATTTATTTTTTTATTTAATATTATTTATTATTTTTACAACACATCTATTTTTATCTTTCATTTGATCCTAATATGATAATCTCCTTTGAGAATGTGTGGACCAACGCCCCCTCAAAGCGATGTGATTCATTCACAAACCACGTATAATGTATTAATGATGAGTTTAATGAAAATATATGATATATATGATATATTTCTGATACTATAATAATGATATACAAATACATATATATACATATGTAATTTACATACCTTCTTTCAATACGACAATAAAAATGGAAAACAACGTTCATGCGTATGTACGGTTTACTCTCTCTATAATCGGTGTATTTCATTACAAAATTCATTATGATATGGATTATTATAATATAATCATTCAAAATATACTGGATTTTTATATCATGTTCTACATTATATAATCATGATATATATATAAGGATCAATGATATAACAAATTAAGTAACTTGCAAAGAACCAATAGAATATTACCTGAAATGAATCTTTAATATAAGATCATTAACAAGAGGGTCATATATGGTCAAAATAAAATCAAACATGGTAATATATATATATAATAATAATAATTTTCGGTAAAATAATAATAATAAACTTATATTTATTATACAGGTATCTTGTATGGGTATAGAGAGAGCCAAGACACATGGTAAGGGGATTTTCATCTCACTTCTTCTTTGAGATACAAGATATGTATTCCACTCTTTCTTTTGTGTTCTATTGTACATGATTTTAATATATGTATCATATAAAAAAATATTCTCTATTCAAATATCCATTTTATGATCCTTATTTTTGGGGTTTATGTTTCAGAAGATACCAAATTGGTAAAAAATGTTTTGGTCTCAATTTTCTTTCTTTGAAACTCATGTTTTGTTATGCACCTAAAATATTTTTACCATGTTCATATAGTTCCATTCTACATTCCATATTATTAATCTAAATTTTTTCATTATATTATATTCTTCATTTACTTTACTTTCCTTAGATTGGGATAATGATCCCAAGATACCACGTTAAAAAAGTTTATTGAGATAATCTCATTGATTTTGATATTGTTTATGTTTTTCGTTACTTTGAATAAATATTATATACATCACTCAATAATATTCAACAGTATAATTATACTATATTAATCCATGATATACTCATGTATTGTTACCATTTTATACCCGTTGGAACATATGTTTGGTACGAAACTATTTTTAGGAAATCCCAACTTTTCCCTCAGTTCGGTCGAAAATCTAGGTTTTCTAAAAAGAATTTCCCAGAATATTAAACAATTCCCATATAATAGTTATTTTTTTACCCTTTTTGGTTTTAACAATCCCTTCAAGGTAATATTTTTGTCTCTTTCCAAATAAGTCAATTTTTTGTCCTTTTTACCTTGCAAAATGAATGTTTTTTAGACATTGTATGACATGTATAGATTTACCAGCTATCATTTCTTCAAAGATACCCTTGAATTTTTTAAAGCATAATCATTTTGGAATTTATTTTAAAACATTTTCTCAAATAAAATGGGCTTAAAAAAGTCTTCATATAATATTACTTGTATTCAATGAGTTCTCAATAGAAATGGTTTTCAAAATTTTTTCAAGATTCTTTACAAGTTTTCAATATTTTTCAAAGAAATGGTATTCAAAATGTTTTCAATATTTCATTACGTATTTTCAATATTTCATTACACATTTTCAAAGTGTTTTAAAAAAATGGTATTCAATAAGTTTTAAATATTTCTATATATGTATTAAAGTGTTTTTAATGAAACTTTTATGATGATTATTTTATAAGTTTTCATGGAAATAACTATTTTCAAAATGATTTCAGATGTTTTCAAGGTATTTTATAAGAAAATTGTTTTCAAATAGTTTTTTGTTTTTTAATGATTTTTTCAAACAAGAAAGGATATATTCCTCATAATGTTTTACAGGATACTTACAAATTATTTTTCATCTCATATTACATCTATTTATGTTACTCATGATTTTATAGGAAAAGATCTTAAGGTTCCATTAAAATATTTTCTATTAATGAATTCTGATTAATGTTAAGATCTTTATGGAGATCATTTATCATTCACAAGTTATATTATTTTGATACACACTTCTTTAAAGAGTTATGATTTCATTTAAATGATTAGAAAATGTGTATCTTTTCCAAATGTTATGATATGTTTACATGTTTATGATACCCATTTTATTTGATGGATTATGATATATTTTGTTTCACAAGTATATATGAATTCATTATGTGATATGGGGACCTATATCTCCCTATAATTCATTAGGTAAATATTTATATATCATGGGATAGACAGGGATGGAATGGATGATTACTTGGTTGAAAAATACAAGGCTAGAATGATGTTTTACTCGATTTAGTAATAATTTAATGGAACTAGGGTTTAATCGGTTCTGTAATATAGGTCTGGAAAGAGGGTTTACTCAGTTGAGTATCACAGTGATGGAATGGGGTTTCACTCGGTTTGGTAAAGGACTTTTTCCACTAATATTGACTTATAATTGATTCCTTGGCTACTATAAAAATCATTTTATGCTTATGTGTTGCCATAAATTTCTGTCTTATTCATATGTTATGCTTTCATAGATTATGTCCTTTACATCATTTTGATTCATGTCTTATGAACTACCAAGATTTATTCCATTATTGATGTATATGATATTTTATATGAATGGTATGATCTTATATTTTAATTATCATGTTCTCATACCCTTATGATCATGTTTATGCCTAAATGTTTCCCCTTTTTATCTTTATTGATCATTTGAGCTCACCCATTTCTTATGTTTCTTTTTTATAGGTTATGAAGAATTGTTTTAGGTATAATTACTAAAAATGGAGATCTTTTTGGGATATGATGAAGATATTTCACCATGTTAGAAGATTTTGTTTCCATGTTTCTAAAGACACTAAACTATTACATTCCCCTCACATGTATTTTTTGTAATGTATTGAATATTCCTATAAAATGATTTAATATCCTTGTATGTTAATCATGGTTCATAATAGTTGGTATCAAAGGAAAGGTATAGTCAACCTTTTAAAACTAGGATGAGAAAAACGTAGTGATATCTCTAGGTTTATTTCTAAGGATATTTCTATGGATGTCTCTTAGGATAAGTATAAGGATGAGTTAACATTTAGGAAAATGTCTTGGGATTTTGGTAAAAGATAGAGTGAGTGGTTTCCAAGAAATACATCCTTTTCTAGGCACTAAAAGTGGATGTGTCTCTATAATAGATGTACATATGGGTAACAACTATATCAAGATGTTTTTGGATTGACTTGGGGCAATCTAGTACACGACAATGAGCCTTGCTGCTCACCTGGTTTGACACACTTGTGAGATATACTTT
Organism: Viscum album; assembly: GCA_963277665.1. Classification (NCBI taxonomy): domain Eukaryota; kingdom Viridiplantae; phylum Streptophyta; class Magnoliopsida; order Santalales; family Viscaceae; genus Viscum; species Viscum album. Next base: position 1,025,962,705 of record OY728166.1, read on the forward strand.
GGGAATTCACAAACATTTCATGAACCATCATTAAGTATTGTGATATAAGTTAGCTATGAATAACATAGAATAAATACAAAGTTTTATATATTATGGATGGGGTCATGATTTAGACATCATACAAGTAATTATTTTCATGACTATGTGGTTTTATGTTATGTTAAGTAATTCTCACACTATGATTTTCATTTTATAAAATGGGGGGAACTTCAAGGAACTAAATTAACGTTGAATGTGATGGAAGAACAATTGATGGGTGGTCAAGGGGGATGATCACTGGAGTGAAAGATGTTGTGATCATGCCTAAGAAATTCTCATGGAACATGATTTACAATGATTGCCTTAACCAACTCTAGGTCTCACCAAAGAAGAGAAACAATGAGTTCATTGAGAGTTTGGGTAATGGAGACCTAATAAGGAAGAAGATTTGTTTTCCGTTATATCAAGAATGTGGAAAAAATAACCTGATTGAATGTATTAGAGGATCAAGAAGGTGTTTTTACTAAGGAAAATAAGGACACAAATCAAGTGAATACTAGGGAAAAATTAAGAGTTTGGTTAACAAAATTGATGAAAAGTTTGGTTTCCCTATGTCCTCATTGGAGGTTATGCATTATAAGTTTGGAGAAAATGGTCATTATACATCACAGTGTCCCAAGAATAATCTTCTTGAATAGAATCAACATTTTTTTCAAGTAATTATTACATTGCTACTGATGATGAGACTATAGATAAAATGTTAATGTAATGAGGTATTATGTAACAGTTTTAGGTAACATTGTTAATGAATTAAGGATAAAGTAATCGAAGTATTTATGTATTTGGATTTCAGAATTAATAATGGTGAATTAGGTATGGATTGATATGTTTATGTCTTTGCTATGTATTTACAAGAATATTTTTAATGGTTACAATGGAATATAAAGGTTATCTAATGAATGATAACATTTTTTCTAAGAGAAGGTTACCCTTAACTAGTTCTTTATGTTAAGATAATGTTGTATGGATAATGATATATGGGATATGAATAATTAAATAGAACAATACTGATTACCTTGGAACTATGTAAGGACATATTCATATGTGATTTATGCTACAACTAATGAAGTTTACAATAGTTTCTCATGTGTGGAGTAACTCCAATATACATTGTAATGATGAAGTATGCATGTTTTCCAAAAGTTTTTATTGTTATTTAAGTCATTACCGTGTTTTAGGAGAATATATTATGAGGTTTTTCATATGACTAGAATGTGAAAAAAATAGATACTTTGGGATACAATGGGGAATCAATGTTAACGTTATTTCATGACTCCTTGTCTATGGTTTTTGATTTTCATATTTTTGAAGGGTTATAAGGTTATCTGATCATGAAAAGTTTAAGTTAAACATCTGAGGAATTATTTTTTCAACGATATTATGTTGATAATTTTTCTTAAATGGATAATTAGTGATTAAACTTATTTAAATTATGTTCATCTTATAGATTTTATTACTGTGGTTTTAAAAAAGGACATCATGTATGTCATCTGACAACCAATCAATTCCAGTAATGCGGAGGGTCTTTATCCCAAGATTGAAGAATGATAAGGGTTTCATTTTATCAACTAGCATGTGCGATGTCCTAGTTAATGTATATTTATTTGTAATGAAAAAATATTGATGATTCACTATTAGTTTTACTTCAATGAATGTTGTTTTTAAGAGATAAATAGTAATATTTTTTATTCATTTATGGACCTTAAAATACATTAAAGGTGTATTTTATTTATTTGTGAATAAATGTTACTTTATAGACATTCATTCTATGAGGAAATGGATTTATTAGAAATCTTTTAAAGCACAACCCATGAATTAAATCTTGTTAATATAAATTATCATGAATCACACAATGTTCAAGAAGTGATACAAAAAATGATGTCCAGATACATTAATTTTTTTTGAACCAATGGCTTCTGAAATCATCATTGATTTATGTATTTGAGGCCCTAAATTTTCATTTGATCATTCAATTTTTTGTGATTTATGACCTCAATAACTCCTTATAAATATTTAAATTTTTCCTCCCAGCCCAATCATCACCCCAACCTATGTTCTCTTATATAGAAACCAAGTAATATGTTACTTTGGGTACCCATTATAGTTCCAAATATCCCTTTTTAAGATACACTTTAGTGTGTATTATTAAAATTTGTATCTCTATTAATGAAAAATTCAATTATTAAACCTTTGATAACCCTTATGAATTTTGAAGGTGAAGTTCATTTTAAGGGGGTAAAATGTAACACACTGAGATTTTGAGAATTATTATTTTTGAATTAATTTAACATACCAATATTTTTCATTTCACATGACACTAGAGATAGTTCATTATAAATATATATATATTTATTTAAACACTATGTCAAAAATTCCTTTCACACGCAATAAAAAATTGTCCTGTGCTACACACAATACCAATATGGTTTGCACTACCAGAAACACCAACTTGGTATATGATGCACGCAACACTGAGTTTATAAGAAAAAACTATTTTAATTGTTTTAATTATATAAATAATAAATTATATCCTATCCATTAAACTCAATAATAAATAATTTTCAAATATTATTTTTATATAAACAAAACATATTGATAATGAAAGTTAATATTTTTGGTAGAGTACTTTTATGTTAAAAATAATGTTTTCTTGAATGAATTGATTTTAATAAAAAAAGTAATTTCAGACACATTTATAAATTTAATTGGATAAAATAAAATTATTTTTTTATTTCTTAAGGTCTAAATTATCCTAGGGAGATTTGTTGGGTTTTTTCTTGGAAACATCATTTGTTGATAAATAGTGAAAAATACCTCTTTTAGTTAAAAACTGTCTTTTTGTCGAATTATCTATTAATAATAGTTGATATTATAGATATGTTTTAAGGTAAAATTAGATAAATATTAAATCTATTAATAGAATATTATCCATTAGAATTAATTTAACTTTTAAACTCAATGTAAAATCTTAACAAACTATGGAACTTTTTCCTACATTAAAACCCCATTATTTCATCACGTCTGTTAGATTAGCACTAATATTTATTTTTCCTACTTTTATGATTGGAATTATAAAAATTTAAGTATAAAACAATTTATTACATATAATATTTATATTCTAATATGAAAATTTTAATTTTTGAGAAAAATTATTAGTAAAAGTGATTAAAATTAATCACAGCAGTAAAAGGCCAACCAAAGCTTAATTAGGGACTAAACCCTCAAATTAGGGATGAAATAACATAGACACTTTTCCAACACCAATTTTATTTCCATATTTAGGTCCTACACCTTCCATTATTTATTTTGGATGGATTTTTATGACTTTTTTTTAGGTATGAACATGTGAACACCAAATTTGTTTCAAAAAAATCCATGTGATTCCTTTTCTTTCCCTATAAAAGGCCACCACCATTACCCATTCCACACACATTTCAAAACTTTTAAGTTAGTAAAATATATTCCCAATTATCCTCTTAAAATTACTCCCTTATACTTTTAATCATCATTTAGGGAATAAACTCTCTCAAAAAAAACCTTTGGCACAATCAAAAAAAAGTTACTTGATTTAGAGGTAATGTCTTCTCTCATGCTCCTTTCCTATATTTTCCTTTTCCATACCATAAACTCTATTTATTACATTAATATGTGAGAAAACTAGTATCCTACATATACATGGATGTTTTTATAAAACATTCCTGACCTACACATACACACACCTCCATCTAATGGATGTTGAACATACTCTTTCTATTTAAGGCGAACAACTAGCACACGAAACAATGATTTTTCATTTCATATTTACCACCAATCATGGTGGCCATTATTATGTAGACTATATTTATATATGTAATATATTATATTAATTATGTCTTTAATCACCTTTATAATTTAGAAAAACTCATTTTACGTTCTTTTCGGTGTTAATACGATAATATGGTTTGAGGAAGTGTGGACTACTCTCCCTCAAAGCGATGTGATTCGTTCAGATACAACATAGAATGTATAATGGATGAATTTAATGAAATTATATGATTTATATTATATTGTTATTACATTTTCATAATTATATATATATAAATATATATATTTGTCATTTACATACTTTCTTTCCATACAAAAAAAATGAAAAACATTGTTCATGAGTACATATGACTTACTGTCTTCATTAAAGGTGTATCGCATTAAATACTTCATTATGGTATAGATTATTATAATATACATATAATGGATATAAATTAGTTTCATATCATTTTCTACATTATGAAATCATGATATAAGTATAAGGATCAACGATATAACAAATTAAGACACATGTGAGGGACTGAGTGATTATTACCTAAAGTGAAACTTTAATATACACTACGAGAAAAACAATCGTTTGCGACGGGGTATTTGCGACAGGATTAATTCCCGTCACACAAGGTCCATCCCAGGGTTTATTTTCGTTGTGGGGTTTTTCCCGTCACAAAAGGTTTAGTACGGGATGCGCACCAAAGCGTGGAAGGTTATTTGCGACAGGGAGGTCCCCCATCGCAAATAGTGTGTCGGTCGGAGGGTATTTGCGATGGGACCCATCACAAATATCAGCGATGATAAATGAGTTTTTTGCGATGGGATGTTGTCTCATCGCAAAAGGTGTGTCGACAGGTCACTTTTTGTGATGAGACCCATCCCAAATAACCTTTTAGTCGCTGCCCGTAATTAATGCGTTCGAAGGTTTTTGTGACGGGTCCTATTGAAAAAAGTACTATTAGCGACCAGAATCTTGTTGCTAATAGACCCGTTTCATCTAATCTGACCTATATATACCCCTCTACATTTTTATTTCCCTTCCTCTCTCTCACTAAACGTAAAATTTAGAGTGAAAATTTCTTTCAGTTAATTTTTTTACGGAGAAGTTGTGAAGGTGCTTAGATCAATAGGAGATCAAGTTTAAATGTATTTATATTTTATTTAATTTAGTATTTATTTAATTTTTTTATGTTAATTTTAATTATTTGTTGATTACTTGTAATTAAATTAGATTTAAATTGTTTTTTTGTCTGTATTTTAGTAATAAATAGTAAAAATTAAAAATAAATCGAAATAAATAAGAACGTTTAAGAATAGATAAGAATCAATAAGAATCATTAGTAATAAATAAGAATAATTAGTAATAAATTGGAACAATTAGTAATAAATTGGATTAAACAGGAATAATTAGGAATAATTAGTAATAAATCGGAATAATTAGTAATAATAAGAATAATTAGTAATAAATAGGAATAAATAGGAATAAATAGGAATAAATAAGAATAATTAGTAATAAATAGTAATAATTAGCAATAATTAGGAATAATTAGGAATAAATAGCAATAATTAGGAATAATTTAAGAATAAATAACAATACATAGGAATAAATAGGAATAAATAGGAATAAATAAGAATAATTATGAATAAAAAAATAAATAGGAATAAATAAGAATAAATAGTAATAAATAGTAATAAATAGTAATAAATAGTATTAAATAGTATTAAATAAAAATAAATAGGAATAATTTTAAATTAAGAGGAATATATAATAATAAATAGGAATAAATAGAAATAAATAGGAATAAATAGGAATAAATAGTAATAATTACTAATAATTAGTAATAAATTAGAATAATTATTAAAAAAATTGAGTAAATAGAAATAAATAGGAATAAATAGAAATAAATAGCAACAAATAACAATAATTAGCAATAATTAGCAATAAATAGAAATAAATAGTAATAAATAGTAATAAATAGCAATAAATAGCAATAATTAGCAATGATTTGCAATAACAAGCAATAATTAGAAAGAATTAGCATTAATTAGCATTAATTAGAAATAATTAGCAATAAATAGCAATAAATAGCAATAAATAGCAATAAATATCAATAAATAGTAATAAATAGAAATAAATAGAAATAAATATAAATAAATAGCAATAAATAGCAATAAATAGCAATAAATAGAAGCAAATTGCAATCAATAGCAATAAATATCAATAAAAAGCAATAAATAGAAATAAATAGAAATAAATAGAAATAAATAGTAATAAATAGCAATAAATATCAATAAATAGCAATAGATAGAAAAAAATAATAATAAGTAATACTAAATAGTAAAAAATCGTAAAAAATAGAAAAAAATTGTAATAATTATGAAAAGTAATGACTTTTAAAAACTTAGAACAATTTATAGTAGAATGATAACACTCATTTTGCTCGATAATTCCTCTCATTTAAACATTCAACGACTCAAAACATTATGAAAAGTATGCTTCTATGTATGCACAGGTTTTAATATGCATTCGTAAGACAACATTTTTTATAATGTATTCAGGCGGTGACAATTGAAAGAAGATGATTCATTGAAGAAAAGGGGGTTCTTTTGTTCGATGACTCATTTACATGCAAGTTTCTCAAACAGAAACCACAATAATGAATCTGCTAGGAGGTACGCTTATACATTCATATATGTAAAAGAATGAATATGCGTACCTACGAGAAGATTATTCTTATTGATTTCACTGAGATAAATTCTCAAGTAAATGAACAGTCGGACAAAAGAGAAGCTATCAATCCACTTAAAATTGTTTCACCCAAAATTAGTATTTATGACTAGAACTTTTGTGATGGGATCCCATTACAAATAATCTAAGTATATATTTTTATTTGTAGTGTTTTTTATGGGCCTATCAAAAATAGTATTTGCGACGGTCCAGTTTCCAATGTTTTATATATATATAATGTATATAATGGAAGGTTTAGTTGCGATCAGGCAGTTTCCCATCGCAAATAGTATTTGCGACGGGCCATCACAAAAGGTTTATTTATATATATAATGTTTCTAATCGGAGGTTTATTTGCGACAGGGACCTTTCCCATCAAAAATACTTTTTTTTCCGATAGGCCCGTCGTAAATACTAATATTTGTGACCCCGTTTTCTGCAACGAGGCCCCATCGCTAAAGCCTATTTGCAATGGGATCCCATTGAAAATTCCTCTAATTTCCGTAATAATAGTATCATTAACAAGAATTTAATATAAAGTCAAAATAAATTATTATATGGAAATTGTTTTGGAATATTATTATTTAAAATATGTATAATAACCTTATATTTATTATACAATAATCTTGTATGATTACGGAGAGAGTCAAGACACAAGGTAAGGGGTTTTTCATCTCACTATTAATTTCTGTGAGATACAAGCTATGTTTTCCACTCTTTTTTTGTGGTAATGAACATGATTTTATTTTTTGTATACTATAAATAATTTTTGTGAAGTCACATAACCATTTTATTATCCATCTTCTATGGGGTTTATGTTTCAAGATTTACCAAATTGGTAAAAATGTTTTTTTATCAATTTTGCTTCTTTGAGACTCTTGTTTTGTTATGCATCTAAAATATTTTTTCGGGTGAATATACATCCATTTTAAATTCCATATCATAAATCTAAATATTTTAGTGATATTATATGATTCATTTTATTTCATTTTCATATATGGAGAGCCTGATCCCTAAATACCATGTTATAAGTGTTTATTGAGACAATCTCATTTCTTTTCAGGATTGTTTATGTTTATGTTTCCATTGATGAAATATTATGATCCATGTCCCAAAAATATTAATGAGTTTCCTTATTCACTATTATATCATGATATACTCGTGTATTAGTACCATTTTCAATACTTTGTTATATACATTAGTTAAGAAGTTGTTTTTAGGAAACCCCGAATTTCCCCTCACTTCAGTTGGAAATATTTGTTTTCTAAAAATATTTTCCTAGAATATTATACCATTAACCTATAATATATAAAATAATTTGTTTTTATTTTTATATTTTATCAATTTATTATTTGGTATATTATTTCCTCTTTTCAAACATGGAACTTTTCTATCCTTTTTACCCAACAAAAATAATGTTCTTTTGACATCGTAGGACATGTATGGATTTTTCCATTATTATTTATTCGAAGAACAATTTTAATTTTTAGAAGGATAATTTTTAAAAAAATGTTTTTAAAAGATATTTTTCAAAGATAATGGTTTTCAAAATGTTTCCATGTCTTATTTACTTTTTTTGAATGTGTTTTCAAATAGGTGGTTTTCAAAAAAAAATTATGAATCTTTGCATGTTTTCAATGTATATTTAGAGAACTGGTTACATATTTTCAATGGTTTTTTAGTGATATGGTTTTAAAAACATTTAGATGATTTCTATATATGCTTTCAATGAGATTTTGAAGGAAAACTTTTTTTAAATGTTTTTAAAAATATATAATATGTTATCGAGGAAAGGGTTTTCAAATATATTTGAAAAGTTTTCAAGGTATTTTCTAAGAAAGTTATTTTCAAATCTATTTATGTTTTAAAAATCATTTTCCAACAAGAAAGAGTAATTTCATCAGGAAACGTTTTTAAAATATACCTAAATATTGTTAAAAATCTAATATGACATCGATTGATGTTACTCATCCCTCTTTGGGAAATTATCTTAAGGTTCCATTCATATACTTTCAATAAATGAGTAATGCTTAATGTCGTGGTCTTTATGAATCTCATTTCTCTTCCACATGATATATACTATTGAAACGTGCTCCAATTGTGGGTTATGATTTAGATTTAATTATTATAAAACCTATAACTTTTCCACATGTTATGATATACTTACATGTTTAAGATACCCATTTAATTTCACGGGTTATGATATGTTTTGTGGACCATGAATGTAAGATTTTGTAATGTGATTAGTGGGACCTATATATCCTTAAAATTCATTGGGTAAATACTTATATAACATTTTATAGATCGAAATGAAACTAGGGTTTACTTAGATCAGTATATAGGGCTGAAACGATGTTTTATATGGTTCAGTAATAGAGGGATGGAAGTATGGTTTACTCTATTTGGTAATATAGGGATGGAATGAGGGTTTACTCAGTTTAGTAATATGAGGATGGAATGAGGGTTTACTCGGTTTAGAAATTCATTTCTTGAATGGGGGTTCACCCGGTATATTAATGGAATTATTCATCTAATATGGTCTTGGCATTGATGCCTTGGAAACTATGGAAACCAGTATATGATTTAGTGTTGCCACAATTCCATTTCATATTCCTATTTTATGATTTAATGGATTATTTCTTTTACATACTTTTGATTCATGTATTATGATCTCCCATGATTTATGCCATGATTCATGTATATGATATTTGATATTCATGGTATGATCTTCTATTTACATGATCATGTTCCCACACACTTATGATCTTGTTTATTATTATATGTCTCCCTTTTTTACCATTACTGAGCATTTTAGATCACCCATTTCTTATGTTTTATTTCTACAGGTTATGAAGATATAGTTTAGGTAGATGTACTAAAGGTGGAGTTCTTTATAGGAGATTTTGAAAATCATTTAACATGAAATAATATTTTGATTAAATGTTTCCAAAGACACTAAATTATTATGATCCTCTAGAATGAATTTTTTTAATGTACTGAATGTTCATCTAAAATGATGTAATATCCATGTATGTTATACTAGGTGGATATAAAACAAGATCACAGATATACTTTATCAATAAAAATTTCTTCCCTAATTAGATTAATATATTCTATAATAAACTACCTCTAAAGTTGAAAAATCAAACAATATCGAAAATATGTATAGAAAAAATATAGTGGAGGGTTGTAAACATCATCTTCTATTTTAACCTCACTACCCATTATGCCCTTAATAAATGAGGCTTTGATGGATTTTTCATCAGGTTTGTTGAAGGTGATGAGATCCTCGCTATCATGCAATAAGAGGATGATAAAACCCCCAATGACCACCAGTAAGGGACAAATATAATTCAAAAAATAAGGATAATTAGGGTTATTTTATCCTTAAAAGATTAATTACTTCATGGAATTAACCAAATAAATTCTAATCTTATCATATATGTACTTAATTTTTCCATTATCCATTATAATTTTTTCACACCACCAAATAATCAAAGACATTTTTGGTGTGGAAAATAGATGTCATGGGTAAATACAGCCCAAACACATCCATGAAGATAAATAACATCCTTTTTATAATTTTTTTCTCTACAAATGTGTCATGTATTATTCCTTAAGTAAATAAAAAAAGGCTATCATTAGTTTCATGAAGTCTAAAATCATCACCAAATTTGTTGTCCCTCAAAAAATATTAACAAAACATAAAATCAATTTTTGATCTTATGAATTTAAAAGGTTGTGTATAGAATATAATATCAGGTATAATGTGTAACACTACTAGTTTCATTGAAGTTAACATTTTATTAGAATATATGAGAAAATAAAATTCTTAGGACATGTTATGGGTGTTTTTGGAGTGTTTTTAGTGTTTAATAATCATGTATAAATGTTTATCATTTGAGAACGATTGATAGAAACCACGAACAATCACCCAGAAACAATTCAGGTGAATATGGAAGACACTTGGAAGGCACAAAATTGGTACATAATTTAGTAAAACAATTCAAATTCCCCTAGAGTAATCATGTCAATTGGATGTGATGGAAACATACAGTTTCAACATTGTTTATCAAACTATGTGAACCAAAGAAATATAGGGGTGTCCATAAGATGGTAAAAATTCTTGATTGGATCATGGTTAGAAATATTGTGTTGCACAACAATGAGACTCTCTATCTATGAAGAAATAGCATGGGCATGATTGGTGCATGTTTGGAAAATGGTGTGTCCAAACCATGAAATAAGAATGTAATGATTTGAAAAAATACATTTTAGCCCAGAATGAGACCCAGATAACGTATATTTTCTCTATTATTTCAGGGTATTGAAATTTTCTTTATCCCTAGGATAACAGGAAAAAAAAATTTGATCAAGAGGCATCACTTTTTCAAACAAAGTAGAGTGGATATCTAGATTCATTAGTAAGTCATAGAGTCCTCCCTTTCTCTTTATATCATTTCATTCACTCCCACATATATTATTAGATCTACTTCACTATGTATTGATCTATGTTAATTATTGTGGATGTTGATGATACCTTATTGTATCTTTTAAATAGAAGGTGTTGTGAGCATAGTTCTAGAAGTTCATAGTTCTATTTTCCATTTCATTGATCTCTTGAGACATATGCGGATTCACTCTCATCCCAGCGTTTCTTGAACATAGTGAAGTGGATTAATTAAAATCAACTTATTTTATATTACATGGAATATTTTTTAATAAAATTTATAAAACATTTTTGGTTTTGTATTTCGGGAATATTTATAATTGAATGAGTTTTCAAAAACCACTTTATTGGTAAATTTTAAATTTGTTTGTTGATGTTTTGTAGTTTTTTTATATAAGAAAAATTATTGATGAAGTGTTAACAATAAATAATTGTCTTATTTATAAATGAACCTTCATGGAATTTTGAAAAATTGGTTTGGAATGTCAACATCATGTGTCAAATAGTGGTCATGAAGTACCACCTTTAAGATGAAGACAGATCATGGTTGTGAAATACCACAAAAAATGTGGAACACCAAGATTGTGTGTGTGAGTTTGTGTATGTGGTTACATGAGATTCTGTGAACCCAATTTTCTTATTCGAAATAATAAATAATGTTTTTATGTTATGTTGATCATTTTTATCAAATGATTTTCATATACGTTTTTCTATAAATTGTGTAACCATTTTTCAATTTCATTATCTAAAATGTGTTAACTAGTTCTTGTCCTATTGGAACGTGCTGTTAAATCATATGGGAATTCCTGCTAAGTTTATACACACCCAAAAAATATAATAATTAGTGCATTTAAAAATATTATCTACTTAGAATTATAGAATGGGAAGGTATTATATTTTTCTAGTGATGTATCTTCATAACATGGCATACCATATGGCATTGGTGCTTTGATCTAGTTTGAGTTTTTCTTGTGATAATGCAAGATGGATTTCACTTGGACTTTTTATTTAGTCATCCATATGTGTTGCATTTCGTTTATGATTTTAATCTAATATTTTAGGCTTTTTTATTTTACTTTTGTTTTGTATTAATTTATACACATGCATCATGTAAGCAGTTTGGATAACTTTTTATAGTCAGACAGTTTTACTTCATTAGAGAAAATCATCCTTAACATTACCTTATACACTTAACAGTGATTTTCATACCCTGTAATTGTTTGGATATCAACCAAGGTCATTAGAAACATTGTCTCTTCTCAAGGCAGTGAGTGAGGGGCAGGATGTAACTACTGGTATCATTTTTGGTTGGGCCATATGTTTTATTAGTTATGGTAGAAAAGAGATATGATTCATGGAACATGTAATGTTTATATTAAAATAACATTCCTAACTAGTTTATTTTGAATACCATGTTACTAGGGTAGTTTGGTTTGATATTAAACTGAACCAATGTCTTTATACATGGATATTATATATTTCCAGATAAATATTCATTACATTTCCTAAAAACACACACGAGGGAAAAAATATATTATTGCTTTTGGAAAATTACAAAAAATATTCTAATCTATTGAAAGATATTTAATATTTCCCAAAAATATCTTCCCAATTATTAATCTTCATAGACATACCCTACATAAAACCATTGTTGATAACCTAGGGAAAGAAAACATAATAAAGGGTGATATCTATGATATATAAGGGTAAATAGAAAAGATATAAATATATGATCATATGAAGTAAAATATGTAAGAATAATGGTATGTGTTAGTAAAACAATGTACAACAATCATACATGTAGAATCCCCCAATCTAAAACTCTCTCGCGTGGCTGAAAAGGGTTGGTTACAAGACCTCAGTCATGCCTCCCCATATGCTAGAAGCTGCCAACTAGTATTTGGGTGTGAATAGTATTCTAGGGAGACTATACCTCCTGGAATGAAGTGCCACAACAATATAAAAAACTATAACAAGTGGAAAAATAATCAAAGTATACACATAGTGGAAGACAATAATAAAATATAATTGTACAAACCAATTAATTATAAAAGAATAATATAATGACATGATATAATTTAACTAAATGAAATTATAGAACAATTAAAGAAAAATATTGGCTGACGTAAATAAAAGCCTTAATGTCTCAGTTCCCAAACCCCACATCAGTCCTATATTCAAATTCTATCCTAATAGAAAATAAGCAATAAACAACAAGGTTCCATTCCCTTGTCCAATGCTGCATCCATATAATCTACTCGGGTTCCAAATGGTGGCCTGAATACGGTGTGAGTATAACATAGTAGTTTGAAACCACCATGTCTAAATAAAACTAGTCCTCCAAGTTGTGTATGAAATAATTTGATAATCATGAGTATTAATTAATTCAATAATTAAATAAATACAACAACCTTATTCAGCTCCATTCCCAAATATCTTAGAGCATGCATTACAACTTTGAAACCATAACCATATTACCAAGATTATATAACCATCTTCAGAAGCATTCCAGAATATTTCTATACATGTCTTACAACCATGCCAACCACCACAATATAACCATGGTATATTCACAACAATTTAGGTCAAATATCTATAATCATTACAACATTTTATAGTTCAAATCTATATAGGCACTAAATAATGGGACTAGGCATAGCCCACTTTCTATTTAAATTATATAATGGAATAGGTTGAGCCTACTCAATATCATCATTAAAACATATATGTGTGCAAGTCTTAGGACTGAGTCCGCTATATAAGCATTACAATGTAGAACACAATCCTTGTTAAAAATAAGGGATATCACAATATCATAACACAATTATTAATGGTTAATTATGAGAATTACCATTCTTTCTTTATATTCCACATCAAATTTCATTCAAAATTAATTAAAAATATATCAATATATAATAATCCATAATTTAGGTATTCTAAAACCATAAATCTCCATTAGTTATATGTCATGCTAAACATACATTAATCCATTAGCCGATAAAAATCAATTTGAAACCAAAGGAATCCAAGGAATAATCTCATTCAATTATTTAATAAATTTGGGTTTATATAACGATAGTGAGATAAAAATATTGCATAAACATGATAATAATCAAATCCTTGGGTTTTTATTTAGACTCCTTAACATTAATCAATGATCCATCAATGCTTCCAATGGCCAACACCCATGGATAATATTATTTGGATGATTGAAATTTGGTCTTGGGATCGAAACCATTTAGAATAAAAACTACAATGAAATAGCCAAAACAATTTGAGTACATCAGTTGGATAACTAAAGGGAAGAAAGAAGAAACCATACAAAAGGAACTTACCAGGGATTGAAGAAGAAAATTGAATATTCTGAATGGAGGTTCTTACTCCAAAATCAAATAGATAATTCACTAGGGTTGAGGGGAGAGGACATATAGATTGAATTTGAGCCACATACTATGTTTAAAATTGAATGTAGGCCATTTATATGGTGTGTAATGTGGTTACACATAGTGTAAGTGATCTCAATGAAAATCACCGAAAACCCATCATGTCAGATTTCTTTTATGAAAACTTAAGTATAAAATACAAGACATATAATAAAATTAAATGACGTGTATATTTTATGCATTTGATTTTCCAAATTAGTTTCCTTTTAAACAATCTAAACACCCTTTAATGCTTCTAATATTACCAAAAATCCATATTGAAAATTGGTATCATTTATACCCAGACTCCATTCATTCAAATGAGCATTAATCCATTCACATTAGGTCATTTTCATTAGTAAAGGCTCTCTATCTCCAAACAGTACTCAGCCACCAAGGCTCAAATTACAAACTCAGGGAAAACATACCTGAAAAAATATGGGGTCTTACAACCTTCCCACCCTATAACGAATCATATGAAATCTTCTCTAAGTATCATTGTGATGTTTAAGTGAACAAGTATGGGTACTGGGTTCCCATATTAGACACCCTCTCTCAGGTGTCATCTTGAACTCTCCAATGCCACCACTATGTTTGAACAAATTGTATTGTCCGACCCAAAATATATTTCTCACTATGATCCACAACCCGTACCAGATTCTCCTCAAATTTCATATCATCATAGTTCTAATGGTTGACTATTTTTATCAAATGGAATGGTAATTTATTTTATATTCATATTTATGACACGTGGAACAGTCCGTTCATGGAATTGTAGAACTATCGAAGGGCTAAATAGTACGCTACTTCACCAACCCTTGCCGCTATTTCAAATGACCCCAAACCATGGGCACTATATTTCTATAAGGTGTGATATGATTATTACCCATCCTTGGATCCACCTAAAATAAAACAAGTTGACCAACCAATAATTATAGAGGTTCTTCTATAATGAATAGCATGGGACTTAGTTTTGCTCTGCACATCCGCCAATCGATGACTAATCAACCAAACCTATTCAAATATTCATTCTCACGACTAGGTCAAACAAGAGCTGAATCACCTAACTTCATCCAAAAAAGAGGTGAATGGAATGTCTTTCAATAAAAGTCTTTAAAAGGCACAATTTGGATCAATTCTTATAAGCTATTATTATATGAATATTATATGAGTTTTATATGTTTCTCCCATGATCCACTAAAATCCAAAATAATGTCTCATAATATATCATCATGAACCTAGATAGTTCTCTATTATTGACTATAAATATATGGATGACAAGCTATTATTAAATGAACTCAAGAGGCCAAGGATTTTTGGAATACCCTTCTAGAAACATATTGTGAAATAATGATCATTGTTTGAAATGATACTCCTTGGAAAACCATACAAACAAGACAACTCCCACACATAAATATTTCCCAGATCATCAACTTTAATGTTGTCCTTAATATGCATAAAATGGGATACCCCAGTCAATTGGTCTAAAACAAACCATAAAACATAATTCTAACCAGTAATCCTGGGTAATACTGTTACAAAATATATCATGACATCATCCCATTTTCATCCCAGGATGTGTAAAGGCTACATAAGCCCATCTAGCCTCTCATGATCAACATTAACCTAATGACATGTAAATCATATAGACATGAACATTAGAACCTCCTTTTTCATTTCTGAGTAGAATTACAATCTACGAAGATCATGAGCCATATTTGTTAAACGAAGATGAACTGCTCATCAAGAAGCATGAAACCCCCTCATTAACTCCTTACACAATCCTGAAGGAACCCATTCTCATCAATAGAAAATAATAGAATATCCACTTTTAAGAGAATATCATTATGGTGTCTCACCACAATATAATTTTTATCTCATAAATGAATCCTTTATATTAATCAATTTTTTGGTCATAATACAATCAAAAAGTATAGGTATAGGAAACATTGGAGTCAGAGATACTTTCCCTTGAGATTATTGAACATCCAAATACATGTTTTCAAAGAAGACCATTATCCTCCACTCATCATGAGACGTGCATACTGCCTATGTAGGTGTCTTTCTGCTCAAATTTTTTGAAACAACATTGCCCTTTCCTAGTGTATAATTCAATTCAAATTTGGAATACTTTAGATACTCGACCCACATCATCTGCTTAAGGATAACGTCTCATTAAGAAAAGATTCACCTAAGGAACATGCAATCTATGTACAAAAAAACATCTCACACATGAGATATTTTCTCATACATCTTAGGGAATGTACCACTACTTCTAAATTTATATTACTAGTAGGGAAATTCCTCTCATGTAGTCTTCGATGCCTAGAGCCACAAGGAACCACACAATCCTATTACATTAGATCTCTTAAATTTCCTTCATGGGATGTCTCACATTACATGGAATCTGCTTTACGAGACACAAGTAAAGTGAGTGAAGGTGCTGAGGTCATCCCCCCTTACATATAATGAAAATCTATTTCTCAAGCATAAAAAAACTAACTTCACACTATTCTTGGTCAACCCAGAAATTGGTGTTCCCAGATGGGATAAATCATGTATAAAACACAATAAATAACATACTAATCTCTGAAATATATAACTTTTTAAGAAATTCTTGGGTTGTTCCCAACATACCATCGTTTTGAATTTATATGGGTCCACTAAATCCCATTCCCATGAGAAAAAATGGACAAGGAAGTGAACTTTATTTATCCAGAAACTATATTTAGTTAGCTTGGCATAAACCCAATGATCTATAAATATAATCAGGAAGATGTCCGGATGTTTGGAATGATTTGAAACAAACTATGAATACCCTAATATATAAACGAAGAGAAATAAATTAACTGATCTTAGAAAGGATTAAATATCCTATTCATTATGGCCATGAATACAACCAGTGTATTAGTCAATCCAAATAGCATCACTATGAATTCATAAATTCCATAATCTCTCCAAAATGTAGTCTAAGGTATGCCTAATAGTCTCATCCCTAAATGATTATATCCTGAACTCAATTCATTATTAGAGAAGATCATAGAACCTCTCATTTGATTGAAAATATCATCAATGCATGGAAGTGGGTACCATTACTTGAATGTCATCTAGTTCAACCTCTAATAATCTACATGTAAGCACTAATATCTATAATCCATTTTTTATAAGAGAACTATATAACCCCAAGGATATTTACTAATCCATATAAAGCATTTAGATTCTTGATCATCATACTAAACCTTCAACTCTAAAGCTCTGGTGGTACCACTCAGCAAGGTGGGAGAGAAACCGGATCTGTTCCCAACAATAACTCAAACATAAGATCAATCTATCTCTTGGGAGGCAAGGGATACAAATAATTAGGGAAAATATGTAAAATGTTCCAACATTGGAGGAAAATAATTCTTCTACATTTGATCATTATCTAGAGAAAGACTGATGATCTGTGTTTTGAGACAATCTAACCTTCACTGAATTGGACATGTATGACCAACCTGATAATCCCACTCACCCGAGGGAGAATAGGTACATCCTTATGAAGATAATATGGTAAATCAAGTCTTTTAATAGTGGATATGAGCCTGATATAGAACTAACCAACCCATACAAAGAATCAAGTCAATGATTATCATTTCCAGCACAAATGGTTCCCAAAACAAATAGTAACCACCAATCATTATTGAACATGACTTGAAACGTTTGATATTATTTGAAAAAACTCCCAATGATGTGTTTATGGTTAAAAAACCATATAATATTTTCACAATAACACAAAATAATTTTAAAAAAGTGAATTTATAAAAGATTATGCTGCTCTTGTATCAGACAAACACACGCTAAGGTAGATAATACAAGAACTATACCTTTAATGATAGATGATCATGCATCTTTGTTATCTGAATTAGTCTGTATAACATGTATTTAAATTTTCCCTCTACCATAGTATCATGTTTGAAAACACATAGGTATATCCCTTGAATGGTACTCTTTCCCATGCATGAGGGTTTCATGTCCTCTGCCTTGGCCTGAATGGCTTGTGGAACTCCAACTACTAGCCTCTTGTAGGGTAGGTAAGCCCCTTCACAATTCTGGTTCCTATCATGAACCTATTCCCCCGGTCTACTATGGAATGTTTACAAAGAACCAATGATGATATCCCAATCTTCCACAAATACAATACTTGACAGCGGGGTAAGGATAGTGTGGATGCTTGTGGAAAAATATTCTATAGTGGTATCATGGGAATAGAACACGATCTTGAGATGGTAGTCCACTACCATGACTATTATTCCCACAATTACCTTAACAGAAACTATCATAAAGATGATTCAAACCAATTGAAGAATATGTTAAACATCACATTGGTGAAATAGCCTAACAGTTTCTTGGGGCCTCTCTTATATTCCTTTATATGATGAGTTCCTAATTCATAATGTCTTCATGGATTTTTAAATGGAAAACATTTACTTATGAGTTGATCTCATAATAAAGGACATCCTAGAAAAATGTTACCCTAGAAACTTCATTACCATACATAGATGGCACAAAGCATTGTAGGTTGGTAAAATGTCTAACATAGACCAGAACTGAAAATCCCTCCTACATTATATGCATGAACTCAATAGTTATTTAACCCATTATGGTTTCAGGGTAGAAATTTACCAGGACCATTATCTCTAAGTCTCGACAATATATATCATCTTACTTACTATATTTCTCTAGAATATCCCACCAATGCTTAGTGGGGACAGAAAGCATATACCCAAAAAGATCCACCCTCATATCCATGGGTCTCTCTAGATTATTGAATATTACATGGAATGAATCTATACATAACTCATTTTCCTAGGGTCCCCCTTCCCTTATAAACATAGGTGGATGTTTAAGATAGAATTGTCTTTCCAACTCAAATATCAATGGAATTACACAAATTGTACCCCTTTCCATGGTTTTCATGACCCTCAGGAATTTGTTGCGAAGATGAACATCAATTTTCTCACGAGGAATTACAAGAAGTTCTGATTCAACTATGTTTGGATCATTTGGATTTCCACTCTCATGAAGCTCAAGTCAACGATGAGGAGGATAAATTTTCTCTACAAGACAAATTCTCACATTAGAGAACTGGATAGATGCAATACTGACTCAACAAGAGGACTACAACTGAGAAACACTAACTCTTGGTATCTCCAGATATAGATTACAAGTATTTCATCATGAAACTTCTGCTCATTTCATTTAACCAATGAAATTTATATATCATATTAGAGTTCAACAGGAAAGTATTTATAACATGAAAAAAATAGATATTTTCCTATTATGAACAATTAATGTCAATATATCCCAATATACCTATTACAATGCATGTATTCTTATCTCACACCACACCATGCCATGATTACAAATCTCATGAAATTGTAATATCATAAAATAATAACCACACACAACATGTTATTCACTCATTGTGAAATAACATTAACCAAAATAGGCACAAAACAAAAACAACAATCCCATCCTCAGGTAATCAGAATTTACCCTTGGCCATGGGTTAGCTACACCCATGCACAAGCTCATTACCAAGTCCTAACAAATCCTAGTATCCTTTACACATTTCCTCCAAAATAGTATGTCATATGAATATAAAATGTGCTCCACTGATACCAATTTGTAATGTCCCCCCAATTTGGAACATTCTCATGTGCCTTGAAAAGGTTGGTTACAAGACATCAAGCATTCCTCCACATACACCAGAGGATACTGAATAGTAGTAGGGGTGTGAATAGTATAGTGGGGAGACTATACCCCCTGGTATGAAATTTTATGTTAGTATAAACAAATCATATGAAGAGGAAACATAAGTAATTAATACACATATCATAAGATAATAATAAAAGCTAAATGAATAACTTAATGAATAATAATATAATAACGTATTGATGTGGTGGAATGTAAATAAATGTTATGATAGGAAAATAAAATAAATATACTAGCATACTCAAATAAAAGACTCAATTTTTGAGGTACCAAACTTCACATTTGTCCCATATACAAACTCTAGAAAAACAAAAAATAAAAAATCAACTGCATGATCTGTTTACATTATACAAAATGGCATCCAAATAATCTACCAGAGTACCAAATTATGGTCAAAATAAGGTGTGAGTATAACTCAGTATGTTGATTCAATAGTTTCAAAAAAACTAGTCTGAAAATATGTGTATGCTATTAAGATATAAACATGTGTATAAGTTAATTCAAAAATTAAATACATATAAAAAACTACTTCAGTTCCATGCCAGAATATCTCTAAGCCTGTTTTACGACCAGGACAACCAGAAACATATAACCAAGGAAAAATAAACTACTTCGGTCCGATGATGGAATATCTCTAATCATTTCTTACGACTATTCTGACCACCATAATATATCCTTGGTATAGTCGCAAAAACCATGCCAAATACCTATAAAAAATAAATAATTTTCCGAGTCTAATACCTATAAGAATTACATCCAAGGACTGGGAATAGCTTTCTCTCTATAATAATTACAGCATAGACTAGGCTAAGACCACTCAACACCACATCATCTAAGTTTGAAAGTTTTAGGGTTGAGCCTGATATGTATGAATTATATCATGTAACAAAATCCCTAAAAAATATCATGGATATGAAAATATCACATCACAACTATTGATGGTTAATTATGTGAATTACCATCCTACCTTCATGTTCCACATTCAATTTAATTCCCAATTAGTAAACAATTATATCAAAAATAAATAATCCATTATTTTGAGATTCTATAATAACAAATCGCCATGCATCACATGTCATGATAAACCTACTTTAATTCATTAGAAAATTAAAATTCATTTGAATCCAAAGGAATTCATGGATTAATCTCATTCAATTATATAATAAATTTTGTTTCACATAATGATATTTCAATCACAATATTCCATAAACATGAAAATAATAAAACCCTAGGGTTAATATTAAGACCCCTACCTTTTATTGATGACCCGAAAATGCTTCCAATGGCCAAGGATGATGGATAAGAAGATGAGGATGTTTGCAAGGAGGTTCCTAGATCAAAACAAATCAAGATCAAAAAAAAAATGCAATAGGACAAAGGATTTTACAACATTAGTTAGAGAACAAAAGTTAAGAAATAAGAAACCTAACCAAAGGAATATACGATGGATTGAAGATGAAAACGGAACATCTAGAAGGGAGGTTGCCACTCCAAAATTTCCTGGAGAATTACCAAGGGTTGAGAAGAGAGGTGATGTAGTAAAAAAACTCTCAACCACATAGCAAGTTTAAAATTACAGGACATGCATTTACACGAGAAGTAATGTTGTTACACATTGTGTAAATGTTTTAATGTCATTAAATGAAAAACTAGTCACCTCGTATATACATTATTAAAACCCACAAACAATTAGATGGCGTGTAATCCCTTTACATGACATGTAAATGTTCGATAGTTTATTTTTCAAATCATTTTATTTTTAAACAACATGAACCCCCCTTTAGGGATTCTCAACTTACCAAGAACCAATATTGACACTTAGTCCCATTTATACTCGAACTCCATTATTTAAAATGATAATACATACCCAAGAATTTGGCCATTTTTTCCAAAACATCCTCTCTATATATGAACAAGACTCATCCACTAATGCTCATATGAAAACCATATAGAGAAAAATAATTGGGAAAAGATAGTATATTACAACAACCAACCTATCAAAGATCATAAACATGAGTCATTTATTAAATACTAGTAGTTCACAGGACATGAATCACAAGGGAATCAAAGAATATGAACCATTAGAGTATAATTTTTTTTATAAAACTTTGATTTGTAGAATAAACATCAGCTTATAATATTGTGAACATGTACAAATAGAAACAGGTTTAGTCATTAAGTTTCGTACAAGTAATTAGGCCCTCTTATAAACTTATGGACATGAAACAAGGTCCACACGTAACATTATGGACATGAAAGAAATTTCTATGCATATCATTATGAACATGTAATTAGTTTCATGCATAACATTTTGAATGTGTAAATAGGTCCACACATAATATCCTAATAGTAAAGGTTCACCCCAAAGACCATCATAATTGAAAATGTCAATTGTTATACCAATTTCAATCCTATTTCTATCCCTACCTTAATGTACAAGGTTCACTCACCATTCCAACCATGCCTTACTGTATAAGTCCCACTCCCCATCCGAACCATGTATTACTATACCATGTTAACTCCCCATTCTATACATTTTAATCTCAAGAGATATATAATTCTTTATACAATGAATTTTATGGATATAGGGATAACACCCATATCATAATGAAAACCATGTTTATGTGTTCCAGAATGTAAAGGAAATATATTATTTCTGAAACCATTACATAAAATGGGTATGATAAACATTTCATAAAATATTAACTAATGGAAAACAATCATGTTTTATATTAATTTATCAAAAAAATAACTTGTGAAGAAACGTATGTTTCAAAATCATTTTATCGAGGTATAACGCATGGAATAGAAATAGGTTTCATGAACATAATTAAATCAAAACAAGAACCATTCTGAGAAAGAATATGAATGGTATCTTTTGATCACATCCTTATGAAAAAAATATGAATCCCCCAAGGGATTTCATTATAGAAGAAAGTAATTTTTAAATAATGTTCAAAATATTTCTTGTGGAAAATATAGTTTCGACATTTAAAAACACATATTAAAACCTAAAACATTTTTAAAACTATTTTTGTCAAAATAACTTTGAAAACATATAAAAGATGTTTTCAAAATAATTTAAACCATTTTAAAAAGATAATCGTTTTTTGAAATATGTTTACATGTATATGACAATTAAATTTCATTAAACTAAATATTTATAACATATTTAGAAAACATGATTTTGGATAAAAATGGATTTCTGACCAAAGAGATAAAAAAAGATATATTTTCTTAAAAACATTTTCTAATTATCATAAGTACCATAGAGTGTAAAAATTGATCCATTAGTTTAATATAAAATTAACAACCATAATAGAGGAATAATAATGATAGTTCTTGAGAGATTTATCATGATATTTCAATATTGGAGACTTGATCATAAAAAATCCTAATAAATGATGAGATTGTAACATAACCTCTTTACCACTTTGGTATCATTGGATTGTAATTCCCATACATGAATAACATAAAATGGAAAATAAAATATCACGAGGATGAATAAAATAATTATTTTACATCTCAATGTGGATTTATATATATCTTAAGAAATAATATAGGTTCATAACATAATGTACGTCTCAAAGAATGAAAATTGAGGCAAAAGTCCTATAATGATTTGTTTGGTTTGGAACTGAAAACTCCGTGAAAGGGAGATATTAAAATAGAAATAGAAATAGAAATATTTATAATTATATGAATCAAAAAAAAATTCATGGTTATTATATACACCACATAAAAGAAACCTGTGGTGGATATGGAATATTTCTCATAAAAAGTAAAATTGAGACAGAAATCTTATACTACTTGAGTAACTGTTGAATCATAATCCCCATGAAATAAAAAAATTAATAGAAAAATTAATTATCCTTAAATTGTTAAATTAATGATATATAATTTCATAGGTCAATATATTCCCCACACAAAAGAAACAGGTTGTGAATATGGAATAAGTCCCTTAGAAATAAATGTATGACTAGAAATCCCCTTTCCATATGTATAGACTTCCTTTATAATCCTTAAATCATAATTTATAATAACTAAATGTTTATTATACTTATATTAAATTAACATATTCATATATATCATATCATTTTTTATTTTATTATGACATTTTAGTGTCTGTTTATAATCAATTCCATGTTAAATTCATGTTTTGGAAAATAGCTACTTTTTTTGTTGTATATGATTTTATTTTTAATTTTTGGTCATATTAATTTGATCATGATTTCATAATATATTGAATTTATCACGTTATATAAATATAATATATATGAAATATATATTTATTTAAATTCATCCATAACATTTAGTGATAGTAAATTAAGTACACTATTCATGGAGGCGGTAGGTTGTACGTACACATGAATGTAGATTAAATATTATTATTGCATTGAAATGAATAAAGTTAAATGATATATATACACACATATATTATTATTTATTTATTAACATTATGGTAGAGTTTTTATTTCATTTATATCACATATTTCATTTTAAACACACCCCTAATAAAATCTATGTAAATCCTAAATGAATCACATCACTTTGCAAGGCGGATGTCAGCCGTACACACAAATGAAATTATCGAATTACAAAAAATGGAAAGAATGAAAACTTATTGGAACAATAATAGATGAATTAGAAAATAATTAAAAAAAACTAAATCTTATATAAAATATAAATCAATTATAATGCCAATCCTCGAAGGGTAGTAATGAAAAAATGAACAGCATCGGTTCACGAGGTATTTTTCCACCATACAAACGGAAAATTATTTCATAACACATTTTATGGATGTGTGTTAGGTTGCATGTTTTACCATTAATATTAAATAATTTATTTTTATTTAAGATACGGAGGTTATTATATCATCATTATATAATAAAAATTTATGGAGGGAGAGCCCTATAAAAAATAGAAACACTCGTTGAAGATCATTAACTATTATTTGGGTATCCTCCATAGGTTTTAACTAATGAATTTATTATTTGACTTTATGTCCAAGATAATCCATATATAATGAGGGTAAGGGTATTGGGATGTTATTTTTTAAGGTATTTTCCTATCTAGAGGGATTGAGAGGTGTGAAAAGTGGGTAGAGTGAGTTCCCTTTTATAGTTGATGATGAATTCGATTAGTGTAAATAAATAAATTGTTTCACTACGGATAGGTATACATTACCTCATGTACTAAAAAAATTGATCAAAAATGCGGAGGATTATTAATTAGTTCATACATAACTAATCCATGAATAAAATACATTTTTATCAAGTTATTTCTTAATCATTAAGTGTACTCAATTTTATATTTATATTTTTTACAAAGGTAACTTGTATATTTTTATTGACCTTGGTAATTTTTACTCTAAAAAAATAATTAAAAAAATATCTATTATATAATATAGTAATAATTTTTCTAAATTTTATTTCAAATTTATTAAATAAAAATCCTATGGGTGTCTAAAATTATTTTTAATACAATCTCATGAAATACAAAAAACAATTTTTAACCATATTTGCGTAAACTAATTTTAACTATTTTCACTAATAAGTGTGGTAAAAAATTATTTTTAAGTAATTATATAATATAATTTATAATTATATAAAAATATTTGATCCATTTTTCTTTATTAAATTCATATATTTGGTATAAATTAATTTAAAATTAATCTCATAGACCAAACGAGAAAGCGAGTTTTAAATAAAAAAATGTTCAAAAGATTACAAAGTTTTTATATCCAATTTCAATGTGAGTTTTATTCTAGTGACCCAAATTGCATTAATTTATGTATAATTGAACTAATTAAACTTTGATGAAAATTAAAATATAATACATGTTCCTAAATAAATTAAGAGAATGACAGTTTACAATTAATATTCAATATTTTTCCACTATTAATTAAAAAAATGAAACTTTTCAGAAAAAATTTATAGAATTCCCTCAAAAATAATTTTAAGAATAATATTTAAAAAATATCTAATTTATCATATTAAATTTATAAAATTTTCACATTTTATTTTTAAAATATGTACATGATAAAAGGCAAAAAATTAATATTTTAGAAAAATAATATTTTTATGCATAAAATTAGATTCATTTTTATCTTCTATCAAGAAAACATATAACATTAATGTAAAAATATTAAGTTAATATATAATATAAGTTTCATTAAAACCATTAAATAAATGTAATTTGGTTAATTTATTGATATAAAACTCACTTTTGTGCATAAATATAGTTTTTCAAAAAAATGTTCATATATATTTTCTAAAGGGTTTTATTTCAATTTTGAATTAATTTGTCAATAATAAAATAATTTTATACACATGAAAAAACTATATTTTAATAATTTAGATAATTCTATTCATACACTCCATTCCAATAGCTAGTTGGTAACAATCATATTTAATAATATATAAATAGTATGTCATGTTTGGTTTAAACTCGGTGTTTCATGAAATATAAGCTAAACTCGAAACAATGTGTAACAAAATTCAAACATATTATTGTTTGTAATGAATGTTAAAATCATAGTTTTATTTAAAATAAAAAAATAAAATATATTTTAATTTTTATAAATATCAGGGTGTTATATTCTACCACCATTAAAATGAATTTCACCAACGAAATTCATCTCGGTCATCAAAGGTTAAACATTTAAAAAATTACTTCATGAAAAACCATATCATAAAAGATAATATTAAATATTATATTAAAAAAAGAATTTTTTAAATATAAAACTCACATTATTTAACTCATAACTAGGTTTCCACGTGAGATAAAATATTTGGGATGTGATTATTATTACATAAAAGAGAAAACAAAAACCCAATTGTTGATGGAGAGTGATAAAAAACACCGCAAGGAGAAAGTTTACTATCACAATGCCAAAAACCTAATATAAATTAGATATAATCATTGATTTCATCATAAATTATGATAATATAACATGATTTACTTTCAAGGTATTTTTCTTAATGTGGAATATTTCTTATGATAATATATACTTACTTGATTTCATTTGTCACACACATTTTTTCAGGTCATTATTTTGATCTGGTTCGTTAGAAATCCTGATCCTTTTTCTGGGACATTGGTGGGATTAATTTTGAGTTTTAAAGTTTCATATATATCTAATGATTCATCGTTGGGTGTCTCAATTCTTTTTTTGGAGTTTTTTAGAAAGGGTGGTTACATCATGATTTGGGAAAAATGGTGAACCCATTTCCAGATTTGAAAACATATTTTGTTTCTTTTATAACTCATTAATTTATTATCATTTTTTACTCATTCCACATCTTATTTTTCCTCCCCTAAAATATTCAAGCCCATATATCCTTTTTTATCCATTACGAATTAATATACATGGTGAATTCGAGTTACTTATTTAGGTATTGGGCCAGCCCGTGGGCCCATTTCCAGTTTTAAAAATATAATTTTTTCTTTTATATATTTTTCATTTTTTTAATATTTTTTTGTGATTCCATCTCCCATTTTAATCCCAAAAACATATCCTCATCCCCATTGTATATTTTACCTCTTTGGAGCTCATTTGAATCAAATATTTGGGCGAACGTTCGCAGGATTCCTCAAAACGTCCATAATTGATAAGGTAAATTGTTTCACATATAAATTATTCAATTCCTACTCTTTTCCCACAAATATTCTTTCCCAGGTTCCTCCATACCTTAAGAGACTCCCCATGAAGTTCCAAGTCATTTTATTTTCTCTAAGGGTGCATATTTAATGGAATACGAAGCGTTTTCTAGGTGGCAAGGTGGGATTACATATCCTTTCTCCTTCCTATTTCTCCTACTTTCATTATTTCGTGGTTTTATATTCTACCCTAGTAATTTCAGGCATAGAGTTATGTTATCCCATGATTTTTAATGGGAGTTTTGTTCATTTTGGATTGGTAATCATAGGTTTAGGGTTTATAAACCCTCAGATGGTGATATTGGGTGTGTGTTTCCATTATGTCAAGGATTTGAGGTAGGATATCTCTTGAACATGCCTTTATCATTTATGTGTCATCATTTTATTATTGTTCACATCTGATAAATATGTTGATTTTTTTTCATCCTTTGGATAAAATGTTTGATTGATTGTAAGATAGATATGATACTGATTTTATATCAAACTATGATGTAGATACTCAATATACAATAGGGGGGAATTTTATACTTTAGAAATTATTTAAGGAAATTTTGTATAAACAAAATTCACATCACTTATAAGTTCTAATAACATTCTTGATTCCGAAAATGTAATTCCGAAAAGGAGATTCTAGAAATAAAACATAACAAAAGTTTACAACAAAAAATATTCTACCTTAAAGAAAATTGAATCATATTTAATCAAAGTATAAGACTAAGGAAATATAAAATAGTTATACATACCTCAAAAACCAAAATTATAGTGGAAAACAATGATTGAAACACTATAAGTAACAATTAGTAAATCTTTTAACCCAAAGATAATGGTATCTAGCAACCTTGGTTAAAGGTCCCTTGAATTATACTTTCAAAAAATTCTATCTTACGCAATCCCTGGTAAGACCTCAATAAAAAGATCAATATCCATCTTGATATCATTGCAAGCCGTCAATTTGTAAGGAAATAGGCACCTCTAAATTCACAACCTGAAGTCTCTGATTTTAAGGAAATTGCACCTCTTCACAAAGCAATTATTCATGAAGTAAATTTTGAACAATCCATTCAAACTTTATTCACAAAGACTAATAGTTTATAAGAGCCTCTTACTCTAGAAATCACTTCAAAAACATGTAAACTCTAGATTTATCAACTTATTGTCCAAAAATGTTATGATCTATTTCAAATGAGCTCCTATTTATAGGAACTAATTCAATGGTCGGATCCCTCCTCCAACGGTCATATTTTTCCTTGAATTTCAGAGGGTCATGTACACGTTTCACTCAAACAATGATTAGTTAGTAACTAGATGCACAACACAATTTTATAACTAAAACATGAGTAAGAAAAATATATTTTTACATAGGAAAATTAAATTATCCATAATGTAAGGAAAAATAGTTCGGAGACTAAACAAAAACAATTCGGAGTCTATAATATATGGATATTCAGATTCTATTTATCAGAAGAATTCAGAGTTAGAATTCATAAGAATTTGTAACCAGAATTAGGAGTCTGAATTCATTAGAATTTGTAACCAGAATTTAGAGTTTGAATTCATAAAAATTCATAACTAGAATTCAGAGTCAGAACTCAGAAATGTTTGGAGTCTAAATTCAGAGAACTTAGCGTCAGAACACAGAAGAGTTTGGAGTCTAAATTCAGAGAGTTTGGGACCTAAATTTGGATCCTGAAAAGGGAACGATTTATATCAAAGTATATATATGATTCTGAGGTTTTGGATACGAAAGTTAATTTTATACTTAGAAAAAATAAACAATGAAAAATATGGTAGGGATAAATTTCCTTTGGGAAGGAAAAATTTCTTTATTAAATTAAAACATATGGTAAAATAAATTTTCCTTAATATAAGGTGTTTGTGGTTTTCAAAACAAGAATAAATAGTAAATTTATAAGGAAACCTTATTGTCTCAATCAATCTCCCCAAACATAAATGAATGGAAAAGTCATAAGGAAACCTTATTGACTCAACAATATCCCCCTTTTTGGAAACCACAATCATCGTTAAGAAAAATAATATAAGGAAATAGAAAATAAAAATTATCTCCCTTAACACACATGTGAAATAATAAATACAACTCACTCCAAATTAGGCTTTGGAATCACTAAGGATTGTATGCTAGATTTCTGGAATGAGATTTTTCATTATCTTAAATACAGATTTATTTGTATTGAAAGACCCCCCTTAGATGAAAACTCCCCCTTACTTAGGGACATTTCTTTTTACATAGAATTGTTTTTCCTTTCTCCCCCTTTGTGATTTTCAAAAAGAAATACAGGAAATTGAAAAGTAAATATAGTACCTGAAATATTAGTAAAAAACATCCAAACAAAAATGAGCAACCAAAATTTCATTTGGATTGGATTAATTTTTACATCAAAGAAAATTCAACAAAAGATCGGATTGTGTCTATAGTCCTTACTTTTCCTTGGGAATCAACTTCATCGCAATTTTTCTTTGCTTTTTAGGCTCCTTCTGGTCTTCCTCTACACACTTAAGAATCTGATCCTGATCATCATATTTCTTCTCTAAAGATTTGATTATATCATCTTGAGTTATGAGAGCCTCTTCCTGAGCCTTCCGGACATCTTCCTACTTGACAAGATTTTATTCTATTTCAATCCAAATATCTCTTTCTCTCTTATATATTTGAGCCACTGAATACAGTTTCCATTCAAATTCATCACTTATTGAGTCCAAGAATTTTTCTCAAGAGTTAGCTTTTCCTCAAAGCTATTTGAGAGATCCTTGATCTTCCCATCTTTAGTGTCAAAAGAATCCTTGACACCTTCTTGAAATTCATCATCAATCTACATATCTTATATAGTTTTCTTAGACCAAGTGGTCATTTTTTTGCAAGAATTATTTTTGGCTTCATAGTTAATGAAAAAATTATTGAAATTATCCTCATGCTTTACACACTTATTCATCACCATGGATACTGAATCCGATTTCTGGTTTAAGGTGTGTTGAAGCATTTCTCATCTAAATTCAATACTTAGAAATATCAGAATAGTCCCAACCAGCTTCTTCAATGATTGAACAATGAAATCATGTCCAAGGAATAATGATTCTAAATCTCATACTTTTCTTGCTGAAGGATCTTTCTCTAGCTCAGCAAGTTTCCTCATTGAAGATCCATCATCTTTCTTCTTCTTCACAGTAGCTTACCAGGTGTATCAACTACCACATATTTTTCCTTATCACTTCTTGGAATCACTTAATCCTCTAGTGATTTTTGTTCACTATCAAAAATATGAACTATTTTATCTTCATCTATCTCTTATTTCATAGCTCTTTCCTTAGCATCCTCTGGATGAATGAAGTCATGATTAGAACTTTCTTCCATAGAGAGCTTATTCACTTCATCTTCAACCTTATCATTTTATCATTTATCATATTTCCCAGGTGTATCCTACTTTAAAGATTCTACTTCTGATGTTAGGATTGAAAAATTCTCAAATGGTCTTTCCTTCTCATGAAAGTCTTATACTTGCGTAATCATATATTCAGTATCGCCACTGCTTTCTTCTTATTTAACTTCTTCCACTACTTTTTCTTCTTCTTTTGCTTTGAAATTTATGGAGTCGCATTCTTCATTCTAGGTGTTTCAGGTAAGGGTTCTACTGAGATGGATTCTAGTACCGAAATACTTTCAGATGCATTCTCAAAATCTTTGAGAAGAGATTAGACAATCTCTCCTTCTGTTATCTTCTTATTTTGATTCTTTTCCTTCTCTTACCTTTCAAAATACTTAGTTGTCTTCTACTTAAGAGATTTTTCATCATTGGGGTCTCGAAAAACACGGGATCTCCTTCTTTTTAGTTTTTCTTATCTTCCCTCCACATAACAACTACCTCGTCCAGATATGAGTTTTTCTTCTTAGTTTTTGAGGTGCATATTGGATTTCATTGGCCAAAGGAGTTTTTCCTTCCTCTACTACTTAATTCAACTTCCACTTTCTTCCATCCTTTTTTGATGGTTCATCTACTTCTTGTTTTTTGGGAAAAACATCAACTTTTTGTTCTAGTGCGTCATAAAATTATAAGGAATTAGTACAAAAACCAATGTTCATCCTTTTAATGGTATCATCACTGACTAGTATAACATTGAAATTCCTTGGCTTTGAGCTGAAAATGATTTTGACATATTATATGCACCAAACAAATAAATAGGACATAATGGCTGGATTCATGACTATCTGAGCCTTCACATTTCCATTCTAAATATTCTCAATTGTAATGAGAATATGTTTAACCAAGTTGATCTTCCTTAGATTTACCAAGAAATCCAAGATATCCAAATCACTCTTCTTCAATGTGTCTTTGTCTCCTTTTCTCGGAATGATGAATCCTTGAACACATAATTCGAGAATCCGATAATTTGTAGACAAGTGGGAGATCTTCATATTCTTCATATTATAAAGTCCAAGACATGCCATAGAGTTCTACTAACACAACTTCCTTTAACATCATGCAACTTATGGGAACGTAACTCAACTTCCCCTTCATATGGTATACCAAAAAAATTAGCTTCCTTAGTATATGAAAGAGCCTAAATCTTTCCATAGCACTTGAACAAAAAATTTCTCTACCTTATTCATTAAAGAAACTGACTGATTCATAAAACTCAACTAGAAAATCCTGATACACTAAGTCTTGAGACCCTGGCTTTGATACGGAAATGATCTCCCATCCATTCAGCTTAATGTTTTTTTGAGATAATAGAATCATACTTGTTGAAGAAGTTCGGAAGCACCAACATTTTTCTATAGATCTGACAATCCGAAATAGGCTTACAGTAGACATATCTTTCTGAGAAGATCTTTCTACAAACATTTGGAATTGAGAGTCCCTTCAAAATATGGAATGAGATTATGTAGAAGGGCATAACATCAGCATGCGGGATCTTGCGAATCGATGTGGGGAATCCATTGAGGGGTCCTTTATATAGGCATTTGATACTGCTGTTCAAATTCCAAACCCAATCCAATGGCTGAAAATATTTGTGATCAAATCTGATGCTTGTTTTGATAGCCGCAAGGAAATCTTGGATATGATTATTTGATTTTTTTAAACAACATTCTGATTTAAGGAAAAGAGAATCCAAATAATTTAAAAAGAAACTACCAAAAATTAAAGGATGATTACAAAAAAATAGGAAAGGAAACATACCTCTCGGATTTCTAGGATGATTTTTTATAGTGAGGAAAATTATTCTTGAAGAACTTTATATTCTGAATATTCGATTACAAGAAATTTTAAAAACACTGACTATGAAAACTTTTAAGAAAATCTACATTACAAACATTTAATTACAAAAATATTCATTATGAAAATTTTAAAGTACAAAAATACTCATTATAAAAATATTCATTATGAAAATTTAAAGTACAAAAGGTTTCATTAAGAAAATTTAAAGTAAAAAAATCTTCATGACGAAAATCTTCATTATAGAAATATTTATTACAAAAAGATTTAGTCAAAAAAAATTTAGACATCTAACAAACAAATATACTCCCCCTATGAAAATGAGTTTATTACTGTAAGGAGATTGGTTTCAAAAAAAAGTTAACAAGGAAGATTACCTTATGGTTATCATGCCTAACTTATGTTTAGTGTATACAAATCCATCAGAGGGTAATGATTTTGTGAAAATATCAGTAAGTTGATATTTTGTTCAGATAAATTGAAGAATGATATCCCCTTTTTGTGTGTGATATCTAATAAAGTGATGCCTAATATCTATGTGTTTTTCATGAGTGTGATGTGAATGGTTTTTACAAAGGGAAATGGCACTAGTATTATCACAAAAAAATTTGTTTTGGTAAAACTCATACCATAGTCTTTGAGTGTGTGTTGTATCCACAACACTTGAGCACAACAACTTCCAGCTGCTACATATTCAGCTTCAGTAGTGGAAAGTACTACATAGTGTTACTTCTTTCATGAACAAGAAACTAATTAATCTCCTATGAAATGAAATGTTCTAGATGTACTCTTCCTATCCATTCTACATCCACCAAATTAGAATCCAATTTTTTTTAGAACAAAATCAATTCCAAAAGAATAAAATAGTCCAAGATCCATGGTTCTCTTTAAGTAGCGAAAATTCATTTCACGGACTTTAAATGAGATTCCTTAGGATTGGATTGATATCTTGCAGATAAGAAAACTGAAAACATTAAGTTTGTACAACTATCTATCAAGTAAAGTAAACTTCTAATCATACCTCTAAAAGATGTTTGATCTACTGGTTTCCCAGTTTCATCAAGATAAAGTGTGTTTGAGGTACCAATTAGAGTACTAATACTATTAGTGTTGTCATATACATACTTTTAAAGAAGATATTTAATATACTTATGTTAGGATATATAGATATATTCTGGTTTTTGAGAAATTTGAAAACAAAAAAATGTTAACTCACCCATCATACTCATTTCAAACTCATATTTCATTAAATTCACAAAAGAATCCGTTAAAGATTTCTGAGTTGAACCAAATACAATGTTATCAACATAAATTTAAACAATAAAAACATTTTTCTTATCTTTATTTATAAAAATGGTTGGATCTGCATTTCTATTAACGTAATTATTTTGATGCCAAAATCTTGTATGTCTATCATACCAAGCTCAAGGTGATTTCTTAAGTCCATACAAAGAATTGTTAAGTTTAAAACATGTTAAGGATGTTTTTTATGTTTAAAACCAAGAGGTTGTTCAACAAAAACATCCTCTTGAACATATGCATTAAGGAAAGAACATTTCACATCCATTTAAAAAAGATTGAAGTTAAAGAATGCTGCAATGGCAAGTAGAATATGAATATATTCAAGTCTAGATACTGGAACATAGGTTTCTTCATAGTCTATTCCTTCTTGTTGATTATTGCTTTAGCAACCAATATAGCTTTATTTCTTACTATGATTCCATTTTCACCACATTTAATTCTAATGACCCAAATTAGTCCAACAAAAAATGTTTCCTTAGGTCTTTCAACCAAGGTACAAACTTTATTCCCTTCGAATTCATTTAGTTCATCTTACGAAGCTTTTATCCAATCATCATCACCTAAAGCTTCATCAGTGCTTTTTTATTCTAATTGGGAAAGGAATTATAGATGTTCTACTTCATTTCATAAGGAACTTCTAGTACTTACAGGTTGATTTACATCACTAATGATACTATCACTGGGATGATTCTTTAGAAACATCTGATTATGGTTTTGTAAAACATGTTCATTAACATAGGGTAGGAAATCTTCTGAGGTAAACGCTTCATAAAAAAATCGTGGAAATTTTCTTTATCAAAATTTTCTTCTAACAATGGATGAAAATCAGTTTTTGAAAACACATCCGAAGATGTAGGTAGAGTTTGTTTAAAAACCAAGGGATCAGTTTCATCAAATATAACATGAAATGTTTCTTCAACAGTAGAAGTGTTTTTATTAAAAACTTTATAATATTTATAAGTTGTGGAGTAGCCTAAGAAAATTCTTTCATCAGATTTTGGTGTGAAATTGTGTAAATTATCATTAGTATTCAAAATGAATGATTTACAACCAAAATCCTTGAAGTAGGAAAGTCTAGGTTTTCTACCATTCTATAACTCATAAGGAGTTTTATTAAGAAAAGGTATAACTGAAACTCGATTTATAGTATAAAAAGAAGTACTTATAGCTTCATCCTAAAAATTTTTGTCTACAGAATACTCACTCAACATGGTTCTTGTTATCTCTTGAAGAATTAAATTTCCTCTTTCAACAACACCATTCTGTTGAGGTGTTCTGAGTGCTGAGAAGTTAAGAGTAATGCATTTTCTACGAAAAAAGCCTCAATATCTGAATTTTGATATTCTCCTCCATGATCACTATG
Source organism: Viscum album (assembly GCA_963277665.1). NCBI lineage: Eukaryota > Viridiplantae > Streptophyta > Magnoliopsida > Santalales > Viscaceae > Viscum > Viscum album. The sequence goes on from OY728166.1 coordinate 1,025,998,448, forward strand.
AATAGTTATCAAAGGAAGGTTTTTCTCATTTTTATCTTTGGCTCTATAACATTTGAAATAAGAAAAAGATTCATATTTCTTTTCTACAAAATAGACCCATGTAAATCATGTGTAATCATCAACTAAGTCAAATAAATAATATTTTCCTCCAATCATTTCAATTTGTGTTGTTACAAAAAGATCCATACGCACCAACTGAAATACATCAGTGGTTAAGACTTTACCGACTGATTTAAAATGTGATTTATGTTGCTTCCCATTTTGAAAAGGATCACAAACTTCTGAAGAATAAAATCTAAGCTCTGGTAGATCCTTAATAAGTCTTTTCATAGAGTGTTTTCATTGGTTCATAAGGTTACAGTTTCCTAACCTTCTATGCCATAACTAAGAATGATATTTCATTACACTAAGGCAAGGTAGATCCTGGCTCCTAAGGTCTTCTAAATTTAGTGCGTAAACATTCTCTTGCCTATTGGAAGAAAGAATAAACTCTTCCTTGGAATTGTGTACTAAGCAGTTTTCATTCCTAAAATTCACAAGGCAACCTTCATCACATAATTGAATTATGATAATGAGGTTGTGCTTAAGACCTTTAACAAATAACACATTTGAAATCTGAGTTTCTCCAAGAAGAACGATAATACATATACTAATAATTTCTCACATTGCATTATCTCCAAAAGTTAATTTTCCTCTATTTCTCTTGATAATGTTTTCAAAAATATTTTTGTTACTAGAAATATGCCATGAAAATCCACTATCCATGTACCAAGTATTTCTGTTCGTAATAACTTATTTTCCAGAAAATAATAATGTTGGAATTTGGAATCCAAACTTTCTTAGATCCAAAATTGTTAGACAATAAAATTTTGGGTATCGACATTTGTTTAAAAAAATAAACTTTATGAAATCCAAGAGATTGAAAATTATTCAAGAATATTTTTTCCTTCCAATGCCCACCACTTTCACATTTAGTACGGAAGGGGCTCTAGAAGGAATAAAATAGTTGTTTTTGAAAACAGGTTTTCTGTGAGTATAACCTACTCCAGTAGTATTTCCTTGAAGTTTGATTTGAGAATACATCAGGTCAATTTTTTTTACCAGAAGTAAAGTTTTCAAGATTCTTATTAACAGAATATATTTTGAATTTTAATCTTATGACTAAATTCCTATCCTCGGGAATAATTTCCTTAAAGTTAGAATTTTCCTCAAAAAAATTTGATTTTTTAAATATCAATATTATGATCTTTAGAAAGTTTTTCCTTGTCAGAATTTACTTCCTCAAGGCCTATAGAATGTTTTTCTATAAGCTCATCCTTATCTTTAAGTTATCTAGAGAGGTCTGAAATATATTTTTTAAGAACTTATTCCCTATCATTTTTCTTGTCTATTTTCTTAGAAATTTTACAATTTATTACTTCTAACAACTTGGAAAATCTAGATACTTCTTCATATGAAGGTATTTCTTCATTATCTGAAGATTATGTATCTTCATTAGAAGTAATATCTTCATAATAGTAAATCTTATCAAGAGATAAATTTGTTAATCCCTCTGAGAGCGTACCTTGTCCATAAGACATGTATTTGGGAAGGAAGTAGTAATAATGAATCCAATATTTTTCTATACTGATGATTCATATTCAGAAGATTCGCTTCTCGATGAATCTCCACAGATATCACTCTAAGTGTAATTTTCTTTAAGCCTTTTCTTGTGATTCGAATGATATAACTTCTTCTTGAATCTCTCTGAATTACTGTCCTTCTTTTCCTTCTTTTTCAATACAGGGAAATCAGGTTTGATATGAACTATTCTTCTACCTTTAAAACAAGTCACATACCCATATTTTTTATATTTTTAGTCTCTATTCTTGAACTTATTTTGATAGTTATTCTTAGATACTATCATGTTCATTCTCCGAGAAAGATTAGCTACTTCATTCTTAGACATTTCGGTATTACTAGATTCTGACTGAATAGTGAATTTCTTTGACTTTGATCTAGTTACTCTTTCCGGTGTCTTGTCTTTCATATCTTTTCAATTAGTTGTAAAACCAACTAATCCATTACCATTATTCTTTCTAACATTATCAGTATCTCTCTTCATTCTAGTCTCATGCTAAAAAAGAGTTCTAAACAGATCATCTAAGAAAATATCGATGACTTTCCTATTCACATCATTTATTGTCCTCTTGGACTCCCACTCGTTTGGAATGTTGTCTATGATCTAATATATAAGAGCATCATCATCCAAACCTTTTCCTTTAATAAAATGTAATCTATTCACAATATTCATGAACCTTTGCTGAACATTGCTTATAGGTTCTCCAAAAAAATTGTTAAAGCCATAGAATTCATCTCTCAACATTGCTCTTCTTATCTCTATAACTTTAGAAGTACCAAAATGTGAAACATCAAGTTTCTTCCAGATACTATTTACAGCTTCACAAGAAGATATTTTACAATAGATTTTTATATTCATAGAACATAGCAATATATTTTTGGCTCTGAAATTTGCATGATATTTTGATTTTCCCTGTTTGTAAAAATTATCAATTCCTTATTAAGAATCTTATAGTCTCATGTCAGAAATGGGTAGTTATCAACTCCATTGTTAATAACGAAAGTCTTCATCCTATCTCTCCAGTAATCAGAATCATTTCCATCAAAAACAGGAGTTCTGGTAGGATTTAGATTGTCGATAGAACCAACATTTAAACCTTCCATCTTAAGTAAAATCTCTCCACCCAAACTTGTTAGTAATAAAAGTTTGTAAATATCCTATGCATGAAAAAATATAACTAGTTTATCTTTAAGTAAAATATGATTCCAAACATTATGATTCAAAAAATTTGATTCCGAAATAGTGAAGAAGAAGATTTATCATCTGAATCTAATCGTGAGATTAATTCAGATTTAACCGAACCTCTGATACAAATTGCTGGATCGATTGTAAGATAGATATGATACTGATTGTATTATCAAACTTGGGTGTATATACTCAATATAAAAGGGGGGGGGGGGGTTGAATTGTATACTTTAAAAATTCCATAAGGAAATTTTGTATAAACCAAATTCACAACACCTCTAAGTTCTAATAAGTTGCTTGATTCTGGAAATGTAATTCCAAAAAAGAGATTCCTGAAATGAAACTTAACAAAAGTTTACAACAAAAATGATTATACCTTAAAGAGTATAGAATCCAATTTAATCAATATACTATTATAAGGAAGTGTAAGATAGTTATACATACATAAACAACCAAAATTACAGTGGAAAACAAAGATTGAAACAATGTAATTAACAAGTAGTAAATCTTTTAACACAAATAGATGTGTATCCAAAAACTTGGATAAAGGTTCCTTGATTTATACTTTCAAAAAATTTTGTCTTACCCAAAACCAAGATAGCCCTAAATCCGAAGATCGATATCTGTCTTGTTATCCTCGGAAGCCCTCGATTTGTCAAGAAATCAGCACCTCTGACTTCACAACCCGAAGTTTCCGATTTTATGGAAATCGCACATCTTCACAAAGCAATTCTGCACAAATCAAAGTTTGAACAAGCCGTTCAAATGTTCTTCACAAAGCCTAATATTTTATAAGAGAATATCTCTATAGAAATCACTTCGACAACATGTAAGATCTATATTGATCAACTTATTATCAAAAAATGTTATGATATCTTTCAAATGAGATTCTATTTAAAGGAACGATGTCAACGGTTGGATCCCTCCTCCAACTGTCATTTTTTTCCTTGAATTTCAGAGGGACCTATACACATGTCACTCAAAAAAACGATTAGTTAGTAACTAAATGAACGACATCGTTTTATAACCAAAACATGAGTAAGAAAAAAATATGCTTACTTAAGCAAATTAAATTATTCAGAATGTAGGGAAAAATAGTTTAGAGGCTAACAAAAAAAATCAGAGTCTATAATATATGGATATTCAGATTCTGTTTATCAGAAGTATTCAGAGTTAGAATTCTATAGAATTCGTAACCTGAATTCAGAGTCTGAATTCATAATAATTCTTAACTAGAATTCAGAGTCTGAATTCATAAAAATTTGTAACAAGAATTTAGTGTCAGAACTTATAAATGTTTGGAGTCTGAATTTAGAGAACTCGGAGTCAGAACTCAAAAAAGGTTGGAGTTGGAATTCAGATAGTTCGGAAATTAAATTTGGATCTTGAAAATAGAATACTTCATATCTATATATACTTATGATTCTGAGGTTTTGGATACGAAACCAAATTTTATACATAGACTAAAAGGAACAACGAAAAATATGGTAAGGATAAATTTCCTTGGGGAAGGAAAATTTTTCTTATGAAAGTAAAACATAGGGTAAAAGAAATTTTCTTTAAGATAACGTGTTTGTGAATTTCAAAACATGAAGAAATGGTAAATTCATAAATAAACCTTATTGAATACATCAATATCCCCAAATATGAAGGAATGTAAAATTCATAAGGTAACATTATTGACTCAACATAAATTTCATGGTGTGAAAAATTGTTGTTTAATACTTTTTTTGTGAAAGGTAGAGTTTCTTCGTCATAAAAATGCACACCAAGTGTTTGTTTAAATGATCTGTTATCTTTTGAAACTGATTTGTGAGGTATGAAACCTAGTTTATTGTATCTTAAACATGTTAAGGTGTATGTAATAAAATATGGTCTGAACTTAATATTTTATTCCTTGTCAATATCTTAAAATAAATTGTTTTGTTCAAAAATGGCTTGTCATGTGTTCGCTAAATTGCCTGGTTGGCTTTTATGTGTGATCTATGATATAAAAATTATTTTTTTGGATTTATAAATGAATTGGAAGAATTATTAATATTATTTTCGGGACTTTATATTGCTTTCCAATTTGGATATGGTTTTAGAAACAAATGGGTTATGGTGTATAACATGTTTTGGCCCGGGCAGTTGGAAAATGGACCATTTCACATCCGTATGAAAATGGTTGTGTTTTAAATATTTAACCTAAGTTTTTTAAGGGATTTATGAATCTATTTTTCTTCTATAAATGATGTATATACACCTCATTAATTAAATTTAAATTCATACCTTGGTAAAATTTTAGTTTTGGGAAAGGATTAAAGGGTTGTTTGACATTTTTTTGGTGAAAATGGATTCCATTTGTATTTCATGTTCTATATTTTGGGTCTATTTTATGGTCCATAAAAGTAATTTATTAATCTGTTTTGGGGCTTTAAAAAATATATTTTTATATTGATGGGTTTATGGCCTTAAAAGAGTATTTTTGAATGGATTTTATGTGCAAGGCCTCATTATACACCTTGAAATTGTTTTACGGAACTTATTAGTGGTTTATTGATTTGTGAAAGAAATGTGAAGCATGTTTGAGGGATATTAGTGTGTTTATGGTTTGGTAATATAATTTTGATGTGAAAAGTTTATTTGATTATATGTGTATCTTGATTGACCACTAAAGGGAATCCCGAGTATCTCGGTAGGCATACAAGTTAGTATGCTAGTGATCCCCCCGTGGGGTTTGGACCCTTTTTCACATAGTAAGTTTTATGATGACAAAACTAACAAAACTATGGTGATGATGATGTTGGGGGAACACTAGGTTATGGGTATTCTCCCAACTAGTGGCTCGTGTGCACGAGAATAGATATTTATTATGGTTACTTTCACCGAGATACGAGGTACTTGGGGCTCACTACTAACTAGTGCCTAGGGGTGCTGTCGTGACTTGTGCTAATTGGATATTTTTTACTCATCATCAGTATAAAATGTGTTTTTTTTGTAAATTTAGTAGTGTGTGTGATTTATTTTAAAGTGTAAATGCATTAAATCATCCCTCTTGAAAACTATTTTCATTTTGAAGTTGCACCTCTTTGAAAATTATTACTAACATTCTGGTTTATAAAACATGCATGTTTTTGTCTTGTATTTTTTTTAAAGAATGAGACCTCATTTCAAAATCATACCTATATATTTATATTTAAAACATGAAGTTGATGTTTTTTATTTTAATGGATATGCATTTGGATATAATTCAGGCTAACCTACTGAGTTTTAATTCTCACGCTTATAGTATTATTCTATTTTTAGCCCCTGTGAGGGTTTATTCTTGAGTTCGATCACCTTGGGAGATGTGTGATAATTGTGTTGGAGAGTGACCAGAGGGGTCACATGGAGTTTGTCGGTTATCAGTTTTGGTCTGTTGAGTTTTTGGTTTAGTTATACATTCATTTTCTTGTACAAATAATGTTCAGTTTGATTTTTATGTTAATGTATTATCGGTTGTCCATTTCTTTCCACTGTTTGTTTGATTATTTATATTTGCGTGAAATCATTCCCTTTGGTACTCTATTTATGGTCTTGGTTCTTGTCACCATCCCAAGAGGATCAAGAATGCCTCTCGAGACTTGTCATGGGTTGGCCCTGGTGATTTGTTCAGGGTCGACTCTGGCAGGTTCGTGAGAAAATGGTATCAAAGGAGGTCATCTCTTAGCATACCTTTTTTTGAGAACCCTTGTTATTTAGGGGATTTCAAGATTGAGGGAGTAGGATTTTTTGGAATTGAGGATTAAGTGCGGGAAGAGTTTCGTGAACTTTTTCTCGTTCTAATCCTCGAGTTTCCATGGGATGTCTGGTTTTATTAATTTCCATTTTTCTTGTTGATTGTTTGTTGTTGGGATACGACAATGGTAGACTGAATAATGGCCTCCTTGAGCTCACAGTTCCTGGTAAGCCATGTGGTGTTGGGGAATAGTTCTAATAATTCTCTTTTTGTTGGTGTTGTGTTTGACATATGGCCTCTAACTATAAGGTCAAGTCACCCACTGACAGTAGTTTCCTTTTGTGGATTTCTTAGACCTTTCTTGAAATCTGAATTTTTGTTTTGAAAATACTTATGTGAGAATAATGAAAATGGGTTTTAAAGGATGTATTGGATTTTGAAAAAGTGAAAAGGGGTTTTAAAAAATTAAATATAATAATGCTTTTTGGAAGGTTGTGTTTTTTTAACAAATTTTTGGGAGGAAGTGGAAACGATTTTATTGGATTGGATTTTCCCTAATCTAAACTTGTGGTTTGTTTAAAAAAAGGGTTTTGAAAGTATGAATCATTTTAAAGTAATTCTGAAACTTTTTTTAATGGGGTGTCTTGACCCGTGGAAAAGTGTTTCAATATGATGAATTTGTTTCCGAAATATTATATTGAGCGGTTAGTGTTTTTTTGGAAATGTGTTTTGGCCATTGTAGTTGTTGGATTATGAAAATAGATCTTGCTGATTTTTTTATATGGGAAAAGGCTATTTGGAATAGAATGGTTGTTTTTGTAAGTTCTATTAAATTAAATGGATTGTTTTTTAATAAAATGGTTGTTGATGAAGCATGGATATTCTTGTGAAATCTGAAAATTGATTTTGATTTGGTGGTTAATGTGACTTTGGAAGGTACACATATATTTTTGAAATGATGATGTTTTGTTTTTTCATTCAGTGTTTTCATGAGTTCTCACATGAAAGGTTTTGAGGATATATGGATTAATAACCGATATTTCAAGGTATTTGAGTGCTAGGGTGGAACGTAAATGTTCCTATGAGTGATACTTACTGAAACACCATTGGTGAATGTGAAAAACCACCAAGTTAGTTTATTTTATTTTCAAAAATGTTTTTAACTGAAAAATTTTGGTGTTTGTTATGAACCAACAGTTATGTGGATGTTTTATCCTATGTATTAGAAGTGTTTTATATTTTTTATTCTTCATAATGATATTGAAGACAAACTCTTATAGAATCTTGAGAAAGGATATTATTGGTGGACCAGTTTTGGGGTAATGTTCAGTGGGTTTCTAAAGATGTTTTGGATGTTGTGATGTGGCCAAAAATGGTTCTCCATTGGAATTATTTCCAGTTTATCAACATAAGGATTTGTTTCAAATGTTAAATCCACTAATTAGAATGATACCTTAGCACGGTTGTTGAAATAGAGATCTATTTGGGATCTATTTAAAGTGTCCTCTATTTATGGTGATTCTTTCAATTGTATTGTTGTACTCACTGATGTTTAGTGGGTGTTTTTGTGTGTCTTGGTCATTTTGTTCCTCGTTCGGAGTGACAAAAAATAGTGTTGTGTATCTCCATGTTCTTGTTTGGATAAAAAATTTTTGTTGAGGAAGGGTGTTTCATGATGTCTCTTGATCTTTTTTCTTCTTCATGGGAGTGTTATGTGGTACTGTGTTGAACTAAGGGATGTAGTACACATTGGGGATTATCAATTCCCGACTATGATTCATGAGATACTTTATCCATTAGAGCTCCAACCATAGGTTTTGGAGTGAAGTTGGCATGATGTGATGAGTCTAAGGATTGTGGGTAGTATTGCTAATATCATACCTATACCATTTCAGTGAGGTAGTTACATTGTTTGGCCCAAAAATTGGGTCCCATTCGCTCCCCTCCCTAACTGGTGGGGGTTCAGATCCGTGCCAAGAGTGTTGGCCCAATTCTTGCCGCCTCCATTCGAGAGTGTGTGGCTTAAATGTTCATGTTGTGTTCCTCTCATCATGGGTTGGTAGGTTGTTTCAGGAGAGTTTTGGTGGGCATGTGTGAGTGAAGCCTGATTGTAGCTCATGTTGAATTCTTTTTTGTTCATTGCAAGATGGGTTTTAATGGTGGGGAGACCCACCATGGGTCTCGTTGATATTTCCTCTTAATAACTTATCTAGTTCTAGTTGTTTCATAATGGTGGGGAGTCCATCCCATAATCCACTGGAATATTTGTTTTTCATGTGTTCTCTTTGTTTTGGGTGATTGTTCAGTTCATTGTTAGAAGGCCCAACAACCGAGTTCTTAGTTTGGTTGTGGAGGTAGTGACTCGATCTTTTGGTTGATTTTTCTGGAAGTGGGTGAGAGGTGGTGTTTTAGTTTAGGTAAGAGGATTATGTTACATTAATGGATGATGATGTTTTAATGGATTAATATGCTGCAAAATATTGATAAATAATCCTTGGTGTTGATCAATCAGCTCAAATGTGATATGTCTTTTCGGGGGCAGAATGCTTTAATGGAGGAGAGAATTGTCACACCCGGTTTTTCAGGTCTTTGTTTGATCCGGTTCATTATAAATCATGAGATTTTTCCTATGTCATGGGTGAGATTAATTTTCAGTTTTTATGTTTCATCTATATCTAATAATCCACATTTGGGTGCCTCAATTTTTTTGATTTTTGTAGAATGGATGGCTAGTTCATGATTTGGGCCACACCATGAGCCAATTTCCATATTTCAAAAAATATTTTCTTTCATTTACACATCATTAATTTATTATAATTTTAACTCATTAAACTTCATATTTTTCCTTCCATGAAATATTAAAGACAAAATATCCTTTTGGACCCATTAATAATTAATAAGCAAGGTGAATTTGGGTTACTTACTTATGTATTGGGGCAGCCCGTAGGCCCATTTTTTGTTTTAAAAATATAATTTTTTTCTTTTATATATTTTTCATTTTTTAATATTTTTCAGTGATTCCACCTTCCATTATAATCCCAAATAAATATACTCACCCCCATTATAGAGGTTACCTCTTTGGTGATAATTTTAATATAATATTATGGATAAAGTTCTCAGGATTCCTCAAAATGTCCATAATTGAGAAGGTAAATTGTTTCACCCATAAATCATTAAATTAATACTCTTTTTCCCACAAATATTCTTTATATGGGTTTTCCAGACCTTAAGAGCATCTCCAAGAAGTTATAAGTCATTCTCTTTTGTATAAGGGTGTGTATCTAATGGAAGACGAAGAGTTTTCTGTAGGTTCCGGGCGCAACGGAAGCGCGTTGGTGGGTTTGCCCAACTTTAATTTTAACGTTAAACAATTTTCAATCCGAGATCCGTCACGATATAAAACGCCGAATCTTCGGAATAGAACTAAGAACGAAAAGAAAATAAGAGTCCTGGAACCCTTGAGGAGGATCATCATATGTTGATTATAATTAATTTAATTAATGCATAAGAATTACCTCGTTGAAATTATTTCTTCATTGATGTTTCCGGTCATGATTCGGTGATCCGTCGTTGCGTCGTAGAATCCATGTGTAGGATTCCTCTAGCGGTGATCCACAGGTGTGTCATTTATCTCCAGGTTCTAGCATAGAAGAACCTTCACTTGTGATGTCCGCCTTCAACTGCCTTAATCCGATGGAGGATCTTTCTCTCGTAACTTGAGGGCGGTCTTGGTGGAAAAGGAATTCTCTCTTGGCATGAGAGTATTTCCAAATCTGTTGTTCACAATAATGGCTCTTCAAAATGTTGGGGTTGCGAGGATATTTATAATACGGTTTGAGGTTAATAGAGTTATGACAATAAATAAACGTGTTACGCATTTTATTTATTTCATTAACTCTTATTGCAAACCCCCGTGTCGAATTATTAATTCCTTAACATGTGCCCACACTGATTATAAAAAATATCATTTAATAAAACAATATTAAATCCTCAAAATCCCAACTGGAAAAACTACACGGCATGTAATAATTAATACACGGTGTGTACTTGTTTTCCATTAATCTATACAGCGTGTACTTTTATTTCCATTTTTCTCCACCACATTTATTAGACCTTGAGTAATGACTATTTATTTCTTAAGTAAATGTAACTGCATTACTCACTAATAAATATATTATTTATTCCATAATATATTCTCTCAAACAACTAGCTTCAAAATAAATGCGATCAGACATCCTTAAATAATTATTAAACCACGGTCAGGAATAATATTTATTTAACTTGTTAAATTAATATTTAACTGATATACATGGACACACTTAGTGTGTGACCCTCTAAGACTCTTTCTCAGTGGCATTAGGCTGAGCCTGCCTAAAGTCCAAGTTTAAATTCTAGCAACACGCCAAGGCACCCAAGCAGAAAGAAGTTAATGTTGCAATGATGTGTCACCTCCTACGAACACTTACAGTGTAATATAATCCCTTTGTCTCGATATCTCCAATCAAGCGGGTTGCATGCTAGTGCCATCAACCCATGTGCTTGATTATTCTTTCTTTGACTTCCAGGAATTGAACTTCCCATACATTACCATGGCCATTGATTTATTTAGGCTATATCAATTCCATCAAAGGGCCTGAGATATCTACTTCTATTATGGAATGAAAGGGACAAATCCTTTCTCGCATGATCTATTAATGCGGTATAACTCATGATGCACCCAACGTATTCTACCTCGCTACGAATGGTGTGTTGTCACAGTTTTCATCAATACATCTAAGTGCTCGAGTTGTAATACCCATTAATAATAATCTTAATGTGTAAGAACCAATACACACGTCCGCAGATAGGAACATCCAATGACACTATGAAATGTGGATTTCCTACTGGTGGGTCTTGTTCTCATAATATTCTCCTGGATATTACCATGGGTGCACACTATGAGAAGGTGCCTCAATGTTTTATGATTCCTCACCCCTAATGACCTGTATTATTTGTGTCCCTCAAATAATATCATCCAACCATAGAACATACATTCAAGAACAGTGTTATGGCACTTCCAGGTTCTCATCATAGCAGGGATCCGCTACGACCCTTTAATGCAACAGCTGTCCTTAGGACATTATCACATGACATGTCATGCAGAAGATCAATCACGATGTGATAAGGATTTTATTTAATGAATAATGTACAAAGTAGTTCATTCTAGACCACCAACTCCAACAGACTCCCAAATGGACTAGAGCCAATTGTTAGCAACCTTTAATCCGCTAGCTCTCACATGATATTCATGCTTCTGTTGAGATAGGCCTTTAGTCATGGGGTCCACCACGTTCTCTTATGTGGACACTCTGCTCATTGCAACTTCACCCCTTTGATAGAAATCCCTCAAGAGGTGATACTTCCAGAGTATGTGCTTTGTCTGTTGATGTGACCTTGGTTGTTTTGCAAGAGCCACCACTGTAGTATTATCACAATACAATGTAATGGTATCTTTACATCTATGCGCCACATCAATCTCCTGGACAATGTTCGGAATCCAGGCGGCTTCCATGGCTGCATCAGAAGCCATTATATACTCGGACTCCGCTGTAGAATCGGCGACAACTGGCTTCTTTGATCTCTACCAGCTCATAGCTCCTCCATTGAGACAGAAAACATATCCAGATTGAGACTTTAGATCATTCTGATTTTTTTGAAAACCAGCATTAGTATACCCTCTGATGACAAGCTCCTTGTCTCCTCCATACACCAGGAACATATCCTTAGTTCTTATCAGATACTTAAGGATAGTCTTAACAGCAGTCCAATGTTGTTCTCCTGGATCTTCTTGATATCTGTCTACCATGCTCAGTGCATATGAAAAATCAAGCCTGGTACATAACATGGCATACATGATGGATCCTATAGCCAAAGCATATGGGATCTTTCTCATCCTATCTTTCTCCTGTTGTGTATCGGGACACATTTTCTTAGAAAGATGTAAACCATGTGACACTGTAACCAATCCCCTCTTGTATTTTTTCCATACTAAATCTCTTTAGTATCTGGTCAATGTAGGTACCCTGACTTAGTCCAAGCAGTCTCTTGGATCTGTCACGAATGATCTTGATCCCTAGAATGTAGGTTGCTTCTCCTAAGTCCTTCATGGAGAAACAATTGTTCAACCGGTCTTTAACTTACTGTAAGGTTGGTATGTCGTTTCCAATAAGTAATATGTCATCAACAAATACCACTAGGATGACAACCACATTCCCATTAAACCGCTTATAAATACATGGCTCACATTCGTTCTTAATGAAACCAGATTCCTTTATGGCTTCATCAAATCAAATGTTCCATGACCTAGATGCTTGGTTCAATCCATAAATGGATTTTTGCAACTTGAAAACCCGTTTGGCTTCCCCTGGTGTGACAAACCCTTCTGGTTGTGTCATATAGACATCTTCCTGAAGGTTCCCATTAAGGAATTCTGTTTTGAAATCCATCTTCCAAATCTCGTAGTCATGGTATGATTCTATGGAAAGTATGATTCTTATAGATTTAAACATGGAAAATGGTGAGAAGGTTTCATCATAGTCAATTCCTTGATGATGTCTGAATCCTTTAACCACTAGCCTTGCTTCATAGGTGCTAACTTTACCTTCCATGTCCAGCTTTCTTTTGAATACCCATTTGCATCCAACAGGCTTTACATCAACTGGCTCATCGACCAGAACCCAAACTTGGTTCTGATACATGGAATCCATCTCATAATTCATAGATTCTAGACATCTTTTATCTTCTGATCTTTCTACTGCTTCCTTGTAGGAGATAGGTTTATCATTGTCCAACAATAATAATTCACCATCCTCAGTGACTAGGAAACCAAATCTCGCTAGTTCCCTTACCTCTCTTGAGCTCCTACGCAGCACTTGTGTTTCTAGAACCTCTTCCACAGGGACTTGTGGAACTTGTTCATGTTCCAACTCCTGTGTATCTTGAGCATCAACTTCATCTAAGTCAATCTTGATCCCACTATCCTTCTTGAGGATGTGCTCCCTCTTAAGAAAGACATCTTGTCTAGCGATAATCACTTTCTTGTCTTGAGGGTTATATAGGTAATATCAATTTGTTTCTTTGGGATATCCTATAAAGATACAATTCATGCCCTGGGGTGCTAGTTTGTTTCCTGAGAAGGCCTTAACAAACGCCTCGCATCCCCATACATGTGTGTGTGACAAAGTGGGTTTCCTTCCATTCCATAACTCGGATGGAATTCCATTTTCCACCTTAGTTGGTACTCGGTTTAATGTGTATGCTGCAGTTTGTAATGCATATCCCCAAAAGGATAATGGAAGATTTGCATGACTCATCATTGACCTCACCATGTTAAACAAGGTGGGGTTCCTCCTTTCACTAACACCATTCCACTGTGGTGTATAAGGAGGAGTGAGCTGAGATTGAATCCCAGACTCCCGTAGAAGATCGATGAACTCTTGATTCAGATATTCTCCACCTTGATCCGATCGAAGCTTCTTTATCTTCTTACCAAGATGATTCTCTACTTAATTCTTGAATTCCTTAAATTTCTCTAAGGACTCTGACTTATACCAAATTATGTAGACATATCCATATCTACTCAAATCATTAGTAAAAGTAATGAATTAAGAATATCCACCTCTAGCTTCTACGAGAAATGGTCCACACACATCTGTGTGTACCAATCCTAGAAGCTTTTTGGCCCTTTTACCTTGTCCACCAAAAGGTGGCTTGGTCATTTTTCCTTGTAAACAAGTGTGACATCTATCAAGTGGTTTTAGCTCAGTAGAGTCTAAATATCCATCTTGGCAGAGCTTTGTCAAATGCTTCTCATTCGCATGACCAAGGTGGTGATTCTATAACTTGGTGATGTATTAATCATGTGATTTTGTTTTGTTATCGATTGACAACACTTGGTTTTCATAATTCAATACATAAAAACCATTATTTAAATGTCCCATTCCATAACATACGTTGTTCTTATAAAAGAGACAACCCGTATTTCCAAATTTGAAAACAAATCCATCCATATCCAAAGAATATACAGAAATTATGTTCTTGGTAACACTAGGCACGTAATAACAGTTATGTAAAACCAAAATCATCCTAGTTGGCAATTAAAGGTGGTAGTCTCCAATAGCCAATGCAGCTAGCCTTATGCCATTGGCAGCTTGATGATCCACCTCTCCTCTGGCGATCTTTCTAAATCTACTTGGTTCCTGCATTTGAATACTGATGTGAGCCCCACAAGCTGTATCTAATACCCAATGTGTAGAAATAGAAAGATTATACTTGATAACAAATTCACCTTTAGCGTCCCGACGCTTCTAGGTGCAGTTCCTCTTCCAGTGGCCCTTCTTGCCACATGAAAAAAACACTGCCTCTCGTTCCTTTCCCTACCACTGGATCTTCCCCTTATTAGAGGGACGATGCTCAGGGGATTCAGACTGTTTATAAGTCTTTGGCACCTTTTCCTTGTCCTTCCTTTTCATGTTCACCATAAGGACCATGGGTTTGTCACGCCCCATGTCCTTATCTACCTGGTGAATCAAGGTCAGAATCTCCGATAGACACATCTCATTGCCGCTCATGTTATTGTTGATAATGAATCTAGATAAGGTCTTGGGAAGTGATTATAGGATGAGATCTATACGCAACTCATTTAAGAATTTAATCCCTACGATGTCCATGTATTCAATGTAGCCAATAAGCTTGACTATATGAGGCCCAGCTAGCGCAGAATCTCCAAGCTTCGTGGTAAACAATGCATTGGAGATCTCATACCTCTCCTGTCTCGCCTTCTCTTGGTAGAGATCTTTAAGGTGAGACATCATTCTATATGTGTCCATGTTTTCATGTTGCTTCAAGAGCTCATTAGATATGGCCGATAGCATGAAACACTTGACATTTGTGTAATCATCCATGCGTTTCATGTAGAGAGATAATTCCTCATCACTAGCCTCTTTCCTAGGTGCAACTGGAATAGGCTCTTCCAGCACATATAATTTCCTTTCATGGCGAAGGACGACGGGTAAATGCCTTTGCCACTCTTGGAAATTTTTGCTGGTGAGAAGGTTTTCCTTTTCAAGTATGGTGCGCAATGATATGTTTGAAGTCATTTTCTTACCGTTTATACAAATTAAGATGAGCAAAGCTTTAGTACTTTTTTACCAAAATTGAGACAAATAAATAAATTAATACTTATTAGTCTCCCACTATTTTATCGAAATCTAATAGCCCTCACCATTGACTTCAGAATATCTTGTTGCATGAATATTCTAGTGGCAAGGATCCATATTTCCCATTGCATTACCCCAAGTAGGGATAGTCAAGAAACTTGAAGGGTTTTAGGTAGGCATTACAAATTCTAACTACATTAACTGACAGCTCCTTGATCCGCTAAGTGGACTCCCCAATCTTGAAATCCTTTTTGGATTTCCTCAACCTTTGCCTCTTGGTCACACCATGTCCTACTGTGGCAGTAAACCCTTGATGCGAACCAAGTCAAGTCAACCCAAAACCTTGCATTAGAATTCCCCGATAATGGAAAGCACCCCAACTAGGGTTGGTCAAGCACTTTGAACTATGGTTCGATTCTGACCAAGATTATGGAAGGCTATACAAACATAATATTTATTTTGAGAGATTTTATCCTTATACATAAATTTCCATTTGATTATCATTGATTACATGCTTGTTAATATTAATTAGGATATACATAAATGATTAACCATGTCTAAGATAATATTTACGTATAAGCCGGTTCTATTTTAGTTCCATCTTGCATGCTCGTTTAATTCATTAATTGTGTGATCGTGACAACACAACCACAATAATTAAACCATGAAACTGACAGAAATAAAATAAATGGTATGATCATGAGATTTTCTATTGGTTAGTTTATCTAGTAGTTGATAAACTAACCCAAGACCTAGGGGAGAAACACCATGATCCTTTCGGGTTCGTGCTTACAGCTTTCCACCTGTCCACCTTTTTATCTCCTTGGATTGGTTTCACCTTGGCTCCTGACTTGAGCCACCTACACTAGCTAGGGAGCTTCATCCATTACATATGCATTTACCTCACATGCAGGTGAGGGGTAAAAGGGTTTTTTTACATAAAATAATCCTTGGGTGCGCAGGCCCTACATATTAATGAGGAGATGGCTCGCAGGCCAAAAAATATAATTTAAATAAATTAATTAAAAGAAACCATTCACATATGAAGGTCTCGGTCTAGCTCATGATCATCCATTCATGAAACGATATTTACACATAAATAAAACTAGCATTAAATTCTTTAATCGTTCTTGTTTAAGATAAATCACGCTCGAATCAATTAATTATCTTTAAATAATCAATCGTTTTATCTTAAATCTCTTTTCATAATTTCCTTGAGATTCTCATCAATCATAATTTTAAACAAATAAATTCATTTAAAATTATCCTTGTACGTAACTTGTACCTTGGAGGCAACCAGGTGAATTCCCATTTATTACGCAGATGTTAAATTAAACACATATATATAAAACACTATCACATGTTGTGCCACATCTTTACACCTGCACCATCGTACACATCTCAAGGGATTGTATAATATAATAATAAATTTTAATAAATCTGTGTAATTTGGGTGAGTACACAGCGTGTAGTTCTGACTACACGGTGTGTACTTTTCTTCACCGTCCATCCGAAGTACACGCCTGGGGATAGGGCGTATTAATGTACTTCAGAAATTTTTGGAGTACATGGTGTGTATAGTGGGACACACACCGTGTAGTTTCCGCGTTACACGGTTTCCATTTGGGAAAGCCGTGTACGGAGTACACGACCCAACCCTAACCCGAAGGGACTACACGCCATGTTCATTGGACCACATAGTGTGTATTCCGGAAACCGTGTGCCACCTATTTTTGGTCAACTCACGGTGTCTTAAATTCTTAGAAAGAATCCAATACACGGCCTGATCTGGCAGATCAGTCAATGCATTGAACCTAGACTACACGGCGTGTACTTCCGAATACACACCGTGTATTCTGGTGTTATAGGGAAAGAAATGTTTGGCTCCTCCGGATGAGTTCCTCAATTTTATTTTAATCAAAATTAAAAGAAAAATTGGTTTCTGTGAGGTGAATGAGAAACGAGGGAGGAGGAACAGAATCCAAGATTCAGATTTCCAAAACGATTAAACATGAATTGAAATAACAAAATTATTAAATGTGTAAATCACCAATGAAAATTTAAGTAATTATAACCAATGATATGACCCCCTCTGATAAAAAATGAAGGTTCCGGGCGCAGCGGAAGTGCGTTGGTGGGTTTGCCTAGCTTTTATGTTAACATTAAATAACGTTCAATCCGAGATTTGTCACGATATAAAACGCAGAATCATCGGAATAGAACGAAGAATGAAAAGAAAAGAAGAGTCCCTGAACCCTTGATGAGGATCATCATATGTTTATTATAATTAATTTAATTAATGAATAAGAATTACCTCGTTGGAATTCTTTCTTCGTTGATGTGTCTGGTCACGATTCGGTGATCCATCATTGGGTCGTAGAATCCATGTGTAGGATTCCTCTAGTGGTGATCCACACGCGTGTCATGTATCTCCGGACGTCGCCGAAGTGATATCTCGGTGCTAGCACAGAAGAACCTTCACTTGCGATGTCCACCTTCGACCGCCTTGATCCAGTGGAGGATCTTGCTCTCATAACATGAGGGCGTTCTTGGTGGAAAGGGAATTCTCTCTTGGCTTGAGAGTATTTCCAAATATGCTGTGCACAACAATGGCTCTTCAAAATGTTGGGGTTGTGGGGATATTTATAATCAAGATTGAGGTTAATAGTGTTATGACAATAAATAAACATGTCACGCATCTTATTTATTTCATTAAATCTTATTGAAAAACCCCATGTCAAATTATTAATTCCTTGACATGCGTCCACGCTGATTATAATAAATATCATTTAATAAAAAAATATTAAATCCTCAAAATCCCAACTGGAAAAACTATACGGCAAGTAATAATTAATATACAGCGTGTACTTGTTTTCCATAAAACTACATGGCGTGTACTTTTATTTACCATTTTTCTCTACCACCTTTATTAGACCTTGAGTAATGACTATTTATTTCTTAAATAAATGAACTGCATTACTCGCTAATAAATATATTATTTCATCCACAATATATTCTCTCGAATAACTAGTGTCAAAATAAATGTGATCAGACATCCTTAAATAATTATTAAACAACAGTCGGGAATAATATTTATTTAACTTGTTAAATTAATATTTAACTGAGATACATGAACACACTTAGTGTGTGACCCTCTAGGCCCCTTTCTCAGTAGCATTAGGCTGAGCCAGCCTAAAGTCCAAGGTTAGTGTCTAGAAACATGACAAGGCACCCATAGAGAAAGAAGTTAACGCCGAAATGACGTGTCACCTCCTACGAACACTTACCGTGTAATATAATCTCTTTATCTCGATATCTCCAATCAAGCGGGTTGCATGCTAGTGCCATCAACCCATGTGCTTGATTATTCTTTCTTTGACTTCCCGAAATTGAACTTTCCCATACCTTACCATGGCCATGGATTTATTTGGGCTATATCAATTCCATCATAGGGCCTGAGATATCTACTTCCATTATGGAACGGAAGGGACACATCCTTTCTCACATTATCTATTAATGCGGTATTACTCGGGACGTACCCAACGTATCCTACTTCACTACGAACAGTGTGTCGTCACAGTTTTGGTAAATACATCTAAGTGCATGAGTTGTAATACCCATTAATAATAATCTTAAAGTCTAAGGAAAAATACACATGTCCATAGATAGGAATATCTAATGACACTATGAAATGTGGATTCCCTACTGGCGGGTCTCGTTCTCATAATATCCTCCTTGATATTACCACGGGGGCACACCATGAGAAGGTGCCTCAATGTTTTATGAGTCCTCACCCCCAATGACCTGTATTATTTGTGTCCCTCAAATAATATCATCCGTCCATAGAACATACATTCAAGAACAGTGTTATGGCACTTCCGGGTTCTCATCATAGCAGGGATCCGCTACGACCCTTTAATGCAACAGCTATCCTTAGGATATTATCACATGAAATGTCATGAAGAAGAACAATCATGATGTGATAAGTCTTTTATTTAATGAATAAAGTAAAAAGTAGTTGGTTCTAGACCACCAACTCCAACATTTTCTAGGTAGCAAGGCAGGATTCTTTCTCTGTTATCCTTCATATTCCTACTTCATTCATTATTTCTTGGTTTTCTATTATCCCCTAGTCATGATAGACCTATGGATATGTTATCACATGATTTTTTATGGTAATATTTTTCATTTGGGGCTGGTATTCAAAGGGTTAGGTTTTATAATCCCTTGGATGGTGATATTGGGTGTGCATTTCCATTACGCCACGGATTGGAGGTAGGATATCCCTTGCACTTGCCTTTACACTACCACAAAAATAGTTTTTTCTAGTGCCCCCCCCCTTATCAACGCAAACGAAAAAGTGATAATAAAGGGGGGGGGGGCTTATCAGCTCTCAAAAAAGCGCTGATAAAGGGTGCCTTTATCAGCGCTAAAAAAAGCGCTGATAAAAGTACCCCTTTATCAGCACTTTTTTTAGCGCTGATAACCGCTCCCCCTTTATCAGTTCTTTTTTTAACACTGATAAAGGGACCCCCTTTATCATCCCTTATTTAGTAGCGCTGATAATGGGGAACCTTTATCAATGGTTTTTTTAAAAGTGCTGATAAAGGGTCGAATTAAAAATAAAATATAAATTAAAAATAAAAAATAAAAAAATAATATATAAATATAGTTATATTGATATAGATATAATATATAATTTTTAAATATATTTTAGATAAGTATAAATGTACATTAACACTTAATATACGTAATGTATAATATATTTAGTGAAAATGGCTTCTTAAAAAATTAAAAAAATATTTTTAATTACTAATTTTCAAATTATTACGGAGTAGTAGTCATTTAATAACAATTTGAAGACTAAAAAAATTTAAAAATTTAAAAAAAGATCCCAAATAAGTTGAAAACGCAGCTCAAACTTCAAACGACCATAACTTTTGATCCGGGTTTCCGTTTGAGCTCTACCACATATCAAATCGAAACCTGCAATGAGTTCTACCTCACTGTGACTCGCAGGGACCCTAGTTAAGCGTTTTTCGTGGCCAAAAGAGGCCCAGAAGGCTACAAAACTGAGTTTTTAGTCCGGTTACCTAGATTTTTTAAGATTTTGTGGGTTTTTAGCCTCGTTTGAGGGGGTATTATTGGATTTTTTTGGTGGGGACTGAAAATATTCAAAGGTATTACATTCATATTGATATTATGTCTTTGAAATTTTATCATTTTTGATAATTCACTTCTATTTATAATCAAATATATAACTATATGTACATATTTTTAATATATTCACACCTAAAAATTAAATTTTTAAAATAAATAATTAAACATATTTACATATAAAATATATTAGCTCTATCTAAATAATAACTAATGTCCATTTTATTTAAAATACCAATATATGAATATTTATATAACTACTATATATTAATATAACTATATATATATATATATTAATCTAGCTATATATATATATTAGTATAACTACATGTATATTAATATTACTATATATATATATTAATATCACTATAAATATATATTTTAATATCACTATAACAATATATATTCATAAAACTTTATATATGTATATTAATATAAATATATATTACTATACGAATAAATATAACTATATATATATATAAATAGAGATATATATTAATAAAATTATATATAGATATATTAATATAACTATATATATATATATATATTAATATAAATATATATTACTATACGAATAAATATAACTATATATATATAGATATCATGAAATAACAAACAAATCAAAATAGAGTATTGGTAAGGGCTTAGGCGCGCAGGGGAGAGGTCTCGAGTTCAAAACCTACTGGAGGTAGAGGCGCACGCATGGGGGTGAATTTTGGGTGCTAGCACTGATAAAGGGTGGAGGGGGTGAGTGCGGGCGCTGAAGGGGGTAAAAAGGGCTGTTAAAAGGGGGGATCAAGCGCTATAAAATCCCCCCCCCCACGATTGGCCTGATTTTTTTATGTTTCTGAAATTTTTTTATTTTTTTAAATTTTCTTAATTTTTTTAACATTTATCAGCGATTTTTTAAAAGTGCCGATAAACGGGTCCTTTATCAGCCCTAAAATGAAAGCGCTGATAAAGGAAGTGCTGATATAGGACCCCTTTATCAGTGCTAAAAAAGCACAGATAAAGGGGTACTTTTATCAGCGCTTTATTTAGGGCTGATAAAAGACCCCTTTTTTTAGAACTTTTTTTAGTGCTGATAAAAGGGGTCGTTATCAGCACTTTTTTTGAGAGAAGATAAAGGGGACCCCCCATTATCTTCTCTGGCTTTAACAGCACTTTTCCTAGCACTGTTAAATGCACTTTTTAGCACTGATAAAGGGCGTATTTATAGTAGTGTTATCATTTATGTTTAATAATTATATTATTTTTAAACATCTGATACATATTTTTATTATTGTTTTTCATCCTTTGGATTATTTTCTTGGAGTTCAAAATGGGGTTTTAAGCCTTTTTTGTGAATGGTAGAGTTGTTTTGTCATAAAAGTGCACCCCAAGTGTTGCTTTAAATGTTCTGTTGTCTTCTCAAACTAGTTTGTGAGGTTTAAAACATGGTTTATGGTATTTTGAACATGCTACAGTACCTAAAATAATACATGGCATGAAATTGGTGTTTTATTCCTTGTCAAGATCTTAAAATATATTATTTTGTTTAAAAAGGGCATGTCATGTGTTCGGGAAATTTCCCAGTAAGATTTTATGAGTGATATGTGATTTAAATTTTTATTGGATATATAAATGAATTGGGAGAAAGATAAATAGAATTTTTGGGTCCTTATATAGCCTTTCAATTTGGAATTTGTTTTAAAAACAAATTGGTTTTGGTTTACAAATTGTTTTGGCCCGTGTTGATGGAAAATGGCCTCTTTCACATGCTTATGAAAATGGTTGTGTATTGAATATGTAACCTGAGTGTTTTAATGGATTTATGAATGTGGTTTTCTACTGTAAATGGTTTGTATACACCTCCTTAAAAAAATTGAAATTCATACATTGGCCAAATGTTAGTTTTGAGAAAGGGTTAAAGGCCTGTCTGACATTTTTTATTGTAAAATGGTTTCCACCTGTATTTCATGTTATTTAATTTGGGGCTATTTTATGGTACATGAAAATGATTGATTAATGGGTTTTGGGGATTAAAAATCTGTATTGTTATGTTATTGAAGGGTTTATGGCCTTAAAAGAGGATTTTTTAATGGATTTTATGTGCAAGGCCTCATCATACTCTTTGAAAGTTGTTTTACAAAACTTTTTAGTGGTTTAATGATTCGTGAAGGAAATGTAAAGCATGTTTGCAGGATATTTTTGTGTTTATGGTTTGGTAATGGTATTTTTATGTGAAAAGTTTATTTGATAATATTTGTAACTTTATTGAGCACTAAACAGAATCCCAGGTATATAGGTGGGTGGACGTGTACTAGTATAATAGTGATCCCGTGAGGTTTGGCCCCTGTTACACGTAGCAAGTTTGACGATGACAACACTAACTAAACTATGATGATGATGATTTTGGGGGGCCACCAAGTTATGGGTATTCTCCCTAATATTGGATCATGTGCATGAGAACAGATATTTATTACAGTTAGTTTCACCAAGATACGAGGTGCCTAGGTCTCACTACTAACTAGTACCTTAGGGTGTTCACGTGACTTGTTCTCATTGCCTATTTTGTACTGATGTTATTAATATTTTCACGACTTATTATATTCCCCCTTTACTTATTTTATATGAAATGTGCATAATTTGTGTGAAATATTAATGTTTTAATATTAAGTATAATATTTGAGCATTTTTAGAAGTAGTCAAATTGAGTCAGTTTAATGTTTTAATTATAACTATCACTATACTGATCCAAATTGTGTGGTTCTTGTTTTGTAGGATTCTCCTTTCAATATAAAACATTTCATTAGAAGGAACCATGATCCAATTCTGCCATTTGAAGGGTCATATGGTCCTCACGAACAAGACCAAAGAATCTGTGAAGAAACTGGACTATTCATGAAGATTGATTTACTGGGCTCAATACAGAGGTTCTAAAACCTTAATCCTCCTCCATAATTCGGGGGAAACTACATGTCATCTTGGATAAAAATTTCATGGCCCAAATCCAAGTACAAGGGGCCCAAATTAATCTTTGAAGTCCAGCCCACCATTCTGACCGAGAAAGAAAATCAGTATAGTATGCATGACATATCTCCTGATGTAATCATCCAAGCGAGCTGATATTTTGCAGTGTGAAAGAGGAGCTGTAGGCGGCCGACTTTGTTGAAGAAACCATTCGGATTTGAATGCATCTTAATATTCAAAAAACCCTTTCACATTATGGACTTCAAAAAGACTGGATTGAAATGGACAGTTTAAGTTTGTTTATTCAACCGGCCATAAAGTTTTATCCTTACGTCCAAAGGACTCCAACTTTTGAGAGTAGTCGGCCAACATTATTTAATACAACTTTGAAGAAGAAGATATTTGAAGATTCAGCTGTCTGTATTTCCAAATTGGCGATTCAAGTGGATGGACAGATTGGGAATGCAAACAGTCCACTCCTTGGGCTATAAATACTCTTCCCTTCTCTCCTTGAGAGGGGTTGGCATTTCAGAAGAGAGGAGATCACATTGGAACGACCAAAGCTTTGCCAAAGTCTTGGGAGGACCTGCCATACTCATGTTTTCACTTGAGAGACCTTTCCTCCTCTCTTTCTTTTCACTTACTTTTGTGTTCTTCATTTTTGTAATCTTGTAATTCTCTTTCTTTGTAATTCTGTTTTAATGCAAGTTACTTCTTCAATATATCTTATTCTCTTCCACCTTCTATATTTTAATATTAATGTTCTTAAAATAGTTTAAATTCAGTTCAATCCCCTTCCCTTATTTAGCTTCCTCATTCAATCGAAAGTTCGTTTTTAATTATCATCATTGTTCGTGTGTTTGTGTCGACGTACCACTCTTTTCTTATCCCTTTATTTTTCTTATCTTATTAATTTATAATCATAATCATTATAACCAGATTATTAATCACCCAAATGGATGAGTAAATATCTCATTGGGGTGAGTTATAATTTGGGGATGTTAATTGATTGAGAGTTTTGCTCGATGAGTATTCTTTAAATTAATATTGTGTATGTTAAACTTAATATGTCATGGATTAATGATATGTTTTGTTTAGCAAGTGGTTTCCATGGATTATTGGAACCATAAATACACTACCATAAATAAGTTTTGATTGAGATTAGAACCCTAAATTAAGTTAAGGCTTGGATTAAAGCCTTCACACTTAGGAATTCCAATCAACGTCAACTTATGACATTAGTGTTAATTTAATGCAATACAAAGTAAGGCTCAAGGATATCACATGCTTAACTCCCCAATGATGAACTCACCCCAATCATTATCAATTTGGTAAATCAAACATCATCCATAAATCATTTCAATTAAGCTCTACAAACAAACCCCCCAAATCAAAATACAATCAACTAAAAACAAACAACTACTACAAAGTATCATCGCCGAGGATTCGACCTGAGTGCTGCTATACACATTAGCAGAGAACCGGAACCTTGAACGGTCGATAGGAGACAATCGACCGCACTTTCAAATGGCGCCGTTGCCGGGGATGGTGCTTTAATTAGTAATTAGTTTCTGGTTATTGTAAAAAAACCCCAAAAAAATACAAAAGTTTAAAAAAATTGAAAAAAAAACACAAAGAAAAACTCGTCTTCCTCTTTCTTCCAAAATATCTCTGAATGCCCCGTAGCCTTCCAAACAATCCCTCGGATTTGTTTGAACCTGAAATTGATAGAACTCTTCGTCGAATTAGGAGGACCATTAGGGATAACCAAATCACCCAAGAACCAATCATTGCCCTACCAATTGAATTAGATATGTCCAATCCTAGGGAACAAACATTGAAAGAACTTGCTGCCCCTGATATGAATTACCAACCTCTTGGTATTCAATATCCAAACATAGAGGCTGACTTCGAACTCAAGTCGGGTTTGATTCATCTTCTCCCTCATTTTCACGGGCTAGCCGGTGAGGATCCACATCTTCACCTTAAAGAGTTCCAAGTGGTCTGCTCAACCATGAAACCTCAAGGGGTTTCTGAAGAACAAATCAAGCTTAGAGCTTTCCCCTTTTCCCTAGCATATTCTGCCAAGTCTTGGCTCTACTACCTCCCACCTGGTTCCATAAACTCATGGGTTGACATGAAAAGACTTTTCCTTGAGAAGTTCTTTCCCGCTTCCCGAACAGCTTCTATCCGAAAGGAAATAAGCGGCATCCGTCAATTCCCTAATGAATCACTCCATGAGTATTGGGAGAGGTTCAAAAAGCTTGTGGCAACTTGTCCACACCATCAAATCCCTGACCAACTCCTGATCCAATACTTCTATGAGGGGTTATTGGCTATCGAGCGAACTCTCATTGATGCCGCAAGTGGCGGTGCTCTTGTTGACAAAACTCCTGCAGCTGCACGAGAACTCATAAGCAACATGGCTGCAAACACGCAGCAATTCCATACTCGAGCACATGCTCAAGTGAAACATGCCCAATATAATCAATCCATAGAGCCCAACAAGATGACTGAGTGGATGAGTGAACTTACAGGTCTTGTGCGTCAACTAGCGGTGGCTACCAAAGCCCCAAACTCATCTTCTCCACAGTCACTATTCCCTGGACCTATCAAGAATTGTGGAATCTGCAACTCTTCATCTCATCCGACTGACACATGTCCACAACTTCAAGATGATCCTTCTGATTCATCTAGTCCAATGGAGCTCAATGCGGCATATGATCAGCGAAACTTCAACCCTCAACAATCAGGTCAGTTTGTTAGAAACTTCAACAAACCCCACTCTGAGCCCTTCTCTTCTACCTTTAACCCACCTCTGAGGTATGGTAATCCCATTTCTCATCCTCATCAATTCCCTCCTCAAAACCCAAACCAATTCCAATATGGTCAAGGTGGTGGTAACTTCCATCAACCTTATCCTTTTGTTCCTCAACCTCAAAGGAACAATCCTCCTCCTGGATTCCACTATCCTAACAAGCCTTCCCAATTCCCCACCCAATACAATCGCTTTTCCAAGAACCAAAATCAAGGCCAACCCAATTTGGGACAAGCCTCTTCTTCTAAACAACCATGGGAAAGTGCTGTAGAGGATCTTTCTTCCTTCACCCGTTCTAGCCTAAAGAACATTGAAACCCAAATAGGTCAACTTGCATCCCACCTTAGCCAGCAACAACCATCCAATTCAGCCCAACTCCCAGCTCAACCATTACCCAACCCCAAGGGTAATGTAAGTGCAATTGCACTTAGATCAGGAAAGCAACTTGCTATGCCTCAAGATAAATCCTCAAACCCCCCTTTCGATGTTGATCTAGAAAATGAAAAGAACAAAAAGCTGGAAAAGGAACTTGAATCCACTCCTTCACCTCCTTCCATTCCTCTAAGGAACCCAATTCATTTTCCTCAAGCCATCTCCAAGCCTAAGAAGTCCTTTGAACCTGATCCTGAAATGCTTGACATGTTTAGACGTGTTGAAGTGAACATCCCCCTCTTAGATTCCATCAAACAAATCCCTAAGTATGCCAAGTTTCTTAAGGAATTGTGCACCCATAAGAGGCAACTTAGGAACATTGAAAATGTTTCAACCCAACAGTCCATTCCCATGAAGTGCAAAGATCCAGGGACCTTCACGGTTCCATGTCAAATAGGGAGTTCCAACTTTGATGATGCACTCATAGACCTTGGAGCCTCAATAAATGTCATGCCCAAATCCATTTTCTCCAACCTTGGTCTAGGTCCCTTGCACCCAACGGGTATTGTCATTCAATTAGCCAATCGAAGCGCTGCCAGTCCTGAGGGGATAATTGAGGATGTTCTTTTTCGGGTCAATGATCTTATCTTCCCAGCTGATTTCTATGTCCTTGACATGGAAGGTGAGACGACCTCTTCTCGATCTCCCCTAATTCTAGGAAGACCATTCCTCATGACTGCGAGAACCAAGATTGATGTCCACTCAGGCATCTTATCCATGGAATTCGGTGACCAACTGGTCAAGTTCAACATTTTCCAAGCCATGCGATACCCATCTGAGGATCACTCTGCATTCTCAATCCATGTTTTTGAGGACACTTCTAAGATTCAATCGAACCCCAATCCACCATGTTCTTCATGTTCTGATGATAAAGGATCTTGTGAAATCTGCACCATGATTAACAAAGTCATAAATGGTGAAGTTGATGTGGACCTCTCATTCATAGACTCCATCAATCTAGAGGAACTTGAAAACTCTCTTGAATCCCACATCAACTCTGATCTCTACTGCTCCACCTTGGACGGTGTTGAGGAAAATGATTAAAACCCATCTAGAATCCCTTCTCCTACTCCTAACTTGTCTATCTCTCCAATCAAGGCTGAAACTGATCTAAAACCACTTCCTTCACACCTCAAGTATGCATTCCTTTTCCATGATCCCTCTTACCCTGTCATTATCTCTGCTTCACTTTCTGAAACTGAGGAGTCCCAACTTGTTCAAGTGTTAGAGGAAAACAAAAATGCCTTAGGTTGGACCCTAGAGGATATTCCAGGAATCAACCCTGCCCTTTTCATGCATCACATCCATCTAGAGGAATCATCCAAACCAATTAGGCAACCTCAAAGAAGACTCAATCCACTCATGCTTGAGGTAGTTAGGGAAGAGATTACCAAGCTTCTTCAAGCTGGTATTATCTACCCAATTTCTGATAGTGAATGGGTTAGTCCAATTCAAGTCGTTCCTAAGAAGGGCGGGATAATAGTTTTCACAAATGAACATGGAGAAGTGGTCACAACTCGAGTGAAAAACAAATGGCGTGTGTGCATCGATTATCGCAAATTGAATGCTGAAACACGAAAAGATCACTACCCACTTCCTTTCCTTGACCAAATGCTTGAGAGATTGGCTGGAAAGTCACACTATTGCTTTTTTGATGGTTACACCGGCTACTTCCAAATTCCAATCGCACCTCAAGACCAAGAAAATACCACAT
Organism: Viscum album; assembly: GCA_963277665.1. NCBI lineage: Eukaryota > Viridiplantae > Streptophyta > Magnoliopsida > Santalales > Viscaceae > Viscum > Viscum album. Next base: position 1,026,027,224 of record OY728166.1, read on the forward strand.
TCACTTGCCCCTTTGGAACCTATGCCTATAGGAGAATGCCTTTTGGCCTTTGTAATGCTCCTGCAACATTCCAGTGGTGTATGATGAGTATCTTTTCTGAATTCATTGAGAATTGCATGGAGGTCTTCATGGATGACTTTACCATTTATGGCGAGTCATTTGAATCTTGCTTACATTCACTCTCTTTGGTCCTTCAAAAGTGTGTCAAGTGCAACCTTGTGCTGAATTTTGAAAAATGTCACTTCATGGTTTCAAATGGGATTGTTCTAGGGCACATAATTTCTCAAGAGGGTATCCATGTTGATCCATCCATAATTGAGGTGATCCAATCACTTCCTGAACCCAAATCAGTTCGAGACATTCGGTCCTTCCTTGGTCATGCCGGTTTCTATCGGCAATTCATTCAGAACTTCAGCAAGATTTCCCTCCCACTCACTCGTTTACTTCAAAATGATGTCACATTCAATTTTGATGAGGCTTGCAAGAGAGCCTTCATTGAACTCAAATCTTCTCTCACATCTGCTCCAATAATCCAACCCCCATATTGGTCCTTACCATTTGAATTGATGTGTGATGCTTCTGATAGGGCCATTGGGGCTGTTCTTGGTCAAAGAAGAGAAAACATTCCTCATGTCATCTTTTATGCCTCAAAAACATTGGATGAAACTCAATCACACTACACTGTGACTGAAAAAGAACTTTTAGCTGTGGTTTTTGCCTTGGATAAATTCCGGCCCTATCTCTTAGGTGCCAAAATCATCATCTTCACGGACCACTCAGCATTAAAGTTCTTACTTAAGAAAAGTGATTCCAAACCAAGGCTAATAAGATGGATTTTAATGCTCCAAGAGTTTGACCTTGTGATAAAAGATAAACCTGGAAAAGAAAACCCTGTGGCTGACCACCTGAGTAGAATTTCTAATTCTTCTCATTCTGAAATAATTGATCCTGAATTTCCAACTGAACACCTCTCATCTCTCACTCCATAGTTACCATGGTATGCCCCAATTGTCAATTACTTGGTTTCTGGTGTTTTCCCTAAATATTTTTCAAAAGAACAAAACGAAAAGATGAAAAGTGATTCAAAGCATTATTTTTGGGAAGATAATAAACTTTGGAAAACTGGGGCTGACATGGTAATTAGGAGATGTGTTGATGAAACTGAACAACCCCCCATCTTGGAATTCTGCCACTCAATGCCTGGAGGTGGCCACTTTGGACCACAAAGGAATTCTCGAAAGGTCCTAGATTCTGGATTCTTTTGGCCTTCACTCTTCAAGGACTCACACGAGTTCTGTCAATCATGTCCCACTTGCCAAAAGTTTGGCACAATTTCCAAAAGAAACGAAATGCCTCAAAAGCCATTAATCTTCTGTGAGCTTTTCGATGTTTGGGGCATCGATTTCATGGGACCATTTCCCCCTTCCAATGGATTCTCATACATTCTTCTTGCGGTCGATTATGTTTCTAGGTGGGTCGAGGCCAAACCCACTAGGAAAGATGATGCTCAAACTGTGAGTGAGTTCCTCAAAACCCATATCTTCCATCGATTCGGAACACCACGTGCTTTGATAAGTTACTTAGGAACTCATTTCTGTAATAGAACCATGGAGTCACTTTTGAAAAAGAATGGGGTTGTACATAAAACATCCACTGCATATCACCCTCAAACAAATGGAATGGCTGAACTTTCTAACAGAGAAGTGAAAAGAGTGCTTGAAAGAATTGTTAAGCCCACAAGAAAAGACTGGCCCGATAGACTTGGTGAAGCACTTTGGGCCTATCGAACAGCCTATAAGACACCCATTGGGATGTCTCCATTTAGGCTAGTTTTTGGTAAAGCCTGTCATTTACCAGTTGAAATCCAACATAATTCATTTTGGGCTGTCAAAACTTGTAATTTTGATTGTGAAAAATCTGGTGAAGAATGATTGTTGCAGTTGACTGAATTGGAGGAGCTTCGACTCGATTCGTATGAGAACTCCATTCTCTACAAAGAAAAGGCAAAGTCACTCCATGACAAGAACATTCTTCGAAAGGTATTTCATGAAGGTGAAAATGTAATGCTCTTCAATTCTCGATTTCGACTTCACCCAGGTAAGCTTAATTCTCGTTGGGAAGGTCCTTTTGTTATTACTAACGTTTACCCATTTGGTGTAGTGCAAGTCCAAGACCCTTCTTCAAAAAAACATTCACGGTAAATGGACACCGGTTAAAGCATCACCATCAGAGGTCTCACAATCCAGGAACCACGTCAACTTCCATCGAAACCCCATCCACTTCAATAGAACCAGCACTGGATGGAGACCCGCCAAATCCAAACCAGGGGGAACCTCTTTCCCTTTAACTCTCTCTCTATCTCTTCATCTCTCTACCTCTTTCTTCTTCTTCCTCTCTCTTTCATTTTGTTACCACTTTATTCATCAAACCCTTTCTTTTTATCTTTCTTGTGTGGGTGTGTATTTAAAAAAAACCTTAAAAACTAAATAAACCAAAAAAAACACAATTACTTAAAAAATTACAAAAAAAGAGTCATGCTTACTCACCATCTAGTTTTGAAATTTTGTCCAACAATTTTGGGGAGTCAAAAGGCTTGTTTTAAACTCAAATATATTGAATTTTTATCTCAAACTTGGGTAAACAATTTTTTGTCAATAACAAACATTTTGAATGAACAATTTTTGGTGGAAAATGATTCTCCACTACCGTGAGGAATAACATTAGCCTTCATGCCAAGGTCATCTGTGGCCATATTTTTCATTGTGTGTCTTCACCACTGATTGTGAGTCTTGAGTTTGTGGACCTTCGAGCTGAATTTCCATCTTTTGTGTGCATTAATATGATAGAGGCATTTTCTAAGCCACATGAGAATCAGAATAGCCAAATAGCCTCCCGCTACCCTTACATTGATCCTACTTTTGAAAGCCCCTTTGAGCCTATGAAAACCTTTCTTTTGATAGCCACATTACAAGCCTAATACCTTGTCCCACCCAACATCTTCATGGATTTTCATTGTACAATTTATTGAAATTTAAGTGTGGGGGGAATAGACTTCATTTTTGGGCGTACTTTCATTGATTTCCAATGTGTCATCATATGCTTGAGGGCAAGCTTCCATTCAAGTGTGGGGGAGAGGTTGTAATTCTGTGAGCTTTGGGGTGTATATGTGTAATTGTCATTTGTACAAAAGTCATTGAAAAGTGTTCAAAAAAATGACAAAAAATTATATTAAAAAAATGAAAAAAAGGAATGGGTTGTGTCTTGGGTGGGTCAAAAATCATTCATAATCAACCTTTGATCGTGTTATAACTACTAAAATTAGTTCCATGAGAAGATCAAACATGGGTTGGGAGATGACTGTGAGACTTGTTTCAAGCACAACTTTCGAAAAAAGAGCAAAAAGAGAAAAAAAAGAACACTTGAATCATCTTGTATTGTGTCATTATTGGAAGTCTTCCATGTTGTACATATTCCATCATCTCACCCTATTCCATTTTCTATTTCCCTCACTTTTCATTCATCACACATTCATATCCTTGTAAATATGTGTTTCTATTTCCTTTCAAATCGAATTTCAAAAAAAAATGTGCATTGATTTTTCCATGTTGGTGTTTTTAACCCCTCTTTTCCTTTGGACATTATATACCTACCGTCCCATAGCCACTGAAAAACCCCTTAAAAGACCTCTTGATTCTTGTACACATTATATTTGGGAATGGAAGCTGGGAGCTCTTACAAACTCTTGATTTTCACTTTTTGTTGGTGAATGAGTGAACCTCCTAAAATACATTTTTATCATCTTGAGAGGAGTAAGTTTTGAGTGCCTACATTTTCCAATTCAAACCTTGAACATGAAAAAATGAATTGTTTCTGATGCATTATTGTGAACCAAATTTGTGATGGAATTCAATATGGATGAGTGAAATATTCTAAACCTCCCCTGATTGGAGAAAACAAAATTTTAGTATTTGTTGGTGAGTGAAAATGATTTTGTCATGTTTTAATATTTGTTGCACATGAGGACACGCACAAATCTAAGTGTGGGGGAGTTGATGTTATTAATATTTTCACGACTTATTATATTCCCCCTTTACTTATTTTATATGAAATGTGCATAATTTGTGTGAAATATTAATGTTTTTATATTAAGTATAATATTTGAGCATTTTTAGAAGTAGTCAAATTGAGTCAGTTTAATGTTTTAATTATAACTATCACTATACTGATCCAAATTGTGTGGTTCTTGTTTGTTAGGATTCTCCATTCAATATAAAACATTTCATTAGAAGGAACCATGATCCAATTCTTCCATTTGAAGGGTCATATGGTCCTCACGAACAAGACCAAATAATCTGTGAAGAAACTGGACTATTCATGATGATTGATTTACTGGGCTCAATCCAGAAGTTCAAAAACCTTAACTCTCCTCCATAATTCGGGGGACACTACATTTAATCTTGGATAAAAATTTCATGGCCCAAAGCCAAGTACAAGGGGCCCAAATTAATCTTTTAAGTCCAGCCCACCATTCTGACCGAGAATGAAAATCAGTATAGTATGCATGACATATCTTCTGATGTAATCATCCAAGCGAGCTGAGATTTTTCAGTGTGAAATAGGAGCTGTAGGTGGAAGACTTTGTTGAAAAACCATTCGGATTTGAAGGCATCTTAATATTCAAAAAACCCTTTCACATTATGGACTTCAAAAAGACTGGATTGAAATGGACAGTTTAAGTTTGTTTATTCAACCGGCCATAACATTTTATCCTTACGTCCAAAGGACTCCAAAATTTGAGAGTAGTCGGACAACATTATTTCCTACAGCTTTGAAGAAGAAGATATTTGAAGATTCTGCTGTCTGAATTGCCAAATTGGCGATGCAAGTGGAGGGACAGATTGGGAATGCAAACAGTCCACTCCTTGGGCTATAAATACTCTTCCCTTCTCTCCTTGAGAGGGGTTGGCATTTCAGAAGAGAGGAGATCACATTGGCACGACCAAAGCTTTGCCAAAGTCTTGGGAGGACCTTCCATACTCATGTTTTCACTTGAGAGACCTTTCCTCCTCTCTTTCTTTTCACTTACTTTTGTGTTCTTCATTTTTGTAATCTTGTAATTCTCTTTCTTTGTAATTCTGTTTTAATGCAAGTTACTTCTTCAATATCTCTTATTCTCTTCCACCTTCTATATTTTAATATTAATGTTCTTAAAATAGTTTAAATTCAGTTCAATCCCCTTCCCTTCTTTAGCTTCCTCATTCAATCGAAAGTTCGTTTTTAATTATCATCATTGTTCGTGTGTGTGTGTCGACGTACCACTCTTTTCTTATCCCTTTCTTTTTCTTCTCTTATTAATTTATAAACATAATCATTATAACCAGATTATTAATCACCCAAATGGATGAGTAAATCTCTCATTGGGGTGAGTTATAATTTGGGGATGTTAATTGATTGAGAGTTTTGCTCGATGAGTATTCTTTAAATTAATATTGTGTATGTTAAACTTAATATGTCATGGATTAATGATATGTTTTGTTTAACAAGTGGTTTCCATGGATTATTGGAACCATAAATACACTACCATAAATAAGTTTTGATTGAGATTAGAACCCTAAGTTAAGTTAAGGCTTGGATTAAAGCCTTCACACTTAGGAATTCCAATCAACGTCAACTTATGACATGGGTGTTAATTTAATGCAATACAAAGTAAGGCTCAAGGATATCACATGCTTAACTCCCCAATGATGAACTCACCCCAATCTTTATCAATTTGGTAAATCAAACATCATCCATAAATCATTTCAATTAAGCTCTGCAAACAAACCCCCCCAATCAAAATACAATCAACTAAAAACAAACGACTACTACAAAGTATCATCACCGAGGATTCGACCCGAGTGCTGCTATACACATTAGCAGAGCACCGGAACCTTGAACGGTCGATAGGCGACAATCGACCGCACTTTCATGTACTCACTGTTGGAATAATGTAATTTTGGTTGGAAAATTAAGTAGTGTGTGTGATTTATTTAAAAGTGTCAATTCTTAAATCATCTCTCTTGAAAACTATTTTCATTTTGAAGTTGCACTTCTTTAAAAATTTTAACTAGCATTATTGTTTATAAAAAATTCATGTTTTTTCTGGAAATTTTTTATAGAATGGGAACTCATATGGAAAAAGTACCTGTATATTTTTATTTATAACATGAAATTGATGTTTCTTTTATTGTAAAGGATGTTAATTTGGAATAGAATATTGGGCTATCCAACTGAGTTTTAATACTCACGCCTATAGTCTTCTTCGGTTTTTAGCCCTTATGAAGGTTTCGGCTTGAGTTCCATCACCTTGGGCAACGTGTGATCGTTATGTTGGATAGTGACCAGAAGGGTCACATAGAGTTAGTTTTTTATAAAGTTTGTTCTGTTCAGTTTTTGGTTTAGTTATACTTTCAGTTTCTTGTACAAATAATGTATAGTCCGATTTTTATGTTAATGTATTTTGGGCTGTCCATTTCTTTCCTCTGTTTGTTTGATTGTTTATATTTGGGAGAAATCATTCCATTGTGCACTATATTGATGCCCTCAATGCTTTTCTCCATCCCAGGAAGATCGGTAATGCCTCTCGAGACTTTTCATGGGCTGGCCTAGCTGACCGGTTTAGGGTCGACTCAGGCTGTTTCGTGACATCATTCCATTTTATTAGCACAATCAAACCCTATGTTTGTGCTTTGATCAATTTAAAATTCATATATTAGTCTATGAAATGATTGATAATTATTTATTCATAAATCAATAATGGATAGTAAGATCCATATATTAAATGATAAGTCATCGCTTAAATATTTAGTAATCAGGAAAACAAAATGGTTATCATATGTTATCAAATATGAATAAATCCTCAAATGTCAAAATAATACATTAAACTCTACAACCTCATTCAATGTTCAACATAAAAAATTTCATAACTAGTTAGAATTATAACACTAATTAATGATTAAAATCCAAACATTAGAAAGAAGATCACTAATTTTAAAAAATGATCATATCAATAACCCCCCAAAAAATATTAACTAGATCTTAATTTACATAAAGATAAAATCTGAATACATCAGTCTTTTATTTTATTGAAATTAAAATTACCTAAAAAACATTGTTGAAAACATATAAGATTCTTAAATACATACATAAGTCTTATATTATTGGATATATTCCCTGATATCTAAAAATTTTTAAACTTGATATATGATAAAATATTCCCCCTTTTCAACAAAACCTACATCTATTCAGAGGTTATGACTACCATACAATTTCTCTATCCATATCAATCTCCTCTTTATCCAAACTAAAAAATATTTTTAAATATTCTAGAACATATTAAGTGTTACCTTACCAGTACCATTCAATATATTATTTCAAATACATAACAAAAACATAAACTAAAAAATAATTATATATTTCCAAATTATTGAATTCCAATATATAAACATTTCAATTCTTCCACCTCATCCTTAATACATTAGCTAGGATTCATCATTTTATTCCTTAATAAATATTTCCTATAGTGAAAAATATGAATCATGTCTTAACATTCATCAACATTAATTTATTAATGCTTCTTATGTTTAACATAAACAATACTGTTAGAATGGATCATACCCTCAAAATTTAAATTGTAGTCTCCTTATCATCATCCAAAACACTATTACTCATACAACCTTGGCGATTATCATCATGAGAATAAAACTTATGAAATAAAATTTTACAATTACCATTCCTTATAAATTTGAAATATACATCCATGGATAACAGATTAGGGAGACCACTATTCATATCTACTATGTTAATTTTTTTCAATTTTTCCCAGAAATCACATAATTTTTGTTCTTATCTAGACATAAATTAATTTCTCATTCCTTTGAGAAATTAACCTATGTTATTATTTTCACATTATTAAATTATCGATAATTGAATTTTCTTAACTTCATGGTCTCCTCTACCAAAAAACTTAACAAACTATATCTTTCTCTATTCCAAGGGTGGGTTATGGTGCACCATGTTAATCCTATTCCATGGTGATAGATTTATAATAATCACAGTATTATTAACTATTTCCATTGTCCCATTTGGATGGACATCAAAATATTATTCATCACATTCAATATTAACCGAGTTCCTTCTTGTTCCCACCAATGACTAAAACTATAATGCATTGTATGAGAAACAATTAACATAATTGAAAACCAAATAATCATGAAAGTCACATATAAAATATCAAAATCATAGAACCTTATTTAATTTATGAATCATTTGGTGTATTCTATTTCATTCCTAGACATCATATATTTAAACCATTTGTGATGGTTTGTAAACTGTTTTGGAATTTCCGCATTATATCCCTCATGAGCATCAAATTAGGTATGGTGCATGGTATATTATCATGCATGAGTTCTTGAATTAGTGTATCTATTTATGATGTTTTGAGGTTGTTATACCTTTGTACATTTTTTCCAGATCCAAATCCACTTATATTATGCATATAAGGTTGAATTTGTAGGAAACCACTGAGTCAATCCTTTACCAACATTCCAAAATATTCTCATATAGATTACCTCATCCTAAGAATTATCTTTATAGACATCCATATATATATCACTAGAAATATCCCAAGGGATCTCACTAATGTTTTCACATCCTAGTTTCCAAAGGATGACTAAGCCTTTTTCTTTGATTCAACATATAGTGACCCATGCTTCTCCTATATGGATATTTTATATTTGTAGATACATATTCATTATATTTTCAAAACACATGAATGGGGACCATAATAGTTTAGTGCCTTTTGAAACATGGAAGAAAATATTATATTCTAGTGAATGATAATAAATTATTCCCACAAATATCTTCTCACTTAGTAATCTTCATAAAAATACACAATATAAAAACATTCATAATAACCTAGGGAATTATAACATAGGAATGTGTAATATTAGATTATTAGTAATATTAAACATGAGAAATATAAATCTGGGATCATATGGAAGCATAAACTAAGAATAAGGGTATGTGTTAATAAAGAATACTTATGATGTTTATACCAAACAAGTCATAGATCATATTCAGGAGTCGTGGAAAAAATATTACCAGTTCATAAGACATGAATCATAAGGAAATTAGAGAACATGATATTGGAAAGTATAAAATTGGTATAAATAATTGATTAATGGCATAAAAATCAGATTATAACATTGTGAAAATGTATAAATAGAAATATATTCACTCATTATGTAAAGGATATAAAATAATGTCCTCGCATAAACTTGAGGAAATAAAAACAGTTACATAAATAACCTTACGAACATATAAACAGGATCTTGTATAAAATTATGAAAATGTAATTGAGTTCACTCTTACTATCATTTTAGTCATGGTTTAATCCAATGATCATCATAGAAGTTAATTTCTTTTACTGTTCCAATTTCACTCCTCACTCCAGCTTTGTCTTACTGTATTAGGTTGAATCCTGATTCCAGCCATGTCTTACTATACTGGGTTCACTCCCCATTCAATCCATATATCACTATAACGGGTTCACTCAATGTTCTATACATGTCTATCTCATGAAATATATAATTATTTACCCCTTTCATTGAACATATATAGAGGTCCCACACAACTCAGAATGAAAACCATATTAATGTGTCCCATAAGATAATAAACATTCATCATATCATAACCCATAAAATGAAATGGGTATCATAAAAATTTCATCAAATCATAACTTGTTGAAAATAATAAGGTTTCATAATCATTTAACCATAAAATAACCCCTGAAAAGTAGTGGGATTCAAAATATTTTAATCATGGTATATCCTATGGACTATAAATAGGATTCATAAATATGGTGCAATCAAAACATAAACCATTCTGAGAAAGAATTTGAATGGAACCATTCGATCATATTCCCAATAAGGCATAGGTAATACCAATGGATTCCATATTAGATGCAAAATAATTATGAAATATCATTTACAACATTTACTGGGGAAAATATCCATTCATTGATTAATTTTTTTTATAAAACACACATCATTTTTAAATAATTTACCATAAAAAACCTTCAAAACTTATAAAGAGTGATTTGAAATTCAATTGAAACAGTTTTTTAAACATTAAAAATTTTAAAAATATTTTTCCGTGAAAATGATCATAAAAAATAATTTGAAAAAAATTCAAACATTCATTAGAAAATATGTTTTTTGATGTAAAAAGATTTCTGACCATAGAGAAAAATAAGGTCAGATTTACTTTAAAATGTAACACCATGAAATTATAAAATAAGAACATTGTATTTAACATCTTGTATAAAATAAAACACTATGATCATGAAGGAATATAAAATCATGATAAATTAATATATATTTCATTTCTTAAATAAATATATTCTATAGATTTTAATTTATGAAACACTATGTTTTCTTGCATTACATACAATAATGACTTTTTTGGTAGTTTATATTACAAACAAGACCGAGTTTCATCGAACACCAATATATTAGTAAGATATTATTATTTTCTAAAATAAGATACAACCTAGACATTAAATTTATGGTTACTAATATGATTAACAGTCATATTAAAAATATATGATTGAATTAATTGGTTAAAAATTAATTAGAAATTAATATAAAATACATATGAATGTAAAGGGAATGAGTTTATAAAAAACTATTTTTATTCTTCAAAGGTCTTTTATCATAATAAATTAAATTAATTCTTTTTATTGAATTTTGTTACTGGAATATATATTATATATTCAATATTTTATTCATTTATCTAATATATTCAATATTCATAAGATATGAAAAATCCTAATATTATACATAAAAATAAATATTTTTATAAAGTCACTTTTACTACCATCTAATAGAGAACAAATTTTAGAGAACGTTTCTTGAACTATTATAAATTTTATTTGTCCAAATAAAATGAATTTTTTTAATTGTAACATTAAAGGTATATTCGAGTGAATATTTTAGTATTTGTCTATGATGTTTTATTTTTGTGATGAATAGTGAAAAATAATGGTTTTTAATTTAAAACCTACATTTCCCCTCAATAATTTATAAGGTGAAATTATATTTTAAATTTGTTTTATGCCATATTACTTCAATTATATATCAGAAAATCAAATTTAGGTTATTATAATCAACCTCACTTTTAATATAGATAAAAAAATTTAGTAATATTTTTATCATTTTTATATTATAAACCCATATTGTCATCCCTTTTAAAAGATTATTTTTTCATTAATGTATTCGAATTATGTGACAGGAATTTGGAAAAGTTTATTACATATTTTTATCAAAATTATATAAAAATAATAATAAGTTCTAGTTAGTTTTGGACCAAAACATTTTTGAATGAGATTAAAATTAATGACAATGATTATGAGGAAAATTAGCGTAACAATGGAGTAATCTTTAAATTTAAAGCCAAAAATGACCAAAAACATTGTTTAAAATCCATTTTAGAGCCACATTTCTACCCTATACTCCTTTGGATCTAATTGGTTCTATTACTGGACATATTTACATGGGAAAAATGTAGTTTGAATTCCTTTTTAAAATTTTTACAAGAAATCCACTCCGTCTCCACTACAAAAAGGCACTCAGCACTTTCCCTTATTCACTCCTCTAATTCCATTTTTCTCACCCAAAATATGCTCAGATAATCTTCCAAAACCCACCCATTATCATATATTCCCCACATTTCAAAATAAATCTATCTAATGAATCGCATTGGTTTAAACTAGAAGGTGTTACTTAAAGAAGTTGTAACATCCTTTCCCAAACTCTTTTGTTTTATTTTCATTCTACACCCAATAAAATATTATTATTCAATGATTTCAATATAAAAAAAGTATCCTAAATACACTGATATATTTTTTTTATTATGTCTTGTACCTACACATACATACAATTCTATAAAATGGTAAATGAACTTATCATAGGTGTATAGTGAACTAACAACTCGTGAAAGAATAATTGTCTGTTTTTTATTTAACACTTCTCATGGTGTGAATTATGATAGAAATACTATATATTCATGATATATGTGATATTATTTTTTTCTTCATACTTATTTAATTCATATATAACATATACTGACATGTATTCCATTTTTTGGGGATACGATAATATCGTTTGTGGACGTGTGGACTTCCGCATCCTCAAAGCGATGTGATACATTCACACTATACATGGAATATTTTAAGGATGATTTTAATAAACATATGTAACATATAAGACATAAATAAGATAATATAATTATAGTAAATATATATATCATTAAATTTTAATTAGTTTAAATATGAAAAATTAAATGGAGGTTGTGTCCATGCATTTGTAAGACGTACCGTCTCTGTTAACGATGCATTTCATTTCTTATAACCATATATTATGCATTATTATAAATACATATTATATATATATATATGATAATTAAATCATTTTTTAAATTATTTATATTATTAAATAATTATCTATGTAAAAAAAGAACAAGTAACAAGTCATAACATACTCGAAAAACTAGACAATCTATACTAAAAATTGTGAAAATAATGATAGATTGTTAATAAATAAGTAAAAAGGTATAATAAGAAGTGAATAAATGATATTAATAATGTTATTATGGTTTTATAATAATATTTTAACTTCTATTAAACCATTATACCGATGTTTAAAGGATGTTAACCAAAAAAGGAAACCTAATGTAAGGGTTTTCTTCTCAATCTACATTCCATTGAGAATTATTTGTTATTAAACACCAATTAACTTTTTTGTGGTGTTTATACATCCATTTCATCATTTAATATCACTATTAACTATTATTTCTTGGTATTTTATGTTTATATTTGAATTATCTAACCCAAGGGGTTTACGCTGAATATTTCTAATTGCTAAATGTTACCTTTTCAATCTTACTCTGTTTTTTATGGTAAACATTCTCATGAGACAACTACTTTATTGTAATCATTTTTCAATGTATACTTACTTAAATATGATCGTTCTGGGGTGATGTATATTAGTATCTCCTATATATTATACCATTATGCCTTGTTCAATGTGATAGTTATTTGATTAACTAAATAATTATTGATAAATATATGCCTTCTATTCAATACAGATATATGATTAGGCAAGTTTTCCATTAATTAGATAGATTTTTCGATATATGAGGAATCATTTAAAAATGAATGATATGTTTGTGGACTATTTAATTAAATCCCAATGATTTAGGGATAGTCTAATATATGCCCCTCGATCAATCGGTAGTCTCATCAGATGAATATGTTAGCCAAATCATAATAGTTTACCCTGTCTTATCTTGGTGGTAAATCAATCATGTTCTTGGGAAACATGACATTTAATAACTATACATTTTTTTTACTGAGAATTCATTTATTATTATTATCAATGATATTATTTCATCAAAATATCTATGGATGAATTTAAATTCTTAGTTTATTGACTAAATGATAAGTGTTCTAGTATTGTACTTTACTACATTAATTATTTCATATTAAGTTATTCTAATAAATTAATATTTTATTCTACTTTACTTTCCCTTACAATGAATTTGAGCTCACCCTTATTATGTTCCTTTTACTAAGATATGAAGGGGAATCATTTGATTGAGTTTCAAGGATGTTCAACTATAACTTATATTATGATTTATTTTCTTTGCCCAATGTATTATGGGCATCATGTCTGTAATATGGTTTTCCAAAACTACTAAAATATTTCTTCCATTGGGATCTTAAGGTTGCAAAATATATTTTTAAAACATATAGTATGGAATATAGTAATATGATAGAATTTGAGGATAATTATAGAAGGACATAATAAAATTTTTGTATAGTAGAAATTATGTAGGTATTCTGAGAAATACATCCATGTTTGCATACGACAAGAGTACATGGTTAACAAAGAGATTTACCTAGCGGTAAAAACATTTACAAGGTGTCTCAGGCTTGACTCGAGCATAATCTGGTATATAAAAAAAGGCTTTACTGTGCAATTGATTTGAAAATATTATGGGATAATCTTCTTATAATTCACAGTTTCTTTAAAAACAATTCTATAGGATTTATATGCAATGATCTCCCCAAAGAAACTAAAGTATATGATTCTATGATTTATGAAAAATAATTTTATGTTATGTTCTATACCATATTTAGAATTTTAAAAAGTTCACAATTTTATAAACTAATCCAATATGTTCCATTGTTTATAAATAGTTCCTTGAAAGATGAATTGTGTAACTAGTCATTGAAAATGTAGAGTATTCCATATTGAGTAAACCAATTTAGATTTTATTGGAATGAAGTAAATTATTTCCACATTAGGGAATCATAATTAGGTTATGAAAAATAAACTTTCTCAAATGAGAAACCTATCCCAAAATGAGACTCTCTGATGTTGGATCTATTTATGTGATAGAGGCCCTTATAATTTAGTGGGACTACAAATACATTAGAGTTTAAGCCATGGATTATGTTTTTAGAGAATATATTATAGAATTACGATGTGGTAAATAAGAAAAGTTTACACATGATGAATGTTGATTCCAAGGTGATGTTGATCAATGGTGGTATATGATCAAGAACACTAGTGAGGAAGAAGAAATATTAATTGTGTAATGAAAAAATTTTAAGGAGAAATTATTTTATAAATACTTCCTTCATGATTATGAAAAAAAGATGAAGAGGAAGTTAATAAGTTTAATGAAAAAAGAAGGAAGAAATTGTTACTGAATATGAAGCTACCTTTATAATTTTGTCATGGTATGTTGTAAATTTTATACACAACACAGAATATAATATTGACCATTTCTATGAAGGACTGATACCAATTTTTTGAAGGGTGTTGTTGTCTGAAACAATATCTTCATATGATGAAGTATTATTATGTTCTATCAAGATTGAAAAAAATATCAAAGACTTATAGATTATAAGGGATGTAAGTGTAGAAGAGGATGGAAGATGAAATCACATATAAAGAAAATAATTGAATGAAGGATTTTTCAACATGTGATAACTGAGAAAAGAATAACTATGATAAATGATTGAATGGATTTGGAGTTTTTTATAAGTGATAAGAAAGGGTCACAAAAAAAAATAATGACAATAGAAGAAGGAAAATTATGTTATTCAGTATTACAACTGTAATGATATAATAAACTATGAAAATAAATTCCCCAATAAACATGAAAATATTCCTTATAAGAAGCTAAGGGATAAAGGTCAATAATAGTATATTGATATAGTTTTAGTAGAATGATTATTTTTCTCCTATATTTGTATCCTTTATTATTTTTGTAAATGTATGATACTATTTATCTATAAGGTATAATAATTATGGAATGTATATGGATTGTAGTACATTACTTTTTCATCAAGGATCAGAAAGATTGTTTCTATTGGTACTGATAACCAAGAAAAGTGATTTAGTGGCACGTTATTTTCTAGAAAAATACATGGTTGATTGAAAGATAATACTTAACATGTTCATAATTTTGAGAAAATTTTGTTTGGATAATGAAATTATTGATTTCTATAAATATTGAATACCTTATAACTAATTAATTATTTGTCGAACAATTGGTTCATGTTGTCATTGATGAAGTTTTCAACACTTTTGAATTTATGGAATATATCTAATAACATGTTAGTTACTTAAAAAAATTGTAAGAATACATGTTTTTAATAAATTTTTATAATATTCCATGTTATTATCATATTTCATGATAATATGTGATGAATGTGTTCAAATGTTCGTTAAGGGATGATTAAATAGATAATTTATTTGACTGATATCTAATGATGAGTTCAATTTAGAAGTTTAGTGAACTTCTTTCTAAATTGTTGAATCACAATAGTTTGTAATAGTTAACGATTTATGAAATGGTTTATGTTGATCTTTGGAAGAGGTTTTTTTATTACTTCACAATATGATGGAACTTGTGAAGGGTAAATAATTTAAAGAATGACCAATGGATAAGATTGTTCACATATAAATGAATCATGTTTGTGCATTTACATATTTTCTTAGATATTGAAATAATTTATCAACTTTAGAAAAAGGGTATTGAAACAATAAATTTATATTTTTATCATCATTTTTATGATATTAATGTAATTTATTCACACATCTAGTTTATTGTTTCATGGTCAAAAAATTTCTTATGAACATCTTTTGTAACACCCCAAGATTTCATAGTGCATTATTTATTCAAAATAATTCAATAACTTTCACTACACGCAACACTGAGTTCAAACACACCATAACTTACCAAAAAATCTGTTCAAAAGCGGTTATGAATAGTATTAACTAAATTTTAAAATTTACATAATCCTTATAATTTTAGAATCCATATTATGAGTTTCTTAGACATAATGTAAGAACCAATTTCTTTTTCAGTATTGCACTTTTACTGACTTTTAATAGTGAACCCTTTTTAAATCCAATATTTTAAACTTTTTGACTAAATGGGGACATAAAAAATATACAATGAAACATCCAAAGCTTCCACGGTATGCTTTCCTTTGAATAATATAGTAGCGTGTGTTGTACGCAACTTCAAGTTCTAACACACACCACAACAAATCAAACTAGCTGTTATGAATAGTAATACCTACTTTTTAAAATTTTATAAATTTTATATCTAAAAATGAAATTCATTTTTGGATTCAGAATATCGAATTTAGCCTAGGGTAAAATTTTGGTACTTTTCGGATAACTTTTATATTTTGATGAATAGTGAAAATTACTAAATTTAAATTAAAAACAACTTTTTTAATCAAAATAATTAGTAGTGATAAATTATGAATTTGAGTGGTATTAAATTATATTTAGAATATATTTTTACCATTTAATAAAATGTTGTTCATTGTACTAAACATCACAATTAAATCGGATATAAACAGGTGTCAATCTTTTGATAGTTATTATCTCTTAAAAACTCGCTTTTTTGTTTTAACAATCGGAATTAATTTTAAATTAATTTCTTCCACTTCTGTGGTTTGAATTTGGAAAAATGGATTCCATATTTGGAATCAGTATGTTCATGTTTTGTAAATAGAGAACTTTTATTTTTAGACATTTTGAATAATTACTTCGGTAAATATATTTTTTACCATGGTTAAAGGGTAAATCCCATAAATAAGGGTTAAAAATAATATTATAATATAAAAAAATTACCATAAAACGTGTCCTAACATTATTTGTTGATACATTTCCGACAATGGGCATCTTTGGGTCGATTTTGGGACCCCATGGAGCCATTTGTAGGTGATAGAGACACTTTATTTTAATTAAGTTAAAAAGAAATACAAAAATGACATAAGCATATATCTTTTAGAAAACCAATTTTTACATAGGGTTATACATGTTTTATTTTAGAATATAAATTTTAATTAGAAATATAAACATATTTCATACATAATTATATTTTATTTATAATTTTTAGACATTAAATAATTTAATTTATTTATGACACAATAATGATGCAGTAATTACCATAATAGTGAAACATTAAAATAATTGATATTATAAATACCCAAATAAATATAATTTGAGACTTTTTATGAGTTAAACTAATTTTATAGGATAATATGACATTTTAGGAATGATTTAATTAACTTTTTTAGATGTAATCATTCTGTTATGATTTTTATAAAAATCAATTGTTGAATAGTGTCAAAATTGACATAAAAGAGTTTTTAAAACAAATATTATATTATTAATTGATATTAAATTCCTAAAAATCTATGGATCGACCAAGGGACTTATAGAATGATAGTTGTATCAATAATGGACCACTTGGGGGTCTCTTGGTTGTATATAGTAAGTTTATTAACTATATAATATAAAAATACAAAGTGACATGGTAAGTTTCAAACTAATTAACTAAGAGTTAAAACTTAAAGATAAGGTCAATATAGTAACCCAAACCTGTCTAAATCCTATTGGTTGAGTGGTTTTCGACCTATAATCACCTTAACCTATAAATAATCCACTTTGGAGCCATTAGAATATGAATATAAATTTATTATAAAATAATATTTCTAGATTTTCCAAAGGAGCCCTCACCCCTCTTATAAAAGGGAACTCATCCTTCTCATTAATTCACACCTTCATAGCCTTTTGGTTCGGCCAAACCCTGACCAAATACTCTTTCAACATCCCTCAATATAACCTAGAGGCCTTAGTTTGATCATAGAGGCAACCTAAGGAGACCTTTTGATCAAATCAAAAGGAAGAACCCCAAGAAGAGGTAATGTTTTCACTACCCTTTTTCAAATTCGTTTCTTCCTCAACTTCTTATTTCTTTGTTATTACCATTCTAAAATAATGAATCTAGTATATCCTATATATTGTAATATTATTATAAATATGGTACAACCATATTCAGTATTCCATCCATCCTTTGAATGACATGTCACCATACGTGCGTACGTATGGCTTACCGTCTCCACGTCGTGGGGTAATTGTTATTCAATATATTATTATTTGTATGGGTATAATAATGGTTTATAATTCTTGTAAATAATAAATATAACATGATAATGATTCTTTATATATGATATACTATCCAATTATATATTATTTTAATATCAAAAGAATGATATCGTCGCTCCTGCGTACGTACGGACTACCGTCTCCACAAACGCGATGAGATTCATTCTCCATCGTATCCATTCAAGTATAATTATCATTTGATGATTTAAAAATAATTTTTAAGAACTTGATATCATTCTGGATATGAATAATATACATCCTATCCATTACAACCACGGATTACGTAACAAAACATATAAAAGAAAACGAGTAAGTTAGCACCCGAAACGACGATAATACTATGATATTATTAACAAAGAAATGTTAAAAGATATTATATGATATCATATTAATGTATATGATTCTTTTATAATTTAATAAAAATTATTTCACCATTATACAGGAGGTTAACCTACCCGCATCCAAGGAAAAGTACAAGGTAAGGGTTTATTTCACAATCTCTTCATTATCTGAGGTTATTTATATGTAATTATCTACTAGGATCTCTTTATCATCAACATCCATATTCCTTAAAAATGTATTTAAAAATATTTTTACTATTTACTAGACAATGGGTTAAAGTAATTTATACCCTTATGTTTTTTGAAAAAAATATTTCCGTCGTTTTCCAAACAAGGCACTTTTAACCTTTTCGACAAATTTAAGGTAAGAATGCCTTTTTTTAACTTATACGGTGAGTGCGGCTTTTTACCTCCGTTATAAAATCGTTAAAGCTTCCCTTACAAGCTTATAAAAATATTTTCAAAATAAATGTTTTATTTTATAATTATGTGACTTTTGAATGATTTCAAAATGAATATTTTAAAAATTTGTGAAAGGTACTCTTTATCAAGATCATAATTTTAAATGTTTTAAAGATTTATCATTATAAATATTTTTAATTAATGTCCATGTTTTCAAAATGATTTTAAGGAATTATTTATATGGACATGAATGTTTTTAAATGATATTTCTTTTCAAATGTTTCAAAGTGGTATGGGACACTTTGATTCAAAAATATCTTTTCAATTACATCCTTTATAAATGTGTGACTTTTAAATGATTTCAAGAAAAGGGATATTTCTCTCAAATTGTTTTAATTTCATCTATGTCAACATCATTTAATGGATTTTAAGCTTATTTGAAGTTTATTTCTTATGATACAAAACTTGTGCATTGTATTGAATGTTTTTTGATATGTTTTATTGTAAATTTGTTATTTTTATAGAATTCATGGTTTATTGAGAAATTATTGACATTTCATATGATAGTTTTAATATGATTGTTTATGTTATGTTTAAACCTTTTCATATAGGAATGCATTGGACTTAGTAAGTGACAGGTGGAGCCCGCTATAGCTCCTCAATCCATCGGTAGGTCTAATGAGACAAACTAGTGTCTTGGCACAAGGCCTTGACAAAATATTATTTGTAGACATGGCACGAGGCCTTGGCTATGTGGTTATGATAGTATGGAATTATGAATTTCATCATTATGAAAGAGGTTATTGATATTGAATGTGATTATTAGATTAGTAGAATATCCATGTGAATAAGTAAATGGAATTATTTCATTTTATTTTTTCCATACTATGTTGAAGTTCAAGTTTAAAAGGCTTTTGTTTTAGTTATACATTGCCTTAAATGTTTATTCTTATTTATGAATGTTTCCGCTATATTATTATCCTTACTGGGCGTTTGAGCTCACCCCTTTGCTATGTTTTATATTTCGCAGGATGTGAAGATGTAAATTATGAATAACCTGCAGGGATAGTATGAGGGGATAAGAGTGTGGAATATGAAGACAATATATTGTTGTAGCTTTTTACTTATTGATGTAATGTAAACATTATGAATATATATAGTGGTTCCAAGACTACAAAACTAATCGGTCTTTCGAGATTTGATCTTTCTCGTGATCATGACTATGTTATGTAATAATGCACCGACTCTGGGTAACTAGGGTCGGGGCATTACAGTTGGTATAAGATAAAGTTTAGTACAAACCTTGGAAGCTAGATTTAGATAAACTCTGATTAGAGCACATAGATTTAATATGGACATTGAGGATTAGTATAGAAGAACTTCCTAGAATTTTGGTATTGTAGAGATTTTGAGAGTTTGCCGAGCAATACATCCCTGTCTGGATACAAGCAGGTATAGGAAGCTCTGGCACAAATGTACCTAGGGGTAAAACCATAAAACACCGCTTTGAGCTGGACTCGAACGGGAACTGGTGCACGACAACGGGCCTTGCTGCACTCTTGGTTATGACACCCCCGGGGGAAATTCTTAGGATAATTCTCATTTTCATTACAAACCATTATAAAGGGTTTATGAGTATATACTTCCTCAAAGGAGACATTTTTATGTTTATGGATTATATCAATAAACTATTTAATTTATGTTATGTGTTTTACAAGTTTGGGATTGGGTATTGTTATTCATAAACTAATCTAGTGTATTCCATTGTTTAGAAATGGCACCCATTAGAAGGAATGAGAACTCCAGCAATGCACCTGATCCAAAGAGAAAGAAGGATTATAACTTTCATGGTCTTAAGCCAGAATTTATAAGAGAAATAGCCTCCCATGTATTATCATCATATGAAGAAATAATATCATGTGTTGATAAGATAAGTAAAGAGTTTACTGAGTCCTATTCCTTTGAAGGGAAGGAAAAGAAGAAAAGGATGGAAGAGAGAAATATGTATAAAGGGAAGAGGGAAAAGAAGAATTTTCTCATATGTGATAACTGTGGGAAGAAACAGCCTGGAAATTGCCTAAAAGGAATGGGAGTTTGTTATAAGTGTGGAGGAAAAGGGAACAAAGTACGTGACTGCAAGGGTAAGAAAATGGTTTCAAATGTACAATGCTTCATTTGCAAGCAGTTTGGACACTACGCGAACCTATGTCCCAGTCGTCAGACTATGCCGCAAATGATGCTATTGGATAATAATCAAGTTATGATACTAACACATATGAAGACGAATGATTAGAGTTCTTATATTGATTATGTCATTTGAGTGTTGTATCAACAATGTACTTCTTATAATAATTATGGACTATATAGGGATTGTACTACAGTACTATTTCATTAAGGACTTGAGATTGTGTGGAACAAAGAAAAGTGGCTCAATAGTAGGTTAAATTTTTGGAAAATATATGGTTGAGAGAAAGATAAACCATAATATGGTTCTGATATCGAGGTGGTGATTTTAGAGTAATACATGATTGATTTGGATAAATTATATTGGATATTATTGACTACCTTGAAACTGATTAATGATATGTATATTCCATCGTTGTTGGGGTTTAAAACTTTTTTGGATTGAAGGAGTATATCTATTATTATTTAAGGAATAAGGGATCATGATTGTAATCAATAAGGTTTTATGGTAATTCAGGATGTTTCAGTGTTTTAAAAGAATGCATGATGAAGGTGTTCACATGTTATTATGTGGAAAAAATGATCTTCATTCTTTTTACCTTCCTTATAAATTTTGGAGTGATGTATTTTGGATAGTTCTAGTTTGTATTATTTTGTATTGCTATAAAAGGACAACCCGGTGGTCGAGCGGCAACCCGTCGCATCCGGCAAGGCCGTGACACTTGAACCCACAACCTAAGGGTTACAAGGGTGTGTCACCTACCACTGACCTACGTCATGTCCTGGATTGAGTAATGTCGTTTTTAATGGTTCTTCTAGATGAATTATAATTTCATTTGTTAACCCTATATGAATAGGATAAATAGAATATTATTTTTATGTTCTATTATCTTTTAGAGTGAAATATGAGTTTGTGGTAGAACATAGTTAAAGGATGAGACTCTACTTTTCAAGTATATATTTTTCTTCTTCTCTTATTCAATGAAGAAATTAATTCTTATACTTTAATGAAGGGATCTTAAAACAAAAAAATGTGTTATCCTAATACCATATGTTTTGCTGAACCGATGGTATTTTAAATCATCATATATTGATGAATTTAAGGCCCTCAATTTTACACTAGTTTTTGATTGATGACCTCAATCACTACCTATAAATATTTACATTTTCCTCAAATTATATGTCTCTAATTTCCACCAATGTTCTATGAATAGAGATCATAATTTGGTGGTGACCCTTTCATTTCTCTTTTCTTCTTATTAAGACTGAATTTTATTAACCCAATTTCAGATGTGGGTTTTCCCAAAAATATATTTTCTATATTCAACCTTTTATTTTTGAAGAATAATTTCAAATTGTGAAGATTAAATTTATTGAAGGAGGGGAGAATGTAACACCCCAATATTTCATAGTGTGTTATTTCTTCAAAATAATTCAATAAATTGCACTATACGCAACACCGAGTTGAAGCGTACTATGATGTACAAAAACAAGCCGTTCAAAAGAGGTTATGAATATTATTAACTAAATTTTAAACTTTATATAATCCTTGAAATTATAGAATACATATTATGAGTTTCTTAGACATAATGTAAGAACAAATTCATTTTCAGTATTGCACTTTTACCAACATTTAATAGTGAACCCTTTTTAAATACAATATTTTAAACTTTTTGACTAAATGGGGACATGAAAAATTTACAATAAAACATCCCAAGATTCCACGATACTCTTTCCTTTGAATAATACAGTAGCGTGTGTTGTACGTAACTTTGAGTTCTAACACACACCACAACCAATCAAACTAGCCATTATGAATAGTAATACCTACTTTTTGAAATTTTATAAATATTATCTCTCAAAATGGACTTCATTTTTGGATTTCGAATATCGAATTTATCCTAGGGTAAAATTTTGGTACTTTTCGGATAACTTTTATATTTTGATGAATAGTGAAAATTACAATATTTTAATTAAAAACAACTTTTTAAATCAAAATAATTAGTAGTGATAAATTATGAATTTGAGTGGTTTTAAAGTATATTAATAATATATTTTTACCATTTAATAAAATGTTGTTCATTGGAAAAAAATTCACAATTAAACCGGATATAAACAGGTGTCAATCTTTTGATAGTTATTATCTCTTAAAAACACACTTTTTGTTTAAACAACAGGAATTCATTTTAAATTAATTTCTGCCACTTATGTGTTTTGAATTTGGAAAAATGGATTCCATATTTTGAATCAGGATGTTCAAATTGTGTAAATAGGTAACTTTAATTTTTAAACATTTTGAATAATTACTTCGGTAATATTTTATTTACCATGGTTAAAGGGTAAATCCGGTAAATAAGGGTTAAAAATAATATTATAATAATAAAAAATTACCCTAAAATGTGTCCTAACATTATTGGTTGATACATTTCCGACCATGGTCATCTTTGGGTCGATTTTGGGACCCCATGGAGTCACTTGTAGGTGATAGGGACAGTTTATTTTAATTAAGTGAAAATAAATACAAAAATGACATAAGCATATATCCTTTAGTAAAACAATTTTTACATAGGGTTATGCATGTTGGATATTCGACTATAAAAATTCATAAGAAATATAAAAATATTTCTTACATAATTATATTTTATTTGTAATTTTTAGACTATATATAATTTAATTTATTTACGAAACAATAATGATGCAGTAATTACCATAATAGTGAAAAATTGAAATAATTGATATTATAAATACCCAAATAAATATAATTTGAGACTTTATATGAATTACACTAATTTTAGAGGATAATATGACATGTTTGGATTTATTTAATTAACTTTGTTAGAAGTAATAATTCTATTAAGATTTTTATAAAAATCAATTATTGAATAGTGTCAAAATTGACATAAAGGAGTTTTTAAAAAACATATTATATTATTAATTGATATTAAATTCCTAAAAATCAATGGTTAGGCCACGATACTTATATCATGATAGTATTATCATTAATGGACCACTTGGGGGTCTCTTTGATGTATATAGTATGTTTATTAACTATATAATATAAAAATACAAAGTTACATGGTAAGTGTCAAACTAATTAACTAAGAGTTAAAACTAAAAGATAAGGTCAATATAGTTATCCAAACCTGTATAAATCCTATTGGTTGAGTGGTTTTAGACCTATACCCACCTTAAACATTAAATAATCCACTTTGGAGCCATTAGAAACCGAATATGAATTTATTATAAATTAATATTTCTAGCTTTTCCAAAGGTTCCCCTCACCCCTCTTATAAAAGGGCACTCCTCCTTCTCATTAATTCACACCTTCAAAGCCTTTTGGTTCGGACAAAATCAGCCCAAATACTCTGTAAACATCCCTAAATACAACATAGAGGACTTATTGTGATCAGAAAGCCAACCAAAGGAGCCCTTTTGATCAAATCAAAAGGAAGAACCCGAAGAAGAGGTAATGTTTTCACCACCCTTTTCAAATTCGATTCTTCTTCAACTTCTTCTTTCTTTGTTATTACCATTATAAATAATGAATCCAATATCTCCTATATACTGTAATATTATTATAAATATGGTACAACCATATTCAGTATTTTATCCATCCTTTGAATGACATGTCACCATACGTGCGTACGTACGGCTTACCATCTCCACGTCATGGTGTAATTGTTATTCAATATATTATTATTTGGATGGGTATATTTATGGTTTATAATTCATGTAAATAATAAATATAAATGATAATGATTCTTTATATATGATATAACATTCAATTATATATTATTTTAATATCAAAAGAATGATATTGTCGCTCGTGCGTACGTACGGACTACCGTCTCCACGAACGTGATGAGATTCATTCTCCATCATATCCATTCAAGTATAATTATCATTTGATGATTTAAAAATAATGATTAAGGAATTGATAGCATTCTGGATATGAATAATATAAAACCTATCCATGATAACCATGACTTACGTAACAAAACATATAAAAGAAAACGAGTAAGTTAACACGTGAAACGACGATAATACGAAGTTATTATTAACATAGAAATGTTAAAATATCATATATGATATCATATTAATGTATATAATTCTTGTATAATTCAATAAACATTATTTCACCATTATACAGGAGGTTAACCTACCCCCATCCAAGTAAAAGTAAAAGGTAAGTGGTTATTTCGCAATCTTTTCATTATCTGAGGTTGTTTATACGTAATTATCTACTGGGATCTCTTTATTATCCACATCCATGTTCCTTTAAAATGTATTTAAAAACATTTTTACTATTTACTAGACAATGGGTTAAAGTCATTTATACCCTTATGTGTTTTGAAAGGAATATTTTCGTCATTTTCCAAACAAGGCACTTTTAACCTTTTTGACAAATTTAAGGTGAGATTTTCTTTTTTTTAACTTATACGGAGGGTGCGACTATTTACCACCATTATAAAATAGTCAAAGCTTCCCTTAAAAGTGTATAAGAATATTTTCAAAGTAAATTTTTTATTTTATAATTTTGTGACTTTTAAATGATTTCAAAATGAATATTTTAAAAAATTTTGAAAGGTACTCTTTATCAAGATCATAATTTTAAATGTTTTAATGATTTATCTTTCTAAATATGTTTGATTAATGTCCATGTTTTCAAAATGATTTTAAGGATTTATTTATATGGACATGAATGTTTTGAAATTATATTTCTTTTCAAAAGTTTCAAAGTGGTATGGGACACTTTGATTCAAAAATCTCTTTTAAATTACTTCCTTTATAAATGTGTGACTTTTCAATGATTTCTAGAAAAGATATATTTCTCCCAAATTGTTTTGATTTCATCAACGTCAACATCCTTTGATGGATTTTAAGATTATTTGAAGTTGATTTATTATGATACAAAACTTTTGTATTGTATTTAAGGTTTTGTTATATGTTTTACTGTGGATGTGTTATTTTTATACCATTCATGGTTTTTGGAGAAAGTATTGACATTTGGTATGCTAGTTTTAATACGAATGTTTATGTTATGTTTAAACATTTTCATATGGGAATGCATTGGACTTAGCAAGTGATGGGTGGAGCCCGCAATAGCTTCATGATGCATCGGTAGGTCTCATGATACAAACTAGTGTCTTGGCACAAGGCCTTGAAAAAATATTATTTGTAGACCTGGCACGCGGCTTTGGCTATGTGGTTATGATTGTCTGGCAATATGAATTCCATCATTATGATAGATGTTATTGATATTACAAGTGATTATTAGATTAGTAGAATATCTATTTGAATAATTAAATGGAATTATTTCATTTTATTTTTTCCATACTATGTTTAAGTTCAAGTTTAAAAGGATTTTGTTTTAGTTATACATTGTCTTAAATGTTTATTCTTATTTATGAAAGTTTCCGCTATATTGTTATCCTTGCTGGGCGTTTAAGCTCACCCCTTTGCTATGTTTTATTTTTCCCAGGATGTGAAGAATTAAATTATGAATGACTTGCAGGGATAGTATGAGGGGATAAGAGCGTGGAATATGAAGACAATATATTGTTGTAGCTTTTAACTTATTTATGTAATGCAAACTTTTTGAATCTATCTAGTGTTTCCAAGACTACTAAACTAATCGGTATTTCGAGATTTGATCTTTCTCGTGATCATGCTAATGTTATGTAATAATGCACCGACTCTGGGTAACTGGGGTTGGGGTGTTACATGTTTTCTATCACTCTCAATCAAAACCTGGTAGTTATATTTTTCTTCCATATCTATGTTTTCACAACTGTTCGAAAGACTAGTTTTATGGTAACCTTCACATTCCCCTTTCCCGATTTGTTATTAACAGTATTAATGAAATGGGGTTTTCATCAATAGTATTTTCAAATACCAATCTCGTTATTACTGAGATCATATTTAAATTTCGAGGATGCAATTTATTTAAGGAGGGGAGAGCTTAACCCTCTGAAATATCTAAAGTAAGAACACTGTATTGAGCATGGTGTATAACATGGAACACCAAGCATAAAAAGGATTATAACATCTTGAAAATTTAATACATATTTATTATTTTAAATAAATATATATTTTTATCTTTTAATGCATGAAACAATGAGTTATCCTATGTTACACACAAGAATGACTTTGTTCGGTAGTTTTCATTAGACGCAAGACCATTTTTTACCAAACAACAATATATTATTATTTCATTTAATAAAATACCACCTACATGTTAAATTTATTGTTATGAATACATTTAAATAATTAATTAAAATAGATTTTTGAATTCATTGGTTAAAAATTAATTGGAAATAAATATAGAAACCAAATGAATATAAAGGGAATCCTTTTATAAAAAATCAACTTATTGGCTCCCAAGGTGTTTTATTTTAAAAAATTTAATTAATTACTAGTAGTGAATTCGGTTAATTGAATATATATATATATATATATATATATATATATATTTATATTATATATTCAATAAAATATTTTTTTAATTCAACTAATTGATTAGATATTCATAATGTAATTACAAACCCAATATCATCTATAAAAATCCATATTTTTATAAAGGCACTTTTACTACCATTTATTGGAGGACCTATTTTAAATCCAACTTTTTTACTCTTATAAATTTAATATATCAAAATAAACCTATTTTCTGAAATCATAATGTTAAAATTATCATTGGTTTAATTTATTTTATTTTTTCTGTGAAGGATCATTTTTTGATGAATAATGAACAATATTGTATTTTAAATGAGAAATTACTTTTCACCTCAATAATTTATAATGTTAAAATATATTTAAAATGGGTTTTAAAGTAAAATTCTATCATTAATATATAAATTATTGCAAATTATGTCATTATAATAAATTTCACTTTGAATGTAGATATAAAAACGGTGAAAACATTTAAAAAATTTTAAATTAAAACCCACTATTGTCATCCTATATGCGAGATTAAATTTAAATACATTTCTACAAAAAATTGGATTTGAATTTTTTAAAATAGATTCAATATTTGTAATCTTCTTAATTTATTATTTCTGATATATTCAACATATATTTTTACCAAAAATATTAGTGAAAGTGATTAAAATTAATTACAACGATTTAGAGGAAAATTAGCATCATAAGGGGTTAGACCTTAAACTTAATGGCCATAATGTCCTCAAAACATTTTACAAATCCATTCAGTGGTCATATTTCTACAAAATATTATTTTTCCATAATTCTTCCAATTATTGGACTCACGTGATAGGGGAAAATGTGGTAGTGATTCTATTTTCATAAATTTACAAGAATGTCACTCCTCCTCTAAAGTAAAAATGAACTCACCCGTCTACCTTATTCACACATCTCAAGCCCTTTATCATGAAAAAATATGTAAAAATAAGCTCCAAAAATTCCTCCCCTCATCCTAGATTCCACCCACTAGTTTTAAATCCATCCAAATAATCCCATTATTGCAGACCAAAATGAGTTTCTCAAACAAAATGTAACACCCTTCCTCAAGATCATTTGTTATATTTTCATCCTCTAGCCACTCAAATATTCATATCTCATAATAAAATAATTACCCAATTATCCTAAATAGGCTTATATGTTTCAATATTAATGTTTACACCTACTATTACATAGACTTCCAGGAAATGGGAAATGAACTTAATGTTTGTGCATGACTAACTATCGCCTCAAAGTAATGATGATTGATCATTTTTCCTTTACCACCTTTCATAGTGGAAATTATGATGTAAAAAAATTAATATTTGGTAAATATTATATTTTTGTAATACTTATATAATTCTTTTATAACACATACATTCATGTGTTCCATTTTGTGGGGGATACGAGAACCACATTTTTGTGGATGTGTGGCCTACCACCTCCTCAAAGCGATGTAATACGTTCACATAATACATGGAATGTATTAAGTAGGAGTTTAATTAAAATATATAGAATAAATGAAATAAATTTATAATTTAATTAAAATATAAATATATATTATTCACTTTTCATTATTTTAAATACGAAACAAGAAATGGAAGTACCATTCATGCATATGTACGACCTACCCTCTCCAGGAAGAGTGCATTTAATTTATTATCTCCAAATATTCTGGATTATTATAAATAAATATATAATGGATATATATGATAAATGAATAATTATTTAAATTATAGAGATGATTAAATAATGACCAGAATAATAATAACAATAAGTAACAAGTCAAAGCATACTCGAAAAACTAGACATTTAACACAAAAAATAGGGAAAATAGTGAAAGATTATTAACAACTGATTAATATGATATAACAATAATATAATATATGATATTAAAAATATTAATATGGTTCTGGTATAAGTTGGTAACATTTTTTAAACCCTTATAGAAGAGATTAGAGGATGTTTACACAAAAAATGAAACACATGATAATGGTTTTGATTGAAATTTATATTCCATTGAGAATTATTTGTTACCATATAAAAATTAACATTATTGTGGTATATATACTTCACCATTGTCATTTAATATCAATAATCAGTCATAATGCATTGTATTTTATTTTCTTACATTTAATAATATCACCCAAGGGGTTTAATTTGAAAATTATCAAGTGGTAAAAGTTACCCTTGCAATCTTACTTTCTTTTGTGATTGTTAACATTCTACTAATACAATAACTTCATTCTGATCATTTTTATTGCATATTTCTTGAAATATCAACATTATTTAGTCATTAATATTTTTATTTCAAAAAAAAATTCCCATTTTTAGATATGGTGTTCACTTTAACAGTAATTTGATTAATTATGAAATATTTGAGATATCGGTATTCTCTATTCCATATGGGTATTTGATAAGGCATGTTGTTCATTAACTAAATACTTTAATTGATATAAGAGGAATTATTTTGACATTCATAATATGGTTTGGGGGATATTTAACGCAATACTTATGGATTGGGGACCAATTAATACATGCCCCTAGATGCATCGATAGTCTCTTGAGATGATTCTATTAGCCAAATCAAAATAGATTAAACTGTATTATCTTGATAGTAAATGTATAATACACCTAGAAAACATAATTTCTAATAATTCAGAATCACCATTATTTAGAGTTAATTTATTATTATTATCCAGGAGATTGTTTCACTGACATATCTATGAGTGAATTCTCATTCTTAGTTTATTGATTAATCGATAATTGTTTCAGTTTCATACATTTACATTTTTATTTTGAAAATACTATTATTTTAATGTCATGATTTATCAGTTAATTACTTTTCCATGTTTATTTATTCTCATCAATTCATTATTTATTCCACTTTACTTTCCCTTAATGTTCATTTTAGCTCACCCGAATTAAGTTTCATTTCCCCAGGTTATGAAGAATAATCCATTCAATAAGTTTCATGGATGTTGAGGTTTTAATTATGTTTTTATTTATTTTCATTTACAAATTTATTATGAGTATAATTTATATAATATAGTTTTCCATAACAGAAAAACTATTCAGTCACTTGGGATTTAAATCATTTATATATGAAAATTTCATAATGTAATGCACGGGTTCCAAAAAAACCGGTCTTAGTGTCTTATAGTCGGTATTAGATGAAGTTCAATAGAAACCTTAGAAACTATATTTATAAAACTTATATTAGAGAACATAAAAATATTATATACATTGAGGATTAGTATATAATAACATCCTAGTATTTTCGTATGGTATATTTTTTTGGTATTCCTAGAAATACATCAATTCCTCGATAATATAAGTGAATGTCGTTTTGGAATCAATATACTTAGGGGTAAAAAATATGACAAGGTATATTTGGCCTAACACAAGAATAACCTGGTATATAAAAACCATTCATACTGCACTCCTGGTTTGAAACTCCCAAGGTAAACTCTTAGGATAATTTATATTTTGTTTACAAACCATTATGAAGGTTTTGAAAGTAACCATTCCCCCGTGGAACCCAAAGTTAATAATTCAATGATTGATGATACATAAATTTATGTCAGTTTCTCTACCATATTTATTATTATATAAAGATAAGAATTTTTTTTATGTATTCCAAAATGTACTATTGTTTATAAATGGTGCCCGTAAGGAATAATGATATCACTAATCATGGAAAATATAGACATTTTCCAGCCGAGGAAACAAATATAGCTTGTATTTTAATAGGTAAAATTATAACTATATAATAATTCGTAATGGGGATAAGAAAAATAAAATTTATTGAATAGAAAAACATATTCCACAACGTGATTCTTCAATTTTTGATCAAATTATGTGACATAGTCCACCATCATTTAGTGGGACTCTTGATCCAATTGTGTATGAACAATGGATTAAGTCTTCTGAGAATATATTTATTACATTAGGATGTTGTCAAAAGGAAAGGGTTACAATTCTAGTGTATTGTATCTATGATGATGCTGATCAATAGTTCTCCTTGATAAAGAAGTCCATTGAGGAAGACGAAATAGAACTCATGTACTGTGGATCTTTTAATGAGACATTCTTCGATAAATAATTCCCACGTGATCCAAAAACTGATATGAAGAGGGAGTTCCTTAGTCTATAGAAAAATGAGGATTAAAGTGTTGCTGAGTATTAAGATACCTTTATAAGGTTATCATGGTATACTATTGATTTCATACATAACATGGAATGAAATATTTTCTATTTATTTGAAGAAATTAAGAAACATATTCAAAAGTTTCGAGTGTCTCAAACCCTTTCTTCATATGATGAAATAGTTTTATTTTAAATAAATATAGAGATATAATTTTCCATGTCATATGGATTAAAAGGGATGAAATAGAACAAGAGTATGGGAAAACAAATCACAGATAAAGATAAGAATGGGAAGAGTATTATAAAACATGTGATAATTATGGAACTAATCACCCTAGGAAATGATTGAAAGGATTGGTAGTTTTTTATAAGTGCATAGAAAGATGTCACTAGGAAAGACAATGAAAAGGGAATAATTAAAAAAGGTTATATTTAGTGTTACAACTACAAGTATATAAGGCAAAATAAAAAATAATGCCCCAAGCATTAATTGAATATACCTCAAAATAATCTATCAAGTTATGGTCAAGATTATGATATTTAAATATTCAACCAAGAATGATTAATTTATCCTATATTCGGATCCGTGAATAATGATGTAAAAGTATTTTATTTATGGTTTACTAGTTATAAGAATTTTAGAATGCATAAGGATTATACATCAATATTTTTACATCAAGGATTTAAAATCCTATATCAATTGGTACCAATAACAAGGAAAATTGATTCAGTAGTAACATAACATTATAAGAAAAGAAATGGTTTAGGGAAAGAAAATCCTTAACATGTTCCTAATGTTGAAATAATGTTTTATAGATAAATAATGGATTGATTTAGATATGTTCTAAAAAGAATGGAAATAATTAATTATTTGTTGAAAAAGTTGTTTATGTTATCATTGATGGAGTTTATGATACTATTGGATTTATGGAATATATCTAATAAAATGTTTTTTACATAAGGAATATGGTAGAATGTGTGTTTCCAATAGTTTCTTTGGTAATTTAAGTTAATACCATATTTCAAGACAATACATGAGAAAGGTTTCCACATGTTCAATATATGATGATTAAAGATCTACTTCATTTTTATTGATGTATAATTATACATTCATTTTGAAAATTTAGTACCCCTCCTTCAAATGTGTTGAATCATAATCTTTTGGAACATTTTACTATTTATGAAATGGTTCAAGTTGAACCTTGGATGAGGTGATTGTATTAATTCACCATTTGATGAAACTTTTGATGTCGAAATAATTAAAGGAATAACCAAACGATAAGATATTTCTCAAAGAATAGTATCAATAATGTGTATTTAATTATATTCATAGAGAATGAAATATTTTCTCAACTCTAGGGAAAGGGTATTGAAACTAAAATTTCATCTTATTATCATCATTTTCCATGGTATAAATGACTTTTATCCACACCTCAGGTTTATATTTTTGTGGTAAAAAACTTTCTTATGAACATGTTTTCTATCACCTTCTATCAGAACTTGATAGTTATATTTTTTTTTTATATCCATGTTTTCACTAATTTTCAAAAGCCATGTTTTATGAGAACCCTAACATTCCCCTTTCCCTATTATTATAGATATGTCTTGTTAACCATATTTATGATGTGGTTTTCTCGATAATAATATTTTTAAATACCAATCACTCAATTATCGAGTTGAAGTTAAAATTGCGGGGATGAAATTTAGTTTAGGGGGAAATGTAATTCCCTAAAATTCCAAGGTATGAACATTATATTTAATAGAGTGTATGAAATAAAATACCATGTATAGAAAGGAATATAAAATTCTATTAATTTAAGATACATTTAATATCTTAAATAAATCTATTCTATATCATGTAATTCATTCAATACTAATTTATCATGCATTACATGTAAGAACAACTTTGTTCGGTAGTTTGTGTTACATGCAATTTCGATTTTTACTGAATAATAAAATATTATCAAGATATTATTATTTCATATTATATTATAAAAACATGATATTAAATTTATGGGTATGAATATGATTAACTAACTTTTAAAAATATATGGTGTAATTCATCGGTTACAAATTAATTATATATGAATATAGAAACTAAATGAATATAAAGGGAATGATTATATAAAAAGACCATTTTTATGCTCTAATGGAGTTTTAACATAATAAATTAAATTAATTACTATTATATAATAGTGCTAATGGAATATATTTATATATATATATTATTGAAAATATTTTTTTACATTGATTAAGTTGATTAGATATTTATAGGATAAGAACAACCCCAAATATTATGCTTAAAAATCAATATATTTATAAAGATACTTTTACCACATTTTAATGGTGAACATAATTTAAATAAAATTTTTGGAACATTTATAATTATAATATGTCAACGTAGAATGAATTTTTCAAATCATAAATTCAAAATTATCTTATGGTTAATTTTTGGTATTTTTCCATGAAGTGTCATTTTTTGATGAATAGTGAAAATGTAGGATTTTAATAGAAAATTGACATTTCACATCAACAATTTATATGGTTAAAAAATATTTTAAATTGGTTTTAAAGTCATATTATATTAATTATATATCATTTAATCTAATATATTTAATTATAATTAATATCAAATTCAAACAAGATATAAGATCTTAGCAAACCTTTGAACTATTTTACTTTAAAACCATGAATTATCATCCCGTTTGTGGGATTAATTTTTAATTAATATCTGCCACATTTGTGATTTGAATTTAAAAAAATGGATTCCATATTTTGTGTTAGGGTAATATATACATTTTAAAAATATACAATTTGTTTTTGACTTGAAATATTAGTAAATGTTATTAAAAGTAATTACATTGACTAAGAGGAAAAATTGCTTAACAAGGGACTAAACCTTAAACATAAGCCCAAACATGACCTAGATACATGTAAAAAATATATTTTATTGAAATATTGTGAAACAATACTCATTTTAATATAATGTTTTTTTCATTTTTGGATCCATGAGACATGGAAAACATGTTAGTGGAAATCCTTTTTAAAACATTTACAAGAATGCAACTCCTCCTCTACTATAAAAAGACACTCACCCCTCCCCCTTATTCACACCTCTCAAACACATTTACTCACCCCAAATATTCTCTAATTATCCCCCAAAATTACTCCAATCATTCTATATTACTCCTTTTGGGGATAAATTCATCAAATGAACCCCTTTAGAGAAAACCAAAAGGAGTTCCTCAAAGAAGAGGTAACATCTTTCCTCAAGATCTTTTGATTGATTTTTAATATTCACCCCCTAAAATATTCTTATTACATGATTAAATAATAACATAAATATAATAAAAGTACATTGATGTTTTTAAATTATGTTTTATACATAAAATTATAAACCCACCCATCAAATGTGTAACAAACTTACCGTTTGCATACAGTGAACTATCACCTCATGAAACGATGATCGTTCTTTCTTCTATCACCACCTCTCATTGCAGGAATTATGGTGGAAACCCTATATATATATATGATATATATGATATTTATATTTTCTTCATTATTATTTAATTCTTAGATAACATATACCTTCATGGGTTCTATTTTTTAGGGATAAAATAAGATCATTTATGGACATGTGCACTAAAGCCTCCTAAAAGTAATGTGATACGTTCTCACATTAAATGGAATGTATTAAGTATAATTTTAATGAATATATATGAAATATATCACAAAAATATTATAATGGAATTATATTGTACATATATGTCATTTACTTTTCTTTATTTTAAATACAACACGAGATATGAATGTAACGTTCTTGGGTACATAGGACTCACCGTCTCCATATTAAGTGATTTTCATTTCTTATCTCCAAATATTATGGATTTTTATAAATACATATATAATATATATATTAAAATTAAATACTTATTTAAATTCTATAGATGATGAAATCATGATCGATATAAGAAGAAAAATGCGTATCATGTCAAAACATATTGGAAAAACTAGACCATTAACACGTGAAATAATGAAATTAATGAATGTTTGTTTAAAACATGGTAATAATATATAATTATATGTTACTATATGATATTATAAAAATTATTATGGTTATGGTATAATTTCTAAACCATGTTTAAAAACCTTATATAATAGTTTAAAGGACATTCACCCCTAAAGGAAACACATGGTGGGGGTTTGTCTTCTCAATTTACATTCCATTGAGACCTATTTTTTATTATACAATAGTTATATTTTTTGTGGTTTATGTACTGATCTACTGAAATGTAATATCTTTATTCAATCATAATTCATGGTATTTACGGTTTTACTTTTAATTATCTCACCCAAGGGGTTTATCTTGAAAATTTCAATGTGGTAAAAGTTTCCTTTGTAATCATACATTCTTTTGTGATTTTTATATTACTCATGAGAGAATAAATTTATTTTAATAAATTTTCATTTTATATTTCATTATATATACACATTATTAGGTTATTTATAGACTTATTGACTAAACTCTATAACATGTTGACATATGGTGTTCACTTTGACATTTATTTGATTAACTAGGGTATTACTGATAAATTTGTATCTTATAGTCCATAATGGTATTTGATAATTCATGTTGTTCATTGATTGGATAGATTATTCAATATATATTAGGGGTTATTTGAACATAAAATATATGGTTTGAGGAATGTTTAATTAAATACCTTTGGGTTGGGGTCAGTTAATACACGCCACTCGATGTATGGATAGTCTCATGAGATGAATTAGTTGTCCAAATCAGATTAGTTAAAATTTTATTATACTGATGAAAATGTATCATTTTACTAGGAAACATGAAATATATTAATTAATAATTTCCTTTATTGATAATTCATTTATTATTATTATACATGATTTTTTTGTGTTGACATATATATAGATTCATTTTCATTTCAAGTATATTGATTAAATGGAATGTGTTTTAGTTGCTTACCTTCCCATATTGATTACATGTTATATATTTATTTGAATGGAATGTGTTATTTGTTATTAAAACTTAATTTTTCTTTTATTATATCAATTAATTATTTATCCCACTTCACCTTACATATAATTCTAGCTCACCCTTATTATATTTTCATTCCCCAGGTTATAAAGAGGAATCATTTGAATGAGTTTCAAGGTTGTTGAGGTTTTACTTATGTTATGCATTATTTTAGTTTTCCAATTTATTATAGGAATAATTTAAATAATTTGTTTTAAAAAAACCACTAATATTTTTGGTCCCAGGGTATTTGATACATGTATATATTCTTATGAAATAAATTAATGCACTGGCTCTATGGTAGTGGGGTTCAGGCATTAAAAACATTTTCTTAATTATCATAAGTACCAATTATTTGAAAATTTTCACAATTACATGAATTTATCCTTAATAAAAATAGTATAAAAATATTCATGATTATTTTTTAGAGTTAGATCATGAGATTTTAACCATGGAGAGTTAATCATAAACAATCCTGATTAATGATGTGATTGCTACAGAACATCTTCACCACTTTGGTTACATTGAATCAAAAGCCCCATGATGGAATAATATAACATTGAATGTAAAATATAAATAGGGTGAATAAATTCAGGACATTACATTTCAAAGAGTCTATATATACACATTGTGAAATAATATAGGTACAAAACATAACATACATAGAAAAAATGCATATTGAGACCAAATTAAATTATTAATTTGTTACATTTTTAACCTCAAACAACATAAACTAAAGATAATAAAACGGATATGAATGTAACATTATTTATATCCAATTTCATCATTAAATACATATAGTTTTAGTATGTATACCACAAAAAAGAATCATGTCGTGAATGTGGCATGTGTCCCAAAAAAAGTGAAAGTGAGAGGAAAATGCCTTACCACTTGAATAACTTTTGAATTATAATACCCATGAATGAATAACATTAATGGAAAAATTAATTATCAATAAATGAGTAATATTATTGATATTTTATTTAATAGGTCATTATATAAACCATACAAATGAAATGAGTGGTGAGTATGATATATGACTCTCATAAATAAAAGTGAGAGTTGAAATTCGCATACCTTAAGTCTTGGCTTCTTTTGTACTTTTTTAAAATTATAGTATAATAAATATTTTTTAATTATAACTCTATTAAATAAACATATTAATTTATATCATACCATATATTATTTTCTTATGACATTTTATTATTAATTTATTAACAATTCCATGTTAAAATTATGTTTCAGGCAATAACTACTTTGTTTTTCGTATGTGTTTAGACTTGTCAAATTTGGTCCTCTTAGTTTGATCATGATTGAATAAATTACAGAATATGAACTATTATATTATTATGATATATATCTTGTATTTATGTATTTATAGTAACACATAAGCTTTAGTGATAGTAATTGAACTACATCATTCATGGACATGCATGGTCGTACAAACTCATGAACGTTGTTTCTATTTTCTTATCATATTGAATGAATTAAATGTAAAAGATATATATAATTATTTATTAAAAATAAATAATAAATTTCATGTCATATATATAACATATTTTTATCAATCCCAAATTTAATTCGTTACATTTAATGTGTGAATAAATCACATACCATCTTTAGGAGATAATACACCATAAACATGGACAACTTTATCGTATTCCCAGAAAAAAGAAATCATGATTATATATATTATATACTAATTAAATAATAATAGTATTATAATAAATAACATATATAACATATATAAACTATAAATCAATCATTTTTAAAAATATTGAAAGGTAGTAATGAAAAAACAAATGACATCGGTTCCTGAGGTTGCAGTCCTTCGTACACTCAAGCTATGATATCCTAACTCATTTTATGGAAGGCTATTCAGTGGTACGTCATACCCTTTACGTAATAAAATATCATTATATGAAAGACATTGATTTTATTATTTTATCATGTTATAATAATAATTTAAGCTGGTGGATGCAGATATAAAATAATAATTCTTGTTGAATATCATTACCTCTTCATTGGGTATCCTACTTAGTATTCACTAAATCATTGATTAGTCAATTTTAGTTCCAAAATAATCCTTATAGTATGAGGGTAAGAATGCTGGAAAGTGATTGTGGCCAGATATGGTTGAGGCAGTGGGATTGAGTGGTGTGAATAAGTGGACAGAGTGAGTTCCCTTTTATAGTGGAGGATGAGTCGAAATCCTTGGAATACCCAAAAGTGATCACTATTGGGAGATCTTCAGCACCTCATGATCCACAAATATTGAAAAATAATGGAGGTGATGTATGACTTGGTATATACATTCCACTAGAACACAAACTGAATACATTTTTATCATGTTATTCTTTATTCTTTATGTTTACTCAATCGTACATTATAATGTTTAATAATGTAACTTGTATCCCTTCGTTTACCTAGGTAATTTATACTTTATTAATATAATTAAAAAGTTTTTATTAGAAAATATAGAACCATTATTTTGAATATTATTTCCAATTCAATAAATGGAAAAACCATGTTTTAACATTAATCATGTTAATTGATTTTAACTGTTTTCACTAATAATTATTGTTAAAAAATAATTTTAGCACATTAGATCATATAATTTTTATTATTCCAAATATGGATTCAATTTTTAAGAATTCCATTCAAATAAGTGGGAGAATATAATTTATAATTAACCCCATAAGCACAATGAGAAAGTGAGTTTTAATGAGATAATAATCAAAAGATTACAATTGTTTTATATAAAATTTCATTGTGAAATTTATTCAAATGAACAAAATGGATTAAAAGATTTATCATTTAAGTAATTATACATTCAAATGAATTTAAAATATAATTTATCCTTATAAATATAAAATGTGAAATGATATTTTTCAATTTAAATGTTGTATTTTTCACTATTCATCATATAATATTACTTATTTGAAAAAATAAATGTTTTTAGAAAAATGAATTCTATAAAAAAAATTCATTCTAAAAAAATAAAATTAGTTTTTTAAAATCCATATTCTATAAAATCTAAAAATTAACATTCATTCATAAATATTGGTTAGGATTGTTTTTTAAGAAAACATATTTTTGAAGAATGATGTGAATTTAAAAACAATAAGTGATTATTTTCCCAGAACATACCAAAATATTAATATTGAGTTATACCATTATTTTTATACAAATAATTAGTTATTAATATATATTCATACCAATTTTATGGATAGATTTTAAATTTTATTTTATATAAATAGTGTCTCACGGTTCGTTTGAACCTATGGTTGCGTGAAACACAAACTATGGAAGAATTGAAATTATTTAAAGAGAAATATTACATAAATATATCTGGTTGTTAAATTATACCCATATAAAATTAATTATTCCATATAAATTCATCACATAGATAAAAATATTTGAGAATAAATTTACCTTATTACATCCTTAGGTTCCCACATAGCTTTCTCAAATTAGTTGTTTCCACATGAAACTTTAACAAATAGAGTGATCTTGTTTATTAGAACAGTTTCTATCTGATCTAGAATCTCTATTTAATTTTTTCATAAGAAATGTATTTATATAGTGCTATAAATTTTGAGTTTAGTACATGTGAAAGATTAGGTAAGTATCTTTTTAGGAGAGATACATGAAACACATCTATAACTTGAGACATATTCAGTGAATGATCTAATCTGTAAAATACATTCACCACACGATCCATAATTTCAAAAGGACTGATATACCAAGGGATTGAATTTACCTTATTAAAAAATATCATTGCTCTCTCCCATGGGGATATTCATCGAAATAATGTATCACCCAGTTCAACCTCTAGAACATTTTATAGGCTGTCAGTATAACATTTTTGTTGAATTTGAGCTAATATTATGTGTTGTTAAATTAATCTAACATTATCTACCATTTCTTCAACTAGAATATGTACTAATAGCTTTATTTAGACAAATTTATTCGAGCATGTTGTGGTTATTCTATTCTTACCATATATGGATTCTTAAGGAACCAACTAAATACTAGAGTGATAACTATTGTTGTACGATAATTCTACCAAAGGTAGTTATTAATCACATCCACCTTCGAAATCCATAAGTAACACTCTCAACCAATTTTCTTGAGTATGAGTTGTCCTCTAAGATAGAACATCTATTTGTGGATGATAAATAGTGGTGGAATATATCATTTTATCTATGTCCTACTAAATAATTCTTCAGAACATCGAGGTAAACCTCAAATCATTATCACATATAATTGAAATTATTACTACATGAAATCTCCCAACTTAGTTTATATTCTGTTAAGTTGATCAAAAGAGAAGTATTCTTTGATAACGTTTAATTATTTAAACGTTTAACGGAAATTTTCTATAAACCATATAAAATTATGGAATTTATATGTATTGGGAAGTCAAATGAAAAAATTAATGGTGATATTTTTCCATTACCATTCTAGTATGGACAATGGTTATACCCCTTAGACTTCTATCTCTTATCCATACCAATTTTACAAACCAAGAACTGGGAGACATACTATGTAATATCTCTCTTTATGCCCTCCTCCTAGAAATACTCTTTCAGGAATATATACATATTTGTGCTTCTAAAATGAATAAAAAATTATAAACTACGAGCCTCCTCCAACAAATCAATATTTTAATTTGGTATGGGAGTTACACAAACAATGATTGAGAACCTTATTATTCCATCATAATAAAATTTGAACTTAAGGAAATTTCTCACCTTCTTTAATTTCTCTGTATCTTCCTTTTACACCTCCTTTATATTCTCTTGTGTATATGTATGAACATTCAATTGAGTAAGATAATATTTATTCCCTTCCTTTATAATTTATAGATCCTTTATTTGAAAATAAATAAATATTAGATCATTTTTGATCCTCATTAGAGATTGGCTACCATGGTCCTTTCAACTCAATGCATCTAGAACCTTATTTATCTCCCCATGTTGGTAATGTATTTAGCAGTCATAATATTTAACTAACTCCAACCATATTTTTTTTGTAAATATTCAGATCATTTTGAGTTAAAATAAAACGTAATCATTTATGATCAGTACATATGTCACACCATTTTCCATTAAGATAATGCCTCTATATCATTAATGAAAAAAGAACCATAGATAACTCCAAATCATGATTTGGGTAATTTTTCTAATGGTTTTTAAATTTTCATGAGGCATACTGTATAACCATATCATTTTTTTAGAACACATCGCATCCCCCTCTTTGGAACATCACTAGATATTAAAAACATTTCTCTATTATAGGGTAGTGGGAGTAAAGTTTCACTTACTAACATTATTTTTTTCTGTTTGAAATTATGTTAATATTCCTCTATCCAAAAGATATTTACTCTTTTATGAGTTAACATGATGAGTGGATTAGATAATAATGATAAATTTTTCACTAAACTCCAATAATATACCTCCAACCCAAGACATTTTTTTATCTTAGTTACTATTGTCGGTCTATGGCAATGTTTAATTACTTCCATCTATACAATATCCACAGATATCCCCTCCCGTGAGATTATGTGGCCAAAAAAATGAAACATTATGAATCTAAAATTCACACTTGATAAATTTGTCAAAAATATTATCCTTTATCAGGGTCTTTAGCACAATTCTCAAGTGAATACCATTTTCTTCATATAGCATCCCACATTTTTATTACATAACTTTTCATTACATTTTACAAATAGTGGATATTTAATGTTAAGTATCATGGAAAAAGGTACATAATACATGAAATTTTTTTAAATTATAATAATAAAATTGAAGGAATTATTAATTTTTCATCCTATGTAAAATTGCTCCAACTCATTACTTGGAGAAATACATAAAAGGAAACGGTGAGCATAATTCCATGTAAGGGAATACAAAGAAAACAGTTTATATGAGAACTTGATAGAATACATTACAAACCCAAGGAATTGTGAGAAATATTAATATCATGATAATAATAACCTGAATAATATCTAAAAAATTTGGCTACACAATTTAATTTATACATTTTTTATCATATAATCAAGGTACATTCCTAAGGTGTCATAAAAATTACCAAGGTTATTCACCCTAGTATCATTGAACTTTTCATCTCTAGAGATTAATTTCATTAACAAAATCATTAGAGTGAAATAATGTATCACCCTTTGAATGAATTTATTTTCATGTGATACACAAAGATCACAATCAAACATTTTATAAATAACCAGAATAAAATAAAATAAGTGGGTTTCATATCAAAATCATGGTGTTTTAAAAAGTGCTATAAAACATGATCATTATATCATTTTTAACCCATGTAAATGTAATGAGGGTTTTATGTATGTTAATTAAATAATAAATGAAATTATTATTGACTTTATGAATACCCCAGAAAATTAAAGAGGGTTGGAATTCACTAAAATAAAATAAAATAATCTCTTGATAAAAAGAGAGAGATTTTGAGACGAAACATCTCCAACATAATGTGAATGAAAAATTGTATTAAAAAACATTAAAAAGAGAGAGGATATGGTTATTTCATTCATAAAAAAATAATAATACAGTATAATAAAAGAATAAAATTTAAATAGGAACATGATATGTAAATTTGAAGGACATACCACATAAAAGAGAACTTGAAAGGAAAAGAGAAGTTGGGAATTCTTTTACCATGAAGTGTAACATCTAAAACACTAGGATCGGTACCTTGAGGGGTTTAAGACACCTTGGGAGGACTCATTGGGAGGTAATATTTTCATATATTTTTGGAAGATGATTTTGGAATGAAATAAAATGATATAATGGCTTGGTTTTTATAGTAAGAGAGATGGAGTTTTTTATTAATTTTTGAGGACACAAAATCGTTGGAATTTGAAAAAACTTGGGCCTTACCATGGTATTTGTCCATGGTTTTGGCCACATGGGACACCTAATATTATATTTTTATCCCCAAAAGTCTACTAAATTTTAAATTACATATTATATCATTATGATGTCATAAAACACACTAAAACACAAAAACATTATTTTCACTATTCACCGAAAAACAAAAAATTTTTAAAAAATCACAGAAATTCAGAATAAAATAATATCAAGGTTCTAAATTCAAAA
This sequence comes from Viscum album, assembly GCA_963277665.1. NCBI lineage: Eukaryota > Viridiplantae > Streptophyta > Magnoliopsida > Santalales > Viscaceae > Viscum > Viscum album. The sequence continues at coordinate 1,026,071,511 of OY728166.1, forward strand.
AGGAAATCCATTTTATTAAAATTATTTTTTAAATATGTAAAATTTAAATTTTATGTAAAATCATTATTTACTTGAAAAAATACTAATACATAGCTAATAATTTCTAAAATAGTTATTTAATTATACTATTATATCACATAAGCATTCAAGATTCCTAAATTACATTTTTACTTGTTTAGATGAGTTTACCAATCCATTGGTCATATTACTATTCATAAGGGTAATAATACTATTCATAATTTTATATTCACTAAAAAATATGTTGATCATAACAGACACTAAATATCCTATTGATCACAACTATATAAGTCTGTTTTTCAAAAATTATTTCACTTTGTCAATTATTTAAAGTATCAAAAATATTTTAAAATACTCTTTTTTCAATATTCATTAATTATATAAAAATTCTTAGAACAATAGATAAAATTCATCCTAGTTTAATTTTTACATCTGAAATTCAAAAAAGATATTTATTTTACCATAATAAGAAATAAAAATTTTATTTATACAAATGGATTACACATGTAAATAAGAACTCATTACATAACCCCCTATAACACCTTCATATGACCTAAGAGTAATGAGTTCAATGGTGATGGAATCTTGGGACAGCTCGAATGACATTGCCCGAGTGGTGATTTCTATAAACATGAACTTCATCCGTTTGAAATTTCATTCAAGTTTAACATATTGAATCACGAAATGGGATTAGTCTAGTGCAATGCCCAGTGATGATACCTTCTTCCCAAGTTCTAACAACTAGGCTTAGTATGACATGAATCTACTAGTAGAGGCCATTGACTCTTCTTTCTACATTATTTATCTACTATTTTTTCTATTAAAAAGAAATAATTATAACATTAAAAATTATTATTATTTCCACCAATCATATAATCCAATGGTCATATAATAGTCAAAACATGATGGTCAATTTCAATTATTATAATATGGTTTTATTTATTATAACACAATTTACTATACCGTTTTAAGAAACAAAATATTATTCAAAATATTGGGTCGTTACAATATTCCCCCCTTTAGAAATTTCCTCCCCAAAATTTTAACTTGTAAACATAGAAGAGAAAATGTGTGGGTACTTCTTCCTCATAGTATCCTCTAATTATCTTGTGGAGTCTTCATATTTGTGGTTCCTCCACACCGCATTAATAATGTGGGTAGTATTATTTCATATAACCTTGTCTATAGGAACCAATATCTCCACCGAAAAATCCCCATAAGAGAGGTCGTGTTTTAGTCGTACAACCTCTGGATTTAGTACATGTGAAGGTTCAGGTATGTACTTCCTCAAGAGGGATACATGGAATACATCATGAACATGATCTAGATATAGAGGAAATGAAAGAAGATATGCCACTGCACCTATGTGATGAAGGATTCATAGGGGCCAATGTACCTAGGGCTGATATTCCCTTTCTTCTCAAAACTCGTGACTCTATTTCATGGAGAAATTCAAGGAAGAACTTATCACTAACATGAAACACCAAGTCCCTTTAATGTTTTTTGGCATATATTTTCTTCCTATTCTAGTAGTCTTAATGTGATTTTGGATAGAATGTAAATTTTTATATCATCTCTTGCACAGGATCAGGCCCCTGAAGCTTTCTCTCACCAGCACCATCCCATCAAGTAGGAGTTATACATCACTTCCCATATATAGCTTCACAGGGTTCCATTTGAATTCTATAATTGATGATTTTTTTGTAAGAGAACTCAACTAATGGGATATGTTGATCCCATCCACCTTTAAATTACATTGACCATGTTATCAGCATGTCATTGAGTGTGTGAATAGTTCTTTCAGATTGTCCATCAGTTTGGGGGTGGTAGATTATAATAAAATTCAATTCGGTACATATATCATATGGATGAAATCTCCATAATTTTGATGACAACCATTGATCATGATCATATACGATAGAAAGTGGAACTCCATAACATCCTACCACTTTCTTAATGTAAATAATGACAAGTTTATAAAGAGAAACGTTTTCCCAAATAAAGATAAAATGGGTAGTCTTGGTGAGATGGTCCACTATAACCTATATCAGATTGTTTCCTTTGAAAGTTCCTAGGAGACCATTGACAAAGTCCATAATGATATTTTCCCACATCCATGATGGTATAGGTAGTGGTTTTAATACCCCATTATGATGTTGTCACTCAACCTTCACTTGTTGACATACCGGGTACCTTGTATTATAGTTATAAATATCAATTTTCATAACATCACACCAATAATGATCACAAAGCTCCCTATTTTTTTATTATTTTAGAATTAAAATAAAATGTAGATTCACGAGCTTCATCCATCATATCCTTCATTACTTCTGTAATAGATGGAAAATATAGTCTTGTATGAAATTTTAGTACACCTTCTTAATAAATATTGAACTTAGAAAACATCCCATCCTTCACATTATCAAAATTCTTATATAATAATTGGTATTATTTTTGAACTTTCTTGATCTTCTCTAGTAATGATGGGTGATAATTCATTTGGGATAGGTTTGATGATGTCCCTTATATTACAATTCACATGTCCAATTTTACTAGATCTTTGATCAAGGTATCTCCTTAAATCCCCATCATTGACATAAAAATTGGGTCTTTTATACTTAATGCATCAATGAATTTTTTTACTCTTATAAGGTGATAATTCATTGAACAACCATAGTCTTTTATAAGATCCAACCATCTTTTTTTCCCATGATCTGTTTTTTTGTGTGAATATACACTTCAAACATTGATGGTCTGGGTATATATCACATTTTGCCCATAAATATAGTGCCTCCCGACCATCAGACAAAAACAACCTTTGCCATGTCAAGATTGTGTCTTATATTTATCTTCTCATGAGGATTCAATTATCTTGGTGCATAATCAATGACTTTTTCATTGTGGATGGGAACGCACCCAATCCCTTTCAGATATGAATTTCTAAAAATAACGAATCTTTCTCTGATTTATGGAAGAGTTAACATCAGTGAATTTACAAGTCTTATCTTCATCTTTTGGAAACATTCCTCAAACTCCATTATCTAGATGAACTTGTCCCCTTTTATAGTTAACTTGGTTAATGGATTATAAATTTATGAAAATTTGTTCATAAAAATCCTATAATATCTTGAAAAACCAAGGAAACTATGAATCTCAGTTACTGATGTAGGTTGAGGCCACTCCTCTACAACCTTTTTCATTATAGGGTAAACTGAGATTTCTTCATTGGTTATAATGTTCCCCAAGAAAGAAACTTGTTTTAATCAAAACTAACACTTACTAAACTTTCTAAAAATCCTCTCCTTCCATGGATTTTGAAAAGTATCCCTTATATGATCCTTATAATCCTCACTAATTTCAGAATATATCAGTATATCATCAATAAAAACTAAAACAAAATTATCAAGGTAGTACTTAAAGTCTATATTCATAAAATTCATAAAAATAGCAGGTGCATTAGTCAGTCCGAAGGGAATTACCCCAAACTCATAATGCCCATATCATGAACAGAAGGTGGGTTTTTTGAATATATTATTTCACTACCCATAATTGATGATTAACAGAATGAAGACCGTTCTTGGAGAAGAATTTAGCCCCATGAAGTTAGTCAAATAAGTCTTCAATTATTCGAATATGGTATTTTTTCTATACTATGATCTCATTTATTTCTCTATAAATAATGCATATCCCCATTGATGCATCATGCTTCTTCATAAAGAGAAATTGTACTCCCCAAGGAGACAAACTCAGTAGGATAGACCCCTTCTCCAAAATAAATACGAGTTATTTTTTTAATTCCTTCATCTCTACATTTAACATTAAATACTGAGGTTTTGAAATAGGCTTGGAACCAGGCATTAGTTTTTTGGATAACTCTACCTCTTTTTCTAGGGGAGGTCTTGGTAACACCTCAGTAAATATATCAAGGTATTCATGTACAATGGGGACATAATATATTTTTATACTGTCATTTCCTTCTTCATCATCACCGATCAAATCTTTAAATAATTTTATAGGTGGTGCTTCTAGAAAACACTCTAGTCAATACACCTCTCCTTGGAAGATAACTGTACATTTTCTGTTGAATGCTAATGAGATTTTCTTTCTTTTTAATTTTATCTTTTCACTATACATTGAGAGGCAGTCCATCCCTATTATAATGTAAAATACCAAAATGGGAATGAATTCATGAATTGTGAGAATATTATTCTCACTAAAGTAAATACTAGAGTTTATAAATAATTAATATTCTTGGATAATACCACTAGGAGTATTGACTGATAACTCTACTTTTATAAATTCAAGGGTTGATTATAAATTCATTGAAAACATGGAGGAAATAACGGAATGTGTAGTACAAGAATAAAAAATACTACCTTCTATCATTGAGATAACAACAAGATTACCTACCACCAAATCATTAGGAGCTTTATAATCTATTGTCATGATAGAAAAAGCACGAACATTCTCCCTTGGCCTTTTATATGGCTGATGGAGAATCCCCTCTACTTCCTTCAGATTTATTTAGTGATTGGAACTGTGTCCAAGCTATCCAGAAATAATTAATTGGACTTTAGGCAGGGCCTTCACTTTCTTCCCTTTTTCATTAGTGTTGGGGAGTTTAGGCTTCACCTCACTATGATAATTCGGAGTGATATGGTCATCTCATCCACACTTGTAACACATCCCGATCCCGAGCAGGTAGTTCCCTAAATGCTTCTTCCCACATTTATTACATGTGGGAAGTAGAACTTGCATTCCACATATTTTTTAATAAAATATCCTCCCCAATATTGTAACCATTGATCTCTTCTTTTCATTGGATTTATGGGACAACTGTGTCTCATCGAACACCAGTTCGACTTTCATAAAACTCCGCACGATCTCCTCATAGCTATCACAATCTCGATTGCCTAGATTATTCTGTATATGAGGTCGTAGCCCACAAAATAATATATCAACATTCCCATTAGGATCCATGACAAATATAGAAGTCTAACATGAATTTCTTTTTGATGTTAATCTCATAGCTTCCCAAAGATTCATTATCCTTCTACATAGGCTCAAGAAATTTCTTCTCTATTTTCATTATCATTAAATGAGGGAAATACTTATTGAAGAATATCCTTTAAATTCTTCCCACTTTATAGATTCCATATATTCTATTGGTCTCAGTTTTTTATTAGAACCCACCACTTATCATGCTCTACCTCTTTGAGTTAAATAGCTAGGGTGACTTTTTTTTTTCAGAACAATGAAGTACAAAAAATATAATTTTGATAGAGATGATCGATAGTTTCGCAATCAATCTGTCAGGAGATCCACGGAAGGATGGTGGTGGTTTAAACATGAAGAAATCAATATAAATTTATTCCCTTCATGTAAAAATATGTATCTCATCTTAATTCAAGTTATTTCCCATAACTTGAGTATGTTGGTTCATTATTCTCATGTAAGATTCAATTTCAGATTCCATCGGAGGGTCATCGGAATAGGGTCTGTTTATATCACCACTTTCACAGTTCCTCCTATTTCCATCCATTTTCTTGAAGAGTAAATCATTATTGAGAAAATTATTTCATTTTTGAATATTTTATCTATAATGGATTATTATGTCTTAAAACATCATGCATAAACATATCATTCTTTAAAGACAATTACATTTCTCTATAAATAATTCATAATTATTTATAAAAAGCATTTGATTAACCAAACATATCCCCTGAAAGTTTCAAACCAAGAGTAAAGTAAGGCAAATTATCATGCAACGGTTTCCATTCCAGTCATGATCAAAGGTGTGTTTTTGGATTTTAACCATAGATACGTATATGCCAAATCCACATACACTTTTTTGTATCCATATAGGGATTTATTTGTTTAGAAACCACTTACATAATATTTCAACAAAATACTAGAAAGTTTTCATATATTTAATCTTTCCTATAGGGTTAATCCTAAATTTTTCATATCATAATTTCCACAGAAAACTAAACTATCCATTGATACCAACTATGACATCCCGCCTTTTTTTACATAACCTTTCATTAAATTTTACAAAAAAAGGATCTTTAAAGTTTAGTGTCTTTGAAAAAGGTACATAATATATGAAAACATATAACATTATTCCAATCCAATTGATATGATTTTTCATGTGTTCATCCTATTTACAATTAATCTAACTCATAACCTGGGGACATAAATCAATGGAAAGGGTGAGAATAAGGCCCAATAAGGGAAAGTAGGGAAAATAATTTAGATGGGATCTTGATAGAATACAATAATAACATGATGAAATATGAGAAAAAGGCATGTAATGATAATAATCAAATGAATAAGATCCTAAAAATTTGGATACAACAATAATTTATACATTCAAAATCATATAAACAAGTTACATCCACATGGTGTCATGCAAGTTTCCAAGGTTATTCACCAAGGTATCGTAGAACTAGTCATCTATAGAGATTAATTTCATTTCCCAATTAATTTGAATTCTCTTATAGTGAACCCTTAATATGTATTTATTTTTATTTATCCAAATCAATCATTATCAAACATTTCATAAATAATCCAAATTAAATAAAAGTAAAGGGTTTCATATAAAAAAGGTGTTTTAAAAAGTGCTAAAAACACGATCATTATGTCATTTGTCACCCACAGAAATGGGTGTGGGTTTTATGTATGTAAAATCCAGAATAAAATAAATAATTTTTATGCCATTGTAAATACCCCTTGAAATGAAATAGGTTTGGTATTCACATAATGATAATAAAATAAATTATTGAGAAAAAGAGAGATATTTTGAGATGAAAATTCTATAGCATAAAGGTTATGAAACATGGTTTTATAAAACATTAAAAAGAGAGGCTACATAGGTAACCCATTAATAAAAGTATAATAATACATTATAGGGACTGAATGAAATTTATAAAAGAACATATTTTTGAAATATGGAATACATACAACATAAAAGAGAACATGAAAGGAAAAGGGGTGTTGGGAATTCCCTTAGCTTGAAGAGTATATTCTAAAATGCTAAGATCGAGACATTTAGGGTTTGATGTCACCTTTAGAGGAATCCTTGGTAGGTAATATTATCATAGATTTGAGGGAAATGATTTTGGAATGAAATAAATTTTTGGAATGTATTGTTTTTTATATTAAAGGAGAGGGAGGTTTTTATTAATTTATGAGGACACCTCATCAGCGGTACTTTCCTAATCATGATCATTCATATGGTATTTTTATAAGGCCCCAGCCTTAAACCTTACTTAATCTTGAGGTATTACAAGATTACACATTGAGGATCTTTTCAGGTTTAGAGTTTTTAGAGAATTATAACATAACTATTACATCTCAAAAGATTACAAAGTAGACACTTCTACTATGTTTCCATAAAAAAACTCTTAAAAAGAAACACGTTTAGTTCCATGTTTTATATAGCATTACATTCTCTTGATCCCATCCTTGACCTTATTCCACATTAAGTCTTGTGAAAAACATTTCAAAAAAACATGGGGTGAGCATAAAAAGCTCAGTAAGGTATACACAAAGAATAAAAACTGTTAGTTTTTCAAACATCAAGTAAACCATGTATACTTTATCAAAGTAATACCTTCACCTTCATGAAGTAGTAAAAAAAAACTTTTCACTGAATAAAATATCATTACATACCTTTTTGTAACCAATGTATTACCATAAAACCCATATAAAGAACACATAACATATATAAAGGTAACTTGGGACATAAACATACTTAAGTGGAATAACCATATGGTCGACTCCACACATATCACTTAATAGAATAGCCATACGGCCAATTTACATACATACTTAATGGAATAGCCATACGGCCAACTTCCATACCCAATGCATTGGAGGTTATAACGTAACCACCCGTCCTTGTATTCACAGCACCACTCGTCATATGGTTTATCACGTAACCACCCGTCAAATGTCCAAGTACCATTATAAAATCATAAGACATAAAACAAACATAATGGAAAGAAGACATTTCCACAATTTTATCACAATATATCAATCAAATATATTGACATAACAAATCCATTATAAAAAAAATTCAATACCAAAATACATAAAAGAGTATATTTATTTTAAAAACATTAAGGCTTGTTTAGGAAGCCAAAGACCAAATAATACTCGCGGCGGCGGAAAAGGTCGTTGTCACCGCGTACGTTAAAAGAAAAATTCCTTTTTGTCATTTTTTAAAACGCTTCTTAGAAAATTATTCCTTTTGTATTAAAGTAAAAGTCAAAGGGGTTAATACACCTTATAAAATAAAGTTTTGTATAAAAACGAAATATGCCTCAATGAAAGGAGATTGAGACGAAGTCCCTTACCTCGGGTCCGACTTGACTCGATCGTTCTTTAACGTCCTGAATAATAAACTTGAGTTAATTTATACTTGATTAAGAACCTTTTTAAAGTTAATTATTCCTTTTATATCACTTATTTCCATGTTATAAACATTATGTAACCATTTAAGTTAATAATGTTTGTTATGTCGATATTTGGTTCTTACGCCGAAAACAGACTTCTTACAATTACATGTTGTTCGTGTGGTCAAAGGTTATTTATATCCAGAATGAAATTCCTGATTTGGATAGCATATATATCATATATATCCAGAATATACATGTATTTATAATATTACAAAATCATTTAGAGGTAAGAAATGAAATGCACCGTTCATGGAGACGGTAAGCCATACGTACGTATGAACGCTACTTTCATTTCTTTGTCATATTAATGGAATTAAAACTAAATGAGAGGTATGTATATTTTAATTCCAGAATTATATTCATCATTTATATGTATCATTCATTATATATATCCATTATATACATGTACTTTTAATAGTACATTACATTTGGGGATAAGAAATGAAATGCACCGTTCATCGAGACGGTAAGCCGTATGTACGCATGAATGCTACTTTCATTTCTATCTCATACTTTAATGGAAAGAAATAATAATTATATAGAGGTATAATATAATTATAGTTTAACATAATATATAATAACATTAAATCCATCCTTTATACGACCCACGTATGGCATTAACGAATCACATCACTTTGAGGGGGCGGTAGTCTGCACTTCCTAAAATGAAGATATCGCGTATACCCATAATGGAAGCCATAATGGTAAGCCACAAATGAAAAATACAGAAGCTTAAGTAAAACATAAACATATTATATATCATATATAAATATAGTGACATCTTAAGGGACACCTTTGAAAGTGTTTTATGAGTGTTGAACAATCATCGTTTCGTGAGGCAGAAATTCGCCATCCACGGAAACAGTATGTTCTTTAACCATTAGATGTAGGTGTGTGTAAGTGTAGCTCTAATCCTTCTAATAAAAACATCCTAGTATATTTAGGATACTGGATTTGTTACAAAATAAAAGAATAAAATGATTTTAGGGGGTTGGAGAAGCAAAATATAACAAAAGGACTCAAAAGAAGACATTGCCATAAAATTGGGTAACTCCCCTTGGTTTGAGCTCAAAGGCTTCCTTGGGAAGACTTCAGCCCAATGTGAGGTTTCAAGAAGTAAGAGAGGGAATTGGAGAGACAGAATGGGCAGGGGTTGTCTGAGCCAAAGGCTTTGGGAGTGTGGGTAAGGAGGTAGAGGAGGAGGCCTTTTATAAGAGGAGAGGAGGGGAACTCCTGTAAAGTTACAAAATGTTACTTTATTTTCAAAAGCATTTCAGATTTTAAAGGTCCCATATTGATTTATTTCCAGTATAAGGTGATAAGGGATCTAAATACACTCAACCAATAGGCTTTGATCATGTGTGTGTCTTAGATATTACATTATCTTTCTATTTTATTTAAATCGTTAAATAATGAGGTCATCGCTGCATCATCATGATGTCATAAATAATTTAATTTATTGAATGTCAAAAAATTATAAACAAAATACTATTATGTAGGAACGATTTTTAGCTTTCCAATGACTATTTATAGTCAACAATCTGACTTGTATAACCCCATGTAAAAAATGTTTTAGTAAAACATCTCATGTGTGTGTCATTTTCACTTTAACATTAAATAAAAAGTAATTTATGTCATTTCCCAACCAAAGTGGCTCCATGGGGTCCCCAAGTTGACCCATGTCTTTTCTTGGTCGTCCATGACACATAAAATAAGGGTAGGACATGTGTCAAGGCATTTTCATTTTGTTATAATATCATTTTTGCCTTAAATTGCACTAATTACCTCTAATCGCGATTAAAATCTTAATAAGTTACTATTCACCAAAAAATTATTTTTATCTCATTGAACCACATTTTACTTCTTAATGACAACCATGTATGTCGGATTTTTGAAATTCATAACACAGAAGTTGTAAAATTTCATTTAAATGAAAAATCAGTTTTTATAAGTACCACTTAGTGGTTTCACTATTCATCAAAAATTGAAGTTTTTCAGAAAAATAACAAAAATTCACCCTAAGCTATATTTGATATTCCGAATTCAAAAATGAAGTCTATTTTAAAAAATTCAAAACATATAAGTCAAATTAATTAATTTAATAATTAATTCCCACTGTCATAACAAATAGCGTGTTTTTATGAAACAATAAGTATCAAAAGATTGACACTAGTTTAAGTCCGATTTCAAAGTGAAATTAATTCCAACAACCACTATTGGATTTAATGGTAAAAATATATTCAAATTTCACTTTAAAACCAATTCAAAAGATAATCTAATCATATAAATAAATTAGATTAAAAAGTGGTTTTGAATTAAAATACACCATTTTACACTATTCATTAAAAAATGATCTTTATCGGAAAAATACCAAAAATTTACACAAAGTAAAATTTGATGTCCCGATTCTAAAGAAGAGTTTTATTTGGTCCAAAAAAATTTATAAGAGTGATCAAAACTATATTTAATGACAGTTCGCCATCAAAAGGCGATAAGTGAACCTTTAGTGAAAATTAGGGTATACAAGCCTAAAATTGAATTCATTCCGTTTTTTAAGCCTTTATCTTTTATGTAAAAACATTTAAAAAATATAATCATATTTTAGTTATTTCTATCCATTCCCGCCAATACAACGGCTACATGATAACTACCATTTAAAATAATATTATTTTATTATTAGAGTGCAACGTAAGATTCCCAAGAAACTCGTTGTTGCGTGTTGGGTACGCCATCGAGCATAGCGTCCCCTTTAAATTCATATTAATATTTTATTAACAAATATGGATAAATATGAAAATGTCATATTCTTTATTTACCTGGGGTGTTACATCCTTCCCCCCTTTTGGGAATTGCATCCTCGCAATTTTTAAAATTGAGCATGGAAACATCCTTGAAAGTCCCACATCGGAACAAGAGTTGGTAAAACAATCACTTTAAAATAAAGAAAGATAAGTACAAAGGTCACCCGAGTTAACCCATACTAGGATTCCAAGTATGAAAACATGGACATGGAGGAGAAAACATAGGGTCAAGTTCTAATGGAGAGTGATAGAATACATGTTTAGGAGAAAGTTAACCACAAGAAAATCACAAAATTGTGATGGGTTAAGCATTATTCGATTCCCCAGTAGGAAAAGTTAATAGACAACATTTTTGTTTTAAGTTACTTTTTATTGAGGAATTTATTCATAAGGAAACATAATCACTTATCATGTTGACTTTCAACTTTTACTAGATTCCTTAATCAAACTCATATTTTTTTCCAAAAGACGAGTATTTAGGAAGACGTGTTCGCATTAAGAGTACTATAATCAATTTCTAGAGAATCACCTAATCCACAAAAGAGAACTATATACTTCCCATGTCATTAGACCAAAACCAAAACCAAAAAGGCTAGTACAAGATCAGATAATCCAGAAAAGGATAACCCTTTATAAAAAGAAAATCTAAACTTAATCTCCAAAATTTGTCCAACAAAACCCAAAGTTCAACAAGGACTATTCGATAATCAATTTGTCCATAAAATTCTTCAAAGTAAACCAAACTAAGATTGAAACCCAAATATTTGAAGGATTTAGTCACATAGTCTTCCAAGTTAAATCGTAACATTTATCTCCAAACAAACATCAGTTGCTCCTAAAGTCTCGCATTGAAAAGTAATTAACCTAATCACATATCCTCCATGATAGGTTAATCATTTTCATAAATAACCCAAAATCAACTTACTATTAATTCATAAAATCATATAACTAAAAAGAATCAGTCAAACAAACCAGGGACTTCACGTAGTCCAGTGGTAGGCGATAAATACCAGTTGCACTTTGGTTGAGGGTTTGATTCCCGCAGCTTTGTCTGACGCGACGGGTTGTCCCACGGTCTGCGTGTTGTCCTTTTTGAAAAACTATATTATTCTTTAATCTTTCCCCAAAAAGGGATAAAATCATAAAAAATAACCATAACATAATTTAACCTCAATTTTATCTCATGCCTTTCACTTCAATCATAACATATAGTAACCCATAATTACCTCAAAAGTAAGGATCATATAAACCCAAATGGTTCTTTATAACTATGTACACAAAAGAAAAGATAACTATTCCTTGAATAAAATTTTCTTAAATTAAACATCAGGGTTACACATAATATAAAAAGTCTTCTAATGTAACCCCATCATCAAAAGAGACTTAATACTCTTAAGAATTTCACCATAACTCTTGAAGCACTTATATGTTGACATCTTACTCATTCAACATTCTTCATGATCCATTAACCATTCCTTTCCAACTTATTCCGAAATACCTCTTTCCTACAAAAAAAATCATGAATCATATCCTAAGATTCCAAAATAGGAAAACAATAGTCATGAAATAATACATACCTTTGGTTGGTCATTGTCAGTTTTTTCATCCTCAATCGGAATGGCATTAGGTATTGGTAAACGAAAATTTGTACGCTCTTGGTGACCCCATTCACGAAACATCTTCATAGGACATGCGTTTTCATAATAAACATGCACACCACATTTAAAAAATTCAATTGATCCCTCAGAAAGAACTTCTTTCCCTTTCCTCGAGTCAACTGGATTCTTTCTTTTTCCAAGGTAGGTTCTTGCTTTATGACCTTCATTTCCACATCTATAGCATATTTCTGTCCCTTTGAAACATTTTACTAGGTGTTTCTTTCCACATCTTTGAAACATAGGTTTTTGAACACACTTACCTTTATGATTATTACCCGTACTTCCGTAGGGATTTGTTTCTCGCATATATGATGCCTTAGAGAAATCACCAAGGTTTAGGTGGTCAATCATGACTCTAGATAGTTGGTTGAGGATAATCACAAGAGTTCTCATTACAGCTCCCATATCATTCAGTTGCTTGCTCAAAAAACTGTCACAGTTTCCTTCACATCCACTGTTACTTTGGTGCCTGCTAGATCCAGCAATTTACTAAAACCAAAAAGGTCAGTGTGAATATATCAAAAAAACCATCATTTACTAATGAGGAAGATAAACACTAAGATATTATTACTCATTCACTTTATCTAAAACTAAGACTCTTTCTGAAATCCGAACCATTATGGTAATGTCACTTATGCTTAAAGAATACCCTAACCTCTAAAGTTATCTAAACCGACCTCTGATACCAACTATAAGGCCCCAGCCTTAAACCTTACTTAATCTTGAGTTTTTACAAGATTACACATTGAGGATATTTTCAGGTTTAGAGTTTTTAGATAATTAGAACATAACTATTACATCTCAAAAGATTACAAAGTAGACACTTCTACTAAGTTTCCATAAAAAAAACTCTTAAAAAGAAACATGTCTAGTTCCATGTTTTATATAGCATGACATTCCCTTGATCCCATCCTTGACCTTATTCCACATTATGTCCTATGAAAAACATTTCAAAAAAACATGGGGTGTGCATAAAAAGCTCAGTAAGGTATACACAAAGAATAAAAACTATTAGTTTTTCAAACATCAAGTAAACCATGTATACTTTATCAATGTAATACCTTCACCTTCATGAAGAAGTAAAAAAAATCTTCACTGAATAAAATATCATTACATACCTTTTTGTAACAAAAGGATTACCATAAGACCCATATAAATAACACATAACATATATAAAGGTAACTTGGGACATAAACATACTTAAGTGGAATAATCATACGGTCGACTCCACACATATCACTTAATGGAATAGCCATACGGCCAATTTCCATAAATACTTAATGGAATAGCCATACGGCCGACTTCCATACCCAATGCATTGGAGGTTATAACGTAACCACCCGTCCTGGTATTCACGGAACCACCCATCAAATGGTTTATCACGTAACCACCCGTCAAATGTCCAAGTACCATTATAAAATCATAATACATAAAACAAACATAATGGAAAGAAGACATTTCAACACTTTTATCACAATATATCACTCAAATATATTGACATAAAAAATCCATTATGAAAACCATTTTCAATACCAAAATACATAAAATAGTATATTTATTTTAAAAACATTACGGCTTATTGAGGAAGCCAAAGTCCAAATAATACTCGCGGCGGCGGAAAAGGTCGTTGTCACCGCGTACGTTAAAAGAAACATCCCTTTTTGTCGTTTTGTAAAAAGCTTCGTAGAAAATGATTCCTTTTGTATTAAAGTAAAAGTAAAAGGGGTTTATACACCGTATAAAATAAATTTGTGTATAAAAACGAAATATGCCTCAATGAAAGGAGATTGAGACGAAGTCCCTTAACTCGGGTCCGACTTGAATCGATCGTTCTTTAACGTCTTGAATAATAAACTTGAGTTAATTTCAACTTGATTAAGAACCTTTTTAAAGTTCATTATTCCTTTAATATAACTTATTTCCATGTTATAAACCTTATGTAACCATTTAAGTTAATAATGTTTGTTTTGTCGATATTTGGTTCTTAAGTCGAAAATGGACTTCTTGCAATTACATGTTGTTCGTGTGGTCAAAGGTTTTTTTATATCCAGAATGACATTCCTGATTTGGATAGCATATATATCATATATATCCAGCATATACATGTATTTATAATATTACATAATCATTTTTTGGTAAGAAATGAAATGCACCGTTCATGGAGACGGTAAGCCGTACGTACGCATGAACACTACTTTCATTTCTTTGTCATATTAATGAAATTAAAACTAAATGAGAGGTATGTATATTTTAATTCCAGAATTATATTCATCATTTAGATGTATCATTCATTATATATATCCATTATATACATGTACTTTTAATAGTACATTACATTTGCGGATAAGAAATGAAATGCACCATTCATGGAGACGGTAAGTCGTACGTACGCATGAACGCTACTTTCATTTCTATATCATACTTTAATGGAAAGAAATAATAATGATATAGAGGTATATTATAATTCCAGTTTAACATCATATATAATAACATTAAATTCATCATTTATACGTCCCATGTATGGCATTAATGAATCACATCACTTTGAGGGGGCGGTTGTCCGCACTTCCTAAAATGAAGATATCGCGTATACCCATAATGGAAGCCATAAAGGTAAGCCACAAATGAAAAATACAGAAGCTTAAGTAAATCATAAACATATTATATATCATATATAAATATAGTTACATCTTAATGGCCACCTTTGAAGGTGTTATATGAGTGATGAACAATCATCGTTTCGTGAGGCAGAAATTCGCCATCCACGAAAATAGTATGTTCTTTAACCATTAGATGTTGGTGTGTGTAAGTGTATCCCGAATCCTTATTATGACAACATCCTAGTATATTTCGGATACTGGATTTGTTACAAAAGAAAAGAATAAAAAGAGTTTAGGGGGTTGGAGAAGCAAAATAAAACAAAAGGACTCAAAAGAAGACATTACCTTAAAATCGGGTAACTCCCCATGGTTTGAGATCAAAGGCTTCCTTGGGAAGACTTCTGTCCAATGTAAGGCTTCAAGAAGTAAGATAGGGAATTGGAGAGACAAAATGGGCAGGGGTTGGCCGAGCCAAAGGCTTTGTTAGTGTGGGTAAGGAGGTAGAGGTGGGGGCTTTTTATAAGAGGAGAGGAGTGGCACTCTTGTAAAGTTACAAAATGTTACTTTATTTTCAAAAGTGTTTCGGATTTTAAAGGCCCCAAATTGATTTATTTCGAGTATAAGGTGATAATGGTTCGAAATCCACTCATCCAATAGGCTTTGGACATGTGTAGGTCTTATATATTACATTATCATTCCATTTTATTTAAATCGTTAAATGATGAGGTCATCGTTGCATCATCATGATGTCATAAATAATTTAATTTATTTAATGTCAAAAAATTATAAACAAAATCCTATGATGTAGGAAATAGTTTTAGCTTTCCAATGACTATTTATAGTCAAAAATCTTACTTGTATAACCCCATGTAAAAATTGTTTTAGTAAAACACTTCATGTGTGTGTCATTTTTACTTTAACATTAAATAAAAAGTTATTTATGTCATTTCCCAACCAAAGTGGCTCCATGGGGTCCCCAAGTTGACCCATGGCTTTTATTGGTCGGCCATGACACATCCAATAAGGGTAGGACATGTTTCAAGGTATTTTCATTTTAATGTAATATCATTTTTGCCTTAAATTGCACTAATTACCTCTAATCGCGATTAAAAACTTAATAAGTTACTATTCACCAAAAAATTATTTTTATCTCATTGAACAACATTTTACTTATTAATGACAACCGTTTATGTCAGATTCTTGAAATTCAAAACACAGAAGTGGTAAAATTTCATTTAAACGAAAAATCAGTTTTTATAAGTACCACTTAGTGGTTTCACTATTCATCAAAAATTGAAGTTTTTCAGAAAAATACCAAAAATTCACCCTAAGCTATATTTGATATTCCGAATTCAAAAATGAAGTCTATTTTAAAAAATTAATAACATATAAGTCAAATTAATTAATTTAATAATTAATTCCCGCTGTCATAACAAATAGCGTGTTTTTATGAAACAATAAGTATCAAAGGATTGACACTAGTTTAAGTCCGATTTCAAAGTGAAATTAATTCCAATGACCACTATTGGATTTAATGGTAATAATATATTCAAATTTCACTTTAAAACCAATTCAAAAGATAATATAATCATATAAATAAATTAGATTAAAAAGTGGTTTTGAATTAAAATACAACATTTTATACTATTCATTAAAAAATGAACTTTATCGGAAAAATACCAAAAATTTACACAAAGTAAAATTTGATGTCCCGATTCTAAAGAAGAGTTTTATTTGGTCGAAAATAATATATAAGAGTGATCAAAACTATATTTAATTACAGTTCGCAATCAAAAGGTGATAAGTGAACCTTTAGTGAAAATTAGGGTATAAAAGCCTAAAATTGAATTCTTTCCGTATTTTAAGTCTTTATCTTTTATTTAAAAACATTTACAAAACATATATAATCATATTTTAGTTATTTCTATCCCTTCCCGCCAATACAACGGCTACATGTTAACTACCATTTAAAATAATATTATTTTATTATTAGAGTGCAACGTATGATTCCCAAGAAACTCGTTGTTGCGTGTTGGGTACGTCATCGAGCATAGCGTCCCCTTTAAAGTCATATTAATATTTTATTCACAAATATGGATAAATATGAAAATGTCATATTCTTTATTTACCTGGGGTGTTACAATTTTCCCATGGTTTTGGACACATGGGACACCTTATATAATATCTTAATCCCCATGATTAAACCATAATTTTAAATTACATATTACATCATTCTGATGTCATAGAACACACTGAAAACCCTATAACATTATTTTTACTAATAACTGAAAAACAAAACATTTTTAAAAAATCTCATAAATTCACCTAAACCTAATATTGAAATTCTAAATTCAATAATGAACTCCATTTTATGAAAATAATTATAAAGAGTTTTTGAAATTATTATAGTACATAGCATGAGTTTTATTGATACCCATTTTCAATATTTGGTGGAAGAACTAGAAATTCTTCTATAAATAAATAAAAAAACTCCCATACAATAGGTTTATCCTTAATGGTGAGTTTATCTACAACCGTATGATATAGATAACCTTTTTATTGAAATTAAAACCAACAAGATCAAAACAATATCCACTGGAAGCTCATATTCATATATTCATTGATACGTTTTCATGGATTCATTAGGAATATGAAATATAAGCTTCCTTCCTCTGTAATTGATATATAATCCATATATTGAAATCTAATAAATTCCAAGAATAACAAATAATTAAACTAAAATAAGGATCCCAAGATTTTCAGGAAGCACTTTCCTATAAACTTCTACTAGAGAATAATTATAAACTTTTCATGAGACTATTGTACCAATAAGAGTATTCACAGATAACTCAACAACTCATTGCTAATGAAATTCAATAATACAATTAAAAAATTATTTATAAATAAAAATTTGGATGGATCCCAAATCAAATAAACAATGCGATGTTTTAGAGTTGATGATAAGTTTACCTTTCACCACTTCATTGTCATACTACACACCACCAGTAGTGATTAGTTGTGATTTTTTCCTTTCTCTTTGGCCTTAAGTGGTTACTGATATCGATCATCATCGATAACCCTTGTATTTGGGAATTTGATAATATACTATCCATTTTCCTTTCACTTGATGTATTGAAGTGTGGGAGGTTCATTTTTATATCATTTTGTTTATTCACATCATTATCTGTCTTTTGTCTATCACTTCGGTATTCAATTTCCCCATGAGCTACTTTCCCATACATAAAACATATACAACTCCACTTCAGACAATTTCTTATTTATTTCTTTCAAAAAATTGAGCATAAATGAAGGCTCATCATCCTTTCACTATGGATTTTATATTTCCCCTTTAATTCAATTTTCTCTTACAATAAAACCTATAAGATTAATGGGTAACTCCAATATACATCTCAACATTGAGACAAAATCAAAGAGTTTCCTCATAGATACTGAAGTCCATCATGGATAATTACCTTAATAGACATTGTTTTAAGGCACTGAAGAATCAATCAGCTTTACATTTAGTTAGATGACAATTATAGAAGTGCATCTTGCAACTCTTGTAATGTTTTATTTTTAGGCAATAACATGTTTATCATGCTTTTTTAAATATTAGGAAACTGTTTCTCCATATTCATTCGATGAATACTAGGAAAGTACTTGTTGAACAATATTATATGGAACTCATCCCATTATATGGATTTTATTTCACATTATTTTTTTTTAATATTGATGTGGTTCCACCATTGATCTGATCTAGTTCCAAATAATAAACTACCAAAATTACATCCTCATGTTCTTAAAATAATACGACTGATAATATCTTTTTAGATGTTCTGATCCATTGTACTACCACAACTTGATTGGATTTCCCAATGAAAGAATGTGGACACTGCCTCATTAAGGACTCAAAAAAATGTTTTTCCCTACATTCCCTGTATGGATGTTCTGTAAGATTTATAGCTTGAGAAAGTTGTGTGATCATAGAAAAATGGTTTTCATTACAGATCCCATTAAATTTGGTTTCTCAGAATGAAAATCATTGTATTTCGAATCATAGTCATCATGAATGGGGTTCTTTTGGGCTCCATTAATTGACTAAAAACAAAAATCATAGTGTGAGAAACACTAATCATAGTAGGAAAACCACATAATCAATGGAAGTAACGTTTAAAATTTCAATTCAGGACACCTTAGGTTATATCATAGGTTACTCTAGTCCATATCCAAAACTCTAGGAATAAATTTTATACATAGATTTATCATTATGGTTCACACTAGGGTTTTCTCATCATAGTTTCAAATGTATAACCAAACCTTTCTCTGATACCAACTATAATGGCTCATTATTTTCATAAATACATATAAAATCAAAATAGAATAAAAATTTTCATAACATAAAAAACCATGAAAAAATGTATAAGAGTTGTTTCTTTGAAAAAATCTAAATATAAACAACTGATTCATAAAATATATTCAAATTATCCAACATAATAATTCAATACTATAATTCATTTTGACACGTCTTAATTAATACCATTATTCATATCCTAGAGAAAATAGAAATAAGAAAGGGTGAGATCAGGATCACATTAAGGATAAACATGGGATTTATCAATCCTATCATAATCATAAGACATAAGAACACAAAAAAAATATTTTTTAAATATTAACCTATATTTCAAAGAACATTATATCATGATAGTGAATAAATAATATAAGTTAATAAATACTCTATGAACATATACCATGAGATAATAACATACTAAGTGGATTATAAAAATACACATAATCTTATAAAATCATTTCTATATTAGTCAAAGCCTATTTCCAACACCACCATAGTGGAAAAAGTCCTTTATTGATCAGATTTCACTCCCCATTCCAGCCCTATATTTCTAAAACAAGTTCACTCGTTATTCTAGTCCTATATATATCCTGAGCTATCAAACATTATCCAGTGAATTGGAGGGATGTATATGAACCAATGATCACATAATGAAACCCATAAATATGTGTTTCAAAAAAATATAATTCATTCATCATATCAGAACATATAATAATAATTGTGTTTCATAAAAATTATTCCATCATTACATAACTAATTTCAAAGAAATGGGTTTAATAAATATTATTATAACATAGAATTAAACTAACCACAAAATGAATATGGATAGTATCCTTAAAAAATATAACCAATAAATAATAAGTAAAATAAAATAATTTTATCATAAATGGAAAATAATTTTGAGAGATCACTTGAAAATAATTCTTGAGGAAAATATACTTTATTATTTTAAAAATATTTCCATTTCAAAAATTCCTAGAAACATCATAATAAATGTTATTCCTTGAAAATAAATATTTTCGCTTATAAGGGATGGTTCAAAGAATTAATTTTGTATGAGAGCATAAAAATCTGTTCATACTGTATATGTTCAAAAACATTCCGTTCATACATATATTACCCATCTATATAATGGTTTCACGAACATTATTACATTATACAATAACAATATTCGTACTTATTATATTATATATTATTCTTTTATTTCATCTTATCACCTGTTTTTTATAATATTTCATTATTACCCTTATCATGGGTGTTAACCGCTTTATTTTCCAATGCATGTTTTGTCTTATAAGTCTCATATCTTGTTCATAGGGCACTGTTACCTCATCTCAAGAAGGATATTAAGGTATTATATATCATATTTAATTTGTATATACAATTATATATTCATTCTTTAATGGTGCACATGGAAAATTAGTCACATTGCGTTGTGGGGATGGTACGTCGTAGTACACACAATCAATGTTATCATTCCCTTAATGGGGAACTGGTACGTTAGAGGATGGTATATTAATTTAAAATAATATTATAACATAATAATTATCATATATATATATATATATATATTATTTTCATTATTATACCCATCCATATAATGTGGTGATGAACAACAGATCACACCATGGTGTGGAGATGGTAAGTCATATATACACATGTGTGGTGCTTTTTTTTCATAGGATCGATAAAAGGTGGTATATTGTTGTTAAATAATCAAACTAATATCTTAGGATATAGGTTATACTAGATTAATTACTTTATAATAGAAATAACACATAAATATTAAGCAAAAGAAGGAATAATCTTCAATTATTTGGTAAAGATGATTAACTCTTCTTTGGATAACTTCTTTTAGATCCCCACCTAGAGACAATAGGGTTTTTATTTAGGGAATACTTGAACCCCTATATTCTATCTATGTAATTATAATAGATTAATTTGTAGGGGATGTTTGAGATTCTAGGATCAATGTTATGGGTAGAGATGAGGGATGAAGTGCACTTTTATAATTGAGGTGAGCAACATTTTTTAAAGCTTCTCAAAATATTAATTGATAATAAATTATGTCAAAATAAAAATACCTTAAACATACCATTAATTATAATATAAGATGATATAAGGATATAATATCATAAACCAATTTATTTTAGAAATTTTTCCATGTTATTTTAAATCTTATAATTTTTATTAAGCATAGTTACCTTATTTTAATTTTAAACAAGGTAACAGAAATCAATATTATGAGATGGTAATATTTTACTACTGTGATGTCAATTAGATAAAAAATTAATCTTTTATAATAGTTTATGATATATTTTTATTTTTTAAATATTTTTTATGATTATTAAATAATTTAATAATATAACATTTTGATAAAATACCATTTGTGTCAATTTTGAAACTATTCAATACATCGACTTTTACAGATATGAAGACAACAAATTATTATTCAAAAAAATATTTTATTATATCCCTATGAGGTAAAGTCAATATAAAATATTTGTTTATCACAGTATTTATCACAAATTATATATATTTTAAATTTTTTAGTAACATTTCATTGATACTTCCATTTGTGTTATGTAATTACTTAATATATGTATTTTATCACAGAAAATAAAAAATAAAATACTATGAAAAAGATAAATCATCTATATTTCATAATAATATTTATAGTATAATATATCTTTTTGTTTAAACCTATATTAATAATGACATGGTATTGAAAACCAAAATGTGACATTTTCATATTTTTATTAAATAAAATATTATAAATATCATAATCTAATATTAGAGGCCCAAAATGACAAAAATAAATTTTTATCATGGGAATAAGTTTACTAAATTAAAATTTAAAATAATTCATAACATAAAATTGACCCCGTGTGGACATATAATTGATATTTACGAAAAAGAGGGTTATATTTTGTGACTTTTTTATTTAATTATTAAATAAGTCATTTTCCTATAAAAGTTTCCATAAAATAACATAATTTTTATCCTTATGTGTTAATTATTGAATTATATTCATCAAATTATTTTTTAATTGGTTGGAGTCATTTAATAGTCTTTATCATTTCATTTTAACCTAAATTACCTAATTTACCCTTAAACGTGGTATCAAAATTTACCAAGGTAACAATTCATATTGGAAAAAGAGACCTATTAACAAAATATGAATATTCTTAATATAAACTTGGAAAATATTTTTAATGAAATAATACTCTGAAGTTTAAAGATTTAATTTAAAATAAAACTAGTAACACCCCATGAAAAATGGGGGTTTTAGTAAAAATACCCTTTTAAAACATTAAATTCTTTCTTAATAAATTCATGTATAAAATACTTTTTGAAAACCATAATTATATAATTATAAGTTAAAATTCAGTAATTAAAATTGAAAACCAATCCAAAAAATAATTTAACAATGTAAATACATTAAAATAAAATATATGTTTAAAAGAAAATCCAAATTTTAAGTATTCATTAAAAAATTAATGTTTTTTTTAAAAATAATTTTATGATAATCATAACATGAAGAGAAAAAGAATTTTATTTTTTCACATCTATTTTATAGATCTTATATAAATTAATATTCATTCATAAATAGAGGAAAATCTAATTTTTGGTGAAAATTTTTTTTAATAATAATGTGATTTTGATTAAATATGTGTGATTATTTTCTATGAACTTACAATTGAATTCATATTTAGTTAGAGAATTATTATTATTTCTGAAATTAGTTATTCATATTTATTACCCTAATTTAACAACTAGGTTATTTCTGTCATTTTATACTAATAGGGTGTTATGGTTCATTTAAACTAATCGTTGCATGCATTGCAAGCCTTCAAAAAATTAATTAAAAAAGGAATGTTTCATTTAAATATCTGCGCTTTACATATAGAAATAGAGTTATGTTTTTAGAGAAGTATATTTTATTGTAATATTATTATTATTTTTCTATTTTATTAAGTTATTTTTTGTATATACCTTATTTTATAAAATTACAGATATGTGTAAATAACTTCTTTTTGTGAAACCAGATCTATATTAGAAAATTTCATTTATAGTACTTGAAAATGTTTTTCTTAATTAGATATTATTATATTTGGTCTTCTATATTCTAATTTTTCTATTTTTATTCTCACTTTATTTTTTATAAAAATAAATTAGATTTTAAATATATTTCTAATAGTAATAAATATATTCATCCAACACCCAAAATGAAAAATAGAAGGATGTCTAATTGTCTTTATGGAAGTGTGAACTTTTCATTATATTTTTTCAAATCTAATTATTCATGAGAAGCATTTTTATAATTATCTAAATACAAAAATGTAATGAATGTTATATGCTAAAAATATATTCTCTCATTGGGAAATTAATTAGAACCAAATGATAGAAGATGGGGAAACACATGAAGGAAAGAGTTTAGATGAAGGAGGAATTAGAGATGGAGAGTAATCTGGAAATAAAATAATCTTTTATTTTTATCCAATTAATTTATTTCTAGTCATTCAGTATGTATTTTTCATATACAAATTTTAATAAAATTTTTTATATTTATAAATAAACTCTATTAGGGATACTAGTTTGAGATAAGTTAAATTCAATTACATTCTTGCTGATATTTTTATTATATTTTTTATATTCTTATTAGCCACTCACTTGTGTATTTTTATATTCATGTTCATTATTGATTTTTTATAGAAATAAATTAGAGAATAAATATAGTTATAGTAGTTTAAATACATGAATTCCTAACTAATTATTAAAACATTGATTGTGTAATAATTTGTTGGATTGAAATATATAATTTTTATTATGTTTTCCAAAATAAAATTTGTAATGATCATCATTCTTCCCCTAATCTACGTATCGACTATTGATGAATAGTGTTCCCAAAAAATATATTATCTCTATGGGAAAACTAATAAGTCAATGAGAGGAAATGGGGAAATACTCGTAGGTATCATGTAAGAGGGAAACAATTCTTGATAAAGAGAACATTCTCAATAAAGAAGGAAATTGTTTTTAATTAATAATTATATTTAAAATATTTCAAGATGTATTTTTTGAATACTAAACTCTCTATTATTATATATATATTTAACTAATATTAGTTAGGGGAACCATTTTGAGAAGAGTTGAATTCATCTACTCTTCTTATTGATGTTTTTAATAAATTTTCTTTTATTATCATAAGAATTAAAATTTATCATTTTTATTTTTTATTTATCTAATAATAAATAAATAAATATAAATTATAGAAGAAATATACTTTTGATAAAAATAATTTCATTGATAAATAATTAAATTGAAAAATCTATCAAGGATTAATTTAGTGCATGGAAGTCTGATATTCTGATTCTATATCCTTATTTTAAAATCTTCAATTGCATTATATTTATATTACACTAAATAACAATACACAAGGATATGTTTTCCCTTTTCCATAGAAATATAAACCAATGTGCTTAAATTTGAAAAATATTATGTTTTTCTTCTCTATATATGAATTATTATTTTCCATGATTTAGGAATTTCAAATTATCCTGTAGTGTGAGATAATAGATTTTTATAATGAAGAAACTATGAGTTGATTTAACTAAATTATTTTCAATCATTTTTTAGATTTCTGATAACATTTATGTAAGGATAAAAATATTTTATTAGCATATATAATTAGGTCCCTCTAAATCACCAGTAATTTAACCTTGTTATCAATATACACCTACTATTTATACATTTTCTTTACGAAGT
Source organism: Viscum album (assembly GCA_963277665.1). NCBI lineage: Eukaryota > Viridiplantae > Streptophyta > Magnoliopsida > Santalales > Viscaceae > Viscum > Viscum album. The sequence goes on from OY728166.1 coordinate 1,026,097,167, forward strand.
CACCATCAATTTATGCCTAATTTCACTCAAATAATCAAGTAATTTATTTTTTATTGTTAATATAATTTCATTATATTTCATGAAATTCAAGATAATATATTTATAATACTTGAGATCCCACTGTAACAGGTAATCACATTATACGTAGACTACTTCTCAAATAAGATTCAATTATTTTAACAGTATAACAGTAATAGTTCATGGATATATTTAAATATAAAATTTACAATGTTTAAAATTTTAATTTTATAAAATAGAAATCATTTTATATTTTATGAGGTTAAATTTATTTTAGGATGATATTTTGGTATTTTTAAGAAATAATTTATTTTTTAGTGAATAGTGAAAATACCACTTTTAGAAATAGCGTCACTTTTATAACATCATTATGTTATAAGAATGTATTTAATGTTAGTAAATATATTTTATAAAACATTTATATATTTACAAAGTAAAATAATTTATATAAAAAAACATGTTTGGTTTAGAAAACTATTTTTTACATTTAAAAAAATAATAGAAGCATTATTCTAATGAAAGAACCATTTTCCTTATTTTATTATTAACTAAATATAATAGTTTATTACTTTATGAATTTTTATTAATGTAAAATAATTATACATTATATATCTATAAACCAAAATATTTCATAATAATCAATTACATATATGACATTGGGGTAAAATCATTTTACTATATAAAAAACAATATTTCATGTAATCTTTTTTTGAATTTTTTTATAATTATATGAAAGTTAATTTTTACCATGTATAGATATTTAATTTTATAAGTATGAGTGAATATTTTTAATTATAATATTCAATATTAGGTAATAAATTTAATTTAATTTTTGTTTTAATGACTAGTTACCATGGAAATGTTTTTTCACCACAATAAGTGTCAAAAAGTGTTATACAAGGGTGGGGATGTCACATGGCAAATCAGGTCAATCTATAAATTGTAACTATATCAGTTGAGATTAGGACACAAAATCTTATCCTCATATTCAAGTGTCATATGATAATAAATAAGGTCATATGTTGTGATATTGGGGTACTATGATATCATATTAGAGTAAAAAATAATGGAAATAACCAATCATTATCAATAAAAGTAAATAAATTTATTTCTAAAGTAATAAATATAAATAGGGATATAATAATAAATTAAATACATTAAATCTTGAATATCCATTCCATACAAAGAACACTAATCACCCACTACACCAACAATACTCACAAGAGTAGATAAAATAACATAAATAAAAGTACAATTCTCTATTTTTTACACCGAGTCATACCATATTCCCAGTCTCCAAGACACTATTGAGCTATTCCAACAAAATAATAAGTATCAAATGAGTATGTCCACTTGATCAAGAATCCATGAGCATTATCCCTAACCATCATGAATTAATGATCAACATGAATGGAGACATATGTCATGCACATAAATTGAGGTCCACATATAGGTGGTGAGAAATAAATGTCAGTAGGCCACCCCCAATGGTGAACCTATAACCAACTACAATAAGTTGATGTTCTTTAAATGTGATCATCATAGTGAAAAAAACTGATAAAATAAATAACTAAATCCATTGTTTATCCTTGGGTCCAGAATTCTGATCCACCATACCTGCATTGTCTAGTGTCGGGATGTCCCTGGGCACATCTCTTTGATTAGTCATCCCATGTAACATATAGGCTTCATATCCATGGAACCCCCAACCAATCCATATCAATTCACTATTTATATATTACATGGTTCCTAGATGTGTTATTCTAGAATCAATCCCATGTATTATAAATGATATTTCTTATCATATATATGTATAACCAATCTATGAATTAGTAGCGATGGTTCCCAAAGCCATAGTCTGACACATAATTGTCCCACATGGATTTCTATTTTTAGGCTCTGTTAGATGTTATCTTTTGGTTCTTAGCTTTCTCTTGGTTTCTATAGGTTCTATGTTTAAAATTTTTGTTTCTCTTGTGTTATTGATCAAGGACCATATTTCAAAGGGTATTCTATGGTACTTGGACTCCACTATTTTCAATGTTATGGGGTTAGGTTGTGGTGTTTTTGAGTTGTTTTAGTGGCACTCCTAGTGGCACCACATGTGGGGTAAGTTGTTGAGGAGGTTTATTCCCATAAGTTGGATTAGTTTTGGGATTAGATGAGTAATTTGTTTTGGTAAATTTTCTTCTCTATCATTGGCCTATCATTACACCTTGTTTTTTACCTTGACCCCCTGAATTTGGAGGCAAAACAACACATTTTGGGTGTCCAGAACAGGCTGCACAGTTTGGCCACATGGTTTACTAAACCGTGCAGCCAAACAGTGCAAGGGTGTCCAGTTCATAAAAAATTTACTGAAATTCCTTGTTTCCCTTCTGTAAATAAACAAAATCTACTCCTCTCTTCTCCATTTTGTTCTGTACCTCCATGGACAACCTCCATGGTCTCTCACCCTCCCATGGAATTCATTTGATAAGGGGGATTTTATGAGGGAAACATCACAATCATGCAATTATATCATTATCTCTTTGATTTATTTCATTTAGGTAGTGTTTCATTCAACCGTTCATGAGTTATAAAATGTCAAAAAGTTAATGTTCATACCTAGGGTTTTACTTCTTTGATTTTCGATGAATTCTTATGGTCTAGGTCTCGATTTATCTTCCTTGTGGTGCAGGGGTGGTCCGGTTGAAGTTTCTCAACAATATTTGAGGGTTTCAACACAAAAGGTAGGTTTTTCCATGTGAAATTAATTATTGATTAGTTAAATATGTCGAGTGTGGTGAAAAAACCATTTTTGGTTGTATTAGAAAATCATTAAGTATTAATGTTACATTTTTGTTTGAAGTTGTGTATTTTTAAATGTAACTCATGTGATTTCATTTGCGGTAGTTTTATGAAAATTGAAAGTGACTTATTAGTTTTTGAAACATGATTCCAATTATAGTTTGGTAATTATAAAGTGTCATGTGTGCCTTAAAAGGATGTTTTTGAATGAGTTTAATGTGTAAAACCATTTTATACTCCCTGAAAGTGATTTATGAAAATGTGTGTTTCTCATGTGTATCTTTTGTGGTATTTTTAGAGGTGATTTTATATAACTTGACAGTGGTTTAATAAATATTTATAGTGATTAAAATTATATTTTTTATTAGTATTTGTGTGAATTTTTCTTTGAAAGATGGGTTTTAAATGGGTTTTCTATGAAAAACACAGTTATACCCATTGGGTTTATTTTATGAAAATTGAAAATGATTTGGTGAGTTAAAAAAAGTTGGAAAATGATGCACATGTACTATTTTGGAGATTGTATTCACATAAGATTCGGTTTTAAGGGATATTAGGTGATTTAATATTTCATTCATTTTTATAATATTTTATAATTTGCTAAATTGTTTTATCAAATGGAAGGAAAGGTGAAAAACATGTTTTCGTGCTATTTTGTGTGAGGGTGATATGAAAAATGAATTTGTTTATGAATTAAGTATTATTTGTTATGTGTGTGGGTTTTTATGTGGATTGTACTATCTTGGAAAGGTTTTATAAAAATATTAAAGGATTTTTTGAAGTGTTAATGGGATATGAAAAGTGTTGTAGGTTATTTTGGTGCGAGTATGATTTAAAAGTGAATCTGAATGGAAAAAGGGATTATGTGACTTGTGTGATTTAAATGTGGAATTTTTAGTGAATGTGTGACGTGGAAGTGGATTTTTCAAGTGAAAATTATATTGAATGTCTTGTTGAACTTGTGTGTGCACAAGAGGGAAACCTAGGTATGTTGGTGGGTGGACATGTACTTGTATGCTAGTGATCTCGGGGGGTTTGGCCTTAGTTTCACATAGAAAGAATTAATATGACAATAATAACTAAACTAAAATGATGATGATTCTCTTGGGAACCACTTGTTGATGGGTATGTTCTCTAATAGTGGATCATGCACAAAAATTGATATTTTGATGGTTACATTCATTGAGATACAAGATACCTGGGACCCACAATGAGCTAGTGCCTAGGGGTTATTTCCCATTTCTTATTCTCATTAGATACTTTATAATTACTATCAGTATATGGTATATATGTCTGGAAAATTCAGTATCCATGGTATTTTATTTAAAAGTTTTAATTCTTTAAAATATCCCACTTGAAAATTGTTTTTTCTTAAAGTTGCATCTTTTAGAAATTGTTACTAGCATTCTATGTTTATGAAAACATGCAATTTTTTCATCATTAAATTTTTATCACATGATATCTATTAGTGATGGTATCCTACTCGGCTTTTTCTCAAACAATACTTACAACTCTGGGTGTATGTAGACTTGGTTATATTTGTCGTAGGTTTGGGTATGGCTTTTGTGCCAATGGTTCGGGTTTTTAGCGGTCCTTCGTGACGAAGTGTTTGGAGAAATATTGAGGGTGGTGCCTCTTTCCTTGTGGATATTCGTGGGCTATAATTGTTTTGTTTTATTCATTTGTTATAGTATTTGGGAGTTGTTTTAAACTATGTAATTCAGTTCTGAATTTTGGTAAAAGATGGTTTGCCTTGAAAATTCCAGATTAGGTTTATTGGGTTATTTTGTTTTTGTATGTTTATAAACTCTAGTAAATCATTCCCAAAATTCATATTTTGATACACGGGAACCTATTCTAGCCCTTTGGGATTAGGAATGAAATTCGGGGCTTTCTACGGGATGGGTCGTGCTCTAGTTGTATGGTGACCAAATTCGGTTCATGAAAAAATGGTATCAGAGGAGGTTCGATCTCTTTGAGTTATGTTATATGGCGATGAGTTGGGATATTCTGGACCAAAAATTGTTGGGACATGGAAATTTGGTTATGGGTACTTTTCTTGGATAGAACGCCTCATGATGGGATTCATGTTTCCAGGGGATGTTAGGACTTATCTGGGTCCTCCGGTTTTCTTGGTTAGATGACGATTAAGGGAAATGAAAAGAGGGTTGGGTTAATGGTCATAGTGAGATCACAGGTTCTAGAAAGCCATGTGGAGCTGGGGATATGTCCATAGAACAATCTCTATTATGGTGAAGTGATTGGAGTATGTAATCAAACCATATGTCCATGTCACCCACCGAAGCTAGTTACCTCTCGCATTGTCTTGTGTCCTTTAGTTTTGGGATCTCGGAAGTTTTGTTTTTAATGAAAAATGACATGGTTTTATGAATTGTAAAGTTTTTATGAAATAGTTTTCTAATAAACTGGGAATGTTCTAATTTTTGAAATGGTGGAACTTTATTTTTAGAATTCTTTTCAAATGAAAAATGTTGTGTTTACACATCTTTTGAAAGTAGGAACTATGTTAAAGTTGGTTTTGAAAAAGTGTTCCAAATGAGGTTTTATAAACTATTTAATGGTGCTCAAATGAGATGATATTTTTTGAAATTGATGTGAATAACTTGAATGTGAGTTCTTAATTGAATTTTGGTGCCTTTATGATATGTTTTGAATGTTGTAAATTGGGATTTGGATTTTGTTTTTAGTGTTATAATGAAAAAAAGGAACTATTAGTCGACTGTTTTGGTTTAGAAAGCTGGAAATATTTTTTTGTTTTAACCATTGGTATTTTTGTGAGGGACCACATGCATGGGGTTATATGGGATGATGGATGGTTAATTAGATGGTTGGAAGAGTGTCCGGATGGATATGAGGATGGTGCCCGGTTTGGCATAAAAACATGCATGTGTGAGTCCCATGGGGTACCAATTGTGGATATGCTAACTGCTGAACTATTTATTATCAAAGAGATTATTTTAAAGGAAAACATTATATCTTGATGATTTTTTTGGGATGGTGTGTCTCATGTGTTTTTGGAAATTTTGATGTTGTGCGATGTTTTGATTCCAAAACCCTCTTGTCTGAATGTTGTTTTGGGTTTTTGTTTTGTCGGTAAGCTGGGTTGAAGGGATGGTTTGTGGTCTCTTCCAAGAAAAGATCGGGATGTGTTTTTGGTGGTTCCCCCCATGTGTTCGGTTCTAGTGTGTTGAAAATTTTGAGAAATGGACCACCTTCATTGTGTCCATTGGTTCTTTCGTTGGATAAGGTACACCCCCATTAAGGGTTAGTGAACAACTAAAGTGCATCCTAGGTTGTTTCGCTATTGGAAGACCCTCTAGTAGATCAATATTAGGAATATTATCTCGATCTTCTTAGAGCGAGTCTACACCTTTACATTTCTTGGTTTTTTGGATCCTCATGTAGCGGGATAGTTCTTGTGGAATGTTTAAAGAGACATTAGTTTCTTAAGTTACCTAATTCGTTGAAGTTGGAAGAATTTTGGGGTTGTTGGTGCTATATGTTCTATAAGAGGGCCTCTGAGTCATTCGTTTGTATCTTTGAAGAAGGGATTTATGTCAAACCTCTAGAGTATAAAATCATTTCATGAGAAGCTGTTATGTCCACTTCCTTGAATTGTGTGTTTTTTGGGGACATGGCATTATGTCCCTTTACTTGTATTGTCTCTATTAGTCATAATAGTCAAGCTCGGTAATGCCTTGTGATATTGTGTGCTCATTTGACTGTAAACATGATGGTTATGCAATAATCTGAGATTCTCTCTTATGTTGGGAGTATGTCTCCCTTGGAAAAACATCAAATCCCTTGTCTTGTTGGAAGGTGTTCATATGTTTCATTTCCATCTGTTGTTTCCCACCAGAAGAAATAATGCGTGATGTGTGTTCATCTTCTAATCCCTTATTTCAATGAAATTTTGGGTTTTGGTAATGTGAGTTTGGAATGTGTTATGTCTCGGTGAACCCATTTGGGACCAGGGTATAGTTTTCATGGAACTGAATGGAGAATTTCCATTCTGGGGGTTTCCAAAGCCTAACAACGATCTTGTAGATGCTTCAATCATTTTAGATCTAGCCATAGGTCTCAGGGTGAACCTTGAATGAATTCAGGAGAAATCCTAGGGACACATTGGTTTTTACGGTTGGGAGACCCACTACGAGTCTCATGTAGGATCTTTTAGAAAAGTCTAATGGAAGTCTACCCTTGTACCGGGGAGTCCATTCGGTCCTCCCATTGTTAGTGTCATGATTCTTTCATAGGAAAAAGATTTAAGTTATCCCTTATGGTGGGGATCCCATTTGGGTCTCCCCATTTCAGTAACACTGCATTGTCCCTGACCAAGGCTTGGTGGTAAGTAGTCTTTTTCAGAACTATCTAACTACCAACATCTATCTAGGGTAAATGTTGGGATTGGAGAGCACCCCACAATTTAGTTAAATAAAGATAAGTGTAACCATGTTCATTGTTGTAGCTCATTTGGGAAAAGTGATTGAGAATTATTAGGATAGTGTATGAAGATTTTTATTTTGGGATAAAGTTTGAATGTGCTTGATTTCTCTATGAATGTGGTGTATGTTTTTTATTGTGAGAATATTCCCTCCTTAATTAATCACTGGAGGTGTTTTAGCCTTTCAAGGGGAGGAAAAATGTAACAGCCCAAGATTTTATGAAAAATATTCTTTTTATTTTCACTAATGTCTTGTGTTGTACGCAACACAAAAAGGACCGTGCACAACATGCATCCTTGACTTGCCTTAAATTACACGCAATCGAAACCTTCCTCGATAACGTGTGTATTACGTAATACTGAGTTTCACGAAACAACGATATGCTATTAAAATTTTATTAAAACAAGCCATTATGAATAGTAATAACCACTTTTTAAAATTTTAGAAAATTTACCTCTCAAAATGGACTTCATTTTTGGATTCGGAGTATTGAATTTATCCTAAGGTGAAATTTTGGTACTTTTCGGATAACTTTCATATTCTGATGAATAGTGAAAATTACTAAATTATAATTAAAAACAACTTTTTTAATCAAAATAATTAATAGTGATAAATTATTAATCTGAGTTGTTTTAAAGTATATTTAGAATATATTTTTACAATTTAATACAATGTTGGTCATTGGATGTAATTTCACATTTAAACCAGATATAATCAAGTGTCAATCTTTTGATAGATATTGTTTCTTAAAAACACACTATTTGTTTTAACAGCGGGATTTAATTATAAAATTAATTAATGAAATTTCTATGTTATGAATTTGGTAAAATAGACTTTGTTTTTGAATTCGGAATATGAAATATAGCTTAGGATGAAATTTTGGCATTTTTCTGAAAACTTTCAATTTTTGATGAATAGTGAAACCACTAAGTGGTAGGTTAAAAACTGAATTTTGCATAAAACTTAATTTTACCGCTTCTGTGAATGGAATTTCGAAAATCCGACAGACACGGTTAATATCAAGGACTAAAATGTGGTTCAATGAGATGAAAATAATTTTTGGTGAATAGTAACTTTTTACTTTTTTTTACCACGATTAATAGTAAATAGGGTAACTAAGGGTAAATATGATATTACTATTACCCTAACACATGTCCTAATTCTATTGGATAAGTGTAATTCGACCAAAAACAACCTTATGAATATAATATGACCATTTAGGTCCACTTGGATTAGATTATGACATTTAATATTATTTTATTAAATGAATAGTTAAAATAGTTAAAATCAAAGTTTAATAACTAAAACATTTTTAATATGGGGTTATACATAAGATAAATTCTACTATAAATATTGTAACGCCCCGACCCCAGTTACCCAGAGTCGGTGCATTATTACATAACATTGGCACGATCACGAGAAAGATCAAGTCTCGAAAGACTGATTAGTTTAGTAGCCTTGGAATAACTAGATACATCCATAAATTTTTACATTACATCATAAAAAAACATCTTGTCTTCATATCCCCTCATACTATCCCTGCAGGTCATTCATAAATTACTTCTTCATAATCCTGGGAAAAATAAAACATTGAAATGGGTGAGCTCAGATGCTCAGTAAGGATAACATTATAGCAGAAGCTTTCATAAATAAGCATAAACACTTAAGGCAATTTATAACTAAAACAAAAGCCTTTTAAACTTGAACTTCAGCATAAAATGGCAAAGGTAAAATGAAATAATGCCATTTACTTACTCACATGGATATTCTACTAGTCGAATGATCACATGCAATATCAATAACCACTTTCATAATGATGGAATGCATAATGCTAAACTTTAATTTCTTTTCAAGGCATCGTCCCAAGACCTTGGGGCTAACTGTAACCGGAACCCAACCCGGAGTGCCTCTAATAACCGGACACCAACCCGGAGTGCCTCTAATAACCGGACACCAACCCGGAGTGCCTCTAATAACCGGAGACCAAACCGGAGGGCTTACTTTTACCAGTCCCTAACCTGGAGGGCTTACTTTTACCAGTCCCCAACCTGGAGGGCTTACTTTAACCAGTCCCCAACCTGGAACATACTTGTCCAACACATTCATATGAAGTAATGGTTGAAATATAACATAAACATTCTTATTGGAACTAACATACGAAATGTCAATACTTTACTCATAAACCATGAATGCTATAAAAATAACACATCCACAGTCAAACATAACTCATTAGATATAATATGGAAGATTTTATTGTATCACATTAACCTCAATCAAGAATAATGAAGGATGTTGACATAGATGAAAATAATCACCAAAACAATTTGAGAGAAATATCCCCCTTTTCTTGAAATCATTCAAAAGTCACAATATTTGTCAAGAATCCATTTAAAATTGATTTTTGAATCAAAGTGTCCCATACCACATTGAATCTTTTAAAAGGAGTTTTGATTTTAAAACTTTAATGTCCATATAAATAAATCTTTAAAACCATTTTTAAAACATGGACATTAATGAGCAAGATTTAGAAGAATAAGTCTTTAAAACATTTAAAAATGGTATTTTAGTTAGATAATCTAACCAAAAGAGACACTTGAATAAAAATAATTGAGGTAATCAAAACTTTGTAATATCATGAGAATAAAGGGATTCATGATATACTATGTCAAAGTACATTATATACACCACATAAAAGTGATTTGGTGTATATCAACAAAGAAGTCTCAATGAAATGTAAATTGAGATGAAATCTCTCATAAAGGCCGTATCCTTAGGTTAAGGATAAATCAACGACATAATTATGTGTGAAAAATATAAATACACTAAATATGATTGGATATTCAGTGTAAAACAATCAAAGGATATTCACACATATTCTTGTAAAGGCAACACCAACGAATTGGATGTTTAACTCAACAAATGGTGAATGAGTTAAAATTACTCTTATCAAATTCATATCAATGACTTGAGAATTAACAATGAGTGATTATGTGTATCAAACTTATATCCATAGGAAGGGGAGTGGAAATAATGATATAATCAAATGAATAGTGATTCCACACATAATCATGGAGTAATATAATCAATGAAATATGCGTAAATCCAAATGAGTGGGAATTGAAATCTCAAATTCCCTTACCGATTAGGTAACATACGAAACATACACCCATGAAAGAAGTATCATACCATGATGATGTAAATACCCATAAATTAAAGTATATTACACAATGAATACAATCATGGGCAGTACACATACACCACATGCAATAATTAATTGGTGATCAATGGAAATCTCACGAAATTAAAAGTGAGATATGAAACCCCTTACCACGTTATTCAACTGAGTCGTATGGCCAAAAGTTAATAACCACCAAATGATTTACAGAATAAAATTAATATAAATAGAATCATGAATATATATCAAATGGCAGTACACAATACACCACTTTCAATAATTTAGTGGCAAAAAATGGAAATCTCACGGAATTGAAAGTGAGATAAGAAAATCCCTTACCTTGTACTTTTTCCTTGGTCGATGGTAGGTTTACCTCCTGTATAATGGTGAAATAATTGTTATTGAAAAATACAAGAATCATTTACTTTAATATGATATCATATATGATCTTTTAACATTGATTTGTTAATAATATCTTAGAATTATCGTCATTTCGGGTGTTAACGGGTTCATTTTACTTTATATTCTTTGTTATGTGAGCCATATTCATTATTAATGGGATGTATATTATTCATATCCAGAATGATATCAAGTCCTTAGATACTATTTTTAAATAATCAAATGATAATTATACTTGAATGGATATGATGGACAATGAATCTCATCGCGTTCGTGGAGAGGGTAGTCCGTACATACACACGAGCGACAATATCATTCTTTTGATATTAAAATAATATATATTTGGATTTTATATCATATATACAGAATAATTATCATGTTATATTTATTATTTACATGAGTTACACATCATTATTATACCCATCCAAATAATAATATATTGAATAACAATTACACCACGACGTGGAGAAGGTAAGCCGTACGTACGCACGTATGGTGACATGTTATTCAAAGGATGGATAGAATACTGAATATGGTTGTACCATATTTATAATAACATCACAGTATATATATGATACTGGAGTTATTATTTTATAATGGTAATAACAAAGGAAGAAGAAGTGGATGAAGAAATGAACTTGGAGAAGGGTGGTGAAATCATTACCTCTTCTTCGGGTTCTTCCTTTTGATTTGATCAAAAGGGCTCTTTAGGTTGGCTTTCTGATCAAACTAAGGCCCCTAGGTTGTAGTGAGGGGAGTTGGGAGAGTATATGGGCAGTGTTTGGCCTAACCAAAAGGATTTTAGGGTGTGAAGAAATGAGAAGGAGGAGTGCCCTTTTATAAGAGGGGTGAGGGGCACCTTTGGAAAAGCTAGAAATATTAATTTATAATAAATTAATATTCGGTTTCCAATGGCTCCAAAGTTGACTATTAAACGTTTAAGGTGGGGATGGGTCGAAAACAACTCATCCAATAGAATTTAGACAGGTTTGGGTACTTATATTAACCTTATCTTTAAGTATTATTTCTAAGTTAATTAGTTTCACTTTTACAATGTCTCTTTGTATTTTTATATTATATGGTTATTAAACTTACCATATACATAAAAGCGACCCCAAGTGGTCCATTAATGATACACCTATCATGATATAAGTCTTTTGGCCGATCCTTAGATTTTTAGGAATTTAATATCAATTAATAATATAATATTTGTTTTAAAAACTCTTTTATGTCAATCTTGACACAATTCAATAGTTTATTTTTGTGAAACTCATAACAGATTGATTACTTCGAACAAAGTCAATTAAATCAATAATAATATATCATATTATCCTAGAAAATTATTTTAATTCATTAAAAGTTTCATATTATATTTATTTGGGTATTGTTAATATCAATTATTTTGATTTTTCACTATTATAGTAATTACTGCTTCATCATTGTGTCATAAATAAATTAAATTATTTAATGTCTAAAAATTATAAATAATATATCATTATGTAGGAAATAGTTTTACCTTTCTAAGGAATATTTATAATCTAAAATCTAACATATATAACCATCTGTAACAATTGTTTTGTTAAAAGATATATGCTTGTGTCATTTTTGTATTTATTTTAACTTAATTAAAATAAAGTGTCATTATCACTTACAAGTGGATCCATGGGGTCCCAAAATAGACCCAATGATTCCCATGGTCGACCATGTATCAACAAATAGGGTTAAGACTCGTTTTAGGGTAATTTAGTATTATTATAATATTATTTTTTAACCCTTATTTACCGGATTTACCCTTAACCATGGTAAATAAAATATTTACCGCAGTAATTATTCAAAATGTCTAAAAGTAAAAGTTACCTATTTACACAATTTTAACATCCTGATTCCAAATATGGAATCCATTTTCCTAAATTCAAAACACAGAAGTGGCAGAAATTAGTTTAAAATTAATTCCCGTTGTCAAAACAAAAAGCGTGTTTTTAAGAGATAATAACTATCAAAAGATTGACACTTGTTTATGTTCGGTTTAATTGTAAAATTATGTCCAATGACCAACATTATATTAAATTGTAAAAATATATTCTAAATATACTTTAAAACCACTCAAATTCAAAATTTATCACTATTAATTATTTTGATTAAAAAAGTTGTTTTTAATTAAAATTTAGTAATTTTCACTATTCATCAAAATATGAAAGTTATCCAAAAAGTACCAAAATTTCACCCTAGGCTAATTTCCATATTAGGAATCCAAAAATGAAGTCCATTTTGAGAGATAGAATTTATAAAATTTCAAAAAGTAGGTATTACTATTCATAACGGCTAGTTTGATTGGTTATGGTGTGTTAAAATCTCGAAGTTGTGTACAATGCACGCCATTGCATTATTCGAAAGGAAACATACCGAGGAAACTTGGGGTGTTACATTCTACCCTCCTTCAATAAATTGCGTCCTCTCAATTTTTAAAATTTTTCTTGGGAATATAATGGAAAGTCCCACATCGGAAAAAGAGCCAATAAAACTATCACTTTAAAAGAAAGAAAGAGAGGTATAAGGGTCATCCAAGATAACCCATACTAGGATTCCATGTTAGAAAACATGGATATGGATGATAAAATAAGTGTCAAGTTCTGATGGAGAGGGATAGAAATCATGATCAGGAGAAAGTTAACAATGAGAAAACCACAAACTTATGTTGGGACAAACGACCATTAGTCTCCTAGTAGGAAAGTAAACGGACAACATTTTTTTTTAAAGTTACATTACATAAGGAAGATGAATTAATTTATGATATTGACTAAGAACATTATGAGATATACTTACATTTTAAGTAAATTTTCATTCTTTAATAAATTTCCACCACTAACTCAATTTTTTTTAAACGATGAGTATTCAAGAAGACTTGGTCACACTGGAAGAGCTAGAATAAACTTCTATAGAATCACATGATCCATGCAGGATAAACCATATATTTACATTGTCTTTGAAGATTAATCAAAACCAAAATGGTTAGTGATTGATCTAATGATCCCCCAAAAGGACATTCATTGAGATAAATATGCACTAATCTTAATTTCTAAAATTAAACCAACAATACCCCAAAGTTAAATAGATACCATTCAATAACCAATTGTCCTTAAAATCCTTTAATATAATCCAAACTAATATTGAAATCCAAATCATAGAAGAATTTGATTATGTAGTCTCCCATGTTACATTGTATCTCCAAATGACATCAAATACTCTTAAAGTCACATACTTAAAAGTAATTAACATCATCACATATTCTCTGTTATAGATTAATAATTTCCATAAATAACCCAAATCACTATAAATCAACAATAAAAATGTAGATAAAAATCCACCATTTCTCTACAAATTAAACCCCATTGTATTCTATTTTCCTTGGGCATATAGTGTTTCCAACAAAGCGAACATCTTCCAAAATAACATTTATCACTTAATCACCAAATCATTTTCCTATACCAAGGGTTTTCATTTGATAAGACATAAGAACCCAAATCATCTTATTATTGATCAATAAAATCATTTAACAAAAAAAAATAGTCACATTAACCCGGGACTTCACGTAGTCCAGTGGTAGGCGATAAATCCCAATCGCACTTTGGTTGTGGGTTCGATTCCCACAGCTTTGTCCGACGCGACGGGTTGTCACACGGTCTACGTGTTGTCCTTTTTCAAAAACTATATTTTATAATATTACCAAAATGAGATAAATTCCTCAAAATAACATAATTTAATCACAAATGTTATATCATACTTTGAATTTTTATCCCAAATTATAATAACTTATAATTTTCTCTAACCCCAATGATCATATAAAACCAAATGGTTATTTATACCTATATCCACAAGAGAAGAGACAATTCTTCCTCAAATATCATTCTCACATGGCAAACTGCGGGGTTACAAATACAAGAGAAAATTATTCCAAAGTAAACCCATCAATAAAGAGCACTAACACTTTTAAACATTTCACCATCCATTTATTTCCACATAAGTTCTTCATCATATGTTCCTCGGGTTCCCACATTGCCTCTTCCATCTTATGATTTCTCCATAGATCTTTTACCAGACGAGTCATCCGGTTTCTCAACACTTGATCTTTGGTATGAAGAATTCTGATAGGCTCTCCACAATAAGATAGATCTGGTTCCAGTTATAATTCTTCATAGGTGAGTACATGTGTTGGGTCAGGCATGTATTTTGTCACTAGAGATATGTGGATCACAACATGAACTCTGGAGAGACTAGGCGGATTTTCCTTTTGGTAGAATGCGTTCATGTGTCACAATGGTACCTCAGGAATTTTTCCAAATCATCTACTTCCTTTACCCAAAAACTACTCATCCATTTTGGATTATATCGATGGAAGCATCGATGCATCATAAAAAAATAGGTATTTCTTATATATAATTTGGAGACATCGTCTTTAACATGTTTTTTTAGAAAAATTCTCACTGATTCATCTTCAAATATTTCAAAATAATGTTTTGGTAAATCAGTTTTCGTATATCCCAAAAGACATAAATATATAATTTGATACATATAGGCTGCTCGAAGGTCTCCCTCTTCTGCAGCATCTAGAAAATCATTTAGCGCATCGTAATTTTGAGATAAAGTGAATAATTTGAAAAGACCCTGATGGTACGTCCCACGCTTAGCGTGGTAAGAAAGTTGAGAGCGCAACATTATCCCACAGTCGGTACTTGATCCTTGAAAGAATCGTGCAATGCTAGAGGTATTGGATGTCTCATAAAGTTGTTTGCATGTAACTTGGACATTTGAAAAAGTTTCAACATCGTCTGCGCATGACTTCTGGATAATAATTGTAAGTAGTTCTTCAGGAAGAGAGAGAAGAGTTGTTCGGGATCTTGCTCCCTCCATGTTTCAACTAACAAAATAAAGTACAATTAGGGTTTTTGAATACTTATCTAATAGGAATAAAAAAAGACATAATAAGATAATCTTGTAATTGAACAATATATCCTAACTTGGGGTACCCTATGTTAAAATCTACATTATCCACTATCTATTTGCCGACATATATTCTTAGGGGCATTTTTTGTATTCCCTTAATAATGGTTTATACTAATGTTGTGAATTTACCAAAGCATATCCCCCGGGAGTGTCGTAACCAAGAGTGCAGCAAGGCCCGTTGTCCTGTACCAGTTCCCGTTCGAGTCTAGCTCAAAGCGGTGTTTTTGGGTTTTATCCCTAGGTACATCTGTGTCAGAGCCACCTCTACCTGCTCGTATCCAGATAGGGATGTATTGCTTGGAAAATTCACAAAATCATTACAATACCAAAATTCTAGGAAGTTCTTCTATACTAATCCTCAAAGTTCATCTTAGGTCTACGTTCTCTAATCAGAGTTTATCTAAATCTAGCTTCCAAGGTTTGTACTAAACTTCCTCTGATACCAACTGTAACACCCCGACCCCAGTTACCCAGAGTCAGTGCATTATTACATAACATTGGCACGATCACGAGAAAGATCAAGTCTCGAAAGACCGATTAGTTTAGTAGCCTTGGAATAACTAGATACATCCATAATTTTTTACATTACATCATAAAAAAACATCTTGTCTTCATATCCCCTCATACTATCCCTGCAGGTCATTCATAAATTACTTCTTCATAATCCTGGGAAAAATAAAACATTGAAAGGGGTGAGCTCAGATGCTCAGTAAGGATAACATTATAGCAGAAGCTTTCATAAATAAGCATAAACACTTAAGGCAATTTATAACTAAAACAAAAGCCTTTTAAACTTGAACTTCAGCATAAAATGGCAAAGGTAAAATGAAATAATGCAATTTACTTACTCACATGGATATTCTACTAGTCTAATGATCACATGAAATATCAATAACCACTTTCATAATGATGGAATGAATAATGCTAAACTTTAATTTCTTTTCAAGGCCTCGTCCCAAGACCTTGGGGCTAACTGTAATCGGAACCAACCCGGAGTGCCTCTAATAACCGGACAACAACCCGGAGTGCCTCTAATAACCGGACACCAACCCGGAGTGCCTCTAATAACCGGAGACCAAACCAGAGGGCTTACTTTTACCAGTCCCTAACCTGGAGGGCTTACTTTTACCAGTCCCCAACCTGGAGGGCTTACTTTAACCAGTCCCCAACCTAGAACATACTTGTCCAACACATTCATATGAAGTAAAGGTTGAAATATAACATAAACATTCTTATTGTAACTAACATACGAAATGTCAATACTTTACTCATAAACCATGAATGCTATAAAAATAACACATCCACAGTCAAACATAACTCATTAGATATAATATGGAAGATTGTATTGTATCACATTAACCTCAATCAAGAATAATGAAGGATGTTGACATAGATGAAAATAATCATCAAAACAATTTGAGAGAAATATCCCCCTTTTCTTGAAATCATTCAAAAGTCACAATATTTGTCAAGAATCCATTTAAAATAGATTTTTGAATCAAAGTGTCCCATACCACTTTGAAACTTTTAAAAGGAGTTTTGATTTTAAAACTTTAATGTCCATATAAATAAATCCTTAAAACCATTTTTAAAACATGGACATTAATGAGCAAGATTTAGAAGAATAAGTCTTTAAAACATTTAAAAATGGTATTTTAGTTACAGGTTCTAACCAAAAGAGACACTTGAATACAAATAATTGAGGTAATCAAAACTTTGTAATATCATGAGAATAAAGGGATTCATGATATACTATGTCAAAGTACATTATATACACCACATAAAAGTGATTTGGTGTATATCAACAAAGAAGTCTCAATGGAATGTAAATTGAGATGAAATCTCTCATAAAGGCCGTATCCTTAGGTTAAGGATAAATCAATGACATAATTATGTGTGAAAAATATAAATACACTAAATATGATTGGATATTCAGTGTAAAACAATCAATGGATATTCACACATATTCTTGTAAAAGCAACACCAACGAATTGGATGTTTAACTCAACAAATGGTGAATGAGTTAAAATTACTCTTATCAAATTCATATCAATGACTTGAGAATTACCAATGAGTGATTATGTGTATCAAACTTATATCCACAGGAAGGGGAGTGGAAATTATGATATAATCAAATGAATAGTGATTCCACACATAATCATGGAGTAATATAATCAATGAAATATGCGTAAAGCCAAATGAGTGGGAATTGAAATCTCAAATTCCCTTACCGATTAGGTAACATATGAAACATACACCCATGAAAGATGTATCATACCATGATGATGTAAATACCCATAAATTAAAGTATATTACACAATAAATACAATCATGGGCAGTACACATACACCATATGCAATAATTAATTGGTGATCAATGGAAATCTCACGAAATTAAAAGTGAGATAAGAAACCCCTTACCACGTTAATCAACTGAGTCGTATGGCCAAAAGTTAATAACCACCAAATGATTTACAGAATAACATTAATATAAATATAATCATGAATATATATCAAATGTCAGTACACAATACACCACTTTCAATAATTTAGTGGCGAAAAATGGAAATCTCACAGAATTGAAAGTGAGATAAGAAAATCCCTTACCTTGTACTTTTTCCTTGGTCGATGGTAGGTTTACCTCCTGTATAATGGTGAAATAATTGTTATTTAATAATAAAAGAATCATTTACTTTAATATGATATCATATATGATCTTTTAACATTGATTTGTTAATAATATCTTAGAATTATCGTCATTTCGGGTGTTAACGGGTTCATTTTACTTTATATTCTTTGTTATGTGAGCCATATTCGTTATTAATGGGATGTATATTATTCATATCCAGAATTATATCAAGTCCTTAGATACTATTTTTAAATCATCAAATGATAATTATACTTGAATGGATATGATGGACAATGAATCTCATCGCGTTCGTGGAGACGGTAGTCCGTACATACGCACGAGCGACAATATCATTCTTTTGATATTAAAATAATATATAATTGGATTTTATATCATATATACAGAATCATTATCATGTTATATTTATTATTTAAATGAGTTACACATCATTATTATACCCAGCCAAATAATAATATATTGAATAACAATTACACAACGACGTGGAGACGGTAAGCCGTACGTACGCACGTATGGTGACATGTTATTCAAAGGATGTATAGAATACTGAATATGGTTGTACCATATTTATAATAACATCACAGTATATATATGATACTGGAGTTATTATTTTATAATGGTAATAACAAAGGAAGAAGAAGTGGAAGAAGAAATGAACTTGGAGAAGGGTGGTGAAATCATTACCTCTTCTTCGGGTTCTTCCTTTTGATTTGATCAAAAGGGCTCTTTAGGTTGGCTTTCTGATCAAACTAAGGCCCCTAGGTTGTAGTTAGGGGAGTTGGGAGAGTATTTGGGCAGAGTTTGGCCGAACCAAAAGGCTTTTAGGGTGTGAATAAATGAGAAGGAGGAGTGCCCTTTTATAAGAGGGGTGAGGGGCACCTTAGAAAATCTAGAAATATTAATTTATAATAAATTCATATTCGGTTTCCAATAGCTCCAAAGTTGACTATTCGACGTTTAAGGTGGGGATGGGTCGAAAACAACTCATCCAATAGAATTTAGACATGTTTGGGTACTTATATTAACCTTATCTTTAAGTATTAACTCTATGTTAATTAGTTTCACTTTTACAATGTCTCATTGTATTTTTATATTATATGGTTATTAAACTTACCATATACATACAAGAGACCCTCAATTGGTCCATTAATGATACACCTATCATGATATATGTCTTTTGGACGAACCTTATATTTTTAGAAATTTAATATCAATTAATAATATAATATTTGTTTTAAAAACTCTTTTATGTCAATTTTGACACTATTCAATAGTTGATTTTTGTGAAACTCATAACAGATTGCTTGCTTCGAAAAAAGTCAATTAAATCAATAATAATATATCATATTATCCTAGAAAATTATTTTAATTCATTAAAAGTTTCATATTATATTTATTTGGGTATTATTAATATCAATTATTTTGATTTTTCACTATTATAGTAATTACTGCATCATCATTGTGTCATAAATAAATTAAATTATTTAATGGATAAAAATTATAAATAATATATCATTATGTAGGAAATATTTTTATCTTTCTAAGGAATATTTATAATCTAAAATCTAACATATATAACCCTCTGTAACAATTTTTTTGTTAAAGGATATATGCTTGTGTCATTTTTATATTTATTTTAACTTAATTAAAATAAAGTGTCATTATCACTTACAAGTGGATCCATGGGGTCCCCAAATAGACCCAAAGATTCCCATGGTCGACCATGTATCAACCAATAGGGTTAAGACACGTTTTAGGGTAATTTAGTATTATTATAATATTATTTTTTAACCTTTATTTACCGGATTTACCCTTAACCATGGTAAATAAAATATTTACCGCAGTAATTATTCAAAATGTCTAAAAATAAAAGTTACCTATTTACAAAATTTGAACATCCTGATTACAAATATGGAATCCATTTTCCTAAATTCAAAACCCAGAAGTGGCAGAAATTAATTTAAAATTAATTCCCGCTGTCAAAACAAAAAGCGTGTTTTTAAGAGATAATAACTATCAAAAGATTGACACTTGTTTATGTTCGTTTTAATTGTAAAATTATGTCCAATGACCAACATTATATTAAATGGTAAAAATATATTATAAATATACTTTAAAACCACTCAAATTCAAAATTTATCACTATTAATTATTTTGATTAAAAAAGTTGTTTTTAATTAAAATTTAGTAATTTTCACTATTCATCAAAATATGAAAGTTATCCAAAAAGTACCAAAATTTTACCCTAGGATAATTTCGATATTACGAATCCAAAAATGAAGTCCATTTTGAGAGATAGAATTTATAAAATTTCAAAAAGTAGGTATTACTATTCATAACGGCTAGTTTGATTGGTTATGGTGTGTTAAAATCTCGAAGTTGTGTACAATGCACGCCATTGCATTATTCGAAAGGAAACATAACGAGGAAACATGGGGTGTTACAAATATTCATTAGAATTATAAAAACATTTCCTACATAATGATATTTTATTTATAATTTTTAGACTTTAAATGAATTACTTTATTTATGACACAACGATGATGCAGTAATTACCCTTTTAAGGAAATATTAACATAATTGATGTTATAAATGATCAAATGAATGTAATTTGAGACTTTTATGAATTACAATAATTTTCTAGGTTACTATGATATATTAGTGTTGATTTAATCAACTTGGTTCGAACATATAATTCTGTTATGACTTTCACAAAAATCATATATCAAATAGTGTCAAAATTGACACAAAATAGTTTTAAATCAAATATTATATTATTAATTGTTATTTTATTCCTAAAAATCTGAGGTTCGGCCAAATGACTTAGATAAGGATATATATATTAATAATAAACAATTTGGGGTTCGTTTGGCATGTTATAGTAAGTGTATTAACCATATAGTGAAAGAAAACAAAAAGACACGGTAAAAGTTAAATTATTTAACTTAGAGTTAAATCTAATTGATAAGGTTAAAATAATATCCTAAACTTGTCTAAATCCTATTGGATGATAGGATTTAGACCCATACCCACTTTAGCTTCGAAATAAGACCCTTTGGAACAATTATAAACCGATTTTGACTTTAATATAAAATAATATTTTGAGATATTCCTAAGGTGCCCCTCTCCTCCCTTATAAAAGGGTACCACCTCCCCCTCCTCCTCACACCAATTTGAGCACTCAAGCTCGAAAAAACCCTGAACAAATCCCTTCTCCACTTTCCTAGAATAATCCTAGAGGTCCTGGTCTTCTTCAAAGACCAATCTTAGTTCCCTAAGTGAAGGATTCAAAGAGGCGTTTCAAAGAAGAGGTAATATCCATTACCGATCTTTTCAATTTCTTTCTTCTTCAACTTCTTCTTCTTTAGTTGTTTCATGATAAATTAATAACATCAGTATTTATTATAAACTGATATGTTATTATAAATATGAAAAAACTATAATTAACCTTCTATCCATCCTACGGAAAAAGGAAATCACCGCGCGTGCGTACGTACGGAATACCGTCTCCACGCCGTGGTGTAATCTATTTTCCGCCACCACCTTAATTGGATGCGTATAATGGTGTAAAGAATAAAATATACATAGTTATTGCAACAACATATTGATTCTGATATATTGTATAATCCACTCCAATTCAATTCAATATTTATGGAAATGATATCATCGCTCGTGCGTACGTACGGACTACCGTCTCCACGACATGATGAGATTCATTCTCCATGTTAACCATTTAAGAATGATTATAAAGTATATATAAGAAATAATAATGAAATATATGACATTATAAAGCTACTGGATTTATGTATATATATATATATGTATGTCATCTGCTTACTTCCATTCAAGACAATAAGGAAAGGAAAACAACGTTCATGCGTACGTACGGACTACCGTCTCCATGAACGGCATTTTTCATTTCATTTATCTATCTATTATATATATATATTCTGAATATATATGATATATAAAACATATTTTATATTCTGGAAGTAAGTAAATCATGATATAAGTAATAATAATTTCAAGAACAACAAGTCAAAACACCTACGATAAATGAAACGATTTTACCCAAAACGCTTCTTTAACATGGAATTTACAAAAGAACGGGTAATATAATGTCACAAGTGAACCATATATGATATCATAACAATGAATATTATTCTGTAATAAGTCAATGACATTATTTAAATCATTATACAGGAGGTTCGGACACATACGAAGCAAATCGGACCTAAGGTAAGGGAAATATCACAATCTCATTTTTATCCGAGATTGTTTATTCGTAAGTATTTACTGGGGTGTATTTTATCATCCACATCCATGTTTCATCAATATGTAATATTATTTCTATCCACCTACAATTTTTTAAATCCAATTTTACCCTTCGGTGAGTTTTTAGTAAAAGATATGAAAGGAATATTTTGTCGTTTTTCGTACGAGGTACTTTTTGACTTTTCCGACAAAAGTACGAAGAATGTTTTTTTAACTTATATGGAATGAATGGATTTTTAAGAAACTTCCTTTACATGTTTTAAAGTTTATTTTTAATCAACTTATTTTATTTTAAAGTCGTATGAGATGTCATGAAAGGAAAAATGTTTTTGAAGTAGAAATGATATTTTCCTCAATAATGGAGTTCAAGTATTTTATCAAAATTATTTTCCTTCTACGATAATAAAAGGGTTCTGTTTTTATCCCTATTATTACATTGGTTTGATTATGTTGTGATGGAAATATTTTTATGAATTCCTTTATCTTATATGAATTGTTTTATGATGTCATGTTGTTTAAGAATCCCATTTTTATTACATGGGTTATGCGATAATGTATGATTTATGATTATGTGGAACACATAAGAAAGGATTCATTATAAGATGGGTGGGACCTATATCTCCCTCCAATGCATTGGGTAAAGATTTTATATCTCATGAGATAGACAGGGCTGGAACGGTAGGTTATACCGGTTCAGTGAAACAGGACTGAAACGAGGGGTACTCGATTCAGAAAGGGACTTTGTCCACTAAGATAGTCTTGGCAATGAGTCTTGACTAACAAGAAATGATTCTCTATGATTATGTGTGAATGCCACAAAGTTCCATGTTTTAAGTTATGATTATTGTGATTACATTTCACTGCCATGATTTATCCCATGTTATGAAATTATGCTCTCTTTTGCAGGTTAAGATTTCTAAAATGTTATGTTCTTATGAATACGATGTGATTGATATTTCTTTTGTTTACCCTTACTGAGCATTTGAGCTCATCCTTTTATGTTTTCTTTTCCCTAGGATATAAAGAAAGGTTTTAGGTAAAAAAAAGGAAGATCTTTATAGGAGATGTTGAAGATCTTTCACCATGATTAGAAGATTACGTTCCGAGTTTCCAAAGACACTAAACTATTACGATCCTTGTGTGTGTGTTTTTGTTATGTACTAAGTATTCCGCAAATGTAATGTACTGTCAATGTACGTCAAGCTTCGAGTCTCTACAGTTGGTATCAGAGGAAAGGTTTAGTAAACCTTTGGAAACTAGGATGCGAAAACGTTAGTCAGATCCCTAGAGATATTTCTACGGTATGTCTAGGGATGTCCCTAAGGTTAAGTATACGTATATGTTATAGTACTAGAACTACTCTAACGATCATAGAATTAAACCTAATACGTTAGATATTGAAGGTACTCCCCCTTTATTATGTTGTTTTCCCTAGCATGATTTTTGCCTCTCACACTATTCTTTTTGGGTTTTAGACGATGGCTGGAACCTGAAAGAACCGTGTTGATCAATGCAATGGACAATGCAATGAATGTCCTCCTGAACAAACAAATGTTATGGGAGATGGAGTGAAAAATCTTATTTCTATACTTACACAAGCTATGAATCATTCTGGACTTCCAAATGAGCAGAGAAGGGAACAATATTCTATTGAGTCCTTCATGAGGCAACATCCACCTTCTTTCAGTGGGTCTTCTGATCCACTTGTTGCTGAACAATGGATCAGTACCACTGAAAAGATATTTTCAGTTCTTCAATGTTCTGAACATGATAAAGTCATCTTAGCAGTATATCGTTTGGAAGGTGAAGCTGATCAATGGTGGAATCTTATCAAGAATACAAGGCAAAGAGATGAAATTGAGTCCATGGAATGGGACGAGTTCAAGAACTTATTTTTCAGTAAGTACTTCCCTCAAATTCTTCGAACAAAGATGGAGAAGGAGTTTCTTGAACTAAATCAAAAGGATGATGAATCTGTTGGTATATACGAAGCGAATTTTACAAAACTTGCAAGGTATGCATCTGACATTATCATCCAACCTGAAAGTAAAGTTGATCGATTTTTCAGTGGCTTAAAACCAAGTCTTCGAAGGGAATTAGCTATAAGAGACTTCAGTAGCTATGAAGAAATTGTGCGTTGTGCTATCAGGGTAGAAATGGAGGTTGGTGTTACATATTCATCTCATGGTTTTGACAAGAAACGAAAGATGGAGTTCAAGGAGAAATCTCAGAATAATGGTGAAAAGAAGATGAATGTTTCCTTATGCACAAACTGTGGAAAGAAGCATGGTGGAGATTGTCTTAAAGGGACTAGAAAATGTTTTAAGTGTGGAAAAGAAGGTCATCGAGTAGCTGAGTGTCGAAGTAATGGAAAAAGGGTTTCTAATGATGTGAATAAAGAAAACACTGCAGAGAACGCACCACCAACACTTCAATGCTTCAAGTGCAAGGAAATGGGGCATTATGCTAATAAATGCCCTAATCCAAGGGTTAGTGATGATCAACATGAGCAACCACTGAAGGAAAAGGTCAAAGGGAAGTCACATGCGATCACTATTGGAAATGTTGAATATGACAACGATGTGGTGGAATGATTAATTGTTTATGTAATGGGATTCCAAAATAATGTTGTATCATTGAGTATTGCAATATTTATTGATGTGGTATTCAAAGTGATTGAGATATTTTTTTGGAAATAAGATGATATGCGCATAATGAAGGGAAAACGAGAAAATGAAATGTTTAATAGTATTCATGAGCTCATGATTGATATAAGGACTAAGTGATATCATGGTTTGAGTATATAGAATTTTGAGGATTTTGGTATGTGGAAAGTGTTAACTTTAAACTGAATTCATGTTTTCACTAAGGTATTCAAGAGAATACATGATTAAGGACTTTGAATGCTTGGAATGTTACCAAAAAAACATATCTTATGATATATGGGGATTAACGATAGTATTAAATCTCTGGTAATCGTTTTCACTATATTATGAGAGTGGACTGTAGTATTATGGATAAGCCTAAAGATTAGAATGGATTATGTTGGACATAATTTAGTATTGTTTAAGGATAGAATATTTTCGATATTATTGATGGGATGTTATAGTAATGTAGTTTTAAAAAAAGGACAACCTGCAGGACGGGCGACAGCCCATCGCTTCGGACAAGGCTGTGGGAATCGAACCCACAACCGAAGTGCGACTGGCCTTTATCGCCTACCACTAGCCTACAGGAAGTCCCTGTTTAGTAGAAACTAGTTTTATTATATTAAGCAGTATGATATATGAAGTATAAGTCCATTTTAGGAACCATATGTGATTAATATCACTATAGATCGACTTATGTATATAATTTTTGCTAACCTTTTGTTTGAGACAGATGGAATGACCCGTCATTCTATAACATGATCTGCTAACACTTCACGAATAACAAATTTAACTTCATTTATTTAAGAGATGAAGTGGAAATTGTTCAAGGCATGAACAACAGTGAGATTGTACAAAAATAAAGAAAGTATTTATTCTAATTCAAATTTTCAACTTTAAGGAAATGATCTTGAAAACCAAAAATGTTGTCCTAGTGATCTTATACCTGATAAATCGGATGGTACCTTAGATCGTCACAAATTTATGGATTTGTGATTGTTGGATTTTCCATAGCCATGTTCTCTACCACTCTCCATCAGAACATGATGGTTAGATTTTTCTTCCATATCCATATTTTCACCTATGTGGAAACCCAGTGATTAGTTTATTTGGGTAATCGTTACATTTCATACTTTAGTTTTTAAAGCCATGTTTTGGTATTCCTTTTTACGATGTGGGTTTCTATTAAAGAAACTTTCGAATAGTAAACCATTTATAACCCCGACGAATTTCGAGGGCGAAATTCATTTTAAGGGGGGTAGAATGTAACAACCCAAGATTTTATGAAAAATATTCTTTTTAATTTCACTAATGTCTTGTGTTGTACGCAACACAAAAAGGAGTTTTCACAACACGCATCCTTGACTTGCCTTGCATTACACGCAATCGCAACCTTCCTCGATAACGTGTGTAGTACGTAATACTGAGTTTCACGAAACAACGATATGCTATTAAAATTTTATTAAAACTAGCCGTTATGAATAGTAATAACAACTTTTTAAAATTTTAGAAATTTTAGCTCTCAAAATGGACTTCATTTTTGGATTCGGAGTATCGAATTTAGCCTAAGGTGAAATTTTGGTACTTTTCGGATAACTTTCATATTCTGATGAATAGTGAAAATTACTAAATTATAATTAAAAACAACTTTTTTAATCAAAATAATTAATAGTGATAAATTATTAATTTGAGTTGTTTTAAAGTATATTTAGAATATATTTTTACAATTTAATACAATGTTGGCCATTGGATGCAATTTCACATTTAAACCAGACATAATCAAGTGTCAATCTTTTGATAGATATTGTTTCTTAAAAACACACTATTTGTTTTAACAGCGGGATTTAATTATAAAATTAATTAATGCAATTTCTATGTTATGAATTTGGTAAAATAGACTTCATTTTTGAATTCGGAATATGAAATATAGCTTAGGATGAAATTTTGGCATTTTTCTGAAAACATTCAATTTTTGATGAATAGTGAAACCACTAAGTGGTAGGTTAAAAACTGAATTTTGCATAAAACTTAATTTTACCGCTTCTGTGAATGGAATTTCGAAAATCCGACAGACACGGTTAATATCAAGGACTAAAATGTGGTTCAATAAGATGAAAATAATTTTTGGTGAATAGTAACTTTTTACTTTTTTTACCACGGTTAATAGTAAATAGGGCAACTAAGGGTAAATATGATATTACTATTACCCTAACACATGTACTAATTATATTGGATAAGTGTAATTCGACCAAAAACAACCTTATGAATATAATATGACCATTTAGGTCCACTTGGATAAGATTATGACATTTAATATTATTTTATTTAATGAATAGTTAAAATAGTTAAAATCAATGTTTAATAACTAAAACATTTTTAATATGGGGTTATACATAAGATAAATTCTACTATAAATATTCATTAGAAAGATAAAACGGTTTCCTACATAATGATATTTTATTTATAATTTTTAGACTTTAAATAAATTAATTTATTTATGACACAACGATGATGCAGTAATTACCCTTTCAAGGAAATATTACCATAATTGATGTTATAAATGCTCAAATGAATGTAATTTGAGACTTTTATGAATTCCACTAATTTTCTAGGTTACTATGATATATTAGTGTTTATTTAATCAACTTTTTTAGAACATATAATTCTGTTATGACTTTCACAAAAATCATATATCAAATAGTGTCAAAATTGACAAAAAATAGTTTTTAAATCAAATATTATATTATTAATTGTTATTTTATTCCTAAAAATCTAAGGTTCGGCCAAATGACTTAGATAAGGATATATATATTAATAATAAACAATTTGGGGTTCTTTTGGCATGTTATAGTAAGTGTATTAACCATATTGTGAAAGAAAACAAAAAGACACAGTAAAAGTTAAATTATTTAACTTAGAGTTAAATCTAATTGATAAGATTAAAATAATATCCTAAACTTGTCTAACTCCTATTGGATGATAGGATTTCGACCCATCTCCACTTTAGCTTCGAAATAAGACCCTTTGGAACCACTATAAACCGATTTTTACTTTAATATAAAATAATAATTTGAGATATTCCTAAGGTGCCCCTCTCCTCCCCTATAAAAGGGTACCTCCTCCCCCTCCTCCTCACACCAATTTGAGCACTCAAGCTCGGCCAACCCCTGCCAAAATCCCTTCTCCACTTTCCTAGAATAATCCTAGAGGTCCTGGTCTTCTTCAAAGACCAATCTTAGTTCCCTAAGTGAAGGAATCAATGAGGCGTTTCAAAGAAGAGGTAATATCCATTACCGATCTTTTCAATTTCTTTCTTCTTCAACTTCTTCTTCTTTAGTTGTTTCATGATAAAGTAATAACATAAGTATTTCTTATATACTGATACGTTATTATAAATATGAAACAAGTATAATTAACCTTCTATCCATCCTACGGAAAAAGGAAATCACCGCGCGTGCGTACGTACGGAATACCGTCTCCATGCCGTGGTGTAATCTATTTTCCGCCACCACCTTAATTGGATGGGTATAATGGTGTAAAGAATAAAATATACATAGTTATTACAACATCATATTGATTCTGATATATTGTATAATCCACTCCAATTCAATTCAATATTTATGGAAATGATATCATCGCTCGTGCGTACGTACGGACTATCGTCTCCACGACGCGATGAGATTCATTCTCCATGTTAACCATTTAAGAATGATTATAAAGTATATATAAGAAATAATAATGAAATATATGACATTATAAAGCTACTGGATTTATGTATATATATATATATATATATGTATGTCATCTACTTACTTCCATTCAAGACAATAAGGAAAGGAAAACAGCGTTCATGCGTACGTACGGACTACCGTCTCCATGAACGGTGTTTTCATTTCATTTATCTATCTATTATATATATATATACTGAATATATATGATATATAAATCATATTTTATATTCTGGAATTAAGTAAATCATGATATAAGTAATAATAATTTTAAGAACAACAAGTCAAAACACCTACAATAAATGAAACGATTTTACCCAAAACGCTTCTTTAACATGGAATTTACAAAAGAACGGGTAATATAATGTCACAAGTGAACCATATATGATATCATAACAGTGAATATGATTCTTTAATAAGTCAATGACATTATTTAAATCATTATACAGGAGGTTCGGACACATACGAAGCAAATCGGACCTAAGGTAAGGGAAATATCACAATCTCATTTTTATCCGAGATTGTTTATTCGTAAGTATTTACTGGGGTGTATTTTATCATCCACATCCATGTTTCATCAATATGTAATATTATTTCTATCCACCTACAATTTTTTAAATCCAAATTTACCCTCCGGTGAGTTTTTAGTAAAAGATATGAAAGGAATATTTTGTCGTTTTTCGTACGAGGTACTTTTTGACTTTTCCGACAAAAGTACGAAGAATGTTTTTTTTAACCTATATGGAATGAATGGATTTTTAAGAAACTTCCTTTACATGTTTTAAAGTTTATTTGTAATCAACTTCTTTTATTTTAATGTCGTATGACATGTCATGAAAGGAAAAATGTTTTTGAAGTAGAAAGGATATTTTCCTCAAGAATGGAGTTCAAGTATTTTATCAAAATTATTTTCCTTATAAGATAATAAAAGGGTTCTGTTTTTATCCCTATTATTACATTGGTTTGATTATGTTGTGATGGAAATATTTTTATGAATTCCTTTATCTTATATGAATTGTTTTATGATGTCATGTTGTTTAAGAATCCCATTTTTATTACATGGGTAATGCGATAATGTATGATTTATGATTATGTGGCACACCTAAGAAAGGATTCATTATAAGATGGGTGGGACCTATATCTCCCTCCAATGCATTGGGTAAAGATTTTATATCTCATGAGATAGACAGGGCTGGAACGGTAGGTTATACCGGTTCAGTGAAACAGGACTGAAACGAGGGTTACTCGATTCAGAAAGGAACTTTGTCCACTAAGATAGTCTTGGCAATGAGTCTTGACTAACAAGAAATGATTCTCTATGATTATGTGTGAATGACACAAAGTTCCATGTTTTAAGTTATGATTATTGTGATTACATTTCACTGCCATGATTTATCCCATGTTATGAAATTATGCTCTCTTTTGCAGGTTAAGATTTTCAAAATGTTATGTTCTTATGAATACGATGTGATTGATATTTCTTTTGTTTACCCTTACTGAGCATTTGAGCTCACCCTTTTATGTTTTCTTTTCCCCAGGATATAAAGAAAGGTTTTAGGTAAAAAAAAGGAAGATCTTTATAGGATATGTTGAAGATCTTTCACCACGATTAGAACATTACCTTCCGAGTTTCCAAAGACACTAAACTATTACGATCCTTGTGTGTGTGTTTTTGTTATGTACTAAGTATTCCACAAATGTAATGTACTGTCAATGTACGTCAAGCTTCGGGTCTCTAAAAAAACATGGAAAAGGAGTACATATGGGTTTGTCAGTTGGGTTTGGTATCTGATTCTGGACTTGTAGTGGCTTTTTGGGGGTGGAAATCTAATGGTGGGGAGAATTTTAACTCCTAGATTTTAAATTCCCTGATTTGTTCGAAGTTCAATTTTTGTTTTTAGCTGTCTCTTGGTTTCCTGGTGTTCCTGGTTTAATATTTTAGTGTCTCTTGTGTTCTTGAACCATGACCTTAGTATTGGGGGTTATTTTATGGTACATGGAATCCTCTTTTGTCAAAGGTATGGTTTGAGGTTTTGGTTTTTTTGTAGTTGGTTTATTAACACTCCCAGTGGCACCACATGTTGGGTATGCTGTTGAGGTGGTTTTTCACATAATTTGGATTAGTATTGGGCTGATAAGAGTATTTTTTGGAATTTATCTTCCCTATCCATGACCTATCATCTCCCCTTGGTTTCCTCCTTTTACCCCTCTGAAATTGGAGGTAAAAAATTACTTTTTGGGTGTCCAGAACAAGTTTCACGGTTTGGCCGCACAGTTTACTAAACCATGCAACCAAATAATTTAAGGGTTTCCAAATCATAAAAAAGTTTTAAAATTCCATGTTTTCCTCTCTAGAAATAAATCAAATCTGCCCCTATATTCTCCATTTCTTGACCCACCTCCATAGACAGCCTCCAAGGTCTCTCACCATCAAATGGAACTCATTTTTTTAGGGCGATTTGATGGGGGAAACATCAAAATCATGCAAGTAAGTCATTCTCTCTTTGATTTCTGTCATTTCCTTAGGGTTTTTTTAACCTTTATTGAGTACTAAAATTCACAGGAGTTGGGGTTTGTACCTAGGGTTTATCTTCTTGTGTTAATGGATGAAATATTGTGGTCTAGGGGTCGATTTATCTTCCTTGTGGTGCGGCAATGGTGCAGTTTAAGTATCACACCAGGATTTGAGGATTTTGACAAAAAAGATAGGTGATTCCATGTGAATCTAATTACTGATGAGTTTTATTGCTTTGTTTATGATTTATCATGATGCAAATATGTTGATTGTGGTGAAAACCCAATTTTGGTAGAATTAGAAAAGAATTTAGTATTAATGATAAATTTTTGTTTGAAGTTGTGTATTTTTCAAATGTAAATCATGTGATGTATTCTATGGAAGTTTTATAAAATATGAAAGTTATTTATTATTTTTTTAAATGGTCTTCCAAATCTAGTTTGGAAATGGTGTAGTGTCATGTGGGTCTCAAAAGGGGGTTTTATAATGGGTTTTATGTGTAAATCCTTGTTATACTCCTTGAATGTGATTTATGAAAATGTGTGTTTTTAATGTGTATCTTTTGTGGTATTATTAGACGAGATTTTATATTAATTCAGAGTGTTTTAATAAATATTTATAGGGATTCAAATTTTGTTTTGGATTGGTATTGTTGTGATTTTGGATTTGAAAGAGTATTTTTCAATGGGTTTTGTGTGCAAAACATGGTTATACCCCTTGGGTTTGTTTTAGGAAAATTTAAAATGATTTGGTGAGTTAAGAAAGTGGGAAAATGATACAAATGTATGTTTTTTATGATTTTATTCAATTAAAATGGTATTTTTAAGGATAAATATGTGATTTAAAATGCCATGAACTTTTATAATGTTTTATAAATTGCTGAAATGTTTTATCAAATGGTAAAGAAGGTGTGAAACACGTTTGTGGGGTGTTTTGTGTGCGTGTGATGTGAAAAATGATTTTTTATGAAATAAGTTTTATGTGACATGTGTGTGGATATTATGTGAATTGGACTATCTTGGAAAGGTTTTATAAAATTGGTTAAATGATTTTTTGAAGTGTTAAAGGGATGTGAAAGGTGTTGTGGGCTAATTTAATGTGAGTAATATTTAAAAATGAATTTGAATGAAAAAGGAGATTATGTGACATTAGTGATATACTTGTGGTCTGTTTGGTGAATTTGTGATGTGGATGTGGTATTTTCATGTGAAAAATATATTTCAAGGCTTTTTAAACTTGTTTGAGAACAAGAGGGAAACCTGGGCATCTAGGTGGATGGATGTCTAGTAGTATACTAGTGATCCTGTGGGGTATGACCTCAGTTTACATAGCCTGATTGGAGATGAAAACACTAACTAAACTATGATGATAATGATTTTGGGGGAAACTAGGTTATGCGTATGTTCCACACAAGTGGATTGTGCACAGAAATAGATATTGTGACGGTTTCTTTTACCAAGATTTGAGGTACATGGGACCCACAATGAGCTGGTGCCTTGGGGTTATTTCCCTTTACATGTGCTCATTCGATAAATTATACTTACCATCATCATATGGTATATATGGCTGGAAAATTCAGTAGGCATTGTATTTTATTTAAAATGAGGATTCCTTAAAATATCCCACTTGAAATCTGTTTCTATTTAAGGTTTCATCATTTAGAAATTGTTACTGGCCTTCCATGTTTATAAAAACATGAATTCTTTTCATCTTTGAATGTTTAACACATGGAATATATTAGTTATGGTATCCTATTGGGCTTTGGATCACACCCTACTGACCCATTTCGGTGTATGTAGACTTGGTATTTTTTTTGTAGGTTCAAGTACAACTTTTTTGCCAATGGTTTGGGTTTTTAGCGGTCCTTCATGATGGAGTGTTATGAAGATGGCTTGAGGGCGGTGCCCCTTTCCCTGTGGAGGTTCTTAGGTTGTACTCTTTGGTATTCATTATTTTTTATAGTCTTTGGGAGTTTTTTTAAACTATGTAATTCAATTATGAGTTTTTTACAAGATGGTATGTCTTAAAAAATATAGATTTAATTTATTGGTTTTTTTTATTGTTGTATGTTTATAAAATTGTGTAAATCATTCCCAAAATTTATATTCTAAAACATGGGAATGTGTTCCAGCCAGTGGGGATCAGGAATTATCTTGGCCCCTGCCATGGGCCGGATCGGGTGCCTGTTTTGAAGGGGACCAAAATCAGTTCAGGACAATAATCCACAAATATTGTATTGAATTATTTTAGACTCATCACATATATTGAGATCCATTTCAACTAATCAAAAAAATAATCACATAATTGCAGGTCCAACATTGAAAATCATAAAAGTGTAACACCATTTCATCTAATCACAATCATAGCTATAGAAATCCATGAACATTGGTCATAATTAGGTATAACATATTAGTATTTAACCTATGGTCTGGACAAGGAATTTTGTATTAGGAAGAAAAGTATTGTTTAATTTTTAATAACCCATATCCTAAAAAGTACCTCTAGGAATATTGATAATGAAAAATTCAAACAAAATGAATAGAATATTGATCCAAGTAAGTACCTTTGGGAATCCACATCATGGAATCATGTCAAATCATCCCCATTGGAGGTTTTATAATAAGAAAAATTGAAATATTAGATGTTTCACTAGTAAAAATTTGAAATTATTAATTAAAGAGTGATTTGTTTAAAAAAACGAAATGTTCACTACTTCCATAACATCTCAAACTTACACATTATGTATGAGTTCTTGGTGGACACCCACTACCATCTCCTCCAAAACACATAACACTCTAGCATAGGGTTGGTCAAACATCATGTCACCCACTGACCCCCCTAAATCAAACATACGAAATGAATCATACTCCGAATCCTTGAGGTCAACACGTAAGAGATGGATCCCTATTGGGATCCTCTAAGACAACATCTAAGAATATGAATCCCTCTAGGGATCCCTGAAAATAGTAAGCTAGTGAAGGCAGGCATCCAACATGGGATCCTCATAAAGAGTCAGTGGGGTAATCGTAAATGGGATCCAAAAAAATATTATGTGTGTGGAGTCATGCTATCGAGGATCCTTATTTACACACCGGTTTCTTAACACCCATGTTCACATAATCATAAGTAGGAACACCTCCAAATGGGGATTCTATCATAAGAATTGTCATAAAAAATTGTTCTAGGGAAATGGATTATGAATTATTTTAGAGCATGGTTATGCTCATGTTTGGTACAAACACCTAATAAATCTCTCACATTATGTCAAATCTCAGTTACACTAACCACATAATATCCCATATATACCATATGTGGGGATTTGGGATCATATTCTATGTCCAATAACCACTATCATGATCATCAGATACATCTAATGACATGTCTCACTTACAAGAGAAAACATTAGTCACTTACTATAGAAAAAACACTCTATCATAGCTCAATAACCAAAATTTGACTTTTAGGTTTCCTCAAGTAACACCAATGGTTCAACTATCAAGATCTATATGGAAAAATTCACATGATGGGATACTCTTTTGTCTAATTCCATCTTTGGGAAAAAAACAATACAAACCTCGCAAAAGGGTAGTAAGGAAGTAGTGAATAGTGTGTAGATCCAAGTACATTTTCTCACTCTTAAATCCCCATATTTGAATGCCCTTCAGCATGAAATAAAATCTAATGCATAAGTACATGACATGTAAATCATGAACCCCTCATGTACCCTACACAAGGAACCTTTCTATACATCTCACATAACCTGAACATGTTTCTTTATTCGGTCATGTACTTATTTATGGTGTGTAACATACATGGGATATGGTCATGTACCCTACATGACCAAATTCGTATACACAGTCTGTCTATCCATATTCTTAGCTACATGGTTGAGTACAACTATACAACATGTACCCCTAATATAGGGCGGGTAGTTATAAAAACTAAGTCTTCCAATGTACAAGGAAACATTACCATGTACTAGTATTTGGTGTTCACTCTATTTAAATAGTGTGAAATTATATAAATTCATCTTCCCTAGATGTGAACTATACATAGTGTGTGTTCAAAAAACCACATACTATGTGATTGGGATTTCTCAAATTGGAACCCCTACAATCAGCCTAAAAATCTTATTTTTCTATGGGATACACATTGATAGACCCCATGGGGGTCGATAACAGTAATAGAAATTAGTTAAAACTATAAATGTTTAAATATATTTGGATTTTTGATAAAAATATAAAAAAAATCACCATTTGGTCGAATCTGTAGAAGATTTACCTATATCTGTGTTTCACCCCTACTGCATGATGATCAAACTCCTCTAAAGCTCCACATCAGCGACCCCCCATATCACCCCTTACTCTCTTTCTATCTCAATCTATCTTTTTTATCTTGGTTATGGAATATATAAGACCACAAGGGGGTTTACATGAGATACTATAGGGAGGAGGAGAAGGGTAAAAGGAAGAGGGGAAGATGAAATAAAATGAAAAAGAAAAAATACTTGGTTTCAGACTCAGATCCTGATATCAATTTACACCATGCGTAGGAAAAACCCTTATTTCATAATCAATGATAAAGACAGAATCTAAATAAATGGTACATTTCATTAGATATCACCCAAAAAAACATGTTCAAATAAAATAATTATTAATTAATTAATTATTAAATAATTATTATTCTATAAAAATATGTAAATATCAGAATTCAAATAAACTCCAATTTTAGGGTTAACATCTTATTCTAAGATTAAAAAACAATTTATCACAAATATTTAAGATATTTTGTTAGGGGAAAACGTCATTTTACCCCTTATGGGAATTTGAAAGAAAAAATTGAAATTTCTGTTCAATTTCACACTCTGAAAAAACACCAGACATTACAACCACCCATCTATTACACTAATCATCCCAAAGAAGAGATTGTGGTAAAATAATAGTTACTCTCTCATCCTGAGCATCTTTACAACTATACAATCTTTATTGTCCAATGATTAGTACACAACCCTCACAACATTTAAAAGAAGGGAAGCATTCAATTGTGACTTATCTAGCACTCCCCACCATTGTGGAACCATTATTATCACCTTCAAACTGGACTCCATGTTTCATGGATGATTATATTTCCATCACTTAATGTAATAACTAGCATGAACAAAACCAATCATCATAAACATTAACCTACCACATCAAAACATAAATTTTTCCTAGATCTTAGAATTCTTCCCATGTGAAAATTAAAATCTTAACTGATAATGAGGGTTACCACCCTCCAACAGCCAATGGTGCACTCCCAACCATATGGATTACCATATACCACTCAGCGAGTGAAAATCCAAATTAGTTTAATAAATAATGTAGAATAGATATTGAAATAGATTTTTGTATATATTATTAAATCTCATGCACATAAGCCTCAACCTAGTTGGTCAGGACTCCTTAAGTGCATATAGGTAACCCAGGATCAAATTCAGTTGGAGGCATATTTTCCGAGGGTACTATAACAGAACTGTAGAAAGTAATGTAGTGTGACCTATAGCATTATTATAGAAGGTAATTTATGGGGAACTGTAGTAGGTATTATTTGGGATTATAACAGCCGGGACTGTTCTCCCATTAGGGAAATCAGGCCACCGATTTGATCCCCATGTCCTTTAACTCCTACAGGACATTGTGGGCTTTATATCAGAAAGTAATTTGGGCCACCTCAAGGCCTTAGAGCCACCTGATGGTCTTCAGGCCACCTTAAGGGCATTGGGACACATTAAGTGAAGATGCAAACCAGAAAACCTAAAGGAACAAGCTTTATAAGGAGGATGAGCAATGAGATTTCACCACAGTAGAAGCTAAACAAATTTCAAGAATGAGAGGGCATGGAACCTTCCATCGGAACAGGCCTGTGCATGCACGTGATAGCCTAGCCCAATAGCCATGAGAAGGTGGAGATTTGATTTCATGATGATGATGATGGGTAGGAGAAATTTCAACTAGTTAGTCTGTGTTTAATGTATTGTTTGAAGCCTACGGGAAATGAATTCCTCTATGGCCTACGGTCCATGTAATACTTATGCCTACGGGCCTTGTAAGGGTTCAACCTCACCCCTTGAAAGGTGGATTATCCAAAATCAATAAAATATGAATTCCTTAGGTCCATTGGAGTATTACTATATCACATTATACTAAGAACGACGTCATGATATTCAGAATAACCATATCCAGACAAATACTACACTACTAATCAATAAATTGGTGAATATCACTATCCATAATCAACACTCATATCTATGTAAGAAATAAATGCCTTTATCCAAACACTGACACCACATATCTTGACAATTAGTGTACAGAACCATCCATGATTAAACCTCCTCATGAAACCTGAGTTATTCTCAATGTCTTCAATAAAAAATAGGGATATTCAATAGTATATCTAAACAATAAGGAATCCATTCCCACAAAAAAATTTAAAACCATTTATCATTGAATCACTTGTGGATGATCACTGATTTACAATTTAAATTGTACAACACACCTCACATGTTTAACATTATCACCCAACTCATACCCCCCATGATTTATCCATCACAAGGAAACAATGATAGTCCTAAAGAACATGTTAGTCTAATTAATCGAGGAGATCCCCTGGGAATTATATAAAAATTGGTCACCTATATTATACCATGATATAATTATATGACATACCATCTCATGACATCATTAAAGTACCGAGATTTTACCAGAACATAGAATATGTTACTAACCAAAAAACACTATACATTAAGTCCAAAAACCTAGAAAATCATGCTCATCAAAGCCAACTTCAATACCTAACTACCCTAAGTATTTCATTGAAAAAATGAAATCAAACTACCAATATAAAAATATCTTGTTACCATCCATTCAGTAGTCACTAAAAATGAATACAACCATGATCTGTACCTCAAATAGAATCCATAATCTCGGTCTACTGATTTTACTTGGTTTTCCATGATCCAACTAAACAGTCACTCACCTAGGAACATTTAATAGCTAAGGGTCATTAGGTATCCCACATTTCCTTACCAAAAAATTCTCGCCATAGTGCCACCAAGTATTTCCACTGAGGAAATATGTCTAACCATTCTCCATGGTCACATCTTATGGGTCATAGTCCGTGAACCTTTTAAATTGAAGTAATATGATGCAGAAATTAACCTTCTTTAATAGAGGTTAAGATAATATCATCCTTAAACGATCAAAACTGGTCTAAAATGGTTCAATTATATTACTTTTCAATTCATTTTTATTGTGGAGAACAGGAAATATTTTTCAATTAGAACCCCATTTTAGAGAAACTCATTGGAAAATCATTTGTAAAAGAGAAATTTAATGGAATCACCTACCAAGCATTATACATTCTAGAACCAAATTCTATTTGAGAATCCTCATATAGAATTAATTATTAAAGCGTCATGCTATCAAGAAAAGGATAAAAACGAGCCCTCATTAGGCATCCATATGGAAATACCCCCTAAAGGATTTAATAGACTATAAAATTTTAAGAAACTATCAACATCACACAATTGGATCCAACAAGATAACCCAAATTAAATGACAATTAAGTAAAATATCACAGAAATATAGATTGTAAAACCCTATATTGGTTGTTATAAAGCATTAGTTAATAGTACCTGCAAATAGTACAACAACAGATGGTATACTGAAACGAATTAGCTGACGATGTTGACCTATGAAGGTCAATATTAAAAAAAATCCCCATATCATTGATACAGTTCATACCCCTCACATAAGGTCTGTATAAGTAGAATTTTACATAAAATATTTATTGGAAAACTTTAGATAGGTTGTTAACAAACGTTAAATTGATTAAACTATGAAACAAAGACCTGTGAGGGAACTAACTCTTGGGAATCATATGACATATTAAATCTTTTGGGTCACTAAAACCCTTATGCATGATTAATGAGTGATAATCTTCACCATCAATATCATAATATATATCCATATGGCCTACCCCAAAAAATATAAATATTTTAGTCGAACTATGGAGAATTCCACATAGAACCTATATTGGAAAACACAATTTAGATTTTTGAAGACACTTTAAATAGTTAGAATGATTATCAATAGTGAAACCAAATAGTTTCATAACTTTGATATTTGGACCCAACATGTAATATATAATGTGTGATATGCCTATTTAATTTTCTTAGATTGATTCAAAATAATTCTCTAGCATATTTCTAGTATTTCAAGATAAAAAATAATAATAAATCATAACCTCCACACAATATTTTCATTTCTCAATAAGAATATAATATAATACTATGACATCACATACTAAGAAGAATAATCCCACATGCCCAGAAACTAGTGATTAACACTGAAACAAGTGTTAACGATGAAGCAGTCTAATATCCCTCACACTTTATGATATATTTATAATAATATTGTATACCATATCCCAAATAGTAATACAATATGAGAGGAAATTATCTTATAACACTTTGTAACATCCTAGCCTTGTACAATCTAAAAATCAGTAGT
Organism: Viscum album; assembly: GCA_963277665.1. Taxonomy (NCBI): domain Eukaryota; kingdom Viridiplantae; phylum Streptophyta; class Magnoliopsida; order Santalales; family Viscaceae; genus Viscum; species Viscum album. Next base: position 1,026,137,377 of record OY728166.1, read on the forward strand.
CTGATAGGTTTGAAACAAGGACTAATTCAAGCCCCTCATACGATAAAGTCTTCTGACTACAAGTGAGTTACTTAAGTGAAAAAATTATGAAATTATTCACTCATATGAAAGTATGAAATAGTGGTAATAAAAAATAATTATACATATATGTAAATAAATAGAGCCCGTAATTAATAAATATAATTATGGATATAATAATTAATGAAATAATATAATGTCTATAATGACCATTTATTTCATAAAACACAAATCAGCCACAAGGATGAAAACATATAAAGTAAATGAAAAAGGAATAGAAATAAATGTACATGGTTAAAATACCTAAATAAAGAAATGAAACATACTCCATTTTCAAGAAACTATCTATCCACTCTATCCAGATCAGAAGTGTTGACATGAGTGGATCTTCTCGAGCATACAACCCTAATCCCCAACCATAAGCATCTTTCTCTGTGCCTAATTTAATATAAGGCATATGGTCTAAACCTAGGATGAGGTGAAATTAAAAGGGGTGAGAAATAAATATGATATGTCTATCACCAAGGGTGAGTGTATAATCTACTTCTATAATTTCATGCTCGTGTAATATACTATGCCTATCCAAAAAATAACTAATAAAATATATATGTAAAACTATAATCGATCAATGGGTCTAGGATCCTGATCTATAACAGCCATAGTTTTTTGAATTTTTTTATAATAAATTAAATTTCGTTGATGGATTATGTTTTCTAAAACAACCAGTTTAGCGTGCAATACACACAACATCGATATTTTCTTTCATTATAGGTGGAAACAAATTTTAGCAAATGATGCTATGTTATTAATATAATTATTTAAATGTGAACATTATAACCTAGAAATTAAATATGAATAGTATTAACTAATACTTAAATACAAAGTGTAATGGTTTTATATAGTGAAAACATAATGATAAAAAGTACTTAATTTTTGGAATAGCCATTATAAGTTTTGAAAATACTATTTTCTCAAAACATACTTTTTATTTCTTTTGTGAACATTAGTAAAATTAATTTTTTTAAAATTTAGATAATAAATTATATAAAATGAACTTAAGTTTTTAAATTTTCACGTCAAAATTAGTTTAGGGTGATTTTTATTTATTTTCTGGAATATTTTCATTTTGATGAAGAGTTAAAAATACATAATTTTATTTAAAAATCATATTTTATTTTATCTTATTGATAAAGAAAAATTATATTTTAAATTGGTTTTAAATAAAAAATATGTCATATATACATCCAATAATCCAATTATTTTATTTTAATTTAATATCATATTGAAGTTTGATATTAAAATATTGTAAATGTTTGAATATTTTCCCTTCACAACCCCGTTTTCTCGTCCCATATCGGGCATTAATTTTAAATTAAATTATGCGACTAATGTGAATGGGATTTGAAAAAAAAAATCTTTTATATTTTAAAATTTGGATAGTTTATATTAAATAATATGATCAATATAATTTTTTACCAAAATTAATATTAAAAAAAGATAAAATTATTTGTAGTGGTTAAGGTAAAAATTGATTTACTCTGTTGTTAAACTAATGTTACAATGGTTTAAAATAACCTAAGACATGTCCAAAACCATTCTTATAAGAATATTGAGACCATTTATCTTATAGGATATATAATTTTACATTTTAAACATCTATTAATTAAAAAAACATGGGTAGACATTTTTCTTTCAAAATTTTACAAGTGTTCCACTCACCGTAATTATAAAAGTCCACCCCTTGTACTCTCTTCTTCACACCATCAAACCCTTTTGGTTTAGAAAATAAATGAAGAAATAAAAACCAAAATTACTTTATATCATACTATATCACTTATTGTCTATATAAATTTGACCTAGGAAGTGTTTTTTTGAAAACCTAATGAGGATACCCATAGAAGAGGTAACATTCATCATGAATGTTTTTGTTTTATTTCATCCTCAAAACCCTTAAATTGTTTTTATAATGTGAATATATAATATCATAAGTATATTAAATATAATTAAATGTTTTTATGTTATTTTAATGACATATAACTATCTCTACATCCACTAAATGTGTTACAGAATAAATATTTTTTCTGAATGGTGGACTACCGCCTCGTGAATCGATGTTATTCATTTTTTCCACTACCACCTATCAAGTATGAACATAATGATGGATTTAAATTTTTTATACAAAATTTATGATATTATTATAATTTTATAAATAATATTTCACATATTTCCATTCTTAATTTCCATTGTATGGGAATAGAAAAACATCATTTGTTTGTAAGATGGACTACTTCCCCACAAAGCAGTGTGGTTTCTTCACGATTTACATGGAAGGTAATAAGGATGTGTTTAATATTCATATGTGATATAAATGAAATATATATGATTATTTAATGATAATATATCATTTAAATTCATCTTATTTCAATCATAAATGAAAATGGAAACAGTGTTCATGCGTATGTATAATCGACCATCTCCGTGAACATTACTTTGATTTTATACATCAAAATCTTATTGATTTTGATAAAAATTAATATAATGAATATGTAATATTTTTTAATTATGGTGATGATTTTGGCGAGGATGGAACTAAGATCAAATTAATTGGACAAAAAATTACAAGTCAAACCATATATTAAAAACAAAGTGGTTATTACTTGAAAGGTAACTTTATGATGGAATTGTTAGTAAATAGGTAATTAAAGGTCATATGGAATTAATATATGGCATGATATATTTAAATATTTTTGTTTAATAAATTTATAATAAACTTATATTTATTATAAATGATGTTTCTATCTCTAATATATAATTTAATGGTTAAAATAATAGTTTTTTGTCATAATTTTCCTTCATTAAGATATTTGTTATGTTATTCACATATATTTCTTTATGAGGGGTATATACTGCACCATTGAAATATAATATAATTAATATACTTATCCTTATAAAATTTTAAGTTTCATATTATGTAATTCATTCATGGGGATTATGATTTAATGGTACCAATGTGGTAAAGATTTTATGTTATAATCTCTTAGTTTATTAGGATTATTTATGTTAATGTTTCTAATGATAAAATCTTATGATCCATATTACATGAAACTAATTAATTTCTATATAATATTGTTTTAAATGATAATTTCAAGTATTATTACAATTTTAAACTCTTTGGAACATAAAATAAGTGATAAAATGTTTTAAATAAAATATGACTTTATTTCTATCTTCGGTCAAAAAATGCACTTTATTCAAAAACCATGGATTATGAAATATGTTTTCTAAAAATGATTTTATAAAATGTTTTAATATTATCCTGTGTTTTTTAAAATTAATTTTTAAAGAGGTTTTTATTTTTTAAAAAAATATTTGAAAGGGATAATCATTTTTTCAATCAATTACCATTTAGATATTACCATAAATGTGAAAGGATTATTCATTTTAACATGTACATCATGAATAGAACTGTCCACCATCATGACTAATCATATCATAGAATCATAGTTTAATACATTTAAAGAATATTTTCAAATAAAATTATATAAAGTATGTTTTAATTTTTAATGATTTTTTTTCAAAGTTTAAAGGAAAATTTCCTCATTATTTTTTAAATCATATTTCAAATATCATTTACAATCAATGATGAATTCTGTTAGTGTTACCTATACCTTACTAAGGATATCATACAATATACCATTAATATTATTTAATTGAATTATTTTTTTCGGTAATTATGATTATGAAACCCACATCTATCCATGGTTCATACCATTATATAATGATTATGGAACCCAATTCTTTCCATGAGTTAGACTATGATGAAATAATGAAATGCTTACGAATCTTGTATTGTTTCTTCAAGATATAATATAATAAAATATTTAGGAAACCCAATTCATTTATAGAGTATTTATAAGATGATTTTTTATGATCTTGTGGGACATATACATATTATATTCATTATGTAATTTGTGGGACCTATATCTCCCTACAATGAATTAGGTAAAATGTTATATCTCATGAGATATAGTAGAATAGAATGGGGAGTGAACCGAGTTTAGTAAGGGACTTTTCCCACAGTCATGGTCTTGGGAGTGAACTTTTACTATTATGATAGTCTAGGGAGTGAAATAATTCCAGTATGATATCCTTGGTAGTGCACATTGAAAACTATGAAAAATACATTCTATCATTATATGTTAGAAAAAATTCTAGGAATTATTCAAATATTATGCTCTCAAGGCTCATGTTATTTAATTTCTATATTATTCAAGTCTTGTGAAATAAAAACATTATTGAATAGATACATATTATGATTATTAGTATGAAGGGTATGGTTTTTAAATGTTATTATCATATTTTAATACACTTATGTTCATGTTATGCTTATGTATTTCCATTGTTTACCCTTAATGGACATATGAGATCACCATTTATTTTGTTTCCTTTGCCCATGTTATAAATAAATTTATTATGTATGTTATTTCTATGAAGGATTATTGTTATGAATAACATAGAGGATTTTTATGTTGTCTTCCTATGTAGCAGTTGATTATGTTTATATGTTTCGAAAGGAACTAAACTATTATGGTCCTCAGGTATTTGTTTGGGTACATTAATGAATATTTCTAAAATTAATGTAATATCAATGTATGATAATACTGGGTTGTTAATGTTGGTATTAGAGGATATTCTCAGTTTAAAATAGGAAACTACGATCATAAAACAATTATGAAATACCTAAGGACATGTTTAAGGATATGTATAGGGATTATAAATATTATAAGAATGTATCCTACAATTTTTCTAAAGGATCGAAAGATTATTTTTTAAGAAATTACATCCACGTCTAGATTCAACAATTGGATAGGTCTCTAACACAGTGTAACCAAGGGAAAATTAATTTGAAAATGCTGCATTGAGATGTACTTGATTGTCACCTGGTGTATGAAAATGATCCTTTCTTCACACCACGTTTGAAACACCATATGATATGATTTAAAAATTCACACAATATTTATGAACCATAAAGAGATATTTTAAATAAATTATGACTATAAATAAACATATATAAACCTAATAAATCAGAGATTGAAAATAAGGTGTCCGGATTTATGCATCCTATATGTGAATTTCATGAGTATATGGTTCCCCATAATAAATATGTATTCTTAAAATATGTTTTTTGGTAAATGGATATAATTGAAAAGAACCATGTAAATAATGAGTGCGATGGAATATGAAATGATTTTCCTCCAAAGAATCAAATGTTTTTGAGAGATGGAAGGAAAAATTATGATGCTATCCTCGAAGAAGTTTCACTACTGGAAAATAATTCTTTACCAACGGTTAAAAACTATTGGTAATGGATGTATAACCATTGGTATAATATATACCAACGATTATCCAAACTGTAGGGAAGTAAGGCATAGGGAATGAGATATGCCAACAGTTTGTGGAAAACCGTGGGCATATCATAGAATATCTACCTTATAACAATGGTTTGAAACCGTTGGTATAGAGTTGGTATAAAACTCCTTATGAAAATGGTTGTAAACCATTGGCATGGGGAATTTTGGTATAAAACTCTCTATTCCAATGGTTGTAAACCATTGGCATAGGTCAAGCTGGGAACTTGCAGCAGTAGGCTGCTGCTGTGAGTGCTGAGCTGCTGCTATCCACACCTCTTTGAGTGATTTCCAAGCCTGAATTTCAAGGCCTGAGTTGAATACATACATAGAATGAAAATATATACAATCTGAAACATAATTCTAAATCAATTAGTTTCCACCTTCAAGAAACTATACACTTATAAAATGAAAAAATAACTCATAAGGGAATTATAAACATACATAATTAATTTAGAATTCAATTTTGAGAGACAATTACATGTGAAATCCATAATTCAATTCATAATTGAATACTAAATTGAATACATACATAATTTAATTATCAATTATGAATACAATACATAAAAAAATACGTAATTTTATGTTTTATAAAAAATTAACAATACATAAAAAATTGAATTTTGTAAAACACATAAACGATTGAATAACGAAATTAGAATATAATAACCCCAAAATAAGGAAATGGATAAATGACTACAAAAAAACACAAATATAATGTGTCATGGTTTGGGGCGGGATGAACATAGTAATGATGATAATGGGCGTGAATAAATGAGATTGTGTGACTTAGGTAATGTAGTTGTCCTTGGCATAATAAATAACATGTATATTAGAATAGGGATAGGAGTTACTCACATGAGAAGCAGATTGTGTGAGGCTGGACCATGGATCCTTATGCTCAAGTATCAACACAATCTAAATAATTTTGGTCGGTTTTCCATATTCTTGTTGTTTTTACATAAAATGATATCCATTTTAAACAAAAGACAGAAACTTCAAGTTATAAGGGCCAAACCATGCCTTGGATTGAGGCGGGGTTGACTCGTACACGTCACAAATGACCCATGGATCGTTGTTTCGAAGTATCAATAGAATCTGAATGCGTTTGGTTGGTTTTCCATATGTCAGTTGTTGTTTTCACTTAAAATGTTGTCCATTTCAATTAAAAGTGAGACACTTTGAGTGGTGCCAGCCCAACATGCCTCATATTGAGGCGTGGTTGACTCGTACACATCACAAATTACCAATGTACCGTTGTTCTAAAGTATCAATTGAATACAAATACGTTTGGTCAGTTTTGCTTATGTCAGTTGTTGTTTTCACTTAAAATTTTGTCCATTTCAAATAAAAGTGAGACACTTTGAGTTATACTGGGAAAATAATTCCTTGTATTGAGGCGCGGTTGACTTGTACACATCGAAAATGACATATGGATCGTTGTGCTAAAGAATCAACTCAATCAGAATACATTTGGTCAGTTTTACATATGTATGTTGTTTTTACATAAAACAGAGTCCATTTTAAACAAAAGATAGACACTTCGAGTGATACCCTCCACACCGTGCCACAGATTGAGTAGGAGTTAACTCGTACATGTCAAAAATGACCCATAGATCATTTTTCTAAAGTATCAATAGAATAGGAATGTGTTTGGTCAGTTTTCCGTATGCCAGTTGCTGTTTTCAATTAAAATGTTGTCCATTTCAATTAAATGTGAAACACTTTGAGTTGTACCAGCCAAGCCGTACCTCGGATTGAGGAACAGTTGACTCGTACACATCACAAATGATCTATGGAACATTGTGCTAAAGTATCAACACAATCAGAATACATTTGGTCAGTTTTCCGTATGGATGTTGTTTTTACTTAAAAAAGTGTCCATTTTAAATAAAATACATACCCTTCGAGTGATACCCACCACATTGTACCTTATATTGAGTCGGGGTTGACTCGTACACATCACAAATTACCCATGGATCGTTCTCCTGATGTATCAATAGAATACAAATGCGTTTGGTCAGTTTTTCGTATGCCAGTTGTTGTTTTCACTTAAAATATTGTCCATTTCAAATAAAAGTGAGACACTTTGAGTGGTACCGGCCAAATCGTGCCTTATATTGAGGCACGGTTGACTCATGCACGTCAAAAATCTCACATGGATCATTGTGATAATGTATAAACACAATCAAAATATGTTTGGTCAGTTCTCCATATGGCTATTGTTTTTACTTAAAATAGTGTCCATTTAAAACAAAAGTGAGACACTTGGAGTGGTACCAGCCACACCATGCCTCAGATTGAGGTGGGGTTGACTTGTACACATCAAAAATTACCCATGGATCGTTGTGATAAAGTGTCATCATAATCCAGATGCGTTTGGTCAGTTTTCCATTTGTCATTTGTTGTTTTCACTTAAAATGTTGTCCATTTCAAATAAAAGTGAGACACTTTGACCGGTACCGGCCAAACCGTGCCTTGGATTGAGGCGTGGTTGACTCGTACATGTCACAAATGACTTATGAATCATTTTTCTAAAGTATCAACATAATCAGAATATGTTTCATTGGTTTTCCATATGTCTGTTATTTTTACATAAAACAGTGTCCATTTTAAACAAAAGGCAGACACTTCGAGTGATAACCACCACACCGTGCCTCGAATTGAGTTGGGGTTGACTCCTACACGTCACAAATGACCCATGGATATTTTTCCTGAAGTATCAATAGTATCCAAGAGTGTTTGGTCGGTTTTCCATTTGTTAGTTCTTTTTTCACTTAAAATAATGTCCATTTCAAATAAAAGTTAGACACTTTGAGTGGTACCAGCCAAACCGTTCCTCTTATTGAGGCATGGTTGACTCATACACATGAAAAATGATCTATGGATCATTGTTCTGAAGTATCAACATAATCAGAATACAGTTGGATGGTTTTCTATATTGTTGTTGTTAATACTTAAAACAGTGCCCATTTTAAACAAAAGACAGACACTTCGAGTGATACCCACCACTCTGTGCCCCAGATTGAGTAAAGGTTTACATTTATACCTCATAAATGACACATGTATTGTTGTTCTGATGTATCAATAGAATCTGAATGCGTTTGGTTAGTTTTCCATTGGTCAGTTGTTGTTTTCACTTAAAATGTTGTCCATTTCAAATAAAAGTGAGACACTTTGAGTGGTACTGGCCAAACTGTGCCTCATATTGAGGCGCAGTTGACTCTTACACATCACAAATTATCCATCGATCGTTGTACTAAAGTATAAATACAATCAGAATGATTTTGGTTGGTTTTCCATATGGCTGTTGTTTTTACATAAAGCATTGTCCATTTCAAACAAAAGTGAGACACTTTGAGTCATACCGGACACATTGTGCCTCGAATTGAGGCGGGGTTGACTCATACATGTCACAAATGACTCATGGATCTTTTTTATTATGTATCAATAGAATCCAAATGCGTTTGGTCAGTTTTCCTTTGGCCAGTTGTTGTTTTCATTTAAAATGTTGTCCATTTCAAATAAAAGTGAGACACTTTGAGTGGTACCAGCCAAACCATGCATCGTATTGAGGCGAAGTTGACTCGTACCCCTCAAAAATGACCCATGGAATATTGTTCTAAAGTATCGGCATAATCAGAGTACGTTTGGTCGGTTTTCCGTATGGCTGTTGTTTTTATGTAAAATAGTGTCTATTTCAAAAAAAAAATGAGACACTTTGAGTGGTACCGTCCACACCGTGCCTCAGATTGAGGTGGGGTTGACTCTTACACATCACAAATGACCCATGGATCATTGCTCTAAAGTATCAATAGAATATGGATGAATTTGGTTGGTTTTCCGTATGTCAATTGTTGTTTTCACTTTAAATGTTGTCTATTTCAAATAAAAGTGAGACACTTTGAGTGGTACCGGCCAAACCGTGCCTCGGATTGAGGCGAGATTGATTTATACACATCAAAAATGACTTATGGATCATTGTGATAAAGTATCAACACAATCAGAATTTTTTACGATTTTCCATATGTCGTTTGTTTTTACTTGAAACTGTGTCCATTATAAACAAAAGACAGACACTTTGAGTGATACCCACCACACCGTCCCTCATATTGAGTCGGGGTTGACTCGTACACGTCACAAATTACCCATGGATCATTTTTCTAAAGTATCAACAAAATCCGAATGAATTTGGTTGGTTTTCCATATTCCAGTTGGTGTTTTCACTTAAAATGTTGTGAATTTAAAATAAATGTGAGACACTTTGAGTGGTACCGACCAAACCGTGCTTTGGATTGAGGCGCAGTTGATGACTCATACACGTCACAAATGACCAAAATGAATATGTTAGGAATATATAGTGTAGGATAAGTTTCACAAAGGTCATAACTTGTTTTAATTCAATAAGATATTTAACCATCTTTTTATAATGAAACTTTACACGTGTAAAATACATTGGAGTTTCTGAAGTTGGAGAATGTGAAGCGTACTCTTCTAGAGTTCTCCAAAAACATTGTTGAATTGGTTAATCATGCACTAGATATTTTAAAAAATGATTACATAAATGCTTTTAGGTTTGAGATTGGACTAAGGGACGATTTTTGGTTGATGATAGATATTTTTAGCCATCCTACCTTCCTGGTGGTGTTGGATAATGTAACACCCCGAGATTTTATGAAAAATATTCTTTTTAATTTCATTAATGTCTTGTGTTGTACGCTACACCAAAAGGAGCTTGCTCAACACGAAACCTTGACTTGCCTTGTATTACACGCAATCGCGACCTTCCTCGATAGCGTGTGTAGTACGCAATACTGAGTTTCACTAAACAACGATATGCTATTAAAATATTATTAAAAATAGCCGTTATGAATAGTAATAATCACCTTTTAAAATTTTAGAAATTTTAGCTCTCAAAATGGACTTCATTTTTGGATTCGGAGTATCGAATTTAGCCTAAGGTGAAATTTTGGTACTTTTCGGATAACTTTCATATTCTGATGAATAGTGAAAATTACTAAATCATAATTAAAAACAACTTTTTTAATCGAAATAATTAATAGTGATAAATTATTAATTTGAGTTGTTTTAAAGTATATTTAGAATATATTTTTACAATTTAATACAATGTTGGTCATTGGATGTAATTTCACATTTAAACCAGTTATAAACAAGTGTCAATCTTTTGATAGTTATTATCTCTTAAAAACACGCCTTTTGTTTTGACGACGGGAATTAATTTTTAAATTAATTAATGCAACTGATATGTTTTGAATTTGGTAAAATAGAAATAATTTTTGAGTTCATAATATCAAATATAGCTTAGGCCTAATTTTTGGTATTTTTCTGAAAACTTTCAATTTTTGATGAATAGTGAAACCACTAAGTGGTAGTTAAAAAAACTGAATTTTTCATAAAACTTAATTTTACCGCTTCTGTGAGTGGAATTTCAAAAATCCGAGAGACACGGTTGATGACAGTAAGTAAAATTTAGTTCAATGAGATGAAAATAATTTTTGGTGAATAGTAACTTTTTACTTTTTTTTAGCACGGTTAAAAGTAAATAGGGTAATTAAGGGTAAAAATGATATTATTATTACCCTAACACATGTCCTAATTCTATTGGATAAGTTTAATTCGAGAAAAAAAAACTTAGGAATAAAATATGACCATTTAGGCCCACTTGAATTAGATTAGGACATTTATTATTATTTAATTCAAAGAAGAGTTAAAAGAGTTAAAATAAAAGTTTATTTACTAAAACATTTTTAATATGGGGTTATACATAAGATAAATTCAACTATAAATATTAATTAGAAAGATAAAAAGATTTCCTACATAATATTATTTTATTTGTAATTTTTAGACATTAAATAATTTAATTAATTTATGACATAAAGATGATGCAGTAATTATCTTATTAATGAAATATTGACATAATTGATGTTATAAATACAAAAATAAATGTAATTTAAGACTTTTTATGAATTCAATTAATTTTCTAGGTTACTATGATATATTAGTGTGGATTTAATCAACTTGTATCGAACATATAATTTTGTTATGACTTTCACAAAAATCATATATCAAATAGTGTCAAAATTGACACAAATTAGTTTTTAAATTAAATATTATATTATTAATTGTTATTTTATTTTTAAAAATCTAAGGTTCGGCCAAATGACTTAGATAAAGATATATATATTAATAATAAACAATTTGGGGTTCGTTTGGCATGTTATAGTAAGTGTATTAACCATATAGTGTAAGAAAACAAAAAGACACGGTAAAAGTTAAATTATTTAACTTAGAGTTAAATCTAATTGATAAGGTTAAAATAATAACCTAAACTTGTCTAACTCCTATTGGTTGATAGGATTTTGACCCATCCCTACTATATCATCGAAATAAGACCCTTTGGAACCATTATAAACCTATTTTGACTTTAATATAAAATAATATTTTGAGATATTCCAAAGGTTCCCCTCTCCTCCCTTATAAAAGGACACCTCCTCCCCCTCCTCCTCGCACCAATTGGGCATTCAATCTCGGACAAACCCTACCAAAATCCCTTCTCCACTTCCCTAGAATAATCCTAGAGGTCCTGTTCTTCTTCAAAGACCAATCATAGTTCCCTAAGTGGAGGATTCAAAGAGGCGTTTCAAAGAAGAGGTAATATCCATTACCGATCTTTTCAATTTCTTTCTTCTTAAACTTCTTCTTATTTAGTTGTTTAATGACAAAGTAATAACATCAGTATTACTTACATACTGATATGTAATTATAAATATGAAACAAACCTAATTCACCTTCTATCCATCCTACGGAAAAATGAAATCACCGCACGTGCGTACGTACGGAATACCGTCTCCACGCCGTGGTGTAATCTATTTTCCACCACCACCTTAATAGGATGGGTATAATGGTGTAATGAGTAACTATATATGATTATTATAAAGTTATATTGATACTGAAATAGTCTACATACACTTCAACACAATTCCACGACCATGGGAACGATATCATCGCTCGTGCGTACGTACGGACTACCATCTCCACGACGCGATGAGATTCATTCTCAATGATTAACCATCTTCAATGATTATAAAGTATATATAATAAGTACTAATGAAATATATGACATAATAATGATACTATATTTATGTAAATTTATATGTATGTCATCTACTTAATTCCATTCACTTCAATAAGGAAACGAAAACAGCGTTCATGCGTACGTACGGACTACCGTCTCCATGAACGGTGTATTTCATTCCATTTATCGATATATTATATATATATATATTCTGAATATATATTATATATAAATCATTTTTTACATTCTGGATATACGTAATCATGATCCAAGTAATCATATTAATAATTACAAGTTAAAAACACGAACGACAAATGAGACGATTTTACCCAAAACGCTACTTTAACATGAATTTACAAAAGAACGGGTAATATAAAGTAATAAGTGGACCATATATGATATAATAACAATGAATATGATTCTGGAATACATCAATAACATGATTTAAATCATTATACAGGAGGTTCGGACACTTACAAAGCAAGTCGGACCTAAGGTAAGGGAAATATCACAATCTCATTTTTATCCGAGATTGTTTATACTTTGGTATTTACTGGGGTGTATTTTATCATCCACATCCATGTTTCCTCAATATGTAATATTTATATCCTTATACAATAGTTTATATCCAATTTTACCCATCGTTGAGTTTTTAGTAAAAGATATGAAAGTAATCTTTTGTCGTTTTTCATACGAGGTACTTTTTTGACTTTTCCGACAAAAGTACGAGAAGAATGTTTTTTTAACTTATAAGGCATGAATGGATTTTTAAAACATTATTTCCAAGAAGCTTCCTTTACAAGTTTTCAAGTTTATTTTTAATCAACTTCTTTTAGTTTAAAATTGTATGACATGTTAAGAAAGGAAAATGTTTTTGAAGTAAAAAGGATCTTTTCTTCAAGAATGGAGTTCAAGTGTTTTATCAAAATTATTTTCCATCTAATATAATAAAGGGTTCTGTTTCTATCCCTATTTTTACAATGATTTGACTATGTTGTGATGGAATTATTTTTATGAATTCCTTTATCTTTTATGAATTGTTTTATGATTTCATGATGTTTAAGATTCCCATTTTTATTTCATGGGTTATGCAATGATTTATGGTTTATGATTTTGTGGCACACATAATAATGGTATCATTATGAGATGGGTGGGACCTATATCTCCCTCAAATTCATTGGGTAAAGATTTTATATCTCATGAGATAGATAGGGCTGGAACGGTAGGTTATACCGGTTCAGTGAAACAGGACTGGAACGAGGGTGACTCGGTTCAGAAAGGGACTTTGTCCACTAAGATAGTCTTGGAAATGAGTCTTGACTAACAAGAAAAGATTCTCTATGATTATGTGTGTATGCCACAAAGTTTTATGTTTTAAGTTATGATTATTGTGATTACATTTCACTGCCATGATTTATCCCATGTTATGAAATTATGATCTCTTTTGCAGGTTAAGATTTCCAAAAGTTATGTGCTTGTGTATACGATGTGATTGATATTTCTTTTGTTTACCCTTACTGAGCATTTGAGCTCACCCTTTTGTATGTTTTCTTTTCCCCAGGATATAAAGAAAGGTTTTAGGTATAAAAAAAAGAATATCTTTATGGGAGATGTTGAAGATCTTTCAACAGGATTAGAAGATTATATTCCGAGATTCCAAAGACACTAAACTATTACGATCCTTGTGTGTGTGTGTTTTTATTATGTACTAAGTATTCCACTAAAGTAATGTAATGTCCATGTATGTCAGGCTTCGGGTCTCTATAGTTGGAATCAGAGGAAAGGTTTAGTCAACCTTTGGAAACTAGGATGCGAAAACGTTAGTGAGATCCCAAGAGATATTTCTAAGGTATGTCTAGGGATGCCCCTAAGGATAAGTATACGTATAGGATACAATCCTAGAACTACAGTAACGATCATAGAATTTAACCTAAGATGTTATATATTGAGGATACCCCCCCTTGATTATGTTATTTTCCTTGTATGATTTTTGCCTCTCAGAGAATTATTTTTGTGTTTTAGTCAATGGAGGGAACCAGAAAGAATTCGGTTAACATTGAATCCAATGGACAAATTGGTGACTATGAGCAACAAAATTGCGTAATTCCTAGAGAGAAAGATATTGTGATTATGCCAAATCAGTCTTCGCGATATATGATTAACATGGTGAAATTTAGTGGTATGCCTAATTAATCAAATAAGAGGAAGATAGACTTTTATGCATGTTAGCATGTTGAGGAGAATAAAGAAAGAAATATTGAGATTTCTAAAGAAGGGAAGAAGAACCTTGAGGAATACCTCAAATGGAGGGACATATGTTATCTGTATGGAGAAAAGGGACATAGAGTGTCAGACTGTTATGGAGTTCAATGTCTTATTTGTGGAGAACATGGGCATTACCCAACTCAATGCCCTGACCTAGAGAGTTACTTCTAATTAAAGAATGACTTATTCCAGGATAATCATTGAAGATGATGGTTTGAAGTGTTTATGTATTGGTATTCAAGAATAATGTTATTGAGGTACTTTTATGGTATATGGGAATATCTATGTATTGGTCCATTGTGGTTTTCTATAATAATATGACATCGGTAACCATGAAAAGTGATTGAAATATTTTTGGAAAGTAGATGATATGCGCCTAATGAAGGGATAATGAGAAAATGAAATGTTTGAAAGTATTAATGAGCTCATGATTGATATAAGGACTAAGTGATATAATGGTTTGAGTATATCGAATTTTGAGGATTTTGGTATGTGGAAAGTGTTAACTTTTAACTGCATTCATGTTTTTACTAAGGTTCAATGGGTATTCAAGAGAATACATGATTAAGGCCTTTGAATGTTTAGAATGTGACCAATAAGACATATCTTATGATATATGGCGATAAACGTTGGTATTAAATCTCTGGTAATCATTTTCACTATATTATAAGAGTGGACTGAAGTATTATGGATAATCCTAAAGATTGGAATGGATTATGTTGGACATAAGTTTGGATAAAATGTTTTTCGATATTATTTATGGGATGTTATAGTAATATAGCTTTAGAAAAAGGACAACATGCAGGACGGACGACAGCCCATCGCGTCGGACAAGGCTGTGGTAATCGAACCCACAACCGAAGTGCGACTGGCCTTTAACGCCTACCACTGGCCTACAGGAAGTCCCTGTTTAGTATAAACTAGTTTTATTATATTAAGCAGTATGATATATGAAGTATAAGTCCATTTTAGGAACCATATATGATTAATCTCACTATAGAATGACTTATGTATATTTAATAACTTTTTCTAACCTTTTGTTTGAGACAGATGGAATGACCCGTCATTCTATCACATGATCTGCTAACACTTCACGAATAACAAATTCAACTTCATTTATTTAAGAGATGAAGTAGAAAATGTTCAAGGCACGAACAAAAGTGAGATTGTACCAAAATAAAGTAAGTATTTATTCTAATTCAAATTCTTCGACTTTAGGAAAACGATCTTGAAAACCAAAAATGTTGTCCTAGTGCTCTTATATCTTATTAATCAGATGGTACCTTAGATCATAAAAAATTTATGGATTTTCCCTAGCCATGTTCTCTACCACTCTCCATCAGAACATGATGGTTAGATTTTTCTTCCATATCCATATTTTCACCTATGTGGAAACCCAGTGATTAGTTTATTTTGGTAACCATTACGTTTCATACTTTTGTTTTTATAGATTAGTTTTGGTATTCCTTTTTACGATGTGGGTTTCTATCAAAGAAACTTTCGAATAGTAAACCATTTATAACCCTGACGAATTTCCAGGGCGAAATTCATTTTAAGGGGGGTAGAATGTAACACCCCAAGATTTTATGAAAAATATTCTTTTTAATTTCATTAATGTCTTGTGTTGTACGCTACACCAAAAGGAGCTTGCTCAACACGAATCCTTGACTTGCCTTGTATTACACGCAATCGCGACCTTCCTCGATAGCGTGTGTAGTACGCAATACTGAGTTTCACTAAACAACGATATGCTATTAAAATATTATTAAAAATAGCCGTTATGAATAGTAATAATCACCTTTTAAAATTTTAGAAATTTTAGCTCTCAAAATGGACTTCATTTTTGGATTCGGAGTATCGAATTTAGCCTAAGGTGAAATTTTGGTACTTTTCGGATAACTTTCATATTCTGATGAATAGTGAAAATTACTAAATCATAATTAAAAACAACTTTTTTAATCGAAATTATTAATAGTGATAAATTATTAATTTGAGTTGTTTTAAAGTATATTTATAATATATTTTTACAATTTAATACAATGTTGGTCATTGGATGTAATTTCACATTTAAACCAGTTATAAACAAGTGTCAATCTTTTGATAGTTATTATCTCTTAAAAACACGCCTTTTGTTTTGACGACGGGAATTAATTTTTAAATTAATTAATGCAACTGATATGTTTTGAATTTGGTAAAATAGAAATCATTTTTGAGTTCATAATATCAAATATAACTTAGGCCTAATTTTTGGTATTTTTCTGAAAACTTTCAATTTTTGATGAATAGTGAAACCACTAAGTTGTAGTTAAAAAAACTGAATTTTTCATAAAACATAATTTTACCGATTCTGTGAGTGGAATTTCAAAAATCCGAGAGACACGGTTGATGACAGTAAGTAAAATTTGGTTCAATGAGATGAAAATAATTTTTGGTGAATAGTAACTTTTTGCTTTTTTTAGCACGGTTAAAAGTAAATAGGGTAATTAAGGGTAAAAATGATATTATTATTACCCTAACACATGTCCTAATTCTATTGGATAAGTTTAATTCGAGAAAAAAAACTTAGGAATAAAATATGACCATTTAGGCCCACTTGAATTAGATTAGGACATTTATTATTATTTAATTCAAAGAAGAGTTAAAAGAGTTAAAATAAAAGTTTATTTACTAAAACATTTTTAATATGGGGTTATACATAAGATAAATTCGACTATAAATATTAATTAGAAAGATAAAAAGATTTCCTACATAATATTATTTTATTTGTAATTTTTAGACATTAAATAATGTAATTAATTTATGACATAAAGATGATGCAGTAATTATCTTATTAATGAAATATTGACATAATTGATGTTATAAATACAAATATAAATGTAATTTAAGACTTTTAATTAATTCAATTAATTTTCTAGGTTACTATGATATATTAGTGTTGATTTAATCAACTTGTATCGAACATATAATTTTGTTATGACTTTCACAAAAATCATATATCAAATAGTGTCAAAATTGACACAAATTAGTTTTTAAATTAAATATTATATTATTAATTGTTATTTTATTCCTAAAAATCTAAGGTTTGGCCAAATGACTTAGATAAGGATATATATATTAATAATAAACAATTTTGGGTTCGTTTGGCATGTTATAGTAAGTGTATTAACCATATAGTGTAAGAAAACAAAAAGACACGGTAAAAGTTAAATTATTTAACTTAGAGTTAAATCTAATTGATAAGGTTAAAATAATAACCTACACTTGTCTAACTCCTATTGGTTGATAGGATTTTGACCCATCCCCACTATATCATCGAAATAAGACCCTTTGGAACCATTATAAACCTATTTTGACTTTAATATAAAATAATATTTTGAGATATTCCAAAGGTGCCCCTCTCCTCCCTTATAAAAGGACACCTCCTCCCCCTCCTCCTCGCACCAATTGGGCATTCAAGCTCGGACAAACCCTACCAAAATCCCTTCTCCACTTCCCTAGAATAATCCTAGAGGTCCTGTTCTTCTTCAAAGACCAATCATAGTTCCCTAAGTGGAGGATTCAAAGAGGCGTTTCAAAGAAGAGGTAATATCCCTTACCGATCTTTTCAATTTCTTTCTTCTTCAACTTCTTCTTCTTTAGTTGTTTAATGACAAAGTAATAACATCAGTATTACTTACATACTGATATGTAATTATAAATATGAAACAACCCTCATTCACCTTCTATCCATCCTACGGAAAAATGAAATCACCGCACGTGCGTACGTACGGAATACCGTCTCCACGCCGTGGTGTAATCTATTTTCCACCACCACCTTAATAGGATGGGTATAATGGTGTAATGAGTAACTATATATGATTATTATAAAGTGATATTGATACTGAAATAGTCTACATACAGTTCAACACAATTCCACGACCATGGGAACGATATCATCGCTCGTGCGTACGTACGGACTACCGTCTCCACGACGCGATGAGATTCATTCTCAATGATTAACCATCTTCAATGATTATAAAGTATATATAATAAGTACTAATGAAATATATGACATAATAATGATACTATATTTATGTAAATTTATATGTATGTCATCTACTTAATTCCATTCACTTCAATAAGGAAACGAAAACAGCGTTCATGCGTACGTACGGACTACCGTCTCCATGAACGGTGTATTTCATTCCATTTATCGATATATTATATATATATATATTCTGAATATATATTATATATAAATCATTTTTTACATTCTGGATATAAGTAATCATGATCCAAGTAATCATATTAATAATTACAAGTTAAAAACACGAACGACAAATGAGACGATTTTACCCAAAACGCTACTTTAACATGAATTTACAAAAGAACGGGTAATATAAAGTAATAAGTGGACCATATATGATATAATAACAATGAATATGATTCTGGAATACATCAATAACATGATTTAAATCATTATACAGGAGGTTCGGACACTTACAAAGCAAGTCGGACCTAAGGTAAGGGAAATATCACAATCTCATTTTTATCTGAGATTGTTTATACTTTGGTATTTACTGGGGTGTATTTTATCATCCACATCCATGTTTCCTCAATATGTAATATTTATATCCTTATACAATAGTTTATATCCAATTTTACCCATCGTTGAGTTTTTAATAAAAGATATGAAAGTAATCTTTTGTCGTTTTTCATACGAGGTACTTTTTTGACTTTTCCGACAAAAGTACGAGAAGAATGTTTTTTAACTTATAAGGCATGAATGGATTTTTAAAACATTATTTCCAAGAAGCTTCCTTTACAAGTTTTCAAGTTTATTTTTAATCAACTTCTTTTAGTTTAAAATTGTATGACCTGTTAAGAAAGGAAAATGTTTTTGAAGTAAAAAGGATCTTTTCTTCAAGAATGGAGTTCAAGTGTTTTATCAAAATTATTTTCCATCTAATATAATAAAGGGTTCTGTTTCTATCCCTATTTTTACAATGATTTGACTATGTTGTGATGGAATTATTTTTATGAATTCCTTTATCTTTTATGAATTGTTTTATGATTTCATGATGTTTAAGATTCCCATTTTTATTTCATGGGTTATGCAATGATTTATGGTTTATGATTTTGTGGCATACATAAGAATGGTATCATTATGAGATGGGTGGGACCTATATCTCCCTCCAATGCATTGGGTAAAGATTTTATATCTCATGAGATAGACAGGGCTGGATCGGTAGGTTATACCGGTTCAGTGAAACAGGACTGGAATGAGGGTGACTCGGTTCAGAAAGGGACTTTGTCCACTAAGATAGTCTTGGCAATGAGTCTTGACTAACAAGAAAAGATTCTCTATGATTATGTGTGTATGCCACAAAGTTTTATGTTTTAAGTTATGATTATTGTGATTACATTTCACTGCCATGATTTATCCCATGTTATGAAATTATGATCTCTTTTGCAGGTTAAGATTTCCAAAAGTTATGTGCTTGTGTATACGATGTGATTGATATTTCCTTTGTTTACCCTTACTGAGCATTTGAGCTCACCCTTTTGTATGTTTTCTTTTCCCCAGGATATAAAGAAAGGTTTTAGGTATATAAAAAAGAATATCTTTATGGGAGATGTTGAAGATCTTTCAACAGGATTAGAAGATTATATTCCGAGATTCCAAAGACACTAAACTATTACGATCCTTGTGTGTGTGTGTTTTTATTATGTACTAAGTATTCCACAAAAGTAATTTAATGTCCATGTATGTCAGGCTTCGGGTCCCTATAGTTGGAATCAGAGGAAAGGTTTAGTCAACCTTTGTAAACTAGAATGCGAAAACGTTAGTGAGATCCCAAGAGATATTTATAAGGTATGTCTAGGGATGCCCCTAAGGATAAGTATACGTATAGGATACAATCCTAGAACTACAGTAACGATCATAGAATTTAACCTAAGATGTTATATATTGAGGATACCCCCCCTTGATTATGTTATTTTCCTTGTATGATTTTTGCCTCTCAGAGAATTATTTTTGTGTTTTAGTCAATGGAGGGAACCAGAAAGAATTCGGTTAACATTGAATCCAATGGAAAAATTGGTGACTATGAGCAACAAAATTGCATAATGCCTAGAGAGAAAGATATTGTGATTATGCCAAATCAGTCTTCGCGATATATGATTAACACGGTGAAATTTAGTGGTATGCCTAATTAATCAAATAAGAGGAAGATAGACTTTTATGCATGTTAGCATGTTGAGGAGAATAAAGAAAGAAATATTGAGATTTCTAAAGAAGGGAAGAAGAACCTTGAGGAATACCTCAAATGGAGGGACATATGTTATCTGTATGGAGAAAAGGGACCTAGAGTGTCAGACTGTTATGGAGTTCAATGTCTTATTTGTGGAGAACATGGGCATTACCCAACTCAATGCCCTGACCTAGAGAGTTACTTCTAATTAAAGAATGACTTATTCCAGGATAATCATTGAAGATTATGGTTTGAAGTGTTTATGTATTGGTATTCAAGAATAATGTTATTGAGGTACTTTTATGGTATATGGGAATATCTATGTATTGGTCCATTGTGGTTTTCTATAATAATATGACATCGGTAACCATGAAAAGTGATTGAAATATTTTTGGAAAGTAGATGATATGCGCCTAATGAAGGGATAAGGAGAAAATGAAATGTTTGAAAGTATTCATGAGCTCATGATTGATATAAGGACTAAGTGATATAATGGTTTGAGTATATCGAATTTTGAGGATTTTGGTATGTGGAAAGTGTTAACTTTTAACTGCATTCATGTTTTTACTAAGGTTCAATGGGTATTCAAGAGAATACATGATTAAGGCCTTTGAATGTTTAGAATGTGACCAACAAGACATATCTTATGATATATGGCGATAAACGTTGGTATTAAATCTCTGGTAATCATTTTCACTATATTATAAGAGTGGACTGAAGTATTATGGATAATCCTAAAGATTGGAATGGATTATGTTGGACATAAGTTTGGATAAAACGTTTTTCGATATTATTTATGGGATGTTATAGTAATATAGCTTTAGAAAAAGGACAACATGCAGGACGGACGACAGCCCATCGCGTCGGACAAGGCTGTGGTAATCGAACCCACAACCGAAGTGCGACTGGCCTTTAACGCCTACCACTGGCCTACAGGAAGTCCCTATTTAGTATAAACTAGTTTTATTATATTAAGCAGTATGATATATGAAGTATAAGTCCATTTTAGGAACCATATATGATTAATCTCACTATAGAATGACTTATGTATATTTAATAACTTTTGCTAACCTTTTGTTTGAGACAGATGGAATGACCCGTCATTCTATCACATGATCTGCTAACACTTCACGAATAACAAATTCAACTTCATTTATTTAAGTGATGAAGTAGAAAATGTTCAAGGCACGAACAACAGTGAGATTGTACCAAAATAAAGTAAGTATTTATTCTAATTCAAATTCTTCGACTTTAGGAAAACGATCTTGAAAACCAAAAATGTTGTCCTAGTGCTCTTATATCTTATTAATCAGATGGTACCTTAGATCATAAAAAATTTATGGATTTGTGATTGTTGGATTTTCCCTAGCCATGTTCTCTACCACTCTCCATCAGAACATGATGGTTAGATTTTTCTTCCATATCCATATTTTCACCTATGTGGAAACCCAGTGATTAGTTTATTTTGGTAACCATTACGTTTCATACTTTTGTTTTTATAGATTAGTTTTGCTATTCCTTTTTACGATGTGGGTTTCTATCAAAGAAACTTTCGAATAGTAAACCATTTATAACCCTGGCGAATTTCAAGGGCGAAATTCATTTTAAGGGGGGTAGAATGTAACACCCCGAGATTTTATGAAAAATATTCTTTTTAATTTCATTAATGTCTTGTGTTGTACGCTACACCAAAAGGAGCTTGCTCAACACACATCCTTGACTTTCCTTGTATTACACGCAATCGCGACCTTCCTCGATAGCATGTGTAGTACGCAATACCGAGTTTCACTAAACAACGATATGCTATTAAAATATTATTAAAACTAGCCGTTATGTATAGTAATAATCACCTTTTAAAATTCTAGAAATTTTTGCTCTCAAAATGGACTTCATTTTTGGATTCGGAGTATCGAATTTAGCCTAAGGATAAATTTTGGTACTTTTCGGATAACTTTCATATTCTGATGAATAGTGAAAATTACTTAATCATAATTAAAAACAACTTTTTTTAATTGAAATAATTAATAGTGATAAATTATTAATTTGAGTTGTTTTAAAGTATATTTAGAATATATTTTTACAATTTAATACAATGTTGTTCATTGGATGTAATTTCACATTTAAACCAGTTATAAACAAGTGTCAATCTTTTGATAGTTATTATCTCTTAAAAACACGCCTTTTGTTTTGACGACGGGAATTAATTTTTAAATTAATTAATGCAACTGATATGTTTTGAATTTGGTAAAATAGAAATCATTTTTGAGTTCATAATATCAAATATAGCTTAGGCCAAATTTTTGGTATTTTTCTGAAAACTTTTAATTTTTTATGAATAGTGAAACCACTAAGTGGTAGTTAAAAAAACTGAATTTTTCATAAAACTTAATTTTACCGCTTCTGTGAGTGGAATTTCAAAAATCCGAGAGACACGGTTGATGTCAGTAAGTAAAATGTAGTTCAATGAGATGAAAATAATTTTTGGTGAATAGTAACTTTTTACTTTTTTTTACCACGGTTAAAAGTAAATAGGGTAATTAAGGGTAAAATTGATAATATTATTACCCTAAAACATGTCCTAATTCTATTGGATAAGTGTAATTCGACCAAAAACAAACTTAGGAATAAATTATGACCATTTAGGCCCACATGAATTAGATTAGGACATTTATTAATATTTAATTCAAAAAAGAGTTAAAAGAGTTAAAATAAAAGTTTATTTACTAAACCATTTTTAATATGGGGTTATACATAAGATAAATTCGACTATAAATATTAATTAGAAAAATAAAAAGATTTCCTACATAATATTATTTTATTTGTAATTTTTAGACATTAAATAATTTAATTAATTTATGACACAAAGATGAAGCAGTAATTATCTTATTAATGAAATATTGACATAATTGATGTTATAAATACCAAAATAAATGTAATTTAAGACTTTTTATGAATTCAATTAATTTTCTAGGTTACTATGATATATTAGTGTTGATTTAATAAACTTTTTTCGAACATATAATTTTGTTATGACTTTCAAAAAAATCATATATCAAATAGTGTCAAAATTGACACAAATTAGTTTTTAAATTAATTATTATATTATTAATTGTTATTTTATTCCTAAAAATCTAAGGTTCGGCCAAATGACTTAGATAAGGATATATATATTAATAATAAACAATTTGGGGTTCGTTTGGCATGTTATAGTAAGTGTATTAACCATATAGTGTAAGAAAACAAAAAGACACGGTAAATGTTAAATTATTTAACTTAGAGTTAAATCTAATTGATAAGGTTAAAATAATTACCTAAACTTGTATAAATCCTATTGGTTGATGGGATTGCGACCCATCCCCACTATATCTTCTAAATAATACCCTTTGGAACCATTATAAACCGATTTTGACTTTAATATAAAATAATATTTTGAGATATTCCAAAGGTGCCCCTCTCCTCCCTTATAAAAGGACACCTCCTCCCCCTCCTCCTCGCACCAATTTGGGCATTCAAGCTCAGACAACCCCTGCCAAAATCCCTTCTCCAATTCCCTAGAATAATCCTAGAGGTCCTGGTCTTCTTCAAAGATCAATCTTAGTTCCCTAAGTGGAGGATTCAAAGAGGCGTTTCAAAGAAGAGGTAATATCCATTACCGATCTTTTCAATTTCTTTCTTCTTGAACTTCTTCTTATTTAGTTGTTTCATGACAAAGTAATAACATCAGTATTACTTACATACTGATATGTTATTATAAATATTAAACAACTCTAATTCACCTTCTATCCATCCTACGGAAAAAAGAAATCACCGCGCGTGCGTACGTACGGAATATCGTCTCCACGCCGTGGTGTAATCTATTTTCCACCACCGCCTTAATAGGATGGGTATAATGGTGTAATGAGTAACTATATATAATTATTATAAAGTGATATTGATACTGAAATAGTCTACATACACTTCAACACAATTCCACGACCATGGGAACGATATCATCGCTCGTGCGTACGTACGGACTACCGTCTCCACGACGCGATGAGATTCATTCTCAATGATTAACCATTCATGAATGAATATAAAGTATATATAATAAGTACTAATGAAATATATGACATAATAATGATACTATATTTATGTAAATTTATATGTATGTCATCTACTTAATTGCATTCACTTCAATAAGGAAACGAAAACAGCGTTCATGCGTACGTACGGACTACCGTCTCCATGAACGGTGTATTTCATTCCATTTATCGATATATTATATATATATATATTCTGAATATATATTATATATAAATCATGTTTTACATTCTGGATATAAGTAATCATGATCCAAGTAATCATATTAATAATTACAATTTAAAAACACGAACGACAAATGAGACGATTTTACCCAAAACGCTACTTTAACATGAATTTACAAAATAACGGGTAATATAAAGTAATAAGTGGACCATATATGATATAATAACAATTAATATGATTCTGGAATAAGTCAATAACATGATTTAAATCATTATACAGGAGGTTCGGACACTTACAAAGCAAGTCGGACCTAAGGTAAGGGAAATATCACAATCTCATTTTTATCCGAGATTGTTTATACTTTGGTATTTACTAGGGTGTATTTTATCATCCACATCCATGTTTACTCAATATGTAATATTTATATCCTTATACAATAGTTTATATCCAATTTTACCCTTCGTTTAGTTTTTAGTAAAAGATATGAAAGTAATCTTTTGTCGTTTTTCATACGAGGTACTTTTTTGACTTTTCCGACAAAAGTACGAGAAGAATGTTTTTTTTAACTTATAAGGCATGAATGGATTTTTAATCCATTATTTCCAAGAAGCTTCCTTTACAAGTTTTCAAGTTTATTTTCAATAAACTTCTTTTAGTATAAAATTGTATGACATGTTAAGAAAGGAAAATGTTTTTGATGTAAAAAAGTATATTTTCATCATGAATGGAGTTCAAGTGTTTTATCAAAATTATTTTGCATCTAATATAATAAAGGGTTCTGTTTCTATCCCTATTTTTACATTGATTTGACTATGTTGTGATGGAATTATTTTTATGAATTCATTTATCTTTTATGAATTGTTTTATGATGTCATGATGTTTAAGATTCCCATTTTTATTACATGGGTTATGCAATGATGTATTGTTTATGGTTTTGTGGCACACATAAGAATGGTATAATTATGAGATGGGTGAGACCTATATCTCTCTCCAATGCATTGGGTAAAGATTTTATATCTCATGAGATAGACAGGGCTGGAACGGTAGGTTATACCAGTTCAGTGAAATAGGACTGGAACGAGGGTGACTCGGTTCAGAAAGGGACTTTGTCCACTAAGATAGTCTTAGCAATGAGTCTTGACTAACATGAAAAGATTCTCTATGATTATGTGTGTATGCCACAAAGTTTTATGTTTTATGTTATGATTATTGTGATTACATTTCACTGCCATGATTTATCCCATGTTATGAAATTATGATCTCTTTTGCAGGTTAAGATTTCCAAAAGTTATGTGCTTGTGTATATGATGTGATTGATATTTATTTTGTTTACCCTTACTGAGCATTTGAGCTCACCCTTTTGTATGTTTTCATTTCCCCAGGATATAAAGAAAGGTTTTAGGTATATAAAAAAAGATCTTTATTGGAGATGTTGAATATCTTTAACCAGGATTAGAAGATTATATTCCGAGTTTACAAAGACACTAAACTATTACGATCCTTGTGTGTGTGTGTTTTTATTATGTACTAAGTATTCCGCAAAAGTAATGTAATGTCCATGTACGTTAGGCTTCGGGTCTCTATAGATAATGTTTATTTTGCTAAAGAAGACATATTTGCAAGGATATACATGGGAGGAGATTTAGTGTATGCAATAATTATTCAATGTTATTATTTTGGTTATAAAAGGAAGTACAAAAGTGTCCAGTATTTGGTCAAAAATAAAGAGTTATACTGAATTCCAAAATATCCATTCCAGAGTGAAAAAGCAGATTCAAAAATAAAGAGTTATACATAATTCAAAAATGTAATGGATCAATCTTCCCCTGATCACCATCTCCATCACCACTGTCATCATCATCCTCATCCTTGCCTCCATCTCTTTCCTCATTATCATCCTCATCATCGTCCCCATGCTCATCTTCAGCCCCATCCTCGCCCTCGGCCCCATCCCCTCCCTCTGCCCCATCCTCGCCCTCGTCCTCATCCTCATCCTCGCCATCATCCTCTTCAGCAACCTTGTCATCAATAGGAACGTCATCATCTCGACCGACACTAGAACTTCCTCCTGGTGAATTGGATAATGCACAAATAGATGGCATATATGTCTGAGAATCTGCACTGGCCTCTGGTGGAAGTGATGAAGATAAATCCTTAATCAGTTTCATAAATTATTTCTCCCTCATTTGAACCTATTCTTCCAACTCTGTGACCCTTTTATCATACTGTCTCGCATGATCCTTGACCTGTTCCAAATCAGTGGTACTATAATGGATACCTAGAGAGGACCAATACCTCGTCGAGACTATATTCTTACCAGGTCAGCAGCGTACTCGACCAGAGTGCTCACCTCCCAAAAACTGATATAAATGATCATGTGGCCCTAAATTGTCTGGCTCCTAGGCATCAAGGGCCTCTAAATCATCCTGATAAAAATATTAAAGGATTAATAAATTTAAAAATAGATATTAAACATTGAAATAAAAAAATTAAAACATACAATTTTTTCTTGTGTCGGTTTATTAACCGCAGTTCCAAATTTTTTCCTTCTACTCGAGAAAAAAAATTTGCTCGAGGGATACATCCTTCAATATTAAATTTTTGCTTCTGTAATGACATTGAAAAAATATAAAGTGTAAGTATAATAATATATTCAATATTCAATAAGTCACATACTTTAATTAGGAAACAATAAAAAGGGCAATACCTAATGAAAAATTATAAACATCTATATCGTACCTGCTGCCTCTCATGATTTGACATAGTAGTGCGCCCCAAAGTGTGGAGATATTGCATTGAATCAATGTTTTTTTTTCAGAATATTCATAAATAATTTTTAATAATAAATAAGATACAATTAATAAAAAAACATGAAAACTTTCATTTAGATACCTCAAATGGGATTAATACCTTAAATTTGGCGGTCACCCAATAAGTAATCATTTGGCGATATTTCTCTATCTGTCAGTCATCCACGATAGGTAATGTCTCCAACTCTGTGCCCACACTATCACACCATCCAATATACAGCTCATGCTTATAAGCCCTCCAAAACTCTAATAGCTCTTTTAAACGTTCTGGTCGTGCACCTTCTCCCTCAGGGATGTTAAACCGAAGATGACACCCAATAGATCAATTCATATAAATTCAGAAAACATACTACATAAAATACAATATATTTTTAACCATATTTTTTCCCACACATTATCCTTGACTTCATGTGGAAGATGTCTCCAAGAGAGAGGATTGACCAGAATGATGTCAGAGTATTTGGCTAGCGTTGCCGAAAAACCTCGACATTCCAGCCCATATTTATCAATCATCTATTCATCATCATTGTATTCAATCATCAACTGTGTCTAGAAGTTCCATACCACACTCAATTGAGTACGCCCCTCCCCCACCTCCTACAAGTAGATGAATCTGTTATTGAAGAAAAAATATCAGTACAAGTTATAATAAAAATAAATTTTGGTATAAAAATTTGTTAGAGTTATATAAACATACTTGTGGTAGTGGGATCAATGGGCATCACTGGATATGCTGAAGCTGAAGGAATATCCTGTACATGTAGAGTGTCCCTCAGTGTATGATCCTCATCCACATACTGTGTCGGAGTAGGAGTCAAAGAAGGTGGAATGTAATAGCTCAGATATAATGAACCAGAAGAAAACGATGATGGCACAGACGTTTGGCCAACTGGTAGTGTAAACATCGGAGGCCTACATATCTTATGTGTCCCTAAAGACACACCAAGATCAAAATGGGGCGTAGAATATACGTTTGTGGTAGGGGAACTGTCCAATTGGGTACGACCAGTGGATTTTCTAACTCCCTCACCATGAGACCTCCTACCACCGGCCTCAGTAACGAGAACACCAGATGATCGTCTAACACTGAAACCACCGCCTCCTACCACCAGCCTCTGTGCTGGGAGCAATATCGGGCTCTTCATCGGATATCTCCCTCTAGGGGGTGGATTCTGAAAAGAAAAGTTTAACACAAAAGTAAACACATGATATTATATGTTATTGAAATATATATATTTGAAATAAAATACTCACAATAGGGATGAGTGGAAGAACGCCCATCTGTGACATGCGACGATTATTTTTTGTCATCTTTTTCCACCGCCTTTATTCAATGGGTGTCATTTCCTCCAACGAAAACAAATATGGAAGTAATTAGAAACAGATAACTAATGTGTAACCCAAAAAACAAAATATAGAAAACCTATTTTGATAAAAAAAACATAATGAAACAGAAGATTTATGGTGGATTGAAGGTAAGTACTATGATACACACTCTGAATGATATAGGTGAAAAATGCAGGTGATAACATGACTGTATGATTCTATATATTTCCCACCACAACTTTGTGTTCATAATCAACTATGAAAACTGAGATATTGGAGTCATCATAAGTAATAAACTGATTGCTTCCAATTGCAGTAGGGATAAGGTCAACATCATCATCACCATCATCAAAAACATGTCTGGGATTTACTCCAATAATTACACAAAATTTAGGATGAAGATTATCTTTGACATAAAAAACATGTTTCACCATTGATGCCAATACATATGGTTCATCAGGGGCAAGAGTGTGAGTCATTTCAAAAACTTGAAATCCAAAATCATCAATAAAGGATCCTTTCCTTGTCATTGAATCAAAACATTGACCTTTCAACATCGTGACGTGACCACGCGAGTAATAATCAAAAAATATTATTTTATCCACGACTCTATAATAAGATATATTTTTAGAATGAGATATATTATCTAATGAACGTGCATAATAGTCTATTGTGGCAGTTAGCATAACTCCATCATGTTGTGATCTCATGTTTCTTTCTCGTTCAATGATGATAACATTGTATCCATTGATCACAAGTGATTTACAGGAACAAAAGATGGTATTCGGACAAAAATCCAAATCTCTTATTTCCTCAGAAATAGAGTCTACAGGAAAACTCGATACCTAAAATATAAAAAAATAGTAAACTTAATTAAATATTATTTTTATTTATTTATTACTTAAATATTTCTACATTCAATTTCAACCAAGCATAAAACCCTTCTCCATAAATAGTCGTTTTCCTTCTCAAAGATAAAGAATGATGCTTTCTATATATCAATTATTTATGTCCCCTATAGATAAAAAAATAATAGTTTAACAAATATTTAAAATTACAAGAGATCAGATAAGAGATACATGTACAATTTACTTACTTGATATACTCATTGAACAAATCACAATTGAATAACACTGTATGATGTTTCATCTCTCACTCTTCAAGGCTTAATGTCGTCAATGTATATGATCCTAGAATTCTTCCAATATGAGGAAGTGATGGAAAACTGGGTTCAATTTATTCATACTATTCTTCTTCATTTCTCATTGGTTTGTTTATTCTCGTAGTAAGATCAGAGAAATACATGGAGCAGAAATCTGTATATTCTTGAGCCAAATAACCGTTCACAATAGAACCTTCGGGATAATTTCTATTCTGAACATATGATTTCAATGTGTACATGTTTCTTTCTATTGGATACATAAAACGGAAAGCAACAGGTCCTCTAAGAAGTATTTCGATCGGAAGATGGATAGTCAGATGCAACATTCATGTAAACAATGATGGAGGGAATACTTTCTCTAACTCAAAAAAATTAATGGTGTCTCTGCCAACAGTTTTTGAAAGATGTATTTGAAAAACTACTTATCACAATGATCTCTAAACAAATTGCACAACCAAATAACTGAGACTCTTACATTATTGGACAACAGATAATTGATTTCAATGGGAATCAACTCATGCAAAAGGAAGTGATAATCATGAGTCTTCAATGATTTCAGCTTCGACTCTTTTGTGTTGACCATTTTAATATATTTCTTGAATAGCCATCAGGAACTTTAATAGACTCTAGAACTTCTAGAAATTGATTTTTTCAACATGTTTCATTACATTATAAGCACATAGAACTTGCCATTTATTTTCACTGATACAGATAGGATGAAATTCTGGTCTGATCCCCTATTCTACCAAGTCACACCGAGATCTTAAATCATATTTTGTCTTCCCCTTGACATTTAGATGAATTGAAAGCAACATTTAACATATATTCTTATTAATGTGTATTACTTCTAAGAAATGATTTAACAAGCTGGTTGACCAATACGAAAATTCAAAGAATATACTCTTCTTCTTCCAATTGTAATAGGTATCATTGGAAACATTTTTCCTCTTTCTTGATATCCATACACCCTTCCCAAATTAATATCTAAAATATTTCCATTCATTAAGAACATTAGTTCCAGACATATGCTGAGGTGGATCATCAGTCTCTATGGTATTGTAAAATCTTCGACAATTGTTTCTATATGGATGGTTTGTTGGAAGGAATCATCGATGTCCCATAAAACTAAAACTACGACGATATTTCAGTCTTCTCGATCGAGAATTATTCATAAAAATAGGACAAGACATTTTTCCTTTTGTGCTCTATACAGATATCATTGCCTAAGAAGGAAAATCATTGATTGTCCTCATAAGCGCATCACACATCTGAAATATGTATTTCGAACATGCATCATATATGGTCACACCCACAACCCAATGAAGTTTCAAATCTTTTATTAAAGGATTCATGTATACATCTATATCATTGCTGGGATTAGAAGGTCCAGCTATCAGTATACTCAAGAAAGTGTAAGGCTCTTTCATACACAACCATGGAGGAAGGTTATAAATGTGTTCAAAAATCATCCATGTGCTGTGTGATGTAATAATCTGTCCAAACGCATTAAAACCATCACATGAAAGACCCAGTAACACATTAAACACATTGGATGCAAATTCAGGATATCGAGCATCAAATCTATACCATGAAAATCCATCTTCATGGTGAACCAACTCATTATTATTCTTTTTTCTCTCAGTGTCATGCCATCGCATTTTTACTGGTATTTCATTAGACATGAAAAATTTCTGTAATCTGGGGATCAATGGAAGGTGCCACACTACCTTTTGTGGCACACAAAATAGTGTTCCATCGTCTTTTGTCGTCCATCAGGCGGTTCCACATTTGATTCAATCATTTCTTTCAGCAATTTCCTCCCAAAATAAGCTGCAATCATTCGGACAGACATGAATTTTGTTTTGAGAATCCAAGTTCATCAACTAACTTCCATGCCATATTGTGGTTTGAGGGAATATCTACATCATCTGGAAGTAAGTCCTTCAAGAAGGTAAGAATATATTCAATTGTAGTATTTGAAATTCCATACATAGTTTTCCCATGAAATAATCGGGCTAAAAATTCCAACTTTTTCATTTTACCACATTGTCGATATATTGGAGTCGTCGCTACATCATTAATTTTTTTAACCCTATGAACATCATCATTTTCATTGGATGCATCATGTGTGCTTGTTTTGGAATATTGTTGTATAAACATCCTTTCCTTCTCATGATGTCGAATAAATGGAAACCAATCATATATCAAACTCTCCAATTCAGTCATATCATTTGGATCGTCAACATTTTGAGATTCCATTTTCTATCCATTGTGATACCACACAAAATAGTTTTTTTTGGAAACAATATTTGGTTATATGATACCTAACTTCATCATGACTCAACCAAAATCTTCCAACACAATTAGAACATGAGCAGTGTATGTGACCACTATTTAAATCCTTGTCAAATGAAAAATTTAAAAATCTGTTCAAATTATTTTGAAAATCAGTTGAAATCCTATCAGTTTCTTACATCCAACTCTTATCCATTCTGTAAAAAAATTTCAATAAGTCATTTCAATGCAATTAAATAATATTGAAGTTCAATTAAAAAATTATTTAGGTAAATGAAAATTGTTTACATTAAATAAAATCATAACTAACACATTACTCTATATGAGAATCATATTAAGAAATACAAAAATATACAGTGTATCTAAGAAAATAAGATACATAATTTCTAATGCCTATATTCAAGGATTTCCCTATAAGATATTAGAAGTGGATCTATGAATACATAATCTTTATTGGTCTTGTTGGGAGTACAAGTGTTTTATATGTTATCTCCTTTTGGAAGATTAGGATGAGAAGTAGAATGAGGATCACATCAAAAGTAGTTATGGCCTCATCAAGTTTCACCTTAACCATGGATTAAAGGATCTTAGGTTTGGGGCCATAGACAATAGGATTGTAGGGTGTATTCATTGAATCATGTACAAATTGATTTTGGAGAGGGACCTTCAATAGTTATTGGTATGGATTTGATTAGAAACACCTATAAAAAGGATATTCAGGAATTGTGACATCCCAAACTAGGATGCGACTCATTAGTGACCCAAACCCAGATGGCCACTGATTGGACATGGACCTTCATGTTCTATTGTGTTTTATCTCACATACGAATAATGATTTTTGGGTTGTTCGGGGTCCCGGGAGGAGGGTGGTGGGTTGTCCGGGGTCCAAGAAGGACAGTGGGGGGGGGGGGGGCTTTCTAGGTTATAGGAAGGAGGGGGCTATACTGGGTCCAGAAATGTTGGTGGGGGCTGTCTGGGGTCCAGGGATGAGGGTGGGGGTGGGGGGGTATCGAGGGTCCAGGAAGGAGGGGGCTGTCCTATGTCTAGAAAAGAGGGGGGTTGTCCCGGGTGGACCTCAAAACAGAGAATGGGGTTCCAATCTATAGTTCTAAGAATATATTATACAAATCTACAAAGATTCCACCTGTAAATATGACAACTTTAGATCAGTGCCTACTATAATTTCATGACTTTTAAGGGATATGTGTTTTGTGAAAAGCCTATACATTACAGTGATGTTTATGAATGATGGTTTTTTGCCCAAATTTGTATTGAATTCATTAACGAGGATGGTTTATTCCATTTAACCAATGTTATAGTGTACGTTTAGGATGATTTATTGCATTTAACCAGTGTTCTAGTTTATTTTTAGGTGATGTGAGTTAGAAACCATGTTAGGCATGTCATTAGAACATTGGTTCTTCTATTTAACCATGTAGTCTTGAATTTCAGGTATGAATGTGTTTTGACTGAGCTAATTATTACCTACTCTATAGTATGGCCAACACATCATGTGGGCATACCCATGAAAAAAGCCATGTGTAAATGGGATGTTCTTATCACCCCATTTGGCCAAACATACTTTTAACCATGAGGAATTGGCCATGTATATTTACATGTTTAACAAAGTCATATACTATGTGTACATTCCCATTTACATTCTCAGGACACTAGATTATCGTAGACAACATGTCAACCGTTATACACACCATGTAAACCCTTATACTATATCGTCATTATTATAACCATTAATAAAAACATATTAAACAACATCACTTGTCAAATATAATCAAATTGAATATAAATCAATAATAATATTGGATATATCATGTAAAATGAAGTCATACTATCTTACATCCTAAGTGAACACCCACAACCATGATTAATGACCACAATTCTCCCATTTCGGCCAAATCAAAATTGTAAACAAAAACACATGGTTTCATAACAAAATTTAATTTCTGTGAAGAATAATAATCACATATTCCTCTAGATATTTGAACCACACAGTCTTTATTTTCGAGATGAACATGTTTCCATGAAACCATATGAGAATCACGATTCAATACATGTGTTTTTTTGGTTTTCCCAAGCATTTTGAGGAACTCCAAATCAGTGAAAATGTTCATTGTGGTTTCAAAATTTGATTGAATAACTCATCTACGATGTTGAAGTAAGAATGATTAATGGTTATATTAGAAAATCTAATATTCATAAATATTTAGAATTTGACATTCTATGAATTAGTTTCATGAAGAAGGAAGAAGTACTACATGGGAAAATTATAGGTCCTACCAAGAGTTACCTTTTTAGATATTTTATTCATAAAGAACAATGGATTATATGATTAAGTATTTCTTATTTCTTCTGTGAAGAATAATTAGGGACCACATACTATTTTTCAACGTTCCAGAAGATACTTTATATGTTCTATTGTACAAAGGATAAGTGAACACCATGTCATTTTATATATATATAGATTTTGATAGAAACATAATACATACTTGTTATGTACTAAAAATAGTTTACAGAAATTAAGACGAATAAGATCATCATGTTTGACATGATCTTAATGAAAGGAGTGATTTTCATGAAATACTATGAATACATATTACAAACAATTTCTTATGAGTTCATATACATGAAGCTGTAATATTTGGAGAATTGAGATTAAAAAAACAATGAATCTTTAAAATTAGATTACAAGAAAGAGACACCATACCCTTATAAATGTACATGTGTAATGAAAACATTAATTGGACAATGTGTACACTGATGTAGTGATTTGAGTACACAATTCGTGGAGTAGCGAATCATAAATTTTTCCAAAATCTCTAGAAATAGTGAATAATGATATCTTTGAGAATAGAAGGATATCCTTGAGAAGAATTGGAATGATATCCTTGAGAAGAGGTTGAAGGAGTCTAATCTAGAAGCTAATCGTATGGAAGAGGTGCACCTGTGTTGGGGCTTCTCGAGGGCTACGGGGAGTCGGGTATCGCTTTTGGGAGTCGCACAATGTTCTTCTGGAATCAGGGATGAGGGGGGGGGTCACCTACCTTAGTCAAATTTGGTGGTTTATTTTCCCAAAGGTTATAAAAACCCATTGGGAAAACAATAATTTCCCAATGGTTTCATCAAACCGTTGGGAAAACTCCATCTAAATCCATCTTTACCAACAGTTTATGAAAACCATTGGTAAAGATCACCTACACCAA
Organism: Viscum album; assembly: GCA_963277665.1. Lineage (NCBI taxonomy): Eukaryota > Viridiplantae > Streptophyta > Magnoliopsida > Santalales > Viscaceae > Viscum > Viscum album. The sequence continues at coordinate 1,026,173,453 of OY728166.1, forward strand.
CGGTTAAAGAGAACCGTTGGTATACAAGTGTTGGGAAAAGAATGATTTCCATTAGTGTTTCTCATGATATGATTCAAATTGGACTTCCAAAAAAACAATGAATGGAACAACATTCTACTTATAAAATTTTTTATGAAATGTTCCATTAGTGGAAGCTCTAATTTTCTAATTACTGAGTAATGGATTAGTTCCACATAAAATAGATTTTATGTTCTCCAGTTACTGTAACAAGAATAGTTAATTTTCTATATCTAGTATTTTGAATTTGACGTAGATAAACAGTGGACCCTTAACAAGAATGTGGGGAAACATGTTGAAATTTACTCCATTAATTGGTAAGAGGTCAAGAAATTATTTACCATTAAGTACCTTCCTCGTATTCTTGATATAAAGATGGAGAAGTATCATAATGACCTATATAAAAAGGATGATGAATCTATTAGGACCTACGATAAAAATTTTACAATACATATGCGGCATGATTCTAGTGTTAACATTATACAAGAATGTAATGTTTTTCAATACCTGTTTTTCTTAAACGAAGTCTCTATAAGATATTATCCATAGAAGACTTCATTATATTTGATGATATTGTTAGATGTGTTATCAACATGGAAATAGAAGTTGGGGTCACATATCAAACTCAATATTTTGATATTGAGAGAAAAATGGAATTAAATTTAATGTATAAGGACGATGGAATGAATAATATGATCTTTGATTTATGTTCAATGTGTGGGAATAATAATGGAGGAAATTTCCTTATAGTGACAAAGAAATTTTCTTATGTTTGGAACTGAAGTCCATCTAACAATTGATTGACGACAATATGGTAATAATTTAAATAATGAGGAGAATAGAGACAAAGATTCATAAAATACACCACCCACATTCTAGTGGTTTAAATGTAAGAAGTATGAGTATTATTCTATCCAATTTTGAAATATGAAGGTTAATGATGATGATCGACATCATTAACCAATTATGAAAAGAGACAAAGAGAAATATAACGAGATCATAGATTTTGAAAAGAGGTTCTATATAGAAATAATATTTTTTATATGGATATTTCTTGTTTTTTGAATAATATTAAATAAATTTTACAAAAACATGCCTAAGGATCATAATAGTTCATTGTATTTGGAAAATTGGAACACAATATTGTTAATTCATGAAATATGTCTCCCATAGAGATCTTCCCCTTTAGTACTATTCATATGAATAACCTACATAAGCATTTCTACATAATCTAGAGAAATAAATCATTATGAAGGGGGAGATTAGAGTCATATTAAGGTTAAATATAGGAGATACCAATGCATTATATGAGCATAAGGATATGAAAACATGAGAATAATGTTTTAAGATTATACTCTACATATCAAAGTTAATAATCTCCTGTCATGGAATATATATTGGGATTTAATAAAATATTAATCATAAGGAAATGAAATAAAATGATCCCTGAGTACATTAAATTGGAATAAAACATAGTTTTATAGCATACATATCAATATATAACACTTTTAAAATGTGTAAACAGAAATAGGTTTACTTGTTAGGTTAAGGACAATAAATCATGATATCACATAAATGCATAGTCATCTAGCTAGGTGCATGAATAAAGATATGGACATGAAACCAAATCCAAATATAACATTATGGACAGGAAATAAAGGATTACACATAACACTATGAACATGTAATTAGGTTTCTGTATAAAACATTTAACTTGTAATTGGGGTACCACATAACATTATGAACATGTAATTAGGTTCACAAAATTATATTTACTCATGACTTATCCATTTTTATCCAATGAATTGGAAGGATAAATAAGTCACACCAATATCATAATGAAAACCAAGTTTATGTGTTCTACAGGATCATAATACATTCATAATATCATAAACCATGAAATAAAATGGGTCTCATAAACATTTGGTAATGTCATAACCAGTTGAAAAGATATAGTTTTCATAATCATAACATAATTTCTTCGTATCATATCCCACAAAAAGAAGTGGGTTTCATAAGAATTTTATAATGGATTAACCTGTGTAAGAGAAATGGTTTGATAAAAATTATTCTGTCCTAAACATCAAACATTTAGAGGACGAAAAAATGGTATCCTTGGACCATATCCCGAGAAATGAAAATGTACCATCAATAGATAACATCTTAGATAGAAAATTATTTTTATAGATAAATTACATGGAATGCTTCTGGAGGAAAATACATTTTATTTGAAAAATTAATTCTAAAAACCAAAAATATTTAAAATATTTTTCAATTTTATTTCATTGAAAAAAATCATGAAATGTTATTAAAGAAGTTTCACATATTATTTAACAAATTACTGAGTAAAATATCCATTATATTTTTATAATTAATTTTTAAAACATAATGAACTTCCAAAATCTTGTTCTATTAAAATAACCATGAATGAATATAAAAGAATATTTAATAATAATTTTAATAAACTATTAAGGAAAATATCCCTTCAACTTTGAAGAAAACACTAAAACATAAATATATTTCAGAATCATTTTCATTTTCAAATAAGTTATTGAAATTATAAAAATTTATGAATTATTGAGGAAGACATTTTCTTTGAAAAGAATATTGAAAACATGTAGTAGATTAATTAATTCATTTAGTGGTAATGGAAGTAAGTAATAAAGTTCATCATATGTATGTTAAAATGAATATTTTTTTTTCACATTATCGGTAAATGAAAAACAAAAAATGTTTGGAAAACAACAAGAATATTAATTTAAAAATAAATTTTAAAAAGACTATAAATTTAGAAAATCCTTTAATAAATCATTTTAAAAATGTTTAAAACATTATTTATTTATTTTTGGAAAACATTAATTTGGAATACAACTAGTTTTTGACCGAAGAGAGAAATATGGATTATTATTATTAAAAATATTATTTTTTACTCTTGAGTACATAATGTTGGGAAAATGAGGGAAAATTTATTCTAAAAAAATAACCAATGTTGATTAAAATTAAAGAGTTTATTAAGAGATGGATCCTGATAGTTTATCATCAGATACATAATTATAAACAATGTAGATAAGCAAGAATATTGTGACATAAAATTGTTAATAATTTGGTAACATTAACAAGTAAGAAACATGAATAAATATAATTATATTAATATTAAAATATCATAGGAATTAATTAATTAATATTAATACATGTAAAATTGGAGGAATATATATATCATAATAGATGATAGGTTTAAAACACATCATCTATCTCAGGGAAAGAAAATTAAGATGAAAATCCATTATGGTTTCAGTAACTCTTAAACCCATAACCCCATGGAAAAGATATCATACAATGGATATTTAAATTAAAATAATGTTCATGATTTTAATAGTAAAATACATTATTGTCCATTATATAAACAATATGAATGGAAGATGTGGTCAATATTTAATGTGTCTCACAAGAAAAATAAAAGTGATAGGAAAATCCCTTACCTTAAGTCTTGACATATTTTACACACATTCAAATATCATAAATAGTAAATATAAGTTTATTATACATATATTATATAACCACATAGATATATATCATTCAATATATTAATTTTTATGAACTTTTATAATCTGTGTGTTTACAATTGAATTTTAATGTCATGTTTTGGCCAAAAAACAACATTTTTTATTGTGTGTGATTTGACTTTATATTTTTGTTCCTCATAGATAGATCAAGGATTAATAATCAATTTTTTAAAACATTATTATAATATCATATATATTAATTATTTATGTGTTTACTTTAATACGTAATATTTTGTGACATAAAATATACTACATCTTTTATGGGGATGGTGGGCCTTACGTAACAATGAACCTTGTTTCCGTTTTATCAATAGATAAAATGAAGTAAAGTAAAAATGATATACTATTAGTACATAATATTTTTTAAGTCTTTTATATAACATTTTGTTATTAGAAAACATCTTTACTAACTATCATGTAAATCGTAAACAAATCATATCACTTTGTGATGAGTTAGTCCACCGTACACATGAACAACATTATCATCTTCCAAAAGAATGTAATGTATGAACTTATATATGATATAATTATTATAATAATATAATTATCATGAATATACTTTATAAATAACATTTCTATCATTAATTCATTTCTTGAGAGTTGGTTTTGGAAAAGTGAATGACATCGGTTGGCGTGGTGGTAGGCCACCGTACACACAAATGATGATTTTGGATCCTATTTGATGGAAGTGGAGATGGATGTAGGTCACTACCTTAACACAAAAATATATATCAGTATATTTTGTATAATATATATATTATATCAACATGTTATAATAATAATTTAAGTGATTGGAAGAAGAAATATAACAAAATTCCTTTTGATGAATTTTACCTGTCCTTCGGGTATCCTCTTTAGGTTTTCACAAAAAGCCTTTCTAGGATGTCATTATACAAAAACTATGGATAAAATAATTGTAGGATTGGGAAGTGATTTAAATATTTATTTTTTGAAAATATGGTTTGGAGGAGTGAAGAATAAATGAGAGGACATAGCCTTCTATAAATGAGGTAAGTGTCAAACTTTTAATTTATTTAAATCAAAAAATTCCAACCATGTTTTCTCATGTAAAAAGGATTTAATAATGGACCATTATTGATCATAGAAGGGATAAGATGAATATATTTCCATGAAAAGGTTTTTGTATGAGTTACTATGTCATTTACCTTGTATCATTTTAGTTTAACCTACGGTTAACCTTTTTTTACCTTACCACATTAATTAATTTTTTATGCTATAAATATTCATTTTGGTCAAAAATTAAGTTGAAATTATTATATAATATAATTTGAGTTGATTCCAAGTATGTTACACGTTTCTCCCAATTAAATTCATATAATTTGTTAAATTTAATTTAAAATAATTCTCACAAACGCAATAAGAAAGATGGTTTTCAAAAGAGAAAATGATCAAAAGTTGGAAATGATTTTGTATAAAATTAAATATTAAAAAGATTCCAATGAAAAAAATTTGATTGAAATATATATATAATTTATCTAATATTGTTTTTTAAAAATAAAATATAATTTAACAATATAAATAATTTAAATGAAAAGATTTTTCAATTATAATTCTCTATTTTTTATTATTCATAAAAAAATAATATTTTCATAAAATTATCACAAAATTACCCAAAGATGATATTTAAATGTTAAATTTAAAAAATAATTTTAATTTTTATATTAAATATTATAAAATTAAATAAATTCATTTTTAAAATAAGTTCTTACAAAAGGAGAGAAAACTATTTTTTAAGAAAAATATTATTTTCAAGCATAAAATTTGATTAATTATTATATATTATATAGAAAAAAAAGAGAACTGTATAAATATTTATTTAATATATACTATAAAAATTTCATTTAAAGAATTTACCAAAAGTGGTTTATTTAATTAATTGTGGGGAAACACATTTTTTTTACTAAAAAATGGTTTTTCAGAAAAATGTTTACTTTATTTTAAAAAGGTTTTATTTTTATTTTTAATTAATTTTTCCCTAAATAATTAATTTCATAAAAATTTCTAAGAAATATTTTTTCATAATTTTTTAAATCCTATTCATACTATCTATTCCAATGGAAATGTGACAATTATCATAGTAAATAATAATATCTCAATAATATGGCACATATCATTTAGACACAGTGTTTCCTATAATGAATGATAAAATGAGTGTTATGTGTAACATAAGAAAAAATAAATATCTATAAATGTGAGATAAACTCTTTATTTTTTATATTAAAAGAATATAAAATATTAAATTTTGTTTAAATATATATATTTCGAAAAAAATCTGGGTATAATATTCAACCCCCTCTCCCCCTCCGCCCGAAATGAAGTTCTCCCTCAAAATTCATCACTTAGGTACCGAAACTGAGGATTCTTATTCCTTATTAAATCCTTAGGTTCCCATGTACATTCCACAAGTGAGATGTTACACCATAAAACACTAACTGGGTGAGTGTTATGGTTCTATAAAAATTCACAATTCAGTCAATAATCTCTACTAATAATTCATCATAAAAAATCATTGTATGATGGTATAAACTCTGTGTTTAGTACACATAATGGTTCAGGTGTTTACTTCCTCAGGAGTGATTCAAGGAATATATCATGAACCTAAGATAGGTTTATTTGAATATTCCAATTAAATGATATTTACCCACTGTAATCAAGTATTTTATGGGGACTGTTATTCTAAGGTATTAGTTTTCCATTATTTATTTCATAGGGAAATTCATAGAAGGTCCTTCTCACCAACATCACATTCTTGATTGCATCAGTGATTATCATTATAATATTTATATCAACATTGGACCATCCTAACATGTTTTTGAATGGTTTTAACCTTATCTTCCATCACATAAGATTTATTATGCCCCAACATCTTTATGTATTATACTTCATTCATGTTTATTGGATTTTGCACTTATTTTTATATAGGGACTCATAAATATAAACCGAAATTCTTGAGTGAAATATATTATATTATGAAAACTCTAATAGATAAAGGTTTCAAACCCAACCAACTTTGTAATTAATAGAATAACATATTAGCATATCACCTACAGTTCTAATTATTCTCACAAAATGAAAATATATCTACAAATGAAACATTGTAATGAAGTTGTACTCCATATTAATATTATTAGAAATAATTTAGAAAAAATATTGATTAAATCATCAAATTCTGATAAAAAAATTGAATGATTCACATAATGTAACCTTCCCAATTCCTTAAAAAATATTATAGAAGATCCATTGATAAATATTCCCTGATATTAATAAAGTGTGTTTACTTCATAATATGATTGATTGTATCCCATAATTATATATTCATAAAATATATAACAAAACCTAAATCTTATATGTACCATTAATCATATATTTAAAAATTATAAAGCAGATATTCCTTAAATTTCATTGTCAATATATTAAAACTCAAAAGGTTTCATTTCTATAGGGGTATCATAAATTTCCTTGATACTGGTAAAATTCCACCACATTGAGCATTAAAAGTGGTGTCAATGAAAATTAAATTATGTTCATCCATAAACACATAAACCAACAATGGCATCCATAATTCATATGATAATCTTACATGGAGAAATCTATAATTCCAACTATTATTTCACCCTTTTAAACTATTATAATCTGTTATTTAATTCAAATACAATTTCATTGGAATCTTATGTTCATCCCGGTACTAATAGAAATCAAAATTTATTTCATTAATCATAAATACATGAAGAGGGAGACAATTACCTAAAATTTTGAAATAATATTTTAATATTCTTCATTCATACATATTCAGACATGAAATTCTTAAATAGGGGGGGGATGATTTGTGTTCCCATAATTATCATGTTTCACTCCATCCATTATGGTTTCATAATATTTACCCTTGTAATTTTTCTTTAGAGGTTATGGTGTTTTATCATCCATATTAGTACTTAGATTGGGGCATTGATTTAAAGAATTTCCAAACTCCTTGAAATAGGACAACTAATGTTTCGGTGGATCATTCTTTTAACATCTCTATTCAATAATTTTATTGAATAGACACTTCACAATAATTATACATTCATTTTCCAATGGTCGATATTCCCACACATGAAACACATCTTTATTCCTTTCAGGAACTCACCTACGTGATCCATCCAATAGTTTTGTCAAGTATGATTTTGAAACGTTTTATTCCCTCAATGTGACCTAACATTAGAATTTACATTGAACAATATAATTTTTTTTTATTTCTATAATTAGTTGATATTATGTCTTCTATTTTCACTATTAGATCACATCAAATTATTTCATCATAGCATCCAATTTCTGTCATGGATAACGCCCTTCATATATTTGGTTTTAAGGCCATAAAAAACTAGTCAACCGTACTTTCAGAATAAATAATAATATCTAAAGAGTACCTAAAAAGACTTAAAAAATTATTCATAGATTCAAATAAAATCATCATCCATCATCTTATTCTCAAGTAATTCCTTGTATATTTTTGTTTGAAGAATATAATGAAATTATTTGTTATAAATTTAACCCATTAAATTCATCCCACTTTCTTGATTCAATTATTCTTATTTTCACTTATTCATAATAATTTACCACCATCAATCCACCTTAACATCCAAATATTATACAAACTAAATGAATTTTTCATCATCTAAAAACTAGAAAATTAAAAATATAATTTTCGGGGTACTGATCCTTTTCTCAACAACTAGTGTATTTTTAAACTTTTTCATCCCTCCTAAATGAATCAATATGACATTGTTCTCTCTTTCTCACATTTTTAATTTAATAATTATTCATATCCAAAAAATGGATTGTGAGCATAGAAATATTGTTTTTCCTTTCATATCCCATGAAATTTGATTCCTCAAGAGGAGAATAATTTCATTGTATATTTAATTCACCTTTCACATAGTTCTTTTGGGCTCTAGATACTTACTAAAACCAAAATGCATACTGTAAAAAATAGTAGTCATAGTGGAGAACCAAATAATCATGATAAATAAATTATACATTTTCTAAGTAATGAAACATTTTATTAATCTATGAAACCACAAATTTATATTAGGACATGTTGAATAATATTCTCTTTTAATCCTTTAGGATGGTTCATAAAGAGTTTTTAAATTTCTAATGAATATCCACCAGGGGTTCCAAACCAGTTGTGAAACAAATCCCATTTCCATGCACCAGGTAGTGACCAATTCTAAATTAATATTCCATTTTTGAGTTATTACCCATATATACCTATATACCAGAGCCATATCCACATTTATTATCAAAAAAGGGATGTAATTTCATTTAAATCACTCACTCAATCATTTACCAAAATTTCAAGATATTTTATAATACATTTACTAATTCATTGGAATGTCCTTATTTATATCCCCAGACATATCATTAGAAATATCTCTAGGGATCACACATAAGTGTTCTCAACATTATTTCCAAAGGTTAACTAGAAACTTACTCTGATAACAACTATAGAGACCCATGATTTTCATACATGGAAATTATATATCTTTAGATGAATATTTAATACATTACATAAACACACAATTGAGAACTATGATATTTTAGTGAATTTGGAAACATTGAATACAATATTACTAATTCATGAAATATTATCAATGTATCCCATAATGATCTTACCCTTTAACACTCTTCACATATATACCCTATATAAACATTTCATCATATCCTTGTTAATAAAAACACAAGAAATAGTGAGCTCAGATTCGTAGAATGTGTAAAAAGAGAGATACGTAAGCATACAATTAGTATAATTATATGATAACATGAGCATGCCATTTTAAAACGATAATCATCATATTAAATATTGTAATTTTGACTCACTGATTAAATGTTGGTAGTTTGTAAGACATGAAACATAAGTGAAATCAATGAAAATAATACTTTAGAACATAACATTATAATAAAAAATATTTTTTTGTCATACATGTAATATTATAACATTGATATCATATTTATATATAAATCGTTTCACCCATTAGGTTAAGGAATTGAAATCAAGCCTTCACATAAACTTATGGACATGTAAGTAGGTCCATTAAAAAACATATTAACATGAAATAAGGTTCACACATAACATTATGGACATGAAATACATCTTAAAAAATAAAACTATAAATATGTAATCTAATTCATGCATAACATTGTGAAAATGTAATCAGGTTTATACATAACATTGTGAATATGTAATCAGGCTCACACATAACATATTTACTCATTAGTTTACAAGATTTCATGAATTCATTTGAGTAAGATATTGGTTCTATCCACCACAAAATAAAAACCCTATTTATGGGTTCTATAATATCATTAAACATTCATAATATCATATCCTATGAAATAAAATTAGTTTCATAATCATTTCATTGTGTCATAACTAGTGGAGAAGTGATTGGTTTCATAATAATTTCATCATTTCCTCAAAGCATAACAATTGAAAAGAATCAATATTCATAGGCATTTAATCTTGGTATAACCCATTTTATAGAAATATGTTTTGTAAATATCATTCCACCATAAACAAAAACAATTCATATAATGAATAATAATGGTATTCTTGAAACATTTCCCGAGTAAGTAATAAGTGACATCAAAAGAAATTATCCTAGATGGAAAAGGAATTTGAAATATAAATCACTTTGAAAATATATTAAGGGAAAAATTATTTCAAAAAGATAAATTGAATATAAAAAATTCATAAATTTTTTAATAAATTTTTTTCTCTGGAAATAATCTTGAATATTTATAAAATAAGTCAAAAAAATTATTTGAAACATTTACTAAAGAAAATCACTTTTCCTCTTCGAAAAATACATTATAAAACATAAAACAATTTCATAATAAGTTTCATTGAAGATAAACTTGAATACATATAATGGAATCTCAAGAAAAACCTTTTAAATTTTTTTTTTGGAAAATATTATTTCAACTATGAAAAAATCATCTTAAAACATAAAACATTTTCATAAGCATATTCCATTTCAAATAATTTATTTAAAATAAAAAAATTCAAAATTATGAAAGAAAAAATTTTCTTTTAAAATAATATTTAAAACATCAATGTGATGCATGAAATCATTGACCATTCATGATAATGTGAAAAACAATTCCTGTAATGTATGTGGAAAATAATGATTCTTTTCAAAATTTCCATAAAATAAAAGAAAGAATTATTTATAAAATGACCTGAATATTCATTTAAAAACATTAATAAAAATTAAAATATGGGTAAAAGTGTCACTAATAAATATTTTATGTAGTTTTAGAAAAAAATTTAAAATCATTTTTGAAAAATGTTTTTTAAGAAAAAGTGTTTCAGAGAAAAGATAGAAATAAAGATGGTTTTTGTTATTAATGTTATTTTGAAATATTGAGTAAATTAATAGAGGAAGATGAAGGGCCAGTTTTTATTATAATGACCTAACTATAGGATAATTAAATTCATGAGTTTCTTGGGAGATGGGTCATATTATTTGATAATTGAAAACATAATAACATACAATCCTATTATATGATGAATGTGTAACATAATATCTTTTCCAAATTCATAAAATTGAAATGAAAGACCCATGAAGGAATCTCATTAAATAAAACATAAAATATCATGGTAATACATAAATTCAAGAAATTACATGTCAATGGGGCTTTATATACATCTTGTAAGTGAGGATAGGTGAATAATATAACTTATGTCTGATGGAATGAAAATTGAGTTATATATCCTTTACCGTATTGGTTACTCTTGAATTGTGTACCCCATAAAATAGTAATCCTAAAATGGATATGTAAATACAAAAATAATTCTATTATAATCATAAATTACATTCACTATCACTATATACCATACATAAAAATACCTTTGGTCCCTATGGAGTGTTTCTCAAAAAAAAGCGAGACAGAAATCCCAAATCATAAGTCTTGACTTTTTTTGTTCACATTAAAACCTCTGGTATAATAAAGATATTTTTTAATTATATTAAATAAACATTAATATATATATTTCATACCATATATTATTTTCATATTACCTTTTAATACCCTTTTATTAACAATTCCTTGTTAATGTCATGTTTTGGGCTATAACTGCTTTGTTTTTTATGTGCTTTTTGAAATGTTATTTTTGGTTAGATTATTTTTATCATGGTTTAATGATTTACATAATTTTATCCATGATATAAATATCTTATTTATTCATTATATATTTATTTATAGTAATACATAAAATAGAAAGAGAAAAGAAACTACACCATTCATGGAGACAGTAGGTTGTATAAAGGTATAAACCATGTATCCCTTTTCAAAATAGATTATTATAAAGATAGTTAAATGATATATTATTTTAAAAATATAATATTTTAAATTTATATCACACATTTTCATTAAAAAAATACTTGTTTCATCCAATTTAATGTGTGAATGAATCATATCTCTTCACGAGGCAGTAGTTAGCCATACACATGAATGAAATTAATGTATTACCATAATATAGAATGAATGAAGGTATATATTATATAATAATTTTAGAAGAATAATAATATCATTATGATAATAAATAAAAATTAGTCTATAATTATGTCTATCCATGAGATTTGTTCATAGAAAATGAATGACATCCGTTTGTGTGTTAGTAGTCCGCCTTACACATGTGTGATAACATCCTAACCCATTTGATGGATATTGAGGTGGATGTATGTAATTACCTTAAACTATAAATACATAATTATATTTAAGATACTATAGTTATTATATCATCAATTCATAATAGTAATTCAAGGCCATGTAGGAAGAAATAAAACAAAATTCTCATTGATTAATGTTACCACTTATTCAGGTATCCTCCATAGGCTTACCTAAAAAGCCTTCCTAGGTTAGATTTGTTTCTAAAATAAGAACCCTAGGATGGTAGTAGGGGTGTTGTAAAGGTATTTAATTTGTAATATGATGAAAAAGGGTTTAATGGTGTGAAAAAAATATAGGACATGGGTTGACCTTTTATATATGTGGTGAGTGGACACTTATATTATTTTAAGAAGAAATAATTTCACCCATGTTATTGTAATATAAATAGATCTACTACCAGACCATTATTGATACTCAATTTAATAAGGTTCATATATGTCCATAAATGCATTTTCAACATGATTCTAGTTCTGTTTACTCTATATATTTTAAGTTTATCCCCTATTAAACCAATTTTTATCTAAACTAGAGTAATAATTTTTTTTAATATTCATTTTGGTTAAAAATTATGAAAAACATACTTGACAATAATATAATTTTAAATTAAAAATATAGAATAAATTTCTACCATTTCAATTCTGAGAAATGAATTTTTTTGTAAAATTAATCCCGTAGACATGACGAGAAAGCTAGTTTTGAATGAGAAAATGTCCAAAAGGTTGAATTGTTTTTATATCAAAATTCAATATGGAAATGATTCCAATTACATAAATCTGATTAATATATATATATAATTAAATATAATTTATTTTAGAATTAATTTTAGATAAAATTTGGCATTATAAATAATTTAAAATAAATTTTAGTATTCAATTATCATTTTTTATTTTTTACTATTCATAAAACAAATAAACATTTTTAGAAAATTATCATATAATCAACCGAAGATAATGTATACATGATAATTTTAATGGTAAATTTATTTACTAAAAAAAATTCAAAAAAATTAAAACAATTAGTATTAAGATATGTGCGGACAAAGGGTGACCCAACCACTTTTTAGAAAAATACAGTTTAAGCACAAATTTGGATTTATTATAATCTCTCAACATGATATAACAATAGATAAATTTAAAATAGTTTATTTAATATATATATTATATATAATTTTAATTAAAATAATCTGGGAAAATATGTTTCATTGTTTTTTGCGATAAAATTTGTTTCTTTTGATTAAAATATTTTTTTCATAATATTTTTTCAATTATTTTAAAATTCTTATTATTTTCATTTTTAATAAATTCTTTACCAAAAAAAATAATTTACACATATATATAAAATATATTTTTATAATTTATTAAATCTTATTCATATAAGGAAATATAGTGGCTATGTGATAACTATCAATAGAGATAATAGTATTCTAATAATTTGAAATGTTTTATTTAAACTCAGTGTCGTGTGTAATGAAATATAATCTCAGTGTTATGATTAATGAATTCCAAAATATATGATGTGTAAAATGTATATTAAATGAAATATTGGGTTTAATGAAAAATGTTTAAAAGATTAAATATTTTTTAAAAATAAATATTTTAAATTATCCCTTGGCATTACAGGTTTGATAACAACATAGTGAAAGGTGCACGTACCATCCAAAATAGAAATGTGAATGTATTTGTTGACCCCAGATCTACCCATTCATTCATTTCTGATTGATTTTTCAAAAATATAAAATTTCCTCCAAAAAATTAGATTTTAAATTATTAGTGAAAACCACTAATGGTATGATGATCTCATCTCATGTCTATGATTCCACCATGATTTCTATGGAAAGGAATGTGATTCCTGAAAATCCTTTCATGTATCCTCTAGTTTAATTGTATTACATCTTAGGCATGGATTGGAATTATCAATATCAATATCTTATCAGTTTTCAAGGAAGGTATGTCACATATTATATTTCAAATCGTACTATGATTTTACATCAATGTGATAATATGTAAGAACATATGATGTTGATAACATCTATTGTATTATTCTTTATTCTTTTTAAATAGGGGTGTTTATCTGAAATGGATTTGGAGAAACTTGGCGTCAATGATATTCTTATTATGAGGAGCTATGTTGATGTTTTTCCAAAATATTTTTTTATCCTTCCACAATAACGTGAATTTGAGAACTCAATATAAATCATTCCTAGTGTTATAACAGTTTCAAAAACCCAATATAGGATGGAAACGATTAAATTATATGAATTTAAGAAGAAAGTCTAAGAAAAACTTGTCAAGGGATTCATTAGTCCAAGTGTGTCACTATGGGGTTCACCGATTCTGTTTGTTAAAAATAAACATTAATCTATGTGACTTTTCATTTATTATTGAGAGATAAACAATATCATAATCAAGAAAAATTATTCTTTTCCATGTAATGATGTTTTATTTGACCAAATATATAGACATCAATAATTTCCTAAGGATGAACTTCAATCTAGATATCGTTAATTAATGGTCAATAATGAGGATATACCAAATAAAACATTCTTCCTAGGGTATAGACGCTATGAGTATAGAATAATAATATTCTGTATTACTAATTCCATTAACATCATTATGGATTTAATGAGTACAATATTTAGGGATTTCCTTGATTAGTTTATTTTAGTATTTATAGATTACATTTTTTATAATTCAATGAGAAACAAATATCATCAAGATAACTTGAGAATTATGTTGATGAACTTGAGGAATATGGAACTATATAAAATTTTTACCACATGTGAATTTTGGCTGCAAAAGTTGTCATTTAAAGGTTATATAATCTCAAGATATGATATAATGGTAAATCCATCAAATAATAAGGCAAGTGAATATTTTCATACACCAATAACGGTGACTGATAGCCACGGTTTTCTGGGGTTTTCTAGATATTATAAATGGGTTTCACAGAATTTATCATGACTATCTAATCATTAGACCACATTAAATTATAAGGAAACCAAGTTACTCTAGATAGATAAATTCTAGGAATCATTATAGGAACCAAAGGGATGATTAGTTATAGAAACTATAATTACGTTAACCTAAAATAGAGATGGATTTTTAAATTTTATTTATGCATCCCAGAAGGGATTGATATTTATTCTTAAAAAAATGGAATGCTTATATATTATGACTCGTGATGATTGATAATTCCGAATAAACATCACCGAACACATCATCTAGAGATAGATGTGGAAATTTTTACATTAAATACATGGTTGAATTATCTTTATATATAAATGTGTGATATATATATATATATGGATAATAAGATTTTAAAGTATTTATTCACATAGAAGGAGTTGATTATGTTCCAAATAAGATTATTAGAGTTGATTAAATATTATAATGCCCAATAAATTACCACCGTAGGAATGAAAATAATGTGGTTTATTATTGGACATGAAAGGATCATGCTGGCATATTCATTAAAAGGATTAATGAAGTTAAAATATTTTTGGATTTCAAATGGATGGATATATAAATCCTTAAATAAGAGGAAAAATAATATCTACCACAATTAAATGTTTCAGAATGTACCATGTTATTATTAATATGTCATATAAGAGAGTTGATCACCTATAAAAGAAGGATATAAATGTTCTTAAATTTTATCATGATCATGTTGGAATGATACAGTTCAGAAACTATGTATGTGTTTCATCCATACCCTATTATTAGTATTTGTTAGAGGAATCTCATAGTTTTTTATTCTTGATTCATCTATGAAGTACAAATATTTACATATATTTGAAATATTATTAATGGTGGGATAAAATAAAGAGATATATCGTAGAGTTTTAATCTCAGGGGTGGGATTGTTAGCATGTTCAGTTTCAATGGAATAAAGTCTAAGGGTATGTTACATCAATTACCTATAATAGAATGGAAATTAGAAAACATCACCATATATTTTTTTCACAGGACACACCAAAAAATATAAAGTGGATAGTTTTATATGGGTTGTATTCAATATCCATACTAAGTTGTAATAATTAATAATAATTATATAATACATAACTCTTGATCAGATTTCCCAAATATACATTATGGATTTCATATGGTTACATGGGGTACCACATTCTATTATGTCTAATTGGGATCTGAGGTTTTTCTCAATGTTCTGGTGATATATTCATTATGCTTATGATATATGTATATTTTTTGAAATATGTATCATCCTCAAATATATGGTCACACTAAAAGAACAATTTAATCCTTAAAGGATATGTTGAGATCATGTTCCTTGTATTTAAATGGTAGTTGGACCCAAAATTTAAATCTAGTTGAGTTTTCTTAAAACAAGATCTTTCAATTGAGCTTTCAACTGGACACTTTTGAATCATTCTATGTAATGAAGTTTAGAGCTCCAACTCTCTAGAATAATGATTGAGAAAGTAAGTTATTGGTACCTGAGATATCTTAAAAAAAGAATGTAACATTATATTCTTTAGACAGACGTTATGTTTTCTTAGAGTCAGAAATATTTTTGTTGATAGTCATTGGAGTGATCTTGAATTTTACATTTATGAAAATGCGTTTCTATGAATTTATACATGCAGTAAGTTAATGAAAAAATATAATAAAGGTAAACTATTCTCTAGGTATATTGATAACATCAAAATTATTTATCGTATTTGGATCATAAAATATCTATTGGTGCTTCCACTGAACCAATATCATTTCTATAATGTTTTCCATGTATATCTATTGAGGAAGAAAATACCAGAAACATCACATGTACTGAACTGAGAGTTCATTCTTTTGGAGTAATATATTTATTATAAGGAACAACCTCTATCGATTATTGATCATATTGATAATTTTCTATGAAGAAATTCCACTCACCCGGAAATTTTTTTAGGTGAAACCACCAATTTGAAAAGCTAACAAGAAATGTGGTTATAATTAGTTAGAAAGATCCTTATTTGTTTGTATCAGAGTGATGATTTTGATTGAAATATTCATTTTAAGTGAGGTAGAATATAACACCCAAAGTTTTTATTAATATATTTTTTCAAATAAATTAAACTTATTTTGTGTCTAGAATTTTATAAAACAATATTTTTATCTTACATTACACACAACACTAATCTAATCTTAGGTTATAAATGACACAAAATTTTTAAAACCCATGATAAAATATTAATATATATTTTTAAACATGACCATTATAAACTAGGTGTTAAACATAGTAATATAAATAGTAATATTTTTTAAAATTATTATATGTAATGATTTTATACAAATAAAACATACTGTTAAAAAGTACTTTATTTTTGTTAAAGTCTTTATATGATTCGAAATTACCATTTTCTCGATGAATGATTATTATTTATTTTTTAAACATTTATAAAATTATCTTTTCCCAATTTTTAAAATTAATTCCTGGAAATAAAAATTATTTTTTAAATCATCGTATCAAAATTATCTAGGGTGAACTTTTGGGATTTTTATGAAAAGTTTAATTTTTTTATGAATAGTGGGTAATAGAGAATTTTAATTAACAACTATATTTTACATTAAATTATTTATAAAGATAAAATATATTTAGAGATGTTTTTAATGTAAAATTAGTTCGATTATACATTCATCAATCAAATTTACCATATCTAATCAACTACATATTGAATTTTGATATAAAAATGATGTAATATTTTGAAAAACATTTCTTTAAAAAACCTAGTTTATTGTCACTTATAAGTGATTTTTTTTAAATATAATTATTTCACATATATGATATTAATTTGGAATAATTGATTCCAGATTTTGAATCAAAATTATTTTTATTATCTATTAAGGTCAACTAAATATTTGACTAAAATGAATAAAAAACAGTAAAAATTATTTACCATTGTTGGCATAAAAAAGGGTTTACTATGGGGTCAAACAAAATTGATAAGAGATAAAAATAACACAAAACAAGTCTAACACCAATTTTATAGATATATTTTTAAATTATATCTTTTTAAATCAATAATGGTTTACTTTGGAAAATTGTGGCATGATAAAAAAGTTGGTACACATTTTCCTTTAAAAAACATAGAAGTGTGCCACTCACCTCACATATAATGGGATACCCCTATATAATATTATTCACTCCTTAAAAGCCTTTTTTTAAGAAAATAAATTCCCAAATCACTTCAAAACTATCCTAATAACATTCTATAAATATTAATTTGGACAAAAATCCATCCTAGGAAGGATTTTGGTGCGAACCTATGATGGATCACAGAGGCAGGGAAATCATTCATCAATGAGAATTTTTGTTTTATTTACTAACCCATATAATTAAATTATAATTATAAAATGAATATATAATAAAAAAAGTTATATTTTTTTATGTTGTTATGTTAAGGGAAATACATACAACTATCTCCACATCCATCAACTGGGTTACAGAATCATTAGTCTTGTGTACGACGAACTACCACCTCTCGAAATTATGTCCATAATTTTTCCATAACCACCTATCAATAATAGATAGGGTGATGAATTTATTACTTATATATTATTTTTATTATATTAGTATGTTTTTTAATTATTATTTCACACATTTCCCTCCTTTCATTCCATTTACTGAGAATACAATAATGTTGTTTGTTTGTACAATGATCTACCACCTCACGAACCAGTGTGATTCATTCATGCTTTACATAGAAGGTAATATGGACGTGTTTGAAAAAAAATTATATATATATATATATATTAAATAAAAATTATTATAAAGCTATAATATATTATTTAACATTATTTCTTTCAATTATACAATAAAATTGAAACATCGTTCATGCATATGTATGGCATACTATCTATATAGATGGTGTATTTCATTTTCTACCTCAAAATATTATAAATTAATCTAAAAATGAGTATACTAAATATATATGATATTTAAATAATCTATTAATTTTTTGAGATGATTATGAAATGATCAATCTACGGGTATCAAAAATAATAAATCAAAATATATATGAAAAACAAAGCAGTTATTACTTAAAAAATAAGTTTAATGAGGAATTATTAATAAATGGGTAATAAAAGATCATAATAAAGTCATATATGTTATTATATATATATATAAATTGTTCTATAACAGTTTTATTGTAATATTTTATTTATTTTAAATGAGTTTTGGCCTATATGATAGAATTCAAGTCTTGAGGTGTGGGATTTTTGTCTCAATTTCATTATTTTATACATATGTTATGTTATGAACCTATATTATTTTACAAGGTGTATATACATCACATTATATATATAATATCTTTAATTTATTTATCCTTATGATAGTTTTTGTTTCATTTTTTTCATAATGGTTCATTTGTTTCAATGATACCAAAGTTGTAATGAAATTATGTTACATTCTCATTGTTTATCAGGCATGGTTATGATTTTGTTTCCGATGATAATCTCTTATGATCCATATCTCAAAAAAGTCCTGAATTATATTTCATCCTATTTATTCATTAAATTTTTAATTAATAGGAACATTTTTCTACTAGTTGGTAGTTAAATAATTTAAAAATTGGTTTAAAGGAAATATGAATTTTTTATCCCTTTGATTAGAAATATTTTTTCTTCCAAATCCAAGTTTTCTAGAAATTGTTTTCAAATAATGTTTTAAAATTATCATATGATTATTAATATTTATTTATACCCATGATTGAATATTTATAAAAAAAATTAAGGGAATATTCATGTTATTTTCCAGATATGTCTGTTTTGCGTTGACCAAAAAATTAATAGGAATATTGGTTTTAATGTATTTGAGATAAATAGAATTCTCCACCGTCAAGACCAATCATTAAATCAATGATTGAATTATAATTTTTCAATTATATTTTAATAAGAAAAATATATCCAAACAAGGTTAAATGCCATAATAGGGTGTAAATCATGGTATGAATGATTAAAACAAACTACCCCTTTAGATTTTAAATTATTGGTAAACAAAACACTATTCTCCATCATTCTCATGGAAATGTATAAACAAAAATGAAATCATGAATGAGATAGTGATTTTACTTGGTCTACCCTCACTAGGATATATCTAAGAATAATACAATGTTAATGTACCGATATAAAAAATCCACTAAGGATTACTTCCAAAATACAAGGATTGTGATATATCACTTTTATACCCAGGATCATTGAATTTACAAAGTATTGCGACAAATCACTACATCCCAAGGGTTACGACCTCAATCTATCATTCGATGGATCACTACCAGGGGAAAGGATCAACATCTTCCACTTCATTTTCTCACTTATCTTGATGGGATTCACCCACATTTTATGGACATGTAGGTCCCTTTATTATCATAATGAATTCATCATCATTTTTAGATACATTCTTGATGGAAGTAAAACTTTCACCCACTTGATGAATATCACATTACCATATATTCAGTAAGAAATAAATTATGAACACTTTCCCAATCCTTACTTCCATCATTAAGCTTACCGCAATCAATATGCTAAAATATCATTCGTGAAGTAACATCCTTTCATGAAGAACACATAGCCTTTGTGAAGTACACAAATTTCAATATCTCACCTGGACTTCATGAATTCCATTACTTTCATGATACTTAGAATTTTCAAATGACTTTAATATCATTCATGAACTCCATTTCTTCATGAATGTTTTTAGAAAAATTCCCTTCACGAATCACTATTGCAAATTCAGAGCCTAAAAATTTTCATTGAGGATTTAGATTATTTTCTAATGGGGTAGAGGCCTATTCATTGGTTTTTCCTATGATTCCAAAATCTTTCATCCACATCACCACCATTTTGTGATTCTATCCCATCCCTTTCATTATTCTCCCTATTTTGCAATGAACCATGGGATTTTCATATTCATGAAGCTTCTTGAAGTCATTGATACTATCGTCAATAATTTTGAACATTCATAATGCTCCACTCATGATGATCTATGCATATACAAAACCCCCTTCATGAAAACTAGCTTTGGTGGAAATTATGCATTACCAATATTTTTATAAGGCATTTAAGAAAATCAATCTTTCAAGATGATAGACATCCTCGATATTCTAGACCACAAATTTTTTTTAAAAAAATTAGAAATGGAATAACCTAGTGTAGGATGTTTTATATAACACTTCAAAAGAATCCATTACTTTTTATTAGATATTTTTCAACATACCATGTCAATAATCCATTTGTAACTCCATATCATACCATGGAAACTGGCTTTTTCAATAAGCACAATCAACCCAACAACAATGTAATGTTTCCATGATAAAAATTTTCCAAATACAATAGGTTTTTAAAAATGTTATAATTATTAATAAAATAAAATTGGAATGCATATTTTCCTCTATATATGTTTCAAATTATCATTCAAAATAATTTTCTTTGTACGATGAAATCCATTGATGTTACCTATGAATTACAAGAGATATCATCCTGGGAAACCATTGATATTATTTATATGAACTGTTTTTGATTATTATAGAATAATGTTACTAAAACTTGGTACTATTACATAGGTTATTCCATGACAAACTTTTTATGAAAATCACTTTTTTCCACTTGTAACACTATGATAAATTCTAGGATTTATACTTTTCTGGCGATGTATCTTGCACATTTTCAAGTGCTATTTTTCCAATTTTGGGGTTTCCAGTAATTTTGTTTTCATGGGGTTATTTTAGGTGAAATTTTATAATGTTGTAATACATGGGGGATATGTATGGTTGGTGCATTATTTGGTCAGAATGTGTGATTTGTCCTAAGAAACTATGTACTGTATTTGGAGAGATATAAGGTGGCTCACAATTGGCACACATGTTAACCAAACCATACCACCACCCTCCCCAAATCATTCAACCCAAGGAATAAGGTAATTTCATGGTTTTCACATTGTTTTTTAAAAAATGTACCCTCTTAGAAGAAACTGTACACCCTTATAGTGAGTCATATGGTTAAAGTGTACAATTTAGAAATCTGTGTTCTCTAGACTAGGAAACCATTCACGTGGGTTTATAATTACCGTAAAACTTATTTTACATTCCCAAACACCTTTGTTTTATCCCTAAATTACCCCTATTCGGCCATAATTACTTTATTCAAAATTGGAAGCTCTCATGAGGATTCAAAGGCTCCCTGAACCCCTTTCCTAACAAATAAAAGATCAAATTAAGGGATCATCAATTCTACGTTATATGGTTCCATTAACAATTTGGTCTCTCTCTCTCACTTATATCTTTTCAGATGAAGAGAAATAATTTAACCTATGTTATTGATGGTAAAGATCTTAGTTTTTATGGATTTTAAAAAAGCCTATCTTGATCATAGATTTTAGTACTACATCTTCTCTACCATTGAGTTCTTGATCATTCTACACCAATTTTAGGATTTTGGTGTGGAAAACATCTATCAAAACATGGATGTATGTGGTATAAATCTAAATTCCCATATTATTGATTATAATTACATGTTTGTAATTGTGGAATTTCAATTTACACATTTTTAAATTTCATCTTGAATTGATTTAATTAATTTTTTAATATATTAATGGGATTATTGGATTGGTGGTGTAATGTGATTATGAAATCTCCAGAACATTGGGATTATGAAATTGGTTAATTAATGTTATTCTATAATTTATTGTTAATTGGAATTAGATCGTTTTATGTATAAAAATATATTGGTTAATGGTTTATATGATTAAATATTGATAAATGACGTAATGGTGAATTGTTCATAACATTTCATGTCATTAAAGTAAAGATATATTTTTGTTATGATAAATTGAAATGGTTCTCACTTATAGGAATGTTTTAAAATATGGTTAATGATGATTAAAATTGATGAACATTATATATGTGATATACATGTGATTGATTAATAAATGAGGTGTGGAAAAATAATAATGTTATAAATACCCACAGAGTTCCAGAGATGTTGTTCTAAACCCTAATGAATTCATGTGAATATTAATCTATGGTACATGGGTAAATTCTCCAAACACCCATGAGGTGTGGGACATAGACTGATGTACCAAAGTCCCATGGGGTGTAAGACATGAGGTTATAGGACTATGATAATGGCAATTGACTTGCGTTTCAAGTACCCAGGTTATGAAATTGGATTTAAGTTAATAATAAAAACCCATTGTGTAATGAAATGTGATATTCCTCTATGTTTGATTCTGAAATTGGAGTGAGCCAAATTAGGTAGTGAAATTTTGGGTTTTATCATGAAATTAAGGAATTATATGGTAAATAAAATAATAATAAAATGTGATAACTATATAATTTATTTACTATACTTTATTATTTATAAAACTGCATTCATTTTTATAGATGGTATATTGTTTTAGACACAGTTGGTGGTGGAATAATTTATTGTATTCACACCCTACTCAATATTTTTGATCAGTACCCAAATATACTTCATGTATGTAGGATAGGATATGGTAGACATCCGCATATTTGATGGATCAGTTTGGATGAAACTTGAATGAGGGAATGGGACAGGATATCAATACCCTCTTGGGAGTTTCCAGTGCTTCTTAATTTTTTGTTTTATATATTGACATTTAACACATATATGGAATTCAATATCTAATTCATTTGTTTTGATATTTTTTTTACTATTTTGGTTTATCCTATGATACTGGTTAGCATTGGATATAGTGTTATTCTAGTTTTTTTATTATTAGTTGGTAACTATTTATTTATTTCCCCTATCATGTTACTTTGATAAAGTGGGTATATTATCCCCTTTATATCTATATTTTACCCCACACTACTATTCAACAACCTCTAGACTATAAATTGGCACAATTGAGGTTATATGATCAACCAGCTAGGGGAACCAGTATGTGGCACCAAGTTCGTGACGTTATAACGTTGTATTATTATTATTATTATTATTATTATTATTATTATTATCAATTATTTTTAAATTTGGTAATGTAAGATAAGAAATTATCATGATTTAAGCCCTGGTTTTTAGCTGGGAAATTTGAGTAGTTGACCCATGTATCTGTAAAAGCCCATGTACCAAGGGTGACATGATGTTACTCATGTTTTATTTTACAGATGAATGATATTTCGCCCTGGATAATGTACTTATTTTGTTATGTTATTTGTTTCTAATATTTCTTCATTATGGTATGGTATGGAATGGTAGTTGTGTAATCATGCATCATATTAAGCACTTAGGACATACTATGACATGCATATTTCTAGTCCCTCACAGAGTTGTCAATTTTCGGTGAGTTATTGATGTGAAAATTGTTCTGTTTACTTATGTAAGTTAAATTAAATGGTGGATGATATGAAATTGATAATTGTAAATGATTAAAAATTTTAAATTTGAAATCGGTAAATGGTTTTATTAGGTTAAACTTGATTAATTGAACTATTTCCACTATGATATCTTTGACATAGATAAAATATAGTTTAGGGTAGTCATAGTGCCTCGGTCATGACCATGTGGTGCAATATGGGGGATGAATTATTATAAATTTTTGTGAATCCATCTTAAAAAAGTGTGTTAATATTTTGTATATCTTTTAATTTGTGTGATTGGAATTATAGCTATATGCCTCTATGAATATTCTTTTTTGTAGGTTGAGAGAAGTATATGGTAGGAAAAGTTACTCCTATACTAAAGCCTATTTAAATGATTGTTCTAGGTGAGGGAGCCATAATGTAATTCTAGGATAACATTTCTCTCTTTATGTAGTTTATATAATGAAACCCAGAGTGTGTTTTGAAGAGTATGTAAGACATAACACAAGAGTTCTAGTTACAACACCTTTCGAATTTTACCATAGAGGGTGGACCCGAGGTAGGCGAATTCTAGATTAAGATAATCTAGAAAATCCTTGACCACTTTGGGGATCCTTCTAATAAGAGAGTAAAAAATGGATGAATATATGTTAAATGTTCAAAAGAATATTTAGTGGGATATACATGATTATGATGGATTATTGGATAATAAGGTATAGATGAAAATTTAGGAGAAGTTTGTGGTGCACCTTTACCCTGATATGGTCAAGCAGGAGTGCGTAGATGAGTTTATGAGTTTATCCTAGGGGAGTATGTTCATGATGGATTATACTGGTAAATTTAATGATTAATGTTCTTTGTTCTAGAATTTGCAGGAGATGAGCCAATTAAACTGAAACCTTTTAAGGATAGGAATAAATGTATTATTAAGTCCTTGTTAACATCATTTGGGTGAAGAACTATTCTGATGTGGAAAATTTGGCTCTGATATCAAAGAATAACATGAAGAAGACATCAATTAGAGGATACTTGGTTTCTGATGGATGACCAAGTGGTACATCTTCCCTTGGTAGGAAGCATCACTATGATAATTTTTACCACAATATTGGAAAGAAGAGTGGATAGGGGATGATCAGTTACTCAGGACAATACTTGAGTTCTTTGACACCTGTGCGGTAGGCTAGCTAACATTTGTAGATAGTTCCCTAGACCACTAGTAGAGTGTCAAGATTGTGGAAAGATTGTGCATCTACAACACTTCTATAGGAAACCATGATAGGTGGCTAATGATATAAGAGATTGACAGAATCCGAGTGATATAAGGGGTACTTTTCCCCAAAATCATTATACGTTTGATATCTACAAGACATGGCAGTTGAGGATGTGGACATGATGATTTTTGGAAAGATCACCCATAACAAAAAAAAGAAGTGCATCTTTGGGGAATCATACTACAACATAGGGAACATGGGAACGATATTTGAATGGATCTCATCCTACACATTTATATAGAGAGGTTGGACCATTGATAGTTAGAGGTACTATTATTAAATCTTCTAAAATTCTAGTACCTTATTTAATATAGGAGACTCTCATTATTTAATATCATCACAAATTCCAAATAGGCTGAGTATAAAAGTGTAGTTTTCAAGTTGGTTTATGAACATTGATACACAAATGAGATCATGGTCAAGAGACATCTGTTTATATAAATGATATTCTTTCGAGGGTGGGGAGTATCGTCTTAGTTTGGGTCTTTAAATCCACAATATTTTAGTCTTTGAATTGATTTTGGTTATGGAATGGTTTTTAGTGTAACAAGACCACATTGATTATTACCAAAAGAGAGTGACCTTTACGTATCCCGAGGATGAAAATTATGTTCATTGAAGAGGGTAGATTATCTTGGGGGTCTATGTGTGGATAAATCATCAATAAATGGATGAGATCACCACCATAGATGAAAATCTATTATTGAATGATGGGGTTGTGATGTAGTATGTATTTCCACCTATAGTAGACCCATTATAGGGTAATTTTCTAGGGAATTTTCAGATCTTCCACAAAATAGGGGTTTGGAATTTATGATTGACCACATTACTGTTGCTGAGACAGTTTCAATTCCACCTTTATGAATGTCGCAAACCAGTTTTAAAGAGATCAAGATATAGATAAATGAATATAGGGATAAGGTATTTTTTAGTTCCAATACATCACTATAGATTTCTCCAATCATTTTTTCTCTATGAAGGATGATAAACCATGTATTTATGTGTTGATTTCAAAAAGATAAACCATATGAAATTGAAGAACTATTATCTAATTCCATGTATTGATGATATATTTAAACATTTAATAGGGGAATCTATTTTCAAGAATATTGTCTTGATATTGAGGTATCATTAGTTAAGAGTAAAACCATCTGATATACCACAGTCTACATTTAGAAGATGGTATAGACTATATGATTTCTTCATGATAATATTTGGTCTGAATAATGGTTTTGATATGTTGTTGGACTTGATGGAAAAAAATCTTCCACTCGTACATAGATTAGTTTTTGGTCGAGTCTATGGTTGATAATTTGGTGTACTCTAAGACTCAAGATAATCATGCCCATCAAATTGACGTCATCTTGAGAACACTGAGATAGAATTAACTATACACCATGAAATATATGAAAAACTTATAGATTGATCAGGTACATTTAATGGGGAATATCATCATGAAGGATGGTGTGTCAGTGTACCTAGATAATGTTCATGTATTATTTTCTTGGTATAATTCTGGTAACGTTTTTTATATCCATTTATTTTTGGGAATAGTGGGTTATTATTAAATGACCATTCATGACTTTTCCAACATTCAACAACCTATTTTGAGCCTAAAAAATATGGGGAATGTTTGATTTATATATAGAATGTGATTATTCATTCTAGGAGTTGAAGAATAATTTTACTATGACACCAATTTCGATCTAACCCAAGCTGGCTGAGGTGTATATGGTGTTTTGTGATGCATCTAGGGTAGGATTTTGAGAAGTGCTGATTTAGGGGGATCAAGGTATGGAATATGATTCACAATGGTTGAAACCACATAAATGAAATTTCTATAAACACAAAATTGAATTAGAAATGGTGGTTTTTGAATTGATGATTTTTTAGAGTTATATATTGGCTTAAAAATTTACTGTGAATACTTATCCCAATAGAATAAACTATATCTTTTCATTGATAAATTTTATTTTATGATAGTAGTGACTGGTTGATTATATGTACTAATTTTATTTTTTTCTAGAATATATGTTCAAGAAGGGGGACTGTGTTATTGACGCTAAAGGAAAAAGATAAAGAGTTAGGTAGTTAATGTGTCTGGTTTCAAATGTAAGCTAATGACCATGCAATATGAGATAAATGGTGTGGATTGGGAGGGCCAGGAGTAGATGAACCTCCTATTAGTATCAGTGGAATACAAACATTTTAGCAAGATTAGGGTAATTGAATTTTTGTATCCAGAGTTTCTTTTCTTCAGGGTAGGCCTTGAAGGTGGGGAGTCACCTTTAGATACGATCATAGATGAGGATGACATCATCTACATAAATAACTGCATTGTTGTACCTATGAGTATATGGGAGGATAGTGTTCATGAATATCATGGATCAATGTGTCTGCTTCATCAATTTTTAACCAAAATTTACCATGACCTATTTCTATAATATTGGGGGCTGGGAAAGAAAAATGATATTGAAGGGTTCATGATACAATGCAACATGTATCAATAGGTGAAGGTAGATCATCAATAACTTGGTGGTTTACTCCATTCATTTCCCATTTTTGAATGGAAGTTGGATTATGTTACCATGTAATCCATGGTGATTATTCCAACGATGACTCAAAATACTGATTCTATATTTGTTATGTTAGATTGGCTGATGAAAGTAGTACATTTATTTCCTATTCAGAAGATATTCTTTGTGGACCTATTGGAGGACTTGTACTTTTCAGAGATAGTTTTTCTATATGGGATTCCATGGTTTATATTTTCAGACCAAAAATTTCATTTCAAACCATTATTTAAAAAATTATTATAGAGTGTTTTGGGTAAATAGTTATTTTTGAGTATGGATTTCCACATGTAGAAAAACAAGAAGTTGGAACATACTATTCATATTTTGGATGATATGCAATGAGTGTTTTTCATAGACTTTGGTGGGTCTTGGGAGAACTACCTTGTGCTCATTGAGTTCAGAAATAATAATAAGTGAATATTCTAATGAAACCATATAAATATCTTTATGTTTGGCTATACTGATCACCTCTTTACTAGATGGAGGTGGGTGAGTAAAGGTTTTTGGGACCGATTCATAAAAAAGAGATATCAATGATTGATCTATTGATTCAGAAACATATATATATGGGTCATAGTAGACCAAATTCCTATGTTAATCAATGAAAAAAACCTATTGAGATTATAGTGTTTGATTGAGAGATCCATCAAGTGTAACCTAGATTAGGTCACTATAGGATTCATAGATTGGAAAATTTTCCACCTAGGTTTCTTAGATCTTTTGAGATTACAGAGTGAATTAGACCAGTGACATAGCTATTGTATCTTAAACAGAATTATTGTGGTATGAAAAATGTTTCCATGTTTCACAACATTAGTGGTATCACCCCAGACCTTCCCATGACATAGATGTTGATGTTGTTGAGCATGATACTAATTCATCCTTTGAGGAGAATCCAATACATGTTATATATTGTTGTGAGAAAGTGTTATGGGGAATGACCATGGTGAGAGTTCTTGTTTCATGGTAGCATGATTGTGTTCAGGTGGAAACATGGGATATAGAAGAAGATAAGTGGGTTCAATCTCCCAAGATTTTTACCATAGAATCATAGAGATGATTTGGATTATATCTCATGGATAATATATTATATGGTTTAGATATTTTGAGATCAATACCTTCCTCAAGATATCTCATGAAACTTTTCATTTACTCGTTTTCCTTGTTTTGTATTTACATTGGGTAGGTTTTTATTTGTAATTATTTCTAGTGAAATTGTAGAATTTTGTAAGCCAAGGGGGTTATGCATGATTGGAACACAGTTTGAGAAAACCATGTGTTTTTTCCAGGAAACCATGGACACTATTTAGAGAGATATGAAGTGGCTCACCTCAAGCACATGGTTTAGATAAATTAAATGGACACCCTCCGTATAACATGGAACCTGAGGTAGTGGAGAATTTTATAGTATACACATGTTTTTATTCAATCGTGTAACCTCTTAGTAGAAATCATTAACCCTTAAGGTGAGGCACATAGATAATTTGCTCAGTTTGGAAAATTATACACCCCATCCTAATAAACCATGCATACAGGGTTTTAATTAGCCAAAAATTAATTATAATTTTAAAAAACCCCAGTTTGAACACCTAATCACCCATAATTCCCCATAATCACTTTCCATTGAATTTTGAAGCTCTCGGATGGAATCCAATGCTTCTACAACCTCGTTCCTGATGAATAGAATGTCTGTTTGAGTTATTATCTCTTCTTTGGTATGTTATTTCATTCCTAATTGGTTAACTCTATCTATTATTTTTATTCCCAAATGAAGAAGAATGTTTTGTCAAATTATGATGGTGGGTTTGACCTAGTTTTTTATGGATGTTAATCTGTTCAATCATGATCTTACATTTCAGTCTTAGATATTCTATGTCTTTGGGTCCTTGATCATTCCACACTAATTTAGGGATTTTTTTTGTGGAGAACATCCATCAACATCATTGATGTGGATATTCTAAATGTCAATTCCCATTGTATTTATCATAATTAGGGGTATATAATTTTGGAACTTCAGTCACTACATTTGGGAATTTCATCTTGAATCTAATTATTTAATTAGATAACTAATTAATGGGATTATGGGATTGGCGGATTAAGGTGACTAATAAATTTGTGGATCATTTAGATTATGAAATTGGTTAATTAATGGGATTGTGTAATTGATTAATAATTTTAATTAATTGTTGTTTGGTTTTACTTGTAAGGGTTAATGGTTTATATGATAAAATATATTTAATTTTTTTTAAAAGTGTATTGTTCATATTATTACATGTGACAAAATTAAATATCCATGTTTTTGGTTATAAATTGAAATGGGGCCCCCTGATGAGAATTCTTGATAAAAATGTTAATGATGATTTATCTTGTTGAATATGATATAATAGATATATGTGTGGATGATTGGTAAATTAGAGTTTGGATAATGTTTGATGATCCAAATACCCACAGGCGGCCATATATGATTCATTAGGCCCCAATTTAAAAATTTGAATATTAATATATGGGATAGGCACTGATTCTCTAAATACCCATGAGGTGTGGGATAGAGACTGATTATCTAAATACACACAGGGTGTTAAATATGATTTTTGAGGACCATAATATTTGTAATGGAATAAACTTCAATGTATTTGTATTATGAAATTGTATTTTAGTGAATATTGAAAACCTATGGTTTAATGAAATGTGTGATCCCTTTGGGGATGAATCATAACCCAACACAAGCAGAAACATATATTAACATCAGGAGTGTAACAGCAAACCTAAGGAATTCTATGGTCAATTAAATAATATTGAAATGTGATAAATTTTTAATTCATTTACTATAATTTATACCCTATACAAATTCAAACACATTTATATAATAGATATTTTTTTAGACATCATTTGTTGTGGCCTAATGAGTTTTACCAATTTATTACCCAGCTGCCTAATCTATACCCGAATAGACTTCAAGTTTGAAGGACACAATAAAAGGGAAGCTTACCATGTTAAATGGATATGATGGGAGGTAGAAAGGTTGAGGGAACCATAAAATATGTAGAGAAACTCTACGGATTTTTTTGTGTGTCATCACATTGGGTTTTTCATATTCAAAATTTACACATATATAGACTGAAATATATAATAATTTGGTTTTGATTATGTTTTTATTTGTTTGGATTATCATGTGATACTATTCTCTATTGGTTATTGTAGTATTATGAATGTTATTTATCATCATTTTTTATTGTTTTGTTCCGATAGTGTGCTACTTTGATAAAGTGGGAATTGTCTCCCCATGATATCTATATTGATCCTAGCTACTAGTAGATATCCTCTAGCTCACGGGGAGGCACACCTTAGGTCATGTGACCAACCGTATCAAGATACTAGTATGGGTCACAAAATTCAAGATGTTACATAAAATGATGAAATGATTATGACATCTATCTCTTTTCCATATGTTTTTATATGATGAAATGTTTATGAAACCCATTTCTTTTCATGTGAAATCATATGATTAATTTTTTATGATCATATGGCCCTTATAAGAAAAATTTTCATTTTTTGATGGGCGGGACCTATATCTACATCTAATGCATTGGGTAATGATTTATATCTAATGAGATATTTAGGAATATAATTGGGAGTGAACTCAGTATAGTAAGGGACTTGGTCTACTATGATTGTCTTAGGAGTGAACCTCAGCTCCTATAATTGATTGGGGAGTAAACCCATTCCATTATGATAACTTTTTAATTAATCATTTAAAAAATTGAAATTATTTTATATTCTTATGTGTATAACAAAATTTAATATCTTATTCAAATATTATTCTCTCATGGTTCATGTCCTTTGATGTCATTAAATTTTAGGCCTTATGAACTGCCAATCATTATGTCGTAGATCAATATAATTATCATTAATATAAAATGTATGGTTTTTAAATGTTATTATCATGTTAACATACCATTATGTTCATGTTATTCTTATTTATCTCCCTTTTTACGTGAATTGATCATTTATCCTCAACCTTTATTATGATTAAATTCCCAAGGTTATGTAGAAATGTTTTATGTATGATGTGTCAATGAAGTGTTATAGTTTTGAATAACATAGTTGGATATGTTTTAGTGTATTTTGTAAAAGGTGATTATGTTTCCATGTTTCTAAAGGAATTAAACAATTACATTCTTTAGGTGTGTGTTTTGTTAATTTTATGAATGTTAAAAAAAATAATGTTATATCTATGTATGATAAACATGGTCATTTAATGATCGACTATTCTAGATTTGGCTAGAGTTAGGATGTACTGTGGCATGTATTGTTGATTGTGCATCCCAAGTATCCTATGGGATCAACATGCATGAAAAACCCAACCAAACTTCCTAAATTAACTCATAATGAATTATATGTTATTGATATTTGTCAATACAAAATATAGCCCACTTATTATAAATTATGGTTCATAGAGAGAAAATCTAACACATATCTAAGAATCATTTGTGATGGTTCCTAGAGTATCTGTATGACATATAATCCACTTATGAGGACCACTTTATCATGTAGTCTCATCATATGTTTAGAGTTTCATTTCCATTAATTATAATAATAACCATGAGATTCCATGTCTTCAGATTTCAATAATTACAATTGAACACCGTGTCATCTGATCGCAATCATAAATATGGAACCCGGATTGGAATCATAATGTGGGAATGGGAAATCCACCGATCACAGTCTGATGTGAAAAAATTTTATTTAACCTATGATCCTATCCATGGAATTTAATATATGTAATCATTTAATTACTCAAGGAATAACAAGATGGATCCTAGGAAGTACCTCTTAGCCTCACAATAATGCAATTATAAGAAAAGACTTAGACGGTGGATACCATGAAGCACATCTAGGTATCCCCATTATAGCATCACAACATATTAGACCCTATAAGAAATGTTCTAGGAAGAATATTTGGAATCATAACATCGTCAATAGTAAATGTGTGGAATAATAATTTAAAGAGTGAGGTTTAATGGATTCTTATAACATCACTTCCTGTATAACCCCTCATTGTTTCATGTTAGGTTAATGTTCTATGACAATTCCCGCTACCATGTATAGCCAAACCCATATAAATAATATTATTTTCCTTCAAACATCGAAGTACCTGTTGGGTTACCTATATCAAATACATGATATGTATCCAACTCGGGAAGCTTGAGGTCCACACATATGTTAATTCATCCCTCTTGGGATCCCCTATGTATGCATTTACAGAAAGGAATCTCTATTGGGATCCTTGAAAATATAATGATAGCAAAGGAATCCTACATGGAATCCATAGAAAAACTTGATAGTGGATTCATTAAATACAAGTTACTAAAAAAGAGTTAGTAATTAGAGGCATCCTACTGTATATCCTTCACCATGTAATCATTTATCACGACCCACGACCCCACATACCTATAGTGGAACACCTACAAAGGGGGATGTACTCAATGTAAAATCCATAAAACATTGGTCTATGGAGATGTCTCATGAACCATCTCAGATCAATGTCCCACTCTAGGATAGTCCAAACACCCAACCAATATATCTCATGAAGTCATGTTTTAGTCATATTATCTAGGTACTATCCCAAACACACTACATGAGGACCTTGGAAACCTATCTCAAGTCCACTTACCACTCTCATCATATTAAGATAGGTCACATACCATGTCTCACTTACAAGAGATAACATTAGCCATTTAATGAAAAAAGAAACTCTCCATATTATCCAGCTTATCCAAAAAAATATTTATGATTACTTAAATCACTTTAAGGGTTACACCATCTTGATCTACGTATAAAAATTATCATGATGGTCTAATCCAATCTGAAATTTTGACTTTGAGGAGTGAAACTATAAAAACCCCCCCCAAAGGGTATAATGGGTGCAGTACATGGAATATATACCCAAATTAGAAACTATATAATCTCAAGGACCCACTTGGGAGTGTACTTAACCTAACATTTCATGTAAAACAAATTAAATAGATTGTAAACTATTTACATTATGTGTAACTTACACGAGGTACATGTATGTGTACCTTACAAGTCCTACCAATGTTTCTTTAACGAGTCATGAACTTCTACATGGTGTGTAACCTACATCGGGTCTGGTTGTGTATGCTAAATTTCCATGTTCTTATGCATGGGTTTTATGGCCAGGTATTCAGCTACCTGGATGAATATGACAAGATGATGTATACCTCTGGTACACGCCATGTAGTTTTGAACACTCTATATGCCCAAGTACATGACTACATAGAAATGTAGTAATATGTGGAATTTACTTATTAAATGTTCTATTTATAAAATGTAAATAGTATATGGTGTGTGATTATGGAAGCACATGCAATGTGATCAAAAGTTTCTAAACAGAAACCCCTACAATCGGATTGAAAACCTTGTTTTATCCTCGTAAATAATATATCGATCCCTTGGGGGACAATAACTGAAATAATTGGGATATAAAAATTGAATAATTTTAATATATCGGTATATTTGGTAAATAGTTAAAATATACCATCTTTAGGATGATTTAGATGAATATCTATCCATCTCTGGGTTCTACTATTATCGCACACTTATTCATCTCCCCCTAAACTCCACAACAACACCTCTTCTTACCTCTCTCTATCTTTCTATCATTATATCGCAATTCATTTTTCCTATATGATGACACATATAGAACCCCATAGGGTATGTGTACATGAATATAGGTGGAGGAGAAGGATGAAAAAATGAAAAAGGAATAAAGAAAAAATAGGGAACTTGATTTAGCCCTCACATCTGAAATGAATTTATAAGTTCACTCAGAGAAACACCATTTTCTAGACTCAATGGTAGAGGTGAAATCTCAATTTTATTATCAATTCATAATATATCATTAAAAACATGCATGAATAAAATAATATTTAATTAATTAAATATGAAATATGAAATATTTGCTGAAACTCTGATTTTTTCTGAATTCAAACAAACCTTTTCATATGGTAAACCCCCTATTTTGGGACCAATGGAGTGGTAAAAAAATATCTAATATAAACTTCATGGGTAAAATGACCAATTTATCCCTCAAGAGAATCCAAAAAAATATTCAATGTTCTACTCGTTTTCATAATCCCGAAAAACACGAGTCTTTAAATGGGTAAAATATGAGATAAAAATTAAAATATATCTAAAACATCACTAATATTTATTCTTTGAATGGGTTTTGACCTTAAATTATCCTATATTATAAATTGTACTATGTTTTAACCACATTATATGGGAATAAACGTTTATATGTTTAAATGTTCTTAATGTTTATAAGATTACCGCTCATCTCATTTAAAAAATGAATCATCCTATTATCCCATTTCAAAATTACTTGAGCACTATACCATGACTAATGACTTCATTAATACCATCCAAAATCTCCTACCCATGTCTTAGAGTTCTCAGTGTCACTAAAATATCTATCCTATGATCCTTAATGTGTAACCTAAAGGAGGATACTCATGGAGGATTTATAAGTTGAATCTTAATACTTTCATGTTTATTTATTCATCTACATACATCATAACTATTATAATCATCCTAAAATATTTAAATCAATATAATTACTATACAAAAATGATATCAGGTTTACAGAATAACTACCTTGTACTTTATTTCCATTTAATGGATAATGAAAACATTTCTCATGTGTATATAAGGACTACAGACCCCTTGATGAAATGTATTTTATTTTTCATCACAATCTCACATGGATGATACTATTGATGGATTTAATGAATATTTATTATATTTATAACATGATTTTGATTTTATAGGGAAAAAATATTTTATAATTTGTTTCCCTTCCACCCATTAGAAAATAGAATCATTTCTTCTGTTTAGTTTCATAAAACCCTCTCAACTGTGTGATGTAATTAATTTTTTATTACCACCATACATTATTGGATGATAATTTATATTTAATATATAATGATGATATATAAGATAAGATTAAAATTATATATTTGGTGAGATGAGGAGCATAGTGTGAGGACTAGAACCTTCAAATCAGAAAAATCAAAAGAAACAAAACAGTTAACATCTAAAGAATTGGTTTCAATATATAATTATTTGTAAATGTGTAAAAATGAGTCATGAATAAATGATATCTAGATATATAGATATAAATATGGATCATATATATATCATTAATATATAAATATATATATATATATATATATATAATTTTATGGATTTTGAAACACATTTTACCAAAATTGAATCAATGGTAAGGGTTTACATTAGTTTTTATAAAGATTATTTATGTTTTAATTATCATTTGGTATAATTTCATTTTATTTATCTCTTAGACTCTCTATTTCCCCCAATTTTTAACTATAGGGTTTTAAACTATTATTTATAATTTATTAATATTTGGTATTGAAAACAACTAAAATATTGATTACAGGAAAAATGAATTTATTTCTCATTTTTTGACAACAATCATTCTCTTCCATATCAATATTAAATATTTTTATTTATTTATATATGTCTCTATATTTAAATATTTTCACAGTGTATATTTTAGATTACTTTTACATGATGTAAAATGTTTAAAATGTTCCTTTTTAACATTTTCTATATAAGTCCTTTTTAATAGTTTATTAATCTGGGAAAATAATGGTTTTTAACATTTATATTATGAACACCATTTACCATAATCATATATTTTCTTTATTATTAATAATATTATATAATTTTACATGATTTTTCATATATTATATTCTCATTATTCTGATTCTTTTATTTTTAAAATATTTTAAAAGGAGTAGGATATGTTTTCTTTTTTTCAAGGTTAATTTTTAAGGAATTTATAATGGTGTTTCTCATATATGTCCAAATCCATTAAAGAATATTATGCTTCTCTAGAGATATGATATAATTATACAATGCAAATTAAATCTCTAAATTTATTATGATTATCTTAATCTATTTATTGAATAGAGGAAACATTGATATTATGTATGCTAGTTTTCAATTAATGAAGTTTACTACTCAGGCATATTGATTATGTAATGTATTTTTATTCACATTGTCTATTAAATAAATTCATTATAGTTAGTATGTTATATGTGGAGAAGAATATTAGATTTCCCCATGATGCATCAATAGGTCTCTTAAGACAAAACTCTCTAGGTATTTTTTATATGCCTTACCAATTTATATATGATGTATTGACACATATTTGATGGTAAGATTATGATGACTGAAATTATAAATTTTATCATAGCGAAACCGATTATTTGTATCATTATAATTATTCTTATTTTTATGTTATCCATGGAAAAAATTTCTTTTTTATGAAATTTGTTATATGGATAATTTTAGTATTATTTATCCCTTCTAAAACATTTATGCCTTATTTATAATATGATAGTTTCAATTGTATTATTACTCTTACTATGAAACCAATCTCACAAATTTATTTTTGCCTTTCCCCTATGTTACTCATAACTGAAATTTTAAGGATTTCTATTGATATATTTCAATAAATAATAATTTTATCACTAGAAATATGGTTTCATTTCATGTGTTCAATAGTAAGATGAGAATTATGAATTTATATAGTCTCTCAAGACATGTAAACTATTTAATTCCAAGAGATGTATTCTATTATAAATTTTACTAATGTAATATATAACACATAGGATTTGGGTTGCTTTATTTGATGTTGTTGTAGTTGGTATAAGAGAATTTATAATAGAAACCTTGGAAACTAGATCTAGAAGAATCTTCTAGAACATAGTTAGTACATTTTGATAAGACATATGATATTTATGAAATTATTATACATTATTTTCCATATATATAAATTTTATTATAATATTAAACATTAAGGAAGTTATGATCAAAATTACGATATTCCACTAAATATAAATATAACATATAGGAAGGAATGGAAATTGTATCGACACCCATAACCTATGTAGGGATTTCCCTAATGATCAACTCAATTATTTCAATGATATTAGTGTGAGAGACGAGTAGATAATTAATATATAGGGTATGTTATGTTAGTCCATGACTAATAATCGTTCTCATATGGAGAATCTTTATGATCCCCAACATGGATTAACAATGTTGTTTTGATTAATGAAATATAAACCAAAAACATTCAATAGAACTATTAACCCATTAGTTGTTGAGCAATAGATGAAAATTTTGGAGAATATACTTCACTCTTATGGATATAGTGAAATGGAAGAAGTTTTCATTGATGTTTATCATATAATGGTATATTCTAATCAATGGTGGTCATTGGTTCGGAATACTAAGAATTATTATGTAATAATGAGTTTAGCACAAGAGCTGTATCCCCGTTGGTGATGACTCCGTAAGTGCATCCAGGAGACTGGGGATTAAATCTAGGATGAGGCTAATTTTCGGGTACTATAGCAGGCACTTTAGCAGGAACTGTGCGGTACTATAGCAGGTAATGTAGTGCGGACTGTAGCAGGCATTTTTTTCCTTGTAGTAGCCAGTAATATTCCCCGGGTTGGGCCTTAAGGCCACCGATTCGGTCTCCGATGTCATGACCCGCCTTCACCAAAAGGAAGGAAGGGTCAGCAGATTGCCAGGCCCTTTCTTCCTTAAGTTGAAAGAGAGATAATGACCCCTGAGACCCACCTTCAATGGGTCCCGGAGTGGTGACTAGCACCAAGGGTATAGAAATTTCTCACAAATGGAAGGAATTACCCCTTTCAGTTTTATAAGATCGAGAGATGAGATGATGAAACTCAACAACACAAAGGTAACCGAAAAGTAAAACAAAAAAAATTAAATCATTCCCACATGCATGTTCCAAAAGTAAAGCCACAAGTACAAAAGGTGACTACAAGGGTAAGTACCAAGGAAGAAAAACAGCAACAGCAACTACCCCAAAGGTCCGAGTTAGTATGGTTTTCGCTGATCCCTGAAGTCCTCCTGGAAACCTGAAAAAAGTTTTTATATGCGTAGGGTGAGCATACAAGTACACTCAGTACGGAAAAGCAAAGACTCTCGTGCACAAGTGGGGGATCATGCTAATGTCTCGTGAGAAAAAGGAGTAAACCAAACACCTATCAAGGTAAACTATCCACCCCAGGCCTCACCAAGGCACACTCCTCAAATAACGCAAGTCAAGTAATATATATATATATAATCAGAGAACATCGATGTTTGGGTACCCCGCACAACTTTTCCACGGGTTATTGAGACATCCTACACATCGGACCAATTCTACCATTCTGTCACCGCAGTCCCACTACCATAGCCGCCCGCACACACCTGGGCCACAACTGTCACACGCAACCATTCCTGCAAACACCTAGTCCATAACAACCACCACCATTCCCAAAGAC
This sequence comes from Viscum album, assembly GCA_963277665.1. Lineage (NCBI taxonomy): Eukaryota > Viridiplantae > Streptophyta > Magnoliopsida > Santalales > Viscaceae > Viscum > Viscum album. Next base: position 1,026,213,344 of record OY728166.1, read on the forward strand.
ACCTGGGCCAGAAGATCCACTGCCACGCCCGAAGACACCTGGGCCTCATCCCGAAGACGCTTGGGAAACCACCTGTTGCACACACCTGGCCAACCGTCACAATGCCTCGCCCGAAGGTTCTTGGGATAATAATGGACCTCAGGCCATCACATCTTTCCAAAGATACTTGGAATATACGGGAAAGGGAGCAGAAAAGGAGCTAATAACCATCCACGAAGAATAGTGTTGGGAAAAACACCCTCCCCCATGAAATGGGGGTGTTCGGCACTAAGTTCTCAACTTGGGTGGGGCGTGAATAAGAAAAAAAAGCTACAAGTATAGATATTGGTAACAAACACTCACCCACAGCATAGGTTTTCCTAACCATCCTACAGAACACAACACCACTACGTCCAAGTCATAAGTCACGACTCTCGCCAACAAAACCATTTTTTCCCATTCTTGTTTCATGTTCAGTAATAATGTTTAATTAATTTTAAGTACTACTGGGAAATTAGTACGTATATGCAAAATTCCAGGAAAGTAAACAGTCATGCATCAACTGTAACACCCACACCTGGTTCTCAACAATAGAGGATCCCACCACAATTTCTGATATAAACAGGTACCCACCCGGTCTTAAAACTCACAACCACCGAATCCATACCAACAGGGGATCCCATCCCCAAATTCACACAACCACCGAGAGTATAAAGACAGGGGATCCCATCCCCTCCCACATCTCCAGCAATCGACCTGAAAAAGAAAACAACCAACTACCACCACCAACACAAGTTAGGGTCATACCGGTATTTTCAGATTTAAATAACTTAACACACTCCATGATTTCAATTTTTGTGTGTTTTAACCGGGGTTATCACAGAAGGATTGATCCTGGTGCCTCAATTTTTTTGGCCAGATATACGTGATTAACCAATTTACTTTTTACAGAAGGAGTTTACAACCACAACAAGACATTTAAAACATCACCAGGGGTTCATTAGTGCACAAACAATGACCACCAACAGCCTCGATTTTCAGAAGGCATAAGCCATCACGACTCAACAAGAGGGTCAAAATATAAACAACATCAATGATCACAACCCCCCCCCCCCCTCTTTCTTTATAGAATCCAGTTTATTATCTTCATTTAGGTCTGGTTTTTCCAATTCTACAGAACAGAAGCATGCCCACCCCTCATGATACACAAAAGAGAAAGGCGAATGAGAAATTCCCTACTTGTTGATAGATGATCGACGTTTAGGCCGGGCTCGGAACTTTTTGGATAACGATGCGGTGCGTCCGATGAACCAGAAGCTGTTTGTGAAAAGCCGCGATCGAGGAAAAGAGAAACCACGGATAACCCTTAGTTTATAAGAGCCACGGACGATTGAGGTGAGAATGCAAAACCGCGTAAGGCGCGGGGGTCGTGGGTTGACCACGCGGCTCCACTCGTCATTAAAGGGGTTTGGGTGGTTTAAACCGGCTCATTAATTGATTAAGTATTTAATTAAAACTCTTATGCGCGTTACGGGTATTTAAAACATGCTCAAACAGGTCAAAATAGGGTTTAAAACCCTATTTGCGAAAAAAGGAGCGCTATTGGAAATAACCCGCGGGGTAGGCCAGAGCCACCGGTAGCTGAGAGCTACCGGTGGGTGACAACTACCGGTAGCTGAGCTACCGGTCGGCTGCAGTGACTGGTAGGCCGTATCTACCGATAGGCTGCAGCGACCGGTAGGCCACAGCAACCGGTAGGCCGAGCTACGGGTAGGCTGCAGCTACCGGTAGGCCGAGCTACCGGTAGGCTGCAACTACCGGTAGGCTGAGCTACCGGTAGCTGCAGCTACCGGGAGACAGAGCTACTGGTAGGCCTACACCACCGTGATTCCTAGACCCGAAAAACCAAAACAAGATTTTCACAAACTAATGGACCCCAAAAACCCAGTCCATTACATCAGATACCTCTTAAACGATTCTCGTCCTCGAGAATCAAAACAAAACCAGAAGGGAATAGAGGGTCCGAACAACCACCTCGAAAGATACCTCTTAGGAGCGAACCCATGCTGACTAAAACATTTCCCCGCAAAGAACCAAGAAACATACCATGCCAAACTGCCCGGGCATTAGGTTGGGGAGTCTCCTCCCCCATGTCAAGATATTATCCGCTTTGGGCGGCACTGAATAGCCCGCACGGGTTTGTTCGCATCCACCTTAATGCGTCTTGATTAGGGGTCGGGTTCTCTCCTCCACATAGCCAGGGCTTTTCACACACAAACAGAGGAAAGAAAACTAGTACATTTCATAGCCAAAAGACAAAACGTTCTAGCACAACAGGTACAACAAGGAACAAACTCAAAACAACTCTGGGTACTGGGTACACATCTGTGCTTCCCTATCCCACATGCTCTCCTCAAGCCCACCATGTCTCCACAACACATGAACCAAGGGGATGGTTCACCCACGAATCACCTTCTCCTTGCGATCCTCGATCATCACTGGTCTCTCCACAAAGGTCACATCATCCTCGATGTCCAGCTCACCCCAATCAAGGACATGTGAATCGTCGTGAAGATACCGACGGAGCTGGGACACATAAAAGACACCATGTATCCTCAGTAGCGGTGGCGGCAATGCTAGCTGATAAGCCACCTCGCCGACCCGCCACAACACATTGAAGGTTCCGATGAACCTGGGGGAAAGCTTACTCCCCTTGTCGAACCTCCGCTGCCCACATCGAGGGGAGACCTTCAAGAACACGTGGTCCCCAACCTCAACCTCCAAGGGCCTCCTCCTGGTATCATCATACGACTTCTGTCGGTCCTGGGCCGCCTTCATCCTTTCCCGTATGAGCTGAACCTTCTCTGTTGTGTTCTGCACCACCTCCGGGCCAAGGATGCCTGCCTCTCCTACTTCGTCCCAACACATAGGTGAACGACATGGCCTCCTATACAAGGCTTCAAACTGAGCCATACCAATTGTATAGTGATAGCTATTATTGTAGGCGAACTCTACTAGGGGAAAGTATCGCACCCATGATCCTCTTAAGTCCAGAACACATGGCCGTAGCATATCCTCCAGGGTCTGGATGGTGCACTCTATTTGTCCATCTGTCTAGGGATGGAAAGTATTGCTAAGGCGTAACTGGGTTCCAAACGCATGCTAAAATCCTCTAAAGACTCGCAAGGTAAACCGTGCATCCCTATACGAGACTATAGACCTCAGAACTCCATGAAACTGCACCACCTCATCCACGTACTTTCGTGCCAAAGCATCCACAGTACTCGACTACCTGATTGCCAGAAAGAGAGCCGATTTCGTCAACCTGTCCACTACCACCTAGATGGCATCATATCCCCCTTGGAACATGGGTAGTCCCATGACTAAATCCATGGAGATGTCATCCCACTTACACTCAGGGACATCTAGGGGCTGTAGTAGGCCACCTGGAACTCGGTGTTTAGCCTTCACTTGCTAACACACTAAGCACTTGGCCACAAACTCTTCCACCGCTCGCTTAACTCCGAGCCACCAGAACTGCCTCTTCAGTCCCTGGTACATCTTTGAAACTCCTGGGTGTACTGCCAGGGGTGAGTTGTGGAACTCACTGAGAACCTTGCCGCGCATCACTCCTTAAACAAATAACATTTTCTGGAAAAGAATCCGGTTTTGACCATCCTCTGCCCATCCTTCCAGAGCATTTCCCTGGTCAAATCGGCCATGCATCACTTCGCACTCTGGGTCTCCCCACTGAGACTCCTCCACTTGTCGAAACAGAGATGTCTGCACTATCATCTGATATAGGCAGCCTCTGCCGCTATCCATCTTCGCATCTAGGTGTAAGGCAACCAACTCCTCCATTGCATTCCAGGCGTCCGTCGACCCTCGGACTACATCCTTCTGCATCCTCCTTCTCATGGCATCAGCCACCACATTTACCATGCCCTCAGTATAAGAGATCTCAATGTTGTAATCCTGTAGGAACTCCACCCATCTCCGTTGTCGCAAGTTTATGTCCCGCTGGGAGAAGATATACCTCAAGATTTTGTGATCCGTGAAGACCGCAAAGCGTTCTCCGATGAAGTAGTGCCGCCATATCTTTAGCACAAAAATGACAGCTACAAGCTCCAAGTCGTGGGTGGCATAATACGCTCATGGGGGCGTAGCTTCCTGGACCCATAAGAGATCACCCCTTATCGCTGCATCAACACGCATCCTAGGCCCTGTCCTAAAGCATCACAAAACACATCATAGGCCACCCCTTCTTCTGTTAATCTCAGAACTGGGGCACTAACCAACTTCTCTTTTAGATAGCCAAAAGCTGACTCGCACTGCTATCTCCACACGAAAACCTGGTCTTTCTTGGTCAGGGCTATCAAAGGGGCCGCAAATCGGGAGAAGTTGGGTACGAACCTCCGATAGTAACCTACCAGCCCAAGGAAACTACAGACCTCTACCACATTATTGGTTTCTGACCAAGAAACAACCGACTCAACTTTTTATGGGTCCACTGCTACCCCCTGCTCGGACACCACGTTCCTGAGGAAGTGCACTTCCCGTGTCAAGAACTTGAATTTCAACAACTTCCCATTGATCTGATGATGTCGGAGGACCTCCAAAACCATCCTCAGGTGCTCCGCATGGTCCTCCTCTGATCTTGAGTAGACCAGGATGTCATCGATGAATAGGACCATGAACTGATCGAGGTACTCCCGGAAGATGGAGTTCATAAGCCCCATGAACACAGCTGGGGCGTTCGTAACGCCGAAGGGCATGACTACGAACTCGAAGTGTCCATACCTGCATCAGAATGCCGTCTTCAGGATGTTTCCCTCCATCCCTCTTAGCTGGTGATACCCAGACCGAAGGTCGATCTTTGAGAACCACCATGCCCCTTTCAGCTGGTTGAAGAGATCGTCCATCCTCGGAAGAGGGTAGCAAATCTTGATTGTCACCTAATTCCGCCTCCTGTAGTCGATGAAAAACCTGAGACCACCATCTGCCTTCTTTGAAAACAAGACTAGAACGCCCCATGGTGAAGAACTTGGGCGAACATAACCACTCTTCATCAGATCGTCAATCTAGATCTGCAACTCCCGTAGCTCTTAAGGTTCCATCCGGTAAGGAGCCATCGAGATCAGACGAGCGCCGGGCTGCAGGTCTATCCCAAACTCGATATCACGCCAATGGGGTAGAGTCATCACCTCCTCCGGGAAGACGTCCATAAACTCACAGATGATCTATGGAACTTCCACCATTTCAGCATCTACGGATTCCACTGTCCGCTCGGCCAACAAGGAGAGGAGGGGTTCCTCTCGTCTGTTTCCCTTCTGACCGCCCCGCTTGCCAGTGAAGGTAACACGCCGGCCGCCCCAGTCTGAGAACACGACCCTTGTTTGTAAATAGTCGATGATGGAACACACATAAAATAGCCAGTCGATGCCTAGGATGACATCATATGGATGTATCTATAGTAGGAGAATATCCCTAACCGACTGATGTGGCCCTATCATCAATCTACATCTCCGAAAAACAAACAACAAGTTGGTCTGACCTCTGACTTGTGTGCTCAACACCAGGGGCTCTAGAAGTCTCTCCGCATCTAAACCCAAGGCACGAGCTAGACTTGGTGCAAAAAAAGAGTGAGAAGCTCCGGTATCGAACAAGGAATAAGAAACAGTGCTAAACAGATTGATCGTACCTCGAACAACCTCTGGCCCTGCTAGAAATGCTACCTCTACAGCGTGTAACTGTCCACGCCCAGCTCCCTTGCCCCTCGGCTGTCGGCCACCTCACCAACCACTCCCCGGTCGAGGTCCATGATGTGCGCCCTGAGGTCGGCCTCCTCCTCCTATGTCTACCCTCGGAGGAGCGGGAGCTCGCTATCCCTGCTGCTGTTGGAAAGGTCTGGTTGGAAGCTGTTGTTGGGGCGTGTGTGGGAGGTGTCCGCCACCGCCGTACTGCACCCGGTCCAGGAACTGACTCCAAATATGTACAGCGCTCCCACAGATGAAGCACCGCGGTCCCGGGCCCGAAGGGAAAGGGCGAGGGCCGGGGGATCAAAACTGAAACTGCTGCGGTCTCCTCTCTGCTGGTCGGAACCTGGAGGGTCCTGATGCTGGAGGCCTAGTGCTGACAGCCTTTCCCTTCAATGGTCCCAGCTGGATCCCCTCTCCTGACACTCCTCCTAGAGCATGCATCATCTCCACCACTTCGTCCTTCTTCTAGACCTCCAAGTACGTCAGCAGGGTAAAGGGGGTAACAGCATACTGGAGGGAGGGTCGGAGCGCCTCCTCTAAATGCCTTTCCCGAGACTCCTCATCGGGAAAGAGGTCCGAAGAAAAATGTAGGAGGTCCTTGAACTTGATCCCTAGCCCCCTCACGGACATACTCTACTTCTGGAGGGAGAGTAGCTCCTGTCTCTTTTCTGCCTTCATCGTCGAGGAGATGAATTCCCCCTGGAACTCCCTCTCAAAATCTTCCCAAGCCACCTCAGACTCTCTCCTCTCCCCCAGGTAAAGCGTCCACCACTAACGCGCCGCTCCCTGCATCTGGCTGACGGCCAGAGGAACCCAGTACTCGGCCGGGGCCCGAATCAGGCCGAAAGCTATAACTAGATCCTATTGTCGGCCTTTCATCTTCATGTCGGAGGTGCTGCCCTCATACTTCTCGAAGGCCTATCACTGGAAGGCCTGAAGAGTATTCTGCCACTGGTCGTCCTATTCCTCTCGATCATCTCTCTGCCGATCGGCCAAAGTAGTCTACGGGGTCTCGATCGCCTGTACCACACGTGGTCGCCTTCCAGGTTCCATAGCTGCAAGTTAAACAAGGAATGCCTATGCCCAAGTAGTGTAGAATATCATTCTTAAAACTTCTTAAAATTTTAATTTATTCTTAATTCCCAAGACATCCCAGAAACACAAGAACACAAGTCATTATGGTGCATGTACCTTTTCTAGGGTCTCTACCCTGCAATCAGTGTGGCCTCACTTGGTTGTTCGGTAGGTCTAGAGTCTTTGCATAGGATCACGGGGGCCCCTAAAATCCCGTGTCCTAGCCGGTCTTCCCTGGAATTATTCATGCGCCAAAGACACCCAACATTGTTTCCTTACCATACCATGCAATCCTCACTATGCCTAACTCTAAACTCCATCCTATCTCTCAACCATCGACTCTGATACCATTCTCTCACGACCCAGCTTCACCAAAAGGAGGGAAGGGTCAGGAGATTTCCAGGCCCTTTCTTCCTTAAGTTGAAGGAGAGATAATGACCCCCGATACCCGCCATCAATAGGTCCCGGAGTGGCGACTAGCACCAAGGGTATAGAAATTTCTCACAAATGGAAGGCATTACCCCTTTTTGTTTTATAAGGTCGAGAGATGAGATGATGAATCTCAACAACACCAATGTAACTGAAATGTAAAACAAAAAAAAACCATTCCCACATGCATGTTCAAAAGTAAAGCCACAAGTACAAATGTAACTACAAGGGTAAGTGCCATGGAATAAAAACAGAAACTGCAACTGCCCCAAAGGTCAAAGCTAGTATATTCCTGCGTGATCCCCGAAGTCCTCCTGGAAACCTGAACACGGTTTTTATATACGTAGGGTGAGCATACAAGTACACTCAGTAGGGAAAACCAAAGACTCCCGTGCACAAGGGGGGGATCGTGCTAAAGTCACGTGAGAAAAACGAGTAAACCAAACACCTATCAAGGTAAACCATCCACCCCAGGCCTCACTAAGTCACACTCCCCAAATAATGCAAGTCAACTAATATATATATAATCAGATCACATCGATTTTTGGGTACCCCGCACCACTTACCCACTAGTTATTGAGACATCCTACGCATCAGACCTGTCCCGCTATTCTGTCACCACAATCCCACTGCCACACCCGCCCACACACACCTGGGCCACAACCACACGCAGTCCCACTGCCGAAATCCCACCCACACACACCTGGGCCACAACTGTCACACGTAACCATGCCTACAAACACCTAGGCCATAACAACCACCACCATGCCCAAAGACACCTGGGCTAGAAGATCCACTACCACGCCCGAAGACACCTGGTCCTCATCCCGAAGACGCTGGGGAAACCACCTGCCGCACACACCTGGCCAACCGTCACACTGCCCCGCCCGAAGGTTCTTGGGCTAATAATGGACCTCAGGCCATCACAGCCTGCCCGAAGATACTTGGGCTATCCGGGAAAGGGAGTAGAAGAGGAGCTAATAACCAGCCACTAAGAATAGTGTTGGGATAAACACCCTCCCCCATGAAATGGGGGTGTTCGGCACTAAGTGCTCAACTTGGGTGGGGCGTGAATAAGAAACACAAATCTACAAGTATAGATATAGGTAAAAACACTCACCCAAAGCTTAGGTTTTCTTAACCATCCTATAGAACACAACACCACTGCATCCAAGTCACAAGTCACGACTCTCGCCAACAAAACCCATTAGTCCCATTCTTGTTTCAGGTTCAGTAAAAATGTTTAAATATGTTTAATCACGACTGGGAAACTAGTAGGTATAAGAACAATTCCAGGAAAGTAAACAGTCAAGAATCAACCGTAACGACCACACCCGGTTCTCAACAACAGAGGATCCCAACCCAATTCATGATATAAACAAGTACCCACCTGGTCTTAAAAATCACAACCACCGAATCCATACCAACAGGGTATCCCATCCCCAAATTCACACAACCACCGATAGTATAAAGATAGGGGATCCCATCCCATCCCACATCTCCAGCAATCCACCCAAAAAAGAAAACAACTAACTACCACACCAACACAAGACACGGTCATGCCGGTATTTTCAGATTTAAACGACTTAACACACTCCATGATTTCAATTTTCGTGTGTTTTAATCGGTGTTATCACAGAAAGATTGATCATGGTGTCGCAATTTATTTTTCAGGATATACGTGATTGACCAATTTACTTTTCACAACAGGAGTTTACAACCACAACAAGCCATTTAAAAAATCATCAGGGGTTCATTAGTGCACAAACAACGACCTCCAACGACCTCGATTTTCAGAAGGCATAAGCCAGCATGACTCAACAAGATGGTCATAATATAAACAACATCAACGATCACAGACCCCCTCTTTCTTTATAGAATCCAGTTTATTATCTTCATATAGGTCTGGTTTATCCAATTCTACAGAACAGAAGCACGCCCACCCTGCATGATACTCAAATGAGAGAGGTGAAGGAGAAATTCCCTACTTGTTGATAGATGATCAACGTTTAGGCTGGGCGCAGAACGTTACGGCTAACGATGCAGCGCCCCCGATGCACCAGAAGATGTTTGTGAAAATCTGCGCTCGAGGAAATGAGAAACCACGACTAACCCTTAGTTTATAAGAGCCGCAGACGGTTGAGGTGAGAACGCGAAACCGCGTAAGGCGTAGGGGTCGTGGGTTGACCATACGTCTACACTCGTCATTAAAAGGGTTCGAGTGGTTTAAACCGACTCATTAATTGATTAAGTATTTAATTAAAACTCTTATGCGCGTTACGGGTCTTTAAAAAACGCTCAAACATGTCAAAATAGGGTTTAAAACTATATTTGCGCAATAAGAAGCGCTACTGGAAATAACCTGCGGGGTAGGCCAGAGCCAGCGGTAGGCCGCAGCGACTGGTATGCCAAGATACAGGTAGGCTGTGGCTACCGGTAGGCCGAGCTACCAGTAGGGTGTGGCTACCGGTAGGCCGCTCTACGGGTAGGCTGCAACTACTGGTAGGCTACAGCTACTGGTAGGCCGAGCTACCGGTAGGCTGCAGCTACCGGTTGGCTGCAGCTACCGGTAGGCCAAGCTACCAGGAGGCTGCGGCCACCGGTAGACCGAGCTACTGGTAGGCCTACTACCGGTAGGCTAAGGCTATCGGTAGGCCTACACCACCATGATTCCCAGACCCAAAAACCCAAAAAGATATTTTCACAAAGTAATGGACCCCAAAAACCCAGGAAATTACACCGAAGTCCTTTAAGGCCTTCAGGCCACCCAGGCCTTTGGGTCAGTAAGGCCTTCGGGCCACCTTAAGTGCAGATGCAAACTAGACAACCTACAAGGAACTGGATTTAAAAGTAGGATGAGAAATGAGCTTTCACCATAGACAAAGCTAAACAAATTTCAATAATGAGAGGGTATGGAACCTACCATCGGGAAAAGCCTGTGCATGCATGGGAAAGTCTAGCCGAACAACCATGTGAAGGTTGACAGCTGATTTCATAATGAAGATGCTGGGGAGGAGCAGTTACAAGTAGTTAGTCTAGGTTTTATGTAATGTTTGAAACCTATGGGAAATTAATTCCTCTAACTCCTACAGGCCAGGTAATACATATGCCTATGGTCCTTGTAAGGGTTCCACTTCACCCCTTGAATGGTGGATTATCAAAATCAATAAAAAATGATGGCCTTAATGATATTGGTGGAGGAAATAAAGAGTATATATTAGAATAATTATAAGGTAATATTTTTCAGAAAATTTATTTCATCATGATTAATGAGCTAATATGGAAAAACATTACCCAATATTATGAAATAGGTTGAGGAAAATTCTTTTAAATACTGAGAAAACAATACAAGGTTGTCAACTAATTCCACTTATTATATATATAATTTAAGAAGTAATCTTGATAACTTATTTTATGGGATAAAACATATCATTATAAGGGAATTAGTATCTCACACATTTTCCGTATGTGAGGATATTGTATCAATTTCAATCAATACAGATAAACAATTATACATGCCTTATTTTTTATAGGGAAACTATGAAACTAAAAACATGGTTGAGTTCTCTCTAAAAAGAAACAGAGGAAAAGGGAAGAAGGTTAAAATGTAATTTCAAATGTCTAATAGTTTTAGAAAGAAAAATATAGGAACATCTAATAAGAGAATGTGGGTTTTTAATTGGTTTAGAGAGAAACGTCTTCAGGCTTGTGAATTTTAGGGAAAAAATTAAACTACTAATGTATAATGGTTCAACCTTAAAAATATAGGGAACTATTTGAATAATTTCTTCAAACATGTTAAAAATTTACCTATAAAAATACCAATGGATCAAGACCATTATTTTACAATCACTACAAATTAGTTTGAAGTCCCGAATAACCTGATAGTAATACTTTCACTGTAAACTCAAATTTTGATAATGATTTTTGTTTCTAGTTCAATAGAAACATTTATATGTTGAATGTTTTCTAAGAACATTAAATAATTACATAACACTATGAAGAAGTAATTTTTATTCAGGAAATCTAGTGATAATATCATTTCAACAAGGATATATGGAAAATTATCTATTCATTTACATATTCATAACATTTTTGATGACTTTATTTTAGTAAATATTATTGACTTTGAAAATATCCCACCTATGGATTCGATTTCAAAGTATAAGGATTTGTTGTATTCAAAAGAGTGATATTTTTATTTAAGAAGGGGGTATATTGTAACACCCGAGACTTTTATGTTATATAAATCGTCAAAGGAATCTTTTTCTACACACAACACTTTCTTGGATTGCTTTACACGAAATCGTGACCTTCCTTGATAGCTTGTGTCGTACGCAATACCGAGTTTCACTAAACAACGATATACTATTAAAATATTATTAAAAATAGCCGTTATGAATAGTAATAACCACTTTTTGAAATTTTATAAATTTTATTTTTAAAATGGACTTCAGTTTTTGATTCGTAATATCAAAATTAGCCTAGGGTGAAATTTTGGAATTTTTCTGAAAACTTTCAATTTTTGATGAATAGTGAAACCACTAAGTGGTAGTTAAAAAAACTGAATTTTTCATAAAACATAATTTTACTGCTTCTGTGAGTGAAATTTCAAAAATCTAAGAGACACGGTTGATGTCAGTAAGTAAAATGTGGTTCCATGAGATGAAAATAATTTTTTGGTGAATAATAACTTTTTACTTTTTTTTACCACGGTTAAAAGTAAATAGGGTAATTAACGGTAAAAATGATATTATTATTACCCTAACACATGTCCTAATTCTATTGGACAAGTTTTTTTCGACCAAAAACAACCTTAGGAATAAAATATGACCATTTAGGCCCACATTGATTAGATTAAGACATTTATTATTAATTTATTTAAATAAGGGTTAAAATCGTTAAAATCAAAGTTTAATAAGTAAATCATTTTTAATATGGGGTTATACATAAGATAAATTCGACTATAAATATTCATTATAAAGATAAAAGGATTTCCTACATAATGGTTGTTTATTTTTAATTTTTAGACATTAAATAATTTAATTTATTTATGACACAATGATGATGCAATAATTATCTTATTAATGAAATATTGACATAATTGAGGTTATAAACACCAAAATAAATGTAATTTGAGACTTTTTATTAATTAAACTAATTTTATATATTAATATGACATGTTAGTATTGATTTAATTTACTTTGGTCGAAGTAATCATTCTGTTATGAGTTTCAAAAAAATCAACTATTGAATAGTGTCAAAATGACATAAAATAGTTTTTAAAACAAATATTATATTATTAATTGTTATTTTATTCCTAAAAATCTAAGTTAGGCCAAATGTCATAGACAAGGTTATATATATTAATAAAACACAACTTGTGGGTATCTTTGATGTATATGGTAAGTTTATTAACTATATAATATAAAAATAAAAAGTGACATGGTAAATGTCAATCTAATTAACTAAGACTTAAAACTAAAAGATAAGGTTAATATAATGACATAAACTTGTCTAAATTCTATTTTATGAGAGAATTTCAACCAATATCCACCTTATATTCTAAATAACTCAATTTGGAGCTATTTAAAACCGAACTGGACTTTATAATAAAATAATATTTTTAGTTATTCCAAAGGTGCCCCTCTCCTCCCTTATAAAAGGGCACCTCCTCCCCCTCTTCCTCACACCACTTTGAGCCTTCAATCACGGCCAAACCCTGCCAATTTCTTCTCTCCACTTCACTAGAAACATCCTAGATGTTCTGGTCTTCTTAAAAAACCTATTTTAGTGCCCTAAAAGAAGGTCTCGAAGAAGCACTTCAAAGAAGAGGTAATGTCCATTACCGATTCTTTCATTTTTATTTCTTCTTCCACTTCTTCTTCTTTAGTTGTTCCATTATGAAGTAATAACATCAGTATCAATAATATACTGATATGTTATTATAATTATTAAACATCCCTATTTCACCATATATCCATCATACGGAAAAAGAAATCACCGCGTGTGCGTACGTACGGAATACCGTCTCCACGCCCTGGTGTAAACTATTTTCCACCACCACCTTACATGGATGGGTATAATGGTGTAAATAATTACTATATATGACTATTATAAAGTGATATTTATTCTTAAATAGTATACATACACTCCAATACAATTCCACGATCATAGGAACGATATCATCACTCGTGCGTACGTACGGAATATCGTCTCCACGATGTGATGCGACTCGTTCTACACGATCTTCATTTCATAATGATTATATAAATGAATTGAATGAATGAATATGATATATATTACACCAATACCATTCTAGAAATGAGGTATCTATAACCTAAAGATAATAATAAGAATTTATTCGACAAAACACGCATAAGAACAAACAGTTATAAACACCCGAATAACAAGTAGCAATGAAATATTACTACTTAGAAGCTTGGAATATGACCATATATGATATCATAAAAATAAGTATGATTCTATAATAAGTCAATAACATTATTTAAATCATTATCCAGGAGGTTCGGACACGTACAAAGCATATCGGACCTAAGGTAAGGGAAATATCACAGTCTCATTTTTATCGAAGATTGTTTATACTTTGGTATTTACTGGGGTGTATTTTATCATCCACATCCATGTTTCTTCAATATGTAATATTATTTCCATCCACCTACAATTTTTTAAATCCAATTTTACCCTTTGGTGAGATTTTAGTAAAAGATATGAAAGGAATCTTTTGTCATTTTTCATACGATGTACTTTTTGACTTTTCCGACAAAAGTACGAAGAATGTTTTTTAACTTATACGGCATGAATGTATTTTTAAAACATTATTTCCAAGAAGATTTATTTACAAGATTTCAAGTTTATTTTTAATCAACTTCTTTTAGTTTATAATTGTACAACATGTTAAGAAAGGAAACGTGTTTTGTTTGAAGCAGAAAGGATATATTCCTCAAGAATGGAGTTCAGGTGTTTTATCAAAATTATTTTCCATCTAAGTTATTAAAGGGTTCTATTTTTATCCCTATTATTACATTGATTTGATTATGTTATGATGGAATTATATTTTTATGAATTCCTTTATCATATATGAATTGTTTAATGATGTCACGATGTTTAAGATTTCCATTTTTTACATGGATTATGCAATGATGTATGGGTTATGATATTGTGGCACACATAATAATGGTATCATTATGAGATGGGTGGGACCTATATCTCCCTATAATTCATTGGGTAAGGATTTTATATCTCATGATATAGACATGGATGGAATGGTATGTTATACCGGTTCAGTGAAACAGGACTGAAACGAGGGTGAATCGGTTCAGAAATGGACTTTGTCCACTAAGATAGTATTTGCAATGAGTCTTGACTAATAAGAAATGATTCTCTATGATTATGTGTGTATGCCACAAAGTTTCATGTTTTAAGCTATGATTATTGGGATTACATTAAACTAATATGATTTATCCCATGTTATGAAATTATGACCTCCTCTGAAGGTTAATATTTCCAAAAGTTATGTGCTTATGTATATGATGTGATTGATATTTCTTTTGTTTACCCTTACTGAGCATTTGAGCTCACCATTTTTTATGTTTTATTTCCCCAGGTCAGGAAGAAGGTTATTAAGTAGAATATACCATAAAGGGACTCTAGATATGATGAAATAAATGGGAGGCAAAGTATATGATTTATGAACCAGTTGTTTATGTTTCCCAGTTTCTAAAGACACTATACATATACGGTCATTTCTTGGTTTTGTTATATGTTGTAATAAGTGTGCTTCAATTATAAAGTAATAACAATGTATGTAAATTATGGGTCATTATAGTTTGTATCAGAGGAAAGGTATAGTCAACCTTTGGAAACTAGGATGCGAATTCCTTAGTAGGAACCCTAAGGATAAGTCTAAGAATAGAACACAATCTTAGTGTTTTAGAAATGGCCATGAATAACCTAGGATAAGACCTTAAGTGTGAAATTTTATTCTTGATTATGTGGTTTTCCTATTATAATTAGTGTTACTCACACTATTCTTCTTAGTTTTAGTCAATGGATGGAACCCGAAGGAACCGTGTTAATGCGGAATGCAACGGGCAATGCAATGATTGTCCCCCTGAGCAACCAAACATTATGGGAGCTGGAATGAAAATTCTTGTAGCCATGCTCACACATCTTTCTCAAGCTATGAATCATGTAGGACTTTCAAACGAGAAAAGGAAGGAGTAACATTCTGTTGAATCCTTCATGAGACAGCGTCCACCTTCATTCAGCGGGTATACTGATCCATTAGTTGCTGAACAATGGATTAGTACTACTGAAAAGATATTTTCAGTTCTTCAATGTTCTGAGCATGATAATGTCATCTTATCAGTGTATTATTTGGAAGGTGATGCTGATCAATGGTGTAATATTATTAAGAATATGAGGCAAAGGGATGAAATTGAGTCCATGGAATGGGACGAGTTCAAGAACTTATTTTTCAATAAGTACTTCCCTCGTATTCTCCGAACAAAGATGGAGAAAGAGTTTCTTGAACTGAAGCAAATGGATGATGAATCTGTTGGTACCTATGAAGCAAATTTTACAAGACTTGCAAGGTACGCTTCTAGTATTATTATCCATCCTGAGAGTAAGATTGATCAATTCTTTAGTGGCTTAAAACCAAGTCTTCGAAGGGCCTTATCCATAAGGGACTTCAATAAGTATGAGGATATCGTTCGATGTGCTCTCAATGTTGAGATGGAGATTGGAGTAACCCATCATTTATATGGGTTTGATATGAAGAGGAAAATGGAATTCAAATGAAAATATAAAGAGCACACTGAAAAGAACAAGAGCTTTCCCTTATGCTCAAAGTTTGGAAAGAAACATGGAGGGAGTTGTCTTAAAGGGACAAGTAAATGTTTCAAATGTGGAAAGGAAGGTCATCGGGCATTTGAATGCCGCGATGATGAGAAGATGATGTCTAATGATGCAAACAAAAGAAGGGATACAAAGAATGAACCTACTACACTTCAATGTTTCAAGTGCAAGGAGATGGGACATTATGCCAATAAATGCCCTAATCCAAGGGTTGATGATGATGGTCAACGTCAACAAACTCTTAAGGCTAAAGGAAAAGGAAAGTCACATGCAATTTCTATCAGTGATGTGGAGTACGATAACAATGTGGTGAAAGGTACACTTATCATCCACTCTAAAGTAGAAAATGTTTTATTTGATTATCGATCCGCCCACTCCTTTATTTATGAAGAATTTTCTAAGGGTATCACCATATTACCTCAACAATTAGATGTTGAGTTAGCTGTGAAAACACATAATGGCACAACAGTCACATCAAAAGATTATAATTCTTCTCCGATTGAAGTTTGTGGGAAAGTGCGTCCTGCAAATCTTGTGATCCTTCCTATAGTGGAATTTGATGTGATTCTTGGCATGGATTGGCTTTCTCTACATGGATCTCATATCAATTGCCAAAGAAGGGAAGTCACATTTCATATTCCAAATCAAACTATGATCGTTTATCGATGCAAGGATGAACATAACCTTCCAGTGGAAATTTCTTCCATTTTATGGGTATTGATTCCACTAAATGAAGGTTATTTATCTCAAATGGTTGGTGAGAAACTCATGATTAAGAATATGCCTATTCTACGGGAGTTTGATGATGTCTTTCCGGATGAATTACCGGGCCTTCCACCGAATCGTGAAGTTGAGTTTTCAATAGAACTCGTACCGGGTGCTTTGCCTATTTCAAAGACACCTTATAGAATGGACCCAATTGAGTTGCAGGAATTGAAGAAGCAGCTCCAAGAGAATCTTGATAAGGGGTTCATACGCCCTAGTGCATCACCTTGGGGAGCACCTGTTCTGTTTGTTAAGAATAAAGACGGATCAATGAGACTCTGCATTGATTATTGAGAACTTAACAAGATCACTATCAAGAACAAATATCCTCTCCCATGCATTGATGAATTATTTGACCAACTACGCGGAGCTCAATACTTTTCCAAGATTGATCTTCGTTCAGGGTATCATCAATTAAGGGTCAGAAGGGAGGATATACCAAATACGGCTTTCTATACAAGGTATGGACACTATGAATTTATAGTGATGACACTTGTTCTTACTAATGCCCCTGCTATCATCATAGATCTGATGAATAGAGTCTTTAGATACTATCTTGATCAATGTGTGGTAGTCTTTATAGACGAAATTCTTGTCTATTCAAAGAGCAAGGAAGAACATGAAGATCACTTGAGAATTATATTGAAGACCCTGAGAAAGGAGAATCTTTATGCCAAATTTACCAAGTGTGAATTTTAGCTTCAAAAGGTTGCATTTTTGGGTCACATAATCTCAAAAGAGGGGATACCTGTGGATCCAGCAAAAACAGAGGTTATTGAAAGATTGTCGAGACCAACAACAGTAACTGAGATCCGAAGTTTGATTGGTTTGGCTGGATATTATCTACGTTTTCTAAAAGATTTTTCACGATTATCTAATCCACTCACCAAGTTGACTCAGAAAGGAGTTAAGTTTGTTTGGCCGGAGGAATGTGAAGAGAATTTCAAGGAGTTGAAAAGAAGGTTATCCAGTGCACCTGTGCTCACACTGCCTTGTAGTGGAGAAAGGTTTGTTATCTATAGTGATGCATCCAAGAAGGGATTGGGGTGTGTTCTTATGAAAAATTATATGGTGATAGCTTATGCCGCATGACAGTTGAAAATACATGAGCAAAATGACCCAACTCATGATTTAGAGTTAGCTACGGTAATCTTTGCATTAAAGATTTGGAGGCATTACCTTTATGGTGAAAGGTGTGATATTTATACTGATCATAAAAGTTTAAAGTATATTTTCACACAAAAGGAGATGAATATGCGCCAAAGAAGATGGTTGGAGATGATTATGGATTATGACTTCTCAATTCATTACCACACTGGGAAAGCAAACAAGGTGGCAGGTGCATTAAGTCGACAAGACCATGCTAGTTTATCCATGATGAGGATCACAAAAGATCCAATATTTATGGATTTACAAAGGATGGATCTTGGAATTATAATGAAAGGGGAAAAAATAGTATCTTTCTCAAATAAATTTTCAACCATCTATACATGTGAAGATTAAAGAGGCACAGAAAGAAGATGTCGAGTTACAAAAGAAGGTGAGAAATATTCCTGAATTCGACCTTGATTGTGATGGGATAATAAAGTTCCGGAATCGGGTTTGTGTTCCTCCCATCCCCGAATTAAAGAAGGAGCTGCTGGATGAGGCTCATAGTTCTTCATTATCTATTCATCCTGGAAGCACGAAGATGTATAGGGACCTAGAAGAGTACTTCTGGTGGGATGGCATGAAAAGATATGTTGCTGAATATGTCTCTCGATGCTTGGTTTGTTAACAAGTAAAAGCTGAGAGACAGAAATCTAAGGGGATGTTACAACCATTACCCATACCCGAATGGAAATGGGAAAACATCACTATGGACTTTGTCACAGGACTTCCTAAAACATTCAAAGGCAATAATGCTATCTGGGTCATTGTTGATCGTCTCACAAAGTCTGCACACTTCATTGCTATTAGAGAGGATTTCTCTCTGGATCAGTTTGCCGGGATATATGTAAAGGAAGTGGTAAGATTGCATGGAGTACCACTTTCTATTATATCTGATCGGGATCCAAGATTTACCTCGAAGTTCTGGCGAAGTCTTCAGCATACTCTGGATACATATTTGAGTTTCAGCACTGCTAATCATCCTCAGACCGACGGTCAGTCTGAGAGAACAATTCAAACTCTAGAAGATATGTTGAGAGCTTGCTCTATGGATTTCAAAGGTGGTTGGGATCAACACCTACCTTTGGTGGAATTTTCTTATAATAATAGCTTTCACTCCAGTATTCAGATGGCTCCTTATGAAGCTCTCTATGGAAGGAAATGCAGGACTCCAAATTTGTTGGGATGAAGTTGGGGAAAAAAAGCTATTAGGACCCGATCTCATTGATGAAATGGAAAAAAAGGTCAGATCTATTCAACAACACATAAGAGTATCTCAGAGTCGATAGAAAAGTTATGCCGACAACCGAAGAAAAGACCTATAGTTTGAAGTGGGTGATAATGTTTTCTTACAAATATCTCCCCAGAAGAGGGTTATGAGATTTGGAAAGAAGGGGAAGTTGATCCCTAGATATATCGGTCCTTTCGAAATACTGGATCGTGTTGGGAAGGTAGCTTACCGATTGACGCTTCCACCGAATCTCTCTCAAGTTCATGATGTGTTCCATGTATCTCTCCTGAGAAAGTACATACCTGATCCTTCACATGTACTTAGTTCAGAAGTTGTACCGCTGGAGCAAGATCTTTCTTATGAAGAACAACCGATAGAGATTCTAGATCGTAGCGAAAAAGTCCTACGAAACAATACCACTCGATTGGTGAATGTTTTAAGGAGGAACCACCAATTAGAAGAAGCTTTATGGGAGCTTGATGATATGATGAGGGAGAGGTATCCTCATCTGTTTGTTATAAAGTGACGAATTTCGAGGGCGAAATTCATTTTAAGGGGGGTATAATGTAACACCCGAGACTTTTATGTTATATAAATCATCTAAGGAATCTTTTTCTACACACAACACTTGCTTGGCTTACTTTACATGAAATCGTGACCTTCCTCGATAGCTTGCGTCGAACGCAATACCGAGTTTCACTAAACAACGATATACTATTAAAATATTATTAAAACTAGCCGTTATGAATAGTAATAACCACTTTTTGAAATTTTATAAATTTTATTTTTCAAAATGGACTTCATTTTTGGATTCGTAATATCGAAATTAGCCGAGGGTGAAATTTTGGTATTTTTCTGAAAACTTTCAATTTTTGATGAATAGTGAAACCACTAAGTGGTAGTTAAAAAAACTAAATTTTTCATAAAACATAATTTTACCGCTTCTGTGAGTGGAATTTCAAAAATCCAAGAGACACGGTTGATGTCAGTAAGTAAAATGTGGTTCAATGAGATGAAAATAAGTTTTTGGTGAATAGTAACTTTTTACTTTTTTTTACCACGGTTAAAAGTAAATAGGGTAATTAAGGGTAAAAATGATATTATTATTACCCTAACACATGTCCTAATTCTATTGTACAAGTGTAATTCGACCAAAAACAACCTTAGGAATAAACTATGACCATTTAGGCCCACCTGGATTAGATGATGACATTTATTATTAATTTATTTAAAGAAGGGTTAAAATAGTTACAATCAAAGTTTAATAAGTAAATAATTTTTAATATGGGGTTATACATAATATACATTCGAATATAAATATTCATTAGAAAGATAAAAATCTTTCCTACATAATGGTATTTTATTTTTAATTTTTAGACATTAAATAATTTAATTTATATATGACATAATGATGATGCAGTAATTATCTTGTTAATGAAATATTGACATAATTGATGTTATAAACACCAAAAGAAATGTAATTTGAGACTTTTTATGAATTCAAATAATTTTATATATTAATATGACATGTTAGTATTGATTTAATTAACTTTCTTCGAAGTAATCATTCTGTTATGAGTTTCAAAAAAATCAACTATTGAATAGTGTCAAAATTGACATAAAATAGTTTTTAAAACAAATATTATATTATTAATTGTTATTTTATTTCTAAAAATCTACGGTTCTGCCAAATGACTTAGATAACGTTATATAAATTAATAAAACATAACTTAAGGGTATCTTGGATGTATATGGTAAGTTTATTAACTATATAATATAAAAATACAAAGTGACATGGTAAATGTCAATCTAATTAACTAAGAGTTAAAACTAAAAGATAAGGTTAATATAATGACCTAAAATTGTCTAAATTATATTGGATGAGCTAATTTAGACCCATACCCACCTTATCTTCTAAATAGCTCAATTTGGAGCTATTTAAAACCAAACTTGACTTTATAATAAAATAATATTTTTAGTTATTCCAAAGGTGCCCCTCTACTCCCTTATAAAAGGGAACCTCCTCCCCCTCTTCCTCACACCACTTTCAGCTTTCATGCTCGGACAAACCCTTCCAATTTATTCTCTCCACTTCCATAGAAACATCCTAGAGGTTCTGGTCTTCTTAAAAGACCTATTTTAGTGCCCTAAAAGAAGGTCTCAAATAAGCACTTCAAAGAAGAGGTAATGTCCGTTACCGATTCTTTCATCTTTATTTCTTCTTCCACTTATTCTTCTTTAGTTGTTACATTATTAAGTAATAACATAACTATCACTAATATAATGATATGTTATTATAAGTATGAAAAAACCCTATTTCACTATCTATCCATCCTACGGAAAAAGTAATCACCGCGTGTGTGTACGTACGGAATACCGTCTCCACGCCGTGGTGTAATCTATTTTCCACCACCACCTTACTTGGATGGGTATAATGGTGTAAATAATGACTATATATGACTATTATAAAGTGATATTTATTCTGAAATAGTATACATACACTCCAATACAATTCCATGATCATAGGAACGATATCATCACTCGTGCGTACGTACGGAATACCGTCTCCACAATGTAATGTGACTCGTTCTCCATGATCTTCATTTCATAATGATTATATAAATTAATTGAATGAATTAATATGATATATATTACACTAATACCATTATGGAAATTAGGTATCTATAACCTAAAGAGAAGAATAAGAATTTATTTGACGAAACACGCATAAGAACAAAAAGTTATAAACACCCGAATAACAAGTAGCAATGAAATATTACTACTAAGAAGCTAAGAATATGACCATATATGATATCATAAAAATAATTATGATTCTGGAATAAGTCATTAACATTATTTAAATCATTATACAGGAGGTTCGGACACATAAAAAGCATATCAGACCTAAGGTAAGGGAAATATCACAATCTCATTTTTATCCGAGATTGTTTATACTTTGGTATATACTGGGGTGTATTTTATCATACACATACATGTTTCTTCAATATGTAATATTATTTCCATCCACCTACAATTGTTTAAATCCAATTTTACCATTCGGTGAGATTTTAGTAAAAGATATGAAAGAAATCTTTTGTCTTTTTTCATACGTGGTACTTTTTGACTTTTTCGACAAAAGTACGAAGAATGTTTTTTTAACTTATACGGCATGAATGGATTTTTAAAACAATATTTCCAAGAATATTTCTTTACAAGTTTTCAAGTTTATTTTTAATCAACTTATTTTAGTTTATAATTGTACAACATGTTAAGAATGGAAAAGTGTTTTTTTTGAAGTAGAAAGGATATTTTCTTCATGAATGGAGTTCAAGTGTTTTATCAAAAATATTTTCCATCTAAGATAATAAAGGGTTCTATTTTTATACCTATTATTACATTGATTTGATTATGTTATTATGGAATTATATTTTTATGAACTCCTTTATCTTATATGAATTGTTTTATGATGTCATGATGTTTAAGATTCCCATTTTTTTTACATGGGTTATGGAATGATGTATGGTTTATGATTTTGTGGCACACATAAGAATCGTATCATTATGAGATGGGTGGGACTTATATATATCTCCAATGCATTGGGTAATGATTTTATATCTCATGAGATAGGCATGGCTGGAATGGTAGGTTATACCGGTTCAGTGAAACAGGACTGAAACGAGGGTGACTCTGTTCAGAAATGGTCTTTGTCCACTAAGATAGTCTTGGAAATGGGTCTTGACTAATAAGAAATGATTCTATATGATTATGTGTGTATGCCACAAAGTTTCATGTTTAATGTTATGATTATTGTGATTACATTTCACTACAATGATTTATCCCATGTTATGAAATTATGATCTCTTTTGCAGGTTAAGATTTCCCAAAGTTATGTTCTTATGTATATGATGTGATTGATATTTCTTTTGTTTACCCTTACTGAGCATTTGAGCTCACCCTTTTGTATGTTTTATTTCCCCAGGTCAGGAAGAAGGTTATTAAGTAGAATATGCCAAAAAGGGACTCTAGATATGATGAATTAAATGGGAGGCAAAGTATATTCTTTATGAAGCAGTTGTTTATGTTTCCCAGTTTCTAAAGACAATATACCTATACGGCCCTTTCATGGTTTTGTTATATGTTGTAATAAGTGTGCTTCAATTCTAAAGTAATAACAATGTATGTAAAGTATGGGTCGTTATTTATATGATCCATTGTTTCTTATGGTGATACTACATTATTTGAATCTTTTATGGTTATACCTCTAGTAAAACACATTATTATAATTCTAGGATAAATGAATGAC
Source organism: Viscum album (assembly GCA_963277665.1). Classification (NCBI taxonomy): domain Eukaryota; kingdom Viridiplantae; phylum Streptophyta; class Magnoliopsida; order Santalales; family Viscaceae; genus Viscum; species Viscum album. The sequence continues at coordinate 1,026,236,916 of OY728166.1, forward strand.
AAAACACTATCTATGTATGTGAAATACCCCCTAAGAATAATATATGTACATATTATTTGTGGATACATTTTTATATTTCTAGAATAATTATTCTTACTTACACATGAGTATAAGGCTATGTTTTATATACCTTTGATGACAAATACATGTCCAATGCCCTTTCTAGAATGAAACCATTTGACTTGATAGATTTGAAAGAAACAAATAATTTAGTTGTTTTTTAAAAAAATTATATGCCCTAGTACATGACCATATGGAGACCATGTAATATTTATGTAAAATAAGGATTGATATATGTCATTTTTCATCAATTATTGTAATATGAATTCCATTTAATTAATTAATATTTATTATTTACAACACATATATGATTTATTTGATAAACCTCAATGATCTAAATATTTTACCATGATAAATATTGATCATGGATATCATCAATTAAGGGAAAATAATGATGATACATCAAATTTGAAATTTCATATGTTGTATGTATACTATTATTTTATGATAATTCGACTTTAATTGACTAATATACCTTTTATTTTTATTGATATAATGAATACAATTTTCAAGAACTATATTAATAACATCATAGTTTTATTTATTTATGGTATCTTGAAAAACACTAAAATCTAATAATATGATGATATTAATTTATGAATAATTCATAAGACACAGAGAATAATAATTATATATGAAATTTATTATATATGAATTTTATCTCTAGGAAGTCTATTTAATGTGTGGTATTTTTTTCCAATGATGAAAAATATATTGATCCATCAATGTAAAACATATTTAATGTGTGGACCACAACCATAAATATAACAAAAAAACATAGTATCGTTGGTTTTTAATATCAATATCAATAATTTGTCAAAACATTTCACTAATTGGATAAACCATTAACCGTGTTGACACATGAAGGTGATAAACCAAAATTGGAATGTGAATGTGAATAATATTTTTGAAGAGTTGAATTGGATACAAATAAATTATCTGGTTTTGTCTTTTACATATGAAAATGAAGGATTTGTAAAATATTGGGATTCATCAAAGAAAGGACTCCATTTTTTCCTTATGAATAATTGTGGTCTGGATTATTATGAAGAAATGTAATTTATGATCCATGATCAAAACTATAAACCTCAAGATCTTGAGATGGGAACAATTATCTTTACCTTGATGATATAGGGAAATTATATCTATGGTAAATTATGTGACATATATATTGATTATAAATGTTTTATATAAATATATACTATTTTAAATATCACAATATGTGAAAAAACATGTTTAAATCTTCTCAAGGACTATGAATTCTCAATACAATATCACCATTGGAAGGAAATAGGGGGGCTAATGCATTGTATATGAGGGAATAAAGAGTTATGAACATAATGAGGATTAATAAAGATACTAAATTTAAGGATTTAGTAAATTTGGATATGATAATTTTTATGTAAGGGGAACATTGTTTTTTTTAATTTATAAATAATATTTACCTGAAATGATAGAGATATCCCAATAGGATGTTTATGAATATCAAGGTAATATAATATCATAGAGTATTGAAAAACGGGATAACATTATCGATAAAGATGGAGTGTTGATGTTTATTAAGAGGTGATGTGTTTTATCCAATATAGATAAGAAGAGGTAACTATTAGATGAAGGCCAAAATGAAAATTTTTCTACTCACCCTTTCAGAATAAAAACTATTGGGATTTATGATGAAATTTCTTTTTCAATGGTATAAATTGGAATATTTAATTCTATGTTTCTAGATAATTGGTGTGTTACATAGTAAAGTAAGAATGAAAAAATATTAACAGAGTCATGAGACCAATACCTATACAAATATATAAGTTGGATAATGTTATAAAATAATTTTTCAGTAGAATTATGAAGAATCCTTGGATTAATGAAGTTATATAGTCATTAGTGATCAACATACCATGTATGCACATTTTATAGGAGTAACAGAATATAAACTCCTTTGAATCCTTTCCTAAATATATATTATGGATTTTGTGATTATTCATGGTGCACATCTATCAGCTGTATCTGATTATGACCCATGGATGATAATGAAATTAAGAGGAGTCTTAAAGAGTCTCTCAATACTGAGATACATTTGAGAACCAACTATCATTCTAAAGTTGATTAGAAATATTAATGGAATATTTAGATATTGGAATTGATGTTGAGGTCATTTTTCATTGAAATTACTGGAATGTGGGATACGTATCTACCTCTGATGATATTCACGTAAGACAAGAACTTTCATTCAAGCACTCAGATGAAACTCCATTTTGAATTGTGTAGAAAGATATTTTTTACTCAATCTTATTATGATGAAGATGTATAATGGAAATTAATAGACCTACAACTTATTGGAAGACTAATGTAGAATTTTGAATTTATTAGAATCATATAAATGTAGATTAAATGAGAAAACATAGTTATATTTATAATAAAAAGAAATATATGGAATTTCAATTGGTGTATCATATATTCTTAAATAAGTATCCATGGAAGGGAATTCTATTTTTTGTAAAAATAGGTGGTTTAACCCTAGGTATATTGGGCCTTTTAAATTTTTGGAGAAAATTGGATTTGTAGCATACTGATGGCTATTCCACCCATCCTCTCTAAAGCAAATGAAGTGTTATATGTTTCATTGTTTAGGAAATAAATTCTAGATCTAACAAATGCAATCACATTTGGGAAAATAATTATTGAATCTAACTTGAATTATAATTAATATCCAATATAGATTATTTATTTATGAGAGAATGTGTTGTGGAATTGAACAAATCAGATAGAGAAATTATTTTTGAGAATTAACAGATAAGATGAAGCAACATTGGAAACTAAATAATCTATGAGGAATGATTGGAATCAATTGTTTAATAATTGATTCATATATCAATATTTATGAATAAATTATCAAATGGTTGGGATATAATACCTAAGGCCCCACTAGAGTAGGTAAGAATTACATCCTTAATCTATCTCCCAAAGCACATTCTATTCGATTATATTTATAACATAAATAAATCATAGTGATATTTAAAAGTAATATTTTACAATTTTAAAATATTAATTTAACAGTATAGATTTCATTTATTATTTCATATGATTTAATTTATCTTAGGGTTATTTTTTCAATTAATGAAATAATTGATATGTGGGGGAATATTAAGAAATACCATTTTTACTAACCCTAACACTTTTATTGAATATGTGTTGTATACGAATGAATTTAATGTTTGTAAAAAATTTATAGAACTAGTATATATTTAAGAAGTTAAATAATTAATTTAAAAACATTATGGCCTAATTAGTTATATATTTTTTACATTTTTAATCCTGGGTGATTTTTTATTCTAAAAAAGAAATAATTTCATTATTGTTATTTAAATAAATAATTACAATGTTAAAACCCAATATTGATTGGTTTAAAATTAAAATAAATATTTTTTATTTACTAGTGAACTAATAATTGTCGTATTGATTAATTTTATACAATAATTTTTTTTAAATCATTTTAAAACATAAAAAAATATTTTCCAAAAAATGCCTTTTATTGTGTTATTCTAGCATATATTAAACATTTGTTTGACAACCTATAGAAATAAAATATTATTAAATAAATTAATTTTTTGGAATTAAAATAAACACTATTTTTAGTATTTTCAACATAATTTTTTGTAATAATTAATATTTAACATGGTAAAAAATGTCACCATAATAAGGGATTAAAGAAATAAAGGGGGGTTAAACCAATTCATAAGGCTTAAAATATCTCCAAAACATGCCTAAATTTGATTTCATGAATTTTTAAACCGTTACATAAAAATATTATACATTGTAATACATTGGATCCACTTTCTATGTGAATGGATTTTGTTATATTTAGAAGATCCTAATATTTCCATGAGTGACACTCATCTAACTTATAAAAGGAGACATCATATTCATACATATCCACAAAATATGAGATCCTTATATCAATTAATATCTACTAAAATACCATCCAAAAAATATTAACTATTCTCTTGCGGTTATTTTCTCACTGAAAACCCCATTATATATGTTTTAGGGGCCATTCAAAAGAAGATATTGAAGGACAATGATACATATTAACCAAATTGATTCACATTTATTACTTATTATACATCTATAAAATATGTTATATCCATCCTAACATAGACATATAAATAAAATTTATATAATTAAATGTTAATATGTTTATGAAACACTATTTATCTACTTCAATTCCATATAATGGAAAATTAAAGCATCGATCTACTGTATATACACACTATCATCTCCATGAAGTGATTCGTTTTATTTTTCATAACCACCTTACATGATGGGTGATATAAACAGATTTAAGTAATATATAATATATTTATGAAATAATTATAATTCGATAAAGTTGAAATATTTATAATTTATTTCACATATATCTATTGGAAAATGGAATGGACATTCATATGTGTATGCAGACCACGACTTCCATAAAGTGATGCATTTAATTTTTCATAACTACATTACACAGATGGTTCAATTATTTTATATCAGGATTAAATATTATATATTTAAAATTATTAATATTATTTAGTAGATAAAATTATGACAATGGTGCAAGGAATGGAACCACTGAATGAAAATATGCATAATAAATAAAACATTTTACACCTAAATAATTTGTCTTAATATGGATTTATTAGTTAGTGGGTAAATATTAGTTATAAATAAATTATATCCCAAAATATAGTTGTAAGTATTGAACTAATTTATAGTAGTATGAAATAAATATTTATTAAAATTTCATATGGAATGCATCTGAATAAGTTGGAATATAATGTAGGGGTTTGATTTATAGTATCACTCTTTATATGGATTGTTCATGTTTCAATTAAATTTAGGGGGAAATAATATTTTAATTACCACCCAAACCCCATAAATTTTCACTCCCACTAGTTATTTATTGGCTTTCAAGTATTCCTTCTATTTTACTTATTTTTGGCATCCAAAAATATTCAAAAATGCCTTATAATAAAAGTATAACATTTTACATTTTTGATTAGGAATCATTCTCCTCCATATTCAAATAAATTATTTTGTTTCACATATGTTATTATATTTAAAAAAATTATTTCATAATGTACATTATAGTTATTATTTTTATTCAATGAATAAAATGATTTTTTAACATTTTCAATAGAATTCTTTGTTGAGTTCTTACAAAAGTAGGAAAATAATGTTTTTAAAATTAACCACATCACCTAATTATGAATCCATTGTAGATAGATTATATAACTTCGATTCATGTACCTGTTTACTAGGTTTTTAATGAAAATATTGTTCCCATTTTTTAACGGTTTTTTAGTTTTAAGATGTTATTAAAAGAAAAGGATATTTTTTCTTATTTTCCAAGTAGCTTTAGAAAGTATTTATTATGGTGTTTTTCTTCTATTTCAATACCCATTACTTATTATTACGAATAAATTTATATATTATCAATTGATAAATCCAAATTTTTTCTCTAGATATCTAATGTTCATGTTTTTATATTTATTTAATAGGGGAAATATTCACATTTGTTACTCTAGTATTTATGTAACATCCAAGTTCCATGTGCTGCACAAAGGTGCCCGATACCTAATTGGTCACATGGCCTCAAGCACATTTCCACAAATTTCATAGGCTGCCACTATCATAGTGGTCCTTGGGTGTGATAGTGAGGAAACTATTCCCTTATTGTCAGAGTAACATAGCAAAATGATAATAATATAAAATAGTATAAGTTGTAATAACAACAATTAGAAATCAATGGAAGACTGAAAGTAAATAAAAAACTCCAACACATATATAATTGATCCATGTCACATATGTCTTTGAAAGAATCAAAACATGTCACAATACTGGATATATTGTACTAAACCAAAGTAAAAAAGAAAACAAGTAAACTACATCAATATTGCAAGCCTTAGCTTTGTCCCATGCTCTCCCGCTCCACAACCATCTAGTACCTAAAATAGAAGGTAACATGGCCTTATCTATTCCTAAAACAAAAAAATATATTTCTAACTAGTAAGATAACCCAAACATGGTATTAGATGAATCCTATTAGGGAACCACCCAAAGATCTGTTCCAAAATTTTAGTGAGTATATATAGTATGAAAAATGAAAAATGATGTAATAAACAAGGAAGTACTCAAAAGTAAATAGTCCTACAATTGAAAAATAAATTAATTTAAATTTATTAATTTTCAAATTAATCATTCAAAATATACCCTCTGGAAAAGTTCTCACAGTCTAACCCCTCAAATTTTACAAAGACAAAAACTCTCTAAGGAAGAACTCACTGTCAATTACCCCTATGGTATTTTAATAATAACTACAAAATCTCTGAGGAATCACCCAACATCCATTCCACCCATGGTCTTATAAAATTATACTATAGAATATTTGAGGGAGCACTTATAACCAATCCCCTATATGGTCTTTATACATATAAATTATAACAGCTACTCTGGGGAATCCATCAACATCATTCCCCCTATGGTCTGACTACACCAGTTTCCCCTAAACCTGTGAAATACAATCATGAAAAAATGATATCCATTAGCCAAAGTAATAATTTTTAATACAATGATGAGTAGCTATAAGGAATATCGAAATAAATTCATAAAATATCAACACTATCCTAACAGCACTTGGCACAGAAACAAAAAGCCTAACATGCAGTTCTAGACCCAACAACCCATATCAATCAAACATGTGAAAACACATCCATAAACAAGGTAATAATCCTAAATCATAATAAAAAACCTTTATCATGAAAACAAAATATAGCAGGAATCAAATAGGGTTAAATCCCCAAACACGGAATACCCTAAAATAGGGTATTCAGCTATTCTTTTCACATATAATCTAGAGACAACTACAGAAATGCCCAAACCACCTACCTCGATGTTATATGATCTGTATAGTTGAACCTATTCCATTGAATCGACCTAGAAAATTTTATATCTAAAAACACGTCAAAAATTCTTAACCTTGAATATCTCATGAAATAAGAGAAATTACGAGGATAGGCTCTAGAAGAAGAAATAACTCACAGAGTGGTTTACAATGCAACCAACAGTGTATGATTCCGAGAATGGATGATGGATCAGAGGCTCAGAGAAGAATCGTCACCCATGGTAGGACCTGGATGAGACAAGGTTAGAGGAAGACAATTATAGGAATGAGATGAGACCCCAATCCGATTTAAAAAATAAAAACAAAAGTACACATCATGTTCATATAATGTAAATGATGTGTACATGCATTAACCGGCCCCCACTGTAGGCAGCCTCCAGGTCACCTCACAAAACCATGTACTTAGCTGTTACACATCCAGTACACGACTGCCCATGGAAACCTGTTCCATGGAATGTACTTTTAAGAACTTGGAATGTAGTTATAAATTTTATAAAATCTCCCATATTTCACATAAACACACGAAATCAAGATCCATACACGAAATGATGATTCAGGATCTTAAAAACTCCCCCGTTAAAGAATATTTTCCATGAATTTACCTAATAATGTGGCACATAAGAAGAATCCTTGAATAGCTCTAGCTATTGCGACAAAACAACAGAATCCCTCTGCCATGTATTTTCCTGTAATCGACAGTTCTTCCAAAACACCCATACTAGAAGAACAAACCAGCCATGTTGAACCTTTGCGTTGTGATAAAAAATCGGGATAAGATGCTCCTCAAACGATACGTTCTCCTCCAAATCAAGCTCCTCAGGTTGAAAAACATGAGATGAGACTGAGAAGTACTATCGTAGATATGAAACATGCATGATGTAATGCATAGCCTTGTACCTATGAGGTAACTACAATTGATAGGCAAACAACACAAATCTCTCTAAAACCTCAAACTGCCACATGTATCTCGATGAAATCATCCCCTATATTCTAATCCTCTAGTGTCCCAGCCTTGGTGTGACACATTGGAAAACCTAATCTCTATCCTTGAACTCCATAGGTCATCTATGTCAATCATCATAAGACTTCTGCCATGACTATGCAGTAACTATCCCTTTTCGAATCAACTCCACCTGCTCTTTGGTCTCCATGACAATAAGAGGTCCCAGCATATCTACCTCTCCTGCTTCCATCCAACACAGGGCTGTTTGTCCTGGCCTATTGTAAAAGACACATAATGTGCCATATGAATAGTCTCCTGAAAAATATTATTGTAGGAAAATTCCACCAGAGGTATGTTATTATCCCAAGAAACTCCAAAATATAGGATGCATGCTCGAAAAATTTCTTCTATGAACTGAATCGTACACTCAGACTGGCCATCTGTCTGGGGATGGTAGGCTATACTCAAAAGTACCCATGTACCCAAAGCTCTTTGTATTCCTTTCCATACTAGAGAATTAAAATTTTTGTCCCTGTCTGAAAAGATGGAGTGAGGAACCACATTTAATCCTACAATATCTTACTTGTAAAACCTTCTATGATCATCAACAATGAAGTTCTCTTTGATCGGTAATAATTTATCAACCTTTACGAGTCTGTCAATAACAACCCAAACTACATCATTCCCTCGAGGAGACCTTGTTGAACCTGTCAAAATGTTCATGGATACATTATTCCACTTCCACTTGAGAATAGTAACTGCTACAAAATCCCTGCTAGTCACTAAAGTTCCACATTCACCTGCTAATAGGTGAAACACCTCATCATAAAACTAGAAACATTACTCTTCATACTAGACAACCAATACTGATGGTGTATATCTCGATATATCTTTGTGAAACTAGGATGAACTGCCCATACCGAGGAGTGAAAACCCCGCAAAATATTCTTATATATGTTTGATGACACCCACATGTGCCCATGAAAATGCATGAACTCTTCCTCACCCATGATCCGCCCTGTAATAGGGTCCTCTCCTAACACACTCGCTCATATAATTAGACTTTCCGAATCTGATAGCTTCCCCATTCGCACTCGATCAAGTAGGGTAGATGTAGCAACTACAAAAGAAAGAAATGTCCTCTCGTGTCTTTCATGCACCTCAAAATGAATCTTAGAGAATAGAGCCTTAATCTTACACTCACTACTGGCCTCCTGAACTACCTATATATGAGTTCTCATATGCCACTTCATTACCTTTTCCTAGGCGTGTATGCAAACACAAATTCAATGGACTGAAGGTACTCAACCCATCATCACTGTCTCAAAATATGGTCATAATGGGAAAGATATACTTGAGTCTTTTTTGGCCTGTGTACACCAAAAAATCGTATCCCATAAGGTAATGTCTCCAACCACGCAAGGCATGAACAACTACAGCCAAATCGAGATCATTTTTTGGGTAATTCATCTCATGTGTCCTCAACTGTTGAGACCCATATGCAACAGCGCCTTCCCCTATAAAAGAATTACTTCCATCCTGATACCTGATGCATCATAGTAAAGAGTATAAATCATGCATGAATATGGAAAAACTAGTATCAGTGATGATTTCAGTAACCCTTTTAGCTCTTGAAAGGAGGGATCGTAGAAATCTGTCCACGGGTACTTGGAACCATTCTTATTCAGGATCGTCAGTGGTGCTTCTAAGCATGAAAAGCCCTGTATAAAACGTATGTAGTAATTATCCATCCTTAAAAAAATATTTACCTAAAATACGTTCATTGGATGATACTTGGAAACTAATTCTCCCACTTTCTATGGATTTACTAATACTTATGTATTTGAGTTAACTTGACTAAAGATGTGAATCTGGTCCATCCAAAAGTTTTATTATTGGATATTATCATATAGATGATGCTCTCTATATAATCAAAATGATCTTATGATGTGTTTCGTGGTTCTGCCAACTGTGAGAGAACACCATGATATCGTCCACAAAGACTACCACAAAATAATCCATGAATGGATGGAACACTTGGTTCATTAGTTATATGAAAACTACAAGTGTGTTCGTGAGACCGAATGGAATAACCACATACACTTATTGATCATACCTAGTACAAAAGGATGTAAGAGGTATATCTTATGGTCTAACACACAACTGATGATAACTATATCTCATTTTAATCTTCGAGAACACCCTGGTTCAAGGAAGCTGATCAAATAGATGATCAATCCTCATCAAGGAATATCGGTTCTTGATCGTCAACTAGTTCAACTTTCGATAATCCACACAATGTCTGAGGGTACCGACCACCTTTTTTGCAAATATGATAGGAGAACCCCAAGGAGAAGTATAGTGTCAGATAAAAACCCATTCCTATAACTCCTATAACTACTTCTTGAGCTCCCATAACTCTGGTGTAGCCATCCTATAAGTAGGAATCGACACTGGTGCTGCTTTCGGAACAAGCTCAATAGAGAAATATAACTCTTTCTCCGAAGGCATACCTGAAATTTTTTTTGGAAAGATATCCCTGAAACAATTTACCATTTAAGGAAAGTCCATCCTTAAATCCCCTAGTCATCCAGATACAAACTAGCAATCTGGTTTGTAACTCCTCCAAACCCATGATTTTTGGGTCCATTCCATCTGGTATAAACATCCCATTCACCCTTATGTAGAAACAATCCACCCTATGGTGACATGATACTCACCCTACGGTGATAGAAATCGACAAGGGCATCGAAGGGAACTAATCAGTACATTCTGAGAATGACTTCATATCCCTTTATCTCTATGACATAACTGTCCAATAAAAAGTGACACCCAGCAACCTGAAAAGAGAACCCCTTGAACTTTCGTACACTAGCTATTCTAGTCCCCAACGGTGTGTACAACATCAATATATCATCATAAGTAAAGATACAGAGACCACAAAGCTTTACTACAGTCACATATATGAATCTATGGGAAGCCCCTGTGTCAAAAAAGTATAAGCTAAAGATGAGGCAACAAAAATAGTACCTCTATCTGTAGAGGGTTTGGTATCCTACTTTTGCTGGGTCATATATAGAGAAAATGTCAGACTGGTTCCATGGCCCTATGAAGCCTTCTGTGATCCCTAAGCAGATCCACCCAGTGGATGTCAAAAACCCAATGTCTGACCACTACAGTTATGACCTCCACCTCATCCTGAACGGAAAGACATACTCTAGTTCCCTCACTGATGAGAAACTGATGGTCCTTCTCTTGAAAATGGAGTAATATCATAACCCTTATCCCTAGATGATGGTGTAAAAATATAGCAAAAATGATGAATATGAACCATGTTTCCGCAATATATGCATTGAACTAGTTCTATGTGGAAGTGGGGCCTCGTATACTATCTCTTGCCACTCAGGCAGCATACCACCTGGCTACCTAAAGGAGTATATATCCTACTTAGATCTCCACACATAGACTCCCTATGATTCTTCCTACTATTATAAAGATGAATTTTAACTCTAGATGTTCAGCCTCCCTAGCTCACATCTCTATAATCACATAGGTTGTGATCTGTGATAAGTGCTTGGTTGACTATAGAAGATATAGAAGTCAACCAGAAGATGTTCACCTAGGATCAGATGTCATGCCTAAAAACATATTAAAATTTCCTCACCTGAAATAACTCATCACCTTTTAGAACGGGTGTGAATAACCGTAGCTCTGTGAACCGTGAAGAATACCCTATGACGGAGAGTGTAGCATACTCAAAAATCATGAACTCTCGGGCTCAGTTGTTCCTCATGGTCTCTCGGTTGAATTAGTCATAGAAGGTCCACTAGAACTCATCCAAAGACCTAACTCGTTGGTGTCCCGGATGTGATATCACATCCCACTATCTCATGGTGGAATCCCTAGCATTTACATAGAGAAATTCACCCAATTATCTAGAGGTGAGTCCAGATGCTATAATGTACACAACATGGATTCTGGCATGACTCTGCAGCCTGAGGTCCTCCATCCCCTGAGAAAGTGGAAGGATGATGATGCTGAACACCCCATGTCAACTCTTCCATAGACGAGGTAGGATGTAGTGCTTCCTATAAGATTTTCATAACTCTCATGAAGCCTTCTCAGAACTGTGCATCAACACCTGTATCTAGAATGACGGTTGGTTCCAAGACAGGTATGGTGGGAGGATCTTCTAGCAGTCCCAGATCTACCATGTCTAGTGTCTTATCGTTCCCCTATATCTGGCATAAAATTGGAGGACGTCTTGGTGGCATGAATATTCAAGGTCAAGCACACACATTAGTTTAAGATTATCAAGGACTTGAACATAGAAGTGCGTGAAAGGAAAAAAAGAAAGAAAACATTCTATTTTTTCAAATCATGGATGCATAACATGTATGACCCCTACACAGAATTTTCCCATAACCCTTTACATGGGTGTGTACTTCTGCCAACCCTATTCGTGTAACACCCTATACACATGACGTTTTTTCCTTTAACACATCATGTACTTGAATTTTTCTCCCTTACCGAGTTCCTCTACACTGGTAAACCACGCGGTTCTTTTATAACAAAACTACACGACATTTTTTTGCTAGACACAGTGTATACTAGAAGGATTTCACCGGACTATGTCGTTAGTCACATGGTCAAATAAATGGTCCTTACAACTCTGTGTGTAATCCAAGCACATGGCATGTTCCACCAAATATTTCCCAACCCCTTGTATTTTCCCACATAGACAGTCACATGATTATGGACTATATGGAATGTACTTTAGAAAAGTTTTTCCTTCTTGGAAAAAAGGATACATGGCCTATATTAATCCATACATTCTATCTATTCTTAGATTTTCCAAATAGTAAGCTTCAGAAACTACATTAGAACCCCATAAGAACATAGAAACAAACATTAAAGTTCCAGATTTGGATTTGTGAGGTCTTATACTCCACATGAATCAAAGCTTGACATCATATTCATGTATATCACAAAGTATAATAGTGTAATCAATCACATGATCCACCAATTTCGGATCCATGAAGTCCCATAACACCTTAGAGACCAATGTTTGGTGACTATTCGAATGAAACATTTCATATTAGCAATACCCTATCAAATATGAGGTATTCTATTATATAATCTATCAAAAAATAATGCATTCCTAGCACAACATCTATCAAAACAACATGAAGTCCAGAATCCACCCTAAATGGAATGATAAGAATGCATGAAATGTGATATCTAACAAGTTCCTATATGATACATGATATGATATACCCTCATCTCATCTTGTTGAAATAGAAATAGAACCTAAATAATATTAATGATGTCAATAAAAAATATGTGAATCACTCAATGGTGAAATCAAATAAACTGTATCAATTGAAAATCATGAAAATTGAAATAATCATGGCATATTGGTTTTTTCCTATACATGGGTCAGCTACTCCTAGGCACAACTTATTACCATCTACATATTCCTTCCTATCCCTATCTATAGGATCCAAACAGTAAGTCAAAGAAGAAAAGAACATGGTGCCTCTGATACAAATTTTTAACGTCCCAGTTTCGAGTGTCGCCAAAAGGATCCCCGTACCTGATTGGTCACATAGCCTCAAACGCATTTCCATAAACACTAGAGGCTGCTGACTATCATTGAGGGCCTTGTGTGTGATAATGGAAAAACTATGACCTCATGGGTAGGGTAACACAGCGGAAGCAATAATACCAAACAATAAGAAAAAAAGGTAAGACTTAAAGAAAATAAAGAACTAGAGCACATATATAAATTATGATTGTCACATATGTCTAGGAAAGACACCAAATATGTCACAATGCTGAAAATACAGTACTAACCCAATGTAAAAAATAAAACAAGTAAAATTCAGTAGCATTGTAAGCCTCAGCTTGGTCCCATATTCTCCAACTCTACAACCATCAAGTTCCTCATGTAGATGGGAAATTTCCCTTACCTATACGAGATACAATATAATCTATTTTGGCCCAAACTCATGACCCAAACATGGTGTGAGATGAATCACAATTGTCAACCACCCAATGATATGTGCCTAACTGTCAGTGCATATATATAGCAGAAAAAATGAAAAATGATGTAATAAATAGGGATGTAATGAAAAGTAATTACTCATATAGTTGAAAACTACATTCATTTACATTTATTAATTATTAAACCAATCATTAACATGAATTCCTCTGGGAAAATTTTTCACTGTCTAACCCATCCATATTCACAAAGATAAAGACTCTATGAGGAAGCACTCACCATCAATTCCCCTTGTGGCCTTTTAATGGTAACTATAGACTCTCTGAGGAATAACTCAATGTCCATACCCCCTATTGTCTTGTATCGGAATACTATAGTCACTCTAAGGGAGCACTCTCTATTCACCCCCACTATGGTCTAACGATGTAAAAAATAAAATAGACACTTTGGGGAAGCCCTCAACATCAATTCCCCCTTTGGTCTAACTACACCAGGTTCTCACAGCCTTGTGTACTACAATCACACACAAATGATATCCAAATTCCACAGTAATCTCATGTACTACAAGGATAAGAAGCTACAAGGCATAGCACAAGCATGTCATATAATATCAACTCCATCATAAGAAAACATGGCATGGAAATAAATAGCTTAACTGGCTATTCTAGACCCAACATCCAATACCAATCAAACATGGGAAACACATCCATAAACAAGGTAATAAACCTAAATCATAATAAAAAACCTTTTTCAAGAAAAAAAAATAGTAGGCATCAAATAAGGTGAAATATCCAAAGACGCAAAACTGTAAACTAGGGTATTTGTCCATATTACCCATATAATCCAAATAAAACTTTGTAAAGGCACAAACCACCTACCTTGATGTTGTATGATCGATATTGTTGAACCTCATATTTTGAATCAACCAAGATTGTTTTATATCTAAAAAAATATTAAAAAACACTCAAATGAAAATATCTCACAAAAGAATAGTAATCAGGTTGAGAGGCTCTATAAGAAGGGAGAACTCATCGAGGGGATTCTAATGCAACCGACAGTGTTTAATTCATAGAATGAATGATAGACTAGAGGCTCGAAAAAAATAGTTTCTCTCAATAACTATTTGATGAGATAAGGTTAGAAGAATACAATTTTGGGAATGCAATGTGACCCTGGTCTGATTTAAAAAAAAGTACATGACGTTTTCATTTAATATACCCACTGGGTATATGCCTTAACTGACCCCCACTTAAAGTGGTCTCCAGGTCACCTAACATGGACATGTACTCGGCCTTTACATTGACTATACACAGTTACCCATGGAAACTGGGTACAAGACATGTACTCTTAAGTACATGGTGTGTACTTATAAATTTTCCAAATTCTCCCATTTGTTCTAAAAAACAGCAAAAATAATGATCCATACCTAAAATGAAGATCTGGGTTCTTACGATTAAAATATAAATGATTATTACTAAGTAATGTTGATTATATATAATATTTAATATTCGATTAATTTATTTGATGAATGAATTGGAATTATAATGTTATAGATATAGTTTTATATTAGATAACATCTTAATGCATCATTAGGTCAGATGAGGAAAACTTGCTTTCGTATTTATCATATTCATTACCTATTTATATATGATGACTTAGAACAAGGAGTTAAAAGAATTATTATGATATCTTACATTATGCATTATATCATTATAAAACCAATGATTTCAATCCATGGGATCATTTATGTTTTTATTTCATACATGGATATATTTATATTTTATAATATGAGTTATATTCCATATTCAATAATTATCTAACTCAATAATATAATTAATGGATTATGAAATATTTGATTTATAATTTTGTAATCATTCCCTTATTGAGTATCTGATGTCACCCATATATAATTTACCTATCCCCATAGTACCTAAAAGTGAAATATATATTATTTTTAGTGAAATATTAGATAAAATAATAAATTTTTCATTCAAAATTTAGTTTTATTTTAATTTTTGAATGTAATGGGAGAACAATATATGTGTCTAGTATAATGAGACCAACAAAATACAAGATCCCTTTGTATAAGATGTGTTGTATCTTATTATAATGTAATATAGTAATCACATACTCTGGGTTACTAGATTGGAGGATCTTTCAATATCTTATTCTTTATTTTTTCTCCATAGACACAACTACAATAGTTTTTGTTAGGTTTTATAAATAATATTTTACATTTTGTAATTACATAAGAAAAATTAAATCCATTTTTATGTAAGGTAACATTTAAACAAAAATAAAAATACAAAAAGATAAAATTAAAATCTAAAAAAATTAAAGAATAAAAAAATCAAAATAGAGAACTTAGTGGAGAGGCTTACTAAAAATAAAAATGGGCTTTCCATTCAACATAATTTTATGAATAGAAACATAGAAAGGGATATATATAGGGACTATAAACTCCCAAAATTTCAAGAAACCCTTTTTGTTCCAATATATCTAATATATAATAGAATTATGATCTCTTGACTTTGTACTTTTCATTGATAACCATGTTTTAAATATTATCTAATTAAGAATCATTATATTTCTTTAGTGACTTTTATTGCGTGTTTTATCACTTTCCTATGTAAATTCTTATCAAGGACTAGATTACAATAATAATATTTCTATTTTAGTGAATATGTTTCTAGGAATTTGTTGAATCGGTTTAATGATAAAACATTTGAAATTTGGGAATAATTTTATGATGTTTTTGTCATGAAAATTTTAAGTGTGATGTGGGAGATTTTTGATAAACAATTACTAGCTTCATTAAATATGAGGATGTGTCATTTAATGAGACATGGGATATGTTTCAAGAATTTTTTAGGATATTTCCCCATCTTAAACATCCTTCCAATATATTTTTAGAAACATTATATTGGGGAATTTATCCATATTTTCAAGGTTTGGTTTTCCAATAAGTAAGTGGATGTAAAACTGATACAATTAAAGAATAATTGATAAATATTTATAATAAAAATTCCTAAAACTAACAATACATATCATCTTTGATGATTAAATTCAACAGAAATATGGGAAACAATTCATCTTAGTAAGTGAATTAACATCTAACTAAAAATTTAAAATGGTTTCTTATATTCATGAATCAATGTGATAAACATGTCACATATCAAAAGTAAGGGAGATCCTTAAGTGAGTCATGTATTTATATGGGATTTGAGGTCATATGTGTTCTTGATGTCTAAACATTTTCATGATCATACAATCTATTGAAATTTCATGTTATGTTTATTTTAGTTCAATAAATTGAGGGAAGATTGAACCTTTCTAAGAAAATACAATGTTATATATCAAGCAACTATATTTTCATTGAAAGCCTAAGAGGGGATAAAACAAATAACCACCCCTATATTATATAATAATCGAATTAAAAAATATCAATGTTTGGAGAGTAATCATTCCAAATAGAAATTAATGGGGATGGAAAAAGTAAAAAACAATTAAATAGTTTAAATATGTCTGATCAGAGATCACAAAGGGATAAAATAGATTATAAAATTCATAATAAAAAAATATATTAGCAAAATTTTCTAGAGTATTGAATATTGGGATAATTGAAATTGTATCAGAGCAAAAAATCATGAATCCTGCAGAGGATTATATAGTTGTTACTATATGAATTGGTATGAAAACCACATAGGAATTTAGTAAACAAACTACGAGAGAAGATACATAGGTTTTAAGTGATTCTAAAAATGATAAACAAGATAAGGATAAAAATGTAAAAGTGTAAAAAATAATAAAAAATAGTTTAATATTTATTTATAACATGAATATTATGATGAAAATGGAATATAAAATAATAATGAATCGTAGAAAGAATAAAAAATGTTCAGATTGTGGAAAAAAGAGTAATAAGCCTCCTTTTCAAATCTATAAACCACAAATTCCATTCCCTTATTGAGGTTATAATAAAGATTATAAACTATAATATATGATGTTCATGGAGTTTTTCATGACCATTAACCTAAAAATTACCTCTATGGGGGAATTAAACAAAATAACATCATATGTGAAATATCTAAAAATGTTTTCAGCCAACAAAAAAACATAGATTAATATGCCACCATAAATAAATTTTAATAATATAGTAATTTCAATTAAATAATGATTCCTCGAAAATTTAAATAACCAAGAAATTATTTATACCATGTTAAATTGGATAGAGTGAGAAGTAACCCATTATTTTTACGTAGGAGCCAGTGTCATCCTTATACCATATTTCATGTTTTAGAAACTATGTCTTGTGGAATTGAAATAATTTTTTTCCCAACATTTAGTTGATATTTCTATCACATAACCAACTTTCATGGTGAATTACATGTTACTTAGTGTATTAAATCTCACATTATCCTTTTTTTAATTCTTATAATAGAGTGTTACATGAAAATCCAAATTATTTTTGGAATTGTATTTCCTTTTAATGGTAGGGTTATCTCAGATATTTCCAAAGTGAAAATGATTTTCTATGTTAGTGATGATGAAGAAGAAATAAATTTTTTTATAAAAATCTATATTTTTGTATGTTTTAAGATAGTTTATATGGTTAAAGTGGTTCTTAGAGTTGAGATACATAATTATACTCATGTTAATTATGAGAGAATAATTTAATGGTATTTTATTGAACGTTTAAGGTAATATTTTTAATAAAAATACACCATGAAAGTTGAAATATTAGAGAGGATTTATATAGTTATTGGGAAAATAAAATCTAAAGGCCATTTATTGGTACAAAAGGAACAATTATTACTTTTCTGAGAATAATTATTAGGTTATTTTCATCACTCGCATCCCTCACATTATGAGTAAATCACGTCCCTTTAACCAAATTTAAATTTATATCATTCAAAATTTTATATTGAGTTTTGTGAGACAATTTATACATGTTATTATACTAATATCTATTATTTTAAATTCATGAATTATGAAAAAAATGATAGAATAAATTTTCTCTAAAGAAATAATTATTTGAAAATGAACATGTTTTCTCACATTAAACCCACTTTCCTATTATGATTGATGATGTTCATAATAATTTCTAGCCTATCTTTGAGATAATATGAAACCTGTTTTATGATACATGTGTGATCACTGTGTAGGGGTTGGGGATTGTAAACTCTTTTTGTGATTATTTTCCAAAAAATGTCAACATGTATTCATATAAGTGATATTTTATTGTCCATAATACTTGAACACACACCGACACAAGGAAGATGGTTATTTATAAGGTTTTACCTTAAATGAGAGAATGATAGTTCTTGTTTTTTTAATATATTTATCCAAGATCATACCTTATATTTGAATAGTCATTTAGTTACTAGAGGGTATAATATATCCCTGAAAATCATGTTTTCACATTTCCTGACCACGATTCAAGGAATCTTTTACACAAGTGTGTCTGATTAATTATAATGATAGAAATGATTGTGACAAATTTTATGTGCTAAACTATTATAATATTTTCCTATATTCTAATATAGAGTTATTATTCTTTTTTTCATTCATATTAGTGAGATAAAACATCCATTTTCATGTACATTGCTTCATGCAACCACAAATGTCTAGATCGTTATTATAAATGAGATAATTAAAATCATAGAAATGAATTATATTATGTCTCTTTAATTTGAACAGAATACACAACATAGGTAATCTTCTTCAAAAATTATCGATAATATTTTATTTAATTTGTTCCCATGTTCATCAACATGAATATTTTACATCTTCTTAGTAAAAATCATAATAATATTGTATGAATATATTATGATCTATTTATCATTATTTTCGATCTTATTATTATAATATTACATGTTTATATTTTATTATATTTACTTCCATGAAGACTCATCATTACGTTATTCATAAAATTTTAAATATTGTTGAATTATATATCCTATACAAAATGCTACATAGAAATCCTTATAAAAACTATAAGAAAAAGAGAATACTGAATGACTTCCCAACTGCAATTTCAATCATGAAAGAAGATTTTATTTTAAACCATGAAACATTCCAATTTCATCCCATATTAACATCTTCTTTATTCATGGAATAACTAAAGGACATGCTATTTGTTTTAAATAAGAAAAACATACACAACATATCTATATCTAAATATTTTATCCTGAATAATATATTCCTCAAAACAAAATTTTACTAGTTTTATTTATGAATTTTTACTGTGGGATAATTTTTATATAGATTAATATAATTTATATTATGATTACATAGAGAATAGAATGATTCTTATATACAACCATAAATGACCCTAACTATTCTTGTTTCTACATTTCTCGCTTGTCATTTGTAAAAATTATATTTCATTACTATATACCACATATGATTCCTAAACTGAATAAGATGATGTTTATAAATAGAAAAATGATGTATATTGAAAATGGGGAACCATGGTTATGTATCCAGTAATTTTACCTTTTAGGACATCAATTTAGATAAAATTATTCTTACCCAAATAGTGGGAATTATATAAAATCTCATACTCATTGTAACGACACAAGTATTTATAGAATAATAATTTTCATATCAATTAAAATTTATGAATAAGATATTAAATTTATGTTAAATATGTCACTTTTTTTGATAGCATACTCAACATAGAATAATAGGTTTATTTGAAGTATTATGTTTCAAACAACATTGAGTTATACCCAAAAAAATAATATAATAATATCATTATTTTAAATGTTACTTAATACATAGTTGTTGTATTTACAAGAATGAACATACCTAACTAAGTTATTATTACACATTATTTTTATATTTCTTCATATTTATCCAATAAAGTTTATAGGCTTAGAAAAAGAATGAATCTGATTTTAAGCATTAAATACTCTAATATTCTTTAAAAGGTCAATTTACTTCCATTGGATAGTGATCCCATTTTAAATATAGTTTTTCCACATTCATATTTTCCATTTGAAAAAATAAACATTATTTTTAGAAGAGGGAAATAAAAATTTACTTTGGGTAGAAAAATTTATTTTTCTGATAATGTTTATTTTTTAATGAATAGTGAAAAATACTGAATTTTAAATTAAAATAGTATTTTCATCTGATTTATTTATATGAATATATTTTCCATTTAATTGGTTTTATATTGTAAATATATTACATTTTTATCATTTAAACCAATTTTTTTCGTCATAAATAATTTCACATTAAAATTCATCATAAAACCATGTCAATCTTTTGGTAGTTTTTACTATTTAAAAACATTATTTTTGGTTTTTAAAATGTGAATTATTTTTAATGTAATTTAGTTAAATTTTGTGTTTTTAATTTTGAAAAATAGATTCCATATTTGGAATCATGAGGTCCAAATTTTTTAAATAGTTACCTTTTATTTTTAGACGTTATGAATAATAACTTTAGTAAATATTTAATTTACGATGGTTAAAGTGTAAATATGGTAAATAAGGGGAAAATATAATATTATAATAATATTGAATTACCCTAAAACATGTTATATCCCTTTTTTATAATATGTTCCCAACTATGGGGATTCTTTGGTCGATTTGAGGACCCCATGGATCCACTTGTGTGTGAAAATGACATTTAATTACATTTAATATAATGTTAAGGAAAATATAACATAAACATATATCTTTAAGTAAAAAACATTTTATGGTGTTACATAAGTTATAATTTTGGAAATAAATATTAATTACAAATCAAAAACTATTTCCTATATCATGGTATTTTATTTATAATTTTTAGAGATTAAATAAATAAATTTATTTATGACACAATGTTGATGTAGTGATTACCTTATGAGTGAAAGAGTAAAATAAATAAGATTATAACTATATTAAAATAAATTTATTTTGAAACTTTTTATTCCATAAATGAGTTTTAGGGATGATTATGACATGTTATATTTTAATTAATAAAGTTTTTTCAAATTAATCAAGTTTTTAGGGTTTTTTAAAAATTCATGATATGAATAGTATAAAATTTGATATAAATGATTTTTTAAATCAATTAAGATTTTTTTAAATGATAAAATTGTCCTAAAAATATAATATCAGTCCAAATGACATATATGATGTTAAAAATATCATTAATGATCCTTTTTTTGGCATATTGGAATTTTATAGTAACCATGGTTACTATATAGTATGAATATACAAGAAGACATGGAAAAAGTTATATTAGTTTACTAAGGGTTAAAGCTAAGATATAAGGCTAATTTTGTCCACTAATCTTCTATAAAATCCATTTTATTAGATTATTTCAACCCATCCTCATCTTATATTAGAAATATTTCACTTTTTTATTATAATTAAAAAATAAATTAATAATAAAATAATATTTTCAAACATTCCTAAATAGCCCCTCCTCCATCTTATAAAAGGACACCACCTCTAACACTTACTCACACATCTGAATCCCCCATGGATGATAAAACCTTTAACCAAATAATCTCCCAACATACATCTCTTCCTCATAGAATCCTTACATTGGGAATAAGGTAATTAAATAAGGCCTTTTTTCTTAAATCAAAAGGAGTTACCCGATTAGAGGTAATGTCTTCCCTCAAGATACTTTTATTTATTTTCATTCTCTAACCCCCTAAACTACCTTTATTCAATTATTTTATAAATTGTTTTTATTTAAATACACTGGGTTGTTTATATGGGATTTATTCAAACTACACTTACACACACCTTGATCTATTGGGTACCGAACATATTGTTTCTATGGACGTCGAACTACTGCCTCACGAAACAATGATTGTTAAGTATTCTCCTAAAAACATATTTTTTTGCCATTATTATGGAACTTTAATTAAATATTATATATATGTTATCTATTTTATCACTATTCTATTGTAATTATCATTTAGAAAATACATTTTTTCTTTTCATGTAGTATAAATATGATAATTTCATTTGAGGAAGTGTGAACTACCCCCCCCCCCTCAATGTGATATAACTCATTCATAATATACATAGAATGTATAAAGAATGGAATTAATGAACTTATGTGACATATATAACATATATATTATACTATAATTATTATATACATATGAATCATTTAGTTTTCATTTCAATATATATGAAAAATAAATGAATGTAAGGTTTATGCGTACGTACGCCTTACCGTCTCCCTGAACAATGCATTTCTTTTTTATATCTAAATGATATGTCCTTTGATAAATACATATATACTGGATATAAATAAAATATATAATATTTAATTCATTAATATCATTCTTAATATAATGTTATTTTGACCACATTGACAATTTGTAATTATAACATGTTCATTTTTTACTCATGTTCTGAACATCGACAAAATGTCTGATATGAACACAAATAATTAAATTATTATTATAGAAAGGTAATAAGTGATATAAAAGGAACAACAAAATTCAAAAAGGTTCAGAATCAAGTAGAAATTAACTTATTTTTATTGTTCAAGATGAAAAAAGGAACATACAATTTAAGTCAGACTCGAGCTAAGGGACTTTGTATCAATCACCTTTTAATGAGGCATATTTTGATTTACATGTTAGTGTCTTTTATATGGTTTATAAACCCCTTTAAATTTTAATTTCATTCAAATGAAATATTGTTTCTATGAATCATTTTACTAAATGACATAAAAAATTATTTTTAACTTATACAGTGACAACGACCTTTTTGTCGTTGCGAGCATTATTTAATATTTGGATTCCTTAATAAGTTCTGATGTTTTTAAATGGAAAATAAATACCATGTACCATTTTTACATATTTTGGAATTAAAAAATGATTTTAATATTGATATACTATTTAAATATCTTCTAATTATATATTATGATTTAAATGGAATTTTATGATTGAAATTCTAATATTTGAAATCTTTTATCTGTGACGATTATATAATGGTACGTAGACATTTTATGGGTGGTAACATAATAAACCAAATGATGGTTTCTTCCTTGATAAACCAAGGACATGTGGTTATGTTTTAACCTTCAATTCATGGGTATAGAAGTCGGTCGTATGGCTATTCCATTTAGTGATATGTGTTAAAGTAGACCATATGATTCTTTCATTTAATCATGTTTAAGTTATTAGTTACCATTATATGTTTTATGTTGCATTATATGGGTTTATGGTAATATTTTGGTTACAATATAAGTGTATTAAATAAACATTAATTAAGGGAATTGTTTTTGATACTTATTTAAGGTGAAAATTATTAATTGATGATAAAGTATTCAAGGGTTACATGTTGTTTTGAAAACTAATAGTTTTAATTATATATGAATCCCTTATAGATATTTTTATGCTCATCCCATGTTTTGAAATTTTTTATTATAACACATAAAGATTAATAATGTTAATTTTGGGATCAGGGAAAATTCAGTCTATTTAAAACATATAATTAGACATGTTTCATTTTTTTTATGAGTTTTTGTTTTATGAAAAAATATATATTGGGTTGATGTGTCTACTTGTAACATTAAAGTTTTTATGTATAAATTATGACATAATTATCTAATTCTCTAAACCTTAAAACATACTCAATGTGAATTATTAACATAATTCAAGATTATATAATGTTTAATGTTGGGGCCTTATAGTTGGTATCGGAGGTCGGTATTGATAACCTTAGTGGTTAGGGTGTTATTATGCATAAGTGACATAACCATAATTGTTAGCATATTAAAAAGAGACATAGTTATATCAGATTAATATAATGAGGTTAAGAAAAAATGAATAAGTATATCTTCGTTTTTACCCTCCTCATAAGATAATATATAATGATTTTACTGATATACTCACACTGAGATTTTTGGTCTTATTAAATGGATGGATCTAGTAGGCACCAATGTAAAAATGTATGTAAATGAAAATATGGTGGTTTTATGAATGAGAAACCAAATTAAATTCTATCTACAATGGAAACTCTTGTGGTTATTCTAAACAACTAAATGAATTCATGATTAACCACATGAACCTTGTTGATTTTTCAATGGAATCATATATGCGAGTAATGAATCCCAATAGATTTTCTGGTAATAATCATAATGGTATGTGTATTCAAAAACATATGTGTCCAGGATGTGGAAATAAATACTTAGGAAAATGATTTAAAAGGACAGGAAGATGCTATAGATGTGGTTCTGAAGGTCATAAAACAAGATCCTTCCACGGAAAATGGAAATGTCCAGTTGACTTCGGGAAAGGGAAAGAAGTTATTTCTAAGAGATCAATTGAATGTTTTAAATGTGGTGTGTGTGGTCGTTATAAAAATAGATTTCCTACAAAGAAGGTTCGTGAATGGGATCTTCAGAACCATAAAACTATAATTTTACCAATACCTAATTCCATTCCAATTAAGGATGAGTAAACTAGAAATGAACAATGAAATTAATTGATTATACCTTAGTTGATGTTTTCACATTATTGAATCTTAAGATGTGATTCATGATTTTGTTTTTAGTAATGAAGTATTACGGAATAAGTTGGAAAATAATGGTTAATGGATCATGAATCACATTGAATGAGTAAGGAGCCTACATATAAAGCATTCAATAGTTATTGTAGATTTTAGGATGATGAAATTATTAAAAGTATTGAGGATATACTGATGATGGGATTACAATGTAATACTTATTATAGTATGTGTAACTCAAATATTTCATATGAAAATATATTATTCAAGAAAGAATTATCCTTTCTGATGTGGAAATAATGGATAACCATAGGGGATCATATGATCTTTTTTTTAGGTGATAAATGGTTATTACATTTTGGGATGAAAAATGAAACGTATAAGATAAAATTTGAGGATAAAATATGTAATGGTTATTTTTTAGAAATTTTTCTCATTTTTGGAAATGTTATAAAATTTTATAGTTTTTGACAAAGGAAAACACACTAATTGTGTAACAACACATCACGTCAGACAAAGCTGCGAGAGTCAAACCCACAACCAAAGTGCGATTTAGATTTATCTTCTTCTACTATACTACATGAAGTCCCTAATTAGTATAAATTATTATTTTTTAGTTAAATTATTTTATGGGGAAATAATACGTTGATTTTTGGAAATTGTATTTTATCAAATGGATATCTTTAGTATAGGAAAATGATTTGGTGATTAAGTGATAAAAGTTATTTTGGAAGAAATTATCTCTTTTGAGAACACTATATACTTATGTAAAATAGAGAACTATGGGATCAAATTTGAGGATTAATGGATGAAATTTTATTTTGGAAGAATATTTATTTCCATTATAGATATATGGTGTTTTGGGTGTTTATGGAAATGATTAAACTATCATAAAGAGTTTGTGATTATGTTAACTATACATTAGTATGGGCTTTTAAGAGTAGTCGATGTTATTTGAAGATAAATGTTAATATTTACTATGGAAGACTATGTGATTAAATACTTATGAGTTATGGGATTAAATAATAGTTTGCATTTCTTTGAAGGCTTTGAAGGAAATTTTTTAATTGAATTGAATTTGTAGAACATTGGGTAATATTTTTCAGAATATGGAGATTACGTATAGTATTTCTATTCATAAAGTATTATATCTTTTGGGGATTATCTGCTCTCATACTAACTATTTTCGTTTTTGTTGATTTCTAAAGATATGGTAAATATATAGTTCACTTTTTTGGTTTATGTGATTCTCTAAAAGATTATTCTACCAATTTATATGTGAGAAATTTATCTTGAATACTCATCATTGGAAAAAATATGAGTCAGTGGTAGAAATTTGATTGAAGGATAAAACACTAATTTTTAAGTAAATTTTCTTATGGTCTTAGCCTAGGTAGTAATAAATTTTTGAAATATATGAAAATGATCTTGAAAAAAAAAATTTATATTCTTTCTTTTATCATCATATATTTACCCACCCACCAATTTATGGTATTGTGGTGGTTAACATTCTCTAATCATGTTCCCTATCACTCCTTATTAATTTATGAGAGTAATTTTTTCTTTTATATCCACGTTTTCCTATATATAATTCTAGTATGTTTTTTCTACGGTGAAAATTTTTCTTCTCTTTAATTTTTGGAAGATATAGTTTTATTGAATATTTTTCCTATGTGGTAATTTCAAGGATGTTTCCAGCCCAATTTTATATTTTTGAAGACGCAATTTCCAAAAGTTGGGAAGTATGTAATGACCCAGGTATATATAGAATAATAATTTTTCATATCTATTAATATTTATCAATAAGATATTAATTTTATTTAAAATAGGAAACTTTTTTTGATAGATTACTCAATACACAACAACATATTTTTTTCAAATCTTATGTTGCACATAACTTTTAGTTATACCGAAAAATTATATAATATAATTATTATTTTAAATGGTAGTTAATAAATTGCCATTTTATTTCTATGAATGAACATAAATAAATACATTATGATTAAACAATTCTTCAAAATATATTAACATAAATACAATAAATTTTATAGCCTTGAAATAAGAATGAATCTAATTTTAAGAATGAAATACTCTAGAAAACTTTAAAAGGTTGATTTATCACCTTTTAATGGAGATACCTTTTTAAATATTGTTTTTATCAACTTTATGGGTTCCATTTTACAAAATAAACTTCATCTTCTTAATAGTGACAAAAAAATTTACTTTGGGTAATATTTTTGTATTTTTCTGATAAAGTTCATTTTTTAATGAACAAAGAAAAATATTGCATTTTGGGTCAAAAATGTATTTTAATATAATTTATTCATATGATTAGTTTTCCCTTTTAATTGTTGTTAAATTTAATTATATTATATTTTTTCATTTAATCAAATTTTGTTCATTGGAAGTAAATTCACTTTGAAATTGGAAATAAACACTTGTCAATCTCTTGGTAGTTTTTACTTCTTAAAAACATGCTTTTTGGTTTTGAAAATAGGAATTAATTTTAAATTAATTTCTTCAACTTATTTGTTTTGAATTCAAAAAATTGGATTCCATATTTGGAATTATAAGGTCAAAATTTTGTAAATGGTTACCTTTTATTTTTAGACATAATGAATAGAAACTTCAGTAAATATTTAATTTACCATGGTTAAAAAGGTAAATATAGTAAATAAGTGTAAACAATAATATTATAATAATAATAAATTACTTTAACACATGTTATAACCCTATTTTAAGAGATATATCTAACCATGGGCATACTTGGGTCGATTTTATGATCCCATAGAGTCACTTTTGTGTGAAAATGCCATTTGATTACTTTTAATTTAAAGTTAATGAAAACATAACCTAAACATGTATCTTTTAGTAACACAATTTTTATATGGGGTTATATAAGTTATAATTTAGTGTATAATTATTTATTATAAATATAAAAATATTAAATACATTATGTTATTTTATTTATATTTTTTAGATATTAAATAGATAAATTTATATATGATACAATGGTGATGTAGCGATTACCTTATTAACGAACGATTTAAATAAATGAGAATACAAATATTAAAATAATTTTTAAAAAAACTTTTTATTCCATAAAATAATTTTATGGAAGGTAATGAATTTTTATATTTTAATTCGTGATGTTTTTTTGTGAATTAATCCTATTGTTATAGATTTTTTAAAAGTCATGATATGAATAGTATAAAAATTGACAAAAATGAGTTTTTAAATCAATTAATATTTTATTAAATGATATAATAGTACTAAAATTTATGATTAGGAAAAATAACATATATTATGTTCAAAATATCATTAATGATCCATTTTTTGGTCTCTTGGAATTTTATAATAACTATCGAAACCATATATTGTGAATATACAAGAAGACATGGTAAAAGTTGAATTAGTTTATTAAGGGTTGATGATAAAAGATAAAGTTAATATTATGACCTGAACTTTTATAAAATCCATTGGATGAGAGTATTTCAACCCATAATTATATTATATTATAAATAAATTGATTTGGTGTTATTATAATTCGAAAATCAATTAATAAAAAAAATAATTATTTCAAACACTCCTAAAGTGCCCCCTCCTCCCTCTTATAAAAGGACACCACCTATAAACTTTTCTCACACATCTCAAAAACCCTTGGATCAACAAAAATATTCCAAAATATGCTCTCATCATCTCTTAATTCCTCCTAGAATACTTAGATTTGTAAAAAGGAAATTAAAGAAGTCCATTTAGCTTAAATAAAAAGGAGTTCGCCAATTTGAGGTAATGTCTTCTCTCAGGATTATTTCATTTATTTCCCTTCTCCCACCCCCTAAAATTTCATTATTAAATTTTTTTCTAACACCACCATTATATTAAATAATATAGGCCGTTTTAAGATAATTATTCTAACTAAACTTACACACACCACTATCTAATGGGTATAAAACATACTGTTTCTATAGACGACGAACTACTGCCTAACAGAACGACGATTGTTCAATCATCTTTTTCCACCTATTAGGATGTCCATTATGATGTAAATGTAATTATATATAATATATATGATATTTATTTTACCTATATTACAATTTTATTCTAATTTAGATCATAAATTTATGCTTTTCTTGTTTTATAAATATGATAATTTCCTTTGAGGATGTGTAGACTACCACTCCTAAAAGTGATATGACTCCTTCATGAAATACAAAGAACACATAAAGGATATAATTAATGAAATTATGTAACATTTGTAACATTGATATTATAATGGAATTATAATATACCTATATATCAATTATTTTTCATTCCTTTAAATATGAAAAAGAAATAGTAGCATTCATGCATACATATGGTTTACCATCTCCATGAACAATTCATTCAATTTTTTATCCAAATTCTATGGACTATTATAAATCAAAATTTACTGGATATATATGATATGTATGATATCTAATTCATTAATATAATTATGGATGTAATTTAATTTTGACAACATGGACAATTTTTAATTATAACAAACTTATTTTTGACTCAAGTTCCCAACATCAACAAAATGTACAATATGAACTCATATAATTAAAAATTTGTTATAAAAAATAGTAAGTGATATAAAAGGAATAATAAAAATTAAAAAGGTTCTGAATAATGTATAAATTAACATAAGTTTTTTATTTGGGAAGAACAAGGAGCATACGTGACAAGTCTATTTCGAGGTAAGGGACTTCGTCTCAATCTCCTTTCATTGAGACATATTTTGATTTATACATGAATTTTTTTATATGGTGAATAAACACCTTTTAATATTAATTTCATTAAAATGGAATACTATTTCTGTGAACCATATTACTAAATAAAAAAAAGAATATCTCTTTTTAACGTATGCAGTTACAATGACCTTTCTTCCACTGTAAGAATTATTTGAATTAGGCTTCCTTAACAAGCCATGATGTTTTTAAATGGAAAATAAATACCATATACCCATTTTTATATATTTTGGTATTGAAAATGGTTTTGGAAGTTGATATAATATTTAGATATCTTGAAATTATTTCTTGGGATTTCAAAGTAAATTTTATGTTTGAAATGTTGATATTTTCAATCTATATTTTGTGATGATTATATAAGTTTACTTGGATATTATAATGGTGGTTACATGATAATCCAAATGGCGGGTGGGTCTGTGATAATCAAGGATGGGTTGTTATGTTATAACCTTCAATGAAGTGGGTATGGAAGTCAGCCATATGGCTTTTCCATTTAGTGATATGTGTAGAATTTGACCATATGGTTATTATATTTACGTATGTTTATGTCCCATGTTACCTTTATATGCTATATATTTCTTTCTATGGATTTTATGGTAATATTTTGGTTATAAATGAAGGGTATGCAATGATGTTATATTCAATGATGTGTTTTTTCTACATCTTTAAGGTGAAAATTATTAAATTATGATAAAGTATTCATGTCTTACCTGTGTTTTTGAAAACTAATAGTTTTCCTTTTTTATATACCCCTTACTGATATTTTTATGCTCATCCCATATTTTGAAACGTTTTTCACATGACTCAAAGATAAATAGGGTCAATTATGGGATCACGGAAAATTCATTGTTTTTAAACATGTAACTATACATGTTTCACCTTTTTAAGAGTTTTTGCTTTATATAAATAATAGATAGTGAGTGTAAGTGTCTACTTGTAACCTTGAAGTTGTTATGTATATGTTATCACCTAATATTTCAAAGCTCTAAACCTAAAAATATCCCTAATATGAATTATTAACATAATTCAATATTATGTAATGTTTAAGGATGATGCCTTACACTTATTCAAATAAATATATTTTTACCATAAACACATTCAAAAAATAAAAATAGTAATCATCAAAAACATAATTTTTTTGAATTTTATCCACCTGTATTGAGTCACTATACCTCACATGAGTTTTAACATGATTTATGTATTGGAAATAAATTAAAAATCAAACATTTCACCCACTTAAACCATATCCATTCATTAATATATAAATAAATAAAAGAATCTATATATAAATCATAACTATTTCAACACAATATCTGTATCTCATGTTTTCCATAATGTCCCACAAGATCATCATATTCTCACCCTTCTATCAACAATAGAATTTGTCTAAAAATTATCACCCATTGGATTTTGATATAAAATAAGAAAAAAATATTATTTAAAATAGTTAATTCATAGAAATGAATCATCACTTTATAATTCAAAGACTATATGACAAAACTCAATATAGGAAACATGAATATTAAATAACAAAACCACCATGTATAAGAAATATCAATAAATGTTAATCATCTATAATCTACATTCACTTTATTCTCCTTTATAAAATGATACCACTTGGGAAAATATATCATAGTAATGATTTGTTAAATCAATAATTAATCATCATATAAATATATAACTCTTATTAAATGAAATATTGATCATGATATAGAATCTATCATTATTTTGATTCATTTATCTGAGGAACATAATACTGAACTAATTCTTGCCATGACTAAATAAACTTTTCAAAATAGTTCACACATATAGTATGATGAAATCAAAAACATTCCCATTAATATAGTTCACACATACACCAAGATGAAATAATATCTTACCCCTTTTGAAAAGTATCTCAAAATACATACTCCCACTAAATATAGCACATATCATTAGATACAATTCATATATTAATTTTCTCTTCCTTATGAATTATAGAAATAGAATAACATAAATTAATATTTTCTTTCAATTTATCCTCATTTTAAAACTATATACAAATATGAGATGTTATAGAGTACAAGTATACCATTAGTTAACCTTCATGTGGATGAGGTGGAAATCCCAAAATCAATTTAAAATTTAGAAATATTTTTTAGTCCATGGCATAGTGAAAATATTAGGTAGAATCTCCTTTTTTTTGGAACTAATTACAAATATAATACATTTTTTCCACCCAATCATCGATGAGGAGACATTTGACATCAATGAGATTTTTAATTTTAGGTTGAACATGATCCTTCGACTAATTCATTACACTTTCGTTATCATAACCCAAGAGAAGTGAGAACTTCACATTAACAATTTTATCCCCTAATGACATTCTAATAAACATTAATTGACATATATCGAGAGTGTTATACACATACTGAACTTAATTAGTTCATAGATTCAAAAAATAAATCCTGTTAGTGTTTCAAAAAACTCTATAATATCAAAGATAAAAATCTCTACCAGATATTGACTTCTTATAATATACCCAACCTACCCAATATTCATCTATGAAAACAATTAGATCACGATTCCCATTACAATCATATTTGAAACAAAAACATGGTCTTTCACTAATGTACCAAATAATACCTTTCCCAAAAATTAAATGGGATTATATTAAGAAACATTGATGCTTGGAATAGACTATTACTTCTTATACTAATATATTCATGAAGTTGATAAGAATATAATGAGTCCAATAAACATATACTATTCCATTTAATCTACTTATTTTACTTGATTATGTTTAGAAAGATAGGGTTCCTAGTAAAATTGGGGTCATAACTAGCTTTGAATCATCCATGCCATAGTTTTTTAGAAGTTCCTATCTATACTTTTCCTCAAAAAATGTGATCTCTCTATTGTGAAATATAAAAGACAATAATGTTCATTAACTGAAATATTATTGAAATTTAACGATGCTAAATCATTTCAATGTAAATTTCTTGAAATAAATACTCATTAATATATTAAAATATACTATAATCTATAAATAAAATTACAAGGATATATACATATTTTTCATCAATAATTTATTAATTTATATCAAATATTCCATTTTGAAATTAAACATCATCAAGTATGTATATAATATAAAATACCAAGACTATGGGTCTGTTTTTGTAAATATAAATAATTTTTTATCTTTAAAAAATTATTTTAATATTCTCCAATTAAGAAAACAAAATTTTTCTTAATGTGATCTTCATCTTCCAACCTACCTTTGAGGAACACATGCTTGGAATCTATATAGAATATAATTTATTTCCATTTTTCTATTATAAAATAAAATATTATATTAGATTAAATCCTTTTAATTGGTGATAAGGTATGGTATATTTCCACTACATTAACCTATGAATATTCTTGATACACTAATATATCGTCCATTACATGCACTTCATAACTTTTAATGAATTTATTTTTACAACACTCATCTTGTCTCAATGAAAATTTTTACATTAGGAAAGTGTACAATTTCTCTTATTTTATTCCAATCTATCATTAGCAATAAAAGTTTCATATAATCAACCAAATATTTTCCCTTTAATTATTATACAATATACATAGGTTCAACATGATAAAATAAGGTTGTATGATATATTTACCTCAATTTCCCCTTGTCTGTACCTACTATTTTTGATATCCAATAATAATTTTAACCAAATATTATCTTTTCATACTTGACTGAGATTAAATTAATTGTTATTAAATACCAAATATAATATAATTTTCTTTTTCTACTTGGTTGTCTTAAAAAAAATTGATCAATTTATATAATTTCATTATGTTATTTAACAAAATTAGCATCATCATCACTTCTAGAACATTATTAAACATCAATAATCATTTATTTGAATGTTAAATCACACTTACATAAATTTTATAAATAATTAGTCTATCCTCTTTGTTTTGTATAGTGATATTCAATTTTCATTTGGGGGATATCCAAGGAAAATTCTATCAACACCTCAGTTTTTAAACATGCACTTATTTTTACCTTTTACCTTGTAGAAATAAATGTTCATGAATTCAAAAAATATAATTTAAACATAAATAAGTCTTGAATTTAATCTGATAATGGGTTATATATGAAATATAGATAAGTAAATATTTATTTAGAATTTGAATCGTTGCAAAAATATCATACCTCAAAAAATATTGAGTAGTTACATGCTCAACTAACATTGTCCAATCTATCTAACCCAATTTTAAAATTTTCCGTTCAGCCACACAATTTTTTTATATCGACCCAATTTATTTTACTCATATTATTTATTTATTTATAAACATAAATATCCATTAATACACCATAATTATCATAAAGGACTAGTGTGTTTTGGAAACCCGAGTTTGCAATACATTAAATGAAACCTAAAAAATATAATCAGTATTTTTCTGATATTGAGGTTATAAATTGATTTTATTTTGTAAAACAATATTTCATAACTAGGGGAATATATATAAGAAATTGCTGAGCCAAAAATTTTAATAAGAGAGGAAACATGATAAGGAAACATAATGTGTATTCCAAAGTTATAACATGAAATCCAAAATAAAAAAGAACATTTGTAATCACATGGAATCATAATATAAAGAAAATTGAAACATAAGATCATGGTATAATAGGTAATCTGTCTAAAAAAAATACATTACATAATCATGAGTCAAGGATAACTGCCTAGATAGTATAACTTGGTGCACAATGTCCAATGAAAGATTCGTTTTACTCCCAAATCCCATACATGATGTCTCATGATACTATAACATTACCAAATTAATTGTAACACTGTCTGGATGAAACCATCATAAAAATTTCATGATTTATGTGAACCAAATATTGAACATCATTTCTAAGGAATAATATAATATCTTTTGATTGAAATAAAATGGGTTTTATAATCTTGATTCATATCATAATCCAAAGATTTTTCATAATGAAAGATTTTATAAAATGTTCATAAGGTATGTATTAACCATTAAAAGGGTGGGGAAATAATCAAGGTATATATGTGAGAGTCCCATATACATTATTTATAAGAAATCCATAACATCATAGTTTATTATCATTGATTAAAAAAATTTCCAAATTATAAAAAAAATATGGAGGAAAATAACCTTTTAACATTAAGTAAAGCCAATGGATGGAATATTAGATGGAATATCATTTCAAAAGAAAAATTTAAACATTTTATCAGAAAAGTAATAATTATTTAAAAATCACTTTTCAAAACTTAAATTTTATAATATATTTTTTAAAAAAAGTTTTTTGAAAATAAACATGAATACTTATAAGTGAAGCATTAAAAATCATTTAGAACATTTCGTATGTAAAATATCCATTCCTCTTTGAAAATAACTTTTGAAAAAATAAAAAATTTAAAAAATCCATTATATCCTAAATAAATCATGCAACATATAAAGGATTATTTTAAAAAATTGAGTCATACATATGGTGGGAAATGTCATACATGTAAAAACATTCCTTTCACATTTTCAGTTAAAATCCAAATGGACATTATTTAGAAAATGACACGATGATTCCTTTCATAAAATTCTTTAAAAATTTATTATGGGTAAAAAATTCCTTAATAAATCATATTAATAATGTAAAAAACATTTATGAATATATTATTAGAAAACATTATTTTTGAAGAAAAGGGGTGTCATCTGAAAATGTGATTTTCTTAAAAACATAAATTTGAACTTTAGAGAACAAAAAGAGAGGAAAACTTATGTAAAACATGTATTATCATGAACATAACCCTAGGTGAATAAAATTCATGATTTTCTTGATATATGGATCATAATATTTCATCACTGAAAACATAATTTGGAAGAATCTTGAAAAATGATGAGGTTGTATAATAAACCCCTTACCACTTTGGAAACATTGAATTGTAAACCACATGAAATAATAAAATTAAATGGAAATATCACGATATAAAATTTCAAAGCATCTATTATACACCCCATAAAATAATTTTGGTGTATAATATGACATACGACTCGGTAAAGGGAAGTTGAGACAAAATGCGATCACAATTTTCATATCACTAAGGTGATGGTTAGTCAATGAGGTGATTGGGTGTATAACATTTAAATAAAAAAATATTTTAAATATAACATTAAAAAAATAAAAATTCATTTCACATATAATCTTTTAACAATATAATCAAAATAGTAGACATATAACCCAATGAATGAAAATTTAGTTAAGAAATATAATACCTTGCGCTTCTATTTAGTTGATAAATATTTAACCTCCAACATTGTGGTTTTAAAATTTTTATTAACCTATAAAATTAAAATATTATTATTTATAATATAATTTATTATCCTTTTATAACATCTTATTACCCATTCATTAACAATCCTTCATTATCACTTTTGTCTCTAGTGTTAAATAACTTGTTTTCAAATGCACATTTCATCACGAATGTTCCGAATCATAAAAATAGGTTATAGTTGATCATATCAAAAATTATATTAAATTAATTAATATATTTTTTTATTTATAGAATTATTAATACTCATTATTTAATTTTAAATATTGAGAAACAATCACATCACTTCGTGAAAACTATAAGTCATACCTGTGCATGATCGACATTATTATTTTTTAATGAGTGAAAGGGTAAAGAAATGATTTTTTATATTAATACTAAAGAATGAATAATATATATTTAATTTCATATATAAATATAAAATTATTTCTCATTACGATGCACATAATGCACTCTTGACAAATGAATCACATCGCATCGTGTGGTGGTAGTCTGTCTTACTCACATGTGACATTATCATATTCTCTACAAAATGTAATGTAAGAAGGTATAAATGATATAATAAATCAAGAAGTATAATAATATAAATATTATGATATATAAACATTATATACTTCATTTTATCCTTCTCTGAAAATTGGTGAAGTAAATTGAACAACATCATTTCATGAGGCGGTAGACCGCCATACACAACAAAAATTGTTCCGTTTTCCAATTGAGGGAGAAAGATATTGTTGTAGGTAATTAAATTACAATAGAAACATATAATTATATATATATTATAGTTATTTTATTTTATCATATTATTTCAACATGATTTTTAGGTGTTGGTGTAAGGGAAATAATGAAAACCCATAGTTGAGGACTATTACTCTTCTTCAGGGAACTCCTTTACGTTTACACCTAAATCCATCTAAGGAGACATTAATAATAAACTTAAGGCCTTTAGTAAGTGAATGGTATGTGAGGAATATTCTTTTGAATTTATTTTTAAATCCAAAAGGATATTTGAGTGTGGGGAGGATAGAAGGGGAGATGTCCTTTTATAAGTTGGGAAAAGAACCCACATGGAAACTACATAGCAATTTCACAATGGAATCCAACATAATAAATCATTTCCCATGTAAAAAAGTCTCCAAAATACCATATATGATATATTGGTATGTATAATTTCTAAATATTTCTATAAAATAGGAATCGTACATGTTTAGGGTCATTTTTAACTTTATATCCTTTGGTCAACCATAAGTAAAACCATTGTTACGTTAAACAAAGTAAATAATTTTTTTAAGATTTAAATATTTATCATCATTGAAAATTAAGTTTAATTTTTTAAATAATATAATAAATTATGATTAAAAATATTTAATAAATTTTACCAAATTAAATTCATATAATTCATAAATTTTAATATATAAAATAAACCTACAAATGCGATAAAAAATTGGGTTTTCAGTAAGTGTATTTTTCATGAAAAATATGATATTTTATTAACTATAAGACTAAAAATATTCGTTTTATGAATTATAATTAATATATAATTATTTATAATATATAAAATTTATTAAAATAAACCATCATTTTTGTTTATTTTAGTTATTTAAAAATGATAAACATTATGCACATTAGATTTGTTTAGAGAAACATTTTTTAAACCAAAAAACATATACTAAAAACCCATTTAAATATGATAAAAAAGAATTTATAGTTAATTGATATTACCACATAAAATTTATTTGAATTTAAATCTTATTAAAAATATTTTGGTTATTTTAAATTACATAGGTTTCTGAAAATAAATTACATTTTTATAAAAATATGTATTTTAAACATTTCAATGAAAAATAAATATTTTCAAAAAAATAAAAAAACGTTAACGTAATTATATTGTGATATTATTATTTCAAAATTTATTTGTTTAAAAATAATTTTTTAGTTGTAAATATTAATATAAAATTATATTCATAAAGTGCCTCTAAACCACCTTTTAGAAAAATACAGATTTACAGAAGACATTTATATTTCTTTCAAACTGTTCTTATTTTGTTTATAATAAATATATAACCATTTAAATTAATTAATTAACATGTGAAAAACATTCTCCATGATTTAGTTTTTTATATTCAGATATTTCAATTTATAAGCTAGGTTATAATATTAATTTTAAAATAATAATATTTTAATAGTTTTCTGTATATTTTTTAATCTGGATGAACCAGAAGCTATTGAGAAGAATGAATTTAATTTCAAAGAATTATATATTAAATTATAAACATGTAACTTTATCTTATAATATATTTATTAAATTTCATATATACTATTGAACTTGATTTTCCTGTTTTAAAATCCCTTGGTGTTAAATTCTCTCCCCTTAAAAAATACATCCTTAAAATTTGATCTTGATCTCACTAATCATGGGTTTGAATTATGAAGATACCATTATTGGAAACACACTTCTTTAAAATGGATAATTAAAATTATTATTGAATAGAGATAACAGGTTGTTTATAGGATATATAAAATAATAGAAACTTGGTTTCCTGTTAATCGAACCTAAGGGGTATGAATATTTTGAAACGAAAAAAATTAGTAATGTATAGAAAATGATGGAGAGTGATAAAGATCATTGATCTAAATAATGATAATGATCATGAGAAAATAAATCAACCAAAAACCCATAAACAAAATAAAAATAAATTTTTTATTGACATTATCAGAAATAATGGAAACAATATCTTTTTTTCATGATTCTTTTCGAAATATTGTGGAGTTATTTTATATCTAAGAATATAATGAAATATCCCTACATAATTATTTTTTTCATAATAATAATTTATTCCTTTGTTGTTCTTTGAAAAAAATTTACATTATATGTTACTCCATCAAATGGTTATAAAAATATAAATTTTTTATGTCTGAATCAGAAAAGTTAACTTTTAATAGACCATATAATCCATAAATAAGAAAAAGGAAACTCCTCCTATCAAAATTATATCAAAAAATATTACTGAAATGTTAGATAATATCTAAAATATATATTATCCTATTAATCTAAAAAAACTAACAACAAAACCAAATGGTGAACATAGAAACATTCTTAAATAAATAACCCTATATCCCAAACATCCTCAATAACCTCAATATCAAGAATATATAAAATATTATATTTTATAAAACAATTTTTCTAGTGAGTATAAATTTACCGTTAAATCACATTTCTTGGTCTTACCACTCATCATATTCTCTCAAATTGATAATAAAGCAATTTTACAAAAAAATACATATATAAATTTCTTGATTCACATAATTGTTTTATTCTAGTACATAAAAATTTGAAACATTCTAATTTTTTTTATTCTTATAACTAGGCTTCATCAACTTATTCCTTAATAATTCCATACGTTCATAAGTTATTTTTGTTCTCTTCATAATCAAAAGTAAGACATTTTACAGTATAAATTTATTTATCATCTCCTTAATATTTACCCTAAAGAATAAATATTCATAATGTCCATTCTTTCGACATTTAAAAAATGAAACCATTGATGGTTCTTTAGGGGAAATATTATTCACATCTATTTCATCGATTTAAATATTACATTTTCATCGGAAACTACATACTTCGTTCAATTCTTATCCACATTAAATTCACCATATGACTTCATTGATACATTACATGGACTAATTATTCCTATATTCTCACCATAGAGTAAATTGAATCATCTTTCCTCTTTGGTCTCCACCACTAAAAATATGAGTGAACTCTATCCTTATCTTCTTTATTGAGTCTGAGAGTTAGTTAAGGATAAAATTTTTATTCATTTGTCATGAAAATTGTTTAGGGATAATCATAAAATACTTTAATCCATGCCTCATCCCATTTGGTTTCTAAATAAATGAATTATCTACCACATTCAATGATAACCCAGTTCATTCTAATCCTTACAACAGACTAATGGAAATAAAAACACAAGATAATGTCCATTTAACATACATATGGGAATGTTATAAACATAAAAGGAATAAATAATGAATGATAAGTATGTACTTAATTAATTTCCATCATGTTACAAAATAAGTTATCCATGGTAATGTTTCCTATTAGGTTTTCTTTCATAACAATTTTTATTATTCCATTCATAATGGTAGAAAATGTTTTTAGAACATCTAAAGCATATCCCCCAAGAGTTTAAAACTTAGTGTGAAAGAAGGAAAACGGTGCTTCACTAGGTGGAGATATAGTCTATATCAATTATCACTTTTAGTGTCATTACCCCTAGGTACATCTATACCAAAGCCAGATTCTACTGTAGTATTTACAACTGGATGTATTTTCTTGAAGAAAACTCTCTATATACGTCCCAAGATTCTAAGATATTTTTCCATACATTTCCTTATTGAATGATTTATCTCTAGGTTTCTTACTAATTATTTATCATCCAAGTTCAAAAGTATAAATAATAAAATATTCTAATACCATCTATGTTGATCTAATACCTTTTACTCAAATTGTTACATGATTCATAAACATAAATATTCTTTAATATAACATAAGAATCATAATGGAATCTTGTCTTTGGAAAACTAGGGTTATAATAAATCTAAAGGAAATTAGAACATTGTGTACTTGTGTAACATGAGAGACTTTTATGAGAAATATTTTGTTTTTATGTTATATAAATCATCAAAGGAATCTTTCACTACACACAACACTAGCTTGGCTTGCTTTATACTCAACTGCGACCTTCCTCGATAGCTTGCGTCGTACGTAATACCGAGTTTCAATAAACAATGATATGCTATTAAAATATTATTAAAACTAGCCGTTATGAATAGTAATAACCAACTTTTGAAATTGTTTAAATTTTATCTTTCAAAATGGAATTCATTTTTGTATTCTTAATATCGAAATTAGCTTAGGGTGAAATTTTGGTACTTTTCGGATAACTTTCATATTATGATGAATAGTGAAAATTATTAAATTTTAATTAAAGAAAACTATTTTAATCAAAATAATTAATAGTGATAAATTATTAATTTGAGTGTTTTTAAAGTATATTTAGAATATATTTTTGCAATTTAATTCAATGTTGTTCATTGGATGCAATTTCACATTTAAACCAGACATAAACAACTGTCAATCTTTTGATAGTTATTATCTCTTAAAAACACGCTATTTTTTTTAACGACGAGAATTAATTTTTTAATTAGTTAATGTAACTGATATGTTTTGAATTTGATAAAATAGACATCATTTTTTAATTCATAATATCAAATATATATTAGGCCTAATTTTTGGTATTTTTCGGGAAAATTTCATTTTTTCGATGAATAGTGAAACCACTAAGTGGTAGTTAAAAAAAATGAATTTTTCCTAAAACTTAATTTTACCACTTCTGTGGATGGAATTTCAAAAATCTGAGAGACACAGTTAATATCAAGGACTATAATGTGGTTCAATGAGATGAAAATAATTTTTTGGTGAATAGTAACTTTTTATTTTTTTTACCACGGTTAAAAGTAAATAAGGTAGT
Source organism: Viscum album (assembly GCA_963277665.1). NCBI lineage: Eukaryota > Viridiplantae > Streptophyta > Magnoliopsida > Santalales > Viscaceae > Viscum > Viscum album. The sequence goes on from OY728166.1 coordinate 1,026,278,972, forward strand.
TAAGGGTAAAAATGATATTATTATTACCCTAAAACATGCCCTAATTCAATTGGATAAGTGTAGTTCGACCAAAAACAACCTTAGGAATAAAATATGACCATTTAGGCCCACATGGATTAGATTAGGACGTTTATTATCAATTTATTTAAAGAAGGGTTAAAATAGTTAAAATCAATGTTTAGTAACTAAATCATTTTTAATATAGGGTTATACATAAGATAAATTATACTATAAATATTCATTAGAAATATAAAAATATTTCCTACATAATGGGATTTTATTTGTAATTTTTGGACAAAATAATTTATTTATGATACAATGATGATGCAATAATTATCTTATTAATGAAATATTGACATAATTGATGTTATAAATACCCAAATAACTGTAATTTGAGACTTTTTATGAACTCAAATAATTTTATATGTTAATATGACATGTTATTATTGATTTAATTAAAAAATTTCGAACTAATCATTCTGTTATGATTTTCATAAAAATCAATTACCAAATAGTGTCAAAATTGACATAAAATAGTTTTTAAAACAAATACTATATTATTAATTGTTATTTTATCCTAAAAATATAAGGTTCGGCCAAATGACTTAGATAAAGTTAGATATTTTAATAATAAACAACTTGGGGTTCTTTTGGCTTGATATAGTATGTTTATTAACCTTATAGTTTAAGAAAACAAGAAGACACGGTAAAAGTTAAATTATCTATCTTAAAGTTAAATCTAAATTATACGGTTAAAATTGAAACCTAAACTTGTATAAATTATATTGGATGAGAGAATTTAAACTCATCCCCACCTTATATTTTAAATATATCAATTTTGAGCTATTAAAAACCGAATTTGACTTTATAATAAAATAATATTTTTAGTTATTCCAAAGGTTCCCCTCTCCTCTCTTATAAAAGGGAACCTCCTCCCGCTCTTCCTCACACCAAATTTAGCCTTCAAGATCCTCCAACCCCTGCCCATTTCACTTTACCACTTCCTTAGAAACCTACTATAGGTACTGTTCTTCTCAAAAGACCAACTCTAGTTCCTTAAGAGAAAGTTTAAAAGAGGCACTTCGAGAAAGAGGTAATACCTTTTACCGTTTTCTTCAAGTTCCATTCTTCTTCTACTTCCTCTTCTTTAGTTGTTTCATTATGTGGTAATAACATTAGTATCCCTCATATACTGATATTTTATTATAAATATTATACAACCCAATTTCACCTCTTATCCATCCTACGGAAAACGAAATCACCGCGAGTGCGTACGTGCGGAATACCGTCTCCACGCCGTGGTGTAATCTGTTTTCCACCACCACCTTACTTGGATGGGTATAATGGTGTAAAGAATAACTATATATGATTATTGTAAAGTGATATTGATTCTTAAATATTATACATACACTTAAATACAATTCCATGATCATGGGAATGATATCATCGCTCGTGCGTACGTACGGCCTACCGTCTCCACGATGTGATGCGACTCGTTCTATATGATCTTCATTGAATAATGATTATATAAACGAATTGAATGAATTAATATGTTATGTATTACACTAATAACATTCTGTAAATGATGTATCAATATCCTATAAAGATGAATAAGAATTTATTTGACAAAACACGCATAAGAACAAAAAGTAATAAACACCCGAATAACAAGTAGTAATGAAATATTACTAATAAGAAGCTAAGTATATGACCATATATGATATCATAACAATGAATATGATTCTGAAATAAGTCAATAACATTATTTAAATCATTATATAGGAGTTTTGGGCACGTACAAAGCATATCGGACCTAAGGTAAGGGAAAATATCACAATCTCACTTTTATCTGAGATTGTTTATATATTGGTATTTACTAGGGTGTATTTTATCATCCACATCCATGTTCCCTAAAAATGTAATATTATTCCCATCCACCTACAATTTTTTAAATCCAATTTTACCCTTCAGTGAGTTTTTAGTAAAATATATGAAAGGAATCTTTTGTCGTTTTTTGTACGAGGTACTTTATGACTTTTCTGACAAAAGTACGAGAAGAATGTTTTTTTAACTTATACGGAAAGAATGGATTTTTAAAACACTATTTCCAAAAAGCTTACTTTACATGTTTTCAAGATTATTTTTAATCAACTTCTTTTATTTTATAATTGTATGACATGTTAAGAAAGGAAAGTGTTTTTGAAGTAGAAAGGATATTTTCCTCAAGAATGGAGTTCAAGTGTTTTATCAAAAAATTTTCCCATATAAGATAATAAAGGGTTATGTTTCTATCCCTATTATTACATTGATTTGACTATGATGTGATGAAATTATTTTTATGAATTCCTTTATCTTATATGAATTGTTTTATGATGTCATGTTTAAGAATCCTATTTTTATTACATGGGTTATGCAATGATGTATGATTTATGATTTTGTGGCACACATAAGAATGGTATCATTATGATATGGGTGGGACCTATATATCCCTCCAATGCATTGGGTAAAGATTTTATATCTCATGAGATAGACATTGATGGAACGGCAGGTTAAACTAGTTCAGTGAAACAGGACTGAAAGGAGGAGTGAACTCGGTTCAGAAATGGACTTTATCCACTAAGATAGTCTTGGCAATGAGTCTTGACTAATAAGAAATGATTCTATATGATTATGTGTGTATTCCAAAATGTTTCATGATTTATGTTATGATTATTGGGATTACATTTCACTACTATGATTCATCCCATGTTATGAAATTATGATCTCTTTTGCAGGTTAAGATTTCCTAAAGTTATGTTCTTATGTATATAATGTGATTGATATTTCTTTTGTTTACCCTTACTGTGAATTTGAGCTGACCCTTTTGTATTTTCTCTTTCCACAGGTCAGGAAGAAGGTTATTAAGTAGGATATGCCAAAATGGACTCTAGATATGAGGAAATAAATGGGAGGCAAAGTAGATGCTTTATGAACCAGTTGTTTATGTTTCCATTTTCTAAAGACTCTATACCTATACGGTCCATTCATGGTTTTTTTATATTTTGTAATAAGTATGCTTCAATTCTGAAGTAATAACAATGTATGTAAAGTGTGGGTCGTTATAGTTGATATCAGAGGGAGGGTATAGTCAACCTTTGGAAACAAGGATGTGAAATCCTGAGTAACAAATCTAAGGATAAGTCTAAGCATAGAAAACAATCATAGTGTTTTAGAAATGGCCATTAATAACCTAGGATAAGACCTTAAGTGTGAAATTTTATTCTTGATTATGTGGTTTTCCTATTATAATTAGTGTTTCTCACACTATTCTTCTTGGTTTTAGTCAATGGCTGGAACCCAAAGGAACCGTGTTAATGAAGAATGCGACGAGCAATGCAATGACTGTCCCCCTGAGCAACCAAACATTATGGGAGCTGGAATGAAAAATCTTGTAGCCATACTCACACAACTTACTCAAGCTATGAATCATGCAGGACTTCCAAATGAGAAAAGGAAGGAGCAACATTACGTTGAATCCTTCATGAGGCAGCTACCACCTTCTTTCAGCAGGTCTATTGATCCATTAGTTGCTGAACAATGGATTAGTACTACTGAAAAGATATTTTCAGTTTTTCAAAGTTCTGAACATGATAAAATCATCCTAGCAGTGTATCTCTTGGAAGGAGATGCTTATCAATGTTGGAATCTTATTAAGAATACGAGGAAAAGGGATGAAATTGAGTCCATGGAATGAGACAAGTTCACGAACTTATTTTTCAATAAATACTTCCCTCGTATTCTCTGAACAAAGATGGAGAAAGAGTTTCTTGAACTGAATAAAAAGGATAATGAATTTGTTGGTACCTATGAAGCAAATTTTACAAGACTTGCAAGGTACGCTTCTAGTATTATTATCCAACCTGAGAGTAAGATCGATCGATTCTTTATTGGCTTAAAACCAAGTCTTCGAAGGGCCTTATCCATAAAGGACTTCAATAGATTTGAGGAAATCGTTCGATGTGCTCTCAAAGTTGATATGGAGATTGGAGTAACCCATCAGTCATATGGGTTTGATAAGAAAAGGAAAATGGAATTCAAAGGAAAATCTCAAGAGCACACTGAAAAAAAGATGATCTTTCCCTTATGCTCAAAGTGTGGAAAGAAACATGGAGGGAGTTGTCTTAAAGGGAAAAGTAAATGTTTCAAATGTGGAAAGGAAGTTCATCGGGAATTTGAATGCCACAATGATGGGAAGAAGATGTCTAATGATGCAAACAAAGGAAGGGACACACAGAATGAACCTACTACACTTCAATGTTTCAAGTGCAAGGAGATGGGGCATTATGCAAATAAATGACATAATCCAAGGGTTGTTGATGATGATCGACATCAAAAAAATCTTAAGGCTAATGGCAAAGGAAAATCACATGCAATTTCAATCAGTGATGTGGAGTACGATAACGTTGTGGTGAAAAGTACACTTACAATCCACTCTAAAGTAGAAAATGTTTTATATGATTCTGGATCCACCCACTCATTTATTTCAGAAGATTTTTCTTAGGGTATCACCGTATTACCTCAACAATTAGATGTTGAGTTAGCTGTGGAAACACCTAATGTCACAACAGTCACATCAAAAGTTTGTAATTCTTCCCCGATTGAAGTTTGTGGGAAAGTGCTTCCTGAAAATCTTGTTATCCTTCCTAGAGTGAAATTTGATGTGATTCTTGGCATGGATTGGATTTCTATATATGGAGCTCATATCAATTTCCAAAGAAGGGAAGTCACATTTCATATTCCAGATCAATCTATGATCGTATATCGATGCAAGGATGAACATAACCTTCCAGTGGAAATTTCTTCCATCTTATAGGTCTTGATTCAACTGAATGAAGGTTATTTATCGGAAATGGTTGGTGAGAAACTCACAATTAAGAAAATGCCCATTGTACGAGAGTTTGATGATGTCTTTCCAGAGGAATTTCCGGGTCTTCCACCAAATCGTGAATATGAGTTTTCAATATAACTCGTACCGGGTGCTTTGCCTATTTCAAAGACACCTTATAGAATGGCCCCAATTGAGTTGCAGGAATTGAAGAAGAAACTCCAATAGAATCTTGATAAGGGATTCATACACCCTAGTGTGTCACCTTGGGGATCACCTGTTCTATTTGTTAAGTAGAAAGATGGATCAATGAGACTCTGCATTGATTATCGAGAACTTAACAAGATCACTATCAAGAACAAATATCCTCTCCCACGCATTAATGACTTATTTGACCAACTACGCGGAGCTCAATACTTTTCCAAGATTGATTTTCATTCAGGGTATCATCAATTAAGGGTCAAAAGGGAGGATATACCAAAGACGTCTTTCTGTACAAGGTATGGACACTATGAATTTATAGTGATTCCATTTGGTCTTACTAATTCCCCTGCTATCTTCATGGATCTAATGAATATAGTCTTTAGAGACTATCTTGATCAATTTTTGGTAGTCTTTATAGACGATATTATTGTCTATTCAAAGAGCAAGGAAGAACATAAAGATCACTTGATAATTATATTGAAGACCCTGAGAAATGAGAAGCTTTCTGCCAAATTTAATAAGTGTAAATTTTGTCTTCAAAAAGTTGCATTTTTGAGTCACATAATCTCAAAAGAGGGGATATCTGTGGATCCAGCAAAAACAGAGGTTATCAAAAGATGGTAGAGACCAACAACAGTAACTGAGATCTGAATTTTTCTTGGTTTGGCTAGATATTATCGACATTTTGTGAAAGATTTTTCACAATTATCTAATCCACTCAACAGGTTGACTCGGAAAGGAGTTAAGTTTGTTTGGATGGAGGAATGTGAAGAGAATTTTCAAGGAGTTGAAAAGAAGGTTATCTAGTGCACCTGTGCTCACACTGCCTTGTAGTGGAGAAAGGTTTATGATCTACAATGATGCATCCAAGAAGTGGTTGGGGTGTGTTCTTATGAAAAATGATATGGTGATAGATTATGCCTCACGACAGTTGAGAATCCACAAGGAAAATTACTCAACACATGATTTGGAGTTAGCTATGGTAATCTTTGCATTAATGATTTGGAGGCATTATGTTTATGGAGAAAGGTGTGATATTTATACTGATCATAAAAGTTTAAAGTATATTTTCACACAAAAGGAGCTGAATATGTGCCAAAGAAGATGGTTGGAACTGATTAAGGATTACGACTGCTCAAATCATTACCACCCTGGGAAAGAAAACAAGGTGGCAGATGCATTATGTCGAAAAGACCATGCTAGCTTATCCATGATGAGGATCACAAAAGATCCAATATTTATGGATTTACAAAGGATGGATCTTGGAATTATAATGGAAGGTGAAAAATCGTATCTTTCTCAAATGACTGTTCAACCATCTATACATGTAAATATTAAAGAGGCACAGAAAGAAGATGTAGAGTTACAAAAGAAGGTGAGAAATATTCCGGAATTCAACCTTGATTGTGATGGGATAATAAAGTTCAGGAATCAGGTTTGTGTTCCTCCCATCGCATAATTAAAGGAGTTGCTAGATGAGGCTCATAGTTCTTCATTCTCTATTCATCCTGGAAGCACGAAGATGTATAGGGACCTGAAAGAGTACTTCTGGTCGGATGGCATGAAAAGAGATGTTGCTGAATATGTCTCTCGATTCTTGGTTTGTCAGCAAGTTAAAGGTGAGAGACAGAAGTCTAAGGGGATGTTACCACCATTACCCATACCTGAATGGAAATGGGAAACATCACTATGGACTTTTTCACTGGACTTCCTAAAACATCAAAAGACAATAATTCTATTTGGGATATAGTAGATCTTCTTACAAAGTCTGCACACTTCATTGCTATTAGAGAGGATTTCTCTCTAGATCAGCTTGCCAGGATATATGTAAAGGAAGTAGTAAGATTGAATGGAGCACCACTTTCTTTTATATCTGATTGGGATCCGAGATTTACCTCGATGTTCTGGCGAAGTCTTCAGCATACTCTGGATACATAGTTGAGTTTCAGCACTGCTTATCATCCTCAGACAGACGGTCAGTCTGAGAGAACAATTCAAACTCTAGAAGATATGTTCAGAGCTTGCTCTATGGATTTCAAAGTTGGTTGGGATCATCACCTACCTTTGGTGGAATTTTCTTTTAATAATAGATTTCACTCCAGTATTCAGATGGCTCCTTATGAATCTATCTATGGAAAGAAATGCAGGACTCCAACTTGCTGGGATGAAGTTGGGGAAAGAAAACTTTTAGGACCTGATCTTGTTGATGATATGGAAGAAAAGGTCAGATCTATTCAACAACACATAAGAACAGCTCAGAGTCGACAAAAAAATTATTCCGAAAACCGAAGAAAAGACTTAGAGTTTGAAGTGGGTGATAAAGTGTTCTTATGAATATCTCCTTGGAATAGGGCCATGAGATTTGGAAAAAAGGGAAAGTTGAGCCCTAGATATATCGGTCCTTTTGAAATTCTGTATCGTGTTGGGAAGGTAGCTTACCGATTGGCACATCTACCAAATCTCTCTCAAGTTCACGATGAGTTCCATGTATCTCTCCTGAGAAAGTACATACCTGATCCTTCACATATACTCAGCTCAGAAGTTGCACCACTAGAGGAAGATCTTTCTTATGAAAAACAGCTGCTAGAGATTCTAGATCGTAGTGAAAAAGTCCTACGGAACAATACCACTCGCTTGGTGAATGTTTTATGGAAAAACCACCAATTAGAAGAAGCTACATGGGAGCTTGAGGATATTATTAGGGAGAGGTATCCTCATCTTTTTGTTACAAAGTGGCGAATTTCGAGGGCAAAATTCATTTTAAGGGTGGTAGAATGTAACACTCGAGACTTTTATGAGAAATATTTTGTTTTTATGTTATATAAATCATCAAAGGAATCTTTCACTACACACAACACCAGCTTGGATTACTTTACACGCAACCGCGGCCTTCCTCGATATCTTGCGTCGTACACAATACCGAGTTTCACTAAACAACGATATACTATTAAAAAATTATTAAAACTAGCCATTATGAATAGTAATATCCACTTTTTGAAATTTTGTAAATTTTATTTTTCAAAATGGACTTCATTTTTGGATTCGTAATATCTAAATTAGCTTAGGGTGAAATTTTTGTACTTTTCGGATAACTTTCATATTCTGATGAATAGTGAAAATTATTAAATTTTAATTAAAAACAGATTTTTTAATCGAAATAATTAACAGTGATAAATTATTAATTTGAGTGGTTTTAAAGTATATTTAGAATATATTTTTGCAATTTAATACAATTTTGTTCATTGGATGTAATTTCACATTTAAACCAGACATAAACAAGTGTCATTCTTTTGATAGTTATTATCTCTTAAAAACACGCTATTTGTTTTAACGACGGGAATTAATTTTTTAATTAGTTAATGTAACTGATATGTTTTGAATTTGATAAAATAGACATCATTTTTGAATTCATAATATCAAATATAGCTTAGGCCTAATTTTTGGTATTTTTTTGGAAACATTCATTTTTTTGATGAATAGTGAAACCACTAAGTAGTAGTTAAAAAAACTGAATTTTTCATAAAACTTAATTTTACCGCTTCTGTGAATGGAATTTCGAAAATCTGAGAGACACAGTTAATATCAAGGACTAAAATGTGGTTCAATGAGATGAAAATAATTGTTTTGTGAATAGTAACTTTTTACTTTTTTTACCAAGGTTAAAAGTAAATAGGGTAGTTAAGGGTAAAAATGATATTATTATTAACCTAACACATGTCCTAATTCTATTGGATAAGTGTAATTCGACCAAAAACAACCTTAGGAATAAAATATGACCATTTAGGCCCACTTGGATTAGAATAGGACATTTATTATCAATTTCTTTAAAGAAGGGTTAAAATAGTTAAAATCAATGTTTAATAACTAATGCATTTTTAATATAAGGTTATACGTAAGATAAATTAGACTATAAATATTAATTAGAAAGCTAAAAATATTTCCTACATAATGGTATTTTATTTGTAATTTTTAGACTTTAAATAATTTATTTATGATACAATGATGATGGAGTTATTATCTTATTAATGAAATATTGACATAATTGATGTTATAAATACCCAAATAAATGTAATTTGAGACTTTTTTTGAATTAAAATAATTTTATATATTAATATGACATGTTATTATTGATTTAATTAAATTTTTTCGAACTAATTATATTTTTATGATTTTCACAAAAATCAATTACCAAATAGTGTCAAAATTGACCTAAAATAGTTTTTAAAACAAATACTATATTATTAATTTTTATTTTATTTCTAAAAATATAAGGTTCGGCCAAATGACTTAAATAAGGTTAGAAACTTTAATAATAAACAACATGGAGTTCTTTTGGCTTGATATAGTAAGTTTATTAACCCTATAGTGTATGAAAACAAGAAGACACGGTAAAAGTTAAATGATATAACTTAAAGTTAAATCTAAATGATAAGGTTAAAATTGATACCTAAACTTGTCTAAATTCTATTGTATGAGAGGCTTTCTACCCATCCCTACCTTAGCTTAGAAATATATCAGTTTGGAGCTATTAATAACAGAATTTGACTTTATAATAAAATAATATTTTTAGTTATTCCAAAGGTGCCCCTCTCCTCCTTTATAAAAGGGAACCTCCTCCCTCTCTTCCTCACACCAAATTGAGCCTTCAAGCTCGGCCAAACCCTGCCCATTTCACTTCCCCAAATACTTATAAACCTACTAGAGGTACTGGTCTTCTCAAAAGTCAAACTCTAGTGCCTTAAGAGAAAGTTTAAAGGAGGCACTTCGAGAAAGAGGTAATACCTTCTGCCGTTTTCTTCAAGTTCCATTCTTCTTCTACTTTCTCTTATTTAGTTGTTTCATTATGTGGTAATAACATCAGTATCCATCATATACTGATATGTTATTATAAATATTAAACAACCCTATTTCACCTTTTATCCATCCTATGGAAAATGAAATCACCGCACGTGCGTACGTACGGAATACCGTCTCCACAACGTGGTGTAATCTATTTTCCACCACCACCTTACTTGGATGGGTAAAATGGTGTAAATAATAACTATATATGATTATTGTAAAGTGATATTGATTCTGAAATAGTATACATACACTTCAATACAATTCCACGATCATGGGAATGATGTCATCGCTCGTGCGTACATACGGCCTACCGTCTCCACGATGTGATGCGACTCGTTCTATATGATCGTCATTGAATAATGATTATATAAATTAATTGAATGAATTAATATGATACATATTACACTAATACTATTCTTTAAATTATGTATCTATATCCTATAAAGAGAAATAAGAATTTATTCGACAAAACACGCATAAGAACAAAAAGTAATAAACACCCGAATAACAAGTAGTAGTGAAATATTACTAATAACAAGCTAAGAATATGACCATATATGATATCATAATAATGAATATTATTCTTTAATAAGTCAATAACATTATTTAAATCATTATACATGAGTTTCGGTCACATACAAAGCATATCGGACCTAAGGTAAGGGAAAATATCACAATCTCACTTTTATCCGAGATTGTTTGTACATTGGTATTTACTGGGGTGTATTTTATCATCCACATCCATGTTACCTCAAAATATAATATTATTACCATCCACCTACAATTGTTTAAATCCTGTTTTACCCTTTGGTGAGTTTTCAGTAGAAGATATGAAAGGAATCTTTTTTCATTTTTCGTACGAGGTACTTTTTGACTTTTCCGACAAAAGTAAGAGAAGCATGTTTTTTTAACTTATACGGCATGAATGTATTTTTAAAACAATATTTCCAAGAAGCTTCCTGTACATGTTTTCAAGTTTATTTTTAATCAACTTCTTTTAGATTATAATTGTATGACATGTTAAGTAAGGAAAAGTGTTTTTGAAGTAGAAAGGATATTTTCCTCAAGAATGGAGTTTGAGTGTTTTATCAAAATTATTTTCCATCTAAGAAAATAAAGGATTCTGTTTCTATCCCTATTATTACAGTGACTTGACTACGTTGTGATTGAATTATTTTTATGAATTCCTTTATCTTATATGAATTTTTTTATGATGTCATGTTTAAGAATCCCATTTTTATTGCATGGGTTATGCAATGATGTATGATTTATGATTTTTTGGCAAACATAAGAATGGTATCATTAAGAGATTGGTGGGACCTATATCTCCCTCCAATGCATTGGGTAAAGATTTTATATCTCATTAGATAGATGTGGCTGGAATAGCAGGTTAAACCATTTCAGTGAAACAGGACTGAAACGAGGAGTGAACTTGGTTCAGAAATAGACTTTTTCCACTATGATAGTCTTGGAAATGAGTCTTGACTAATAGGAAATGATTCTCTATGATAACATGTGTATGCCACAATGTTTCATGTTTTATGTTATGATTATTGGGATTACATTTCACTACTATGATTCATACCATGTTATGAAATTATGATCTCTTTTGCAGGTTAAGATTTCCAAAAGTTATGTTCTTATATATATAATGTGATTGATATTTCTTTTGTTTACCCTTACTAAGAATTTTAGCTCACCATTTTGTATGTTCTATTTCCCCAGGTTAGGAAGAAGGTTATTAAGTAGGATATGCCAAAAGGGGCTCTAGATATGATGAAATAAATGGGAGACAAAGTAGATGATTTATGAACCAGTTGTTTATGTTTCCCAGTTTCTAAAGACTCTATACATATATGGTCCTTTCATGGTTTTGTTATATGTTTTAATAAGTATGCTTCAATTATGAAGTAATAACAATGTATGTAAAGTGTGGGTCGTTATAACATGTTTTTTATTTTCCATAGCGATCTTGTAAATCTATTTTATCTCTTAAAACTACATAAGATAACCTATGGAATAGATATAGGAAATGGGTGAGAAAAACACCTAGTAATGTAATAAAAATGATAAAGAAACACAATGTGTGGGAAAACATATAACATGATATCACAAAATAAAACGAATTTGAGATATAAAGAAGAACCATAACATAATTAAAATGGAATCATATTATCATTGTAGCATATGAAATATCATTGAAACACAAAAACCTAACATAAAAATACTTACGGGAAATTTCATATATAATAAAGGTAAACAAAGTCTCGTAAAAGATTATGTTTACTCCCTAACCCCATACAAGAAGTCTAATTAGACTATGACATTACCAAATGAATTGGATCTCTATTAGAGATCACCTACCAGAACATTTTTATAATCTATGGGTGAAATATAAAGGAAATCAATCATATGGAATAACATAATAAATAACTATAGAAATAATAATGGGTTTTATAATAATACATCATATCACAATCAAAGGAAATTTTATAATTAAGTCATTTGATAAAATATCATAAGGTAGTGTTACACCATAAATATAGTGTAAAATAAAATGGTTTTATATGTGTGACATGCATATACAAAATTTGGAATTAACCCATAACATTAAATTTTATTATTTCTTAAGAAAATAATATTGATAATATAAAAAAAATGTAGAGGGAAATAAAATTTCCACTTTGGGTATCATAAAATGATGTCATCATATGTAGAAAATGATTATGAAAAAACACTATGGACATTTCTTGAGGAAAATAACCTTTATATAAAAATCATTTTTTAAAATAAAAATTCATGAATCATTTTTTAAACACTTTTATTTTAATATAACCCTGAAAACATATAAAAGAATATTTAAATAATATTTAACAAATTTATTGATGAAAATTTATTTTTCACTTTGAAAAAATAATTTTAAAACAAAAAATTCAAAATAATTTTTTTAAATATAAATTTAGAAACATATAATTAAACCTTTAAATAAACTGAGGGTTCATGATTACGGGATTTTCATACACACTAAAACAAAGATTCCTTTTACATTTTTAGTAAAATAAAAATAGGCCTTGTTTCGAAACTGACATGAATATTCCTTTAATTAGTTTTTAAAAAATAAAACATGGTTCAAATTTACTTTAATAAATAATTTTTTTAATTCCTAAAACATTTTTGAAAACCTTGTTTTGGAAGAAAAATGGATTTCAAACGAAAATACATTTTTTCTTAAAAATATTGTACTGATCTTTTGAGTAGACAAAGATATGGAAATTAATGGAAAATATTTATTCTTATGATATAAAAATAGGAGAATATAATTCCTAATTTTCTTGAAAGATGGATTATATTGTATTATTATCAAAAATATAATCCTAAACAGTCTCTATAAATGATGAAATTGTACAATCCAAACCATAAAAATTTAGTATCATTGAATCGTAAGACCCGGGAAAGAATTACAATAAACTAAAATATCATAAGAATAAATAATTCCATGATATTACATGTAAAATGTGATTTCTACAGACCTCATAAAAATGAAAGGTTCATAACATGACATATATCTCAATGAATGAAATTGAGAGAAAAAACTCTAAAATTGTCCATTCCATTGAAGTGAGTGTTAATCAATGGGATGAATGTTAAAAAAATAGATCCAAATAAGAAGGATAAAATATAAAAGTAAGGAATAAAAAATCATTTCACACATAATCATTGAACTTTATTATCAATGAATTAAAAATATAACCTTATAAATGGAGATTGAGTTCATAAATCCCTTACGTCACACTCCCTTTTAGTTACGCACTCCTTAACATCTTATATTGTGGTTATCAAAATGTCAAATCCTATTATATAATTATTATTTTTATTTATATTTTCATTTATTTTCCATTTAATGTATCATATTACTCGTTCATTAATAATACATCATTAACACTATTATTTTGGGTGTTAATAGCCTAGTTTTCTCATATATATTTCAACATGAAAATTCTAGATCATGAAAATATGTCATAGTTTTATCATAAATTGAATGATATTAATGTTATAAAAATCATTTTTTCATTATATTCAACATTAAAATAATTATTTAGTTATGGAATTTGAGAATGAATTACATTCCTTTGTATAGAGGGTATGACGTATGTTTGCATGAGCGGTGTAATCATCTCGATAACAGGTCATAGGTTGAGGATGTACATTTAAAATTAATTTTACACAATAATATTATGTCATGAATAGATTATTTAAATATAAAATATTTACTTATAACCTTCTATATAATGTGTAAAATTATAACAGATCACATCTATTTATGAGGCGGTATTCCATTGTACACATGAGTGTTGCTGTCATATTTTCTATGAATTATAATGTAAAAAGGTATAATTTATATTATAATTAAAAATTATAATTATATCTTGAATATATGATATAAACATTAGATACTTCATTATTTATATCATTGAGAAGTGGTGGTGGAAATTAATTATGTCGGTTAGTGAGGTTGTAGTCCTCTATATGCACAAACCATAGTTTATTTTCCCAATTTAGGGAGGAGGAGATGGTTATAAGTCATTAACTTAACATAAAAACATGAAATTATATATAATATGGTAAATTTATTATACCTTATATTATTAATATGATTTTTAGATGGTATAGGAAGATGTAGAATGAAAACACATAGTTATTGACTATAAATCTTCTTTGGGGAACTCATTCAGGTTTACAACTAATGAATTATAAAGGGAGATTCATTGTAAATATAATCCCTCCTAGATGTCAGGATATAATTGATAATTTGTTTTTGGTAGGACTCGGATGAACCTAAAGGGTCTTTGACTGCATATAGTTTAGTATGGGAGAGGTTCTTTTACAGGTAGGGAAAGGAACCAACTTGGGAATTTCCCCGAAAACTACAAAATGATAATGTATTTCCGATGAAAAATGATTATAAAATGAATATATATTCAAATGTGGGATAAAGAATATTTAATTATGATAAAAAATATTAATTAACTAATATTTTGGTCATTTTAAATCTTATCATTTTGGTTTAACCCCTTAGTAAAACAATTTTTACCCTAACCATTGTAAAGAATTTTTTTGAATTTTTAATATTCATTACTGTCAAAAAAAAGTTGAAATTATTAGAAAATATAAATTTTTTATATTCAGAATATGGAATTCATTTTATTAAATTCAATTCATATAGGTTAAAAGATTTCATTTTTAAATTAATCTTATAGATGTAATAAAAAAATATAGGTTTCAAGAAGTGTATTTTTCAAGAAAAATATGATTTTATATTAACAACATGACTAATAATATTAATTTTATGAATAAAAAGTAATATTTCATGACATATATACTATAAATTCCTTTAAATCATTTTTCATTCGATGTTTTTAATTAATTATAAAGGTAAAACATAATTCACTATAAAATGGTTTCTATAAAAACATATTTTTCATTTAAAATAAAAGTATACTAAAATTCAATATAATTTTAAATAAAAATAATCTGTGTGGATTAAATTTAAAATAATAATTATTATTTTACTTGAATTATTATTCTATATAAAGTGGGGATTTTAAATTAGTTAATTTATTGAAAATAAATGACCATTATATAAAAATATTTATTTTCAGTATTCACTAAAAAATAAATATATTTTGGAAAATATAAATATTTTACTCTATGTAATTAAGGTATGATGATTTGAAAAATGTTTTTTTCATATTTGTTTATTAATTAGGTAAAAATATTAATTATGAGGGAAAAAATGATTAAATCACATTTTAGAAAAATACATCTTTTTACGATTATATTTATATTACATCCAAATATTTCTTATTTTGTTCCTAATAAATATATAGTCAGTAAATTTTATTTATAAATGTTTAAAAAATAGGTTGTATAATTTATTTCATCATATTCATACCCTCCAAGTTAATATCAGGTTATAATGGTCATGTTTAAATAAAAATATTTTAATAGAGTTAAATAATTCATTTAATCTCATTATTGCGTGCATCGAAAGCTATTAATAAGATTAAATATAATTAAAACGAAATATATCATAAAGTTTGATGGTTTTACCATGTATTAAAATCATTGTGTTTCATGTCATGTACTATTTGGAAATTGATTTTCCTATTTAAAAATATTGGGGTGATAGAGTTTTGGTATATATAGTGCAATGAGATCATATTGTCTGACCTGGTTCTCTTGATAAAATTAAAAACTACTAATTATATAATTAGTTCCTTCGAATGTATATGTCATGACCCCCTCCCCACATTGTGTACCCCTCTTGGGCCGGCAATGTGGGAAGGGATATAATTACCCCATGAGTCTCGCCTTTAGTAGGTCCCGATTTGGAAACTAGCACTGAGAGTACAGTAAACACAGAAATGGGAGGCAATGACCCCCTCCTCACAAGGTGTACCCCTCCTGTACCAGAAATATGAGATTTGAGATAATGACCCCCGAGTCCTACCTCCAGTAGGCCCCGGTTTGGAAACTAGCACTGAGGGTATAGTAAACACACAAATGGGAGGCATTACCCTCTAAGAGAACACGTGTGATAGAGAGAGATAATACAGACACCAACCAACTACATCTTAGATAGAAATATAAAATAAATCCCAAGTACACATATGTAATGTCTTGTAAATCTACTACCACTGAAAGGGAAAAAATGCAAGTACCCAAAATAAAGTGAAAACAATAGTGACCCTGAAGCCCAAATAGTCCCTGCAACCCTAAGCTAGTAGTAACCTGCCTGATTTCCAACCTACTACAAGTGAACTGAAAAATAGTTCATATATACATAGGATGATTATAATAGTATACTCACTAGGATCTTACATGGATCTTCTCATGCCAAAGTATATAAAGCATGCCAAAGCACATTGAACAACAATTGAAACTAAATCGTCACCTAAACATGTATACTATATTCCTAGCCTCACAATGGATATTATCACCAAGTATCACATACAAGATTATATAATATAATAATGAATTATAAGGGTACCCTACTAATACATCCCCAGTGGTTTTCCTCTTTTCCCCAACGTCGCACGTCCTAAGTATCTCTATACAAATTGTTTTCCCAAAGACACCTTGGTAGAGCACCACAACATGCACCTCATGCAACAAACCACTATTTCCACATAATCAAAGTAATCGGGTGGTTTTTGGGAGCCACCATATCTCTCATAATGTGTATCATACGTCGGGAATTATAACTCAAGCCATTAGAGCCCACACACCAAGTAAGGATCCCCAAGACATTTCATCCCATACGTGTTAAACCTATAGTATTCCATCTTAAAATATTTCTAGAATATATGTGTGTGAATAACCAAAATCCATTAGAGCCCTCTACACACATGTAGGGGGAAACTATCTGTTGTGCCTATCAGCACAAGTAACTAATAGGAGAACAGAGTGGGGCCCAAGGGGGTAGCCACTCATTTATCCTCCCACCAGAAATTTGGGCAAAAAACCATAGGGCTCAGAATCCATGGGGTGTCAGTTCCCCAGAATGATAGGGGGTAGTAGCATAAAGAAACACAAAAAGTATAGAATATTCTAGCTCACAACCACATTATGGGAATAACATAGTCTTAGAATCAACTACAGATAATGTCTCTTAGACTCCCATCTGCCACTTCTAATACTAGGTATCCTATAACCACACAACCATTTAAAGAGCTTGATTACATTCCTTCATTCCCTTTTTATTAGTTTCACTTTATGTTCAGTAATTCTTAAAACATAAATTAACTATTATTGATTTCCACATTATATTTCAATAGCATCAAATAAAAAGTCCACTATTCCTTTAAATTGCAACCTCAACACAATGCCCCAACAAATTTAAACACCATGGGTTAAAATCATTTATTTAATAATTTATTAACAACATTATTACTTTCCCATATTTCCATGCATGCTAGAAAAACATTCTATGCTACTAAAGACATGGGGGATCAACACGATGAGTAAATGAACTACCCATCAATTCTTTGCCTACTATTGTAATAGTGTAGACCCATACTCCCTCAGGATGGTAAAAATGGAAAGTATGTGGCATACCCCGTGCATCATCTCCCCTTTCAGAAGGAGGTTAAGCAATCCATCTGCCTTGAGCAGTGAGGAATGTAAAGAAGATAAACAACCAACAAAAAACAGAAAGCATCTGAACATTCACTTTCATCCCATTCCATTATCACTGGTGTCCTCCCTGACACCCCCATGCATAAACTGATGCATCTTGCCACTCTTGTCATCAACTACCTCCACAACCAATAGGCATTCATGCCCCCACATATCACAACAGCCTTCCAGGCTTATATCACAACACCAGCAGTAGAAAAATAAACATCATATCAATTGGGATCATGGACCTTAATCAAGGAAGATAGTATCTTAGAACCATACAAGGAATTATTTTTTTATCAAACAACCAGTTCTTTAATCTATCTTGGATTAACCGGGTTATTATTTATAGGTTTCATATTTTGGAAACCTAACTAGTAAGCTACCACAATTTATTAAACATGCATACTTTAACAATTTTATTAATATAAAATTACATTAAAAACAACCAGATTCATCTACATTTATCTTTATCTTTATCCAAACAATTATAAATTAATTCCACCTTTTTGTTCATTACCATTTTTTATCAAGAACAAAAAGCAAACAAATAAAGCATAAATATCACACTATATAGCAAAACAAGAGGCAATAATATATGATCGATATAAATTTATTTATCTTGTTAAAATGTTTAATATGTCCATTTTATTGTGATCCAGTGGGATAAAACATGCTACTCTACGATTGTATGTACAAGTAAAGAGACGCAATGAATCCCCTACCTCAAACGATTTTTAACGTTCCTTATACGAGAACGATCCAGAAAACGAGTTAAGATCTCCTCCCCATGGAACAACTGTATCCACCCGAGGATGTAGAGACACCACCACATCAGTTAACACCCAAGAAAAGTCCATTAGGAGCATTCAGATATCATTCCATAAAAGGCCATGGAGAAACACAAGGATATGAACCTAAAAGAATGATGACAGATCATACCTTATATCGAAGACTGATAAATACTGATTGGTTGCATCAAAAATAGAGGGAAACCAATCAAAGGATTAATGTTTGATTTCACAAATCCATCCAGAAGGAATGAAAGGTTCGAGCGTCTCACACCAGAGAACGGGGATAAAGAACTATGGAGGAAGATATCTCATCCCTTTAGATGATTTAATAGAGAAATGTTTTATGATACTCCGGATTTTTTATTAAAAGAGGATCACATTAAACCATGCAGTTTGACAAATTAAAAGCATCTAGAGCCTTAAGAAAATTAATATAGGAGTTATGAGTTTTGAATTGGCCTTATATCCATTAAAACAAGCCTTTTAATGCATTTTATGTCAAATAAAACACTAAAGGGGAAGAACTATAGGATTCTGGAAGCAATGTAGACCCTACCGTTGCTGGAAACACTGTGCACCCTACCGTTCTAGAAACACTGTTCATGAACTTGAAATTTCTCAAAGGTAAGAGAGGATACCGTTGGAACCACACTATTCATGAACTTGATATTTAGCAAAGGACAGAGAGGCTACTGTTGGAACCTCATTGTTCTAGAAACACTATTCATGAACTCAACATTTGGAAAAGGAAATATAGGCTACCATTGGAACCTCGCCATTATAAAAACACTGTGAATGATCTTGAAATTTGAAAAAGGAAATAGAGGCTACCATTGGAACTTCACAATTCTGGAAACATTGTTCATGAACTCAAAATTTCGCAATAGAAATAGATGCTACCATTGGAACCTCAACATTCTGGAAACACTTTTCATGATCATCAAATTTGGAAAAGAAAATAGATGCTAATGTGGAAACCTCACTGTTATGGAAAACTGTTCATGAACACAAAATATGGAAAACAATTGGAGGGTACTGTTGGAACCTCACCATTCTGAAAACACTATTCAAGAACTCAAAATTTGGGAAAGGAAATAGAGGCTATCATTAGAACCTCACCATTCAAGAAACACTATTCATGAACTCGAGATTTGGAAAAGGAAATAGAGGCTACTGTTGGAGCTATTCAGATAAGTCTACATTTGGAACTATTCACATAATCTTACCATTGTACTGTTCACATAAGCCTGCCATTTGAATGTTCGCATAATCCTACCTCTGAACGATTCACATAAGCCTACCAATGGACTCTTTACATAAGGATACCATTTCAATGTTTACAAAGGGCTATCATTTCACTATTCACATAAGTCTATTGTTGGACCTATTCACATCGGAAAATCGGTGGAACTGTTCACTGAAATTGAAATATGGAAAAGTGTTGGGGGTAAGACACCTTGATAGCCAGAACACCTCAAACAATAGATCTTCACTGATTAGTGGACTAGAGAGGTTTGGGCCATTACATTAGATACCTCTCAAAACATTCTCCTCCACGAGAATTCAAAACCCACCGAAAGGTAAACCAAAGAGGGCCTGAACAACTACCCATTGAGATACCTCTCAAAAGAGAGCAAGCCATAAGAAGAAACCAAATAAAGCCATATCATAAAAATTAATGGTCTACATCCACAAAGAAAAAATTGTTTTTAACATGAAGAGAGTTAAACATCAAAAAACTTAGGGTAATGAGCACGTATCTGTAACACACGTTCCCAGGTACTCTGCTCCACACCATCGTGTAGCCACAAGAGATGAACCAAGGGGATAGAACTCCCGTGCAACACCTTCTCTTTATAGTCTCGGATCTTCACTAGCTTCTCCTCAATGGTCATATCATCATCAGCGTCGATCTCTCCCCAATCGATGATGTGAGAGTCATCATGAAGATAATGATGGAGCTCTGACACATGAAAAAAATCATTTATCTTGTCCATCTATAGGTGAAGTGATATCTGATACGCCATAGCTTCAACACGAGACAAAACCTCAAAAAGACCAACAAACTGGGGGGGCTTACATCCGTGACTGAACCTTCACTTCCATTAAGGGGTAGTCACCTTCAGAAAAACATGATCCCAAACATCAAACTCTAAGGGTCTCTACCTTTGGTAAAAATATGATTTTTGATGATCCTACACTTTCTTCATCCACTAATGAATCACCTGAACCATCTCTATTGTATTCTGTAGTAGTTCCGGTCCAAGAATTTTTGACTCTCCAACCTCAGTCCAGAACAACCGAGAATGGAGAGGTCAGCAATACAAGGGTTCAAAAGGCACCTTACTGATGGTGGAGTGAAAACTAATTTTGTAAGCGAACTCCACCAAGGGTAAGTACCTCATCCAAAAACATCCAAAATATAGTACACAAGAGCGTAACATGTCTTCAAGAGTCTGTATAGTATTCTCTATATGACTGTCTTTCAGAGGATGAAAAGCAGTGCTAAGGTATTTCTGAAAACCAAAAGCATACTGGAGACCTCCCTACACTATAGGTAAAACGAGGATCTTGGTCGAAAATTATGGTCCTCGAGAATCCGTGGAGTATGTCCACCTCCTCTAGATACAGCCTTGACAAAACTTCCACCGAGCTCAATTCCCGGTTGATATAAATTGGGATGATTTTGTTAGATGATCCACTACCACCCAAATATAATCATGTCCTACCAGAGCATGGGTAAACTAGTAAAAATTCCCATTGAGATGTTTTCTGACATACATTGAGTAACATCTAACGGCTGATGAAGACTTCCAGGAACACGATCTTCGACCTTCACCTTCTAGTAGAACAAACATCGAGACATGAACTCCGAAACTGCACGCTTCAACCTTGGCCACAAAAAATGACTCTTTAAGGATCGTTACATATTTGTCACGCCAGGATGCACAGATAATGGTGAACTATGGAACACTATGAGAACTACCTCCTGCATGTCCATAGGAACAAATAGCCTTCCATGACACAACACTCAGTGTTTTTCATCTTCATACCAACCATCAGGGGCATCACCACAAACAACTTCGTCCCTATAGACCTAAACCACTTGATCTCCCAACTAGAACTCTTCCTCCTGATGCACCAGATATGACTGCACTATCATTTGAAAATGACAAACTCTTCCCCCAAATTCTCCCATATCGATATGTAATTCCAAAAGTTCTTCCATAACTCTTTAAGAATCAATAGATTCATGTAATGCATCACTATGCGACTTCCTTCTCAGTGCATAATCTACAACATTTCCTTCTCTAGGGGTATACGATATGTCAAAGTCGTATTCCTATAATTACTCTATCCACCATTGTTGTCGCAAGTTTATGTCACATTGGGAGAAAAAAACATCGGGCTCTTATGATCAGTGAAAACTAAAAAGAGCTCAGCAATGAGGTAATGTCTCCAAAAAATTAGAGAAAACACCACAGATTATAACTCAAGATCATGGATGGAATAGTTACATTCATGGGGATTCAGCTGCCAATACCCATAAGAAACAACTGATCAATGCTGTGACACAACACCCCAAACCCCCGATGTGAATCATCGTAGAAAATATCAAACTGAACTCCCTATATTGGAATATAAAAAACTAGGGCACCTAATAACCTCTCCATCAGATAATCAAAATCTTCCTAACACTAATCAGTACACATGAAATCCTAATCTTTCATGGTTAATTCTATTAGAGGAGTCACAACCCGAGATAAATCATCTATGAACCTATTGTAGTATACTACATGACCAAGGAAACTTCACACCACTGCTACTGTCTTGGGGGCTGCCCATGACATAACTAATTATATCATCGATGGATCCATAACTACTCCCTACTAGGACACAACATGCCCAAAAAAATAGACATCTTGAGCCCAAAACTCACACATCAATGACATCCCAATCAACTGATGTTGACGAAGAACTCTCGAAATGGCGTGAAAATGCTCTGCATGCTCCACCTCAGACACGGAGTACTCAAGGATTTCGTCGATCAAAACCACCACTAACTTATCCAGGAACTCATGGAGAACTGAGTTCATCAATACCATGAACACATATGGAGCATTCTTCACACCGAATGACATTACAATAAACTCATAATTCACATGAAGCCAACAGAGAGAAGTATTCAGGATATCCTCATATTTCAAATGAATCTGATGATATACTTACCGCAAGTTGAATTTTGAGACCAAAATTGAACCCTTCAGTTGATCAAATAAATCATAAATCCGAAGAAGAGGATAGCGATTCTTCATTGTTACTTTTTTTAAGAGACGACAATCAATACACAACCTCAAACTGCCATTCTCCTTTTTTTACGAAAAAAACCAGTGCACCCACGATGACGCACTTGGAAAAAAACCAAACTGTAATAGACCATAATGTTGTATTATAATCTCTTGTAAGACATATGGGGCATCCTATATGGAGATACAGAGACAGGAAATGTTCCTGGTTGTATCTCAATCCCAAACTCGATCTCTCGTTTAGAGGGTAATTCTACAACCTCTTCTCGAAAGACAATAGGGTACTCTTCTACAGCCCTAGGAAATGACAACTAGTGAACCTATGAAGAACTCAACATCATCTTATCCATCACGGATTATAAATACGAAACTCACCTCTGACCCATCTGAGGACCTCTCTCTCCATCAAACACCACTGGATCTCGATTTTCATCGAATAACACAACCTTCCTCTTAAAGTAATCAAATACAGCTTGCAGAATAAACAAAAAAATCTATGCCGAGGATGACATCATATGGTTTTATCTATAAACATAAGAAATATCCCCATGAGAGTTGATGCCCCAACACTAGCTTATAGTCTTATCGTACTTCAAACAAGTCATCTTGACCTCGAACTTGCGTTGTTAATGCCAAGGAAACTAGGAGCCTTTCTACCTCATGTCCCATATCATGGAAAATGGTAGGTGATATAAAGGTGTGTGTCACTCTTGAATCATAAAAGGCATAAACCAAGGTATAGAAAAGATAAGGGTACTATGAATGATGTCTGGCTCACCTGGCATTGGAAACACTAAAGCATGAAGCTAACCATGACCTCCTCTGTGGACTCTCTGACCCTGTTGACGAACACCACCATGGCCTCTTTGTACTCTCTGAGGCTGGGGAGCATCATAGGGATTTACTCCTCCAGCCTCATCTACCCTCTACTAATCCAATGTTAGTGCAACATAAAGCTACTTCTTCAGCTAGAACTGCCTCAACAGAGGAACCTGGAGTAGAACACCTGGTGCAAAATGACTGGTTTGAAAGGTCGGGCACTCTCACTGTTGATGTCATCAACCACGACAATAAATACAAGTTCAGGATCCCTTGGCATCGGCTAGTGAGTTGCTTTCCCTGGAGAAACGAGATGCTGGGGGCTGGGACCTACCTCCGGCTGAACAAAAAACTATTCTTCCCTAAAAATCAGGAACCTCGAACCGCAGCTCCGCTTGATAAGGAATACAAACAACTACCATCCCGTGATAATCTTGTTATGGCCAATGTCTTATTGATGACCTCTTCCCTTGTCATCACCTCAAGATATGTCTTCAGCATTAATGGGGTGACCTAGAGCTGGATATCTGGATGCAAAGCCTCCTTGAAATTCCTCTTAATGGCCTCCTCATCTAAAAACAGGTCCGAAGCATATCATAAAAGGTTCATGTAATGGATTCCAAACTCTCGCACAGTGGAGGTCCCCTATCAAAGGGTAAAAATATCCTAGTGACCGGATGCCTTCATTGTTGAAGAAAGAAACTCAACTCTAAAATTGTCTCGAAACTCCACCCATGAGATTGCCAACTCCTCATGAACCCGGAGGAACAAGAACCACCACTGCCTCACTGCTCCACGCAACATCATCACAACCAAAGATACCTAGTGCAATTTCCGATCACGGATTGAATGGAAGCCTATCTCAACATCATCCAACCAATATTCCATGACTGCATCTGAAACATAGCCCTCATACTTTTGTTGACAATGGTGCTGAAACTCTCAAAGTGTCCTTGTCCATGTGTCATCGTCGTCGACCTCTACCCTATAACGATCTGTTGGCACAACCATATGGAAATATTCTATGGGATACTGAAGAGGAAGTCGACATGAAACCATTCCATTAAATACAAAATAAATAATGATCCTAAACATGAAATATGGAAAACTCAACATTAACTAATTAATTGTTTTCTTTTATTCATTTTAGTTTAGCTTATCCCATGGTTTACCCATTCTCACACATGCACAAATAATAATGATGCATGATCCTTCCCTAGGTCTATACCCTACAATAATTATCACATCGTTTAGTATCCATTGTAAACTTAAAGGCACATGCATCAGATCATAGGGTGGTCCCAAATGCCTATTTCTCAACTAGTATCTAGTGTTTACATCACTTTCTAAACATGAATGACATTGTTTCCCTACCAATCCATGCAACCTCACCTTTTCATAACACCAAAATCTATCATATCCCTCAACCATACCTACTATTACACTCTTCCATGAACCCCTAACCACAATGTGTACCCCTCCGGGGCCGACAATGTGAGAGAGAGAAAATGACTGTCGAGTCCCACATCAAGTAAGCCCTGTGTTGGTGACTAGCACCGAGGGTATAATAAACAAAAAAGGGAGGAAACGACCCCCTCCCCACAAGGTGTACCACTCCTAGGCCGGCAATATGAGAAGGGATATATTAACCCCAGGAGTCCCAATTTTAGTAGGCCCCGAGTTGGCGACTAGCACTAAGGGTATTGTAAACACACCAATGAGATTCATTGCTCATCTACGAGAACACATGAAAAAGAGTGAGGTAAGACATACACCAAAAAACTCCAACACATACATAAATATAAAAGAAATCCCAAGTACACATATATAATGACATGCAAAATTACTTCAATAGAAAGGGGAAAACCACTAGTACCCAAAAGATTGTGAAAACAACAGTGACCACAAATCCCGAACAACTCCTGCAACCCCAAGCTAGTAGTAACCAGCCTGATCTCAAACCCGCTCCAAGTGACCTAAATAACTATTTATATATACATAGGGTGAGCATAACAGTATATTCAGTAGTATACTCTCTATATCCTCTCATGAAAAAGTAATGAAAGCATGCTAAATTATATATAATATCAAGTTAAACCAACTCATTTCCTAAACAGGCATAATGAGTTCCCAACCTCACCATGGATACTCACACCAATTATTGCATACAATAGTATATAATATAATAAATAATAATAATGGTACCCTGCCACTACTTCACCATTGGTTTTCCTCTTTTCCCCAACATCGCATGCCCTAAGCATCTCTATCAAAAAAAGGCTAGCCTGCAAACACTTGGGCGAAACAGCACAACATGCACCTCATGCATCAAACCACCACGTCCACATAAGAAATGTAATAAGGTAGTTAATGGGAGCCACCAAAGCTCACATAACGTGTATCGTACGTCGAGAATTATACCCCAAGCCATTAAATCCCACACACCAAGTAAGGATCCTCAAGCCATTACATCCCATACATGTTAAACCTATAGTATTATATAGGAAAATATATCCAGGATATATGTGTGTGAATAAGAAAAAGATATTACAGAACTCTACACACATATATGGGAAAAATTAACCACTCTGCCTACTAGTACAAGTAACTTTCAATAGAAGATATTGGGGCCAAAGGGGGTAGTAAGCCATCCATCCACCCTCCAGAATATTAGGGAAAACACCCCCAGGTTTTAGAATCCCTAGGTTGTTGGGTTTTTAACTGATGTGCTCGAGTAGCATATAAGAAACAAAAAACGTACAGAATATACTAGCTCACAACCACACAATGGTCATGACCTTGTCTTAGACTCAACTATAGCTAATATCTCTAAGACTCCCAACTCCTACATCTAAGATAAGGTATCCTATAAGTACACAAACATTTAAAGAGATTGATTACATTCCTTCATTCCATTTTTATTAGTTTCTCTTTTTGTTCATCAATTATTTAAATGTTAATAAACTATTAATGATATCCACATTATATTTCATTAGCATCACACCCAAAGTCCACTTTTCTTTTAAATTAAAACCTCAACATTGTGCCCCTTCTTGCTCCAACCCCACGGGTTATCATCAATTATTGAATCATTTATTAACAACATTATTACATTCCCACATTCTAATGCATTCTAGAAAATAATTCAAAGATACTAAATATAAGGAGGATGAAAACAGTGAGTAGATGAACTACCCATCAAGTCTTTACCGCCTATTATAAGAGGGTATACCCATCCTCCCTCAGGAAGCTAAGCACTAAAATTACCTAGCATACCCCATGCATACATTGAGAAGCAAGAAATGTAAAGAAGATTAACAACCAAAAATAAACAACATGCATCCAAAAATTCACATCCAACCCATTCCATCAACTCTGGTGTCCTACCTGACACCAACATGCATAAACTGATGCATCTCAACACTCTAGGTATTAACTACCACCACAACCAATAAGCCTCCCTACCCGGACAGATCACAATAGCCTTTTAGTCTCACCTCACTATAAAATCAGTAGGAAAACGAACATCATATCAATTGGGCCACTGGCCCTTAAATAAGAAATAGGGTAACTCAGAACAATACAAGGATTTATTATTTATCAAACAACCAGTTCATTAATCCATCTTGGATTAAAATATTTATTATTGGTAGGTTCCATATTTGGGAAATAGAATAGTAAGCTATCACAACATATTAAACATGCTAATAGAATCAATTTTATTAATATCAACTTTCTTCAACAACAACCAGATTCATTTATATTCCTCATTATTTTTATCCAATCAATTATCAAATAATTCCATCATTACATTCATTTCTAATTTCCATTAAGAATGGAAATCTAACCAAGAAATTATAGATATCACACTATCTAGAAAAATAAGAGGCAACAACATATGATCGATATCAATTTATTTATCTGGTTCAAATATTTAATATGTTAATTCAATTGGGATCTAGTTGGGTAAAACATGCTAACTCTATAGTTGTACATAAAATAAAAGAGAAGCAATGAATCCCCTAATTTAAATGGTTCTTGACGTTATTTAAACGAGAACGATCCACACAACGGGTAACAATCTCCCCCTATGACAACTGTATCCACCCAAGGATACAAAGATAATGCCACACCGATCAACACGCAAGAAAATTCTATTAGGAACAAGGACATAACATTCAATAAAAGTTGAAGGAGAAATAAGAGGAGATGAACCTAAAAGAATGATGAAAGATTATACCTTATATCAAAGATTGATCGATACTATATGGTTGCATCCAAAATCGAGGGGGAACCATTCCAAGGAGGAAATTTTGATCGAACAACTCAATCGGGAAGGAATGAAAGGTTAGAGCATCTCACACCATATAAAAAGTAGGAAGAATAAGGGAAGATGATATCTTATCCATTTAGAAGATTTAATGGACCAATGGTTTATGATACACTGGATTTTCCATTAAAAAGATCACATTAAACCATGTGGTTTGACCATGTAAGAGCATCCCGAGCCTTAGAAAACATAATATAGGAGTTATGGGCATTGAATCAGCCTTAAATCCATTAAATAATCCTTTTAATGCATTTTACATCAAACAAAACACTAAAGGGGTGAAATAGTAGGATGTTGGAAACACTATACACTGTACCATTACTAGAAACACTGCACACCCTACCGTTCCAGAAAAATTATAAACCCTACAATTCTAGAAACACTATACACCATAATGTTATGGAAACACCATTCATGAACTCAATATTTGGTAATGGAAATAGAGCCTACCATAAGAACCTCACCATTTGGAAACACTATTCATGAAATAAAAAATTGGAAAAGAAAATAGAGGCTGCAGTTAGAACCTCACCCTTCTGGAAACACTATTCATGAACTAAAACTTTTGTAAAGAAAATATAGGCTTCCATTGGAACATCACCGTTATGAAAACACTATTCATGAACTTGAAATTTTGCAATGGAAATAGAGGCTACCGTTATAACCTCATTGTTCATGAAACACTGTTCATAAACTAAAAAATTGGAAAAGGAAATAGAGGCTACCATTGGATCCTCACCATACAAGAAGAACTGTTCATGAACTCGAAATTTGTCAAGGTAAATAGATGCTACCATTAGATCCAAACCGTTTTGGACACACTGTTCATGAACGCAAAATTTATGGAAGGAAATAGAGGCTACCTTTGGAACCTCACCATTTTAGAAACTATGTTCATGAACTCAAAATTTGGCAAAGGAGATGGAGGTTACCATTGGAACCTCATAGTTCCGGAAACACAGTTCATGAACCCGAAATTTGGCACAAAAAATAGAGGCTACAGTTGGAACTGTTCACATAAGCCTACCGTTGGAACTATTCACATAAGCCTGCCATTTCACTGTTCACATAAGCCTATCATTGGACCATTCAAATATGGATATCATTGCATAGTTTACATAAGCTTACCATTGGACTATTCATATAAGGCTACCATTTCACTATTCACATAAGCCTACCGTTGTTCTTTTTACCTAAAGCTACCGTTGCACTGTTCACATAAGCTGACTATTGTTCTGTTCACATAAGACTATCAGTTCACTATTCACTTAAGACAAGCTTTTCACTGTTCACATAATCCAATTATTATACTATTCCCAGAGGCTACTGTTGGAACTGTTCACATAGGTCTACCATTGGAACTGTTCACCGAAATAGAAATTTGGAAAAGTGTTTGGGATAAGTCAACTTTGCCACAAGAACACCTCAAACACTAGATTTTCACAGACGAATAGACCAGATAGGTCTAGTAAATTACAATATAAATATTCATGTGAGAAAAACCAGGATACTTTTTTGTTATAATTTGATTTTTTCTAAAAAAAATTGAAGGCCTCAAGATTTTTGTTCATTAATATTAAACATGTAATGTGAATGAATTCATAAATAAAATTAATGAAGAAATTATCTTAATTGGATAATTAATTAATCATATACACATATAAATTTGTATGAAGGATCCCCAAAGGATGATTTTATGGAATATAAACCTTCTTTTGTGAGGAGTTAAAAACATTACCTTTTGAAATGATTATAAAAACTAACATATTTATCTTTTCACAAGAATAAAATCTTGAACATTATCTCCCATGGGGATTATATTAATTTTCCTCTATAATATTTCCATGCCATGGATTCCATGAATCATTATCTACATTAACTATTAGTTAACATTAATTCTCAACATCACCCACTTGAATAAATTCCATGTAGTCAGAAGTAACATTGGCACTACTATTCGATATTTATGGTTCTTGATAACAAACAAATGATTCTAATACACAACTTCATTATGTTCATCAAAAATTTGTAATACTCTTAAAATGATTGGATTCAATCCAATATAAAAAAATCAATTTTTTATTTTCATTCCTAATCACTCACGTACCAAATTCTTTAATAATTAGTGAACTATAATTTCCAATCGTCACAAAGCTCCCATATCATTTTTTTAAATGTGTCTAACACATTAAATTTATAATAATTTGATAGTAACATACACTATCCAATATACATAGACTTCTCCTATGGATAAATTGAGTACAATTTTCACAAATAAAGAATAATACTTTATATTTTAATTCTTCTTGTGGGGATATTGAGTATAAAAACACAAATTTTAATGGGATTTAATACGAATGATACATTAAATTTTATTATGAACATTTATATCACTTGTTTAATAGATTTATTTAAAATCATAAAATATATTAGAGGAAATTAATAAATCATTTTATTTATGTTTTTGTTCTGTCCACTTTTAATGGATTATTTCCCCCCCAAACCATGCCTCTTTATCCTCTTAAGAATGTTTTTTATTCTTGATTGATTCAAAAAATATTTTTCATTTTTCGAAAGCCTCTATAGTACTATAAGAATAAATAAAAATATATATTTTTAATATAATATGGTTTCCATAATATTGTTCTTTCCATTATTTGAAAATTGAATCACCATTTTTGTCGCACTTTTTAAAACTAATATAATTGTTAACCCATGAAATATTATTAATCGTATGATTATTATTGAGGTCATTTTTAGTGAAAATAGTTACAGATATTTTTTAATTCTTTTTTGTGTTTCATGATTTTTTATATTTTTGAGTATCATATTATTTTTCTATAAATTTAGCCATCATTACTTTTTCCTTCTTATTCATTGACAATTAAACACATTTTTCAATATTTTATAATTTCGTTAATGTTGATTTTTATGGACTTTGGTTTCTTAATATTTTTTGAAAAATCACTTATGCCTAAAATAAAATAATGAATGATGGTTATAAACATGTTCAAATTAACGTTTTTGAGCTATTTTTTTAAAATACATTAAAACTGTGTATAATCCTGAGCTTTGAACATAAAAATTATGCTCAATAACGTACATGATATGCCGCATCAAACTTATGAGAACAACAAATAAATATTTAAAAGTTACCATTAAAACCTAGCTATTATAATGATTTAAATGAATATTATTATCTAAATTATGAAAATATCTTTTACAAATATGTATATAATTAATTGCTTGGGGATTAGATAATTATAAATAAAATGAATTTTTTTTTTCTGAAAAATATTATAAATGTAACAAAGTTTGTTTTATAATAATAAATTAATAAACTCCACTTGTTGAATTATATTAAGGAAATATATATATATATATATTTAATTTAAATTTTAACATTCATCTGATGTATTTTATAGATATGGTACAAGATAAATTCCAATTTTATGAATGAAAAGTAGTATTTTTCAAAAAAGGTAGTTTTGTCACCTTTTAATGAAATACATATTTTAAATATAATTTCTGACACATAAATATTCTATTTTTAAAATTAATCTTTTTTTTAATTTGTAATATCAAAATTATCTTAGAGTGTATTTTTGGTATTTTTTAAAAAGTCACCTTTTTAATGAATAGTGAAAAAGGCTGCATTGTAGTTGAAAATATATAAGTTATTTAAATAATAATTAAAATTTAAATTCAATTTTTAAAGTCATAATAGATCAATAATTCATGTATTAATCCTATTAATATTATTGAAATAATTTTAATATTAAAATTCGATATAAAAACTTATTTATATTTTGAACGTCACTTTTATTCACTTTCTCACCACATATACGGGTTAGTGTTAAACTAAATTTGTACACATCGCTGAATTGTATGTCAAAAAAAAAAGAAAATAAAAGGTTGGGATTATTATAATTTTTTTTATAATGTGGTTGACATGGTTTTTTAGGAATAGTAACATTATTAATTTATTTACCATAGTTAAGGTTAAATTATGTAATTAAGGGTAAAAAAATATTATAATATTAAAATTTACCTTAACCATTGTCCTAATTTCAATGAATGAGTGGGTGTCATCCAAAATAAACCTGAGGCTGAAATTTAACATTTTAAGACACTTGGGTAAGAATATGAAAATTACTATATTTTAGTTAAAGATATATTAACAATTTCATACTCATATTATTCATAAGTAAATCATTTTTAATATAGTTTTATATAGAGGATAAATTCAACTCTTGATATTAATTTGAAATATAGAATCTATATCTACCTAATGATAATTTATTTATACTTGTGAGACAATAAATAAATAATTTTAAATTTGATATAATGATAATGCAGTAATTGATTTATTAAAGGGAAAATCAAATAAATGATATTAATAAAATTAAAATAAATTAAAATTGAAATACTTGATTGCATATATGAATTTTATGGATTCATCTAAAATGACCGGGATGAGTTAATGTTTTTTTATGGAATCAATTTGATAGTATTTTTTCAAAGAAGTGAACTAATGAATATTACTAGTATGTACATGACTAATATCTTAACATATAAAATATATAATTCAAATATATAAAATTTATAAAAATAGAATATTCAACACATAAGGTCATATTATAATTCAAATATCATTAATTACTCATTAATTGGTAATTTGGGATGTTAGGTAAATTATATTAACCCTGAGAGTGTGAATTATTTGACAAAATAGTAAGAATTGAAAGGGTTCAAACAAATATATAAGGATTAAAAAAATTGTCAAATTTCAATTGGATAAATTTATTTCAACCTAGCACAATTATATATTAGTGAAAAACTATTTTAGGTAAATTTTTAATATAAATTTAATTTATATTAAATTAATATTTTTGTTAATTCCCAGAGTGCCATCCCCTCTCCTATAAAAAGGTCCCAAATCATCTCTATTACTTACACTTAAAGAACAGTTTTGTTTGTTCAATATTATCCAAAACCATTCCTATAATACCTCCCCATATTTTATAGTCTTTGGTTTAAGAATAACACCCTCCATATAAGTGTTAAGGTGTAAATCAAAGGTGATCGTCCGGAGGAAATGTAAAATTTTTATTTAAGTTTTTCTATGTTAGTTATTCTTACACTTCTTTAAAATATTCTCTAACCATGATGAAATTATAACTATAGTATCCTCAAAATAATTTTTTTTATGTTAATATCATCACCTAAATTCATATTTTAGACCATTGAATTAGAAAATAATTAATCATTCGTGCGTATGTGTGAACTATCACATCCACGAACTGCTATAATTAGTTTTCCATTACCATCTCTCATGACTGGTAGTATTGAAAGAATAATTATCATATATGATATTAATGAAATATTTATAATTATAATATAATTATATAACAATTACATTCGTACTTTCCATGAACATAAAAATGATAACTCCGTTCATGCATATGTGTGAACTATCACCTCCAAAAAGCGATATGAATTTTTTATAATCACAAAAATATCTTAAATAGTATATATAATTTTATATAAATGATTAATATTATATTAATTATATTTTTATAAATCTATGAAATTAAAATAATACTTACCTTCTTTACGAAATGATCACTCAAAAAATGGAAACGTTACTCATGCGTACGTATGACTTACTCTCTCCATGATTGTAAGGTAGATCATTTTTCATACACATAATCAATGGTTTGATTTAATATTATAATTCATGTTTATAAGTGATTTTTTTCATAAATATTATTCTAGTGATGATGGATTAAGGAGCACTATGAAGGTTGACATCCTACCAAAGTCCTTTTGGACTCATGTACCAAATAACATCAAAATAAATGATGTGTTCTTAAATAATTAAGTAGTTGTTATAATATGGTTATAAGTTATGTAAATGGAATAATAAAAATAAAAAAAGATTATAAATAAATTAAATTATTAAATAAATTTTATTATTCATGAAAATAAATAACATAATTGAAGAATCAGACACAAGGAAAGGGATTGTGTCTCTATCTGCTTTCTTTGAGACATATTTTGATTTTATAGTCCACCTTCATTTATAATGTGTATAATCAACCCTTTTTAATTTTAATTTCATTAAATGGTTTCTAAAAGAAATCCTTTTGTATGAAATGTTTACTTTCAATACACTGTGTGAAAGGGAATGTTTTTAATGTATATGGTGAAAATAACTTCTCTAATGTAGTAACCATTATTTGATATTTGTATTACTCTATAAGACATGATGTTTTTTGAAGGAATAAAAACACATTATTCATTTTTTTTTTGGTATTTTGGTATTTAAAATTTTATTAAGAATGTATTTATTATTTAAATATCTTGAATTGATATCTTGTGATTTCAAAGTGAATTTTTTTTATTTTCATTATGGTTATTTTATGTGTTATAATTATGTTATGGTTCTAGGGAATTTCTAATAAGTATGGGTGGTTCTATAATAAACTGAGGTTTTGTGATCCAATGACAGATCTTCAATTAATTAGGTAATGAGATAGAGTTAAACAATAGGTTTTCTTTTAATAGATTGATGGAATATATTTTGGTGGGTATTCCAAATGTAACCATGAATGTTATTCCCTATATATCCATGAACACTACAACAAAAGTGTGACATGGAATTTATTCCATAAGTTACCTTTATGAATTATGATTGTTAAAGTGTTTTATATGAATCTTATGATTTTATGATTTATATATGGGTGAAAAGTGTAAATTTTTGAAAATGTTTTCATGATTTTATAGTATTCATGGACTGACGATTCCTTCTTCTTTTTTATGCCACTTACTAAGAATTTTGTTCTCATCCCATGTTTTGAAATGTTTTTAACAGGGTATAAGGATAGGTACCATAATGTAGTATGTAATGACAAATAGTATGAATATTTTTCAAAAAAAAATCTAATTTTCTTTTAAAAGTTTAAATTTTAGAGTAAATGGAAAGTGTTTTAGTTGAATTACCATTGTATAAATGTGAAATGTTATGTATGAATTATGTTATAATTTTCTAAAAATATAAACTGAAAATATAATCTAATGTAAATTATAGTTTAAAAACACTAAAATATGTAGTCTTTATGGTTATGTCCTTACCATTGGTATCAAAGAATGGTTTTTACCACATTAGATATTAAGATGTTTTCTTAGTAGTTATAGATATCATAATGGGGTTATAATTTTAAGGTTGATCATGTGTTTAATATATAATAAACACCTTTTTATGATTTATGTAATAAAACTCATAGGTGATTAATAGTATTTTTAGAGACATTCATTTTTTAGTTAATTATGGGTCATTAATTTTTGGGATGAAAAATGAAATGTATAAGATAAACATTGAGGTTAAAACATGTTATGGTTATTTTTTAGGACCTTATCTTATTTTGGAAATGTTATAAGTATTATATAGTTTTTGAATAAGGACAAACCACATACTCTGTCACAACCCATTGTATCCGGAAAGGCAATGGGAATCAAACCCATAACTGAAGGGAGACTAGGGTGCATCACCTACCAATGGCCTACATGTAGTCTGTGGTTAGTATGACCTTTTCTTTTTAGTAAAAAAGGTTTATTTAATATGAATAAATTTATTTTGGGAACTTATCTTTTATCAAATTAAGATTCTTGGTATTGGAAAATGATTTGGAGATTAATTGATAAATTTTATTTTGGAAGACAATCCCTATATTGGGAACTTTATATGATTGAGGTAAAAAAATACTATGGGATTATAATTTAAGAGTAAGGGGTGAATTATATTTCAGAATAATATATTATTTAGTTATAGACTTATTGTGATTTAGGTTATTCTTTGAAAATAATTAGAATATCATTGTGATTATGTGATTCAGAATATGTTTTGAGATATTAAGAGTCTTTGACTTTACTTGAGATAATTCATAAAATTTATCATGACAGATTATATGATCAAATGCTTCTGATTTTTTTTTTCAATTTTATTCTAGAATATTTTTGAGGAATTTTATGGATAGTTATTTTTTGTATATCCTTTGACGAAATTAGTGTATTAATATTTAATTTTGGAGATTAATTTACTTTTTAATCATACAAAGGATTATTATTTTTGGTGTATTATCTTATCTTATCGTAAGAATATTTTTGTGGTTAATGTTTTATGATAGGGAAATAAATAGTTGTTATTTTTTGGAATATTTGATTATCTAGAAGTTGATTATAGTTTTTCATGTGTGAAAAAATCAGCATTAATACACATCTTTTAGAGAAAAATATGAGTTTGTGGTGGAAGATGATTAAATGATAAAACTATACATTTCAAGTAATTTTAATTCATAGTATTATTAGTCTAGTATATAAATAAATTAATCAAATCAATGAAAATGATCTTAATAAAAAAATTCCATCAATTTACTTTTCATAGTAATAAATCAATGACCTTTTAACCAATCACATATTTAGGCTTTTGTTATTGTTAAATTTCTCTTGAATATGTTTTCTATCACTCTCCATCAGAAAATGATGGTTATTTTTATCATCCATTTCAATGTTTTCCTATATGAAAACCAAGTAAGTGTAATGTCAGGTGACAATTGTACTTCCCTTTCTTTCTTTTAAAGTAGTAGTTTTATTAATATTTTTTTGATGTGGGATTTCAATAAAGGTATTTTTAAAACTCAACCCTTATTTTCTGATTGGGATTTCAAATTTCAGGTAAACAATTTATTAAAGTGGGGAGAATTTAACATCCTGTGTTTTTATAAGGAAATACTATGCTCAATAGCATACATGGTACACCAAATCGAGCTTAAGAGAACAACTAAAAAATTATTAAATGTTATTGTTAAAACATAGATATTAGAATGAATTTAATGATTTGTATTAACCAAATTATAAAAATATGGTTTAGACAATTATATATAATTAATTATTTGGGGATAATATAATTATAAATAAAAGAAAATGTTTTTCTGAAAAAGTTTTTAAATGTGTACAATTGTGTTTTACAGAAATAAATTAACAAATAACTCTTATTGGTTATATTAATGATATATATATATAAAATTTAATTTAATGTTTAACATTCATCTTATATGATTTCTAGGCATGATACAAGAAAAATCCTATTTTAAAAACAAAAGTTTTATTTTTAAAAAAGAGGTAGGTTTTCCACCTATTAATGGCACACCTATTTTAAATCTTTTTTTGATACATGTTTATATACTATTTTTCAAAATAAACTTCAATTTTTAATTTGTAATATCAAAATTATCTTAGGTTAAATTTGTTGTATTTTTCTGAAATGTCACATTAATTATGAATAGTGAAAAATATTACATTATAGTGAAAATATGATATTCAAAGTCACAATAGATAAATTATACAAGTATTAATCCAATTTATGTCATTTAAATAATTTTATATTGCAATTAAATTTAAAAACGTATTGGTATTCTGAATGTCTTTTTTACCCGCCTTACAACCATATCTATGAGATTAGTGTTAACATTAATTTATACAATTCTAAGAATTAAATTTTGAAAAAAGGAGATAAAAAGTTGTAATCAGTATGAAAATTTAGTCCTCATAGGATCATTTTTACTTTTTTTGTGAATAATAACATTAGTATTTTATTTACCATGGTTAAGGGTAAATCAAGAAATTAAGGGTAAAAATATTATTATAATATTATAAAATTACCCTAAAACATTTTATAATTTTATTTTATGATTATTGTTTAACAAAATAAACATTATTATGAAATTATTACATTTATATTCCACTTGGTTTTGAAAACTACATTTATAATATTTTATTTTGAGATAAGTTAAAAATGTAAAACCCATATTTTTTGTAAGTAAATCATTTTTAATATTTGATTATATAAAAAATAAATTCTACTATAAATATTCATTTGAAATATAAAATATTTGTCTACATTATGATAAATTTTTTATAATTTTTATAAATTAAATAATTAAATTTAATTGTTACATAATGATGATGTAATAATTTATTTATTAGAGTAAGAATCAAATAAATTATATTAATAATATTTAAATAAATATAATTTGAAATAGTTGATTCCATGAATTATTTTTATCGACGAATTAGACATGTTATTGAGTAGTTATCATATATTTTTCAATGGAATAATGTTGTTATTATATTTTAGAAAAAGTCACGTGATTAATATGGTCAAAATTTACATAATTGATATCTTAAAATATAAAATATTTAATTAGATGATATAATTTTCTTAATATCTAATATTCATCAAAAATGTTTGTATAATTATATAAATTTCATTAATGACTCATTAAATGGACGTTTGGCATGTAAATTTAATTATATTAAACTTAATGTGTTAATTATATGATAAAATAGTAAGAGTTTAAATTGTTAATATAAAAAGACAATGATTAAAAAAACATGTCTTATTGTTATTGGATGAATCTATTTAGTCCTAAAATCATATAATATTAGACATAAATAGTTTGTATCATTTTTTAATAGAAGGTGAATTTATATGAATTTATATTTTTAATAATTAGAATATTTCCCCTCGCCTCTCCTAAAAAAAGAAACACATTTGTCTATATTTCATACACTTAAAAAAATTTATTTAGAGAATATCATACCAAAAACCTTAATATAATATCTAACCACACTATATAGTCCATATTGTTTTATATCACCCTTCATATAAGTGTTAAGGTGTTAAAAAATGGTGATCATTAGAAAGAAATATAACATTTTTATTTAACTATTTCTATTTTATTTCATCTTACACTTCCTTAAAATAATATCCAACCTTGATGGGATAATAACTCTAGTATCCTCGATATAAGGAGATGTTTTTATGTTAATATCATCACCTAAGTCCATATCCAATTCCATTAAATGGTAAAATAATTAATCATCTGTGCATATGTTTGAACAATCACCTCCACGAACTTATATAATTCAGCTTCCTTAACAATTATCAAGACTGGTTTTAATGATGGAATTATTGATCATATATTATATTCATGACATATTTATCATTTTAGGAGAATAATATATTAATTATGTTCTTACTTTCTACGAACATAAAAATAATAGCAGCATTCATGTGTGTGTGTGTGGACTATCTCCTATGCGAAGCGATTTGATTCATTTTTAATCACCACAAAACATGGATAAAATATATATGTATATTTAAATTATTAATATTATATAAATTATATTATTATAATCCTATATAGTTAAAATATTACATACCTTTTTTCCTAAATGATCATTGATAAATAGAAACGTTACCCATGCGTGCGTACAACTTACCATTTTGATGATTGTAAAAAAGTTCATTTTTCATAACCGTAATTAATGATTTGTGTTAAATGTATAATTTCTATATAAAATTGATTATTAATTCATAAATATTATTTAGTAGAAAATATAATAAGGATGACTTTTACTATTGGCATCATACCAAACTCATTTTGGACTAATGTACTGAATATCATCATTACATCTGATGTGAACATATATAATTAAGTAATTGTTACAATATAGTGATAATTGACATAAAATGAACAGTAAAA
This sequence comes from Viscum album, assembly GCA_963277665.1. Classification (NCBI taxonomy): domain Eukaryota; kingdom Viridiplantae; phylum Streptophyta; class Magnoliopsida; order Santalales; family Viscaceae; genus Viscum; species Viscum album. The sequence goes on from OY728166.1 coordinate 1,026,318,922, forward strand.
TTGAAAAAGGATCTAAATAAAGTAATTAATTAAAATAATTTTTCTATTCAAGATGATACTGATCATATTTGACATATCAGACTTGAAGTAAGGGACTTCATCTCATTATCTTTTCATTGAGGAATATTTTGATGTTATTCACCACCTTATTTTATAAGGTGTATAATCAACCCATTTTACTTCAAATTTCATTCAATGGTTTTCAAAAGGGATATTTTTATAGGAAGTGTTTATATTTCGTTAAAAAACAATAAAGTAATTTTTTTTAACTTGTATGGTGATAACAGATTCTCTTCCTTCATAACTATTATTTGGTATTTGGCTTCCTCTTTATGAATTAATGTTTTTAAAAGGGAAAGAAATCCCTTATTACCTTTTTTGTTTATTTTCATATTAAAAATTGTTTTTGTGAATGGATTAATTAGTTCAATATATTGAAATGATATCTTGTTATTTCAAAGTGGAAATTTTATTTTATCATTAATGCTAGTTTTATATATTATAATAATGTTATTGTTATTGGGAATTGTTTATAATTACTAGTGGTTCAATGATAAACCAAGTGTTGGTGAGCCTATGATAGCTCTCCAATGCATTGGGCAATGAGATAGATCTATACAACATGTTTTATTTAATGGGGTTTTGGTATTATACTGTTGTGGGTAATACAAATATAACCATTAAGGTTACACTTAATATATCAATGAATGAAACAATGTATGTATGATATTAAATTTATTCCCCATGTTACATTTATGATTTATATTTTTTTATGGAGTTTTAGAGGAAAATTATAATTTTCTAGGGTAAGCTAAATGTCTAATGTTTTATGGGTGAAAAGTAAATCCTTGTAAAAATCATTTCATGAGTTTAAGTTTTTCAAGGATTAATGATTACCTTCTTTCTTTTTATGTCCCTTGATGAGAGTTTTTGTGATCATACGAAGTTTAAAAAGAAAATTCATAGGATATAATGTCGGGTAAGATAAAGGAGGAAGTAAAGTTGAATGTTATGAGTATTTTTCAAGAAAAAGAAATCTAGTTTTCATTTAAAAGTTACTTATTTTAGAATAATTGGATAGTTTATCAGTTTTATCAAATTTTAAAGAATGTGTAATATTCTGTATGGATTGTGGCATAAATATCTAATAATTTAAGCTAAAAACATACTTTAATGTGAATTCATATATAAAAAATCTAGAATATGTAACATTTAAGGTCGTTTACTTATATTCTCCTTCTCTTTTTCGTTCTCCAGTAATACTGTACTAATTTTAGGAGTCTTAATATCATAAGAAAACTTATTTAAATCATCAATATCCTTTTTCAAGTTTAATATTTATTATACAGAGATAGATTCTTTTATATTATAGGATAGGTAACTTTTTTTATACATTGTGACCTCATTATGAAATATAAAGATCATTGAAAGAAATTATATTGACTTAATATTAAGTAAGAAATATATCTATGTATATTGTTATTCACTTCTAGAACTTCTTTCATCACTTTTATAATTAACATTTTCAAAAAACAAAATTCACACAATCATCATTATTAATAGTTACAACATCATCTTTATCTACATTTCCTTCAATTTTTATAAAAAAAATAGTTTCTAATTTTATATTTGTAGAACTTATTACATTTATATTTTGATTAAATGTTTGAATTTTGGGATCTCTTCTAAGAGAATAATATTTTATATTCTTCTTCTAATAACTATTTGTATTGGTTTTTAATTTTTTAAAATTTTTTGTGAAGTAGAAAATATATCCTCACCAGAAACACATTAAATAGATACTTACCTTATATTTTCCATTCACTTCATTCAGTTTTCTGGAGATTAGAAACATAAATTTACAAATACAATCCTTAAAATATTCATTTTAATCTGAACATCTTGCATCTTTTTTATTAAAAAATATCCTCACAGTATATGGTTTGGATGATTTAAATGAAATACATATTTCGTCCTATCATTTCTACATGAAAGCACTATATTTTATCAAATAATTATATATCAAAATACTATTTATGTTAATAAAAATTATTTCACATAGTTATTTTCTTCCAAAGTAAAAAAATTTCTATCTTTTCTAGCCTGATACATAAGAATTTCCTTAAAATAGTAGATTCTTCCATATTAAAAAAATGTCGTATTATCATGAAAAAAATCATTTATTGTCATAAGGAATCCTTCCAATGTCTTATAATCATGTACATAAATATATTGATACTTAATTCATACATTTTACATCATTTAAAACTCCAAATTGGTACTTTCATCATATAAATTCACAAGATTATCCTTATTTTTTATGAACCTCAACAAATTAGAATTTATAAGAGCAAAATAACTTGAGTACAACCTATATTCTTCATATTACAGTGTTCTATCACTGTAATAGAGGCACCTTCATCGCATAGGGGAAATCCATTAGTCGAGCTTCTAATACATCTAACATTATTCCTAAAGAAATATATATATCCATTTAATTTTACTTCAATGTAAATTATCCTATATAGATAAAAAATAATTGAAACATTATCCTTCCTTATAGATACTTAAGACATAATGATTTAAATATCAAATCTCAAATGAAAAGAACTGGGAATTGATTCCATATGTAAATTGACATGAAAGATATTCATATGGTCTCTAAGAGGGAAAAAATCGATGATATTATATATTTTTAACTTTCTTTTCAAATAAACATCAATACATGATTATATGAGTGATATTTTTCTTTCCATGAAAATCTATCGGAGACCAAAAATGATAAATGTTTTTTAAAACGTTCACTTATCAACATGATAAGGTCAACCATAACTGTGCTATAGATTAATCTAAGATCAAACTACCAAATAGAATAATCCAATTGTTGTAGACACCCTAAGCTTGAAAAATATGAAAATTACATTACATGTTTGGAATACTTAATACATGACACAAAAAGATACCCAAGAACCATATTAGTTTAGTTTCTATTGAATTTGGGATACATAAACAAATAGTTTATAAAACATCTACATCATCTCCTGCACTATCCTTTGTAACTAGAACCCCATTATGGTACATCATTCTTATTAACCTTTTTCATATCCTCAGGAAATGAAATGTAAATATTACTGAATAAAAATTCGCAATAAGGGTAAACATAGAAAATATAAAACAAAAAATAATAATAATAATGTTTAAACATGATCATACCTTTTGAAACTCATACCATGTATAAAAATATTCAAATCATGAGTCATAAAATAAATATTGGTAGTTCATAAGGAATAAATCACAAAGGAACCAAAGCCACTAGAAATTGAATTGGCATAAAACATGGAATTTTGGAAAACACATATGAATATAAAATCATTTCCATATTATAAAAGTCTCATTTACAAGACAATCATAGTGCATAATGTCTATTATTGATCTAGTTTTACAAGTCGTTCTGACCTTGTATTATTGAACTAGGTTTAATTGTTGTTCCAACATTGTATTCTTGAACCATAACTACTTTCAGTAACATTCAAGTGTATCAAATGGGATATAAATCATTAACCGTTAATTTGGAGGGAGATATGGGTCCCACCAATATCATAATTAACTCATTCTTACATGTTCCCCAAAAACCTAAATTATTCATCATAGCATAACCAAAGGAATATATTGTGTTTCTTAATCATTAATACATCATATATTTATCTATTTAAATCAAATGGATTTCACAAGTATAATTCCATAATAAAAATATTAAAACCACGAGAATTATAGGGATGATACACTTGAAACATATCCCAATTAAATATTTTCATCTTGGATGGAAAACAATTTTGATAGAACAGTTGAAATAAATTATTGAGAAAAATATCATTTCTTATTCAACAAATTTTTTATTTTCTCAAAATTCCACAAATTTTTAAATGAAAATTACATCTTTTGATATAAAAAATAATTATTATAAATTAGGATTCATGGAAATAAGGCATTATGAAAGTGTAAAAATCCATTCATGTCGTATATGTTAAAAAAATTATTCTCATACTTTTTTCTAAAAAAGTCAAAAATTATATCCTATGAAAAAAAGAAAGATTCCTTCCAAACCATGTATTAAAATTAAAAATCTAGGTAAAAATGACTTTAAGAATCCATATTATAATAGTAAGAATTTTATGAAAACGTTTTTATAAATCATGGACATTAATGAAAAATATACCCCAATATATAATTATGTATACTTAATCTTGGATAATAATGAGATTATGAAATTATCACTTACTAATTTATTATTAGTAAAATTTTATGCCTCATAAAATAAAATAAAAATTATATGAACATGTAAATATCATAACCTTCATAATAATCATCATCAAAACATTCATGGGAAACATAAACACCGCAAAAAAGTAATAGGTAGTGTATAAGGAATATGTTCAATATAAGTAAAAGTCAGACAAAATAATATATTTTCTTAGGTATAATATCCCTTTTATATATCTAAAACTCTTATATAATGAACTAAATGATTTCATTGACTAATAACATAATCATAGAAATATTATATGATGATGTTATCATCAATTTGTTAGTAACATTATTATTCATCCACTGGGAATTAACTTCTTTATTTTTTAATGCATGTTTTGTCTGATAAGTTATTATTCATAGGTTATAGTTATATCATTCATAGAATTATATTATTATGATATTTATTTGTTATATAAATTTATATAATCATTCTTTAATTATGGTCATGTATAATTAATCACATTGCATAGTGGATACTATAGGTTGTTTGTACGCATTAGCGACGATATCATTCCCCTAATTATGAAATTGTATGCAAGTACATGGTAGATATTTTGTTTAAGAATCCATATCATATCTTAATGATAATATATAGATATTATTTCCACCATTATATACATCTATGTAATATGGTGGTAAAAAAATTAATTACACCACACTGCGGAGATAGTAAGATGTGCATACACACACGCGGTGATTTCTTTTTTCATAGGATGGATGGAAGGTGGAATATGTGTTTAATAATGATATTTATATAAAAATATATAATTGATACTACAGATATTACTTTATCATGAAACAAATCATGAAAAGTAAATACAATATGAACTAATTTGAATGAATTATAAGAGGATATTTCCTCTTCTTCGACATGCTCTCTCTAAATCCCAACTTAAAGGCACTGGATTTTGGATTTTGAGAAGGAAAAAACCTCCAGATAGTAAATAGTGAAGATATTAATAGAAATATTCAGGGGATGGACGTGATTCAAGGCTAAAAATTAAGTGAAGTGGTGATGGAGGAGGTGCCTTTTATAATTGAGGTGAGGGGCGCTTTTGGAATATCAAAATGTATCAATAAATAATAAAATAAAACCACATCCATAAAACTCTAAAATATGATATTATCAAATATTATATGATATAATGTTGTAATATAATCAACAAATAATTTTTAGAAAAGTTATTCTATCCATTTTGAGATTATCATTTTAATTTATCACTTAGTTACTCTATTTATTTTTAACTAGGCTAACCAATAGTTCAGTATTAAAAGGGTGAAATATTTACTTATTTGATTTCAATGAAATAATAAATATACAAATCAAAATATTTTCGACTATATAATATTTATTATATATATTTTAAAAGGTTTTATTATTTTTTAAAAATTTAATAATTATTTATTTTGAAAAAACAACAATTGTGTCAATTTTGACAATAATAAATTCCTCGATTTTTAAAAATATCAATATTAGATGATATCTTTGAAAAACATTTTTAACACATACATATGGTGTAAAGATAATCCATAAAATTAATTTGGACGTATTAATTAGCTCATATTTTATTTATATTTAAATTTTTGTCATCATTTATTATATATTTCCTTTAATAAAATAATTACAAAATCAATTTTGTGTAATTATTTAAAAAGAACTTTTGTTGAATACAAATTAAACATAAAACACTATTATGAATATAAACTAGTACTCTGCCCGTGAAAATGCATGGGACAATTCAATTTCCATTCAAATCATCTGGTTTTGTGTCATTAAAATGTTTTTGTTGTCGTTGTACTTAATATAATGTTTAGAATAAAATGAGGGTAATGAAGTAATTTGGATACCAATGATTGAAGGAAATGAAGGAAAGTGTAATTGTGATAGAGATAAGACATGATGGAATGGAAGAGGTATAGATAAGAAATATAGATGAAACTAAAGGTGGAGGTGAGGGTAGAGGTGGAGGTATGAGGCAAGAGTGCGATAATTGATGGAATGATACCTAGAGACAGTTTAAATATGTAATCCAGAATTTTTTATATGGAATCCATTATTATAAATGTCCAGTTAAATAAGTGATTTCTGATAAACGGATTGTATAGACACTGAATCATTTAAACACTGAACCATTCAGATCAAATAAGAAAAAGAAAAAAATGCATACATGGGAATGGAAATTACTAAAATAAAAAACGGATTGTGTGGAAATGGAAACCAAAAACCGGAAACAAAATGAAGACAGAGTAATTTAAACACTAAAACACTGATATATGAACACAATTATTTATAAATAATAAGAATAAAAAAACGGATTTTCCGGACAGAAACATAAACAGCATTCAGAACACATGGGAACCAAAAAAGAAACATAATACATAGAAACCAAATTAAAAAAAACATAAACCGAATACATGGAAACCAAGGAATGAAGTATGTAATAGGGTACCATAATATGTTTGTGGATGTTGTTGGAGATCCCAATAGCTGAAAACTTCACACCACGCTTTCTGATTTCCTATATTATGATAATGGTTGAAAGAAAATAAGCATAGAGAACAATATTAGATAAAACATGAAAATAATATTACCTGATTGGTTAATGATCTATAAACGCAATACCTCAAAAATAATAGAATATCCACTATGTGTACCATCACCATAAATAATGTAGACCTGGAATGGGACACAACTGTTAGCCATCTAACATGCTGAAACTGTAAAATAATTCAATCGAAATTTGATGAAAAATTTGTAAATTATACTCAAATGGAAAACATATTTTAATATTTATACATATATTTTTGAAATATTTGTACATGAAACATATGTGTACATTAATTTATGTACAGAAACATGCATTTATGAGCACTTTATTGCATCTGCATTAAAATTTCAGGGACTTATGAAACCATGTTAACTTATCATAAATCATCAAAAAAACCCATCATGTTCAACCTAATTAAAAAAATATATCATTTCCTTGATAGAACACATTACCTATATTTCAGTATCATGCTGAACAAATGCATTCTCAAGTGATGAACCTGCTGCTTCAAAGAGAACAAAAAAATGGGTTTGAAGAATGTAAAATGTATAACATGTTTAACAAGGGAAGGATATTTCTTTGGTCCTGACGAAACCTGCTCAAGTTACAAACTATGATGTAGAATTATGAATTATGATTATGTTTTTATGAATCTTTTTAAAAAGTGGGTATGTTGTCTTGTTTGAATGCAATAACCACTCTTATACAAGGTTTACCAAAAATCATCTAAATTTATGTGATGTTTTCTTGTCACGTTCTAAAATTTTGTCTGTTATGTTATATTCATCCCTGTAATAGTTAATTGAACTTGAATGTAAGTTAATGACAGATATTATTATAAAAAACCGGAGACATGTCGAACGTTAGATGCATATATGTGACATGTTTATGATTTTCAGTCCCAATCCAGAATGTTGGATTCACATTATAATCTTCTTTTTTAGCGTGAAACTAACATGATATATCATATAATAGGATAACATTTTTTCTGGACTGAGACATTTATAGTCAAAAACTGGGAAATCTAGGAATAAACATCATGGTTAAAAAAATGGTTCTTCTGATTTATAGGATGAAATCATAAGATTTCATAAAATGGGAAATATGTATCACTGAAGGGGAACATGACTAATCTAAATATGTGAAATCTAGTAAACTGGAAAAAAAACTTGACATAATGAAATGGGTGTTATGTTTTATAGTAATCATTCATGTAGAAATAATTAATGTGATAATAATGCAATGATATAGCTAATTTATGGAGTAGAAGTCATAATTATTGCACTATTGAACCTATTTTGTACATTATATATTCAAAAAGGTTTAGTAGTAATGAAATAAAACAATATACTATTCTCTTACATGGCATAAAATAGGCCTCAAAATATGAAGTATTTTCCTGTCATTACCAAAAACATATCCATCATAATTGTCACAACTTCTGAGTAATTGAAACAATATTATGCTCAATGTATGATAGTATATTGCATGAGTTGAACTATCATAATTTTCATTGAAATATATAAAATAGATGACGAACACACCTGAATAATTTTTTCAAGTGTTTTCAGTTTCATCAGTTCGAATCTGGACTGCATCATCAACACCATATTGACCCATAAAAAGTACTAAAACATCACCCATGATTTCCTAAATAAGAATGTGGGAAGTAAAAGTTAACATATTTTTTTAATGCAAAAATAAATGACCAGCTACACAATAAGAAATAATGAGTCGTTGCTGAAATGAATTACATGTTTTAAAGGCCTAAAAAACCATTCTATGTTCAAATTAAATACATCCAAAGCTAAATGACAGTATATGTAGTATAAAAGAAGATCAAATATCATATATAATATTTTTTTTTAAATTTATCAACTAAAACAAAATAAAATGACCCAATGAATGAAAATGTACCCTTGCTCTAGTCTTCCATGACGTTATACTTCACCAAAATCGTGTGTTAGTTCACCATGTCACCTTGTAACCAGAATAGAAAACCTTACAAAAACATTTATTATACTTAACATAATGAAAACATTAATTTTTAGTACAGACTATTACAATAGTCCATGAGTCAGAATAAAAACTACGTCAACCACTAAATCACAGTACATGATCAACTGTTCTGGTACATATTTCTGTAAAGATAGATAGAAAAACTACAGTAATATTCATAGTTATGTAATATGAATAAGCAACATCAAAGAGCCTCACAGTACTGCCAGGATCCCTCGATGCAGAGTAGCAGCACTTCACCAAGTTGGTAGACATTTTTAATGATCCCTGGAACAGGTAATTAGACAGTAATTTTTGTTAAAGACGCATTTTACTATGAGAAAACATCAGCTGACATCCTAATAGGTCACATTATGTTGATTTCAAACCCCAAATCTGCATGGAAATGTCGCATTATAACATGTTATTAGCTAGTAAAACACATCTTCATGTATCTATAATGTTATTTAATAAAGAAACAATGGAAACCCATGACTGTAAAAATAATTGAGCAAGTTTATTAATTCACACCTCCTTCCCATATGCAACCTTAACACAATGAGGCGACATAAGTGTTAACATGTATATTTTGTCACATTACCTTGGAAATGCATGCCAAATAGTCAGTCTAGTTTGTCATTTTTTTGTTTCTGGTCTCTATAATATGAAAATGTTTGTTAGTGGCATTACATGGGGTGGAGTCTATATACAAACATTCTTTCCCTTTGACCGCATCTTCAGCATCAAACTCTGTCAGTAACTTTTTCTACATGAAGATTTCATCGTAACGAATGAGTAACAGTCAGAACTTATAAGATTTACCAACAAAGCACCAATATAATATGTAATAGCTGGCATATTAGAAAAACAGTTGTAGTTCCTTTCTAATGAAATGTAAAAATAAAACAAAAATCAAGGAAAACCAGTATTGTGTAAAATATGTAAACATTGACAGTAACCGAAAACGAGGATAGAGAATCTATACCTTAGTTGAACATACATTTCTAGTTGCCATATTGAATCCAACATCAGTATTGCAGCTTAATATTGAAGACGCAACACAGTGACTTTCCTAAAACAGAAGGGTGAAATCAATTTTATAGGTATGTGGTGACTGGTTTAATAGTAAACTGAAATAAAATTAAGGAAGAATACTATAATACGTCGAAGTCTAGAACCTTCAGTATAGAAGATATTTAATTTACAAGCATTACATCTTGCTTTAAGGCGTAGTTGAATTAAACCTGGTCGAACATTTCAATTTTACATATGCAGTTACTAAATGTCATATGTTTGAATGTATTAACTTCTGGATATATATATATTGATAAAATTTTAGTTATAGTTTAGAATTTAAAAATTAAATTGTTGTTAATGCAATACTGTAGAACTTTTTGAATATCAGAAGCATTACTCCCACTGACAAACTCTACATTATAGTTTTTAGCTAGTATGATATTATAATGTGTAGCTACATATCTTACAGCTATGTTTCTTTGCTCTGACCATCTGCAAGATAATTATTTTAGAGGAGTCGTTCTTGTTTTCCAAGTAGTCATACATTATGTTGGAAAAATTCTCCCACAAGCTACAGTTCAATCGCAAGACTCTACATGAAATCATGGTAGTATTGTTGGTAATTGCAATATCACATGTCAATGATTCTGAGTAGTAAAAGATGAATACCTATCATCCTCTAAAACAATTTGAATCTTCTAGTTGGAAGTACCGATGGACTGTAAAGGATATGAATGTCAAAGATGTCCAATAATTTCTATGATAGGAATAACTGATGTCAAAGTAATATTGTTAATGATAGTAGTATCTATTAATAGTGTGTGAATAACATAGTAATTTAGGAAATTAGAAAAGTATATTCTGTCAGAGCTGTAGTACGGAAACTGACCTATTAATTGTTGTTTGAGAACGACTTTGTTAACAATGTCAGCATAAGTGGTGAAGTCAAAGCTGAACCGTGGAAGTTGGAGATCGGTTGGTCGAACATATGTTGTTGCTGTGAAAAATAGTTAGTAAGCATGTCTTGCACCAAAAAAGTTTCCTTGATTTAGAGCAATTTGAAAATTCTGTATGATGTAGCATAGGCCTTCGCTAAGTATGGGTTTGTACATAGTAATTAGATATCGGTTTGTAATTGTACACTGAATTTTGGTCTCCTGTATCATTAATTAACAAAGTGAACATCTTAAAACCATATGACAGAAATAAAATACTTAAAATAATGTTTTCGAAATAGAATTACATATAATTAATTTTATAAAATATTTACAGAAATTGTAAGTTCACTTTAAGGATAAAATCACTTCAGCACCACAGATAATCAGATCGATAGAAGCAACATCTGAGTTCGGTGACGGGTTTCACCACAAATTCAACACATGGACTTGTATCTTTAATGTTTCATCGGCGTCAATAGTAATCTATTTCAAAAGACTCGTTCTTCGCAACATGGTTTGGTTTCTGTATGAATTCAATTAGTGTAACTATATAAAATAGTAAGCAACAGCACAGGTCACATGTTTATATATATCTGAGTTGATAAATGCAGTGAAATGTAAACATATTGAATGAAAAGATACCTAAGTGAGGTTATAAAAAATTTCTTCTTAGACAATGTTTTCTGTACAATCCGAGGTTGGATTATCTTTATTATCAAGAACAATTTTCATTCCTTTTGGTGATGTAACTCTTGATACAACAACATAATGTTTTCCATGACAGAACACAGGATTGCGAAGATATAAACAAACATATGACAAAGATTGACCTTGACTCTTATTAATAGTCATAGCATAAGAAATAGTCAAAGGATATTGTCTTCTTTATAGTTTGAAAGGCCATCTGTCATCATTGTGTGTCATATTTATTCTTGGGATGAACGCCAGAAACCCGGAATGACAACCTGTTAAGATTTCACCTCCAATGACATGGTCACCCAAGTAGGTAACAATAATATGAGTACCATTGCATAATCCCACTGATTGATCTACATTGCGCAAAAACATAATAGGCACTCCGATCATCGATGTTATTTTGTGTGCAGGAAGTCCAAAGACATTGATAGCATTCAACACATCAGTTGTATATATGTTCTCAGGTTGATCTGTATCAAAACTGGAATTGCAAACAGAATCAGAGCTGAAGTAATATTTTCCTTCTAATGTAGTTAGAGTTAACATGTAGTCATTAACTTCCTGAACAATGTCACGGGTTGGTGCTAATATAGCACGACCTTTCAGATATTATACATCTCCATTGTTATTGTTGAAATTCGGGTATGCAAATTCAACAGATGCTTCCAATTCGGATTTATTTGTTACCATAAGGTATGTTGATGGGATATGAATACACCCATCCCCATCGCTGAGGTCACCAACACGTCCCTCCCCAATATCCAAAATCCATTGTGAAAATCGGTGTACCTCATCAGAACAGACATCTGAATATGTAGAATGAAACCTCATGTTTTTGGTTAATGTTAAAACCTGACTGTGTTTCCATAGATATGATGACTTTATACATGGAGATACAATGTCACTTCTGTCACCTCCAGGGATTACTGGAAGTATTTGTCTGAAATCTCCCCCTAGGACAACCGGTAAACCACCAAATGTCAAGTTATAGGAATTTACATTCTTTACTGAAATTATATCTCGTAATGTACGGCCAAGAGATTCAAAACAGTTTTTATGAAGCATTGGAGCCTCATCCTAGATAATCAATTCTGTTGATTGAAGAAGTTCTGCAATATCACTCCCTTGCTGAATGTTGCATACAGAGTGATCATGTGTAGGAATCGGAATGTGAAATTTTGAATGGGTTGTCCTCCCACCTGGTAGGAGTAATGATGCTATTCCACTGGAAGAAATTTCAAGAAATTTTTTTCCTTGTGACCTTAGTAAACATGTCAAGACTCTCCAGATGAAATTTTTACCCGTCCCTCCAAATCCATACAAAAAAAATCCCCCAACAGTAGAACTTAATGTAGATATAATTCTCTCAATAACATGTTTCTATTCAACAGTGAGCATATTGTGCAATGAAGAGTACTCATTATTTAGTTCTTCCCTATGTTAATTGAGCTCTTCAGCAATAAGACGATTACTTTGCGCATTTAATGAGTAATCTGGAATGGGCATTGGTGGATAACATTGTAGAGATTTACCATTGCTGCGTAGAATGTTGTCTATTTCAATCAAACATGACATTTTGTATTTGATGATACACTATTGTCAAGTCTACAAGAGAGGGTATTAGTATTATAAAGCAATATAATATAATAGAAATGTGTTGACAGAGATAACAAGTTGTTTGTACCTCTTATTTGAAGCAGTTGTTGCTGGGAATATAAAATATCATCAGTTAGAATCCTCCAGGTTTCAAGCCAATCAATGTGAGGTCGGGAAATGGTATTTGAGAACAACATTCCAGCAAACAGTCTTCGCAAAGAGTGTCTCATTCCCCACATGGAGACATATTTTAGGGCTTGAATGAACTCATTGTCATCAGCCAACAATCCCTTTGCTGAACATGTTTGTTTGAATATACTATGAGTAATGTTGTTAACTGTTCTAATATAATCGTATGATGTTGCTCCTCTGACCTTTGTTAGTAGAATCTGCAAGTAGTAAAGTTCCCCAGAAGACGGTGGCACATAGTACATTCTTCCAATACTAAATCCCTATTTTCATAGGTACCATTTTTTATCATGGTTGAGGTAGACAAATCGTGTCAGGAATTCTACATATGTTATATTTCTTCCTTCTTCGTACAACATATTTGCTTCAAACCAAGCTATGAACATGGTTTTAGAAATGTCACTATTACCTAAGATGTCCTCAATATTGTCACAATCTGCATACGTCACGTTTTTTTGTTCAGGTAAATGAAACTGCAGTCTATAAACCGGAGGATATCTAAAATGGATGTCATAAGCAAAGATCCTCCAAGAAGCTTCAGAAGCTAAGATGTACTGGAAGTGGAGTACATTTTAATTTCATTGACACTTTTATCAGAGATATGGTTATTGTTGTCGTAGAGTGTCGCGGTGACACTATAATGATCTTTTCTTATATATTTAAAAAGTAATTTGATAGAGGATAACTGATTGAAAATTTCAATATTTAGATGAGCTTTATATCTCAGAAGCAGAATAGGATTGTATGGCACAACAAACCGATTGTCTAGTGGTATTTTGTTTTTGACAACTGTTGATCTAGTATCCCTTCTTTGATATACAACATAACCATCTACATCCCTTGTGGTATGTTCAACAAAATTTTTTGGATAATATTTTGAGCATTTGTCATTCTGCATACAAGGTGACCGAAAGTTTGCTTCACCACAAGGCACATGGATCATAAACTTTGCAACCACTTCATGATGTTTTGGGGATGTATCTTTATTTTGAATTTCTGCGGTAACTATTCTGTTAATGTCATTTGGAGATGCTACTTTGTTTTCCCGACTATGAAATAGTAGAATGTGCACATGCAGGAGTCCCCTCTTATGAAACTCCACAGTACGGACAACTACATCAGAAAACGAAGGACATATGAGATTACATGTGGAAGAAATTAGTAAACTGATGGTACATGTTGTCATTAAAATAGTACATTTTATGTGCCAAGAAGATGCGTACCTGCGTGAGACTTTCCGAAAAAACATCCTTCTCGTAAATATTTCATTAGTTTTCCCACCTTAATATTGAATATTCGCGAAAGAATGCGAGGACAGTATGATGGTCGTAGATTGTGCAATTTTACAAATCTCGAAACTTCAGCCCACATGGTATTGCATGTAAATGTTAGAAAAAGATCTGGATAGCCCGCCCAATTTCAGATTGACATAGAATCTTGGTAATTATGAATCATATATCTCGGGCCGCCTGTAAATGAGGAAGGTAAGATGATTCGCTTCCCACACATAGATCCATCTCGGTCACCTCTAAGAAAAGCATCTTGCAAACCATTGTATAGTTCAGCTCTCAAACGTTTCTGATTAAAGCGAATAAAACTAAGTCTTTGAGATGCAATCATTGTATATGCATCGACAATAAATTGTTGAAGCAGCCTCCTAGAATGAAGTAGACAAGATGAATCATTGTAACAGAATTGAAGGTGAAAAGACAAATATTCTCTCATTGTAACTTTACTCCATTTTGCACTTTGATTGAATGGCGTCACACGATGGGATATATTATCGACATATCCATCCTCTCCTCCTATAAAAATCAATGGATATTGTAGAGGCAGGTATAGAGGGTGAAGCTCATCTATGCACTGAAATTTGCCACTTTTTATTTGAATGATGACATCTCTCTGATGATTTAGATCTTCAATGTCGCCAACAATAAGCATTGAAATCTCAGATGTAGTTGGTAAGTTGTATCATTGTGTATTGGCTCCTCGTTTTCTAAGTAGTTGTAGCTTTAAATTTGTAGTTCCAGTACTATCAGTAACATCCGTAGCCATTCTGAAGTGCAGTGCTAAAGCATTTATTTCATGGAGCATTTCTTGTATTTTCTGAACAACACTTAACTGTATAACAGAGCTTTGATTTCTGTCATCGATGTTGCATATGGTAGTTTTATGTTTTAATCAGAGGACGTAAAAAATGAGAATTTACCAATTAATAAAGTAGTCACCTGATGGCACGTAATCTGTTGTGAGATTTATTTGTAGTGTCATTCACATATAGCTGAGCAATCTTCGGTGGTTGTCCATCAGGGGGACATGAACTTCCAATATGATGGTAGTTTTCTCTATTTAATCTAAATACATGTGGAGACCGTCCACAGTTCAAAGATTTGTCTACATTACCACCCAATGATGTGAATGCAAAAATTGAGTTGTAAATATGCATGTGATCTTGGAATGTTTTGGAATGAGTATAGGATGTATTGAAATGTAAATTCCTAAGGTATTCTGGACAAGCAGGCAGTTGCGGAAAAACAATTTTTCCTAGGGAGAAACATAAAGTAAATCGTTGGATATGATGGTGGCTATATTTTTTACTCTTCTCTTCATACCAGAAAGCTGAACCACAGTACTGACAAATGTTAGAAGGGTCTCCACAATCTGAATATTCTGTAGGATCGGAGTGTAAGTATATTTAATATTGATGGGAATAAAAATATCATACTAATTCAAATGTCTAGACATAAAAGTTACACAATTGAGTATAACTTAAATGTAAATAACCTGTTCCTTCAGGAGTTGTGTCCAAGCTCATTGAAGTAGTACTTTTTGTTGTAGTCTGATTCAATGTTTGCAGTTCCTCAGGTGGATGTGAAGTACTTGCATGCCTTTGTGATGAATTTGAAAAAAATAATGGAAAAAATACTTTGGAAGAGTTTATTATTGAAAATAAAATGTAATCTATGACAGACCGCAGTAGTTTATATCAAGAGGTATGTCGTAGTATGTTGAAGTAGTATTTTTTGCGGTCGTCCGAGTCATGGCTTCTTGTTCATCAGTGAGTTCAGTAGTACCTGCATGCTAGCGTTGTTATAACAACACCATTCATGATATTGGTAATGCAACTTATAAATTTTCATTATATAAAGACATATAGATCACATTCCTGAAATGGTAGTTGGATTGTAGTACTCACTCGTGGATGGAAATGGCACACAGTTTCCGATATCAGTATACGATGCGCTGTTCATTATTGAAGGTAGATGTGCTGTAATTAATTTTGCACTGTCACAGAGGATTTCATCCACTGAACAGAAATGTCCTTACCATGATGAGGAGGCATCAGATGATTTTGTAACAGTAACTGCAGACATTGGTGGTTTCTTTTTTTGTTTGATCCACTGTATATTGTTGACATATTCGAACATTCTTGGGAGACCGTTTAACAGGGAGATGAGCAATCTTATCAAGATAATATTGTGTTTTTTTGCAGTACAAAGTAAATATATATAAAGTGCAGATAGTACAACGAATTTACCGTTGATGAATATAGGTGATAATGGAATGCGTCTTCATAATTCTGTGTAATTAAATGGAGTGACAACATCAGCTGTAAATCATAGTACCCCGGTTAGTTTTTCCTTAACGGTCACAATATATTTTGAATATAACTGGAGTGAAATTTACTGGGTTTTGCTGAAAAGGGCAAGCAGAGTCCATGTTGCCTGCCAACTGTTGGTGTCACAGGTTCAGTTAGATTATTGTTTTTAGTATACAACCAACCTATGAAATTGTAGTCATAATAAAATTGTAAGTTGATTGATGAGAAATAACGACATAGTATTATGTATACTGGGAAATCAGAAGACAACCTGATTATCGTTGCTGTCATAGCAATCGTCTTTGAAGTCGTGCATCTTTGTATTTCGATGGGGATTGCATCCTTACTATCCTGTATATTTTTATATGATTGTAAATGAAATTAACAGAACCAAAAAATAGGAAACCCATTAATGTGTTTAGATGCTTAACAATATATATGCCACAGACAAATGTGCTTTAGAATGTTCATATATTCACAGTCACCGGACTGTATGTCAGAATGCAAAAGTTGACAGTTTCACTCTAAAAGTAGTCTAATAGAAGCTGTGATATATTTAAGCCAATGATGGTAAATATGAGATAATATAAATCATGGGTAACTGGATATAGGTATTCTAACAATGAGGAGGACATATAGTGTGGATACGTGCTTTAGCAGGTAGTAGGTATACTGATATTGAATGCATGGTCAGTAGAAATTGTCATCATATTGTAACTCTAGATAATCTCATTCTGTATTGGATTTTCATCAAATTTATGCAATTTTTTTACTTGAATAAACATGAGTCGCATAGAAGACTGTAGTACAGGAACACATATGAAAAACAGTTTGAATGAAGATGGATGGAGAATATTTAGTAGTGAAGATGGATGGAAGACTGCAACTAAATATTTTGGAAACCTGAATAATCATTGTATTGTGATTTCAATGAAGCACAGTTATACCGACATCAAAGAAACATATATAGACTATATAGAAAATATGAAAAAAAATCTGAAAATTGAATGTAACAAAATGCAGTAAAAGGTACTCAGATATGGATGGAAGTTTCATAGTGTTGTGCGAAGTGAGACTACACATAAGTGATAAAAATTACTGTAAGCTGACTCCTTGGACATCATATGGTAGAATGGAGGAGTTTTTACCTCTATTCGACATTGCGAGCTCGCCTAGATAGAAACCAAACCTCTACAATGCAAGACCAGCTGCAGAGGTTAACGGGTGATGACTGTTGCCTTCACCGCCGTCAAAAATAACTGGTAGGAAGAAACCCTTATCTGGAGGGAAGAGTAGAAATCACGTCGGGTACCGAATGACCTCGCGGGAGGTGCGACTTAGATGAGAAAGACTGTATCTCTGATTTTCGTCGAATATAGATGGAATGTCGAGACCGTAAATCAAATGGAAGAGTGAATATCTGACGGGGAGGAGACTGATTCGAATCGTGGGAGGGTCGACTTCTTAGAGGAATGATGTCAAGACGGCTGGGAGGAATATTGTCCAAAGGTTGAAACCCTAGAAGTTAGGGTAGATTCCAGAATGTGTGGGGGGTTGGGGGAGAGGGGGCGCGAATGAGTATCGGGCAGGAGGAAGAAGAAATGTGAGGGATTTAGGATGGGTGGAGGCGTGGAAGACTGGTGGGGTGACACGTGGGGGTAAAAAACCCTCCTTTAGTGGGTATATAGAAATTATATATTTAGGAAGAATAATTGTACTCAAATCTTTCTTCAAGAAAAATCCAACATTGAAAATGTAATTCTTATAAAATTATTAATGTAACAACTTTAACATCACATTACATAAAATAATATATGTGTTGAAATATATTCTATAAGGTTCCAAAGGGACACTAAATCGATGCCTAGATGTTTATGGTTGATTTATACTCAACCAATAATATTTGGCCATATTTTTGGATCTTTTGATTGTTATTATCATTTTTTTTAAAAATATTGATTTCTCATGAATTAATTAATTTTTACATCATCAAATTATAAGTCATTAAGGAAAATATTTATTTCCTAATAATGAAAGATAAATTAGCATGATAAATAAAAACATTTTATACTTTAATTGATTTTTTATGATTGAATTTATCTTCTGTATCAAATTATATAAAAATTATTTATTTATTAAAATTTTAGTGAGGCATATTTATCTTTTCTTTATATATAGTAAATTAAATGTTCATATCTCATTCATGTAGATTTAAATGGACACCATTTTGATCAAATGATGATTTAATTATAAAAAACTCATAAAATGATAATAATTCATGTTTTATGGTAATTTTATATAATTATTCTCACTATTAGTTACCAGATTTTGCATTTTACCGAATTAAAAACAATTACCGAAGTTACTATTCAAAATAACCAAAAAAATAAATCTCTTTACATTATTTGGATATAATAATTCTAAATATGGATTCTATTTTACAAAACTCAAGACATATAATTCTGTATAGTTAATTGAAAATCAATCCCATTGCCAGAATGAAAAACAGGTTTTAAAATATAAAATATTACAAAAGATTGAAATGTTTTTACATCAAAATTCAATATAAAATTAATTTCAATTAAAGACAATATCATTACTGAAAAAGATTATTCAATTTCAACTTTAAAACCATTCAACTATACAATTTATCCATGAAAATTATTTTGATGAAAAATGTTGTTTTCAATTGAAATATAGTGTGTTTCTACAATTCATCAAAACATAAATGTTATTTGAAAAATATCAAAAGTTAATACAAAGTAAATTTTTATATCTCTCTTTAAAATAAATTTTCATTTATATTAAATAAAACATATTAATGTTTTAAAAATTGTCTTTAAAATGGGTGTTTCATCAAAAGGCGGTAAAAGTATATTTTTTGAAAATTTCATCTTTTATCCAAAAATATGAATTTATTCTTATATCATTTATAGGAAACATATAAAATGAATTTTAAACATTATATTGAATATATTAAATATATTATTAATTAATAAATCCATCATGTGTGATTTCATTATTTTATAAACTCACTTATATGCAAATAATTTTTTTTAAAACATTTCTTTTTATTGAAAAAGGTTTTTATATTCACTTATAAATAATTGATTAAAAAATCATTAATTATATATACATGAGTAAAATATATTTTCATAATTCCATTAATAATTTTCATACATGTAGTTATAATGACCATGTTATATGGTAGCATAATAGTATTTAGTTTTTCTCTTAAACATTGTTTTATGTGAAATGAGTTTTATCATAAAGACCCGAAATTGTGTATATAACATGAAAAGAATAGTGTTATGTATACCAAAATATTAGATAGTGTTTCATATAGTGCAATATTATCTTGGTGCAGCGTATAACACAATACATCAATGAAATTAAGAAAAATCAATCTCATAAAAAAAATATCGAGGTGTCATATTCTACACCCTTCAAACGAATTTATGCATAAAAAATCGTCGGGGTTATAAAAGGGTTAATGCATAAATTTTTCATTTATTGAAACCAACATTATAAGAAGATTTACTAAAATGTCATTTAAAAAATGTAATGTTAGAAACATAGTGATTACCTAAATAACTCGTCATCGGGTTTCCATATATAAGAACATAGTTGGGAAGCGATAAAATGGATATAGAATAAAAATATAACCATATTTTTCTAATGAAGTGTGATAGAGAGAAAAATAAGTAAAAATTTCACAGTAATTAATCCATAAATATTTGATGATTTAAGGGGCCATTTTATTTATAAAAAATGAAGGTACAAGGGTAATATTATTGGTTTTAAGATCCTTTTCCTAGAGGTGAATAATGAAAAGAAATACCTAATTGATTATGTATATTCTCTTCCTTTCCTTATTCCTTGATCAATTTCTACTTCATCTATTATTCTAGGAAAAGAGGTTCAAATTTTCATTCCTAAAGCATTAGTAGATCATGATATCCATAAATAGAGTAACAGTTCATTCCATTTATTTTTATCCCAAAAACAGTTAGAAAATGTTATCAAATATGCATAAGTCCACATATAGTGAGATAATACTTTAATCTAATGAATATAATCTTAGATTTAACTTCTACATTCATTAATTTGATAACCATATAATAATTATGAAATCTGAAAATCCAAAACATTAGAATGTAGTGAACTAAATCAGTAAAATATTTATTACCCATATATCATAAGATATCTTTTATTGGCTACATTATAGACATGTGAACACCTTCATCATGTATTCTCTTGATAATAACTGTATTTATATATAACCATATTCAAACATGCATGTATCCTTATTCATAATTCCTAAAAAATGTATACTTCATTCATGATGGCATATTTGTTTTTCAAAAAATAATTAATTAGTCCTAAGTAAATCATCGTCACCATATTAACTTATTTATAACCAACATATCATTATCTCATCATCATGATCATATTAAGGATTATCCATCCCTAAATCATGTGTTTTCCCAAATAATAACCATATTACCTCAATCAATTTTCATAGTTATCAATACCACTCAACATATACATTCAAATAAATGTGGAATACCATAATTTACCACTAAATAGATTTTCAAATATTCCATAAAAGAGATTCTACAACATTAATCTAGGACCCCATTACGAAAACACTCAACAATTCCACCACTTTTTTGTCATAATCAACATCACCAATAGTGATCTCATGAGATTTTCCTATGTCTTTGGCATAAATAGGTTGTTGACATCAATCATCCTCGGTAACCCTTGAAATATGGCATTGGTTATTATAATTCCCCATTTATGTGAACTTGTAACACTAATGTTTGGGAGTTTCTTTCTATGTAGCCTTTTCTTTATCCAAAACATTAGTTACCTTTTCCCCATGAATTTGGTACTAAACTACCTGATGAATCTCATTACCATACACTAAACATTTACTAGCCCCTTTATGATAATCTCTACCATGATTCTTTTCACACATTGATCATAAAGAAATGCTCATCTTCTTTTCAGTATTTTTTTGAGATTTTACCTCGAAAACCATCTTCTATTTCTTGTCAAAACCATGAGATTGATATGTAACACCATCATTCATTTCTACCTTGATAGTAGAAAACTATATATATTCATAGCTACTAAATTCTCTTAAATATTACTCCCTTCGAAGACTTGATTTTAGGACACTAAAGAATAGATCCACTTTAGCTTTAGGTTGAATGATAAATCCATAAGCATACATTGAAGGTCTTGTAAAAATTTCCTTGAATTACCCAATGGATTCATCAAAATTTTATTTAACCTTGAGAAACTCCTTTTCCTTATTCATTCAATGAATAAGTGGAAATTACTTATTCAAAAATAATTTCTTGAAATCGTTCTATTCCATGGATTCAATTTCATCTTGCTACTACATATTCTTGATTAAAATTCATCCCTAGTATTCTTCACCTTCTAAATGCTAAATATCCAAAATAAAATTTTCATGTTCCAAATAGAGAACGATAGAAAATAACTTTTCAATGGTACTGAAACATTTTTCATCAACAAGTGGATCAGAAGACTCATTGAAAAAAGGTGGACATTACCCTAAGAAGGACTCAAACAAATGTTGTTCCCTTCTCTATTCATTTAGAAGTACATTATGATTCATAGCTTGGGTATGTATAGAGATAATATTTATTATTACATATCCCATAACATTTGGTTATTTACGGGAACAATTGTTGCATTTACCATTGCATTGAACATTAACACAGTTGGTTTGGGTTCCATCCATTGTCTAAGACCCAAAAAAATAGTGTGAGAGGTGAAAATCACATAAAGAAAAATACATATTTAGTGGGAAGTAATTTTAATATCTAACATCTTAGGTTTAATCCTAGGTTAAAAATAATCATTACCACGACTTAAGGATTATAACCTACAGTTAGACTTATCATTAGAGAAATACCTAATCATACCATAGAAATATATCTTACGATATGACTAATGATTTCACATCCTAGTTTCCAATGGGTGAATAAACCTTCACTTTGTTACCAACTATAGAGACCCTAATATTAACGAACATGGATTTTACATTACTTTTTCGAAATACATACTATATGACACAAACAAATGTCTAAAGACCATATTAGTTTAGTGTGTTTGGATATTAGGAAATATAAAAAAATGGTTCATAAAAAATTTTCAACATCTCCTACATCTTAATTTATAACAAGAACAACCCTTTGACCCATCTTACATAATACCCATCTTCATGCCTTGCGGACAAGAAATAAAAATATGGGTGAGATCAACTGATATATTAGGGTAAACATTTAAAATATTAAAAAAACATAAATATATGAATTTAAATACATGAACAAAACATTTGAAAATCATACCATGTATAACAAATATCCAAAAATTGAGTCATTAAATAAATTTTGGTAGTTCAAAATTCATAAATAATTAAAGAACAAGAGTAATAGTAAAATAGAATAGGAATAAAAAATTGAATTATGGAATACATATAATCATATAAAATTATGTCCATATTATCCAAATCCCATTTACAAGACCATCACAGTGGACAAAGATCATTACTGAATCGGGTTTACTTGTCGTTCCGACCTTGTAATACTCAAACCGGGTTTACATTCTGTTCTAACCCTATATTACTGAACCATACATACTTTCCATTCCATTATTTCATATTTACTTAGATATAAATCATTACCTAATGAATTAGAGGGGGATATTGGTCTGACCCCTCTCATAATGAAATCATTCTTACGTGTTCCAGAAAAACATAAAACATTTATCATAGCATAACTCAAAGAATAAAATGGGTTTCTTAAACATCATTACATCATAACATAATCAATATAATACAAATGGATTTAATAAATACTATTTTATCAAACAACATAATAAAACCATAATAATAATAGGTATGGTATACTTGAATCTTAATCCTATTAATGAATGCAATCTTAGATGGAAAATAAATTTGATTGAACACTTGAAATTAATTCTTGAGGAAAATGTCAATTATTATTCCAAAAATTTTTCTTTCCCCAAAATTAAAAACAATTTTTAAAGAAAATAATTTATTTTCAAATATACTAGAATAATTATAAATGATCCTTTATTTAAATAAGGTGTTATAAAAGCGTAAAAATCCTTTCATGACATTTAAGTTAAATACTATTATTTTCATACATTTGCTGGAAAAGACTAAAAGAATCTCATATGGAAAAAATAAAGATTCATTTGAAACCAATGACTAAAAGTTAAATATGAGATAGAATTTCATGAACCATACATAGGGTAATATTAATCATTTTATGAATTCATTTTTATAAAACAAGGGCATTGATAACAGTTATATCCTAGTAAATAATTATGAATATTCAATCTAGGAAAATAATGAGATTGTAAAATTATACTTTAACAACTTAAAATCAATTCAATAATATGCCTCACAAAATAAAGAAAATTATATGAATATGTAAATATCATAACACACATAATAAGAATTAGAAAAACATTCTGGGTAACATAAACACCTCAAAAAAGAAATAGGTGGTGTATAAGGAATATGTTCCAAAGAAGTAAAAGTGGGACAAAATAATCCATTACCTTATGTCCACTATCATTTTTATGTGACATAAACACTTTAATAATTAATTAAATGATTTAATTTACTTATTATAGAATAACAGATATCATAAATGATCATATTACTATCCATTTGTGAATAACATTATTACACATCCATCGTGTATTATCTACATCATTTTCTTACGCATGTTTTCTCAGATAAGATTCAATTATTATGATATAAGTATATAATTTATATAAAGATATTATTATTATAATATTTAATCATATAATATATGTATATAATAATTTTTTAATGAATATAATTTAGAAAGAATCACATCACCTTGTGGAGACAGGAGGTTGTACCTACCCCTGACTAACAGTATCATTCTCATAATTGTGAAATGGTTTGGATTTTCATGATATATATAATGTCCAAAAATCTATATTATGTCATAAAAATAATATATATATATATATATATATTATTTCCTTCATTATATCCATCCAAGTAAGGTAGTGGTAATAAACAGTTTACACTGTGGCGTAAAGACAATAAGTCGTACGTACACACGCATGGTGATTTCATTTTTCATAAGATGGATTGAAGGTGGAATATGTTTGTTTCATGATCATAATAATATATCAGTATAAAATTGATATGGGTGTATTTATTTTATAATGAAAAAACTCATGAATTAGAACTATGAGAGGAAATGATTTTAAATAATTGGTAGAGGAGATTACCAATTCTTAGATGTGCTCCCTCTACAAAGAAACTTAAAGGCACTAGAGTTGGTCTTCTAAAAAGACTAAAAACTCTATAATTATACTATGGAAGTTTATAAGAGAATTTTTTAGGTTATGTATGAGGCCTAAGGATCAAATTGATGTGAAAAGGTGAGTGATGAGGTTCCATTTTATAATTTAGGTGAGGGGAACTTTTGGAATATCCAAAAGTGTAAATTTATAATAAACTAAAACCACATACAATAAAATATTTTTTTAATTTATAATATTAGTGGAGATAAGGTTGTAATATCATCAACCAATTAATTTTTGAAATTTTTTTCTATCTATTTAAATATTATCAATTTAATTAATCACATAGTTATTCTATTTCATTTTAACTTGGGTAAAAAATATTTCAATATTAAAGGGTTATATATTTAATTATTTTATGTCAATTAAATCAAAAATAAATATTTTATAATATTTTAGGATATAAAATACTTATTATATATTTCCAAAAAGGTTTTATGGCTTTTAAATAAGTCAATAAAACATTATTTTCAAAAACACAAATAGTGTCAATTTTGACAATATTCAATAATTTTATTTTTAAAATTATGAAGATTAGATTTTATCCTCGAAAAAATATATTTTAATATATCAATATTTTGTTAAGGAAATATATAAAATTAATTGGACATATTAATGAAATGAAATTATTTTTATTTTAATATTTCTATTATCATTATTTTGATATTTTCGTTAATAAAATAATTATAACACCAATTTTGTTTATTTATTTAATAAATTTATTTGTAGAATAAAAACTAAATACAAAATACTTTGAAAAAACTAAATATATCTTCTTTTCAAATAAATAAACCCTTTAATGATTTTGGTCGATTTATACCCGACCAATAATATTTGGTAATGTGTTTCGGTCTTTTGATGGTTATTATCATTTTAATAAAAAAAATTATTTATTTATCACAAATTTATTAATTTTTAAATCATGAAAGAATAATTATTTGAGTTAAATATTTATTTTAAAAAAATTATAAATAAATTACCATGATAAAGAAAAACATTTTATCATAAAAAATAGTATTAATGATTCAATTTACCTTTTGTATAAAAGTATATAGAAAATTGATTTAGTTATTAAAATATGAGTAAGACATATTTAAATTTTCTTTAAAAAAATTGAATGTCATATTGTCATCCATGTTGGTTCCAATTGATACCATTTTGACCCAAGGATGATTCGGGTTGATAAATAATCATCCAATGATATTTATACAAGTGTTATGGTAATTATATAATATTACTCATTCCCTTAATTACATGATTTACCCATTTATTATACTAGTAAAAATTACGGAAGTTGGTTTTAATAATGAAAAAAATATAATAAATTTATATAAATAAATTGGATGTAATTTTAAAAAATATAAAGTCTGTTTTTTAAAATTCCAAACACATTAGTTTTAGTCATGAATTTAAAATAAATTTCGTTGTCAGAATGAAAATTGTGTTTTAAAAGTTAAAATATTTTAAATGAATGAAAAGTTTCTCCATCAAAATTCATTATAAAATTAATTTCAATGATATAAATTATATTTATTGAAAATTTTTTATTCTATTTTTACCTTAAAACCATTCAATAATAAAATTTAATGATATAAATTATTCCGATAAAAATTTTGTTTTCAATTAAAATTTATTGCATTTTTTATATTCATCAAAACATGACAGTTATCAAAAAATTATCAAAAATGCATCCAAAGTAAATATTTATATACCACATCGATTAAACAGTTTTATGTTATTAAATAGAATATATAATAGTGTTAAAGCTATATATAAAATTGGGGTGCCACCAACAGTCGGTAAAATTTCATTTTTTGAAACATACTACTTTTATCTGAAAAATTGAATTTGTTCTTAAAAAATGTATAGAAAACATATAATATAATTTTTAAACATTATATTTAATAAATTACATATATACTTCATTAATAATATTCATAAATAATGAATATATTGTTTTATAATATCATTTATATTTATCTAAATCGTTTTTCAGATAAACATTTCCTTTAATTTCCAGAGGGTTTTATTTTCATTTATAATTAACTTCTCCAAAACAAATTAATTATATATACATTTTTAAAGAATATTTTCAAAATTTAGTTAATAATGTTCATAGTTTCAATTATAAGTACTGGGTTATATAGTAACATTCTAATATTTAGTTATAATCTTAATCTTGGTTTTTCATGAAATGAATTCTATAAAAAGGACTTGAAATCATTTGTATCACAAGAAAATACTTATATTTCATATATTTCAAGCTAATAGAGTGTTTATTATAGTGAGATATTATCTTTTTTTATCATACAACAAAATACATCAACGAAATTAAGAAAAATCTATCTATGAAAAAAATCATGTGGTGTTACAATTGGTATGAGTGTGATGGATATATCTATAAAACTCATGGTTTCCTATATCCTGACTATGTATTGTTGCATCCCTCACACAACATGAATCCCATAAATTAAAATTATAATAAATGTTGGTAACAGCGAATTTGTTTCAACCAATATACTACTACTAAGTTTCATAGTTCTGAGTTCTTATTCTTATTTTGTTCTTGCATAGTAGCAAGACAACCCTGAAATTCTCATGCACAATAATTCATGAAATAATATTTATCTATATCTTAATTGTTAATGATATACTCTAAAAACATATTAAAATAATGAAATTTTCAATCTATACACATTAAATCATGACACAATGCATTATTTTATACTATAAAACCCTCCACTTTTATAAAAAATTAAAAGAACTATGAATAATTGATTATCAAAATCATATTCTAATTGATTATATAAAGAATAAAAATCCAAACAACATAATATTTAATTATATTCAGTACAAAACGAAATTATAAAAGTCAAATTTAGTTTTATATAATTTTTCAATTTTCATTATGTGATGATGATAACATTGAAGGAGGTGTACACTAATGATGCTTACTTAGTACCTGAAATTTATATTACAAAGACCCATAAATTTTCCTTAATGTGATCAAGCCTACATATAATGGATAATGTTTTCAAAAATTCTAGTTGATGCTTACATATCATATATGATGTTTACACAGGAGAATATAACGTTTTCACATGAGAAAATGCTATTTATGATATGTGGGGATCTATTCATACACTTTCATGTCTTTTTTATGATATATTTAGAGCTAAAAAATGCATATGAAATAAAAATAAAATATCATAAATCTCATCCATATTCACATAAATCTATAAATTTACAATAAAACATTCAAACATTAATTCTAATCAACCTAAAACACTCCAGTATTTTATAATTCCCATCACCTTAAATGAATCATTTTACATAAATAGAGCATGAACATGATTTATTTATTAAAAAACTATTACAAGGCCATCGTATCTACTTCAAAATTCTCGAATACTTATAATAAAAATGAATACCACAATCTAGGTGAACCATTTTAATCACACAAAAAATATAATAATATATTGTTTCCTAAAAACAACCAAAGGAAAATATAATTCTCAACCATTAATCAACGGAATACCTAGTTTCAACTTATGTTCAATTCATTTAGGTGAATTAATGACCCTAAGACCTATTATTTGAGTGAAGAACTTGAAATATTAAAATATTATTCAATTTTTATTATAGATCTTCATGTTCTTTTGTAATAATTTTTTGTTCATTGTGGGTAGATTACAAATTTTTTTTAATATTTTAATTGAGTTCTTGAAAATTATTATGTTTGGAAGGGACTATGAAAATATTTCATGAATTTTAAGAATTTGGTTTTGTGCGATGATGGTAAATATGTTATGTGGTGTTTGTGAAATTTTCAGAAATGAAATATAGGTGGAAATGAAAATAAGTAACACTATTTTATGATGTTTATGGAAAATATTTATTACTTTTGGTGTTTAGGAACACCAAGGTATTTATGATGATGTTGTATTACGAACAAATAATGGTTCAAAAAATAATATTAATCATATTCCCAGTGACAAATATAATAATTTTAGGGTAAAAGTCAAACGAAATATTTCAAACACAGTAACCCATCGGAGGAAATGATTAGTTAAATAATGATATATTTATATTATAATTTTAACATTATCCCCCTCTCTCTTCTATAAAATCCTAATATTTTCATGAGGGAATAGCCCTCCTCTTCCGTTCCCAAAGATCAAATTTGACCATATATGGTTTGGAGCATTATTTCCACATCCTCTAACATTTTACATGGTTTTATTTTATGTTTCATAAAGATTGTCTCTATCACTTGATTTATTTGTTACTTTTATTGGTGATCTCATAGAGAGACAAATTATCTCTTGAAGTGTATTGGAGAATTACTAGTTGGTATATGAACTAAATACACAATGTACTAACAATCATGGTAGTACTCTTTTCAATTTTTATACCTCTTATTTAAATATTTATCCTTATTAAACTACTACATGGTACCATTATGGTTTATTTAAAAATTGAAAATATGTTTTCAAAATATTCACTATGATGGAATATTTTTTTGTTTAGTTGGTATTCAATTTTTTAAATATAATTTGATATAAATATTAATATTATTTATTGGTTTTATTTTTTCTTTATTATATGATATGGAATATAATTTGGAATGAGTTCTAAAATATTCTCTTAGCACCCTTTAAAATAATTTAATCATTTGAACTACTTTAATGTACAAATGAATGAGCTTGTAAGAAAATTTACATTCTATATTTATAAGAATTATTTATTTTTTTACATTATTTATAATTTGATGATGCTTACACTATAAAAAATTCGTCAGAATTTTGGAAAACATCCATTTTAGACTTGATTGTGACCACTATGTATGTTTTTTACTCCTTAAATTGTAAACTCATTTGATCATTATCTTTATTAAACTAACTCACCAACCATAAATTCTAAAATTTAGTGAATGTTTGAGTTTTACATATGGGTAGTGGTCTTCATTAGTCTAAACTATATTTCAATGATGTTCACTTCAAAATAACACTAAAATGATTCAAAATTGACTATTTTCAAGCACCAATTTTCATTTTTAATAATATAATTGTTTCATGTAATTGAATACCATTTTTCTTCATTGAGGGAATAATTTTCTCTATTTAACAAGAATTTTAATCAACTAACATCATTATGTTTATCTATTGAAAATAAATTCTTTTGATGAAAACTCATGAGTAAGTTGTAAATTGTTTAATCAATATCAAACCTCTTTTTTTATTTAAACTAACATGTTTAACTTTTAAATTTCTACAACTGAACATTCAACCCAAGTTGAGCTATTTATTTTGTCTTAAATTAGTTTATGTGTTTAATTTTGATATCATGTTAATTAGTAAATTTAATCATCCAACAATTATTCCTAATTATGTTATGCTACTAAAATATGATTGTTTGTTCACTAAGGATAAAATAATAAATTTTATATAGAAATTAAATTCAAAGTGAATTTGGTATAAATAATTTTAAAATGCCCAAAATAAATTATATCTTTAATGTATAAAAATATTTTGGATGAATATTTTATTTTTTCAATGTGAATTCATACATTTTACCTGAAACATTCCATAGAGGATATTATTTTTAAAATTAAGCACTACGTTAAAATTTAATTTTTTAAATTTGTCAGAATAAATTCCATTTATTTAATTTGTGGAACTAATTTCTTGTGGAATATAAAATATTTAACTATGGGATAATTTGATATTCATTTATTTCAATAAATATTTTCCAAATTTATTTTTATAAATAATTTCATTTTTTATTTCATAATGTCAATTTAATGTTGAATTGTTTAATCATTATCATTTTTGTTGAGAAATATATTTTTTTATTTTTCGTAAAAATTTTAAGATATCTATGAATTTTTTTTTGTTTTTATTGTCTCAAATTTATATAAATTTTAAGAATAAATTTTGTGTCAATATTTTTTGAAACATTTATGGAAATTTATATTTTGAAGTGATTTTGAAGTGGGATTTTTTTAGAATTATTTCATTAAATATTACATGGTTTTTATTTTGAATATATATTATTGGAAAAAAAATTCATCATTAATTTTAAACTATAATTTCATTATTAAAATAAAAAAGACATTTTAATTTCATACTTTTTACTGATTCTTCACATTTCATGGATATATTTTAAATTCAGTAATTTGTTTAATCGTCATTTTCTCCTATATAAATTATACTCTCACAATATCTTATATACCTAAGTATGAAGTCTTCTAAGTTTATAAAGATGAAACACATGTTTATAAGTACCAATTCCTTTATCTATTGAATATTTCAAGAGAATTCATAAAAATGTTTTAAATATTTTGCAATAAAAATGAAATGTACCCGGTAATTACCATAAGAAAGTATTTCTCTAGTTATGTAATGATTACACCTTATCCATAGTCATCTTCTCCATACCATGAGGATCAATTTTCTACAATGAAGAAGAAATGAGGGTAAATTTGAGAAAGCAATCCTGAACAAATAGAAACCCTAGATCGATACCTTATTGTGATCTTAGAAGAAGTCAATCAGAGCTTCAATGTTAACCATCAACACTATAGGATCACCAATACCAATGATTTACCCACACCAACCTTGATAAATTGATAAAGAAAAAAAATACTATTTTAAATGGGTTTAGTTTGAATATTTAATCGAAGAAATAAATGAGGAACTTTAATGAAAAGGAATCTGATGATAATAGGGTTAAATGAAAAACTAATCCCATCTAAGGATGCTGATTTCCATGACCAAGACGAAACTTGGGTTTTCCTCAAATATATTAAAGGATTATAAATGATTGAATTTGGTTTAGGGTAATTATTAAAGACAGGTTTTTCATGATACTAGAACCAAAACAAGGCTATGGAAACTGCCAAAAAACTATAATTAAACCCTAGATTCGTTGGATGATGAACCGTAAAGAACTAATGATAAATAATTGATGTAGAAATATGAAACTAATTTGAAAAAAAAATTCAATAATCAAGGTTCTCAAAAATCCACCATGATTGATGATATGAAAAGTTATTTATTTTTAGTAGAAGAAGGTAGCCAACCTCAGTGATGCTGAGTTACATAAGGATATGAATACAAATGATTTCTATTGATGCTTCATTGGTTAGGAGCAAGCCGTCAATGAAATGTTTCAAACACATACTATCTATCACTATTAATTTTTTATTTACATGACTAATTTTTTAATGAAAGGGTTCCTTGATACTATCTAAATTTGGGGATATAAAATCAAATCTATATGAAATCAAAGTTTATTAAGAAGCGATTATTAATAATTACATTTTTGAGAGCCATATTGTTCCCTAGTAATGTGTTTGTTGTGGGATAGTTCTATTATCTCCATGAACATGATCAAATGTTATTCTAGAAAATCCAATCATCCTAATAAATATTGATGGTCCACCAAATTAATAGGATAAAAACATCTAAAAATAACATGTCATGATCTAATAAATAATAAGGATATATAATGTAAATGGGGTGTACAAAGATTTATAATCATAATGATCAGTGGAAAAAAAGACATGGAAGATAAATTGAAGCTAAATTAGCTCATGCAATGTTTCTAGTAAAAGATGAATATGTGTTCGATGGATGTTTTCTTATGCATACTAATTTTTATAAATTGGATAGAAGATCTAAACTATATATTCCTATTATAAATCTCAAAATTCATTCATTAAACTACAAATGATCTTAGATTTCATTAATAGGGTCTGATATGGTTATGGGTATAATGAAAGTTCCTATGATGGTATGACCAATGTAGATTATAGTCCTAAATTATGTGTAATTGTTTCAACATATGATCAATGTTTCATGTTTAATTAAAACCTCAAATATGATCACATGACTAAAACATCATAATAAAAATATGAGGATTATCATATGTAATTTAAAATTAATTTATTAGAATATATAGAATTGCATCATCTTTTATTTCATCATTCATTAATTATATAGTGGACTAGATCATGTTTTACATTAATAAAATTACATTATCCATATACTAAATATTTCTAGTGGAGAAAAAACATGCACCACAATCTATTATTTTTTTAGAATCAATAGGCTCTAACACAACCAATCATGATCCCTTGCATTTTTCGTGGTCGATCGTAACAATATTCTTCTCAAAGGAGGATTAATTTTTTATTATACCTCAAATCATTGAGATAAGAGAAAGAGATATTATATTATAGGTATCTAGATCTATCTTTACTTCTTTAAAGTGTCTCTCTCTATCAGTTATGTACTCCAAAAGTGATTATGGAATGTGATATAAATATATATCTATTATGACAGGGTTGGGGTTGAATAATCAGACAGTAATCCTTGCCTATTTTTATAATTAATAATTGAAAAAATGATCAATAATAATAATAATAATAATATTAATATTAATATTAACCTCTTGATATATGCCAAAAAAATGAAAATAAAAAAGGGTCATTTATTTCATATCAAATTGGACTATTATGCTCGGTCTAAATTCTCTCATTGATATATTCTGATCCTCAAATAATTACTTTCTATTTAATAAATATATATCATTTCATCATTCAATGATAAATATAACAAATATTATATTTTGAAAACATGAAAATAAATATTCCTTATTTTTTACTACACTACTATTCAAAATAACACGTGATTAAATTATAGGGATAAACCAAACCTGGATAAATATTAATTATTCTAACATGATATTTTCAATACGGTAATTTAACTATGATTGCAGATACCCTTATTGTTTGATCCAATTGGCCTCTTTCTTTATTTAATTAGCCCTAAAAATATAAATTCCATGTATATCATCTTGAAAAATAAAAATTAACCCATATATAATGAAGTTATTGTCACAAAATTATTCATCCTCCTATGAATTCTTATCATGAAATATAATTTCTTTATCATTATAGATCTAACCATGAAGGTTGGATGCAAAAATCCATGAACCTATATTCTCAATTTGACATTATTTTACATTCATGAAATAAAATGAGCCATTGAAAAAATAGAAATGGAATTATGTAAAAATTTCACTTCCTATCAAAGGTTCAATGATAGAATCATCCATCAAGGGACAATACCAATATATGATTTCTTGCATTATACACTAATGAAATATCACTCTTGAATCAACTAATGTATCCTACCTCATCATAATCTTATTTTATCAGGGTTTTCATTATATCATTAATGTACATAATTCATGATATCCACTACTGAAAATCATAATGTCTAAGGATCAATACAAACATCAAAAAATAAGAACACCCATTGACACAGGGAAATGTGGATTTCTTATTAATACATATATTCTAAAGAACTCGTATATTTGAGGTTACCAAGGGATAACATGATGATATGTTGTCTCAATGTTTTATTAGACTACTACCCTTTATATCCTATATTTTCTATGTCCTATCAGTTAATATCATCTACCCATAGAACATATATTCATTAATATTGTTATGATACCTCTAGGTTCTCATCATTTTAGGGAATTTCTATGTTCTTTTAGTGTGAGACATATTATAAATAAATTATAAAGTAAAAAGGTCATGAAAAGAACAATAGTGATTTGATAGAAAATATCATTAATAGTGAAATACATGTACTTAATTATTATTAATGTTGGTTCTAGGGAATCGAATCTAATAGATGTCAACATATACTAGATCCAACTGAAAAAAAACATTTAGAAAAACATACAGTACTTGATAATCATTCCCTTTTTATGATAAATAATTTTTTAAGGGCCCACTATGTTATCATTTTTGGTACTCTAATAACTTCATTGAGAAAAATATGTTATGAGATGAAACATATGTATTATGTGACTTGTCCATTGGTGCCATCACAATTTTCTAATAGATCCACTTCTGTATTGTTATAACCTTAAAATGTTACCTGAATTTTACTATTAGTTACCTCATCAAGATATTAGTTAATGTTACAAATCACAAATATATCTTTGGTACCATCAAAAGAAACAATATACTCTTAATTACCTATGTAATCAACTTATACTAGCTTCTTTGAACTCTTCCAGTTCATTGCTCCTCTATTGAGAAAAAATACATATCGTAACTATGACATAAGATAAGTATAATCCATCTAAAATATAGAATATTTAATACCCATAATTACTACCTATTAATATCCTCTAAATAGTAGGAACATATCCTTAGTTCACCTAAATACTTAAGGATTTCATGAACTATAATCCAATACAAGTCATATCATATATATCTTACTCATTTTCACCTTTTAATCTTGTGTCTAAGGAAACATGATTCTGGAAGGATGTATAACATTTGATACTTGATCCAATCCCCCCTTTGATTGATAAATTTTGAACCTCTTTAGTATTTGTCAAATATGTGTACCTAGAAATAGTCCAGGAACCCTATTGGATCTATCATTTATGATCTTACTCCCTATAATGCTTCATTCTTCAATTATATCCATCATTGAGAATAATCTACTTAATCATGACTTAACCAATTGTAAGGATCATTTACAATTTTTCATATACCATGAATATATACTACATGAACGCTACTTTACTTCCAATAAACTAGTTTTAAACAGCTGTATAACATTCATTCTTAATGAAATGAAATTATTTTATGGATTTATCAAATTTGTTTTTAAATGACTTGGATGCTTTATGTAATACATAATTGAATATGTACAAATTTTATAAATTTATAGCATTTTACTATTTAAAAAAACATTTGGATATGTCTTGTACACATCCCCTTAAAGGTTTCTATTAAGGAATAAACATTTGACATCGATTTTAGTAATCTCATAGTTATGGTATACTGCCTTGGAAAGAAATTTTTTGAAGGATTTAAACATTAAAATAGGAGAAAAGGTTTCACTATAATATACATATATTGTATAAATTCTTTATCCAATTTCCATGAATTATAGTTATTTATATTATCATCTGTGTACATCTTTATATTGAATACCCATTTACACCCAACAGATTTACATCAACTGGAGAAATTATTAGAACACAGACATGGTTTTGATAGATGGATTACATCTCATAATTCATATATTATTTCCATATTGTATCTTATAGGCACTATACTGCATTCTTAAGGGATGTGGAATCATTATTTTCAACCAATAACGAGTCACCAACATCATTATATATAAAAACATTTATCCCTTATTCTATTAATTCTCTGTAACTTCTATACATTAATTGTGTTTTAGAAAAAACATTCTCCCTAGGGACCAATAAAATTTTTCCTTGTATAAAATATTATACATATTTAGGATTGAATTCATTGAAGTCAAAATTTCCCCCACTACCCTCCTTAAGAATGTGATCCCCCTCAAGGAATATGGTTTATCATGAGAAATTTTCATTCTTATCTAAATGGTTTAATAGATATTATCCATTAATTTCCTTGGGATACTATATAATGATAAACATTATTCCATGGGGTTATTGTTTGTTACTTGAGATAGCCTTAATAAATTCCTTGCAACTCCACGCATAGACAAGTGACAAAATATTTTTACATACACTCCATAACATGAATAAATATCATTTTTCATTTTAATTGCTACTTAGTTTAGTAATTACGATTCTATATATAATAAAAATTTTCAAAATATTAATGGAATTCTTTCTCAACTCATTATCAAACATACAGTGTCATGTAAGGTATTATTTGTATACATTTTTTAAAACCATTATTCTAGTGTGTAAAAGTGTACTGATTTGAGATAAAAACCTATAATCTATCATATAATTGAAGAAATGCTTGTTAAGATATTCTCCATAATGGTCCGATAGATATTTTGTTATATTTTTACCATGATGATTCTCATATTCCATATTGAAGTCCTTGTGCTTCTATAAGGACTCATACTTATAACCCATAAAGTAGATATAACTATACATGCTCATGTCATCGGTAAAAGTAATTATTTATTTTAATCCAACTATAGATTCTACATGAAATATTCTACACACATCATTGTCTACCAAATCTAGAAGATCTATCAGTCTTTCATCTTAACCACTAAAATGTGGGTTGGTTATCATTCCTTATAAACAATGATGATATATTTAAATTTATATAAGTTAAAAAGAGTCTAAGTAACCATCTTGATAGATCATTTTTAAATTATTCTCATTTACATGACCAAGATAGTGATTCCATGATTTAAGGGTTTTATGATTTTTGTTAATTTGTTTCATTATCTATCATTTTTTTACTTTAATACATAAAAATGTTATTTGTAAATTCCATTCCTTTGCAAATGATATCTTCAAAAATTGAGAATATCTTATATCTACAAAAATATTTCCATCTTGGTCAAAAAAATTAATATAAATAATTTCTTCAATAACACTATTCAAATAATAAGAATTCATTAAAACCAAAATTATTCCTTTGGGAAATATGATATGGTACTCTATAATGGATAGAGTAACCAACCTAACTCCTTTTTAAGAACATAAATCCAAATAATCTCAATAAATCATCCAAAATATAATTTGTTTCTATATTTGGAAAAATATGTGGGAACCACATTCTTTATTTCATACTCAAATTTTAGAAATAGATGTATTACAATCAAAAATAATTTTACCTAATGCTTCCCCTTTATTCATTAGTTGGGTGTAGTATCTCTTCTAGTGGCCCATATTTCCACATGAAAATATTATACATCATATTAATTTCATTACCACTGGATCATATTCTTCATGTATGGACTATAATCTAGAGACATAGACATAGAATGAGTATTTATTCCCTTTTAATTGTTCCCAATCCTCCTATGTTCCATAGGGACCATGAGTTTGACATTTCCCATGTATTTTTAAACGTTGAGAATAAGAGTAAAAAGTTTTAAAATTTTCATCTCACTATTGGTCTTATTATAATTCACAACAAAACTAAAGAATTTTCAAGGTAGTGAGGAAATAATGATATATATATATATATATATATATATCTCATTTTGGATCTTATAACCCATGATATCAAAAAACAAAATACATAGAGTCATATTGAATATATGTTAAATAATTGGCATCCCCGTTCCAAGATTGCATGTGAATAGTTCACATAAGAGATCATATCTCTCTAATATCACCTTCTCAGGGTATAGATCATGAAGATGAGAAGCATATAAATATGTATCCATATTCCTAGATTACATAAAATTATCATTTTATATAGAAGATGGCATAAAAAAGTGTACATTAATTTCATCATCCAAATGCCTCAAATAATGAGATAATTATTCCTTACCAACCTCTTTGGAATGTGACATAGGATGTGGGGTTTTTAGTATAATTTCAATTCATGGAGTAGTATAATATGAAAGAGCCTATACAATCCTTTGAAATTTACAATGAATATAATTTTAAACTTCTATATTATGGATCAATTTTATGTTGTCAATGCCAATTGAATTTACATTATTACAAAATATGAGAATAAAATTAGTACTTTTCTTGAAAAAATAGTTGAAAAAATTTAAATTAAATTAAATTCTCTTAATCTCCAAATATTTTTTGAAGCCTAAAAACCCTCACCATTATTATTAGAATATATTATTTCTTATATTTTCTAGTGGAATGGATCTATATTCCCCTTTTTATAACACATACATGACATTGACAAGTTATTTGAATGGTTTTGTGTTGTAATAACTTTCCAACTCCAGTAACACACAATTACATGATCCTTTGAGTAGACTCTCTAATCCTAAAATAATGTTTTATAAATTTCTTCAACATGTGCCTCTTAGTTTCATCATGTAATCCATAGAAATTCAACCATTGATGTCAACCAAGTTAAGTAAACCGAATAAATCAATATAAAGTTTCATTAAGAATTTAAAGCACCCCTACATGGGTTGGGGAATCCGTTTGAATTATGAGGTTGATTAAAACACAATTATTGGAAGTTAATACATATATAATATTTTAGCTCAACGATTTTTACACTTCTATAAAAAATCCATTTTATCTGTTCACATTCTATGTTAATATTAAGTTGATTTTATTTAAGTAACGATTTTTGATAAAAAAAATTTACAAAACATCCGGTTATATTTTATCTCATCATGATTTGTTATCAATTCATTAATTATGTGATCACAGAACATTTAAAAAACATATATAATTAATCATTTTAAATATCACAATAAAATATAAGTGGTGTGATCATGAGATTCTCTAATGGATTTTTTAATTAAAAGATAATAAACCAATCACCTAACATATTGGAAAATAACATAATTTATAGATTAGTTCATGTTTTATTATTACACCTATGTTCATTTGTTTTTTTCCATTATTAGTTTCTCCTCATCTCCTACACTTAGATCACCATATATGACCTATTAGCACCATCCATGTATAATCATTTACTAACAAAAAATTTGGGGGATCCATTAGATAAGGTAATGTGGGTTTACATAAATGAAACCATGGGAACATATTCCATATCATAATATAGAAGAGGCAGAGACACACAATCCATGAATAATTATTTAACAATAATAAATTAAAAACCCCAATTAGATATATAGTTCCGGTATAATATCTTGATCATCAATAGAACATGTAATGACTATAAATTTTCAATATTTTTTTAATTAGTTGTATTCTCTCTATAGTTATGAAAATTCACTACAAATTATTCTAATTAATCCATTTTATCTTAATTCCAACCAAGAATACCTTACTCACCATCATCCATAATTATAATAAAAGTTAATATCACATAAAAATAATGAATCAAACAAGCATACAGATAGGAAACTACATGTTCATATCAAACTTTGTCATGAAAATAGATTTAATATATAATTATTAATGTCCTAATGTAGTTTTTAATTTTTCAAATAAATTAACCACCAAACACTTGTCAATTGGTTTGATTATACATTTATTTATTCATGAAAAAACTAATAACACTATCTATATTAGAATACACAGCGTGTACCAAAATACATAGTGTGTACTTTATTCTACCCATTTTCGCAGCACACGCCTTGGGTCTTGGTGTGTTTCCTACTAATGATAAAGGGTTTTGTACATGTATTGTAGTCATAATACAAAACCTATGTCCATGAATTAAAATAGCTTGATATACCCCATGTTAGGGATTTGATACATGGCCCACTGGAACTCCATTGTTCCCTACCATGTACAATGATCACTACACATCATGTATAGTGGATAGACATCATGCATTTCATAAATCCATGTGCTAGTATACTAGGATCTACACACCTATCTTATTTTTTCAAATCATATATCATATTTCATCAGATTTGTGTAATATTTTCAAGAGATGTAGATTTCAAAACAATAGTACATGATATTTAAGAAGGTATTATAGGCAGTGTACTCTACTTTTCTCTATAAGTATCCTTCAAATCTTAAATATGATGTTTATGAAATTCATCTCCATTTTTAAGACTTAGCCAATTACATGTTATGTTAAGGACAATGAAAAAAATAGATGATTATGTTTATATATAGAAACATATCTATATATGTAAAATAAAATTAAAACACATGAATACTATTAATGGACAATATAAAATTATAAATTAAACATGTGACAGATTTGATTCCACTTAATGGTTCAGGGAATAATAAAAGCACCTGAGATGAAATGACCAACATGGACTTTAGACATAATTCTAATAAAAACATTTCAAATTAAAGAATATAAAATGAATCATAAAAATTATCACAGTTTAAATAAGGATAAAGGAACATAGATTTTTTTTCAATCATTCTATAATGAGAGGAGATAAAGAGACACTACAAATGTTACCATTGAAGAAAGTTATTCTAAAACGGTCTGAATGTTGTTAGAGGTATAGTAGAGGTTTAACTCAAATCATTCCATACCGATGTTAATAATTGTATGAAGTAAAAATTTCTATTATTTTATATTGGAATATTCGATTCAATTATTCTTATGGTGGCTTACTTGATCAATTATTTTTTTCAATAACCTCTTGGAGGAATAAGAAATCTGGTAAGTAATTATCTCCAATGAGTAGAATACCTCCCCCAAGTTGTACTATATTTGTGGATCATTCAATGTGAATTATTAGGATCTTATGAAAGGATATCTCATAGATTCTATTGAATATTACTTTATGGGGGAGTCTACTATTGGTGGTTTGTATAACAAGTTTAATAATTATCTGAAATGTGAAGGAACCTGTCTCTATAAATTATTATAGGACCATCATAATGTAAAATTTATCATATAATATGTTTTCTAGTGTCCTGAACAATACAATATCAACCTACCTCCAGGATTAGGTGTCTAAGCAATAATTTGATTTCATCAAATGAAGGTCCTCCCAAGCAACCATTAAGCTAGTTCACAAAATTTTGAGGGACCAAATTAGAAAGACACTTAGATACAACACTATTATTAAAATTGATATGGAAAAAGAATATGATAAATTTAAATGGGGATTTATTCTTAGGGTGATTGAGTGGTTGAGTTTCTCGAATTGGGTCTGGGAAATGGGTTTCAGATTCTATATCTACTCTTGGCTATCTGTGTGTATAATGGAAAAATATATGGATTATTTAAGTTATTGAATTAGATATGTTAGGGTTTCGTTTATCACATAGTATTCTTATCATGGTCTGGGATTCAATTAGTATATTCCTTGAAAATGGATTCCAATGTGATTTAATTCATCCCTTTATATTCATGAATAAATTTAATGGTATATTTCTCCTTCTCTTCATCTATGATAGGATTTTATTCCTTAATAGATAGATTAGATACACTAGAGACCTCAATAGTGCATCGAAGGAATATAGTATGTATAATAGAGAAGTCACCAATCAGGAAAAAGGTGTAATTAATATATTTGAATTATTTTTATAGAGATGAATCAAAAGAATAGATGATTTATTGGACATTCATAGAAGAAGGTTTATAATGGATTATATGGGGGCACCTATATGTCTAGGTATATTTAAAATTCCTTATTATGAGGGGGTTTTAAATAAAATCACCAATCATAGTAAAAATAATTAAGAATCAATTAATTTTAATTTGAGTTGGTCTAATCTAGTCAAGAGTGTTCTCACCTCCACCCCAATACATGTTCTTTCCATTTTACATGTCATAACGCTATTCTGATAAATAAGGAGAAAAACCTATCTTTTGTCATTTTTTGAACTCATGAAGAGGAAATGAGCCACTTGGATTCATAAAAAATGATGGGGAAATATATAGATGTGGAAGGGTTCAGCCTTTACAATGGGTAAGGATTTATGAAACTTCTTCAAGTGATCTCAGTTTGGGGGGTCTTGGAAGGGTTCTCCCTATGGAGTAAATTCAATGTGTGGAAATATGGGTAGACATAGAGACTTTAAGGGGGAAGTTTTATTTTCTATAGTGTACTCTTAATGGTAACATTTCAGTCCTTAAGATATTATAAAAATATATTATGGGAAGTAGATATATCATCTTTTTATTTCAAAACCAGCCAGGCTCTCCCAACAGCTTCCTTGGATGTGAAACTCCGAACATTTCATTTTCTAGTGCTTCTGACCACACAACTTTTATAAAAGTTATCCTCACTAAAAAATGATATATTTGATCACATTGAGGTATAAAATTATTGTTAAAATGTAATATTCTCATCATAAACCATGGGAGATTATTAGGCCAAATAATATACAAATTTAATTTAGCAAATGATGGCCACACTAGTGGGGGAAAATTATTCTTGTGTAAAGACATTACCAAAAAATTTATATTTCTATTCAAGAGAATTTCCAAACATGAAATGATAATGGAATAGGTGATCCAAAGGAAAAGGGTCATACTTTCATCAATTATATTTTTCTACTAAAAATCCGAGGAAATACTTGATCATTAATTATTTCATTAAAATTGGGATGTATAGGTTTTGATTTGTTTTGGTTAAAACATAGAATATGATTTATAGGCCTACATATGTGTGGGGTTTCTCAAAAAAATTCCATGGTGTGGTTTTTAACAATTAGGATCACAAGAAGATGGCTATAATATTGGAAGATGATTTTCAGAGTATTTTAAATTCCAAAAACAAACCTCCAATTGAAGGAAGATATAGCTCAACCTTGGACATGAAAGTTTGGTCTAGGAGAATCAAGGAGGAGATATGTTTTCTAGTGAAACAATTGTAGGAAATTATCTCTTTGAGAAGGATTATGGAATGCATAAGAGATTTTCGAGGACTTTCATATTTTCCAATGAAGAGAATATTAGTTTTTCTAATAGTGATATCAACCTCATCATCTAAATCTCTTGTGGACTTGTTATTATCAAATGAAGAGGTTCCCTTGATAACCAAAATGTTTTAGTAATAATATAATTCAATAGATTTTAGGGGAAATGAGATTCTATCATGGCCGAATCCAATGCCTTTTTCAATGTTTTGGAGGTCTGGCTGGTCTACAAAATTATAGTTTCCTCCATTAAAACTCAATTGGAAGTGATATCCAACTCCTTCAAAATCTAGTCCAGCATACCCTAGTCCATATATTACCACATTATAAGGTGCATAATTAATATTTATAATGGTTTTATATTACCACACACATAGAGAAATTAGAAAAGTGGTATATTTTCTAGCATTAAGTTGTAACTAGGAAAGTCTTCTTTTTATTTTCTCTAGAAAGACCACTCATCCCCAAGTGTGTTGATCTCATATTAGTGGATTACCTTGGTTTAAATTATTTTAGACATCGTTGAACACCCTGTTGCTTTTTTATTTGTATTATTATGTATTAGTCCATCAGTATTTTTTATCAATGTCAATTCCTGTAACAGTTATATAAATGTTCACCAAAATCATTGAGCATTTTCATGGAATCATTATGTGCATGAAATCCACCATTGTTTCTAATTTGTTTTAATCCATGATGTTCTACATGTGGCCTATGGGTTTTATTAAATGCTTTAATTCTGGTATAAGGAGCTTCATCTGGAGTGGAAGCACTCTGGAGAGAAAATTGGTCATGGGTTCTTGGACCTCTTGTTGTAAACCTATTGAAGAAAGTGGCATAGGAAATAAAAATCTTGAAACCTTTAATGAGGCTCTCCAGGATAAATTTATGTGTTCCCTCCTTAATAATAACTCTCATCCCATGAATTTTCTCAGAACATGTTTTTTTGGATAAGCATAAATATGGTATTTTCCACAAAATGTCTTCCTTTATCTGGCCCTCAATTAAATCTACTAATTTTTCTATCTCAGAAATTTATAGATGGATTGTTAGTAAAGAATCCACCTTAAATTTTTGGTTTGACAACTGGATTTCTTCCCCCTATTATATCGGAGATACCTAATTCTTTTACTCTTGATCCCACTAACTGCTCCATCAGGGACGTGATCAATTCTTCTAGTTCACATATTTCATATACTATTAAAGAGATTGTCAGTAATTATTACTT
Organism: Viscum album; assembly: GCA_963277665.1. Lineage (NCBI taxonomy): Eukaryota > Viridiplantae > Streptophyta > Magnoliopsida > Santalales > Viscaceae > Viscum > Viscum album. Next base: position 1,026,363,763 of record OY728166.1, read on the forward strand.
CACTTCCAATGATGATTTCTGGTTTGGGTACCCGCTAAAAATGGCTTATTGGACTCAAAAAAATATTATAATAACCATTCCTCTAACATTGATGATAATCTTAGCTGGATGGCCAACTTCAATAAGGCTTGAATAAAACCTTCTCATCTTACCATCATTTGGAAAATTTCTCACCATAAAGTTCCTACCGATGGTTGTATATAGTCTTATGGCTTTAATATTTGCGCTAAATGTAGATTGTGTAACCAATATCGGGAGGACATAAACAACCTCATTTTATCTTGTGATACTGCTACTACTCTTTGGAATTACATATTTGACCTTTTTGAGTGCAGATGGATTTTGGATAATTTTATTTTCTCGGAGTTGAAAAGGAAGATTGATTTTTAGAGGTCACCATAAATTAGAATCATTTTTCTCACTATTGTTGCAGAGCTACTGCATATCCTCTATTATGGTAGAAATGATTTCATTTTCAACAATATCTCATTAAATTTAAACAAAGTTCGGGTAAAATGAGGATACATCTTGCTATCAAAGAGGCTGCCATGATCCAAAAAGACCATTGTGACAATTCTGTCATTGGTCTTGAAACCCTCCACCAGATTGGAGTGAGTGGAATATATCAAGAATCTAATTACACTATTGATGTCTTCTGGTAGGCTCCTCCTCCTGGATGAATTAAAGACAATGTTGAATGACCTTTGGGATGCATAGGTGTTTTCAAAGACAATCTTGATCGGATTCTTAGAAGTTTCTATAGAATATGCGGCATTGCTTCTGCTCTGGAGGCTGAAATGATGGGTATCATTCATGCCATCTATTGTACAAAACTTTTCAACTAGAGAAACATCAGAATTGAGAGTGACTCTTCTACCATTGTGTAGGCCATCTGCAGGGTGTGAGTCAACAAGCACGGTCTCTCACCCCACGATGGATTGATTGCCTCACCTCGCTCAAAACTCTCAACTTCATTGCTACACACACCTTCTGTGAAGAAAACAAGATCACCGATGGTCTTTCCAATATGGGAGTCTCTCATGAGATCACATGGAGGAATGATATCCCTCCGGATTTGATTCCTTTTTTATTAGAGATTCTAGAAAATTTCCCTCATTTGGACTCATGTAATTTGTATGCTCCTTTTTTCTAAAAAAATTGCAGGGTTCTAGTCATTGACCAGAACTCATCCCCCCCAAATGGAATATTATATATATTGATATATATTATGGATGGTTTATGATTGAAAAAATTAACACTAAAACCATTATATATTTATGATTCTTGATTTTCCCCATAACCAATAGTAATAAAAATAAAAATATTAATCACATGAGATGTAAAACATAATATAGATATAAATAAATATCATTTATTTCATTTCCAATTGGACCATTATGCTTGGTCCACTTTCCCTCATAAATATATATTGATCTATGAATAATAATTATTTATATAATAAATAAATACCAATACACTATGTTTTGAAAATTATAATAAATTTTATATTTAAAAAACATTAAAATAAATATTTGATATTAATATTTAACAGTTTTATTCCTTCGAATTTATTGTGATAAAATTATATTGATAAAAAAACATGAATAAATATTATTTATTTTAACCTCTTAAATTAAATAAATGACTATAATTGAGATTGGAGACACACATATTATGTGACCCTCTAGTACTATTTCACAGTGGAATGATGTATAACAACAAAAAATCCATGGATAGTCTCATGAAAAATAATAAGGAACCCACGGAAAAATAAGTTAATTTCTAAATGACATTGAACCCCCTATAAACATATACTATATAGCATAGTCCCTTTATCATGATATTTCTAATTAACCATTTTTTATGATGATTCTATCAAACAATTTTGGATTTATATTTCATTCAATTTATGTAAATAAAATATCCCATTGAACATAATTGAAATAAATTTACATAAAATTTTTTATTGTATTTAGAACACATCTGATATAAACATTCATCCATGGATAGATGGGATAAATTTTATCTCATATTATCTATTAATGAAATATTACTTTTGATACACCCAATGCATACTACATCATTGCAAGCATATGTCATCACATTTTTGGCCAACAGATCAATATTTGAGATCATGATATTCAGTAATAATATTCTTAAGGTCTATGGATCAATAAAAAAATATGAAAAACGGAACATCCAATAAAATAAGAAAATGTGGAATTTCTATTAATGAGTCAATTAGTATTACCTCCTATATTAGAGAATACCAAGGGCAAACACCATGATAAGGTGTCTCTATGTCTTATAATCCTCCTTACATAGATAATCATTATTTTCTATGTACAATTAAAAAATACCATATAACAGTAGAATATATATGCAAGAATAATTTTGTAGAACCTCTAGGTTATCATTATAGCCGAGAATATTATGACCTTTTAGTGTACATATATTATCAGTATATTATCCCATAAAAGACTTATGAAATGGGAAAAAATTGATAAGAAACATAAGAAATATAGAATAAAATGTAATCAATTACTAATAAATTCAGTTCTAGGAAACCAAGTCCAATATTTTGTTCATTAAAAGACCATATTATCTTTAACACAAGGTTTAAATGGGTTAGAAATAACTGTTACCCATTTTGATATAGAATATATAGTTGATTTTAGTTAATTGGTGTGGTAGGAGATAGATTGAGTTAGAGTAGATGAACAATATAGAGTTAGAATTCAATCAAGTTAGATAAATTTTTTATTCTTGAGATGGAGGTTGAGAGTTCATTAAATATGGTTGGATAATTTAGAGAAGAAAATTAATACAACTTTGTGGAGAGATGAGTAACAAGAATATTTTTTACTACATATATGGAATGTGTAATCATGTTGAATAAAATATATTCTTTATTTAATATATGTGATATGTTATAGAAAAAAAACAATAACAAAAAGGAAACATGAATCTCTCTCAGTCCGTTCTGTCAACAATGAGGTGTTAAAAAAAATTATGTCAGTGGGGAAATTATATTTATTAGGTCATGTAGAAAGATTAAAAAAATTATTCTATATTAGAGAAATAAATTGGAACCAGATGAGAGGCATGTGGGAATCACATGAAGGAAATATACAAGAGAAATTAGTATGTATAGGAGTTAGATCATGATATAGAGGATACTTTTATTTTTCAATACTTCTTTTGTTTATACTATTTAGGATTTTTTTCTATAAATAATTCACCAATATTATTATCATGTATGACGAAATGATTTATGGGGAATATTTTTGAGATGAGTTAAATCCATTTAATAATCATTCTGATGCATCTCTCAGTTGCATGTTATTATTCCTGGGATTTCATTTTCTTCATTTTCTATTCTTGTTATCCACTTATGTTTGGATACAAACATTGAGAAGAAAAATATTTCTGGCTACATGAAATACATTGGATGATCATGAAAATATAAAAAACAATTAGGGGGTATAATAAGAAACTTGTGATTTTTAATTTTTATCTTTTTTCTCAAATTTAATTTGTTATGATAACTTGTTTTAAATTATATTTTATACTAATGGTTAAAGGGTAGTGTACCCTTTAACCAAGGGTTTTAAAATGAATAAATTTAATAAAAAAGATATATTATTATCATATAAATGAAAAAATATTCTTTACCTTGGTTTCTGAGTAACAAATCATTTCTTAGTGTGAGTTAAAATGTTTTTTTGACAACTCAGAGATTCTGTGGTGGTTAAAATACCTCTGATCATATCCCTCAATACAATTTTGATTAAAATTTTAGAAATGATAACAATAATTTGGGAGTATCTATAATTCTAGCCACTATTCCTCATTGATAGTTCACCCTTTTCATTAAATAACCATTAATATTTACACAATTTCTTATAGTATCCATCATAAATTTTCATCGACATTAACTCCTTCAATATTTCAAATTTTTATTGTTTTATATAGTTTTACTTTTAATTTTCCATTTATTTAAATTTAATAATTTCATTCCTTTAGTTTTGAAATTACATACTAATATATTAGTTTTTGGTAGGTTATATAAATGTTATTTTTGGTAATCCAGTGAAATATCTCATAACTTAGGTGAAATTTTAGTTTTTGAAAAAAAGTAAAAGGTATATAAATTATCACCGAAAAATTCTATAAATGAAAACTTGGTAAAAGGATAAGTTCTTCCCAAATAATCCATTCTCATAAATATATTAGGAAAAACATTGGTTTGAAATTAAAATATGTAACACTTATTTTCCATACCATATTGCCTTATAAAAATCTGGTTCCTTGATTTCTAGTTCCCTTGGTCTCAAGAAAATTTAAGGAACATAATAGCTTATACCTTAATCCCAAAATAATTACATGATTATTAAAAAGAGTATTTCACATTATTAAATTTCTATTAATTTTTTGGTCTTGAGTTTTTGATAATTGGATAATATATTGTATAAAAAGTGGGCATATCTACACAGTATCCATTTTCCCTGAAAACACATTCTTTATAAAGACACACTTGATTCATTCCGGGTAAGTACCTTATCTAGAACTATCCCATAGTAACTTTTCTACTAATTCATAGAATTTGTGAAAAATATTTTGAAATCCTTAGATGATAAAAAATATACAAGTGGAATAAAATAAAATTGACCTGTTAGTCCAATTGTAATCCTGAAAAATCCATACTAATGTTTTCTTTTTTACACAATGAACATTTAGCCAAAATTATCGATTTAATTTTCCATGACAAAAAAATAATATAATTATAGGTTTTGAGAATAATTTCAAATGAAATCCTAATGGAAAATTTTTAATCCCATAGTTTTCTTGGAAAACATAGAAACACATGATATATTTCCATGAAAAAAATCATTTCAAAATTATAAAAACTCAAAAAAGTTCTTTAAAACCTAAGCCCATTTTCATGCCTTTGGAAAAAAAATATGTATTTATAAGCCATTGAAATCATCTCATATTGGTACCTTGAGAAATTATCCTTACATTCACCATTTCAACAACCTTTATTGTATAATCACATAACCGGACAATTCCCATATTTTTTTCATGTAACCTACCCCCTGTAATCAACATAACATTTCAAAATGTGTTAGATATATATATCGTTCCCATCTATCATTAGAAAATTATTTGGATCGCCCAAAATTCATATAAAATTTAAAAGAATCATATTTTTAATAAAACACATATATCGTGAAAGTTAACAATAAAATTATTTTTATTTGGAATTCAGACCCATTTTCAAAATCAATTTCTATTTTCTCATAAAAATGAGATCATTTTTTCATTTACATATAAAAACATTAAATTCATATATTATTGACAGAAAAGTTTTATTTAAGAATAACCCAATATAAATTTAATCTAATCGTTATAAAAAAATTTCTATTATGGTGGAGAAAATGATCAATCCATATAAATTAAAAAAAATTAATTTTTTAAACATTGGTAAAAAATATCAAGATGATGAATGAAGAAAATGTTTAAAATATTAATTTATAAACCATTAAAAATATTTTAAAAAATATTTGAAAAATAATTTTAATAATATTTGAAACAAAAATAAGAATATTTTGGAAACATTTGATGAACATGCATATAGAATAAAAATATTTTAATACATTTGAAACAAATTTTTAAAGGAAACCACCAAACCGTATGTTTCATTTACCTTCATACATTCTCCAACTCCAGAATAATAAAATTATATTTGTATTAGATTTTATTTATAAATTTTTTATTGTTAATTACATCATCATTATATCTTATCTATCATTTAATTATATATTTCATTTAGTCACTTAAATTGTTAACTTCATGGGGGATGTTTTTGGTTCATTATGTTTATAATCTCAAAACCACATTAGTATATAGGCCGCATTCAAATGAGATATATTTCCATTACATAAAATATCAAAATAAAGTTATAATTATTATATTTATTAATTAAGTAAACTTTTCAAAACAACTATATATAGAGGACATGAAAATTGAACCAAGTCATTCTATATATATTGTAGTCCATATATACAGGCGAACAATGTTTTCATTTCTCTAATGGGTGGAAATGAAAAAAGGTAAATAGTTTTATAATTTTAAAAAATAATAATTGTTTTATGATACTTATTTTTATCTGTTAAATATATCCTTAAAACTATCCTTATAAAGTGGATATGAAAAATGAATGAAAATACATTATGAAGGTGGTATAAGATACGTATTCTTTAGTGGTGTAATAAAAATTCAGCGAATATAATGTGTAAGAAATTAAATAATATATTTTCATCAAAAAATTATAATTATTTAATAAATAACACACACACACATATATATATATATTCTATTTTTACATAATTTTAACCATCGATATGATTCGGAGATGAAAAAATGAAACACATCACATTGTGGTGGGAATTGTTCTCATATATTCATGAGGGATGTTTTCATTTCTCATAACATCAAATAAGTTATAAAAAAGGGTTGTACCATAATAATTATTAAATTACAGGACTTTCTATATAATGGTGTTATTATTTTAGCATTGTTAAAGAATATTTTAAGTAGGTATATGTATTAATACCTACTCTAGTAACCCAAATCGAGCACCTAAATTTCTTACATTCCTATATGATACATGGAATTTTATACCAAAGAAATAAAATAGAATAGTAGTCTTGTTAAACTAGATAAATAACTTATTCTCATATTACATTTGAAAACAAAATTTACAATATTTTTTGAGAATATAATTATTCCCACAATCATATCCTTAAATATCATTCTTATAACGCATCTCAGGTTCATGGAAAGTGAAAAACAATCATGTTATTTAATTCATAGTAAGGGTTATGTTTATTAGACGATCTCATGAATCAATAAGCTTAATCAACATGGAAGGGTAAATAACTAAACACACATTCCCTTAAAATAATTTGACAAGAATAATCAATATGGAAAGGTAAATAACTGAAAGATTAATACATTTAATAAAAAAAATACTATCATAACTTGATAAAGAATAATAAATACGTTACGATAACTAATTGAAAAAATATTCCATTTAACCAATACACTAATAATGAAATCCATCTAAAGAAAATGAAACACCCCAATGTTTAAAAAATAAATTTAATATATAATTTAAAGCAAGAAACATTGTTCCTCTATGAAACAACACTTTTTTATTATAACCATACCCTTAAACATAATTTTTCATCCTCTATGATTAGAATTTTGAAAAACTAACATATAGGGTTGTGATAAGTAAGAAATTTAGGGTATGATATAATCAATATACATTTGTTTTGGTGAATAGTAACTACACCTTCGGAATTGTAATATAGAACTTATGAATAGTAAAATGGCATAGTGAATAGTAACCTTACCCCTGGAATTATAAATACAATTACGTACCATATAAATTAAAGTAAGATATAATTGTATCATGGTATATGTAAGTGAATATTGAAAAATTAATAATTATGTATATGTATTTAATTGAATAACATATATTTAATAAAAATAAAAAATTAAAAAATGACTTAAAGGAAAATTAATTTTCATAAAATGTATTCAGAAATGAATATTTTATTCCTAATATTTTAGGATGATACCTTAGTTAATTTTTTAAGGGGTTATAAAATCAATTTTGATTTTCAAAACTGTATTTTTCAAGTAAATGGTGATTATAATTAAAAATAAATTTTCTCAAATTTGTAATTTTTTTCATAAATGGTGTTAATTTTTTAATTCTAAAAGTCAAAAAATGGTTAGGATGGATTTTTTCTATTTTTCTACAAAACATGATTTTGTGGTGAATTGTAAAATATGATAATTTATGATAAATGCTATATAATTAACTTATGGAGTAATAAATGATGTATCAATAATGTATGAGCCCTTGGTTCGAATTAACATGAACTTATTACTATATATAGTCACAAGACTGAATATTATTTCTTATCTTGAGAAAATATTTCTAAAATAATGAATAAAATAATGAGAAATTACCCCTCCTCCATTATAAAAATCACCCATCTCTCCCTCTTCTTCTCACACCTTCTAATAATTTATATGTGTCCAATTTATTCCCAAAATACTTACCAAGATCATCCCCACATAAATAATATTTTTTTTCATTAGAATAACAAATTAAATTTCGTTAATGATATTCCCAAGCAGGAGTATTCAAGAGTTAAAATCATGATCCCTTTTCTATTTTAATTTATTTTCATGTTCTTTTTTATTATTCTACCCTGAACTACTCTATCAAAATTAACATGATAACTCTAGTATCATTTATATAAATGAATTATATCATTTTAATGTAAGAATCATCACCAATATCGTTACTCTCTCTCTCTCCTCTTCAATTTTAAAAACAAAATCATCGTATGGGAGGTACAATTTACTACCTTCGTGGATGCTAAACTTTTTTTCTTCAATATTTTATTCAAATTTGGTCCAAATACCCATTTTTAGTAAATAAAAATATAATATATGTATTATAACATATTTAATGTTCTTAAACCTGTATTTATACATAATACTAAATCATAAAATAAATTTATTTCATTATGATCAATAGTTACCATAATAATGCACAAAATTATCATCAAATGTATTACATAATGATCCCACCTAATATGATATAATTAAATCATATATATATAAATATTGACACCACTACATGATCATAAATATCAGAAAAATTAAATTATAGGGAATTAAAACCTTTCCACATGATGTTGCATAATTATATTCAAGTATACTGATCACTAAAACAGATGAAACTGACGATCCCAAGAGATAAGATTGTATCAAAGAACTCAATAAAAATACATAAATGAACTTAATAAAATTATAATAAATGAAATAAATTTATATACGATTATTAATTAATTAATTAATGGATTTAATTTGATTATCCAAGATTCTATGTTCATGTGCAGAACCCTTTCAGACATAATATAAGGGTTTCTACATGAACCACCATTTTCATTCGGGTTGCTCATTTTATCTATTTACCCCAATTTAATTATTAATTTTCTTCTTATAATCCTCATAATTTTTTTGTGATTTTTTATATATATGTACCCATCACAATAATTCTTTTTTTTGTGGGTACTTATATGTTCTAAAATGATCATTCTCAAGTTCTTCTCGATAAACAATCCTGATTCAAGGGTACTTCTTGAATTCCCCACTCTTATCAAGTGATATATATAATCATCTATAAGAAACAATTATTTTTTATAAAATAAATAATATTATCTTGGAAAAACAAACTTAGTTCATTAATTTGTTTATGCGAATATGTTTCAAAATAACAATTCCTTTCAAAGTAAAAGGGTATTACTCTTAATAATTATTCGATGATTTTATTAGAGTATTTTCATCTTTTTAAACACCGCCTATTTAATCATGTGTTTTATTAGGATTAAAATATTATTATAATATCCAAACATATTTTATTAAATGGTCTATGATCAGTTTGACTATGGATTTTATGTCTTGATATCATTCATCATACTACTCAGAATGGTTAATGATTTTGTTTATAGATAGTGGAAAGTTATTTCAGATGTTTATGTTTTTTATATTTAGCCCCATTAATATAAATAATTAATTGTACATAGAAAGTGATGGGTGAGGCCTTCTATAGACCCTCAAATCATCGATAGGTCTCATGAGACAAAACATAATTGGGTTTCGTGCGAGTTCTTACCCTGGTATTTTCAAAAATCTTAGCCGAGGCCTTGACAATAAGTTTCAAATGTCCAACATTATATATTCCTTAATTATGATATTAGTAATTGATAAAACATGTTATTATTTGAATAGTAAAACATAAATTGTTATGTTTCATTATATTATGATTTTTTTATATGGATTTATTTAATCAGCTATCATTCCTAACATATTATTTTCAAGTATATTTTTAAATGTATTTGTTTTTTGTTATTCACCTTACCTAGTGTTTTTTATTTTGATAACTTATGCTGTATTTTTTAACCCTTATTTAAAATATGTGATCATCCCTTTATTATGTTTTATTTTTCCTCCGGATGCAAAGATGAATATTATGAATTAATTTTTGGGATAATCTAGGATATTTTCATGTTTCCAATGGAATTTCTATATTTTTTTTCCTTTTATGTTATAATTAAAAACATATATTCATATATAGTTTTCCAAAAATACTAAACTATTAATTGCTTTTAGATATAATGTTTGTGTAATCATACTAATGTAATAAAATAATGCACCATATCTGGTCTTCTGGGGTTGGGGTGATACAGTTGGTATTAGATTAAGTTTAGTATAAAACTTCGAAAGTATATTTATAAAACATTGATTAGGGGACAAAACCCATTGATAGACATTGAGGATAAGAATAAAAAAACATTATAGGTTTTTTAAGGTAGATATTATGTGTATTTTCCTAGAAATAAATCTCAGTATGGATACTACAAGTGGATGTGGTTCTGGAATAGATGTACATAGGAGAAACATTCTGAGAAGGTGTTTCAGGCCTGAATTAGGGTATCCTGGTACACGACTATGTCCCTTATTATGAACCAGTTTTGACACTTCCATGGGATATGATTGGGATAATTCACAATTTATTTATTGACCATTATTAAGGATTTAAATGTAAATATATATTAAAATAAACCATTCTTATTATGATGAGATTTTACATGCATAAAATTTCAATTTATGTTATTTGTTTTTCTAGTTTAGCATTATAAATATTGATTCATAACCTAATTTAGTGTATGAAATTTTTTTAAAATGGATCCTAGTGGAAGGAATGAAACCACTTGAATGTGTGTAGCCCATGTAAGGATTTCTCACCTATTAAAGATAATTATGATGGTTATGGAGTTGTAGCTAGTTTTGAGCAACTTATAACTATACTAAAAAATCTGAATCAAGATATGAAGAGTAACCTCACTCATATGAAGCATCCTTATTCAAAACTTGGAGGTGGAATGTTAGACCGCTTTATATAATAAAAAACTCTATCATTCAATGGGACTATGAACCAAGTTGTAGTGGAGAAGTGGATAAGTTCTTTAGAGAAGCTATTTCTAGCTATGGGATGTAATAAAAGGGAGAAAGTAATCATGATAGTTTATTATTCCTCGGGATATTCATATCAATGGTGGTTGTTAATTAATAATAATAAAGAGGGTGAAGAAATTTAGTAAATAGAATGAAAGGTCACTATGGAAATATTATTATAAAAATATTTCCTCAAGAATAGCAAGCATATATGGTGAGGAAATTCATGAGTGTGGAACAAAAAGAGGATGAAAATGCTATTAAGTGTAAAGAAAATTTCACAAGGTTTTCAATACTTTCCGAAGACTACATACTCTATACAAATAAAAAATATGATTGATTATTTGATGGTTTAAAACTATTTCTCCAAAGGGAACTATTCTCCCTAGGATTCTCATTATATAAAGATATAGTCTTCTATGTTATCATTAGGAAGAAATAATTATATAAGTCATATGAATTTAAGGAAATGAAATTTAAGAGGATGGTGCAAAAGGAAATAATTGATAAAGTGAAAAATAAAAAAGGGAGTTTTTCAACATGTGATACTTAAGGAAAGAAACACCCAAGGGAATTCTTAAAAGGAAAAGGAGTTTGTTAGAAATGTGGAGAAAAAGGCCACCAATTATGAGATTTTAGGGATATAAAGAAGCTAGAAATATTAATTTCAACAATAGTAAAGAGATGAGACATTATTACAATGATTGTCATAAACATTGATGAATAATTTCCTAGAGAATGCAATGGGGGTAAGGCTAAACTTATGTGATCACAAATACTGAAGTTGATGTTCCTAATGATTTGGTGGCAGGTACTTTAATAATTTCCATAAACATCACCAATGCATTATTTGATTATGCATGATCTCATTCTTTTATATCTTCCTAGTTTTTCAATAAAATAATACATTTCTAATTCTATTTATTAAAGGAATTTTTAGTCTAAACTTGGTAGGGATGTATCACTACAAAGAATGCGTGTTGATGAGTCCCCCTTATGACACATAAACATTCTTTCCTTTTCAACCTTACCATCAAACCCATGATTAACATTGTTATAATTCAAGGTATGAACTATATTTCATGTTATGATGAAAAAATATATTTAAAGAAGAAGGAAGTTATAATTTATGAGAATAATGTATAATCCCTTCTCTTTATAGAAGAAACCTCTTGATATGAATCTTAACTATATCCACCCCAGTATCGCAACTAAACACATTTCTTGGGGAGTGAGATAAATAAATATCTATTTTCGAGGAAGGAAATATTCAAATTGAGGATGTACTTATTTTTCATGAATACATTGATGTATTCCTAGAGGATTTACCTTGACATCCTATAAAGTAGAAAATTGAATTTTAGATTGATTTAATTCCTAGTGAAAACCCAATTTCAATAACCCTTTATAGAATAGTCACAATATAATTATTACAGCTAAATAAAAAAAGAACAATTGTGGGATACGGGATTTATCCAAACTAGTGTTTCTCTATAGGGAACTGCTGTTCTTTTCATTAAGAAAAAGATAGATCTATGAGGTTGTGAGTTGACAACCAGGATATAAAGGAAATTAGGGTAAAAAAGGATCATCTTCCTCATATTGATGATTTATTTTATCAACTTCATAGACCCCAAATTTTTTCAAATAATGACCTTCAAAATGGATATGATCAGTTTCATGTGAAGAATGATGATATTCAAAAGAAATAAGTTTGAACCATTTATGGGAATTAAGAGTTTATAATAATGTCTTTTGGATAGACTAATGAACCATCTATTTTCATGGATCTAATGAATATTATTTACAAGGAATATCTTGATTACTTTTTTTGTTGGATCTATTAATGTTATCTTATTATACTCTAAAATCTAAAAATAACATGAGAATCACTAAAACATTATTCTAAATACTCTTAGAAGAAAATAGTTTTATGGGATGTTTAGGAAGCTTGAATTATGGATTCAAAAAGTTTCTTCTCATGGACATATTGTCTATAAGGATGAAATCATAGCAGATCCTTCAATGAAAAAGGTAGTTTAGGAATGTCCTAAAAAAATGAACCTAATCAAGGTATGTAGTTTTATTGGATTAGTAGGTTATTTTCAGTGTTTCATTCATAACTTCACCTGATTAGCTAACCCATTAACAAAGATTACTTATAATGTTGTTAAGTTCGTATGGAGAAAATTATGTGAAGAATTTTTTGAATAATTTCTTAAGTTGTTAGTGAATTCACTAATATTGAATCTACCATTTATAAATGGTGGATTTATGATTTATATTGATGTATAAAATGAATAACATTGATGCGTCCTTAAGATGAATAATAGAGTTATTTCCTATTCATCAAGGTAGCTAAAAATTCATTAATATAACTATCCAACTCATGATATTGAGTTATCAGATATAATATTTTCTATGAAGATATAGAGACATTATCTATATGGTGAAAATGTGAGATATATATTGATCACAAGAGCTTGAAATCTATCTTATTTCAGAAAAAACTCAACTCGAGTCAAAGGTGATGGCTCGAGCTACACATGGATTATGATTGTTAGTTACACTACCATTTAGGGAAGGAAAATAAGGTGGAATATGAATTGAGTTGGAGGGAACATGTAGTTCTAACAAAAATTAAGATTGGCAAGGATCCTATTTACATGGCTCAAGTGAGGATTATTATGGGAATTTTCAAAGAAAGTGATGAATCATCACTTTTTCAATTGGTTTCCCATCCATAATTTTTAAAATAATAAAAATTTATCAATCTAATGATGAGAATATTCAAATGAAAATTAAATATATGAATAATGGGAAGTTTTCAGAACTTGTGTGTAAGGATGAAATTATGAAATTCGGGAGAAGGATATGTGATCACTCTATACCTCAGCTCAAATAGTTATTATTGGATAATTACCATAGTTTGAGTTCCGCTATACACCCTAGCAGCACTAAGATGTATATATATTTAAAATAATATTTCTGGTGGGACAACATCATGAGCGAAATTGTGTCTTGTTATGATCGATGATTTGCATCAAAATTATGGAAACTGTGTTCAGATATATTTGGACAGTAATATTTATTTTAGTGCATATTATCAACCTAAAATTAATGGGAAATTATAAAGGATGATCCAAACATTAGAAGTCCTGTTGAGATCATGCTAACTTTATTTTCAACGTATGTGGTATCTATATTTAACTTTGGTAGAGTTTTATTTTCATTATATTTTCTATTCATGTATTCAAATGGAACCTTACGAAAAATTGTACAGAAAGATATTTCATACACCAATATATTGGGATGAAGTTGCAGGAAAGATGATTGTATACCCAGAGCTTGTAGAGGAAACAAAAGTGAAGGTAAGGACTATTCAAGCCCATATCAATGAATCTCAGAGAAGGAAAGAGAGATATGATTATAATTGAAGGAAGTATTTATAATTTCATGTGGAAGGTCATGTTTTCTTGAAAGTATATCCATGTAAGGGTGTTATAAGATTTGGGATGAATCAGAAATTGATCCCCTCATACATTGGTCCTATTGAAAATCAAGAGTGAATTATAATTTTGGTTTATCATTTGGCATGAAATCATATCCTTTCTAAGGTACACAATGTGTTCCACGTCTCTTCGTTAAGGATGTATATTCTAAAACCAACAAATGTACACACTTATGAATAAATAGAATTGGAAAATGACGTATCTTTATGTGAGGAGCCTATCCGAATTTTGGACACTAAAGAATAGTTGTCGAGGAATCAGATGACTCTACTAGTAAATGTACTTTAGAACAATCATAAAATTAAAGTAGTAAAGTGGGAGCCAAAGGAACATATGATGAACACATACCCGATTCATTTTATGAGGTAACATTTTGGAAATTTTGATGATGGAATTTTTGTGTGAGGGGAAGAATGTAACACCAAAAGAATTAAAAATAATAATATAGAATGTAATATATGATACATTGAGTCACTATGAAACAACACATTGTTATTATAATTTAACCATTAAATATAATATTTCCACCACTATTATTTATATTTCGAAAATAATACATACATGGTTGTGATGAGTGAGATATTTAGAGTCTGATAGAATCAATATTCATTTTGGTGAATAGTAACGTAACCATATGAATAGTAATATAACCCTTATGAATAGAAAAGATACCTAATTAATAGAAATCACACCCATGAATGTAAAGAAAAAATTTATGCACCATATAAATGAATGTAAGATATAATTATATCATGGTATAAGTAAGTGAATAATTTAAAATTAATAACTATTTGTTTATATTTATATAAATAATAAATATTTAATTACAATTTTTGAATTAATAACATGAATTAATTTAAAATTCATTTTCATAAAATTTATTTATAAATCAATACTGTTTATCCTATATTTTTATGATAATACCTTATTTAAATTTTCAGGGTGTTATAAAGTCAGTTTTAATTTTTAAAATTGTATTTTTCTAGTAAATAATGATTTTAATTAAAAGATTAAATTCTAATATTTATTTTTTTCATAAAATTGAGTATATTTTGTAATTCTACACATCCATAAATTGTTCGGGTGAATTTTTTGGATTTTTCTAAAAAAAATGAATTTTTGGTGAATAGTAAAGTATGATAATTTGCTATAAATGCTATATACTTGAATTATGGAGTCATAGATTATGTATGGATGATGTAATCACTCTTGGTTATGACTCAAATGCAATTATTACTGTATATAGTAATAATAATCAATAACTTTTGTTGTCTTGAAAAAAACATTAAAATAATAAATAAAATAATGGGAAATTACCCCTATCATCCACTATAAAATTGACCCTCAACCTCTCTTCTCATAACACATTCCATGCTTTGATCCTTGGAAAATTTAAACACAAAATTCTTCACAATAACTTTCACCATATCTCAATGATCTTGTAATGATCAAAAGGAAAAAAAATAAATCCCTTTAAGGAGATTCTAATAGATGAGAATACAAGAAGTGAATTCATCTTCCATTTTCCTTTTAGATTCTTTTCAATTTATTAATTTTATTATTATCTCCTCATATCATCTATATAAATTATCATGATAACTATAGTATCTTTTATATTCTATAATTATATCATCTTAATGGATGAACCATCATCTATCTCATTACTCTATATCTTTTATTTTAAAAACGAAATCATTGTTCGAGATGTGCCAATTTAAAACCTTCATGGATGACAAACTTTTGATCATCAATTTCATCTACTATTTTACTCCTGATACCATTTTTATGGTTAAACCATACAATAATATATATATTATAACATATTTAATGTTATGAAACTGGTATATATTTAAGAAATAAACCCCAGTTTTCCAGAGTTGGAGCATTATTTTATTACATTGGCATATAATCAAGGAATACACATCTAGAAGGAATCAATAGTTTATTCTCTATGAAAACAAGATACATAAATAATTTCAACATTACATCATGAAATGGAAAAAAAATTAGAAACTCCTTTGAAAACATACAGAAATCCTGGGTTATTTCTTCTTTTCATTCATAAAATATGTCTTCATGTCCTAGAAAAATGAAAATATGAAAGGTATAATATCAAATGCTTAGTAAGGGTAAGAAATTCAGTGGATGATGTCATAAATATAAACATTAGGCATGGCAGATAAAAAACACATTCTGTTAAAAATGAACATGAAAATATTATTGCAGGAATAAGAGTTGAATTAAAAATTCCATAATAAAGATTAATCATGTGTATTCTACTAGTTTAATAACCTTATGAAAATTTAATTACTAGTTTCATAATGAGGGAATTCATAATGGAAAACATCTGAACCATACCATCAAGTCCTTGTGCCCAGACCATAAATAATCATTTTTCAAGGCCTTGTGCCAAAACAGTAGTATGTCTAATGAGACGTATTGATTCATTGAGGGGCTATATAGGCCCCCCATAACATACTATGTCCAATGCATTCCTTATATTAATGGGGATAAACACAAACAACATATTCATTCATATTGAAACTATTATAAAAAATGTAAATAATGTTCCCCAAACATTAAACATAAACACTAAACATTTAGAGTAAGTTGATGAATGGTTTTAATATAGCACATATTAGGTTAAAATAATAGGAAACCATTTAATTAAATATGATAAATGATATCATATATATAAATCAACAGGAGTGTTGAAATATATGAAGATACTCTTTAAAAAATATGAAGTAATTCATTAGATAAATACACTTTTACTTTATAATGAAGTGTTATTTTGGAAAAGTATTTTTATAAATACATAATATAAGTAAGATAGTATTTTCATAATAAAATTAGTGATTTTATAAAGATAATGGCTTTTAAAAATAGTTTATAATGTGCGCTCAAAACTAGGTAAGAAATTGCAAAATTCCCTTGAATTAGGTTTATATTTCGGGAAGAATATAAATCCTCATAAATGATGGTATTATTATTTTTGTAAGATATATATATAATTCAAAAATAACTTATGATTAGTAAATTTTAATGAATAATAATTTAATTGAGTTATGTAGATAATAAAAGTAACCTGAATGAAAATGGAGGTTCGGATGGAAAACCCTTACCATATGTCTGATAGTGTTTCTCACTTGATATTAATGAACTGGGTAAAAAACATTAGGATCATAAATTAATTATTCTAGAACCTTATTATCATTTAATTTTTTTGGTATAACCTTACTAGGTTTATTTATGGCCTTTTGAGGGGTTAAGAGATTCAATTTCATTGTTTGGGAGCATTTTCTTCCCTGGTTTTCATGATTTGATTACTTATATTCTGGTATGGATAAACATTTAGAAAGAAAACGGATTCTTAGAATTGATTTTATATGTTATTACTGTACACATAGAAGATTAAATATTTATAAAATTTGTTTTTTATTGGGTGTGAAGATGAATCATTATATAAAACATTAATAATTATTGTTTAGTTTAATTTGTGGGGTTTTGATCACAATGAAGTCATTTAATTGATAAATTATTATAACATGTACAAAATGATTTTATAACCCTAAATAAGTTATCATAAATATATATTATATTCTGGTTGAACCATAAAAATGATTTCATGACAAAAATAAAATATGGTAATAAAAATTGAATACTCATTTTCCTTGAATGTGATAAATTAACACATCTCATATGGTGTTTTAATTCTTAGTATAAAAGAATTGGAAAAGAGAGATGATGTTGAATTATTTCATTAAAAAAAATTATAGTACATGTAAGTTACTGTTGTCATATCATTAGGATTAAAGGCACTGAGGAAAGAACTGAAGGGAACTCAAAATAAAAGAAAAGTTAAGAAATGCCTAACAAACATTTGGCAGTCTACCGACATCACTTAATATTTCATAAAATATTTTAATGATAGAATAGGGGTATCTCATAATTATTAAAAAAATGGATAGTAAGGGAGATATATAATGAAATATCCCCAAAAAAAATTCAAAATAAATTAGAAGATAAAAACCTAAAGATTGTGCTTGAAAAGAGGAGGGTGGTGGATTCCCTTACCTTATAGAGTAACTCAAAAAACCAGATGGTTGGGACCTTTTGGGATTGATGACACCAAGGGAAGAAATATAGTGAGGTAAAAATACCAGATATTCGAGGATTATGAGTTTGGAATGAATGAAAATGAAGGAATGAGTCGGTATTTATAGTAAATTTGAGGGTGTTTTTATATTAATTTCAAAGGACACCTCATTTTTGGTTTTGGAAAAACCATTGGATTTACCATGGTATATTCCCATGATAATAGACACTTGGGACACATTATATCCCATTATAATGTACAAAAGTCTACCAGAAATGTATATTAAATATTACATCATTTTGAAGTCATTAAACACACCGAAAACTCAAAACCTTATTTTTATTATTCATGAAAATTTATATATTTTAGAAAACTCCAAAAAATTTACCCCAACCATTTTTCAATGTGTAGAATTAAAAAATGCTATTAATTTTATGAAAAAAATATTCTAAATATTCTAAATTAAATTTTCAAATAAAATAATAATTTATTCCATAAAACAACATTAAAACTATAACTCCTTTTATAACACCTTAATAAAATAATCAAGCTCTCATAAAATTATCATATAACCATAACAAAATAAAGTAACAATTTATGACTACAGTTTATGAAAATACACTTCCATTTTAAATTATTAAATTAATCATAAAATTGTAACTAAAATATTTATGACATACAAAAATACCAATACATATACTATGATCGTTTTTCACTTATAAGATGTCTAAATATTATTTATACATTTATGGTTGAAGTTTCTATTTTTTTGGCCGATTTACTATTAATTACTATTCCTAAGAGCAACACAAATATTCATAAAGGTATGTTACTATTAATAAGGGTATGTTATTATTAATAAAAAATTATGTTTTCCCTAGCAGCCTCTAAATATCTTACTCAATGCAACCATGTATAATTGTGTTTCAAAATTAAAATCAATGAGGTAAAACAATTTATGTATACTGGATGGGATATTACAATTTCTTGTTTTGTAGATACTTAGTGTTTCCTGGAATCAATATTAAATTTATCTAAAAATTCATGGGGTGTTACATTACCCCCCCCCCCCACACACACACAACATTCATTCTCAAAATTACCATATTGTAACATAAAAAATTGATTTGGTAGTTCCTCATCATAGCTTCCTCAGGCACCCATGTTGCCTTTTCTATTTTATGATTTTCCAATAAATATTTAGTAGTTGATTCATCGAATTTCACAACACTTGTTTTTTAGTTTCCAGAATTCGAATAGGCTCTAGATAGTAAGATAAGACAGATTCCATTTCTATACCATCAAAAGTGAGGACATGTGTTGGTTCTGGCATGTACATTCTTAGTAATGAGACAGAGAAGATATTGTTTACTTTAGATAGAATTGGTGGCATAGTAAAATGATATGAAACATCTCCAATTCTCTCCAGAATTTCAAAAGGGACTTTGTACCTAGTGCTCAGTTTCCCTTTCTTCATAAATCTTACAACACCATTCCATAGAGATACTTTTAAGAAAACATGATCTTGAACTTGAAATTCCAAATCCTTCATCGATTATCTGCATAGATTTTTTATCTACTATGATTTTCAATTATACAGCCTTGAATTGTCTTTAACTTCACTGTTATTTCCACCACAGGATCTGGGCCTATTAGCTTCCTTTCACCAACTTCATCCCAACATATTGGTGTCTGACATCTCTTTCCGTACAATGCTTCATATGGTGTCATTTAAATACTTTAATGGAAACTATTATTATAGGGAAAATACACTAAAGGTAAATATTGATCCCAAATACCTTGGAAGTCATGTAAACATGATCTCAACACGTCCTCTATGGTTCAAATCATCATTCTTTATTGCCCGTCAGTTTTTGGGTGGTAAGATGTACCCAATCTAAGATCAGTATTCAATGTATTCTGAAGACTTTTCCAAAATTTCAATGTAAATCATGGTTCATGCCAAACAAAATTGAGAGAGGTGCTCCATGATGTCTCGAAACATCATTGATATAGATTTGTTCTATGTGCACCAGTGGAAAGTCCTCTCTTATTGTTTAGAAATGCGCATATTTCGTATATTGATGAACAATTACCCATATTCAATTATTATTTCATAGAGTTTTGGGTAATCTAGTGAAAAAATCCACGGTGATGCCATCAAATTTCTATGTAAGAATAGGTACACGTTGCATGAATCTTTTATGATTTTTTCATTCGACCTTCACTTGTCGACAGACTAAACATCTTGATACAGAATCAGTAATTTCCTAATTGATCTTGTCCCTATAGAAATGTTCCCTCAAATGTCTATACATCTTAGTGATACCTAGGAGTATAGACAAATTCAAACTATGGGCATCATCAAGTAACTCCCTTTTTACCATGGGTATAGATGGAACACAAAGCATCTCCCCAATTTTCAGAATTCCATCTTCAAACACAATGTTAGCTAACTTCCCAACATTCAAAGTATTAATTTTCTTTTGAATATTTTCTTCATCTAACTATGAATATTTATTTCGTTCTAATAATTATAGTTGTTAAACCATTTGAAAATGTAGTGATGTATAACCTTATTTCATAATTCTCCCATCTATCCTCACTATATCTATGTACAAAGGATCTTTGACATTCCTAATTTTATTGAGAACTCCCAGATCCTTCCTCTTCAATGCATAAGATACATTATTTTCCTCTCATGGGTGGTAGTTTAAGATAGATTCATAATCCTTGAGTAGTTCAAGACGCCAAATTTTCCTCTTGTTGAGTTCTTTCTGGGAAAAGTCATACTTCAGACTCTTATGATCCATATATATCCCACATATTTCACTATAGATATAGAGTCTCTATATTTTTATAGTGTAGATCATAGAATCTAACTCATGATTAAGAGTATGATAGATTTTTTCATGATTCTTTATCTGCCTTGGAGAATTGGAAATAACTCTATCATTTCGTATAACGACACAACCTAATCCATTCATTGATGCATCACTATAGATAAAACATCCATCATTCCCTGATGGTAGGGTTAGGATCGGAGCATTCACTAATCTACTATTCATTTCTTCAAACAAAATCCCCACATTATTTCTTCCATATGATCATAACACCTTTACATGTAAGCTTGATCATTAGGTTGTCTAAACGAGTTATGTTTTGAACTACATATCGATAATAACCTCCTAAACTAATAAAAATACGTACCTTAGTTATGTTCGTTGGGTTTTTCCAATCATCAATATCCTTTTTCTTTGCAGTATCAATACATTTTACATCCATAGAGAAAATATAACCAATAATAGAAGTTTATTGAAGCCAATGATTACACTTTCTAAACTTCCGATATACTTAATATCTTTTAAGAGTCTTCTGAATAGTGCACAAATTATTTTCATTATCTCCATAGATTTTGGAGTACACAAAGATATGATCAATAAATACCACAAATACGTCATTAAAATGTTATTTTAGAATCGTATTCATTATATACATGAATAAAGATAGTGGATTAGTTAGTCCAAAAGGCATTACAGTAATCGTGTAATGCCCATTAATAGTTTGAAATGTTATCTTTGAATGTATTCCTTCCTCACACACAACAAATGATATCCAGATCAAAGATTAATCTTTGAAAAATATTGGTCACCATGAAGTTGATCAAATTAGTAATCAATGTGGGGTTTGGGATACTTAGTCATTATTCATATAGTAGGGATATCCTGGTAGTCAATTCAAAACCTCATAGATCTATCTCTCTTATTAAAAAAATGGATAGGGGCTCCCCATGGAGAAACACTAGGGACAATAAATCCATAATCACTCAATTCCTCTAGTTTTTTCTTAAATTTTACTAATTCTATAGTGTCCATTCTCTATGGGGTCATTGATATGGGTATTAAATCAAAAATTAATTTATTGGAAAACTCAATTTCCTTCTCTAGAAGTTCTCCACATAAATTCTCTAGAAAGACATCTACATATTCTGGCACAATATTTATGTCCTCTATATGAACATTATTTTCCATACCCATAGTTAGTGAATTCTTTTCCTACCTAATAATTGAATTTATTGGAGATATTGGGGGTGTATCTAGACGAAAATAATATGGTGATGTTTCTTCCCTAAAGATAATGTATTCCACAACATCATAAAAAATTGTAACCACCTTATTATTGAAATAAATTTTCACATCATGGTTCAGAAATGAATCCATACCAATGATTATATCAAAGTAAATCAAGTGTATGATAATAAAATCATAAAATTAATCATTTTTATATGCCATAATATTGACTTCATGAAACAACTTTATAACAATGATACTTTCCTTAGGAGTTTTTTCTTACAACTCCCATGTTAAATAAATTTGAAAAAGTGTAATTTTCCTTGAAAAATGGGGATATATGAAAGCATGTGATGATCCAAAATCAAATAAATCATTTTCTATGTTTGAGGAAAAAATTAAAGTAACTTCCCCCACATTATTGGGAACTTCAGCTTCCACAGTTGTGACCAAATAATCTTGTCCTTGCCCCGTTGGATTTCATTAGTGAATGTTTCCTTAATGCCTAGGAAAATAATTTTCATAATGCCTCCTCTCTATAAAATTGTATCATTAAACATTGGTAGCTTATTTATTCCCCTTAAAATATCGAGATAGGTGGCCTTTACACGAAACATGTAACGAACATGAATACCCTTCAAGAATTTTCTAGGGTGTCTCTTCCCATAACTATCATATGGTGGAAGGTTAAATCATTCCTTCTTTACCATTTCCTTATTTCTTTTCTAGTGTTTACAGCTTCCATATTCTTATCTTTATTTCCCTTAAAATCATACTACTAAGAGAATTATTTTTCCATTTTGATAGAAATTGAGACTATATCTTCATATAATGAGAAATTGTGGAAGCTATATCCCTTTAGAGGAATGATTTTAAAACATAAATGAATCAACCAATCTTTATCCTTGGATTATGTATATAGTATGTGGAATACCCTGATAACCCTATGAAGTTACCTACATAATTTACAATATTCTCATCCTATTTTTTCCTTATATTCAAATAATTCCTTTCCATATCTTCTCAATATTCATGAGTGAATTATTTTTATAATAATATTTTCTTCCAATACCTCCATTCCATTTCGTATATTTCTTACTCCCCTTTTGTGTTTTGGATTATAGACCACCACTGATCCACATATCCCAATAGTCGATAAACTGTCATGACAGCCTTCTCTCTTTTGATACATCCCAAAGCGAGAAATATCTTCTATAATAAACTTATAAAATACTCTGATATGAAGGAGTTTATAGTCCTATTAAATGATGGAGGTTGTTGTCACATAATTTGATCTAACATAGGTCTCCCATATTGTGGATCTGGATTCTCCATATGGGTAAGTTTATTAAGTGTCCCAGTATAGTTATAATTAGCTCAAAACCAGTTATAGCACGGGAGCCACCTTTATTATCTTTCATCGAAGGGAAGTCCCTAAATGGAACACTCTCATTCATTTGTTTTACATTTTCCCACTAAGAACCATTTTTTAATAGTGGTGTACACTATAAATGATTATGAGTCATTATGTATAATCTTAATGTAGAAAAATACTTATCATAAAATGAAATTATTTACATAGCTAATTTTATAATCATAAACACGCATCATTGAGGAAAATTTTGCATATAAATTCTTTATAATAGATTTTAATGAAAATGTGAATTACCCTAAGCATATCCCCCGTGAGTTTCATTACAGGTGTTTAGTAATGAATGATGCCATGTACTAGGATACACTGGGTCAAACTCGAAACTCCCTGTCAGAGTTTTCACTCTTAGGTGAATCTATTTGAGAACCACAACCACAAGTAGTATCCAGAAATGGATATATTTTCTATAAAGATCTACATAATATATTCTTTACTGATAATTACATGATGTTCTTGTATGTTTATCCTCGAAGACTATTTTAGGGTTTTTTTTACAAATCTATGTTTTCAAAAAATAGTTACCATGTTTTCTACAAATCTTTCCCTGATACCAACTGTAAGGACCCAACATCAGTTTCCCAGTCCTGGTGCTTTATTTTATTACAATGGAATATAAACAAGGAATATTCATCCTGATGGAATGAGTATTTTATTAGTATTAGACACATGAATCATACATATGTTCAACATTACAAAATTAAATAAAAAACAATTTAGACACTCTTTTAATAAAATCTATAAATCCTAGGTTATTTCTTCATGTCATTCAAAAAAGACCTCTTCATGTCTGATGAAAATGAAACCTAATAAATATGTGATCTCAAATGACCAGTAAGGGTAATCAATACAATGGAAGATATCCTAAATATAAACAATATGCTTTGAGAATAAATAAAATACACATTCCTCTAAAAATGAACATGAACAAATTATGGCAGGAATAGGAGATGAATAAAAAAAATCAATAATAAATCACAATCATGGTTGTTATACTATTTTAATAACCTCATTAACTTTCAATTACATGTTTATTAATGAGGGAATGCATCATTTCGAAAAAAAAATAACTGCACCGTCAAGGCCTCTTGTTAAGACCATAAATAATCATTTTCTAAAGGCCTTATTCCAAATCCATTATTTTCCTCATGAAGCCTACTCATGAATCGAGGGGATATAGTGGGCCCCACCCATCACTTACTAAGTTTAAATAATTCCTCATAATAATGGGGATAAACATAAACAATATATACATTCATATTGATACTAACATATGAAATATCGATAACGTTCCCCGAACATTAAGCACAAACACTAACCATTATAAGTAAATTGGTGAATCGTTTTAAGATTGCACATCTATAATCAAACTGATCATAAACCATTCAATTAAATATGGTATATGATATCATATATATGAATCAACATGAGTGTTGAAATATGTGATGGCGATTTTTTAAAACCATTGAGTAATTATTGAGATAAATAGAATTTTAATTTGAAAAAATAGTTATTTTGGTAAATTATTTATAGAAAACCATAAGTGAAGTAAGAGGGTATTTTCATAATAAATTGAATGTTTTTAGAAATATATTGGTTGCTAAAAATAGATTATAGTGTTCCCTCAAAAAGGTAAGAATTTGAGAAATTCCATTAAATCAGGTTTGTATTTCCGGAAGAATTTAAATCCCCATAAATGAAGGTTGGATTCTATCTAGAACACATATATAGAACATTCAATCATAAATTTTGATGAGTATATATGAATAAATTATAATTTAATTGAGGTATGTAGATAATAAATGTAACTTGAATTGAAATGGAGGTTCGGGTGGAAAACCCTTTCCTTAAGTCCAGAGGTGTTCCTCACATGACCTTAATGATCTGAATAATAATATTTAGGTTCTTAAATTATTGATTCCAGAACCTCCTAAACATTTAATTGATTTATTATAACCTTGTTAGGTTAATTCATGGCCTTTTTATGGGTTAAGAGATTCAATTTCAATGATTGTGAGCAATATCTTCCCTAGTTTTCATGATTAGATTACTTATATTCATGTACGGATAAACATATAGGAACAGATCTGTTTTATATAATTTAATTTATATTATATTAGTAAAAATACAAAATATTGTGTAGTTATAAAATAAATTTGGTTATTGGGAGTGAATATGATTCATTATATAAAACATTAATGATAATTGTTTTGGTTAATTGGGGGTTTCTAATCAAAACGAACAAATTTTGATTTATAAATTAATATCACCTATATAAAAAGATTACAGAACCACACATAAGTTATAATATAGATATTATATTCTGTTTCAACAATAAAAATGGTCTCATGACAAGAATCGATGACTGTAATAAAAACTGAATACTCATCATCCTTGAATGTGATAAATTAACACATCTTGGATAGTGTTTTTATTTTTAGTATAATAAAATGGGAAATAATAGATGATGTTGAATTATTCCATTAACATAACATAATTATAGTATATTTATGTAACTAGAGTTATAATAACATTTAGATGAAATGGGGTGAGAAAAGAAAAGAAAGGAACTCGAAATAAAAATTTTTGAGAAATACCTTAAAACAATTCAATATCCTAACAGTGTCGCTTAAAAATTCATAAAAAATATAATGAGAGAAACCAGGTATCTCATAATTATTACATAATTTGGAGATAGGGTGATATAGAAATATATATCCCAACATAATCCAAAAGAAATTAAAATATAATAAAAGAGTGCTTGAAAAAGAGAAGGGTGGTAGGTTCTCTTACTTTGTAGAGTAACTCCTAAAACAGGAAAGACAAGACCTTAGGGGACTGAGGAAACCTTGGGAGGACTCTTAGGTAGGTAAAAATATCATATAATTGAGTATGATGAGATTGGGATGAAATAAACTGAGGAATGAGCGGGTATTTAAAGTAAATGAGAGGTACTTTTTTTATTAATTTCCAAGGATATCTTATTAGAGGTTTTTGAAATACCGTGGGCTTTTCCATGGTATTTTCCAATTGTATTAGAGACATGGGACAACTCATATCTAATTTTAATGTACAAAAGTTTACCACAAATTTATATTAATTATTACCTCATTATGATGCCATTAATGATACACAAAACTCAAAACTGTATTTTTATTATTCATAAAAAATAAAGTATTTTAGAAAAATCCAAAATATTCCCCCAACCATTTTTTCACATGTAGAATTCAAAAATAAAATCAATTTTTGAAAATATATTTCTACATATTTTGTATTTAATTTTAAAATAAAATTGCAATTTATTTTAAAAAAGCAACTTTAAAACTATAACTCGTTTTATAAAACCTTGATAGATTAATCAAAGACTCATAAAATTATCTTATAATTATAAGAAAATAAAGATAATAATTATCATTAAATTTTACGAAAATAAATTTCCATTTTAAATTATTATAATAATAATAAATTTGTAATTAAAATATTTATGTCATACATAAAAAAAATACATATATTATGCTCATTTTTTCACTTATAAGATGTTTAAATTGTATTTATACATTCATGGGTGATGTTTCTATTTTTTGGACGATTTACTATTCATTACTATTTCAAAGAGTAACATTAATATTCATAATGGTATGTAATTATTCATAAGGGTGGGTTACTATTCATCAAAAATTATGTTTTTCCTATTAGACCCTAAATATCACACTGAACACAGCTATATCTATCAATTTTTCGAAATTCAAATCACAGAGGGGGGAAAATTATTTATACTGGACAGGTTATAACAATGTGGTGATTTGTAAAGGCATAGTATTTCATGTATTCAATATTAAGTTTATTTTCAAAATATTGGGGTGTTACAATATATACATAATACTAATTGAAAAAACAAAATGAATTTGTTATGATCAATAACTGCTATAATAATGAAAACAATTATCACTAAATGTATTATCTAATGATACACCCCCATAACATATAAATAAATGATATAAATAACCATGTAAACTTCTTTATTTCAATTATTATCATATAAATTCAATTCTGTATCATTATAACCTTTCCCCATGATGTTCTTTACTCATATACAGGTACACCGATCATAAAAACTACGGAAACAAATGATCCCAAAAAATAAAATTGTATCTTATTACTCCTCAAAAAGTACAAAAATAAACTTAATAAAAAAAATTATAAATAAAATAAATTAATAAAAGATTATAAATTAATTAATTAATATATTTTATAGGAATATTCAGTACGTTAAGGTAAATTACATAACTCATTTAGAGATAAAGTAAGGGTTTCTACCTGAAACACCAATTTATTTCAAGTTAATCTTTTTCTCTCCTTACCAAAAATGAATTATTTATTATTAATATATAATTCTAATTAATTTTTTGTGAATATTATATATATATATATTTCCATTCTTGACTCCTTTAATTTATGGTGTGTTACATGTTTTAAAATGAGCTTCCTCAAGTTCTTCTCGACAAACAAGCCTGATTGGAGTGGACTTCAAAAATTCATACCTATTTTTAATTGCATTATATAACATATTTTATCCCACAATTATTTTTATAAAATCACAAATTTTTTCATGGAAAAACATTCTTAGTTTGTTTCAGGATTTATGGAAAAAAATTTCATAGAAATCATCTTTTCAAAGTAAAAGGGTATTACTCTCATGAATTCTTTGATGATTTTATTAGAGTATTTTCATCTTTTTAAAGACCACCTATTGAATATTATATTTTATTGGGATTATCCTATTATTATTAACATATAACTTATTTTATTAAATTTTATATAATTAATTTTACTATGGATGTACTATCTTGATACCATTAATTATACTAAATAGAATGGTTAGTGATTCTCTCTACAGATTGGGGAATTTATTTCATATGTTTTTATTTTTTATGTTTAGAATCATTCATATGAAGAATTAATTTGACTTATAATGTGATGGACGGGTCCTTATATAGCCCCTCAATGCATCATTAGGTCTCATGAGGCAAAACAGAATTGGGTATCGGCTGAGGCCTAACTGTTGTATTTTAAAACACCTTTACTAAGGCCTATACAATATGTTTCATACGTCCAGAATTATAAACTCTATCATTATGATATTAGTAATTCATAAACCATGTGATGATTGAAAAGTAAAATATCACTGGTTATGTTTCATTCTCTTTTTATCATTTATATGGATTTGATTAATTAGTTGTCTTTCCTACCATATTATGCTCAACTATATTTAAGGTATGTGTTTTTAGTTGTTCAACATGCCCTGTGTTTATGTTTATGATAACATCTGATATATTTATTACCTTTATTATGAATATGTGATCACCCATTTATTATGCATTATTTTTCCGTAGTATGTGAAGATGAATTTAATAAACGAATTGTTGGGACAATCAATGTGTTAAAGATGTTTCCAATGGAATTTCCATATTTCTTGTCTTTTAATGTTATAACGTAAAAAATTTGTTTTTATCTTGTTGTATATAAATACTAAACAATCTGTTCCTTAAGGATATGGATTTCATGTAATCATACTAATGTAATAACATAATGCACCGACTCTAGGATTCTATAGTCGGGGTGTTACAGAAAATATCAATTCGAAAATCTCATGGATAATAATAACCAAAATCTTAATGAATTAAATGATTTATTATTCAATATTATGACCATTGGTGTCATGATATCTCTTCTTTCAAGACCTTCTAGAAAATAGTTTATGACTAATGGGTAGATATACACTGAAAACCCACATAAGCAAATCTAGCCAACTGATTCATCTCATGATACTACCAATACATAAATGGGATATTTATAACCATGACCCACCTTCATCTATATGTCCATAAATTCCACATATATCAAATAATCTATCTAATTCCTGAATAATATCCATTATATACAAATATCCATATTGAGTAAAGAATATGTATTTATAAATATTTCCCCAGTTTATCGTATTACTCTCCAATGAAAAACATAATATGGTGAACGATATATGGTTTAATAAATACGAATATTGATGATAAATAATATTTTAATTTAGGGAAAAATAAATTTCTAATGATCAGTTGAAAGTAATATATTTCAAGGTAATGTTAATGACTGAAACAATTAATGAATAATGTGATTTTAAATAAATACATGGTCAAAAAATTCATAAACCATCTATAGAAATAATAAATATGGTGCAAATAGAACAAATACATTAATGATTATATATACAATTAAGGTTTTATTTGTCATTTATTAATTAAAATACCTTAAAATTTTTATTAAAACATTCATCAAGAAAATAAACTTATAAAATAAAAAAATTAAACAAAATGTTCCCATAATAATTTAAAAATAATTTTCTTTTAAAATAACATTCAAAACATATAATGTATGATTTAAGACATTGAGTGGTCATGATGACTGGAAAATCTATTCATTCCAAACACATTAAAGAAAATATTCCTTTCACTTTATTCATAAAATCCAAAGATCCATGTTTCAAAAAATACATGAAGATTCCATTCAATTATTATTTTTTAAATGTTCAACATGTTATTAAATTTTAGTTAATAAATCATTTTAGGAATGATAAATAAAATTTAAAAATATTAGAAAACATTTATTTTGATGAAGAATTAATTTCAATAGAAGTGGGAAATAGAGTAAAATTTTATCAAAATAATTTTCTCAAAACTTTTATATACCAAAAATTGGAAAATAAAAATATTACTAGAAAATTTTATAAATAACTAGTGGAAATCAAAAATTTATTTATTTATTATAAAACTATTGAATTATTTCATTAAATAAAATATATGGATAAATAATCCAAATTAAAATAATATTGTGCAATAAACCCTTATAAAGATAAAAATGTGATAGAGAGCATTAATGAATGAATCTATTCTGTGTGTCAAATATAAATCCAAATAAAAAAACATGATAAAAATATAGTAATTTTTTTACACACATAATATAAAAATATTAAATACAATGAAGAAGTAATATAACTCTTTTAAAATAAATCGAGTTAACTATTTTTACCAAATTATAACATTTTATTCAGAATCCCCTTGTATGAAATAATTAATATTGAAACATAAAATATGACGAATATGTTATATAATAATTATATTACATTTAAAATGAAACTATATACAACACAAAAATGAAATTAGTTGCATAAAATTATAATATTCCATAATGAAACTAAATTGAGATGACATACCTTACCTTACAATTCGTTTTGGTCCAACATTGTTTAACTT
Organism: Viscum album; assembly: GCA_963277665.1. NCBI lineage: Eukaryota > Viridiplantae > Streptophyta > Magnoliopsida > Santalales > Viscaceae > Viscum > Viscum album. The sequence goes on from OY728166.1 coordinate 1,026,395,286, forward strand.
CCTTTATAATGGTTTTAAGAATTTTATTAATTAATATAATAATTATACTTATTTATTTAATAACATGTATGATTCTCGTATTATAATATCACAAGTGATTATAGAATAAAACCTTTTCATATTTATTAATATTTATGAATTAGATATTAACTTTACATTGATGGAGAAACATTGTCTGATAGTGTGACCAACACACACTAATGAGTTTCTCTGAAATATTACATTGCACACAATACTGAGTTATTCCAAAAAATAGTATAGTGTTAATATTATTATTTTAAATGGTAGTTAGAAAAATGATATTGTATGGGAGTTAATGGATATAACTTACTATATTATGTTCACAAATGTATATATAATTAATTTTTGGTGAACAATTAATTAAAATAATGGAAAACCATTTTTAAAATAAAAGGGAATAATTTTCTGAAAAAACTAATTAAATATGCACAGGTGTGTTTTATATCAATAAATGATCTAATAACACCCATTGGGTTATAAAAATGAATATATATAATATTTAACCTCTTTATTAAAATTCACATTATGTTTTTTCTAGACATTATAAAAGAATAAATTCAATTTTTCAAATAAAAAGAGTATTTTTCTTAAAATATAGTTTTACCACCTTTTGAATGCCGTCAAATTTTAAATATATTTTTAACAATTTTATATGATCTATTTGAAAAAATAAAATTCTTATTTTGAAGCGGGACATCAGTATTTAATTTGGTTGAATATTTTGTATTTTTATGATACATTTTTTATTTTAATGAATAGTGAAAAATACTGTGTTTTAATTGAAAACATATTTTTCCCTGATTTATTTATATCCTTTGGTTATCATTTTAATTGGTTTTATACAATAATTAGATTAAATGTTTATCAGTCAATACATTGTAGTTAATTGGTATGGAAGATTTTGTTCAATATGATCAAAATAATTTTTGGTGAATAGTAAATTCTGTATTTTTTACCCCGATTAAAGAAAAATATAGGAATTAAAGGTAAAATTATAATAATAAAATTATTAAATTTACATAACACTTTTAATAATCATATTTTATGATTTATTATTGACCATGATCATTCTTGGGTCGAACTTTTGTCTTTCGGAAGCCACTAGGATATCATTATGACATTAAGAAAATTTAATTTGAAGTAAATGGGAACATTTTCATAAATATGTATATCCTTATTAAAAATATTTTTATATGGGGTTATATAAGTGAAATATTAGACTATTCATAGTCCTTATAAATATAAATAGATTAACTATATCATGGCAAAGTATTTATAATTGTTAGGAAATAAATATTTAAATTAAATAGTGACACACTGATGGTGGAGTAATTGATTTATTAAATAAATAATCCAACAAATGATATTGATAATATTAAAAAAATTATCATTTGAAATATTAAATTCCATACACAAATTTTATGGTTGACTAAAATATTGTATTAATGAGTTAATGTATTTTTTTGAAGGAATCGGGTTTTTATGATTTTTAAATAAGTTTTGTAATTAAAAGTGTCAAAATTGACATAAATCATATTTTTAAATATAAAATAACTAATTTAATGATATAAAATTTATAAAAATCTAATATTCCGCAAAAAAAGTGTAGATAACTCAACCAATGGCATTAATAAGAAATTTATTTGTCGTTTTGCATGATTTTGAAATAATTTAAACTCTCAAAGTGTATATTACTTCATAAAATGGTATGTGTTAAAAAAGGATAAATAAAAAGGATAGGGATTAAAAAAATTTAAAAAAATTTCTAATTCTAATTAGATGATTTTATATAGACCCCTCCTCATGATATCTTGAAAAAATCATCTTGGAAACATTCAGAATCAAAATCAAAATTATATAATTTAATACATTAATAATTAAAGGATACCCCACCCCTCTCCTATAAAAAGCTTCTCATCCCTCTCTATTACTCACAATTCCAAAAAATATTAATTCAGCAAATATATACCCAAAATACTTCCAAGAATTCCTCCCCATAGTATTTAATCCCTATTTTAGGTGAAACACCCTCTATTGAGGAATGAAGTTGTTAATAGAGGTGATTGTCTAGATAAAAGTTAATGTATTTATTTAAGTGTTTCTTTTTCATTTATTATTCCAAATCCTTAAAATATCCTCCAATAATGATGATATAATAACTATTGTGTCATAAATATACTAACATTTCATTATATTTTTTTGTGGCCTAAATCAATCTTCAATTTCATCAAATGGTAAATGAACTTTTGGTTTGTGTGTACAGAGGACTACCACCCCATGCACTGATATAGTTCGTTTTCATTAGAAAATCTCAAGACTGCTCATAATAATGGAATTATTTTTTCATATGATGTTCATGAAATATTTATCATTTTAATAGAATAATATATCAATTAGGTTCTTACTATCCATGCACATAAAAATTATAACGTCATTTGTGCGTGTGTGTGAACTATCACTTCCAAAAAGTGATGTGAATCATTTTTTTCATCACATCACATGTATGATATATATAAGTATATTTAAATTATTATTAGGTTGTTAATTATATTAGGATAATTCTGGAAATATAAAATAATAATTACCTTATTTTCATAATTATCAACGAATAATGAAGATGTTACTCATGTGTACGTACAACATACTATCTCCATGATTATAATGTTTTTTATTATTCATACCATAAATAAATGTTTTTATTTAAAAGTATAATTAATGTACAAACGTGATGATTATTAAATTTGTTATGTATATGATGGACTTAATGAGCATATGGACTATTGACATAATAACAAGGTCATTTTGGACTCAAGTACAAAATATCGAAACAACATATGATATGAACATAAATAATTATGCAATTTTTATAAAATGGAAATAAGTTATATATAAAGAATAATAAACATGAAAATGATTCTCAGTAAAGTTTAATTTAACAAATTTTTATTATTCAGGAATATTAATATTGTACATTTTGACTCGGACTCACGGTATGGGACATTATCTCAATCTCCATTAAACGTGGCATATTTTGATGTTATGAACCACCTTCATTTATACGGTGCATAATTAACCCATTTAACTTTTAATTTCATTCAATTATTTTTTAAAGGAATGTTTTTATATAATGAATTGTTAATAAACAACAAAATTAATTTTTTTTTCACATACGTAACAACAATGTCCTTTCCACCACCGTGACAATTATTTGATATATGGATTCCTCTATAAGCCATAATGTTTTTAAAAGGAAAATAAATACCATATTCCATTTTAATGTATTTTGGTATTGAAAATGGTTTTGATAATGGATTTAGTAAGTCAATATCTTGAAATTATATCTTGTTATTGCAATATTGAAATGTTATTTTTTCCTATATTCTTTTTAATGTGTTATGATTGTGTTTTGGTTCATGGTCATTGATTATGTATATGGGTGGTTCCGTGATAAAATGAGGGTGGTGAGACACATAAACAACTATAATGAATTGTTTAATGAGACAGAGTAAAATGATAAGTTTTCTTTAAAGATCTTTAGGGAACAAGCTTTGAAAGGTATTTCCAATGTAACCATGAAGGTTAGTCCCTATATAGGTAAGAAAGCTTCAATATAAGTATGATACAGATGCACATATGTTTCCTTTATGATTTAATATTGCATTAAATTTTTTTTGAGAATCATAGTATTTCATGAGTTATGTTAAATAGTATATGTTTTATGGGTACAAATTATTATTTTGTAAAATAATTACTGAGATTAAAGAATTCATGGACTAATGGTTTCATTATATATTTTTTATCTCTTACTGAGCTTTTTGGACTCATCCCATGTTTTTGAAATGTTATCCTATAGGGTATAACTATGGGTAATAGAAAGAAATAAGTTAGGTTGAATTTTATGAATACTTTTATTTGGAAAAATAAATCATGATTTATTTCAAAAAAAAATTAGATTATAAATGAAATGGATATTGAGTATATTTGCCTACATTGTAATATATATGTTTTAATATATGAGTTGTGGCCTAATTATATTATATATAAATGTAAAAATATCATCATCGTTATTTCATGAATTAACACAGTATTTTGTATTTTTTTAGGCTGGGGACTAATAAGTATATCATTTTACCTCAAATTTTATATTAATATTGCATTTTTTCTATTGTTTCATTTATTAATCATCATGTTTTGTCATTAATGTTTTGTCATAAATGTTTGGGTTTTAGGGTATATGGTATAAATCCATCATCTCCAAAATGATATTAATTATATAAATATAATATTTAAGCTATATATAAATTTTTTTAATCATTATCAAATGATGAACATAGAAAATGAGTCGCATTGCATTGTGGATATGGTAGGTTGTATGTAAGCATGAGCGATGATATCATTCCATTAATGAGTCATAGGATAAATAATTGCGTGAAATATTTCTATTCCAAATTCAATATAACAACATATATATATATATCACATATATACATGAAAATTATCCTTATATCATTCATTGTGAAATGTAAGTGAAAAATCAATCACATCGGTTCGTGAGATGATAGTGCATCGTGCACTTGATCGATGTTATCATATATTAAATCTCACTGAATATAAGATGGTATTTTTCATATTATAATTAAATATGTAAACTAAAATCAAGAATATTATATAAATGTGTTAAATATATCATTATATAAATCGATAAAATGTGGTAAAGGGAAAAAATTACCTCGGTGTATGAGGAAGTAGGCCTCCATGCACACAATCAGTGGTCTAGTTTACCATTTAATAAAAAAGGTTATGGATATAGATCATTAAATTTACTAATAAACATATTAGAATATTTAAAATACATTGGTAGTTATATGTGCATATTTTAATCATATTTTAATGATTTATAAGATGAAAAAATATAAATTCTCATATTATAATATTACCACTTCTTCAAACAACATCACTAGACTTGCAACGCAATCCACCATAAAATAGAATTGTGATAAAAAAAGATGTATCTAGGTTGGTGTAATGGGATTAATGGATTTATATGGGAATTTATTGGGATATCCAAATTGATTTGGATGTACAAAGAATGGAGTAGACTGGGTGACCTTTTATATGTATTGGAGAGGACACACATTGAATTTTTGAAAAGAATCAATTACAATGTTATTTTAATCATCTCTTATGTCTAAAAAATTTAATTATAGACTCGTATAGGTTATAGTGTCAAAATATCTCCCTTAAATGGGTATCTTAAAATTTTTATGTCATTTTTGACCAGTATCCTTTAGTTTATCTTCCTTGTAAGTCATTTTTTACCATAACCATAGTAATTAAAATATTCTGATTTTACTATTCATAATGGTCAAAAATTAATTTGAAAATATTAGATAATATATATTAGGATTATTAAAAATATAAAATTAAATTTTTATAATTAAATTAAAATATGTGGATGAACACAATTTACAATTATTCCTACAATGTTGACGAATAAGTGGGTTTTCAAAGATGAAATTCTTATAAGTATAAGTGTTTTAAATAAAAAATAAATATAAAATTCCTTAAAATTACATATTCTTGTTAAATTTTAATATTATCGAGTAATGTTTAAATTTAAAAAAAATTAATTTTATCTTTTTAATTATTTTAATGATGAGTTAGTTTTTCTTTAAAAATTAGTATTTTTTAATTTAGCAAAAAATGATATATTTCTAGAAATCCAAAAAAAATAACCCTAATTTAATTTTTATATTATGATTAAAAAAAGTATGTTTATTTGAAGAAATAACGTTTTTAAAATTTCTAAAAATAAATTTTAAATTATGTACGCAATGCACGACTAAATCATATTTTAGAAAAAATATAGTTTTTTCATAAATATGTTTGGTTTATTTTAAATTATTTTTTTATAGCTAATAAAAAAATAGCCATAATTTTAATAATTTAATATATACTATTAATAAATTACAATTTAATTGGTATGTATTAATGGTATACTATATTACAGTTCATTAAGAATTAGTTTTTTTTTGTTTCTCAAGTTATCAAATAGATTAAATTTAATGAAGTATAATTTATGGGTTGATTTAGATCGATGATATGTGTTCTATATGCTATAAAATAATTTTATTTATAATTTTAATCTATTATATTCTACCTACATTAAATAGATTTCTTCCCCATAATTTTATCTTACGCTTAGTGATTAAGGGTTTTCTATTTTAAGATTCCATGGTTGAAAATCCACGTTATAAAACGGGTTAACAAGACATAGGCTTGTTAAGAGAGAAAGGGATGGAAAGAAGTTCCCATGGAATAAAACATAATAATGATTCTTTGTTTGATAAAATTATTAACATGGGTAGATATGGACATAGTATTAAATCATTAATATTTATAAACAATGATAGATTTTATTCATAACAATAAAGTGAATGATCAATATAATGTTACGGACTACAAAGGCATAAATCTTTTAAAATTTAAAAGAAAAATTGCTTCATTATATATGAAAGTAAATAAATAATTTATTTTCAATATCATTTACATAAAGTTGATGAATTTTTTTACTGTCTATGAATATATTGAATTATAATTACTTGATAAATTTTAATTTCCTAAGAAAAATTTCATTATTGTTTTATGCTTTAATGAATTTCCATTTTGTTACTTACTCCATGAAATGAATATCCAAAAAAAATTATTCCTTGAGAACTAAAATTCAATTTAATGGGTTGTATGATCACAACATGAGTGAAAATTATTTGTGTATGTCTCCTTCTTTTTTCCAAAACCATTATGGTTATAAAAAGTTATTTAATTTAATTAATTAATCTCCTAAACTCAACAATAACACCCCTGGTTCACCAATAATATTAATTCTTAAAATAATTTATCTGAAAATAATGGCATATTAGTGATGAAATCATGTAGTCCATTTGTATATGATAAAACCTTCTCATGTTTCATTTTTGGGTACAAGCCTCGCGACCTCTTTCGAATGCAATTGGTTTTCAACCATACTTTTGGTTGTCCTTATTTACAAAACAATATTACAATAATTTATATAACATTACCAAACTTGGATGAAACATAATTAATTAATCCTCAAATATAATATAAATAGTAAAGGTAATGATTAAATTTAATATTATTCCCCAAAAAAATTTAGGAATATCATCATTAAATAACTGTTTTATATACGAAACCAATGGGTTGTATTCTCATAAATGTTTTAAAAAATTACTTTATTCATGTAATATTCCTATAACACAAATTCTAAAAAGGGGTGTCTAAGAATTTGAACTTATGATTATCTTTAAAATCATAAACCCATGATGGTATATATTACTCTTATGTTCATTAATGAATATGTACTTCTAAAATACACCTTGATCTATAGATGTTTCATGATTCATAATACCAAAAAAAACTACTGGTAACAAAAATTCAAATATATAATTCTTCAAACACAATAAATAAATACATCATCCATTTTATTTAAGAATAATTCCTTTTATTTTCTATGGTCTATTAAACAGAAGAAGGAATTCACTCAGATAATGGATATGTTACACATATTTATCGCATTAAACTATAAATTGATCCCTATGCTGGTATTTTTTACCTTCAATTTTACTCTTCATTTTTTTCAGAAATTCATTACATTATTCAATTATTTTCCATACATAAAACATTTTCCCATTAAATTAATAAAATTTATTTGGATCTCTTTACATATTTATGACATGATAAAAATCTACCATTCTTTCCTCCATTGTTTTAATCACTCATGCTCTTAGAAAACTACATCCATCTCTTATTTTGGGATTCTGGGTGATGTTTAAGGTATATTTTTTTATCATATTTAAAGATAAAGGATTTGGAATAACCATTATTTATTTCACTCCCAGCATCATACCATTTGATTTCACATAGTCACCACAGTTTCCTTAATATACAATGTCAACATGATTAATTTAGGATCCATCCATTAAATAAGACATAAATTCATAGAGTGAGAAAAAAAATCCTAATGGAAAATCATATAATCCTGAAGAATAATTTATAGGATGTCTAAATAATGAAACCGTATTTTCAATATAAAAAAACCATAAATTTAACCTAGGTTATTCATTTTATCATTAATTAAAATCCTTCCAAATGGTTTGAAATGAAATTATGATTATCCTAAGAATATCCACCGAGACTATCAAACCCAGTGTGTAGTGAGTTTATCTAAACATTCATTTCTTATCTTATTACCCATTGTCACATCTGTGTCAAAACCATGACCAAATGTAGTATTGATATAAGGATTTAGTTCTCTGAAAACTATATAATCCCTACTTAACCAAAAAATTAAGATATTTTTCTATACTTTTAAAAAAATTATATTATTGGTTTATGATCCATAATCTATGGGTCCCTAAATATAGTTCCCATTATTTCTACAAAACATAAATTGATACAAACTAAAACAACCCCGACTCCAGACATATAAATATGAAATCTTATATTATTACATTAATAAAGGATATAAGGAATCACATCCTTAAAAATAAAATAGTTTACTAATCTTGGTAAACAATATATATATATATATGATTCCCATATTACATTTGAAAACTAAAATTACAAAAAAAATCAAGAATATATTATTCCCTCTATCATATCCATATATATAATTCAAAAAAAACATACTTGGTTCCTTGAAATTGAAACAAAATAATGGTGATCTCAAATTCTCTGTAAGGGTTATGTACAGTAGAATATATAATAAATCAATAATCATAATCAATATGGAATTGGAAATAACTGATCACACATTATATTAAAATGTTTTTTCTCAACTAATAAATATGTAATGTTAAATAACTAAAGAAAATCCATTTAATAAATAGAATGAGTATCATAACTTGATAAGGAATAATTAATATGACCAGGTAAGTAACTGAAAACCTATGAAATTTAACAAATAAACAGAGAATGAAATGCATCCATAGATAGTATCATTTTGAAAATATAGGGGATAACAGTAAATAAATTTTTTATGATGATTATTCTTAATTATTATATTTCATAATATTAGGATTCATGATAACTATACTATTAATACCATTAACAATAGATTTTATGAAGGATGGGTATGTTTACACTAAAAATACATTTAAATAACGCTATCCAATTGATTCATCTCCTAAGGATATCTATTCATAAAGGGGGTATCTATTACTAGGAACACCAATACCATTATGTCCAAAGCATTCATTATATATTTAATAATAATTTTAATTAATGAAAAATATGCATTATCAATAAATAACCTTTTCGGAAAAATATACATATATTTTTCATTATTTTCCCATTCAATCAACTAACTCTTAATGTAAAAGGACATACGTAGAAACAATTTATAGTTTGAGAAATAAGTATACCTATGTTAATAATATTGATATTTAGGGGAAATTTAATGTAAAATGATAATAAGAAATTAGACATTTCAAGGGAAACATAGTGACTACAAAAATAAATAAATAAATTCAATATCAATACTTTACTCGGTTAAAACTATCACAAAAAAAATCCATTGAAATAATAATGGTGGTATCAATATAACATATCCCAAGTAGAGTATAATTAAAATGTGTTGTTCTTGTTGAATAATAAAAATTCAATAAAATTTCATTGAACCATTCTTGAGGAAAACAAACCTTTTACTTTGAAAACAATTTTTAAACTAATTTTTCATTATATAATTGTAAAATTATTTTCCTTAAAAATATATTTTGTAACATATAATGTAATATTTATAATATTTACTGATAATAATGTATGTAAATTCAGTTCATCTAGTACATAATAAAATAATGATTCTATTCACATTTTTGGTAAAATCCAGACTGGACTTGTCTAGAAAATGATATGAATATTTATTTAAATTATATATTAAATATTAAAAAATGGTTACAAAATTAATTAATAATTAATTTCGAGAATGTCAAAACTTTTTTTGAAATAATTTCATGGAAACATTTACCTTTATGGAAATGGATTTTTGATTGATGTGAGAAACAATATTGGATTTCCTTTAGAAAAATATCAAAATTAGTTATAATGAAACATTGTAGAATGGTTCTACTACATGAAAATATCATTAATGACCATATCAGATCAAAATTAAATGGGTTTATTAGAAAATGATCAACAGAATTCAATAAAGGGAAATTAACGAATAAGAAATCAGAATTAAAATGTCATTGTGAAATAACCCCTTATAAGGATCAAAATATTGTGGTGATAATTTATCAATGAATAAATTATGAATATGAAATGTATATCCACATAAGAAAATTAAAATATAAAAATTATTTTAAATAATAATTACACACGCAATCTTGATATATTAAATACAATGAATAAGTAATATAACCCAATGAAAATAAATTGAGATATAAAATTATTTACAACGTGTTATTTTTTTAGTCATGATCCATTTGAATTATATAATTAAACTTGAAACATGGAATACACAATATAATTAGCTAATAATGACACTGCATGTAAAATGGGTATTATATATTCTATAAAAAAGAAATTATGTGTACAACATTATAATATTGCTTAATAAAACGAAATTTTGATGAAATCCTTTACCATATGCTTAGTTTTGGTTCAACGTTCATTAACCTCATGTATAATGGATTTGATCACACTATTAATTTCTTATAGAAGCATATTCATATTTAAAATATCATATCTGATCCAATTATAACATTTTACCAACCTCTTGCTAATAATATTTCATTATTTTCTTTATTTGTTTAGTTACCTTCCTTATTTTCTTATTCAATATTTCTTATAAAAGTCATGTTTATTTGGTATATAAATTATATAAAAAATATATATTATTATACTAATGTTATAATTATTATATTAAGTAAAAATATTCCTTTTCTAAACCATTCATGAGTTCTGGATGTTGAAAGTGGATCACATTGCTTCGTAGAGATTATTGGTCGTGCATAATGACAAGCTATGATATCATTCAATTAAGGAGTGAAAGGATATGGAATTTGATGATATAATAATCTTTAATATTCAATATCTTCTCATATATATCAAATATATTCATAAAATATATCCTTATTACTTTTCATATAACATGTCACTAAAAAATGAATGACATCATTTTGCGAGCTTGTAGTCCGATGAAAACACGAGCGACTTTATGATATTTTAAACGATACTGAATATAATAAGATATATGTGATATTATTTTTCGAAGAGTATAATAATATCACAAATATCATCTAGTTATGTTAAATTCATCATTATATCTATCCTTTAATGGTGGTTATGGAAAAAAAATTACAATGGTTCATGAGGTAATAGTCATCCATACACACGTTTCATAGTTTCATTCCCCATTTAATGGAAGAAAAGATGAATATAGGAAAAAGGATCATTCCTCAATCATTATGTAATCTTGAGTATTTTTATTAATTTTACTTTTAATCACATATATAATCTTTTTAGTTTTGTAGATATATAGAATTATGTTATAACTTGTACATAACAACATAAATATTACTAGTAGACACTTCTAATCACTATCCATTTATTCATAAAACCAAAACTCTCTAAAAATAAACAGGGTATCATTTCATTTTTTAATAGAATAACTTTTCTTGGATCCCATCCTTCAATGTATTATTCATTAAGTCCTATGAAAAACATTTCAAAACATTGGAGGAACATAAAAATCATAGTAAGGGATACACAAAGAAGGAATACTATTAGTCTTGAAAAACATGAAAACCATGAATACTGTATCATAAAGTAATAATATTCACCATTAAGAAGTAGTAAATATACTACACTAAATATAAGCTCATTTTTTACCCTTTTTGTAACCAAAATAATATCATAAACCCCAATAAAGAAACATATAACATATATTGGTAACTTGGGATATCACCACACTTTTATGGAATAACCATATGGTCGACTTCCTAACATATCACTAAATGGAATATCCACATCACCGAATTCCATACCAATGCATTAGAGGTTATAACATAACCACCCATCATTGGTTTATCCTTCAACCACCCATAGTTGGTTTATCACGTAGCCACCCATATTTGGTTTATCATGTAACCAACCATCAAATGTCCAAGTTCTAATATATAATAATAACATGTAAAATATTTTAAGTATAAATATTTTACTAATAAAATATTATTTTCAATCACATGAAATCATTTCAATATATTGAAATAGTAATCACTTATTCAAAACCATTTTCAATACCAGAACTATAAGATCCTAGATCTTCATAATGTATGTTTTATTTTAATTGTTTGATTGAGATTTTTTTGGATAGATATGTGTTTTTTCATGTTCATGTCAAGATCCTTGGGTGTTCCAGGGGTTCTAGACATGTAAGGGAAAGAGAAAGAATTTTTTTTCATGTTATATAGTTTTCAAATGAATAGTGAAAACCTTGTGGAGCATTCCTGGTAACCGTGTAGCCTTGGATAGAGCCTTTTGCGCGGCTGGCACACAGTTAAGAAAACTGTGTAGAATTATTAAGAAACTGTGTGAAGTTGGTGATTTTAAGGTAGTATCTTCCGCATGGTTTGCACAGGTTTTGGCAAACCATATAGCCTAGAAAAGTTGTCAACATTAACAAAATTTCCACACTGGGATTTTTAACCCCATCATGGGTTTCTCCTCAATTTCACCCCCTTTAACCATAGTGACAAACATGGATGAAAAAAGCTTCCAATATGTTTTTCTTTTTTTGATTCGTGGCAATTTGGAGAACCTTTTGTTGTGGATTGAAGCATCGGGTTAGTCTAACACTCCTCGTTATTCTCTTTTTTCAGAGTAGGGCTTGTGGTTTCTCCCAACTTCATCGGAAACCATAAAACCCACTTTTACTAGTCTAACCAAGGTTGGGAATCATGGGATTCCTGAATCAAGACTTAAGGCCATGATTAAGAGTGTGTTTAACATCCAATTCGAGGTAATTAGTCTACAAGTATTATCCCATAGTTTTATTTCTGATTTTTGCATGGAAGATCATGTTATTATTTTCCCCTAATTATGTTATTGGTTCCATTGGTGTGTTTTATAAATGGGGGTGTATATGTGACCAATTGAAACCCTCACGATCACTATGGGATGTGTGGAAGATGGATTACCCATTTTAGGGCCACCCATTGGGTGTGCCGGAAATCCCAGACCTAGAGAGTGGTATAGTTAATTGATGGATTTCTAGGTAAAGTGTTTATCCCATATAAAACATGTTTTATGGTTTATTTGGTTATAAATGTAATGATAATAAATTTTCCTTGGTTGATAACCATACGGGGTTATTTTTCATGACATAGAAACGGGAAATTTGGGCCAAATTGGATTATGTCAATAGTTTAACGAAATTTCGTTAAATATTCCTAAGAGCTTTAGTGAAAATAAAATGGGAAACATGTAATTTTAAAATGGAATTAAAATTTGGAGATATGTTTATGAGATTAAATAAGGTATGGTATGAATAATTTTATTGGGTTAATACATGGTAATTATGTGGTACACCTAATGGGTTGAACATAATAATTTGGTTGTGTTACGTGATATGAAAGATGTAATTGAAATGATTAATAGGCTAAATGGGTTAATGAATGGTCAATAATGAATTTGGATAAGTCATAGGGGTTGTTGAATAAACCTAATGGGTTAAGGAATGTGAATGAAAATTTGGATAGATGGAAATGAATTTTAATTGGTCAATGTGTTATTGGTTTATGTCATGATATTAATTCCCATGTTGTTGTCATGTATTGTGAATTATAATGGAATTGAATATACATAGTTGGGTTTGGGAAATGTTGTTGTGTCTTGATATATATTCATGTGAACATGGTTTGGTAGAGTTGGGTACTGACTTGAGGTTCTATGCCCATTGGTTGAGTTATACTAAGGCTCTAAAATTCACTGCAAAATGCATCAGTTGGTGAAGGGGATGAAGGCTCTATTCCCCTAACGGTTTCATTCCACCAAGACTGAGGCTTCATGGTGAGGATAATGTGTTGACGTGATATGTATAACCTTAATGATATAGGGACTTGTTTATTTCCGCTATGAATAGTGATTTATTTCTATAGAACCTTATGTAGAAGATATTTATGCACAACCCAGGGAATATGTGATTGAATGGATTGAGTAATGATTATTATGATAAATGTAATTGGGATAAATGCTGAGAATAAATTAAATGAACATCCTTAACTTTTGTCACCTGAACTTTCCCTTGTTTACTTAAAATTTATTTTTTACATGCATGTATTATATATTATACAGGATATTTTGTTGTCACTGTTGGTGGTGGCATATAATGTTTTGTACCCACACCCTTCTTGGGCCACCGTTGGGTAGATGAGAAGATCTCTTGGTTGCAGGTCGGGACGAGGGTAAGGTCCCTACTCTAGGATGTTGTGTGGGCTCAAGATGTACATAGAGAAGGGTCAAGACATAGGGTCAGGACCTGTTTGGAGATTCTACCATTTGTTTTCTTTTTGAGATTTATTCACTTTGAACCACTAGTATGGCATGTCATGTTTTCATTTTATTTTGGGTCTGTACCCTATTTGGAAAATTTTGGTTATACATGTTTATTGGTTCTTTCATATTGCTTTTGTTATTTGTATTGTGTTCTACTATGTCTTACTCTGGTATAGAGGCTATAGTCTCCCCACATGACTAATTTTTTTCACACTGCTAGTCGGCATGCTCGGACATATGGGGAAGCGCACTTGAGGTGATGTGATGACCTGGCTCGACAACCGGTATAGTGGCTTCATGTTCAGGGATGTTAAAAAGTTGTATCAAATGAGTTATTTTCTATTATTTACTATTTGGGGATAATATACAAGAGATTAGGGTGTGTAATACCTTGGTAATGAGCTCTTTCATTGGAGTATCAATCCCATGAATGAGGGAAACCCCAATCACCCAAGGTGGGAATGATTGTTCTTGATGTGTGTTAGTAGAGATAAATAATATTTCACCATTGGGTGATGCACATGTTGTGTGATTTTAATAATTTATTATATTTTTTATATTGTTAGTGTTACATGAGGTTTTTTTATTCATGAATCTCTCTAGGCACCTAAGGATATGGGTAGAATGCATCATTATAGGCTCACACATGGGATTGGTGTGTGGGACATAGATAGTTGAATGCATTTTACTTCCTTGGTAAATCTGCGGAAAATAATTCCTAAAAATTGTAATGTAAGTGGGTGAATTAAAATAATGCCAATGAATAGCTATTTAATATCATGTATAAAGAAATGTTATCAATGGGACAACATTTTGGGCTGTGATAAACTGTAATGGTTGATTTGGTATCTAAAACAGAATGATTTCATAAAAACAATAATAAAATTAATGAATTTTTCCTGATGAATTTTTTAAATGGTTTAAAATTACAAAATCAAAATTTTTTGAAATGGTAAATGTGTATAAGATGAAAGGATTGTGTTTTCAAATAATAATTGGTTTGAATGGGCGTTTTAAAATGACTTTAGATAAAGGAAATTTTTTTCCCATGTTGACCATGACCCATAGTAGGTATGGTAGAGGGTAGTGTTCAAAGTGTGATGATGATAGTTGGGATATATTATGATGAATGGTTTTTTTAATGTTGAAAGAATGTAGTTTTTTACATCTGTGATTGAATACTTTTAGTCATTATTCGAAGAGTCGGGTTAACAATAAGTAAAAATGAAAACGACTCAGTTCAGAGGTGGGCATATTTAGTGTTGTTGTCTTGACCATTATTGTGTGGATTGGGGCAGTGATGGTTCCCTAGTGTAGGACTTCAGATTTCATTTGTGAGCCCTTTCTAAGTTATGACATGGCCTTTGATATGTGTTTATTGAACCGCTAGTAGGGTTGTGGATGTTGTCTTCCGAG
Source organism: Viscum album (assembly GCA_963277665.1). NCBI lineage: Eukaryota > Viridiplantae > Streptophyta > Magnoliopsida > Santalales > Viscaceae > Viscum > Viscum album. The sequence continues at coordinate 1,026,411,294 of OY728166.1, forward strand.
GCATTGTTTGGTAATGTGTTTGTGGAAACTATCTCGGTTCATGACTATATAGAGTGCTTTTTGGTCCATAAGGATGGTTCTTGGGACTTAGTGACCTTGTTTGTAGAGACCTTATGAGTTGTATTTTGAATTATTTAAGGGATTCTTGGATCATAGTGCTGATAAATGTTTACACATTCGGTGTGGAACCTAGGGAAAATGGTTTTTTGGTGCCCTAGGCAGAGTGTGCATCAAAACTATGTTAAGAATTCCATTTAGGATCATTGCTTGGTTTATTTCATTGTATGTATTATATAGAGAGGGGACCAATGTATTTTCTTGTTTGTGGCTCCAGTCTAGGGATTTGGTAACATTCAACTATTGAGGTGACCTATGAGGGAGGTCATACGAGACCTCATCATATTTTGGGTGTGTCTCACACATGTAAAGGTTTTAGACATTGATAGTGGAACTCAGGGTGTTGTATGGTGAGGATTTTTCATCGAGGGATAAGTGGGAAGTTTGAGGGTTGGTGGTGGTACTCGAGTTATGGGTATGCATTGATAGTTCCGTCAATGCAAGGGTGACCTTGTGGCTGGATAGCCCAGTGGTGCAGGTACCTTATTATATGAAGCATGGGATATTATTTAGAGGTAGTATTAAGGAATACTCCGTACTACCATGATTTAGTAAATGGTATAATTAGACACGGTTCTTCCACTTGTTTTCCCGAGTTATCTTGATAGGATATGAGGTTTGTTTCTATGGTTTTTATCATATGGATTCCTAACTCATCATTTTGGATGATGATTAATGTATTCTTGATGTTGTTTTTGAGTGGATGAGTTGATGGTGAAGGGAGTGTGGTAATATTCTTTTACTCAATGATGACACCTGAGGTAAGGGTGGTGATGTGGATAAACTTTTTTTTATGAATGGTTTGGTTGTTAGGTGAGATGCAGAGGCTCCCTTAGGAATGAAGAGACTGACTAACCAAGAAATATGGTTAGGTATGTGAGTCAGTGATGGGATATACCCATGTTATGGTTGATTTTCAATAGACAGTTGGTTTGATTAGTGTGGTAGACCATTCTGATTTGGTTTTCATCTGGCAGGGACACATCGAAAGTACATGAGCGGTGTAGTGGAACTAGTTCCATATAAAATTTTGTATCACTAATTCTTGGTGGTTTGGTTGTAGAGCGATGGTTGAACTTCATTGAAAATCACACCTGAGTGGTGGTTGTTAAGGGTTGATGAGACACATTTGGTATGGAATCCCGAGATCCCTAGCTGGTCATGGTATCCCATAGCTTGGCATTAGAAATGGATATGTTGGTGTTGGTGTTCTTTGAAAACTTCTTATCATACCCCAACTAGTGATGATCCACCCCAATATCATGACATCATCCCAGGTACATTGAGAAGATATTGATCAATCCAAGATACCTGATAGTGTTTAGTTGGATGAGGGAAATCATGGGGTTTACAGGCATGGAAACAGAATATGTGGAGCTTGATGCTGGGATGTACACCATCTCTGGCTCGGGGTGAGGTCCCTAGAATAGACCGAATGTTGGTAAACTTTATGGGGTACGTTCATGGATGTCGGGAAGGGGCACTTGGTGACGTTTTTTGTCTTGTTTTGGGAAAATATGGATGTCCATATCTATGATTGGGGTTCGTTTTTTGATTGGGTATAATATATCATGGTTGGAATTCCTCTTATGAGAAGTTATAATAACACTCCTAAGGTGGAAAGTGATAAGTTAGTTGTATATTTGGAGTGGAGAACATATATATTAATTACTGGCACCAGGATGCCAGTGAGGAACCTATATGGTGTTTCCTATATTCCTCAGAGAGGCAATGTGGGACCTGGATGTGGTGACTGATGAGCCATGTGTTGGCCTCGAGCTCAGGGTGGTTCTGTGTGAAGATTTTGGTGTCAATGTTGAAGTCGTATAAGGGTGTGGTTGGATTTGAAAATATGTTGTGTCAAGATAATTTGGGTTCTATAACTCCAACAAATATTGATGTTAGAGTCTGGAAATTTACCCATGGGTGGTTTTAGAACATCTCTATGTTGGGTGAACCATGACAATGTGATGTGGTGTCATGCCAATGGTGGAGCCTATGATGTTATGGTGGGTAGTAATGCCACGATGATGGAATTATACTGGAATTTAGGAAATTACCACAGTGGGTACATGGGATAATAATGATAGGCTTGAAGTCAATAATCACATTGGGATGATGAGAAAGGGAGTAGCGTACCATCAGTGGGGAGTGGGTGCTCTTGGGAAAGCCAGTCCGGAGTGGACTAACCTGAGATGAATAACATGAATGTGTGTGGTGGGAGTAACCCACCTCTTGGTTCATGTTGTGGCATCAGGTGTCTTTTGGAAATGACGTTTACCTGAGTGAGGTTGCGTTGATCTTAGTCCTTGAAGGGATAGTGTAGGAATGTCCTTCAAAATGGTTATGGCAGTGTAGTTGGATGCCAATATAGGGTAAATTTCTTATTGTTTCTTGGGTGTGGTGATTTGGAACATGTTAGGTGAGGGGAAAGTTGAGTTGAGTTCTGGTGGTCCATCGTCGATGGGGGAGGTTCCAAGTAACCGAAAATTGGGGAGAGAACCATACCAGATAAATGTTTGTTGGATGACGTAATTGGAGATTCAGGTTAGAAGGAAATGAGTTGTCACAGATTGGGTATGTAAGCCCTGATATAGATCCTTCGAACAAGTTTAGTTGGTAATGTACTCAAGATTTTTGGGTGGTTTTTGGTTGTAGAGTTATAAAATAAAATCATCAGGAAATGTGGAGGTAAGGATCGTGTGATTTCCTTCGGGTGATATCAGGTTTTTTCACCATTATAGTTGAAGGAACCTGAAAATGACAACAAGTGATATGGGTCATTATTTGTGAAGAGGATCCGCCAGATGAGGTTCTGATTAGTTTCTCTATGATGATGTGATTTTGTGTGTTATGTTTCTCTGTATTGCGATTAAGGTGTTGTCACCTATGTTTCCACCCATGATGTTCTCATGTAAGGAATTGTTGAAGTGGATGCCTACTTGATGAGTTTTTCTTTTTCTGATTGTGGTGAAAAATATTTGAGTGGGAATTCTATTCCCTTAATTTGTGATCGGTGGCCTTGTGATGTGCAACCAGAAACCTGGAATATTGGATTGGATAGGCAGACCTTGTGGCATGATCCCTTGTTACAGTTGTTAGTGACGCTCGTAAGAATTTCTCGAGAATGAGTTGTTATAAAGTATGGAGGTTGTAAGGTCCCAGATCTTCTGTTTTTATTAAATTTTGGTTTTACCTCTTTTTTGTTTTCTAGATAATTGTTTCTACATGTTCATGTGGAGACATGAGGGTGTTCTTAGGGTCATGAAAGATAAGTGGAAGGAAAAAAAATTGGGCAAGTTGCACGGTTTTCCCACAGTAAGTGCATGTCCAGTGGAGCATCTCTGGAAACTGTGTATCCTTGGACAGATCCTGAGACACAATTGGTGTACGGTTAATAAAACCAAGTAGAATTACTAGGAAAACATGCAGATGGGTTAATTTTTAGGCAGTATCTTTTGCACGGTCTTTAAAACCGTGTGGGTAAACCGTGCAACCCAGTAAAGTTGAAAAATTTTACAAAATTTTCACTCGGGGATTTTTAACCCCAATTTGGGTTTCCCTACTATTTCAGCCCTGGAAACCCTAGAGGAAAACATATATGACCCAAGCATCGATGAGGTATTTGTCCTACGATTCATGGTTTTTTGGAGAAATGTTAGTTGTCGATCGAAGCCTCTGGTAAGTCTAATAATCCTCTTGCTTCTCTTTTTCGAATTACGGCTTGTGGTTTCTCCCATATTCATTCAAAACCCTAAAACCCCATTCCTCCAATGGAACCTATGTTGGGGCTTCAAGGGATTCTTGAAACTGGATCTAATGCCATGATTAGGAGTGTATTCATCCTTGGATTCGGGGTAGGTGGTTGAGGTTATTCATATTTTAGTTACTTATTAAATACTCCCTTCACTGAATTTATATGAAATGTGCATAATTTATGCTAAATATTAATGTTTTAATACTAGGTATAGTTTTTGTGAATTTTTTAGAAGTAGTCCAACTGATTCATTTTACTATTTTATTTATAAATATCACAATACTGATCCCAATAGTGTGGATCATGTTTTGTAGGATTCCCAATTAAATATACAACATTTAATTAGAAGTGATCAAGGGCTAACTCTTTTATTTAATGGCCCATATTGACCACAGAAGAAGGCCTATATAATCTGTGAAGAAACTGGACCAACCATAAATATTTAATTGCTGGGCTCAATCAGGAAGTCCAAATTCCTTTATTCTCCTCCAAAGTTCGGGTATAATGAATGGAGTATTGGATAAAAATTTCATGGCCCAACTCCAAAGAAAAGGGGCCCAACTGATTCATTTAAACACAGCCCACATTTTTTTCTGGGAATTAAAATCATTATAGTGTTGATGACATGGATCATGATCTAGAAATCATTTTGAGCTGATATTTTTCAGTGTGAAAGAATAGATATATTAAGACTACTTTTTGTAATAAATAATTCGGATTTGAAGGCATCTTCCTGTCCCAAAATCCATTCACATTTTGGCCATCGAAAAATCATGGATAGAAATGGACTGTTTACCTTTGTTTAATCAAAGTGCATTAACTTTGGCTACATATGTCCAGATTCCTCCAAAATTTGAGATTAGTCATCCAACATTATTATAAAAATTATTTAAGAAAGATATATCTCGATATTCGGCTGTCTGAATATCCAACATGGCGATGCAATTGGAGGTACCGATTGGGATAGAAAATAGTCCACTTCCTTGGGCTATAAAAGCATCCCCCTCCTCTACTTCTAGGGGATTGGAATTTCAGAATAGAGGATCACATATTGGTAGGTCCAAAGTCTTGGAAAAGGCTTGATAGGACCTTCTATACTCATCTTTTCACTTGAGATACCCTTCCTCCTCTCTTTGTTTCCTTTCACATTTGTGTTGTTCTTCGTTTGTAAACTTGTAATCTTGTGTTTTGTAATTATGTTTTAATGAAAATTTATTCTTAAATATCTCTTATTCTCATCCACCTTCTATAGTTTAATATTAATGTTTTGAAGATATTTTAAATTCAGTTGAATCTATTTCCATTCTTTTTCATCCTCATTCAATCGAAAATCAGTTTTTAATTATCATCATTGTTCATGTGTTTGTGTTCGGCTTACCTCTCTTTTCAAATCCCATTCTTTTTCTTCTATTGTTAATTAATCATCATAAATATATAAACCAGATTAATATTAATATAAATGGATAGGTAAATATATTATTGGGGTGAGTCAATATTTAGGGATGTCAAGTGATTGAGAGTATTTTCTTGATTAATATTCTTTAATTTAACATTGTGTATGTTGGGTTTAACATGTCATGGATTAATAAGTTGTTTGTTTAATGTGTGATTTCTATGGATTATTGGAACCATAAATACACTACCATAAACAATATATGATTTATATTAGAACAATATGTTATGTTAAGGCTCGGATTAGAGAATTGAAACTTTGTAATTCCAATCAACATTATCTTCCGAAGTGGGTGTTAAATTATCTACAATATAATGCAAATCTCAGGGATATCACAAGATTAACTCCCTAATAATGAAATCTCCCCAGTATTTATCAATTTGTTAAATCAATTAAAGTCCATCAGTCATTTCAATTAAGCTCTACAAACAAACCCCATAATCAAAATACAATCAACTAAAAACAATTGACTATCTAAAAAGTATCATCACTGAGGATTCAACCTGAGTGCTTTTATACAAATTAGCAGAGCACGTGAACATTGACCTGTCGATAAGCGACAATCGGCTGTGCGTTTTAAATGGCATCATTGCCGGGGATGGTGCTTTATGATGTCATCAGTTTCTGGTTATTGTAAAAAAACAAATTTTAAAAAAAATTGAAAAAAAACACAATGAAAAACCTGTCTTCTCATAAAAATCATAAACTGAAAAAATTACAAAGAAAACCCCATCTTCCTCTTTCTTCCAACATCTCTTTGAATGCCCCGTAGCCTCCCAAACTATCCCTCAGATTTTTTTGACCCTGAATTTGAGAGAAAACTTCACCAACATAGGAGGAACATAAGAGATAATCAACTCATTCAAGAACCAGTCCTCATCCAACTAGTTGAATTTGAAATGGCCAATCCTATGGAAAAACCCTTAAAGAACTCGCTGCCCCTGATATAAATTACCAACCTCTTGGTATTAAATATCTAAACATAGAAGCTGACTTCGAACTCAAATCGGGTTTGATTCATCTTCTCCCTCATTTCCACGGGCTTTCCGGTGAGGATCCACATCTCCACCTTAAAGAGTTCCAAGTGGTGTGCTCTACCATGAAGCCTCAAGGGGTTTTTGAAGAAAAAATCAAAGATTTAGCATTCAATTTCTCCCTAGATGACACTGCTATGTCATGGATTTACTACCTACCTCCTGGTTCTATAACCACATGGAATGACATTAAGAGACTCTTCTTAGAGAGATTATTTCCTGCTTCTCGTACTGCATCTATCAGAAAAGAAATAAGTGGTATCCGTCAGTTCCCAATTGAATCACTCCATGAATACTAATAGGGGTCCAAAAAGCCTGTTGCAACCTTACCACACCACAAAATCCTTGAACAAATCTTGATCCAATACTTCTATGAGGGGTTATTGGCTATGGAGAGAACTCTCATTGATGCCGCAAGTGGTGGTTCTCTTGTTGATAAAACTCTGGAAGCTGCAAGAGATCTTATAAGAAACATGGCTGAAAACACACAACAATTCCATACAGGAGCTCATTCTCAAGTCAAACAAGCCCAAGATAATCGATCAATTGAGTCGAACAATATGACCGAGTGGATAAGTGAACTTACAGGTCTTGTGCGACAACTAGCTGTGGCTACCAAATCCCTAACCTCGTCTTCTCCACAATCAATGTTCTCTAGACCTGTCAAAAACTGTGGAATCTAATACTCTCCATCACATCCAACTGACACATGTCCACAAATTCAAGAGGATCAATCATATTCTTCTGGACCAATGGAGCTCAATGCAGCATATGCTCAGCGGAAAACCAATCCTCAACTATCAGGTCAATTTGTCAGAAACAGCAAACAACCTCACTTAGAGCCCTTCTCTTCTTCCTATAACCAACTCCCTAGGTATGGTAATCCCGTATCTCATCCTCCTCAATTCCCTCCTCAAAACCCTAACCAATTCCAATATGGTCAAGGTGTTGGTAACTTCAAACAACCATATCCTTTTCTTCTTCCACCTCAAAGGAACAATCCTCATCCTGGAGTCCATTATCCTAGTGAGCCTTCCCAATTCCAAAACCAATACAATCGCTTTCCCAATAACCAAAATCAACGTAATCCCAATTCGGTAAAAGTCTCTTCTTCTAAGAAACCATGGGAAAGTGCATTGGAAGATCATTCCTCTTTCACATGTTCTAGCCTCAAGAACATTGAAACCCAAATTGGTCAACTAGCTTCCCAACTTAGTTAGCAGCAACCATCTAATTCTTCCCAACATCCAGCTCGACCATTACCGAACCCCAAGGATAATGTAAGTGAAATTGCACTTAGATCGGGAATGAAAATTTCTATGCCTCAAGATAAGTCCTCAAACCCTCATTTTAATATTGACCTATAAAACGATAAAAAAACCTTGAAAAAGAACCTTGAAAAAGAACCCAAAACCATTCCATCATCTCCTTCAATCCCTATTAGGAACCAAATTCTTTTTCCGCAAGTCGTTTCTAAGCCAAAGAAGTCCTTTGAACCTAATCTTGAAATGTTCGACATGTTTAGACGTATTGAAGTCAACATTCCCCTCTTAGATGCTATTTAAAAAATTCCTATGTATGCCAAGTTTTTTAAGGAGTTGTGTACCCAAAAGAGGCAATTTAGTACCTTCAAAAATGTTTCCACCTAGCAGTCTATTCCAATAAAGTGCAAAGATCCAGGGACCATTATGGTTCCATACCAAAATGGAAGTTCCAACTTTTATGACGCACTCATAGACCTAGGAGCCTCAATTAATTTCATGCCCAAATCCATATTCTCCAACCTTGTTCTAGGTCCCTTACATCCAATAGGAGTTGTCATTCAATTGGCTAATCGAAGCACAACCACTCCTTAGGGAATAATTGAGGATTTCCCTGTCTGAGTCAATGATCTTATCTTCCCTGCTGATTTCTATGTTCATGACATGGAAGGTGAGAAGAAATATTCTCAATATCCCCTAATTCTTGGAAGACCATTCTTTATTACTGCGAGAACCAAGATTGATGTCCATTCAGGCATCTTATCCATGGAATTTGGTGACCAACTGGTCATGTTCAACATTTTATAAGCTATGCGATACCCATCGGAGGATCACTCTGCATTCTCCATCCATGATTTTGAGGACACTTCTAAGAGTCAATTGAACCCTATTCCATCATGTTCATCCTATTCTAATGATAAAGGATCTTTTTAAATATGCACCATGATTAACCAAGTCATAAATGGTGAAGTTGATGTGGACCTCTCATTCATAGACTCCATCAATATAATGGAACTTGAAACCTCTCTTGAATCCCTCATCAACTCTGATCTCTACTGCTCCACCTTGAACAATATTGAGGAAAATGAATCTGAATCAACTGAAGTACCTATATCCATTCCTGAGATGTCTAAACCACAAATGAGAGATGATACTAATCTAAAACCTCTTCCTAAACACTTGAAATATGCATTCCTTTTCCATGATCACTCATATACTGTCATTATCTCATCTTCACTTACCGAAAATGAGGAGTACAAACTTGTACAGTTGTTAGAGGAAAACAAAAAGGCCTTAGGTTGGACCCTATATGACATACCAGGAATCAACCCTTCTCTTTCCATGCATCACATCCATCTTGAGGAATCATCCAATCCAATTAGACAACCACAAAGAAGACTCAATCCACTCATCCTCGAGGTAGTTAGGGAAAAGATCACCATGCTTCTTCAAGCTGGTATTATCTACCCAATTTTTGATAGCGAATGCATTAGTCTAATTCAAGTTGTACCCAAGAAGGGTAGAATAACTATTGTCACAAATGAACATGGTGAGGTAGTCACAACTCGAGTAAAGAACAAATGGCGTGTGTGCATTGACTATAGGAAATTGAATGTCAAAACAAGAAAAGATCACTACCATCTTCCATTTCTTGATCAAATTCTAGAAATATTAGCTATAAAGTCACACTATTGCATTGTTTATGGATAGACTAGATACTTCCAAATCCCAATCGCACCTCAGGAACAATAAAATTCTACTTGAACATGACCCTTTGGAACATATTCATATAGAAGAATGCCTTTTGGACTTTTCAATGCTCCTGTAACATTTCAGAGGTTTATGATGAGTATCTTTTCTGAATTCATTGAACAGTGCATGGAAGACTTCATGGATGACTTCACCATTTATGGTGAGTCATTTGAATCTTGTTTGAATTCACTCTCTCTAGTCCTCTAAAAGTGTGTCATGTGAAGACTTATGTTAAATTTGAAAAAATGTCTCTTTATGGTTTCAGATGGGATTGTTCTAGGGAACATAGTTTCAAAAGATGGTATTGAAGTCGATCTTTCCAAAGTTAATTTGATCCAGTCACATCCTTAACCCACTTCTATTCGAGACATCCATTCATTTCTCGGTCATGCCGGTTTCTATCGGTGATCCATCCATAACTTCAGTAGGATATCCCTCCCACTCACTCGGTTTCTCCAAAATGATGTAACTTTCCATTTTGATGAGGTTTTCAAGAGAGCCTTCATTGAACTCAAAATTGCTCTTACATCTGCCCCAATAATCCAACCCCCAGATTGGTCGTTACCATTTGAGTTGATGTGTGATGCTTATGATATTTATGTTGGGGTTGTTCTTGGTCAAAGAAGATAAAAACTTCCTCATGTCATCTATTATGCATCAAAAAAATTGGATGAAACTCAATCTCACTACACTGTCCCTGAAAAGGATCTTCTAGGAGTGGATTTATCTTAGATAAATTCTGGCCCTATCTCTAAGGTGCCAAAATCATCATCTTCACAGACCATTCTTCTATAAAGTTCTTACTCAAGAAAAGTGATTCCAAACCGAGGCTATTAAGACGGATCCTAATGCTCCTAGAGTTTGACCTTGAAATAAAAGGTAGTCCAGGAAAAGAAATCCATGTGGCTGATCACTTGAGTAGAATTTCTATGTTTTATCATTCTGAAATCATTGATCCTAAATTCCCCACTGAGAACCTTTCATATCTCACTCCAAAAATACCATGGTATTCACCAATTTTAAATTACTTGGTTTCTAGTGACTTTCCTGAAATTTTTTCAAAAGAAAACAAGTAATGTTGAAAATTGATTCAAAACACTATTTTTGGGAAGAAAATAAACTTTGGAAAACTGGGGATGACATGGTAATAAGGAGATCTGTCAATGAAAATGAACATTCTTGCATATTAGAATTCTGTCACTCAATGCCTGGTGGTGGCCACTCTGGACCACAAAGGACCTCCCAAAAGGTTCAACACTCTCGATTCTTTTGACCTTCACTCTTCAAGGACTCACATGAGTTCTGTCAATCATGTCCCACTTGCCAAAAGTTTGGCACAATTTATACGAGAAATGAAATTCCCTAAAAGCATTTAATTTTTTTGCAAGATCTTTGATGTTTGGGGTATCGATATCATGGAACCATTTTCATCTTCCAATGGATTCTCATAAATCTTACAGTTGATTATTTTTCTAGGTGGGTTGAGTCCAAACCCACTAGAAATGATGATTCACATACTGTTAGTGGGTTCCTAAAGCCACAAATCTTCAATAGATTTGGCATGCCTCGTGCCTTGATCAGTGAATTAGGAACCCATTTCTGTAATAGAACCATCGAATCTCTTTTGAAAAAGAATGGGGTTGTACATAAAACATCAACTGTATATCACCACCAAACAAATGGAATGGCTGAACTTTCTAATAGAGAAGTGAGAACTGTGATTGAGAGAATTGTAAAACCCACCAGAAAAGACTAGTCTGATAGACTTGGTGAAGCACTTTGGGCTTATTGAACTACCTATAAAACACCCATTGGGATGTCTCCTTTTAGGCTTTTTTTGTAAAATCATTTCATTTTCCAGTTGAAATCCAACATAAGTCATTTTGGGTAGTGAAAACTTGTAATTTTGATCTTGAAAAATCTAGTGAAGAAATATTGTTCAATTGGCTGAACTGGAGGAGCTTCGAATTGATTCTTATGAGAATTATAATCTCTAAAATGAAAAATCCAAGGCACTCCATGATAAACACATCCTAAGAAGGGTATTTCATGAAGGTGAAAAGGTAATGCTATTCAATTCTAGAATTCGGCTTCACCCAGGTAAACTTAATTCTCGTTGGGAATATCCTTTTGTTATTACTCATGTTTACCCATTTGGTGCAGTGCAAGTCCAAGACCCCTCTTCCAAAATAACACTCACGATTAATGGACATAGGTTAAAGCATCGCCATGAGAGGACACCCTATCCTGGATCAACATCGACTTCTACTGGATCTCAAACTTCTGCAGTTGACCTACCACTAGATGGAGATAGAACCCTGCCAAATCCAAACTAGGGGGCACCTCATTCCCTTTAACTCTCTCTTTATCTCTTCCTCTCTCAATATCTTTATTCTTCTTCCTCTCTATTTCATTTTTTATCACTTTCTTTATCAAACCCATTTATATAATCTTTCTTTTTACTGTTGGTTTGACTTTATTATAAAATAATCTAAAAACAAACCTAAAAAAAACAATCACTTAAAAAAATAAAAAAAATCAAGATTCATGGTTACTCACCATAGAGTTTCGAAATTTTTTCCAACCATTTTGGGGAGCTAACAGACATGGTTTCATCTAATTTTTTTTCATCATATATTTGGATAAAGAATTTTTTGTCAAAATTAAAATATTTTGAATTTTCATTTTTTTATTTGGAAAATGATTTTCCCAAACCATAAAGAACAACATTTTATTTCATGCCAAGGCCACCAATGGCCATATTTTCAAAATGTGTGATTTTACCCCCATTTGGGAGTCTTGAGTTTGTGGACCTTCAAGGTGAAATTTCTACTTTAGTGTGCATAAATGTGATAGAGGCACTTTATAGACCACAAGAGAATCACAATTGCCAAATAGCCTCCCATTAACCATACAATATTCCTCCTTCTGAAATCCAATTCGAGCCAATGAAAACCTTTTCCTTGATAGCCACATTACAATCCCAATACCTTTTCCCACCTAATATCAACATGGATTTTCATTGCATAATTTTTTGAAATTTAAGTGTGGGGGGGAATGGATTTCATTGTTTGGGTACCCAATTATTGATTTTAAATTAGTTATCATCTGATTAAGGGAAAGCATCCATTTTAGTGCGGGGGAGAGGTTTTCATTCAGTGTGTTTTGGGTAATGTAATGTACTTCCATTTATGTAATTTTGTAAATGTTATTGACAAGTGTTCAACAAACAAATCAAAAATGATGAAAAAAAATCAAAAAAAAATGAAAAAATTGGGTTGTGTCTTGGGTAGGTCAAGAATAACTCTTCATCAATCTTTGATCTTGTTATTACTATTATAATTAGTGTCGTGAGGATATCAAATATGGGTTGGGATATGAGTGTAAGATCTGTTTCAAGGTCAACTTTCGAAAAAACAAAGAAAAAAAAATAAAAAAAATGAACACTTGCATTATATTCTTATTGGGAAAAGTTTTGTTGTTTGTAAATATTTCATCTTCTCATCCCCTTCAAATTTCCATCCTATATTGTGTCTTTCTTCACACAATCATTCCCCTGTAAATATTTGTTTTCATTTCCTTCCATGTTTTATTTCAAAAACAATGTGCATTTCTTTTTCTATGTTGGTGTTTTACCCCTCTTCTTCTCTCTCTTAAACATTATATTACTACCATCCCATAGCCATAGAAAAACCCATTAAAAATACCACATGATTCTTGTGCTCTTTGGATAGGTATTGGAAGTTTAGAGCTCTTTCAAACTCTAAGATTTTCACTTTTGGATGGTGAAAGAGTTAACCTCCACAAATGAATTTTATCATCTTGAGAGGTGTGAGTTTTGAGTGTCCACATTTTCTATTTCTAAATCCGAGCATGAAAAAATGAATTAGTTTTGGAACATTGTTTTTGTAACAACTTGTGGTGGGATTCAAAATGGATGACTGAAATAGTGTAAACCTCCCATGATTAGAGAAAACATAATTTTAATATTTATTGGTGAGTGAAAATGATTTTATCAGGATTTTTTTTCACATGAGGACATGCACAAGACAAGAAGTGGGGGAGTTGATGTAATTAATATTTTAGTTTCTTATTATATACTCCCTTCACTAATTTTATATGAAATGTGCATTATTTATGTGAAATATTAATGTTTTAATACTAAGTATAATTTTTGAGCATTTTTTAGAAGTAGTCCAACGGATTCAATTTACAATTCTATTTATAACTATCCCAATAATGATTCAAATTGTGTGGTTATTGTTTTTTAGGATTACCAATTCAATATATATCATTTCATTAGAATTTATCATGGGCCAAATTATCCACTTTAAGGCCCATATAGACCACAAAAGAAGGCTTACAGAATCTGTGAAGAAAAACTGGACCAACCATGAAGATTTAATTTATGGGCACAATCAAGAAGAAAAAATTCCTTTATTATCCTCCAAAGTTTTTGGGATAATTAAATGAGTATTGGATAAAAATTTCAAGTCCCAAGTCCAAATAAAAGGGTCCAAAATTTTTCATTTAAACTCAGCCCACATTTTTGGACGGGAATTAAAATCAGTACAGTGATGATGACATGGATCCTGATATAGACACAATTTTGAGCTGAGATAATACAGTGTGGAAGAGGACATATAGGCGGCCTACTTTGTTGAAGAAATAATTCATATTTGAAGGCATCTTCCTATTCCAAAAATCCATTCACATTTTTTCCATCGAAAAAGCATGGATAGAAATGGACAGTTTACATTTGATTAATCCAACCACCATAACATTGGCTATATATGTCGAATTGCCTCCAAATTTTTAGTGTAGTCAACCAAAATTATTATCTACATTATTTAAGAAGGAGATATCTCGAGATTCATCTGTCTGAATAGCCAACTTGGTGATGCATGTGGGGGGATAGATTGGGAATAAAAACAGTCCACTACCTTGGTCTATAAATGCGTCCCCCTCCTCTCCTTCAAGGGGGTTGGAATTTCAAAAGAGAATTGCACATAGTGGAACTACCAAATAATTTCCAAAGGCTTGTTATAACCTTACAAACTCATGTTTTGACTTGATATACCATTCCTCTTATTTTTTTCCTTTCACTTTTGTGTTGTTTTTCATTTCTAACTTGTAATCTTGTGTTTTGTAATTCTGTTTTAATGAAAATTTCATCTTCAATATCTCTTATTCTCATCCACCTTCTTTATTTTAATATTAATTTTCTTAAAATATTTTCAATTCAGTTTTATCCCCTTCCATTCTTTTTCATCCTCATTCAATCGAAAATCTGTTTTTAATTATCATCATTGTTCGTGTGTTTGTGTTCGACATACCACTCTTTTCTAATACCATTCTTTTTCTTCACTTGTTAATTCATCATCATAAATATATGAAATATATTAATATTAATATCAATTTATGAGAAAATATATTATTGTGGGGGGTCAAAATTTAGGTATGTTAAGTGATTGAGAGTATTTGCTCGATGAATATTCTTTAATTTAACATTGTGTATGGTGTGCTTAACATGTCATGGATTAATGACTTGTTTTGTTTAACGTGTGGTTTCCATGGATAATTGGAACCATAAATACACTACCATCAACAAGATCTAATTGAGATTAGAACAATATGTTTAGTGAAGGATTGGATTAAATCCTTAACACATAGTAATTGCAATCAACATTTTTTACGATGTGGGTTTTTAATTAACTGCAATATAAAGCAATGCTCAAGGATATCACAAGATTAACTCCCTAATAATGAAATCACCCAAATATTTATCAATTTGTTAAATAAATTATATTAAATCAATCATTTAAATTAATCTCTCTAAACAAACCCCTCTAATCAAAATATAATCAACTAAAAACAATTAACTATCTTAACTGTATCGTCGTCGATTATTCAACCTGAGTGCTTATATACACATTAAGAGAGCACTGGAACCTTAACCATTTGATAGGTGAAAATCAGCTGTGTGTTTTAGTGGTCTAAAAGTATTATCCCATAGTATTATTTTTGATTTGTGCATGAATGCTGGTGTTCTTATTTTTCCCTTACTGTGTTCTTTGTTCCGTTGGAGTTTCTGATAAAGGGGCATGTCAAAGTAACCCATTTAAACCCTAATGGTCCCCATGGGACGAGTGGAGGAGGGATTACCCATTTTAGGTCCACCCATGGGATGTTCCATAAATCCCGGACCTAATGAGTGGTAGGGTTAAGTGAAGGATTGATGAGAAAAGTGTAAAGCCCATGTAGAACATGTTTTAAGTGTTTATTATGTTTTAACTATAATTATAATATATATTCCTAGGGTAATAAGGCACAAGGGGTTTTTAGCATGACATTCAAATGATAAATATTGGTTGAATGGTATTATGTCAATTATTTAACGAAATTTGGTGAGAAATGCCTACGAGAGATATAGAATATTAAATGGTAAACATATAACTGGATAAAGGAATGCAAAAGGGGGGATATGTTCATGATATTAAATAAGTTAATGGATAGAAAATTTGAATGGTTTTATAGATGGAAATTACATAGCTCAGTTAATGTTTTGAACATAATAAAGTGGTTTTGTTACATGATATTAGAAATGTACTTGAAATGATAAATGTGATAAATGGGTTATTGAATGGTCAATGATAATTTGAATAAGTAATAGGGGTTTTTGAATACACCTAATTGGTTAAGGAATGGGAATGAGAATATTTATAGTTGGGTATGAATTTTAATTGCTAAATTTGTTAATGGGTTATTGCATAGAACTAAATCCCATGTTATTGTCATGTATTGTGAATTATAATGGCATTGAATATGATTGGTTGTGTTATGGTGTGGTTTTGGTGACATGATATATAATCTTGTTTACATGGCTTGGTAGAGTGGGGTATTGACTTGAGGTTCGACTCCCCTGAGTCATGTTAGACTAAGGCTCTAAAATCCACCCCAAAATGCATGGGATAGAGAAGGGGACAATGGCTCTATTTGTAACACCCCAAGCTTCTACGGTATGCTTCTCTTTGAATAATGTGATAGCGTGTGTTGTACGCAACACCGAGTTCTAACACACCATAACCAATCAAACTAGCCGTTATGAATAGTAATACCTACTTTTCGAAATTATATATATTTTATATTTTAAAATGGACTTCATTTCTGGATTAGGAATATTGAATTTATCCTAAGGTGAAATTTTGGTACTTTTCGGATAACTTTCATATTTTGATGAATAGTGAAAATTACTAAATTTTAATTAAAAACAACTTTTTTAATAATAATAATTAATAGTGATAAATTATGAATTTGAGTGGTTATAAAGTATATTTAGAATATATTTTTACCATTTAATATAATGTTGTTCATTGGACATAATTTTATAATTAAACCAAACATAAACAAGTTTCAATCTTTTGATAGTTATTATCTCTTAAAAACACGCTTTTTGTTTTGACAGCGGGAATTAATTTTAAATTAATTTCTTCCACTTATGTGTTTTGAATTTCGAAAAATGGATTCCATATTTGGAATCAGGATGTACAAATTGTGTAAATAGGTAACTTTTATTTTTAGACATTTTGAATAATTACTTTGGTAAATATTTTATTTATCCTGGTTAAGGGTAAATCTGTTAAATAAGGGTTAACAAATAATATTATAATAATACTAAATTACCATAAAACGTGTCATAGCCTTATTGGTTGATACATTTTCTACCATAGTCATCTTTGGGTCGATTTGGGGACCCCATGGTGCCACTTGTAGGTGATAGGGACACTTTATTTTAATTAAGTTAAAATGAATACAAAAATGACACAAGCATATATCTTTTAGAAAAACAATTATTACATAAGGTTATATATGTTTTATTTTAGATTATAAATATTTATTATAAATATAAAACTATTGACTACATAATGATATTTTATTTATAATTTCTAGACATTAAATAATTTATTTTATTTATGACACAATGATGATACAGTAATTATTATAATAGTGAAAAATTAAAATAATTGATATTATAAATACCCAAATAAATATAATATGAAACATTTAATAAATTAACTAATTTTCTAGGATAATATGATATATTAGGATTGATTTAATTTACTTTGTTTGAAGTAATAAATCTGTTATGAGTTTCAAAAAAATCAACTATTGAATAGTGTCAAAATTGACATAAAAGATTTCTTAAAACAAATATTATATTATTAATTGATATTAAATTCCTAAAAATATAAGGTTCGTCCAAGAGACTTATATCATGATAGTTTTATCATTAATGTACCACATGGGGGTCTCTTGGATGTATATAGTAAGTTTATTAACCATATTATATAAAAATACAAAGAGACATTGTAAAAGTGAAACTAATTAACTTAGAGTTAATAATTAAAGATAAGGTTAATATAAGTACCCAAACCTGTCTAAATTCTATTGGTTGAGTTGTTTTCGACCCATCCCCACCTTAAACTTTGAATAGTCAACTTTGGAGCCATTGGAAACCGAATATGAATTTATTATAAACAAATATCTCAAGCTTTTCCAAAGGTGCCCCTCACCACTCTTATAAAAGGGCACTCCTCCTTCTCATTTATTCACACCTTCAAAGCCTTTTGGTTCGGCCAAACTCTGCCCAAATACTCTCCCAACTTCCCTCACTATAACCTAGAGGCATTATTTTGATCATAAAGCCAACCTAAGGAGCCCTTTTGATCAAATCAAAAGGAAGAAACCGAAGAAGAGGTAATGATTTCACCACCCTTTTTCCAAGTTCATTTATTCTTCCACTTCTTCTTCCTTTGTTGTTACCATTCTAAAATAATAACTCTAGTATCATATATATACTCTGATGTTATTATAAATATGGTACAACCATATTCAGTATTCTATCCACCCTTTGAATAACATGTCACCATACGTGCGTACGTACGGCTTACCGTCTCCACGTCGTGGTGTAATTGTTATTCAATATAATATTATTTGGATGGGTATAATAATGATGTGTAACTCATGTAAATAATAAATATAACATGTTAATGATTCAGTATATATGATATACCATCCATTTATATATTATTTTAATATCAAAAGAATGATATTGTCGCTCGTGCGTATGTACAGACTACCGTCTCCACGAACGCGATGAGATTCATTCTCCATCGTATCCATTCAAGTATAATTATCATTTGATGATTTAAAAATGATGTTTAAGGACTTTATATCATTTTGTATATGAAAAATAAACAACCTATCCATGACAAACATGGATTATGTAACAAAACATATAAAAGAAAAGGAGTAAGTTAACACCCGAAACAACGATAATTCAAAGATATCATTAACAAATCAATGTTAAAAGATCATATATGATATCATATTAATATATATGATTCTTGTATAATTTAATAACAATTATTTAACCATTATACAGGAGTTTAACCTACCCCAACCAAGGAAAAGTACAAGGTAAGGGGTTTTCATCTCACTCCTTATTCCCGTGAGATTCATGCCATATTGCCACCATCACCTTTTGTGTGGTGTATGTACTACCCATAATTATATTCTTTGTGTAATACACTCTAATTTATGTGTATTTACATATTCATTGTATGATACCTATTTCATGGGTTGTATGTTTCATAAGTTACCAAATTGGTAAGGTTTATTTCACAATCTCTTCATTATCCGAGGTTGTTTATACGTAATAATCTACTGGGATCTCTTTATCATCCACATCCATGTTTCTTAAAAATGTTTTTCAAATTTTTTTACTATTTACTAGAATATGAGTTAAAGTCATTTATCCCTTTTTGACTTTTATAAGTGGTTTATAAAGGAATCTTTCTGTCGTTTTCAAAACAAGGTCCTTTTTAACCTTTTCAACAGAATTAAGGTAAGAATGTTTTTTTTAACTTATACGGCAGGTGCGGCTATTTTCCGCCGTTATAAAATCTTCAAAGCTTCCCTTACAAGCTTATAAGAATATTTTCAAAAAAAATGTTTTATTTTATAACTCTATTACTCTTAAATGATTTCAAAAATAGAAAGAGATATTTCTCTAAAAAGAGTTTTGATTTCATCTATGTCAACATCCTTTGATGGATTTTATGCTTATTTGAAGTTGATTTATTATGATACAAAACTACTATATTGTATTGAAGGTTTTGTGATATGTTTGACTGTGGATGTGCTATTTTTATACCATTCATAGTTTATGGTGAAATTATTCACATTTCGTATGCTGGTTATGAATGTTTATGTTATGTTTAGACCTTTTCATATGGGAATGCATTGGACTTAATATGTGACAGGTGGAGCCCGCTATAGCTCCTCGATGCATCAGTAGGTCTCATGAGACAAACTAGTGTCTTGGCACAAGGCCTTGACAAAATATTATTTGTAGTCTTGGCACGAGGACTTGGCTATCTGGTTATGATAGTCTGGAATTATGCATTCCATCATTATGAAAGTGGTTATTGATTTTGTATGTGATTATTCGATTAGTAGAATATCCATGTGAATAAGTAAATGGCATTATTTCATTTTATTTATGCCATACCATGTTGAATGTTTAAGTTTGAAAGGATTTTGTTTTAGTTATACATTTCCTTAAATGTTTATTCTTATTTATGAAAGTTTCCGCTATATTGTTATCCTTACTGGGCATTTGAGCTCACCCCTTTTCTATGTTTTATTTTTCCCAGGATGTGAAGAAGTAAGTTATGAATGACCTACATGGATATTATGAGGGGATAATAGTGTGGACTGTGGAGACATTATGTTGTTGTAGTAGTTTTTCATTTTATGATGTAATGTAAGACTTATGAATATATCTAGTGTTTCCAAGGCTACTAAACCAATCGGTCTTTCGAGATTTGATCTTTCTTGTGATCATTCCAATGTTATGTAATAATGCACCGACTTTGGGTAACTAGGGTCGGGGCGTTACAGTTGGTATCAGAGGAAGTTTAGTACAAACCTTGGAAGCTAGATATAGATAAACTCTGATTAGAACACGTAGACCTATGATAAACTTTGAGGATTAGTATAGAAGAACTTCCTAGAATTTTGGTATTGTAGATATTTTGTGAGTTTTCTGAGAAATACATCCCTGTCTGGATACAAGCAGGTAGAGGCGGCTCTGGCACAAATGTACGTAGGGGTAAAACCCGAAAACACCGCTTTGAGCTAGAATCGAATGGGAACTGGTGCACGACAACGGGCCTTGCTACACTCTTGGTTACGACACTCCCGGGGGATATGCTTAGGATAACTCTCATTTTCTTTTCAAATCATTATTAAGGGTTTATGAGTATATACTTCCTCAAAGAAAACATTTTTATTATTATGGATTATATCCATAAATAGTTCAATATATGTTAAGTGTTTTATAAGTATGGGATTATGTATTTTGATTCATAAACTGATCTAGTTTATGCCATTGTATAGAAATGGCGCCTAGTGGAATAAATGGAAACCGTATCAATGCACGCACTCCATGTAGGGATTGCCCTCCTGCTCAAGATAATTATAGTGGAGCTGGTGATGCAACTGGTGCCGATCAGCTAATCACCATACTGGGATAACTCACTCAGGTTATAAATAATAACCTTACCCGTATGGAGCACCCTGATCCACAACGTGGAGGATCAATGTTAGATCGATTCATGAGGCAACAACCACCAACGTTCAATGGGAGTAAAAATCCCTTAGTAGCTGAGCAATGGATAAATTCCCTAGAGAAAATATTTCAGGCTTTGGGGAGTAATGAAAGGGAAAAAGTTATCATGGCAGTTTACCACCTCAATGGAGATGCTGATCAATGGTGGTCATTGATTCAAAATACGAAGGAAGATGATGAAGTATCAAATATGGAATATAGGGAGTTCAAAGATCTATTTTTAGAAAAATACTTTCCTCACGACCATCGAGCAGATATGCAAAGGCAATTTTTGAGTCTGAGAAAAAAGGAGGATGAGAATGTCACAAAGTATGAGGCTAACTTTACAGGGTTAGCAAGGTATGCTGGTGATTATATACGTAACCCAAGAAGTAAGATTGATCGTTTCTTTGATGGGGTAAAACCATTTTCCATCGAGCATTAGTCTCACAATCCTTTTCTTCATACGAAGACGTTGTCTCATGTGCTATCAAGACTGAAATGTAATTCTCTAAGTCTTATGACTTTAAAGTAAAGCAAGAGAAGAAGAGGCCTACTGATCAATCTGGGAATGGAAATAAGTGGAAGAAAGGAAAGGTTGAATCTCCATCATATGGTAAATGTGGGAAGAAACACCCCGGTACTTGCTTGAAGGGAATGGGAGTCTGTTACAAGTGTGGTGAAAAAGGCCACCAAGCTCGTGATTGCAAAGCGAAGAAGGAAGCCACCAACGTTCAGTGCTATAATTACAGGGAGATGGGAAATTATGCAAATGCATGTCCTAAGCGTCAGGAGAACTTACCTCAGAAAAGGCCAAGGGGTCAAGGCCAGTCTTATGCTATCACTACTTCTGAGGTAGAAGCTCCGAAAGACGTGGTGGCAGGTAATTTAATGGTTTCCTCAAGTTTAGAAAATGAATTATTTGATTCTAGATCATCACATTGTTTCATATCTTCCCAGTTTTCTAAGAAAATTAGATATTTCCAATTTGATTTAACAAGGGAGTTGTAAGTTAAAACTCTTAAGGGAAGTATCATTGCAACAAAGTTTTGTGAATCAGTCCCCATTAGAGCACATAATTGTTCGTTATCTACTGATCTCATCATCATACCTATGATTGAGTTTGATATAATCCTCGGTATGGAATGGCTTTCAGACTATGATGCGAAGATTTATTGTAAGAAGAAAGAGGTTACGATTCTTGATGATAAAGATAAGGAACGCCTTATCTTTAGAGAAGAATCGTCACCACCTAATTCTTATTTAGATCCACCCCCAGTAGCTCAACTTAATTCAATTGTTGGGGAGGAAGAGAATGAAATAACTGTTGGTGAGGAAAGGAATGTTCAAATAGAGGATGTACCTGTTGTGAAAGAATTTGTAGATGTATTTCCGGAAGATTTACCTAGACATCCTCCAGAATGAGAAGTTGAGTTTTCCATTGATTTAATTCCTGGATCAAGACCTATATCGAAGACCCCTTATAGAATGGCCACTGTAGAATTAGTTTAACTAAAGAAACAACTAGAGGAATTGGCTAATAAGGGATTTATTCGCCCTAGTGTTTCTCCATGGGGAGCCCCTGTTTTTTTTTGTTAAAAAGAAAGATGGATCTATGAGGTTATGTATCGACTACAGGGAGATCAATGCTATAACGATAAAGAACAAGTATCCCCTACCTCGTATCGATGATTTATTTGACCAACTACATGGAGCTCAATACATTTCAAAGATTGACCTTCGATCTGGATACCATCAGTTGTGTGTAAAGAAGGAAGACATTCCGAAGACATCATTTCGAACCAGGTATGGGCATTATGAGTTTACCGTAATGCCGTTTGGATTGACTAATGCACCCTCTGTATTCATGGATCTGATGAATAGAGTTTTCAAGGAGTATCTCGATGAATTCATGGTGGTATTTATTGATGATATCTTGGTATACTCCAAATCCTACGAAGATCATGAAAATCACTTGCACATTATCTTGAAGACTCTGAGGAGGCATGAATTATATGGGAAGTTTAGAAAATGTGAATTCTGGTTTTAGGAGATTTCTTTTCTTGGCCATATTGTCACTAAAGATGGAATCTATGTTGATCTTTC
Source organism: Viscum album (assembly GCA_963277665.1). NCBI lineage: Eukaryota > Viridiplantae > Streptophyta > Magnoliopsida > Santalales > Viscaceae > Viscum > Viscum album. The sequence continues at coordinate 1,026,434,449 of OY728166.1, forward strand.
TAAGACCAAGGCAATCCAAGAATGGCCAGCACCTACGAGTATAACTGAGGTACGTAGTTTTATTGGTTTGGCAGGTTATTATCGATGTTTCATCCAGAATTTTGCCCGATTGGCTAACCCATTAACGAAGCTCACACGTAAAGGGGTTAAATTTGTTTGGACAAAAGAGTGTGAAGAATTTTTTGAAGAACTGAAGAGAAGATTAGTCAATGCTCCTATATTGACTCTACCATCAGGGAATGATGGGTTCGTTATTTATAGTGATGCATCAAAGAAAGGACTTGGTTGTGTCCTTATCTAGAATGATAGAGTTATTGCCTATGCATCACGACAGTTGAAAATTCATGAAAAAAACTATCCTACTCATGATCTCGAGTTAGAAGCTGTGATATTTTCTTTGAAGATATGGAGGCACTACCTATATGGTGAAAAATGTGAGATTTATACTGACCACAAGAGTTTGAAGTATATTTTCTCACAAAAAGAACTCAACATGAGGCAAAGGATATGGCTTGAATTACTCAAGGATTACGATTGCACGATACACTACCACCCTGGGAAAGCAAACAAGGTGGCAGATGCTTTGAGCAGAAAAGACCATGGAGTTTTGAACATGATGATAATTGAAAGGGATCCAATTTTCATGGATCTAGTGAAGATGGACATGGGAATAACCAGGGAAGGCGAAACATCAATTATTTTTCAAATGGTTTCCAAACCATCTTTACTAGAATGGATTAAGAGTTCTCAGACCGATGATGAAGAATTTCAAAAGAAGATTAAAGCTGTGAATGATGGGAGATTGAGAGACTTTGTGTATGAAGATGGAATTTTGAAATTCAGGAAGAGACATTGTGTTCCCGATTTACCTGATCTAAAAAGGGAATTGTTGGATGATGCTCATAGTTCAAATTACTCTATACACCCTGGGAGCACGAAAATGTATAGAGATTTGAAGGAACATTTTTGGTGGGACAACATGAAGAGGGAGATTGCTGATTTTGTGTCAAGATGTATGGTTTTTCAACAAGTGAAAGCTGGAAGGCAACAGCCTGGAGGAGTCATGCAACCTCTTCCCATACCAGAGTGGAAATGGGACAATATTACGATGGACTTTGTCATGGGGCTACCAAAGACTCCTAGAAGGAATGATGCAATGTGGGTTATTGTTGATCGTCTTACCAAGTCAACACATTTTCTTGCTATAAGATAAGATCTACCCCTGGAACGCCTAGCAAGACTATATATTAATGAAGTTGTGAGACTTCATGGAGTACCCCTATCGATTGTTTCTGATCGTGATCCCCGTTTTACTTCAAGATTTTGGAAAAGTATTCAGAAATCCCTGGATACTGAACTTCATTTGAGCACTGCTTACCATCCTCAGACAGACGGACAATCAGAACGGACTATTCAGACCTTAGAAGACATGTTGAGATCTTTCTCACTTCACTTTCAGGGTATGTGGGATCAATATTTACCACTAGTAGAATTTTCCTATAACAATAGCTTCCATTCGAGTATTCAGATGGCACCATATGAAGCGTTATACGGAAAGAGATTTCATGCACCAACCTGTTTGGATGACGTTGGTGAATGAAAACTTGTAGGACCAGAACTGGTGGAGGAAACGGTGGAAAAGTTGAAGGTAATCCAAAATCACATCAAAGCAGCTCAAAGTAGGCAGAAGAGCTATTCCGATAATCGAATGAAGGATTTGGAATTTCAAGTCGGTGATCATGTTTTCCTGAAGGTATCTCCATGGAAGGGAGTCATACGTTTTGGTAAGAAAGGTAAATTGAGTCCCAGGTACATCGGACCCTTCGAAGTTCTAGAACGAATTGGGGTTGTAGCTTACCGATTGGCAATGCCGCCAAGTCTCTCCAAAGTTCATGATGTGTTCCACGTATCTCTGTTGAGGAAATACATGCCTGACCCAACACATGTACTCACCTATGAGGAATTAGAACTGGAACTCGATCTGTCTTATTGTGAAGAGCCTGTCAGGATTCTTGATACAAGAGAACAAGTTCTGAGAAACCGGACGACGCGTCTGGTAAAAGTTTTGTGGAGAAACCATAAGATGGAAGAGGCAACGTGGGAACCCGAGGAACTTATGATGAAGAACCACCCGAGTCTTTTCATGTGGTAGTATTCTAGAAATTTCGAGGACGAAATTATTTGAAGGAGTGGAGAATGTAACACCCCAAGCTTCTACGGCACGCTTCTCTTTGAATAATGTGATAGCGTGTGTTGTACGCAACACCGAGTTCTAACACACCATAACCAATCAAACTAGCCGTTATGAATAGTAATACCTACTTCTCGAAATTATATATATTTTATATTTTAAAATGGAGTTCATTTCTGGATTCGGAATATCGAATTTATCCTAAGGTGAAATTTTTGTACTTTTCGGATAACTTTCATATTTTGATGAATAGTGAAAATTACTAAATTTTAATTAAAAACAACATTTTTAATCAAAATAATTAATAGTGATAAATTATAGATTTTAGTGGTTTTAAAGTATATTTAGAATATATTTTTACCATTTAATATAATGTTGGTCATTTGACATAATTTTACAATTAAACCGAACATAAACAAGTGTCAATCTTTTGATAGTTATTATCTCTTAAAAACACGCTTTTTATTTTGACAGTGGGAATTAATTTTAAATTAATTTCTGCCACTTATGTGTTTTGAATTTAGAAAAATGGATTCCATATTTGGAATCAGGATTTCCAAATTGTGTAAATAGGTAACTTTTATTTTTAGACATTTTGAATAATTATTGTGGTAAATATTTTATTTATCATGGTTAAGGGTAAATCTGGTAAATAAGGGTTAACAAATAATATTATAATAATACTAAATTACCCTAAAACGTGTCCTAGACTTATTGGTTGATACATGTTCTACCATAGGCATCTTTGGGTCGATTTGGGGACCCCATGGTTCCACTTGTAGGTGATAGGGACACTTTATTTTAATTAAGTTAAAATGAATAAAAAAATGACACAAGCATATATCTTTTAGAAAAACAATTATTACATAGGGTTATATATGTTGGATTTTAGATTATAAATTTTAATTAGAAATATTAAAATATTTCCTACATAATGATATTTTATTTATAATTTTTAGACATTAAATAATTTATTTTATTTATGACACAATGATGATACAGTAATTACTATAATAATGAAATATTAAATTAATTGATATTATAAATACCCAAATCAATATAATATGAATCTTTTAATACATTAAACTAATTTTATAGGATAATATGATATATTAGGATTGATTTAATTTACTTTTTTCTAAGTAATCAATCTGTTATGAGTTTCAAAAAAATCAACTATTGAATAGTGTCAAAATTGACATAAAAGAGTTCTTAAAACAAATATTATATTATTAATTGATATTAAATTCCTAAAAATCTAAGGTTCGGCCTAGAGACTTATATAATGATAGTTCCATCATTAATGGACCACTTGGGAGTCTCTTGGATATATATAGTAAGTTTATTAACCATATTATATAAAAATACAAAGAGACATTGTAAAAGTGAAACTATTTAACTTAGAGTTAATACTTAAAGATAAGGTTAATATAAGTACCCAAACCTGTCTAAATTCTATTGGTTGAGTTTTTTGCGACCCATCCCCACCTTAAATTTTGAATAGTCAACTTTGGAGCCATTGGAAACCGAATATGAATTTATTATAAACTAATATCTCTAGCTTTTCCAAAGGTGACCCTCACCCCTCTTATAAAAGGGCACTCCTCCTTCTCATTTCTTCACACCTTCAAAGCCTTTTGGTTCGGCCAAACTCTGCCCAAATACTCTCCCAACTTCCCTCACTACAACCTACAGGACTTAGTGTGATCAGAAAGCCAACCTAAGGAGCCCTTTTGATCAAATCAAAAAGAAGAAACCGAAGAAGAGGTAATGATTTCACCACCCTTTTTCCAAGTTCATTTCTTCTTCCACTTCTTCTTCCTTTGTTGTTACCATTCTAAAATAATAACTCCAGTATCATATATATACTGTGATGTTATTATAAATATGGTACAACCATATTCAGTATTCTATCCACCCTTTGAATAACATGTCACCATACGTGCGTACGTACGGCTTACCGTCTCCACGTCGTGGTGTAATTGTTATTCAATATAATATTATTTGGATGGGTATAATAATGATGTGTAACTCATGTAAATAATAAATATAACATGTTAATGATTCATTATATATGATATACCATCCATTTATATATTATTTTAATATCAAAAGAATGATATTGTCGCTCGTGCATACGTACGGACTACCGTCTCCACGAACGCGATGAGATTCATTCTCCATCGTATCCATTCAAGTATAATTATCATTTGATGATTTAAAAATGATGTTTATGGACTTGATATCATTATGTATATGAAAAATATACAACCTATACATGACAAACATGGATTATGTAACAAAACATATAAAAGAAAATGAGTAAGTTAACACGCGAAACAACGATAATTCAAAGATATCATTAACAAATCAATGTTAAAACATCACATATGATATCATATTAATATATATGATTATTGTATAATTTAATAACAATTATTTAACCATTAAAAAGGAGGTTAACCTACCCCAACCAAGGAAAAGTACAAGGTAAGGGGTTTTCATCTCACTCCTTATTCCCGTGAGATTCATGCCATATTGCCACCATCACCTTTTGTGTGGTGTATGTACTAACCATAATTATATTATTTGTGTATTACACTCTAATTTATGTGTATTTACATATTCATTGTATGATACCTCTTTCATGGGTTGTATGTTTCATAAGTTACCAAATTGGTAAGGGTTATTTCGCAATCTCTTCATTATCCGAGGTTGTTTATACGTAATAATCTACTGGGATCTCTTTATCATCCACATCCATGTTTCTTAAAAATGTATTTCAAATTTTTTTTACTATTTACTAGAATATGAGTTAAAGTCATTTATACCCTTTTTGACTTTTATAAGTGGTTTATAAAGGAATATTTCCGTCGTTTTCAAAACAAGGTCCTTTTTAACCTTTTCAACAGAATTAAGGTAAGAATGTTTTTTTTTAACTTATACAGTGGGTGCAGCTATTTTCCGCCGTTATAAAATCTTCAAAGCTTCCCTTACAAGCTTATAAGAATATTTTCAAAAACAAATGTTCTATTTTATAAATATATGACTCTTAAATTATTTCAAAAATAGAAAGAGATATTTCTCTAAAAAGAGTTTTGATTTCATCTATGTCAACATCCATTGATTGATTTTACGGTTATTTGAAGTTGATTTATTATGATACAAAACTACTATATTGTATTGAAGGTTTTGTGATATGTTTGACTGTGGATGTGCTATTTTTATACCATTCATAGTTTATGGTGAAATTATTGACATTTCGTATGCTGATTATAATATGAATGTTTATGTTATGTTTAAACCTTTTCATATGGGAATCCATTGGACTTAATATGTGACGGGTGGAGCCCGCTATAGCTTCTCGATGCATCGGTAGGTCTCATGAGACAAACTAGTGTCTTGGCACAAGGCCTTGACAAAATCTTATTTGTAGTCTTGGCACGATGCCTTGGATATGTGGTTATGATAGTCTGGAATTATGCATTCCATCATTATGAAAGTGGTTATTGATTTTGTATGTGATTATTCGATTAGTAGAATATCTATGTGAATAAGTAAATGGCATTATTTCATTTTTTTATGCCATACCATGTTGAAAGTTCAAGTTTGAAAGGCTTTTGTTTTAGTTATACATTGCCTTAAATGTTTATTCTTATTTATGAAAGTTTCCGCTATATTGTTATCCTTACTGGGCATTTGAGCTCACCCCTTTTCTATGTTTTATTTTTCCCAGGATGTGAAGAAGTAAGTTATGAATGACCTACAGGGATATTATGAGGGGATAATATTGTGAACTGTGGAGACATTACGTTGTTGTAGTAGTTTTTCATTTTATGATGTAATGTAAGACTTATGAATATATCTAGTGTTTCCAAGGCTACTAAACCAATCGGTCTTTTGAGATTTGATCTTTCTTGTGATCATGCCAATGTTATGTAATAATGCACCGACTTTTGGTAACTAGGGTCGGGGCGTTACACTATTCCCCTAATGATTTCATTCCACCCGAACTGAGGCTTCGAGGTGAGGACAATGTGTTTATGTGATATGTGTATCCTTAGTGAGATAAAGACATGATTTATTTCCCCTATGCATTGTGATTGATTTCCTAAGATCCCTGTCTAGATAATATTCATGCATAACCGAGGGAACTTGTGATTAAATGGATTGAGTGATGAAGTTGGTATAAGGAATGTAATTGGGATAAATAATTTTAATAAATTAAATGAACTTTGTAAACTTATGGAACCTAAACTGTCCCTTGTTTACATTCCATATATTTTTACTTGTATACACTATCTAGTAGACTAGATATTTTCTACACATCGTTGGTGGTGGCCTACTAATGTTTTTACTGACACCCTGCTTGGGACACCATTGCGTACATGAGATATCTATTTATTGTATGTTAGGTGGAGGGAAAATGGCCATACTCTAGGATGTTTAGTGGTATCGGGATGTACATGGAAAAATATGTAAAGTCTCGTAAAGTTCAAACAGAATTTTTTCTTAAATTCATTGGGATTTTACGAGTACACAGTTTCTGACAGCACCTTATTCCGAGACCCGGTGTGCTCGAAATCAATGTCCAAAGTTTAACTTGGGTACATTCAGTGAACAAACGAGTAGGTTTTTCTAACTTTTGAATCGGTGCTCGGAATCGAAATCTGTGGGCACCGATGAAACCGCAGCGCCAGTAATTGATTAATAAGACCTTTACTGGAGTTGCGTTTTCTTGAGTGAAGTTGTAGAAAAATGTGTGGATTAAATTAAGAGTAAAATAAATATGTGTTACAATTTTATTTCTTTTCAATGTGGTTTAATCATAGGATTGTAAGTTGGGGTGGGACCCGCTAGATACTAACCACCCATTAGTGGTTAAAGGTGAGGTGGGGCCCACATGAGCCCAACCCCTCACATTCCCTAACTCCTCTAAACTCCTCATAACTTATGTTACTCTGCCACATTAATTCATGCCAACTAAACACTTAATTAATTAGACAACTTATGTTTAATTAATAAGGTGAGTTGTTTTTGAATTTTGAATTTTTAAATACATGCCATGCTTTAATAAAATAAGGGTGGAATTATTTTATTTGGGGTTTTCTCATTGTGTTGGGCTTAGGAGAGAGATCTCTAAACTCTTGAATGACTTCATCTTCATCATTGAAGAACGCGAAGAATGTTTCGGCGCCAACCTCGGCTTCTTTCTTCTCGACATTGACGAAGTGACGTCGTCTTTCTACGAAAACATCAACGGAACAACGAAAGAATCTCCATCCTCCGTCAAGAGATCAACCTTCTTGAATTGAGGTTGGGGTGTGTTTATGAATGAGCAACATTGTTTTCCCCTCCATGTTATTGGTTATCTGTAAACCGTTTTCTATAAAACTAATGTGGAAAGAACTGGACCAAACTAACATGGTCTGATTCATCTGCCGTTCTTATTGTATGGTGTCCTACAACCGTTCTTGAGCGGTGAATGAAGGAAATTTTTCGGAGCCGATCGGAGGCCCGAAAACATCGGAAACAGCCTTGGAACATCGGGACAACCTAGGAACGAGAGTCTTGTAGCAAACGGATCATTGGAACAAAGGAAGGATGCCTCAGGAGGCGTGTTGACCAGAGGCGTCATTTCTTGAAAATTCCAGAATACATGGCGTGTCCTTCCAAAGTACACGCCTTGTATAAAAGAGTTCAGTGGTAGAAGTAACGGACATAAGAAGAAGTGAAATATGGAGTATGACACCGGTCACACGATGTGTACTATCCTCACAGTTCGACAGAGGAGACTTCGAAGGAAATAGCATGTATTTAAGGAAAATACACAGACATGGATAGAAATACACAGCCATGAGGCACGATGTGTATTATCTTCATAGAAAGGTAGAAGCAGATTTGCGAGGCTCGACGTGTAATCCAGGAGATACACGGACATGGGAAGAGACACACAGCCAAGAGGCATGGTGTGTACTACCTTCACCTTGGCAGAAGCGGCTTCATGATGACTCGGCCTGTATTCTAGGAATACATGGACACGGGGTGGATTACATGGGCATGTACTCCACCACATGGCCAGGAAAGGCCAGCATACTCGGAGACGATCCCAGATGTTTGTACATGGCGTGTAACCATACCACACGTCATGTATTTATTTTTTTTACATGAACAACCTTTCGACACGGGCTGTGGTATATGGACAATACCTGGGGACTAAATACATGGCGTGTAACCATACCACACGTTGTGTACTTTCGTTTTACACGACCAGCCCTGCGGCACAGGCCATTTCACACAGGAAATACCCAGTGACTAATGACACGATGCGTAACGCTTACTTACACACCTATTACTTTAGGAAAATGGCTTGGTTGTCTTGTTCTCCATGGATTGGGAACGTTTTTCTTGGTTTTCCCCTATGAAGTGGGATGGAATGTTGGAATACATCATCTCTAGTCTTTGTGATGGTTGAGGTATCCACCACTTTGACTCAAGGAGCAGACCCACCTAGAATCAAGTATGCTGTGTGTGGGAACCCTAGAGCAGGCTGCGACTGCGATGATGATGATGACTGTACTTGGATACTATGTGGGTTCAGCAGAGGGGATGACTGTACTTGGATCCTCCGTGGGTTCGGCAGCGATGATGACTCTACATGGATCCTACGTGGGTTTGGCAGCGATGGTTACTGTACTAGGATCCTACGGGGGTTCGGCAGCGACGACTTCTGTACTTGGATCCTACATGGGTTTGGCAGGGGTGAAGATTCATAGGCTACATCTATCATCTCTACCCCTCTTCGTGAGTAGTATACCCATGTGAGATGAGTCTTGACATTCAATCATCATCTTTGATATGATTGACTTGCTATCCTGTGTGGATTGGGTTGTGCTTTCCTGTGTGGATTGGGTTGTAATTTCCTGTGTGGACTGGGTTGAACTTGGGCTTGTGAGTTGGATTAGAACTGGAATTGATGACATAAGAATATGTATGGGTATATACCTCAGTAAATTTGGTTGATACTTCGTGATTGTATCTTTCCAATATGGTTTATCCTTTGTGGATTCTGGGAGACCTTCGGGTGTCTCGGGGTCCTTAATGAGTATTATATACTCACCCATGAACGAGATATGCCCGCACTATGTTGTGTTGGAGGCAGACGATGGAGAGGGTTGATCGAGGTAGAGGCTCATAGAGCTGGATGGTACCAGGAGATGGATCACTAGAAGGAATGAACATGGAGCAGACAGCTGGACCCGAGGAGCTGAGGAGATTATCTGTACCCACCCTTTAGGTGGGATTTCTAGAGGACGACTCAGAGTTGCTGTTAAACTTTTGTACTGTTGCACTTTCATTTCAGTTGTACTTTATTTTCAGTTGTACTTTACATTCAGTTGGGATTTCATTTTGTACTATTTACTTTCCTGCACTTACCTTTGTACTCAGTTTACTTTGTGTTTACTTTATCTTGCGTACTCTGTGGTGTTTGTTTTCTTATATAAAGTAAATTCCTTCCCTTTTATCGGGATTTACGCCTTTGGTGCTAGTCGCCAGCCCTTGGCCTATGGAAGGGGGGCTTGGGGTAGTCATGGCATAGGCCTCGAGGACGGGTCGTGAAAAATTGGTATCAGAGGACGTACCATGGTACCGGTTGCGTTACAGGAGGCGGTCCCGAGGGAGTTTCACACTTCCCCTCTAGCGGTACATCCTGGAGTAGCAAATATGTACTAGGAATTCAGATGACAACACTGGTGGTGGGACATGAGGAAGGTTGTGGGAGTGTTTATTTCACAATGCCTCAACTACCAGTAGGTGAAGGTGGAGCACCAGGTACCAACAGGCTTGGTACAGCCCTCAGAGGTCCCGGAGTGGAAGTGGGATGGGATATATATGGATTTCATGATGAGACTTCCACGTAATTCCAGAGGACACGACTCCATCTGGGTGATTGTAGACCGACTCACCATGTCGGCCCACTTCTTACCCATCAGAGATCAGGGCTCAGCGGAGAGCTTGGGAGGCCTCTATGTTCAGAAGATCATACGGCTTCATGGTGCACCATCATCTATTGTCTCCGATCAAGAAACTCACTTTACTTTCCGGATTTGGAAGGGGTTGTAGGAGGCTTTTGGGACATAGCTACGCCTGAGCACTACCTTTCACCCTCAGACGGATGGTCAGATGGAGAGGGCATTCAGACTCTCGAGGACATGCTCTGTGCATGTGTCATCAACTTTGGTCATAGATGGGAGGATCAACTACCCTTGGAGGAGTTTGCATAAAACAACATCTACCACTCCACCATTGGGATGACACCATACGAGGCATTATACGTCCAACCTTGCAGACCCCCTCTGTGCTGGACAGACCCTGGGGAGTCAGCACTTGTAGGACCAGAGATGGTCAAAGCCACGATGAAGAAGGAACAGATCATCCAATAGTAGATGAGGACTGCTCCGAGCCGATAGAAGTCCTATGTTGACAGGAGGCGGAGACCACTAGAGTTCCAGGATGGCGACCACATTTTCTTACAGGTCTCACCTCGGCGTGGATTACGGAGATTTTTTTCGGTGAGGAAAGTTATCTCTGTGCCTCATCATACCATTCCAGGTTCTCAGCATGATAGGCGAGGTGACTTATCACTTGGATCTTCTACCTCTATTTCACTGGGTGCACGACATCTTCCACATATCTCAGATGAGAAAATAAGTGCACGACCCAACACATTTCGGAAGTTTAGCTCAGGTACGTCCAGTGAACGAACGAGTGGGGTTTTCTAACTTTTGAACCGGTGCTCGGAATCGAAATCTGAGGGCACCAATGAAACTGCAGTGCCGGTAATTTCTTAAGAAGACCATTACTGGAGTTGTATTTTCTTGGGTTGAGTTGTAGAAAAAGGTGTGGATTAAATGAAGAGTAAAATAAAATTGTGTTACAATATTATTTCTTTTCAAAGTGGTTTAATACTAGGATTGGATGTTGGGGTGGGACCTGCTCGATACTAACCACCCTTGAGTGGTTAAAGGTGAGGTGGGGCCCACACGAGCCCAACCCGTCACATTCCCCAACTCCTCTAAACCCCTCATAAGTTATGTAACTCTCCCACATTAATCCATTCCAACTAAACACCAAATTAATTAGAAAACTTAAGTTTAATTAATAAGGTGAGTTGTTTTTGAATTTTGAATTTTTAAATGCATGCCATGATTTAATAAAATAAGAGTGGACTTATTTTATTTGGGGGTTGGCTCGTTGTGTTGGGTTTGGGAGAGAGCTCAAAACACTTGAAGAACATTATCTTCTTCATTGAAGAACGCGAAGAACGCTGGTGCCAACCTCGGCATCTTTCTTCTTGACGTTGACGAAGCGACGTTGTGTTTTCACGGAAACATCAACTAAACAACGAAAGCATCTCCATCCTCCGTCAAGCGATCAACCTTTTGGAATTGAGGTAGGGGTGTGTTTATGAATGAGAAATGTTGTTTTCCCCTCCATGTTATTGGTTCTCTCTAAACCTTTTTCTATCAATGTAACGCGGAAGGAACGGGACCAAACTAACACGGTCTAATTCCTCCTGCGTTTTTGTTGTAAGGTATTCTCCAACCGTTCTTGATCGGTGAATCAAGGAATGTTTTCAAAGCCGATCGGAGGCCCGAAAACATCGGAAATGACCTCAAACATTGGGATGACCTAGGAATAGGAGTTTTGTAGAACAAGGATCATCGGAACAAAGGAAGGACGCCTCAGGAGGCGTGCTAGTCAGAGGCGTCATTTCTGTAATATTCCAGAATACACGGAATGTCCTTCCATAGCACATGTCGTGTAGGACAAGCGTTCAGTGGAAGAAGTAACAGACATCAGAAGAAGAGACACACGGCATGTGACACCAGTCACACGACCTGTACTGTCCTCACAGTTCGACAGAGGAGACTTCGAAGGACATGGCGTGTATTTAAAGAAAATACATGGACACAGACAGAAATACATGACCACGAGGCATGGCGTGTATTATCTTCATAGAATGGAATAAGTGGCTTCGCAAGTCTCGGCGTGTATTACGGGAGATACACGGACACGGTCAGAAACACACGGCCAAGAGGCACGGCGTGTACTACCTTCACCTTGGCAGAAGCAGCTTCGTGATGACTCTACATATATTCCAGGAATACACGGAAATGGGGTGGAGTACATGGGTAGGTACCCCACCTCATGGACATGCATGGCTAGAATACTCAGAGCCGTCCCCTGAAGTTTGGACACGACGTGTAACCATACCACACGCTGTGTATTTACTTTTTTTACACAAAAAACCCTTCGACAGGGGTTGTGGTACACAGACAGTACCTCGAGACTAAAGACAGTGCGTGTAACCATACCACATGTCGTGTACATTCTTTTTACATGACCATTCCTACGGCATGAGCCGTTTCACACGGGAAGTACCCGGTGACTAATGACACGACATGTAATGCTTACTTACATGCCATGTACTTTATGAAATTTGCTTGGTTGTCTTGTTCTCCATGACTCGGGCACATTTTTCTTGGTTTTCCCCTATGACGTGGGATAGAAAATTGGGATACATCATCTCTAGTATTCATGACGGTTGATGTATCCACCTCTTTGACTCGAGGAGTGGACCCTCCCAGAATCGAGTATGCGGTGAGCGGGAACCCTAGAGCTGGCTGCGACTGCGGCAACGATGAAGACTGTACTTGGGTCCTACGTGGGTTCGGAAGCGAGGACGACTGTATTTGGATCCTCTGTGGGTTCAGTAGCGATGATGAATCTACTTGAATCCTACCTGGGTTCGGCAGCGATGGTTATTGTACTATGATCCTTCGTGGGTTCTGCAGTGAAGACTTCTATACTTGGATCCTACGTGGGTTCTATAGGGGAGATGATTCAGAGGCTACATCTATCATCTCCACCCCTCTTCGTGATTAGTATACCTGTGTGATCTGAGTCTTGACTTTCAATCATCATCTTCGATATGATTGACTTGCTATCCTGTGTGGATTGGGTTGTTCTTTCCTATGTGGATTGGGTTGTACATTCCTGTGTGTACTGGGTTGAACATGGGCTTGTGAGTTGGAGAATAACTAGAATTGATAACTTAGGAATATGTATGGTCATATACCTAAGTAGATTTGGTTGATACTTCCTGATTTTATCATTCCTTTTTGGTTTATCCTTTGTGGATTCTGGGAGACCTTTGGGGGTCTCGGGGTCCCTACTGAGTATCGTATACTCACCCCTACATGGGCTATGCCCGCACTACGTTGTGTTGGATGCAGATGATGGATAGCGTTGATCGAGGTGGAGGCTCATGGAGCTGGATGGTACTAAGAGGTGGATCACTGGACGGGATGTACACGGAGCGGACGGCTTGACCCGAGGAGCTGAGGAGACTATCTATACCCACCCTTCAGGTAGGATTTCTAGAGGATGGATCAGAGTTGCTGTTTTACTTTTCAACTGATGTACTTTATTTTTAGTTGTACTTTACTTTCAGTTGGGTTTGTATTCTGGCCCATTTACCTTCCAGCACATACCTTTGTACTCAGTTTACTTAGTGTTTACTTATGCTTGCGTACTCTGTGGTGTTTGTTTTCTTATATAAAGGCAATTCCTTCCCTTTTATCGCGATTTACGCCTTTGGTGCTAGTCACCAGCCCCTTGCCTATGGAAGGTGGGATTGGGGTAGTCGCGGCATTGGCCCCGAGGATGGTTCATGACAAAATATATGGACTATGATTCGAGACCCACTTGAAGATTTGGCCATTTGTATTATTTTGGGATTTATTCACTTTTCCCCACTAATATGACATGGCATGGTTGTATTTGATTTGTGGTATATACCCTACTAGAGAAACATTTGGTTATGCGTATTTATTGGTTGTTTCATATTGCTTACATTATTTTTAGTGTGTTATACTATGTCTTACTCTGGTAAATAGATTACCGTCTCCCCATGTTACTTATTTGACACTCAATTCTAGTCATCAACCTCTACAGTATGAGGAGGCACCCTTGAGGTCATGTGATTACCCAGCTCAGAGCACTAGTTTTTTGGCTTCTAGGATGAGGATGTTATAGTGTGGTATCAGAGGAGTTCATTTCTATTTCTTACTATTCAAGGATTGTAGACATGATATTATGATTTTTGGGGCCTTGGTAATGAGTTTGTGATTGGGAGTAGCTAAACCATTTATGAGGTAAAAACCAAGCCACCATGGGTCGGAATATTTGTTCTTGATGTGTGTTTTCATTACTGTTGATTTAGTTTTCACCATTCGGTGATGAACATGTCGTTTGATTTGACTAATTTATGACATTTTTCTCATTTTCAAAGTGGAATGAGGTTGTTCATTCATGCATCATTTTAGGTACCTATGGATAAGGGTGGCATGCATCATTATAGGAACAGACACAGGATGGGTGTGCGGGGCATAGAGAATAAAATCCTTTTTACTTCATTGATAAATCTGAATAAAAATATTCTTAATAATGATAATGTAAGTGGATGAATAGAAAATTTTAATGAATAGTTCTGTAATATCTTTTATAATGAAATGTTATGAATTGGATAGCATTTGGGGTTTTGACAAATTGTAAGGGTTGATTTTGTATCTAAAATATAATGATTTCACAATGACAGTAAAACCATTATTGATATTTTTCCTATTGAAATGTGTAAATGAGTTAGAATGATGATTTTAACAAATTATGAAATGAGAAATGTTCCTAAGAAAAAATTATTGTGTTGAAAATAAGAATTGTTTTGAAGAGGTGTCAACAAAGGACATGAGATTAAGAAAATTGGTTACCCCATGTTGACCAAGACCAAATGTAGGTATGATAGAGTGTAGTGTTTAAAGTGTGTTGTTGACCATTGTGATAGAGTATGAAGAATGGTATGTTTAAGGTTGATAGAATGTGATTTTTCCATATGTGGTTAAATACTTTTGGATATTCTTCAAACTGTTGGGTGAACGATAAGTAAAAATTAGAATGATTGAGTTCAAAGGTGGGAATCCTTAGTGTTTTTGGTTTGACCATTGTTGTGCGGATTGGGTCAGTGAGAGTTCCCTAGAATAGGAATTTGGATTTGAATTGAGATGCCTTTTTATTTTATGAAGTGTATTTAGTGGTTTGTTTAGGGAACACCTAGTAGGGTTGTGGCTGTTGGGATGCAAGGAGTTTATCGGTAATGGTGTGGATAGTATTGTGGTTTGTGACTATATTGAGTGCATGTTGGACCCTAAGGATGGTGCCTAAGTCTTGGTGATCTTCTCATTAGAGACCTTATGAGTTTTTTTTTTGAATTCTGTAGGGTATGTTTTGATCATATTGCTAATGAATATGTACGATTTTTTAGTGGAACCAAGAGAAAATGGTTGTTTGATGCACTAGGCATAGTGTTCATTGAAACTGGGGTGAGAATTCTATTCACGATCATTGCTTTGTGTGTGTCATTATATCTATTGTTTGGAGAGGGGACCAATGGATTTTCCTAGTTGTGATTCCAGTCTAGGGAGTTGGTAACATTCATCTATTGAGCTGACTGAAGAGAGAGTTCTGACGGTGTCTTTAGCACTTTTGGGTGTGTCTTGCACATGTAGAAGTTTTGGACATTGATAGGGGAACTCATTGTGTTGTATAGTTCATATTTTTTCATAGAGGGATATGTGGGAAGGTTGACGGTTGGTGGTGCTACTTGAGTTATAGTTATGAGATGATAGTTCCAACAAAGAAAGGGTGAACTCATGGGAGGTTAGCCCAGCAGTGTAGGCACATTAGAATATGAAGCATTGAACATGCTTCAAAGGTGGTGTTAATTCGTACTAAGTACCACCATGTATTAGTAAATTGTATATTTAAACTGGGTTCTTTCGTTTCGGAACCTGAGTTCTCATGATAGAGTCTACAGTTTTTTTTGAAAGGTTGTATAATATGGATTCTGGAATCATCTGTTTGGATGATGATTAATAGAGTCTTGAAACTATTTTCAAGAGGAAGAGACGAAGGTGGCTGGAGTGTAGTTATATGCCTTAACTCGATGGTGACACCAGAGGTAAGGGTGGTCATGTAGTTGTACATGTTTTTATGAATGGTTTTTTTGGGTGATATGTTGAGGCCACCTCTACTGATGAGATAGAAAAACGAATAGACATGGTTAGGTATGTAAACAGGCAATGAGATATACCCATGTTAATGTTTATTTGTGTGAGATAGATGGTTTAATTTGTGTGGTAGACCGTTGTTCTTCAGTTGTTAGATGGAAGGGACTCGTCGAAAGGACTCGAGCAGTGTGGTGGAAGTAGTGCCATATAAAACATTGGTTCATGACTGTCTGGGGGTTTGGTTATGGAGAAATGCATCTGGTTGAAAATCACACCTAAGTGGTGGTGGTTAAGTGTGGATGAGACACTTTCGGCAGGGAAGCCCACGATACTTGGTAGTTCATGGTGTCCCATATCTTGGCATTATTCATGGATAAGTTGGTGGTTGGGTTCTTCGGCAACCTCTTAGCATACCTCATCTAGTGACAATCATGCCCAATATCATGACATCATCCCATGTGTGCTGAGAAGCTCTAGCTCATGCCAAGAGACTCAAAAGAGTTTGGATGGATGGGGTATGTCATGGGGTTTAGACACATGGAAACGTTAGTTTTGGAGCATGATGATTGGATGTACACCCACTATGGATTTGGGAGAGGTCCCCTAGCTTGACTGAATATCGAAAAACTTCATGGGTGTTGTTCACGGGAGATAGGAACATGAACTGGTTGACATTAATTTTCT
This sequence comes from Viscum album, assembly GCA_963277665.1. Taxonomy (NCBI): domain Eukaryota; kingdom Viridiplantae; phylum Streptophyta; class Magnoliopsida; order Santalales; family Viscaceae; genus Viscum; species Viscum album. Next base: position 1,026,451,453 of record OY728166.1, read on the forward strand.
TGTTTTAGGAAATAGATGGATGGACATGATTTTGTTTGGGGTTTAGTTTGTGATTGGGTATAAGATGTGGTGGTTGGAATCCCTCTTGAGAGAAGTGGTAACAACACTCCTAATGTGGGGAGTGATAAGTATGTTATAGATGTGGAAAAAAGAATATTAGGCTAATGTAGTGGCACCAGGATGCCAATGAGGAACTAGTAAGGTTCTTGATAGGTTCCTCGGAGAGGTAATGTTGGAAATTGGATGTGGTGACTAATGAGCCAAGTGTCAACATTGGGCTCTGGGTGGTTCCTTGTGAAGCTTTTGATGTAATTGCTGAAGTCGTTGAAGGGTGTGGTTGGAAATGAAAACAGGTTATGGCAAGAGAGGTTGGGTTTTATAACTCCAACAGATATTGGGGATAGACTAAAAAATTTATCCTTGGATGTTTTTAGAACATCTTGATGATGGGTTAACCTTTCCCATGTGATGTGGTGTCATGCCAAGGATGAAGCTGATGAAAATATGGAGGGTGGTAACGCCCCAATGATGGAATTCAATTGGAATTCCATAAATGACCTCAGTGGGTGAATGGGATGATAATGATAGGAATCAAGTCAATAAGAAACTTGGGATGATGATAATGGGGTTAACGTAGCATATGTGGAGAGTGGGTTCCCTGGGGAAAGCCTGTCCGGTGTGGACAAACCTAAGGTGATAAACATGAATGTGTGTGGTGAGAGTGACACACCACTTGGTTCATGTTCTAGTGGAAAGTGCCTTTTGGAAATAAATATGTACCTCGGCGAGGTCATGTTGATATTAGTCATTGAATTGATAGTGTAGGAATGCCATTCTGAATGGTTTCAATGATGTGACTAGATGAGAATGTATGATAATTCCCCTTTGGATTCTTAGGTGTGGTGAGTTGGAACATGTTAGGTGATAGGAATGCTGAGTTCAGTTTTGGTGGTCCTTCATCGATGGGGGGGGGGGGTTCTAAGTAAACAAAAATTATAGAGATAACCTTAATGTATAAATGGTTGTTTGATTACATGATCATAGTTTCTGGTTGGAAGGACTCTATTGGTCATCATTACGGTATTTTATCCATGATATATATACTTTGAATGAGATTTGAAAGCCATGTACCCATGTTTTTTGGGTGGTGTATGGTTTTATAGTTATAGAATGAAATTTTCATGAAATATGGTTGGAAAGATCGTCTGTTTTCCTTCGGTTGATACCAGGATTGGTCACAGTTAGAGTTGGTGGAATAGGAAAATTATACCAAGTGATTTGGGTCATGAGTTTTGTAGACGACCGGCCCAATGAGGTGCTGATTGGTTACTCCATGATCATGTGATGTTGTGTGTTATGTTCTTCCATATGTTGTGATTTAGGTGTTGTAACCAATGTTTCCCCCATGAATTTCACATGGTGATAATGGTTTATGTGGTTTCATCTTTGAGGAGTTTTTTAGGTTCGTGTGGTGGGTTGTGGTGAGGATGCCTTGATGGGAATGTCTATGCCTTTGGTCCATGTTTGATTTCCTTATGATGTGAAACCAGAAACATGGAAATTGGGAATGGATATTAAGGCCTTTTGGAATGATCTTTTTCATGGAAGTTAGTGATACAACAAGGAATAGCTCTATGAAAAGCCATAATAAATTGGGGATGTTGTAAGATCAGAGATCTTATTAAGATATTTTTTTTGTTTAAGTTTTGGTTTGGCCTCTTCTTTTTTGATAGATAAGTGTTTCCCCATGTTCATTTGAATTCTTAAGGGTATTATAGGGTTTTGAGACAATAAAGGGGAAGAAAAAGAAATTTTGTGCATGTGTCATGGTTTGGGAATAGTTAGTGCACATCATGCAGAGCATCCTAGGTAATTGTGCATCCTTGGATAGAGCCATATGCACAGTTAGCACATGGTTAAGAAAGCCGTGTGGAATTCCTTGGAAACTATGAGAAAGGGGTGATTTTTGGGTAGTAGATTTTATATGGTTTCCACATAGTTTGGAAAAACCGGCGGGTAAATTATGTGGCTCAGTAAAGTTGAAAAACATTACAAAATTACCACTCTAGTTTTTTAACATCTTCTCTTGTTTCCCCTCTATTTAACTCCTTGAAACCCTTGTGATGAAATTGGATGAACCAAGCTTCTAAAGGGTGGATATCCTTCTATTCTTGGATTTTTAAGCATTGTTGGATTTAGATCAATACCTCATGTATGTCTAACACTCCTCTTGTTTATCTTCTTCGGATTCTGGCTTGTGGTTTATCCCATCTTCTTCTAAAACCCCTAAAACCTCTTATTCCAGTGGAACCTTGGTTGGGGACTCATGGGACTCTTGAATATGGGTCTTAGTCCATGATTAAGAGTGAATTCATCTTCATATTCAAGGTAGGTGGTATAAAGCTATTATCCGCTAGTTTTATTTTTCATTTGTGCATGGTTGCTCATGTTCTTATTTTTCTCTAATTGTGTTCTTGGTTCCATTAGAGTGTCTAACAAAATGGGTGTCTATGTGAAAAATTGAAACCTTCATAATCCCAATGGGATGTGTTGAGGAGTGATTAACCATTTTAGGGCCACCCATGGGGTGCATAAAAAATCTCAAACTAAGAGATTATTTGTGTTAAGTGAAGGATTGTCGAGTAAAGTGTGAAGCCCATGTATATAATGATTTAATGGTTGTTTAGGTTGTTAATGGAATGATAATAGATATTCCTAGGATGGTAAGGAATAAGGGGTTGTTTAGAATGACATGTAAATAGGTAATTTAGGTCGAATGGGAATATGTCAATTGTTTAAATAAATTTGGTTAGAAATGATGAAGAGGGTTAGTGCATATTAAATGGTAAACGTGTAATTGGAAAATGGAATGAAAAAGGGGATATATGTTAATGTGATGTAATAATATATTGAATGAATAACTTGAATGGGTAAATAAACATGAATTATTTTATACAAATAATGTGTTTAACATAATAAAGTAGTTGTGTTATGCGATATGAGAAATCTACTTGAAAAGATAAATGGGATGAATGGTTTAATGAATGGTCAATGATGAATTTAGATAAGGAATATGGGTTACTGAATACACCGAATGGTTTAAAGAACATAAATTGGAATTTTTGTATATGTCTATGAATTGTAAATTGTAAATGTGTTAAGGGGTTATGGCATGATATTAATTCCCATATTGTTGGCAGGTATTGTGAATTTTAATTGAATTGAATATTCTTGGTGGTGTTATTGTATGGTTGTGGTGACATGATAAATATGCATGTTCACATGGGTTGGTAGAGTGGGGTATTGGATTGAGGTTTTATGCACATAGGTCATGTTAGACTAACACTATAAACTCCACCACAAAATGAACATGTTTGGGAAGGGGATGGAGGCTCTATTCCCCTAATGGTTTCATTCCACCAAGACCGAGGCATTGAGGTGAGGATAATGTTTTTATGTGAAATGTGTATCCCTAGTGAGATGGGTACATTAATTATTTCCCATATTCATTGAGATTTATTGGCTTAGACTCTTGCCTATATGAAATATATGACTAACATAGGGAACATTTGATTCAATGGATTGGGTAATAAAGATGGTATAAAGAATGTAATTAGATAAATTCTAGGAATAAATTAAATGAACCTTATTAACATAAAAAATTTGAACTATCCCTTGTTTACTTACAATTTATTTTTTACTTGGATGAAATATATATTAGACTAGATATTTTGTAGACATCATCGGTGGTGGCCTACTGAGTTTTGTACTCACACCCTACTCGGGCCGCCATTGGGTACCCAAGAAGATCTCTTGGTTGTAGGTCAGGACAACGGAAAGGGCCCTACTCTAGGATATAGAGTGGGATCAAGACATACAAGGAGAAGGATATAGACTTAGAGTCAGGACCCATTTGAAGAATTGGTCATTTGTTTAATTTTGGGATTTTTTTACTTCGAACCACTAGTATGGTATGGCATGGTTGTATTTGATTTTTGGTCTATACCGTATTGGGAAATGCTTTGTTATGCATGTTTTTTGGTTATTTCATATTTATTACATTATTTTTATTTTGTTCTTTTGTGTCTTATTCTGTTCAAGAGGGTATAATCTCCCCACATGACTTAATAGCCCCTCGCTGCTATTCGACAACCTTTGATGTATGGGGAGGCACGCTTGAGATCATGTGATGACCCAACTCAGAGACATAGTATAGTGGATTCTAGGTTAGGGATGTTACAAAATCACAAAAAAATGGAATAATCGAGTTATTTTATATATAAAAATATTATGTCTTATAGTGGAATCCAAAAGTCAAAAAATAGTTATAATAGAAGAGGAGTCGGTTTCACCGCATATGTTAAAAATATTCATTTTTTTCATTTAGTAAAATTGATTTTAGAAAGAACAATCCATTTGAATGAAATTAAAATTCAAAGGAGTTTATTATACTCAATATAAAATAATGTTGTGTATATATTATAATACACCTAAATGAATGGTGATTGAGAAGAAGTCCCTTACCTTGAGTCCAACTCATCACGTACAATCAGTATGTTCCTAAATAACAAACTCGGTTTAATTTCTACTTACATGGGAACATTTTTCATGTTTATTATTTCATTTATATCAATTATTATCATGTTATAAAAATTATATAATTAGTTAAGTTCATATCGGATGTTTTGTCGATATTCTGTACATGAGTTGAAAATGAACTAGTTTGGATGTAAATTGTCTATTTAGTAAAAAATGCATCAGTTGAAGAATATAATTAATTATTTAAATATAATATATATGCAGTATACCTGTATTTACAATATCCATTATATTTGGAAATAATAAATGAAATGCACTGTTCATGGAGACGGTAGGTCGTACGTACGGGTGAACGATACTTTATTTTTTTTTCAAATAAAATGAATAATAGTCAAATGATATATATGTATACTATAATAATAGTATTATATTTCTGTCATGTATGTATCATATGTTTAATAAAACCATGATTTATACATTCCATGTATAGCATGAACTAGTCATATCACTTTGAGGAGGCGATAGTCGACACTTCCTCAAACGAAATTTTCATATTTACACAACAAGGAAAGCATAAAGTTATGTTGTAAATAAAAATAACATAATCATAGAGATAATATAAATATAATATATAACAAATATAAATATATTTCTATCATAATTTCCACCATGAGAGGTGTTATGATAAAATTGAAAAATCATCATTTTGTTAGGTAGAAGTACATTGTACTCAGAAAAAATATGTCCCATGGAAATTAGATGGATTTATGTGTATGTTTAGGTTGAAAATTTATAATAAAAAACATCCTAGTTTATTTAGGTTACTGGTTTTGTTAAAAATAATGGAATAATGATAGGTTAGGTGGATGGAGAAGGAAAGTAAATGAAAAAAGCTTGAGAGAAGACGTTACCTCTAAATGAGGTAACTCGTTTTGATATAAGCCAAAAGACTTCCTTCATTTGACTTGTCCCAAAGTTAAGGATTCTGGGTGGAAGGTATAGATTTTGGGAGATTATTTGAATATAAATTTTTTGAGACAAAGGGCTTTAAATGTGTGACTATGTTGGTAGAGATGGTGTCCTTTTATAAGGGCGAGGAGGGGCACTTTTGGAAAGTCTTGAAATATTATATTATAATGTATTAATTTTTGATTTCTAATGGCTCCAAAGTTATATAAATCTAGGAAAAGATTATTATGAGTAAAAATAATCTCAACCAATATTATTTAAAAATGTTTAGGTCACACTTTTAACCTCATGTTTTGGCTTTAACCCTTAGTAAAATAAATTAACTATTACCATGTCTTCTCGTATTTTTACACTATATGGATGATATGGCAAAGATAAAATAACCAAGGAACATCAGGTGGATCATTAGTGACATTCGTAGCATTAACTATGTCAGTTGGGAAAATCATATATTTTGATGACTATTATATCATTTAATGATATAGTATTTGTTTTAAAAACTTATTTATGTCAATTTTGACACTACTTGGTAGTTGATTTTTTTTATAGTCATAACAACTTCATTCATTAAAAAAACTACATTAACACGAATATAAAATTTGAGAATAATCCTTAAAATTCATGTATGGCATAAAACTATTCATATTACATTCATTTAAATATTTATAATATCATTTATTTGAATCTTTTGATAATAAGGTAATCAGCGCATCATCATTCTGTGATAAATAAATTTATTTATATAATGTATAAAAATTATAAATAAAATCCCATGATTTAGAAAATATTTTAATCATTTTAATTACTACTTATAGTCAAATATATCAATTATATAATCCCACCGTAAAATTGTTTTAGTAAAAGGATACATGTCTATTTTAAATTTCTCTTTACATTAAATTAATTATTATAACATGTCATTATCACAACAAAGTGGCTCCATGGGGTCCAAAAATTTACTCAAGGATACTCATTGTTGTCCATGTGTCATCCAATAGGATTATCAAATCTGGTAGGGTAGTTTTATATTATTATAATATTATTTTTTATCCATTACATATGGTAAATAAAAATAATTACTGATATTACTATACATAATGCACAAAAATAAAAGGTACTTATATACACAATTTAGACATTTTGAATAAAAATATGGAATCCATTCTAAATTAAATACACTAAAAATTTAGTAATTAATTTAAAATTAATTCTGGTTGTCAAAACCAGAAATTAGGTATTTAATTAGTAAAAATTAATAAAATATTGACATATGTTTAGGTTCGGTTTAAATGTGAAATTACTTGTAATGACCAGAATTAGATTAAATGATAAAAAAAATACAATTACACTTAAAACCTAATTAAATGGAAAATCTAAATATATAAATAAATTATATGAAAAGACTAATTTGAATTAAAATGTAGTATTTTTTACTATTTGTTAAAATCTGGATTTTATCAAAAAAATAAAAAAAATCACCCAATGTAAATTTTGATTCCCCAATTCTAAATAAGATTTATATTTTTTAAAATAAAAGATATAAAAGTAAAAAAATGTATATTTAAAAATGATTCTATATCAAAAGGTGGTAAACTGACATTTTAAAAATATTAAATAATTTTATTCTTAAAAATGGATTCAACCTCATTTTGAACATCAAAAATTTATTAGAAAAATGTTAAAACATTTAGAAAACATGGGTAATCATATTTTAGTTAGTTCTATTAATTCCCACCAACAAAAAATCTAGAAATTACTTAAAATTTTAAATTATTATAGTATTGTTTTTTTATTTTGTGGTATAACACAATGTTGTGCATAATGTAAGTTTTCAGAAAAACATGTTGTTGCATGTACAATACGCAATCGAAAAATCATCCCCCTTAATGTAGAATTAATATCTTATTCATAAATAATAATAGATATGAAAATTCATTATTCTATAAATACCAATTATGATACATCATTTCCTCCTTTTGTAAATTATATCCTCACAATTTTTAAATTTTGGCTCAGTAACTTCATTAAGAATCTCACATGGGAAAAAGGGCCAATAAAACTACAACTTTAAAAGAGAGAAAGATAAGTAAAATGGTCACCTAATATAACACATTCTTGGATTACATGTAATAAAACATTTATATGGATGAAATTCAAACTATATTATTCTAGTGGAGTGTGAAAAAAACGTGATGAGGAGAAAGATAACAATAAGAAAACAACAAACATGAGATGTGTTTAGTGGTCTTTTTATTCGTAGTAAGAAAATTAAACATAAAATGTTTTTCTTTTATGATCCTTTTTATAATGTTGGGGAATTTAATTATGAGCTTGAATAAGAAATGAAGGAAACATACTTACTTGTCATTTATAATTTCATCCTTTAATGAATTTATACAACAAACTCATCTTTTCAATAAAAAACTAGTATTCAAGATGACTTGGTCACACATAATGTTGTATAATAAACTTCTAAATAATCACTTAATATAATAAATATTAACAATCTATTCATACTATCTTGAATCATTAACCAGAGACAAAATTTTTAGGATAAAATAAGTTAATTCCACTAAAAAATAATCATTTAAATAAAACAACATACTACTTTTAACGTCTATAATTCAACAGTAATACCCAAATTCCAACACATACCATTAAACAAATAATTTTCCCTATAATTACTCTAATAGAATCCAAATTAAGGTTGAAACCCAATATTGAGAAGGGTTTGATAACACATTCTTTCAAGATAAATTTTAACATTTATTTCCAAATTACATCAATCACACTTAATGTATCATACCAAAAATTAATTTACAAAATCACATATTCTATAAGATGGGTTAATAAATCCCCTGAAAACCCAAATCTCTTTAAGTCCATAATTAATTCATAGATATATCCAATAATAATTCATCATTAATAACTCAAAATAAAATTTCATAGTATTATATATAACTTTATCACAAAAAGATCACAAAATATAGAATGTATTCCATATTAAAATTTTTCACTAAAACCCCAAATCATTTTCCAGTACCTAGTATATCAATTTGATAAAATGTAAGTTCCAAAACTCAACTTTTTCATACTCCATAAACTCATTTATCTAAAAGGAAATTTTATACTGACTATGGATTTTATGAAGGCTATTTGTAGGTGATAAATACTTACCACACTTTAGTTGTGGGTTCAATCCCCATAGCCTTATCCAATGCGACAGGTTGTCACCCTTCCTACGGTTATTCCTTTATTTAAATATAAATAATTAATATATCATTCCAAAAATGAGGTAAAATATTCAAAAATAACCTTTACATATTAATAACTATCTCATTTCCTTTATATTTCAACCCAAAATTTAATATTTCATAATCACCTCAATATAAATGATCATATAATGTTTATATACTACTTTATAATTATGTCAAGAAAAGAAAAGATAAGTCTTCCTAGAATAACATTTTCACATAAAAAACTGTAGGGTTTTACATACTATAAAAAGTATTCCCATTTAATCCCATCATCAAAAGAGTATTAAAACTTTTAAACATTTCATCATCCAACAATCTACAATAACACTTTAATCACTTATATATAGAATTCATAATCATTAGACATTCTTCATGATACCCTAACTAGTATTTTATGTCTTATTACTGAATACTTATATACTATAAATAGAAGACATGAATAATGTCCTAATATTCTATTATTTAAAAACATGAGACAATAAATATTCAATACCTTTCTTCTGTCATTTTTAGTTTCATGATCATCAATTTGAATAGAATTATGTATTTCTTAACATATATATCTAGGTTCATGAAGATCACATTCCCAAAAATTCTTTGTGAGACATATATTTTCATAATGACCATTCTCTGAACATTTAAAACATTCATTTGATAACTCTGAATGAAATTCATTCCCTTTACTAGAGTCCACTAAATGCTTCCTTTTTTCTTGGGAGGTTATTTCTTTATAACAATCAATTCCACGTCTATAACATTGTTTTTCCAATTAAAATATTTCCCTTGGTGTTTGTTTCCACATCATTGAAACATAGGTTGTTTATTATACATAACATTATGATTATTACCTGAAATTCCACTGGGATTCATTTCATGTATATATGATGCCTTAGAAAAATCATCAAGGTTCACGTGGTCAATCATGATTCCATATAGTTGGTTTAGAATAAAAACAAGAGTTCTCATTAAATATCCCATTTCATTCAGTTTCTTATTTAGAAAACCACTACAGTTTCATTTATATTCAATATTACTTTGGTTCCTTTTAGATCCAACAATATACTAAAACCAAAAAATGTTAGTGTCTGTATTTCAGTAAAATCATCATATACAATCATTTAAGGAAGATAAACACTATGATATATTCATCCGTATTTTCTCAAACTCATTTAGTTTTTCTAAAATAACTATGACCCATTCTAATATGCTAACCATTATGGTTATATAAATCATTTCACCTATACTTAAATAACACCCTAACCTCTAATATTATCTAAACCTACTCTTTCTGTCATCGATAAGGACTGATATTAAATATTATGTAATTTTGAGTTAATTCAATAATTTGAATTTTAATCACATTAAGGATCCTTTTAGATTTACAGCTATATAGATATAGGTCATAACTTGTACAAAAAAACTTTAGTATTACAAGTAGACACTTCTAATAATTATATATGTTTTCATCAAAAAAATATTTAAAAAGAAACATGGGATGGTTTCATGTTTTAACTGCATAACATATCTGTGATACCATCCATGAATCTATTGTTCTTTATGTCCCATAAAAAACATTTCAAAACATTGGATGAGAATAAGAAACTTAGTAAGGGATACACAAATAAAGAAAAATTATAGTATTTTAAAACATGAAAAATGAATACTTTATCATAATGCAATACTTTTCACCTATAAGAAGTAGAAAATATACTTCACTAAATAAAATCTAATTGATTACCCTTTTTTAACCAAAAGAGTCCCATAACCGATTTAAAGATACATATAACATATAAAGGTAATATGTGACATAATCATACATAAATTGAATAACCATATGCTCAATATCTGCACATATCACTAAATGAAATAGCCATACAACCGACTTCCATACCCATTGAATTAGAGGTTATAACATAACCAACCATCATTGGTTTATCATAGAACCACACATCTTTGGTTTATCACATAACCACTGATCATTGTCTAATCATGTAACCCCACATCAAATATCCAAGAACGATTATCTAATAACAACACATAAATGATTGTAATTATCAAAATTTCACTCATAAAAACTCATTTGAAATCACAAGAAATAATTTCAATATATTGAAATATTATTTACACTTTTTAAAAAAATTCAATACAAAAACACCCAAAAATGGAATAAGTATTTTACTTTCTTTTTAAAAACATTATGTATTATAGAGAATTCCTAATATTGAATAACTGTTATGGCGATATAGGAGACATTGTCGCCACATACATTAAAAACATTTTTTTATGTAATTTAGTAAAATATATCATAGAAAAAATTTTCCCGTTGAATGATATTAAAATTCAAAAGATTTTATTATACAAAATATAAAATATGGTCATGTATACTTTAAAATATGCCTCAATGAAAGGGGATTGAGAGAAGTCCTTACATTGAGTTCGAATCGTCAGGTACAATTGTTATGTTACTAAATAAAAAACTAAGGTTAACTGATAATTTCATGGGAACATTTTTAAATTTTATTATTAATTTTATATAAATTATTACCATGTTATAAAAATTTAAAAATTATTTTAGTTCATATTGGATGTTTTGGAAATATTCGGTACGTGAGTTGAAAATGAAATTATTTTTGAAATAAAGTTTCCGTACAGTCAAAAGTCCCTCATCTCTAGAATATTATTCAGGATTAAAATATCATATATATCCATTATATATATGTATTTATAACATCCATAATATTTTGAGGTAATAAATGAAATGCACCATTCATGGGGATGGTAGGTTGTACATATGCATGAACGATACGTTCATTTATTTGTCATATTAAAAGAATAAATATATAATAATATAAAGGTATATTATAATACCAGAATTAATTTTATGTAATGTATTTATTATATGTTTAATAAAATCATCATTCATACATTCCATGTTTACTATTAACAAGCCATATTACTTTGAGGGGGCGGTAGTCCTCGCTTTCTCAAACAAAATTATCATATTTACAGAACAATGAATGCATAATAGTATATTATAAATAAAAATTATAGAAGAATAGATACAATATAAATATTATATGTATAATATATAAATATAATTCCATAATAATGGACACCATGAGATGTGTTATGATAAAATCTAACAATCATTGTTTTTTGAAGCATTAGTTCTCTGTACACAGAAACAATATGTATTATATCAATTAGATGGAGGTGTGTGTTAGTGTAGGTCAACATCATATCCTAAAAAACATAATAATATATTTAGGATATTGTTGTTGATATTAAATAAGGAAATAAAGATATTTTAGGGGGTTGTAAAATGAAAATAAATGAATGGAGCATAAGAGAAGACGTTACCTCTAAATCAGGTAAATCCTTTTGATTTGAGCCAAATAGATTCCATGAGTTTCGTTATGCTCAAGGCAAGGATTCTAGGAGTAAGGGTGATATTTTAGTATTGTATTTGAGAATAATGTTGGAGAAAAATGGAGCGTTATAGGTGTGAATAAGTGGGTAGATATGGTGGCCTATTTTAAGAGGGAGGAGAGGCAGTTTATGAATGTCTTGAAATGTTATTTTATTATAAATTGATTTTTGAATTCCAACAGCACTGAATTGATATATTTAGAGGAAAAGATAAGGATGGGTTTAAATACTCTCAACCAATAGGTTTTAGAAAATTTATGTCACAATTTTAACATTATCTTTTGGATTTAACCAATAGTTAAATAAATTTAATATTATCATGTCTTCTTGTATTTTTACTCTATATGGTTAATATGGTTATGATAAAATGCCAAGAGAAAATCAAGTGGATACTTAATGAACTTTTTAAAATTATAAGATTCAGTTGGGGAAATCTTATATTTTTATGACTATTATATCATTTATAAAAATTTTATCTGTTTTAAAAAGGTATTTGTGCCAATTTTTACACTATTTGGTAATTTTGTTTTTTAAGTCATTATAACTTGATTCAATAAAAAAACTAAATTAACAAAAATATAACATATAAAAATAGTCCATAATATTTTTTGATGGCATCAATATGTTATAATTTCATTTATTGTAATATGTATAATATCATTTATTTCAATCTTTCATTAATAATGTAATCAATGCATTATCACTATGTCATAAATAAATTTATTTATTTAATGTCTAAAAATTATAAATAAAATTCCATAATTAGAGGAATAATTTTAGATTTATTATTGTTATTTATAGTCCAATAGAACTGTTATATAACCCCACCAAAATTAATTTTTTATAAAAAAGGCACACATTTATGTAATATTTTTCCTTAATTATTATAACATATCTTTATCACTCTTAAGTGGCTCCATGGGGTCCTAAAATCTACACAAGGATACTAACGGTCGGAAATACCTCATACAATAGTATTAGGACTCATGTTAGGGTATATTTATATTATTAGAAAATTATTTTTTCCCTTATTACCTAATTTACCTTTTAACCATGTTAATGAAAAATAATTTCTGCCGTTACTATTCATAATGTCAAAAATAAAATGTACTTATTTACACAATTTAGATATTTTTATTCCAAATATGGAATCCCTTAAAAATTAAAAACACTGAAACTTTCGTAATTAATTTAAAATTAATTCATGTTGTCAAAACCCCAAATTGGATTTAAGAACTAAAAACTATCAAAATATTGACATCTGTTTATGTCTGATTTAAATGTGAAATTACATATAATGATCAAAAATTGATTAAATGATAAAAATGAATTCAATTGGACTTTAAAACCAATTATAAGGACAATATAACTATATAATTAAATTATATGACCACACCATTTTGAATTGAGAGGCAGTATATTTCACTATTCATCAAGATATGGATTAAATCATAAAAATACAAACAATAAACAAAAGTAAATTTTAATGTTTTGATTCTAAAAACATAGTTTATTTTTTCAAATAGAACTTATAAATGTGAGAAAAAACTAGATTTAAAAATGGTTCTACATAAAAAGGTGGTAAAACAACCCTTTATAAATATTAGAGTATTAAATGCATAAAAAATGGCTTCATTCTCATTTTAATAATATAAACTTTATTGGGTAAATGTAAAAAAATTCAACATGTGTTATCATATTCTACATATTTCTACTCAGTCCCACAAACAAAATTTCTAGGCATTAACTACCATTAAAAATAATAATACCTTTATTGTATTATTTTTCGGTATACTCAACATTTTGTGCAATGTAATATTTTAGAGAAACTAGTTGTTGTGTGTCTTGTATTATATCAGAAAATGTGTCCCCTTTAACATAAAATTAATATCTTATTCATAAATATTTATAGATATGAATATTTGTAATTTAATAATAACTCCGATGTTATGATAAAACATTCCTATAACACAATAAAATATATTTATATGGAAAATATATAGGCTATTATATATTTAGTGTTTAATAATTTTTTATGGATTATTAAGAAGAAATTAAAAATAAAAATTTATTTTTTTAATGGTTACCACTTCTTCATATGTCTTCTTTAGGTTTTCACCAAAATCCTTCATAGGTTTTGTTTATAATAAAATAAATGGATATAAGTTGTTGGGAGGGGATTAAGGGACTGAAATATGGATTTATTGGATGAAAACAATTTCCTTGTAAGTGTGAAGAGTGGAAGAGAGTGGGTGGCCTTTTATAAGTGGGGGAGTGGACATACATGGAATTTTTTAAAAGAATCAATTACACCCTCATTTGTTTCATGAAGAAGTCGTAAAAAAATTGTTCATTATAGACTCTAATAGTTTATAAGGTCTGAATATGGATATCTAATGTGTTTTTGAAATATTGTTAGGTCATTGTTATCCCTTACCCTCTTAGTTTAACCCCCATGTAAGGTAGTTTTTTCATTTATTATGGTAATTTATTTTTACTAATTTTACTATTCACAATGGTAGAAAATTATTTTTAATCTATTAGATAATATAAAATATTATTAATCCAAATATGGAATCAATTTTCAAAAAAAATCATAGAAGTGGTAGAGTCTATTTTTAATAGAACCCGCATATGCAATGAAATAGCGGGTTTTCAAAGAGAAAATTCTCATAATGATATAAGGTTTTAATATCAACTACCTATATAAATTTTATCCAAATGACCTAAAAAAGTTAAATTGATATATAATTCAACTAATTTTACATTAAAAACAACTTTAAATTTAACTTAACCAGGTAAAATGTTTATGTGAAAAAATATTTTTCATTAACAATCATTACGTTTCACTATTCATTGAAAAATAAAACATTTTATAAAATTCCAAAAAATACTCCCAAAGATATTTTTGATATTATTATATCAAAAATGAATTTTATGTTATCAAAGAAAATATCTATAATTGGAAAAAAGTATTTTTAAATCATGTGTGTAAAGTTTGACTAAACCAAATTTCTGAAAACCTACAGTTTTTAGTAACCATAAAAGTTTTAGAGATTCTTATTTTATTTCTAATATGTCGAAAACAATATTTTTCATAATTTAGTTAGTACAATTCATAACCTATAAAATAATATATGGGATATAATTGCATACTGTATTATGGTTTATTTAGGGTTGGGGTTTAATGTTGCACAAGCTATCAAGAGAATTAAATTTAAGGAAATATATTTCATAGATTATTTAACATCGTTGTTCCATATTTCATATGACATTGAATAAAATTTTATTGTTTTATAATTTTTTATGTTATTTTAGATAAATAAATAACCATGAAATTGGTTGGTTAGAAATTAATCCTTCTCCTCAGACATCTCCCTTCATCATATGCATTAAGCCTTATATGATTATTCCTTCATGAAAACCATCACCATTTCAACATGTGAAGAGATTTTAGAAAAACGTTTTTGTGGGGATGATATTAACTATAGTGAAAAAATGTTATGGGGAAGAGACTACATGAAGCCTCATTTTATTTGTGAGGGAGATACATAGTTGAAATTTTTATAAATGTTCAAATATTATAAACTATAACTCAGGGGAAAAAAGTATAAAATTTAGATTATAAGAAAAGATTTTGAAATAAAAAAAATTGTAATACAGATATGATTTGGTGGCCTTATCACATAGTTTTTACATTAATTATCTCAATTTATCATTTACCACAATGATACATTTTTACCATTGTTACAATTAATAGCGACTAAAATAGAAAATTAAATCATTAATTAATTGAAACATGACTATTACAAATATGGATTGAATTTATAAAGATTCTATTTTTATATGTCGTATATATAATTTTTAGTACAAGTGCACTAAACATCAAAAAAATATATTTTTAGAAAAAAATGAACATATACCAGAATAATATATAATGTTGATTCCAATATAAATATTTAGATTATGAATAATAAAAAAAAAATTATTTTACTTTAAAACTATATACCAAAAATAACCATCTATTAACATCATATGATTTAAATAAAAGAATTGTTTTTTTAAAAAAATCTTCATTTTCAATATTCACTAAAGAATCAATAATTTTACAAAATCACCAAAAATTACCCTTAAGATATATTTTATATTATTATTTTAATAAATATATTCTATTTTAGAAAAATATTTTTCTAAAATAATGAAATTTATGATTTCATAAAACCATGTAATTCAATAAAAAATTATATTGTTAAATAAATCTAATAATTTTTATGTTTCTTTTTTAATAAAAATATATATATTAAACTATGACTAATACATATAAATAAATAAATACATTAAATCATATGATTTATTTATTTTATCAAATACTTAGGTTTTCAAATTCAACCCTCTATAGAATGTTTCAACATTAAAATTTTATTCTTTATAAAAACACGAATGGAATTTTTCCCCATATAATTTTACAACTCATATGTTTCTTCCTTAATAATTTGAATATTATATAATAAATTTATATGGTAAATCACATTATTTAATTTAACATAGTCTATATGATCTAAAATCTAAATTATCTTTTCTTTATGTTAGTTATTCTCATCTAACTGTGCCAATTCATAGATAAAATCACGAGATTCATTAGATATATACATTATTTATAATTAAACATGAAACACATCATGAAAATGAGATAATCTCATAGTAAATACTACCTAGTAAGAAACATATCAATAATTTCCTACAATTTCATTCAGACTAAAAAACTGTTGACTTATCATTCCATCTTTTTCCATGCTTCATAATGATTTTCCATGGAGATACATTAAGAAAAATCAAATTTCAAACATCAAAAGACATATCATTCATCCAATTATATGTATAAAAGTTATATATATATATAAGATTCAATTATTTGGTATTGAATCATATTTACATTCTCTACCATTTTACATAATAGTTATGGTAAATAAACCATTATTTCACTGAAATCATCCTAATAAAATTTAGATCAACGCCATTTTCTATATAATTCATCAAAAGGTTTTGTTTATATAATTGAATGAAAACTATTATTAGATGAAATTAAAACAAAATAAATATTCTTATCCCAAATTCCATGATAATATTTCATAAAATATTGAATAATGTTCTATAATTTATGAATTGTACACTCCAATTTTCCATCAGATTAAGAATTAAATGCTATACGATAATTTATTTCTAATCCCATTGACTTATAAATCTAATTAAAATAATTATGTAATCCATATATCATGATCTAATAGAATTATTTTTGGGGCTCCATGTGACATAACATTAACCTTATGATTTCCTTCAAATATTATTTGAATACATAGTATATCATATAAGTAGAAAATAAATTATTTTGGTCAAATGATAGCCAATAACCCAAAAATCCATTTTTTCATGAGATATATTTGGTAATAACACAAAAAATAGGTGTTATTCTCAAATTTCAATTCAGGCCTAGAAAATGGATGAATAATTCACTTAGACTGTTTTTACACAGCTATAACCTATTGAAAGGATAATCATTTCATGGTAAAAACTGTAACTCCTTTCTTTATACGTTTTAAAAACATCATAATGGACTTTGAACATCTATGTGCTACAAGGATTAATAGAAAAAGATAAGTTGTGAAGTTAACATAAAAATTGATTCATTATCAACAAACTTATTGGCATACACAACCACTTTCAAAATAATAACTATTTCTTTAAAAACATTACAATAAAAAAATTTCCCTTATTTAAAAATTATAAATTTTTAAGGAAACCAAGATCGTTATTTTGAGTGTCATTAACAATATTTTACAATAATGGATACGCTGATAGCTGATCCAAAATAGATGATGTTTCCATATACAAAATTTTGAAGACAATATTCATTAAATAATTGACTAAAGGACTACCTTCTAATCCTGACATAGTTAATGATGTGATGTCTATTTTACTCATGGAATAAAATACCTTATTTTCATTACCTTTATGATAAATGAATGTAAAATCATAATCCTTAATCAATTCTAGATATATTTTCTACTCATTTTCATATATTTGTTGGGGAGTATATACTTAAAAAAATTATGATTAGTTTATATTTCACATTTTATACTGTATAAGTGATACAAATAGAGGTTTAAATGAAAACAATTCTAAAAAAATTAAAGGTCATATGTATTATAATTACTTTTAGGGAGTGCAAATTAATATGATTCACATGGCATTTTCTGATCATTTTGCATCAAGACACAACCAAGTCACTTCAACAAAGAATCACTATAAATAACAAAATCGCTATTTCTTGTGGTCAAGTGAAACAATGGTGAATAAAAAAACTAATATTAAATTATAGAAAACAATCACAAAAATATTTTATCCAAATAAATTTAATAATATTATGATTCAACCAGGTCAGTAGTCTAGTTAATTTAGAAATTATTAGACAAACCATCTATAGTAACATGATATTTCAACAAAATATCAAATATCAATTACATTTTTTGGTCTTTACCTTTCTTAAACCTCTTTGGTTTTATATGGAACAACATTTATACTGTATTTTTATACAATATTCCCATGAAAATAAATAGAATGTATCCAAAACTCATATTTACTAAATTTTCCAAAAATATACATTTATTTTAATGATTCTAGAATAATAATTAGGTGTTCCAAATTATCATAAAACGTTTTATAGTATATTATAATGTCATTGATAATCACAGCCTAAAATTTATACAAATATTCCTGAAATATTATAATAATTAGATGAATAAATAAAAAAGGCACAATTCTCATCCTGAAAGGCATAACTACAATCTCTTCATGAAAATTCTTCGTGCAGAACACTAGGCTCATAATGTCTTCATATATCATCTTATATTGTGATAAATGGATCAAATATCACTCATAATAAAATATTATATACTCTATATCTGGTTAAATAAGCCAAAAATATAGGGAATCATATATATTTTCTTAGAAATTATTTAGTCGAATACAATGTAAGTAATATAGAGCCTCAAAGAACTATATTTATTTATGATAAAAACCCTAATCACCCCATAATGAGGTTCCAGGTTGGATGAAACCCTTATCAATAAACTCATATAACTACTCTTTCAGTCCTAACAAATCAATCGAATCATTTCACTAAGGAGTTTTATGAATGGTTTTGTGTCAAAAACTAACACACCAGTAAATAAAAACACTTAATTATATACCAAACCCAAAAATAATCCTAAAATATATCAATATATTCATTTACTTTTGAAAAATCACTATTTTTATAGTCTCTTTCTATTTAACAGTATGTATATGATGACATTTACTTCTATCTTTTATCAGTTTGTTGCATTCTTGATATATTATCAAAGGTATGAACTCATTCTTATATATGAATTGAAACATTTTATAAAAATTTAATATAAATTATTTATCTCAAAATTATATAATAGAATGATTAACCGAAATACAACCCATATCTAGAACAACTAAAAACTCTCTAATGGGAAATACAAAAAGATTTGTAGGAAATACCATTATAAATTTGTTAATAGTAAAATTTTGGTTAGTTTTTTCCCATTTATACAACCAGAATGTGTTTTTACATAATGTTATAAATTCATTTATTAAGATTTTATTTTTAGTTTACATTAAAATTTATATGTTATAAAACAATGTGAGGAACCCAAATCAATCTAGGAATTAATAAAAAAATATAAATTTAATACACATACACCAACATCATTTGAGGAGAAATTATCTATGATATTAGTAAAATAATACTATAATGTTCATATTTATTTTAAATGATGATTATTCCTACCCTGAGGAACTATTTTCATACATACATTATTATAATTTCCCAAATAATTTCAATTAAAAAATTTCACTGCCCGCTTTTTATTATTGTCCTTACGATTACAAATTCTATTTTATTTTCAATCACAAGACATGTTCCCAAGCTTTCCACATTAGAAAAAATCAATAATCTCATAATAAATTATTCAATATGATTCTATCCAAACTTTTCCAAAGATAGTAATTTAATTTTCTTAACATTGGGTTTCATTGATGAATGATTCCCCATTTTCTACCACCTTGATCACTTCTTATCATTTTTTATAAAGTTTCCAAAACATATTTCTCAAAATTCTCAACACATTGAACATGTTCTTCATAATTTCTTAACTCATAACTTACTATATCCCTTCTTAAATGTGGCGTTAATACAAAGTAAAATTTATCAACTTCACAATCATTTTTCAGAAAAATATTTGATACAAACCTATCAGGTCTGAAAAAATTTCCCTCATATGTATCCCAAAAGTATTGTTCTTTTCCATCATCATTAGAAAAAAATTTCAATTCTACAATGAGGAAAATTTGTAAATTAAATCTCAATAGAATAATATTTAATTTTCATCAACTCTATGGACTCAATTTCATATTAGTATTATTAATCTTTTTAATCAGAGACCACCATCAATTGAATCAACCATGAAGCTAATTAATAAAAAGTGTTTTCTTATTATATACCATGAATAGAAAACAAAATATCATTGGCATATAATTTTTCTATACTTAAACATTCACTAGGCTTGATGATCCACCAAATACTAAAGGGTGCTATTTAATGACAAGATCCACTATAAAAAAGTCACTCAATGAAGAATTTATTATATCATTCTTGGGAACCACTATTAATACCCTGCATTAACTAAGTAAACACATGAAAAAATTCTGGGTTCTAAGAATTTCGTATTGTTGATTTTGAATTTTATTAACCCAATGATTTCTTTCTACGTGAAATACCCTATTTTCATTATAGAAATCCATTTATTAGAGACATCCATTAGATGATTCAATATATAAATATTGAATATATATCTCATAATTATATAAACATAAATTTTATTATCCTTAGTGAGTCATTTAACATCGTTATAACCTCTAAAGTTATCTGAACCTTTTCTTAAATACTAATTATAATCCCTCATTCCATAAAGAACAAAAAATTAAATGATTTATAAAAATGAATTCACATTCGTACATTTCCATGTACTATTCATTTTTTTTTACAAAAAACACATTCCTTATAAATATGTATTTCACCATTTGAGGTAACTCCCTTATTTGGATGAAAGACCTATTTTCTTCTCGTCCTTATTCCCTATGAAAAATAATTTGAAAACATGGGATGAGTCATTAATTTCAATAAGGTACATAAAAGAAAATAATCTCTTTAGCTCATTTAATAACATGAATAAATCCAGAAGAACGTTTTCCTCTTTTCCAATGACTATTTAAACTAAAATATTTTTTTTACATTTCAATGAAAAAATCAGAATTTCATAATATATTTCATGGAATAGTTTATATGAAATCATAAAATAAATATCATAATCATATTATTTTATTTAATAAAATGAAAACTCATGAATACCAATATTTTTAAAAATATAAATTATCTTTTATAAAAATCCATGAACATTCTATAAAACAATAATCTCATTTTCATAATTTTTTTATTCAAAATATTTCATTAATAAAATATTTCAACCTTATAATATATGTACCTTTTGATATTATCCTTACTTTCTCCCTTATAAAAACACTAAAAATTGAATCACTTAACTATATACTTCCAAAATCTATTTGGAGTAACCTTCCACCGGTAAACAGGATCACATTACCGAATACAAAATAGAGTTATATATGTCTCAGAAATCAATAGAAAAATTTCAAGCTCACCTGTCATTCATATAAAATGTAGAAGAACCATTGAATGAATATATCACATATATCTCACAATTTTACCATAAAAATCATTTGAATTCTCATTCAAGACCGTAAGAAATAAAACATACACTCACTTCATAAAAATGAAAAAAAATCAATTTCCATAGGAAAATGAAAATTCATATAATATTGATTGAAATATTTTATTTATAAAAACCATTGGATCATGTAATTTACTGTTAATGAATAATATATTTTATAATTAAAAACATGGTCGAACATTCTATGTTTAAAACCAATGTTTTTCTTTTGGGTAAAAACGTCAAAATGAAATATATTATAAATGTTTAAAATATATTTTTATTAATATTTTTTAAAAAAATCAGATAAATATAAAATAACATTCAACCACAATTTAAACTTAACTAATAACATTCCTGAAACATTTTACGAATATGTACATAGAAGAAAAATATATGAAAACATTTAAAACAATAAATCAATGGAAAAACCCTTATATTAAGTCTCATATAGTTTATTATATTCTAAATCTCTAGAATAATAAATTTATAGTAACTTTATACATGATTAAAAACTTTTTTTATTTGAAATAAATTATCAATGTTATTTTTATCAAATTTATTATCATGTTTTATTTTGTAAATAAAATGGATAAGTTCACATCGGACGTTCTGGTGTCATTCAGTTTATAATATCCAAAAAACATTAGTGAATTGATCATGGTCATCTTGTTTTTGTTTCCATTACATCTAGAATATTAAAAATGTTATAATTATAATTTTTATTTACATTCAGCTGTTTTTTTAAATTGTAACACTTTGTTCGATAGCATACACGATATAAAGCACCAAACCTAAATGAAAAACTAAATATAATTATCATAACCAAGCAATTAAATTTGTGGGAATAAGAAGTATTAACTGAATTATGAAATATAATATGGTCTTACACATTAATTATTTATTGATTTATTGTAATAAAATCGAGAACTTCATTTTAGTAAGCACATTTATTCTTCAAATAAAAATTAATCAGTAATGATTTATATATGTTTTATTACTAAGAAATATAGTTAATTTGTTAAGATATTGAAAATTTTATTTAATGAAATAAATATAATTTTTTATATCAACGAATCAAAATTAGTTTGTGTTTAGATTTTTGAAATTTCATGAAACGTTAGATTTTTCAATGAATGGTGAAAATATGATTTATAAGAATGATTGTATTTTCTTTTCATGTATTTACAAATTGGGATTAAAATTTAGATTAGTTTTATAATTTAATTTTTTTCATTAAAAATAAAAAATACAATTATTGTTTTTGAAATCGATTTTATAACATGAATTTAGTCTAATAAAATATTATGTTTAAAATGTGTATTTTTTTTAAAAAAAATGTTTTTCTATGCTTTTGTTTCATTAAATTTTAAATATAATTTTTAAACTTATGTATTCTGAATTATTAAAAATTGATTTCATATTTTGAATTTGGTGTTAAAAAATTAGTAAATATTTCAATTTTATGGCTGGAAAATATAATCAATAACCTTAGTAATTTTTTTCCCACGATAAATGGTATATCGGGTAATTAAAGGTAAAAATAAAATCAAAAGGACCCCCACAATAATCTTAAACATTGAACCAATTTTAATGTATATGTAATATTAATACATAATCATTCAAGGATCCATTATGTTAACATTTATGTCTAATTTTATTAGATTATATCCTTTATAATATTTTAATTAATGAAAATTACAACATCTCACACTCTTGTTTTTTATAATTATTATATTTTTAATATTTTTTTATCTATAAGTCATGTTAAACTATAAATATTATTTTAAAATATAATATCATTCTATTTTACATGGTTGTTTATTTTAAAATTTTATGGAAGAAGTATTTACATAAAATTATTTCACATCATTGATGGAGTAATTATTTTATCTGGGGAAAACTTTGATGAGTGACATTGATAATCTTACAATAAATAAAATATTAGACAATCAATTTAATAAAATAAATTTATATATTTCCATGAAATTTTTTTGTTATAATAAATTATTTTTTTCAAATTATTAGTGACATCCTGATATTATTAATTTCAATGTATTGAAATTTCATTAAAATTGACATTATGAGTATTTTAATGTAAATAATACATTATTAAATGATACAAAATTTTTAAAAATAATAAATTCTAAAAAATGACTGGTATTTAGTCTATATTTTCATCCATGATCAATTGTTCTGTATTTTGGGAGTTCATTGAAAATATACTAACCCTTATGGTGTAAAACACCATCTTGTCACAATAAAAGTTAAATGAGTTAAATAAGGGCTAAAATCAAATTATAAGGGTAAATATTTAGTCAAAACATATTTAAATTTAATATTATTATATTATTTATACCAATAATAATAATATTTTCAAAATAAATACCTTTGTATTAATCAATAATCAAAAAAATATATATTTATTAATTTAATAGTTTGATAAATTCTAAGAGTTCCCCTCCTCTCTCATATAAAACAGACCATATTCATCTCATTTAAACACACATAAAAACGAGTTTATTTCAGTGAAAAACTACAAAAATAAATTCTTAGAAATGATAATCTCGTTATATAGGACTGATTTTTTGTATTATACCCACCATAGAGGTCTTAAGTTGTAATCAAATGTGATTGAATGAAGAAGATGTATTGTTTTAATCAAGTGTTTTTGTTTTATTTATTCTTACACCTGATTCAAATAATCATCATACATGATAAAATAAAAAATCCAATATCCTACATGTAATGAGATGTTATTATTATTTTTTCTTTCTATATATCAATATTTACCTGCATCAAATGGAAAAATAACTCATTATTCGTGTGTACGACATACTACTGCCTTGTGAACCGATGTGATTTATTTTCCATCACTGTATCTCATTAACTGGTTAAAATAATGGAATTAATGTTTATATTATATATTAATGAAATATTTATATTTTTTAAAATAAAACATTTCAATTATTTTCTTAATTTTTCATGTACATAAAAATGATAACGTCGTTCATGCTTACATGTGGACAACACCCCTCACAAAGCAATGTGATTCATTTTTCATCCCCACATCACATGGATGATAAATAAAATAATTTTCATGGAATTAATATGATATATATATATATATGATATTTATGAACATTTAGAAAATATAAAATAGTAATAAATTTCATCCAAAAGGATCATTTATGAATTGAAATGTTTCACATGTGTATGTGTGACGTACCATCTCCATGATTATAACATAGTTTTTTTCATAATAATTATAAATGATTCAATTTAAAATTATTTTTTACATATAAAAAAGATACTTATTACATGAAAATTATTTGATATATTATGTAATTATGGACTATTAGACCATAGTTAACATACAAATCCATTTTGGACATAGGTACCAAATATAATCAAAATTTATATTGAGATCTAAATTGATTAAATAATATTATATAACATTGAAACGAGTAAAATATATTCAAAAATATGTCTATAATATATAAATTTCTTTTTTTATTATACAAGAAGATAAAGAACATGTGTGAAAAATTAGACTATAGTTAAGGGACTCTTTGACTAAAAACACTTTTTAGATGTTCTAAATATTTCCCTTTAATATTTTAGTTTTAAAATTTTGTTTTACAAATGTATTTTTATGGTATCAAATGTTTGAAAAAGGTAATTTTATAATTTCTCAAAAATATATAAAGAATTTTATCTTTTTTAGGGTTTTATATAAAGGACCTTCTTTTAAAAATTCTCTTCTAATGTTTGGATTTTCAATCTTTTTATAAAAGTAAAGTGAAATGTTTTTTATATTGTTTAAATGAGAATACTTATATTTATTTAATAACACATTTATGTTTTGAGGTTTTATTTACATGTGTACAAGTATATTTTCAAATATTGTTTTATTTATAAGTGCTCAATTATTTTAAAAAAGATGTTCATTTCAGAATGAAAAATGTTTTTCAACTAAATTGTTTTGAATGTAATTTTCTCCACAAAACAAAACAATATTTCAAAAATATTATGTATTTTGGTATTGGAAATGAGTATTTAAAAAAACATTTTTATTTTGATACCATAAATGTTTTATATTTCGGTTATAAAGGGATCGGAAATGGTTTTATGATGAAAAGTGAATGAAAATAATGTTTTATTCATGATTTGGTATTTGAGCTGTATATGTGAAATGGTTGAGCCCAATAAAACTTATAAAATGTTTACTAATTATTATAGATCATAGGTGTTCTTGATATATCTCATATTAAGGTTTGAGCCCTATTATTGCTCATGAAAAATTAGTAATCCTGATATATCTTATATGATGGATGATCCCCATTATAGCTCTCCAATGCATTGGGAAATGATTATTTTTTTTAAATAATTATATTATAATTCAGTCATATGGTTTTTCTAATTATAAGGGTTTTGAACAGATTTGTTAAATTTGAGTCTCTCTGTTTCTGAAATTTTTATTTGTTTTCCCTTATAAAAATTTTAGAGGTATGATTTGAGATCAAATTGTGCTGTATTTATCAAATAGAAAGTATTTATATGCTTAATGAACCTTAAATGACTTTTTATTTTTTCCAATAGACTAATAATTTTCATCTTTTATGTCCATTTATAATATTTTTGATCCCACATGACCTTTTGAAATGTTTTTCATAGGTAATATGGGACATTAAGGATAAAGACAATGTCATTATGAATATGTATGATAAAAATAAATCATGTTTGATTTAGAAAACATTATTTTGACTGAAAAAAATTATACTATATAGAAGTATTCAATTAAAATGTATGTGTTTACTATTTAAGAATTATTTCTAATCCTATTAAAGACACATCCGAAAAAGATATTTTGGGAAAATAAGTGATTTTTAGTTTTTAAATAACTAGAATTTTTTTAAGGTTGAGTCGTTACAATTCTTATTAGAGAAGCGTTAAGAAAACTTATGATATTATGATGGATTATTTTAATGTTTTATTAATATTTTTGGATACTATCACAGGATTATTATTTTGAGGTTGATCGTATGTTCAATTTCATGAAAACCCATTTTTATTCATTATGACGTGATATTTTAAAGTGACAAATAATAATTTTGGAGATATCTATTTTAGAGATAATTATGGGTTATTATATATAGAGAAGAAAATGAAGGTCATGAGATAACCTTCAAGGATTAAAAATTTCACAAAAGATGAATATATAAAGGTTATTTTGAGTATTTTATCATATTTTTGGGAATATAATATGAATTATATTATTTTATAAATGGATAACTCATAGATAATATGGTAACCCATCACAACAAAAAGTGTCATGAGGTTTGAACCCTTAACAAAATAGTGAAATGGGTGCATTTCTACCCACTGAGCTAATGATGTCTCAATTTGTGTGATTTTTTTTCATTAAATCATTTTATTGATTAAGATTAATCTGATTTTGGTAACATAAGTTTTATTTAATATATTACCACTGGGTTGAAAATTGATTTTTTGATTACGTGATAAATGTTATTTTGGAAGAAGACCTATATAGATTACGAAATCATTTTAGGAATACGGTTAGAAAAAATACTATGAGATTTTATATTAGGAATAATGGTTGAATTATCTTATTTTATCTTTGTGATATATGGAAATGGTTATCATATCATGAAAATTACAGGATTTGGGTATATACTTTGTAGTGTGAGAGTAATTGATGTCATTTAAAGATAAATATTAAAATTATATTGGAGGACTATGTAATAATGTACTGATGCTTTTCTTTGGTTTCAATCATACTATAGAATATTCTTAAGGAATTTTAATGATAATTACTTAAATATACTAGTTGAAATTTTTTTATTACTATAAAAATTCTGTAGATTAAATGTAGATTTTATTCGTTAATGGTAAATTTTTTTTGGAATTACATCTTATCCTAGAAATTTTGTCTTTTAATCAATAAATAAAGGATAAATTTATCATCTTCATTTTATGGATTTAGTGATCTATAGAGTATGAATATAATTCTTTAGGTATGATAAATAAATCTTTAATACTCATTATTTGGTGAATAATATGAGATTGTAATAAAAATTTATCAATAGATAAAAATTTACTTGTCTAATCAGTATATTTACTTGTATTATTATATATAGAAGTAAATTAATTCCTAAAATCATTGAAATTGATTGAAAAAACAAAAATGTTACCCGATTTATTTTATTATAGAAAAATTAATGACCTTTTAACAAATCGTAGATTTATGGTTCTATGATTCTTCACCTCCTTATGTATAGGTTCTCTACCACTCTATATCAGTAAATGGGTGTTATGTTTTCTCCAAAATATCCATGTTTTCATATATGTAATCCATTTTATGTGTTATTCCAGATGAACTTCATACTTCCAATTCTATCATATAAATTAGAATATTTAAATATCATTTTTTTTCTTATTTCGTATTTAAACAAAGGTAATTTTTCAAGTCCAACTATTGTAACTGAGCGCAAATTAAAAATTTTGAGGAAGAAAATTCCAATGGGGGTGATGTAACTTCTTTGGTATTTGTAATGGAAAAAAGATTTTCAATAAAATATAAGTTATGAAACACTAAACATAAATGGAAAACTAAATATTATTATTATTACTTAACTATTATGTTTTTAGGAATGAATAGTATTAACTAAATTGTGAAATAATAAATGGAACTTATAAGGACCCGGCCTTAAAACATTGCATAATATTGAATTAAATGAATAATTTAAATTGAGGATCTTTTCAGGTTTAGAGTTTTAGAGAATTGGAACATAACTATTACATCTCAAAAGACTACAAAGTAGAAACTTCTACTCAGTTTCAATTTTTTATTTCATCAAATAAAAACTCTTAAAAAAATATTTCAGGTTCAATGTTTTAGACAGCATGTCTTTCCATGATCCCATCCTTGACCATATTCATGTTTACGTCATGTGGGTATCATTTCAAAAACATGGGATGAGCATAAAAATCTCAGTAAGGGATATAAATATAAAGAAAGCAAACATTATTCCATGTATACATAAGAATCAATGAAAAAATACTTTACTCATAAAACATTAGCACTTAACATACCTCATGAAATAATAAGATTTATGAATAACTCAAAGAAATCAGAAGCCAAAATGGTAACTTGAGGCATTCATAACATTCTTACATAGGGAGTAACCCTCATGGTTACATTTGGAATACCCATTACAGTATATTCACTAAATATCATCTGATAAAACTTAGTGTTTAACTACTTCATAATAACCAATGCATTGGAGATCTATCTTAGGCTCACCTGCCCTTAGTTTATCACAGAACCACCCTACATCATAAACAATTTCCAAGAACCATAACATAATCGTATCACATAACATGCATAAAGGAAATATAACATTTCCACATTTCAATCAGAAGATATCAATACAACGCATTGATATAATCAAAACCATATCAAAACTATTTTAATTACCAAAGTAAAAGAAAAGTAAAAAATTGTATTTTTTTGATGTTATGGTTGTAGAATAAGCCAAAACTCAAATAATGGTCACGGCGGCGGAGAAGTCATTGTCGCCACATATCGAAGACAATAACATTCCTTTTGTTGTTTTGTAAAACACTTCATGTAAAAATATTCCTTTTGACTGAAATTAAAATTCAAAATGGTTTATTATACAACTAATAAAAGGTCGTATATAAATTTATGTATGCCTCAATGAAAGGAGATTGAGACGAAGACCCTTACAAAGATGGTATCCTTAGTTTAAGGATAAATCAATTTCATAATTATGTGTGAAATATATAAATACACAAAATATAAGTGGATATTAAGTGTAAAACAATAATAGGTCATCCACACATATTCATAGCCCGACATAATCAATAAATAGAGGTTTAACGCAAATAATTTAAATTGGGTTAAGAAGTTCCCTTATAGAAATTTGACAGCCTGACAACGTTAGTTTAAAATTCGGAAAATGAGTTGATTAGAGTTAAAAAGGATATCTCATCACCTGGACATACAATTTACAGCAATAATGATATATAAGAACATATCCCAATATAAGAAGATCTAAATTAAATGACCTAACAAAAATTAGTCTTTTTTAAAAAAAAAGGGTGAATGGTCCCCTTACCGATTTGGGTAACATTCAAAACGTACACCCATTAAAGAAGGATCATACAATGAAGATGTAAATACTCATAAATTAAAGTATATTATGTAAATAATAAAATCATGGGTAGTACACACCACACACAAAAGGAAATAGTGTCAAATGAATCATGAATCTCATGGGAATAAAAAGTGAGATAAAAACCTCTTAACTCGTTGTAATCAATCGAGTTGTATGACCAAAAGATAATAAAACACAATTTAATAACATAATAACATTAATATAAATAGAATAATGA
The DNA here is from genome assembly GCA_963277665.1 of Viscum album. NCBI lineage: Eukaryota > Viridiplantae > Streptophyta > Magnoliopsida > Santalales > Viscaceae > Viscum > Viscum album. Next base: position 1,026,481,937 of record OY728166.1, read on the forward strand.
TAATATATATGAAATGTCAGTACACAATACACCACATGCAACAAATAAGTGGCAAACTATTGAAATCTCACGGAATAAAAAGTGAGATAAGAAATCCCTTACCTCAAGTCCGACTTGTCTTATTCCTTTATTTATATTTCTGAATAATAAAATTTGGTCAATTTATAATTTATTAAGGACATCCTTTAAATTTTATTATTCAATTCATATCACATATTATCATTTAATAATAATTAGTAAATTACGTGCGTTCATATCATACTTTTTGTCGATGTTCGGTACATGAGTCAAAAATGAACTTTTTTGAAAATAATTGCCCATGTAGTTATAAGTACATCATATGAAGAATGGTTTTAATTACTTAAATTTATTATATATTCAGTATATATTCATTTTATAATATTCCATAACATTTGGAGATAAAAAAATAAAATGCACCGTTTATGGAGATGGAAGGCGTACGTACGCATGAACACTACTTTCATATATTTGTCATATTAAAGGAATTAAAACTAAATGAGACATATATATTATAATTCCAGAATAATATATATGTTATATAGGTAACATAAGTTCATTAATTACATTCTTTATAAATTCCATGTTTGGCATGAACGAGTCACATCACTTGAGGGGGCGGTAGTCCACACTACCTCATATGACATTATCATATTTGCACAACATGAAAAGCATAAAGGTATGGTTTTAAATATAAAATACAAAAGCATATAGAAGAAATAAATATAAAATATATCATATATAAATATAGTTCGATCATAATGGCAACAATTAGATGTGTTAAATGAAGATTGAAAAATCATCGTCTTGCGCGGCAGTAATTCGCCACCCACAGAAACAATATGTTCTTTAACCATTAGATGGAGGTGTGTGTAAGTGTAAATAAAATCCATATCATATCAAAATTCTTGTATATTAATGATACTATTGTTGTTATGTAATAAAATAATGAGAATATAGTGGTGCGTGAAGAAGGAAAATAAAAGGAAGAAACTCGAGAGAAGACATTACCTCTCAATCAGGTAACTCTTTTTGATTTGAGCCAAGGGCTTCCTTGGAAACACTTCTGCCCAATGTAAGTCTTCTATGAGTGATAGAGGGATGTGGAGAGATAATGTGAGCTGATTTTGGATGAGCCAAGGGCTTGAGAGGTCTGGGTAAGGGGGTAGAGGTGGGGGCCTTTTATAAGAGGGAGGAGGGTCACTTTTGGAAAGTCTTGAAATGTTACTTTATTATAAAAAGGTTTTGGATTTTCAAGGACCCAAAATGATATATTTCAAAGATATGGTGATAAGGGTTCTAAATCCACCCATAAATTAGGTTTTTGACAAGATTAAGGCTTACATATTACCTTATCATTTCATTTTATTTAAATCGTTCATTAGTGAGGCAATCCCTGCATCATCATGGTGTCATAAATAAATTTATTTTTTTAATGTCTAAAAATTAAAAAAAATACCATGATATAGAAAATATTTATAGATTTCTAGTTAATATTTATAGTCTAATATATCATTTATTTAAACAAAATTAAAATTGTTTTAATTAGGATATACAAACCTTTGTTATATTTCACTTCTTTAAAAAAATAATGTCATAAATATCACTATCACACCCATGTGACTCCATGGGCCCTAAAGTTTGGTATAAGGATTCCCATGGTCGGCCATTACTCAAACAAAGAGGATTTGGACACATTTTAGGGTCATTTTATATTATTATGATATTATTTTATTACCATTAACTACCAGATTAGTAATAAATCAAGATAATTAAAGATAATTATTGTCGTTACTATTCATAATTTCCAAACACAAAAGAGTCTTAATTAAATAATTTAGAACTTATGATTCCAAATATGGAATCAATTTTACCAAATTAAAAACACATAAATTGCAGTAATTATTTTAAAAATAATTTCATTCTCAAAACCAAAGACGGGTTTTTAAGAAGTAACATTTATCAAAATATTGACTTGTTTGTACATCCGATTGAAAAGTCAAATTACTTATAATGACCAAAATTGTATTAAGTGATAAAAACATAATCCATTTAATCTTTAAATCCAATTAAAATGAAAATCTAACTATATAATTAAATTAGATGAAAAAGCAGTTTTGAAGTAAAATACAGTATTTTTCACTATTCATTAAAAATGAGCATTTGTCAGAAAAATAACAGATATTTATCCAAAGTAAATTTGATACTCCAAATTCAAAAATGATGTCCATTTTAAAAAATTCAAAACATAGAAGTTTCAATAATTAATTTTATAATTAATTCCTGCTGTGAAAACAAATAGCGTGTTTTTAAGAAATAATATCTACCAAAAGATTGACACTTGTTTATGTCCAATTTCAAAGTCAAATTAATTACAATGACCACTATTGGATTAAATGGTAAAAAGATTTTTTAACTACACTTTAAAACCAATTAAAAATATAATCTAACCATATAAATAAATTATATTAAAAGGAGGTTTTGAATTAAAATACTGCATTTTTCACTATTTATTAAAAAATGAACTTTATCAGAAAAATACCAAAACATTACACAAAGTAAATTTTTATGTATTGATTCATAACAAGGATTTTATTTTGTCAAATATAGAATATAAAAGTGACAAATGTAGATTTAAAATGGGTTTTCCATCAAAAGTTGGCTAATCAACCTTTTAATGAATATTAGAATATTTATTCTGAAAATTGGATTCATTCACATTTAAAGCCACTATCATTTATTGGGTAATTGATAAAATATTTTACAAACATATATAATAATTTTTTCATTAGTTAAATTCATTATCACCATTACAACGACAATGCGTTTACTACCATTTCAAATAATAATATTATTTTATTACTGTGCAATGTAAGATTTCAAAAAAAACTCATTGTTGCGTATTGGGTATGCCATCAAACATAGCATCCCTTATAACATAATATTAATATTTTATTAAATATTATTAATAAATATGAAAATTTCATATTCTTTATTTACCAGGGATGTTACAGTCCTACTCATTAATAGTTTATTAATTAATTCATTGAAAATTAATGACATAATTTTAGTAATGCCAGTTTCTTATTTAAATACACTTTTTTTACATGCTATTTATTGATATTGTGAGAGAAAAATTTGAATAATTTTTGAAACAATTAGAAATATTATTTAATGAAATATGTATCATTTTTAAATTCAGAAAAAAAAAATTAAATAATGTTGAAATTTTAAGAATTATTTTAAATGTTTGATGTTTCATGGAATAGTGAAAAATATTGATTTATATATATAATTCTGTTTTATTTTCTAGTATTTTAAAAATTAAAATAGTATTCTAAAATAGTTTTAAAATTTTATTTGTTCAATTTTATTTTAAAATAACACAATATTGGATTTTCAAATGTATTGAATAATTAAATTTAGTAAAACAATATTTTATGTTTAAAATGGAATTATTCAAAAAAATATTTTTCATTTTGTTTTTCAAATATAATTTAAAATTAAATTCTGAATCATCAATTTTTTGAATTTTTAAAAACCTATTATATTTTTTTAATTAGCATGTACAAATTTTGATAAATGTTCTCTACTACTTTTGGAAACTATGAAGAGTTGCCATAATATTTTTTGTTACTATTGTAAAGTTTAAATTTGGTAATTAAGGGTATAAATAAAATGATAAGAACTATATTATGATATAACAAATGAAAAAAATAATTTTTAATGAATAATTTTCATCCATAATCATTCACGTTTCAATTTGATAAACATTTATTGCCACTGTGATTAGATTATGAACATCATAATATATTTTTTTAAAAAATTCAAATATGTCACACTCTTTTTTTTAATAAGTATAATTTTTAATATGTTGTTATCCCGAAATTATGTTATAAAAAAATAGTACAATAAAATATAATTGATTTAACTTCTATATGGTAATTTATATTTAATTTTATATGAAAAAATAATTATATTAAATGCTTGCACACACAGATTCTATAATTTTTTATTTAATTTCAAAAAATTATTCATATATAAAATTTTAAAATAAATAAAATATGAGATAATATATGTAATAAAATAATTCTTTATTTTACCTTAATATGTTAGGTAAGTATGTAAATATGTTTTTGAATTAAATGTTTCATGTTGATATTATTCAAATCTATGTAATGAATAATCCTAAAAATTAACATTATGAATATATTACGGTATATAATATTTTATTAAATGATATAAAATTATTAGAAATCATAGGTTTGAGTTACATATTTTTAGAATGTTTATCATTTCATCTATGATCCATTTATTGGTATTTGTTCGTATTATAGTAAATATGCTAAACATCAATGAGTGAAAATCAAAGTTGTCATGGTAAGGGTAAAAGTGGTTAAACAAGGGTTAAACCAAAAGATAAGTGTAGAAATATAGTATAAACATATATAAATTTTATTTTATGAGATAATTTATACCCATAAAAATTTTAACATTTAAATTAATTACTTTGGATAAATTTATAAAAAAAATAATTTAAAATAATTTAATATTTTTATAAATTTTTAGAGGTCCCCTCCCCTCTCATATAAAAGGGAATCTATTATTCTCAGTGGAACTCACATAAACTACTATTTGGTACAACCATGATATTACCAAGTACTTTCTTATAATCCCTAATCTCATTCCAGTGGCCTCATTTTAGTAATAACACAAACCTTATAATTATTTTGATGTTAATTGAAGATAATGTGTGATGAAGAGGTATCAACATAACCAGGAATTTCTGTTGTAGTTTTTATTACACCTTATTAAAATATTATTAAACCATAATAAAATAATAAATACAGAATAATTCATATATAGATATGTTATTCTTTTTCTGGAGTAATCTGTATCTAACTCCACATCCATAAAATAAGAAACAATTCATCATTCTTTTGAACGGTGGGAAGTTTCCTTTTGAATCGATGACATTCATTTTCTGAAACCGTCTATCAAAACTGGTTATAATGAAGTGATTAATGTTTTTCTATGATATTAAGAGAACATTAATCATTCTGAAAAGAATATATATCATATATGTTCCTGCATTTTCATATACATAAAAATGATAATTTCTTATGTGGGTATGCATGGACTACAGCCTCTATAATGCGATGCGATTCATTTTTCATTAGTAAATCTCATGGATGATATATAAGATAATTTAATTAGTTGTATGATATATATGAAATTATGATCAATCTGTAATGATAAAATAATTGTTACATTCTTCCATAATGATGATTGAAAAATGGAAATGTTACTAATGTGTACGTATGACATGCCGTATCGAGGATTATAACATAGTTAAGTATTCATAAAAAAATAATGGTTTGATTTAAAATTATAATTTATGTATAAAAATTATAACAGTTTATATATTATTATATATATTATGGAATGATTTAGTCATTCACCATAGTTGTCTTACAAAAGCCGTTCTGGAAATAGATATTGAATTTCGTCAAAACATATGACTTCAACATAAATGATTAACTAATTGTATTATAAATATAAATGAGATAAAATATGAAAAATGATCTCATGAAATTTGAAATAAAACTATTTTAATTATTTTAGATGATAATTAATGTACATGACCAATCCTACTCTCGGTAATGAACTCATTGATTAAAAAACAAGTTTTAAATGTTTTAATGAATAATTTTCAAAATAGTTCACTTTCAGGACTTTCAAATGATTTTTATGAATATATTTAAATGTAAATAGATTTTAAAAAGGTAATTTTTGAATTTATCTCTTTTTTTTGAAAATTTATATTTTAATGGTTTTATGTAAGGGAAAATATTTTAAAAACTATCTCGAAAAATTAATCTAGAAACACTTTTACTAAATATAGAAAGACTATTTTTTAACATATATGGAATGTGAGGATTTTCATGCATTCATGTTACCTTAATGTTTTTTTTGTATTCTTTAAAATGTTAAAATGTTACTTTAATGGTAAATGTTTTCATTTATATGTTTTTGGTTTTTTTAATACAATTGTTATGAAAATGAAATTATTATTTACCACAAAAATGTTTTTAATGAATTTTTCTTCAATGAAAATCCATCATTTCATTTCTCGGGATATTTTTCTATTGAAATTTATTTTTTCAAATTAAAGGGTATTATGATTCCATAAAGTATTTTTCCAATTGTTTTTAAAGATTTTTCAAAGTTTTTTTTTTGAAATGTCAAAACACAAAAATAATCATAATTCAGCACTTGAGCATTAAATGTGAATCAAATGATCACGATACATCTTATTGGAAGTATTGTGCCCCATTATTGCTCATCTGTGAGACCAATACAGCTTATAAAATGGTTTGATCCGTATTATAGTCAATAAAAAATGGGTGAACCTAATATGTCTTATACAAAGTGTGAGCCCCATTATAGGTATCCAATGAATGTGCTCATGATTATTTTGTCTAGATATTTATATTGGTTGTCATCCATATGGTTTTCCCAATATCAAGTGTTTTGAAAGTGGTTAATGAATACAATTCTATTTTTTTCTAAAAATGTTTTTAACTTTCTTATTATGTGTTTTAAAGGTTTAATTTTAGAATAGAGTGTGTTGTGTATTTCATCTAGAAATTATATATACACAATACTAAATTTAAAATAGTTTTCATAATTTTTACTTGACTAATGGTTATCTTTTTTATATCTTTTTTTGATATTTCTGTGCTCATCCCATGTTTCAAAATACATTTCATTGTATTAAAGGTAGACTAAGGATATGGATGAGGATTTTATGAAAATTAATCTTGAAAATAAATAATTATTTAAAAAAAATATTTTTATGAAAAATATGGGTTCTTGGTAGAAATGTCCCCATGTAATTTCTGGGTTTTCAATGTTAGAGTTTTCCTAATTATTTATGTATTTGAACCTAATAGATCATTAGGGAAGGAAAGTGATTTATATTTTTGAAATATCTATAATATTATTTATTTACATTTCGGTCATTATAATTTATACATTAAATACATATTTAAAATGATGTATTTTTGTCAACCATGAAAAAGGAACTTCTTTATTTCATGGAGATGGTAGTCTGTATATACGCATTAATTACATTATTCATTTCTATATTAGGTGGGAAAAAGTAAAATAAATAATATTGAAATTTATAAAAATACAAATTTTTTTTACATTCCATGTTTATTCATTATTTCCATTATTATAACCATTCATATAAGGTAGTGATGTAAATTGAATCATAGTGATTCGTGAAGGTGGAATCCCACAAGTACACTTGAGCAATGTTATCAATTTCAAATTGATGGAAAGAGTTAGAAGAAAAACAATATCATATATTTATATAATAATAACCATGTCTTAAATATCATATATATTCATTTCTTTCAATTTTTAACCTCCCAAATGGTCTGGTGATGAAAAATGATACACATTTGTTCATGGTGGTAGTAGTCATATGTATGCATGACCAATATTTTCATTTATCATAAAATGTAAATAATGATGAAAAAGAGATGTACCATAATCATTATAAAAATTTATTATAAGACAGATACTGATGTAATTATTTAATCATGGTTGAATAATATTTTGAAGATGTACATGAAGAAATAATATCGAAATAGGTTGGTTGGGACTTATACCTTATCCACAGATACCTCACTTTGGCTTATACAATATGCATTCTAGTATTGGACTAATGAGGATATAATTACCAATATGAGTAGGGAAGGTAATTTATAGAGATTATTTTTTAGGAATTAGTAGAACTAGTGTTCCCAAAATGTGTACTGAATAGTAAATAAGAGGTTCCCTTTCATAAGTGAGGTGAGTGACACAATTTTTATTTTTCTAAACATTGAAATAATATAAATTCTCAATCAATGGAATTTGAAAAAATCTCCAATTTAGAATTTATGTTTTTATGGTTTGAAATAAAATTATTCAATAAGAATTAAGATAATAATTTGTGACATTATCACTTAGTTTTTACATAAATCAATTTGACTTACCGTTTACCAAGGTGACACATTTTTACCATAGTTACTATATTTAATCCCTCTAAATGATAATGAACCCATTAATAACATCATATATAATGATTCAAAATTTGTAATCCATTTTTAAAAATTATATTTATAGAATTATATAATTTTTTTAATATATATGCACAAAATTCCATGTAAAACATTTTTTAAGAAATTGTGTTCTTATTAACAAAAATTAACATATACCAAAATAAAATAAAAAGATGATTCCTATTGAATTATTTATATTATGTTTAATCAAAAGAGTCTCATTTTTCATTAATATTAATGAAAAAAATATAATCATGCTTTGAAATTACATTATCTAATTAAATAAAATAAATATTTTGAAAAATGCTTCATTTTAACTGTTACTTAGAAATTATTTTTTTAATCCCCAAAAACACATCCTAATGTAAAAATGATATTTTTATTTAAATTATTAATTTATGTTTGACAAATTAAATCTCTAAAATCATGAAATTTATCTTTTTTATAAAATAATTAAATCCATGGAGATACAATTTAGTTAAATAAAACAATAACTTTTATAACTAATAATATTTTATAATATTATTAATAAAACTATGATCAATATAAATCCATAATATTAATAATTATAAACAATATGAAGGATTTATTCATATGATTATCATGTTTTTTATCTAGAAACCATTTTTTCCTCGTATATTAGTTAATATGATTCATGTGAATTGCACAAAATCAAAATTTCAAGTTAGAAAATGCCTTTCATTCATTGGAATATTAATTAAAAAAATATGTATTTATTATTTTATTGATTCCAATTAAGAAAATTACCTATATTTTAATGTATTAGAAATATCTTGTAGTGAAAATATATGTTCCACCATTTTGAGCATGCTATAATACAAATATGTGCACTCGTCCTTGTGGAAATTATATAAATGAGGTAACCTTGGCCTACAATAATGTAATATGTGTACCCATATACAACCTTCCAATATTTATTTAAGTGAAATCACTAAGGAGGATACTATTTTTTCTTTCCACCAATAATCATCCACAAGCATAAGATGAAAGTATATACCCTAAAATTTATGGACTACTTATATCATCATGAGGGTACATATTTAAATGATAATAACGTAATTCATTTAATGACCCCTAATTTTGACATTGTGATTTATATGATCCACATGAATCCTATGTTTAAGTGGTTTTTTAGGTGGATACTAATATTTGTTAGATTCCTAAATTGTCACAAAATAATTTTCCAACTAATAACGAAATTTAAAAAAATTACATTGTTTCACAATGTTATCATGTCATTCATTATTAAAGAAAAGAGGGTATTGCAAAATATTTGGGAGACCCTATAATTTTATAAAAAGGAAATTAAATAATTAAATGTTATTACAAGTGTTACTCAGAATAATCTTGAATATTGATAAATGTTTTCATAGAGACATAATTAACACAATCAATATCATCCAGTATCAGAGTATCCATATATATATATCAATTCATAACACCTCTACAATTTAAACTCCACCCCTTCCAGTATTTATATTTTGATTAGAAATCTTATAATCCACATATATTTCATTTTCATCAGTATCCAACACCTGATAGATCTATTCCAATCGGTTCCTCCAATCTATGGAATGATGTTTTGACACTATTATTAATGATGTGTGTTTTTATGAATCTCTTTGTATTTTTATTCTATAATAGGAAGTGGAGGACAATAATTTTTTAGTGGATATCTTTAGTGAGAGTTAACTAAATATATCCTAGGTTCTAATAACTTACCTCACATGATTGTGGTATTTTGTTATAATCATATCCACTTTAACCCTATGTATCATCCATATGTATTAGGTGATGTAATTAGCCATATATCATTTTATATTGATATGATAGACAAATATTATGATATTGATATACCAGCAATACCTCAAATTTAATTTAATTGGGTCACCTCCTAGGTATGAATTAGATTCTACTATAGGGATCAAGATGTAACTTGGAACCAAGTCACTTATGGAGGATTCAGCCTCGAAACCTCCCAAGTAAACATGATCCAAAATAATTCATCCCTCTAAGACTTCTTTCATTAGGGTTTCCAAAGTAGATACCACTAGAATATTTGTAGACCAGAACAATTATTTTGACATTGACATCCATAATATATTAATTAGTAAACATGGATATTCCAAATAGTATGATTTGAGGATGTCTATATTCATTCACATGAAAACTAGTATCCTCAAAGATTCCAACCTCGTTATATTTTGTACTGATAAGGTCTCCTCATTGTATTAAATTACAAAAACATCAAGATATTTGTCCCTTACTAAGGGAAACATATTCCCTTAAGGCAGCTCCAATTGAAGAGTATCTAGGGAATTTTTGAGGATGATTATACGTGAGAATAAAAAATGATTGGAGAAATAAATAATGATAGTGAAAATTTTAAGATAATTCATATTCTTGTGGAGATTCACTGATTAAAATAGAATTTAATATCTTTGAGTACATCCACCAATTCCATGTTTGTCAGGACCCAAGACGATACATCTGATTCAAAGATGGTATTTTTACATACATGGGATTCACCTGGTACCGCTACAATATGAGTTTATTATTGGAGTTAAAATGGTGTGTACTGAAAATATTTTGAAAAACCTGATATTTTTGTATATATATTGAAATATGAGTAAAATTATTCTATAATACATATTCATGAGAGCTGATCCAGAAAAAAATACAAATATATTGTTTACCTATAGATCTTGAAGGAATGAATATGGCCATTTCTCTTAGCTTCTCTGAAACATCCTATGTAAATATAGAATACGAAATTTTCATATCTATTAATATTTATGAATTAGATATTAATATTAGGTGAAATGTGACACTATGTGTGATTGCGTACCTGACATTTAATTATGGGTTTCTCTGAAATCCTATGTTGCAGACAAGACTGAGTTATGTCAAAAAATAATACAATATTAGCATTATTATTTTAAATTGAAGTTAATTCCTAGCCATTGTATTGGTAGTAAAGAAAAAAACTAACTCTATTTTTTTTACACATTTTTATTAATTTTTTTATACTTTCATCAAATAAATTACATAGGCTTTAAATGATAATAAATCCAATTTTAAGCATAAAATATTCTAATATTTTTAAAAGGCTTTTTATTATCTTAAGATGCCAAAAACATTTTAAACAATTTTATTGAATTTTATATGTTCAATTTGAAACAATAAAAGTATTATTTTTAATAGGGAAATCAAACTTTACATTTCTTGAATGTTTGGTATTTTTCTGATAAGAATCATATTTCAATGAATATTGAAAAATAAGACATTATATTTCAAATCCTTAATTTACTTTAATTTATTCATATTTTTATATTTTCATTTTAATTAGTTTGAAAATATATTTATATTATTTTTTATAATTTAATCTAATTTTTTCAGTGAAGGTAATTTCATATTGAAATTTGAAATAAACACATGTCAATCAGTTGAGAGTTTTTACTTTTAAAAACTTGTTTTCTTGTTTTGAAAACAAGAATAAATTTTAAATTATTTACTGAAACTTCAATGTTTTCAATTATAAAAAACATTTTCCATATTTTGAATTATATGGTCCAAATTATAAAAATTGTTACCATTTATCTTTGGACATGATGATTAGTAACTTTCAAAATTAATTATATTTACCAATATTAAATCGTAAATCAGGTAAATAAGGGTAAAAATAATATTATAATAATATAAAAATTTCTTAACACTTGTCCTAATGTTATTAGATGATTTATATACAACCAAGGAAACCCTTGGGATGTAAATTTGGCCTTTCAAAGCCACATTTTTATGATTATAACATTTATAACATTTAATTTTAAGGAAAAGATATCATAAACATAACTCTTATTACTAAAAAAGTAATATGGGGTCATATAAGTGATATATTTGAAATAAATATTCATTATAAAAATAAAAAATTACATATATCATCGTAATTTATTTAGAATTTTTATACAATAAATAATTAAATTAAATTATGATATAAGGATGATGCAGATATATCTTTATTATTGAAAAAATCAAATAAATGAAATTATAGATATTAAAATAAATATTTTTTAAAATAATATATTCCATACATGAATTTTATGGATGTTTTTGACAAGTTATTATTTCTTTAACGTACTTTTTTTTGAATGAATCATGTTTTTATGAGTTTGATTTAAAAAAAAATCAGGTATAATAGTGTCGATATTGTCATGAATCATAACATAAAATATAAAATAGTTTATTAAATGTTATAAAATTCTTAAAAATATAATATTTGACCAAATGGTTAGTATATGTCCTAATATTTAATAAATGACACTTTTTGGTCTTTTGAAACGTTATTGAAATTACATTAACACAAATAGTGTAAATAACATGATATAAATCTAAGACTAAAAAGGGTAAAATAAGGGATAATCCAAAAAATTTAGGGATTAATAATATTCATAAAAATTTAATGGATGATATGTATTCTACCCAAAATCATCTTACATTTGAAAAAAATGAGTTTGGGACCTTTTGAAATAGAAATTTAATTTATTTTAATTTATTCTTTTAAGATCTTCCATGGGTACCCCTCCCCTCTCCTATAAAACGGTATGCACTCCTCTCTAATATTCACACTCGAAGAACCCTTTTATTTAGCCATGATCTATAAAAAAAACTTCCAATAATCACTGTAGATTTTTTTGAGGACATATATTAGTCATAACACCCTTCTTAGAGGTGTTACGGTGTTCTCTATATATAAACAACTGAAGAAGAGGGATCAAATTATTTATGTATTTATAATCTATTTCTTCTTCCACATACTTAAAATCACCTAAAAAATTGATGAAATAATATCTCCAGTATCCTTAATATACTGAGATTTTATTATGGTAATATCATCAACTAAATCAATATCAACTTCTATTAAATTGGAATGGAATTAATCATTCAGGCGTACATGTAAACTATCACCTCCACAAACCGATATAATTAATTTTCCATAAAAATATACCAATACTAGTTATAATGATGGATTAAATGTTTATATATGAGATTAATGACATATTTATCATTCTAAAATAATAATATGTGAGTTATTTTTTTTATATACCATTCACATGAAAATGATAACGTCGTTCGTGCGTACGTGTGAACTATCACCTCTACAAAGCTATGTGAATCACTATTATTCAAAATGTAATTTGTATTATATATATAAGTATATTTAAATTGTTACTATGATTTTAATAATATTCTTTTACTATTATGGGAAGATAAAATAATAATTATCTTATTACCATAATGATCAGGGAAAAGTGGAATTGTTACTCATGTGTATGTACGACCTACCGTCTCCATGATTATAATATTGATAATTTCCATACCATAAATTATTATTCATATTTAAAAAGTATAATTGATTTATTAAAGTGTTATTATTCCATTAATGTTATTCTGGAAATGATGTACTTATTACCACATAGATTGTTGACATCAAGCGGAGATTATTTTCAACTCAAGTACCGAATTTCGACAAAACATCTGATATGAACTTAAATAACAATGTAGTTTTTATAATATGGTAATAATGATATAAAATAAAAATTAGAGATTAAAAAGTTTCTTAAGAAATTATAAATTCAACTATGGTTATTATTCACAAAAAAAATGAATGTATGATAGAAGTAAGACTCAAGGCAAGGGAAATCATTACTAAATCTCAATTAATTGAGTTAAATATCAATTTCATTGGTTTTATTTATCCAAGAATATTTGTGAATGAACTATAATTGTTTTACACTAAATATCAACTTATATTGGGTCTGTTTATATTTTTGAAGAATAATTATGACATTGAGTTATCCTTAATCTAATGATATGATATTTGTAAGGGATTTCATCTCAATCAACTTTCATTGAGAAATTTATTGATAATATAACCCTTTATTCATTTATAAGATATATACAATGCCACCATGAAATATAAAATTCATATTTTATCTATACTAGTGTTATTTATTATTTTTGTAAATGTATTAATTCATGGATATTAATATTTAGATGTTCCAAGTGTTATGGGACACCTTAAACGTTTAAAGATTTAATTATCAAATCTTTTATTCAAGATATTAATTTACATATTTATTTATATGGATATGAAATTATTATATAGGACATTTTATGACTATATTAAATTCCATTTAATGTTTCCAAAAGGAATATTTTGATAAAAAACATTTTACATACATTACAAAAATAACAGAAGGAATGTTTTTTATTTTAACTTATATAGCACAATGAATTCTATGATGTCGGCAATATTATTTGAAACTTGGATTCATCTATAATACTTAATGTTTATAAAAGTAAATGAATTCCCTTAATCATTTTTTGTGTATATTGGAATTGAAAATGGGGTTTTAAAGGAAAATTTAATTTTTATTAGAATTATTTTTCAAAAGGGTTTTATGATGAACATGTTTTTCAAAATGGTACATGTGAATTATTTGAAATAGGTGAGCCTGATATAGATTATACTAAGAGAGCAGCCCCATTATAGCTCACGGGTGAGCCCTACGCAACTTATATTAAGGGTTGAGCAACATTATAGCTCACATTTTATCCCGTTATATCTTACAGGAAGAGATGAGTCCCATTATAGCTCACAGGTGTGCATAATATAGTATATACTAAGGGTGATCCCCATTATAGATCTCTAATTTTGAATTCAACCATATAGTTATTCTAATTGAAATTGCATTGAAAATGTTTTATTTATATGATTCTCTAAGTCAATAAAATGATATTTAATTGATTTTTAATTGTTTTAATGTTTTTATTTGAGAAACAAGTATGAGTGTTAGTCATGTGAAGATGTTTTATTTCACTCACTCAATGAACATTTAATGCGTTAAAATTTTTAAAATAGACTAATGGTTTCTTTGTTTTTAAATCCCTTAGTGATATTTTGTGTCCATCCAATGTTTTAAAAAAACATTTCGCAGGTCTTAGGATTGGTTAGGACAAAGAATATTCCACGATGAAAGTATTGAAGACATGTCTTCAAAAGAAATAATGTTTTATTTTAAAAGGGTTTCCTTTGTTTAAAAAATGAATACTGAGTATAAGTATCTACTTAAAATGTATGAGTTTACAATGTAAAATTTTGTCCTAATTCACTAAAACTCCAGAGTTAAAAGATATCTAAATGTGAATTCTAGTTTAAAAACAATTAAATGAGATATGTTTAATGCTGAGTACATATATTCTCCCACCCATTGATCATTATAATAGGTATCTTTATTGGTGTAATAATCAATAGTGTATTCGGATCATTAGAGACCACCAAATAAATTTCCTCCACCCGTGAAAAAAACCATCATCCTAAACATTAATTCTTAAATAAGTTCTTATGACAATAATCATCCCCGTAGTGTAATATTTTTAATATATTATGGGTGAATAATCCTCTAATTAATATTATAAAAGTATTAGAATAATTTAAATGGTGAAATTAATAACATTGGGATTTGTGTAGGCGAGAACGTATCGTACCTCCCAATGATGTTTGTTTGATGATCCCCCTCCTTGTGAATTGTGTTTTCTCTAAGACTGTTCATTTCAAACACTCTCTCTATACATAGTGTTATTTTTTGTTTTATACGATGGAAATAATGACTAGAGTGGATGAATAATCATTTTAATATATAATGATGAAATCAAACATAGTTTTATTAAATAATAAAATATTATGATTGATTTGTTAAAGATATGAAATGCATAAAAAAGATAAAAAAAAAGAACACAAAATTTTATTTTGGTTCCGATCACCAAGATACTAGGACACTCATAAACCCTCTCTACTTTGCGATAATATTATTACCAACTAAGAAACACAATTTCAAATGTTTTAGAACCTGTTACAGACTCCATATTTTATAGATACGTCAAGTAATAACCCATATTTAATTGAGGAATTATAACCAAGGATATGACCTAAATTTTTATTTGGATTCACAACCCATAAATAATTTTAGATTATAAATAAATAAAATATACAAGTCAAGGTTCTGATGCAGAAAAATATAAAAACAACATTAATATATTAAAAATAAATAATTAAAATAATAACATGAAGAAAAAAATAGAACGAAAAGCAAGAAGAAATATTTGGTGATGAGGAAAAGGGGTATCAATGATATTGATCACAATAGTAGTAGTGGATGAAATTATATAATTCACATTATATTGTGTCATGTAAATAGATTTCGTAGAGATTCTCATTCAAATTATCAGTAAGAATGTGTATCACTTGAATGTTTTAAAATAATATGTGTCTAATAAAATCTATGTGGTTCTTTTTATCCATTCATCACATTTAATAGATTGATATTTCTTCTTTAACTCAAAGATATTCTCAAATCATCATGTTATCCAATCACTTCCTGCCACATGTTAGTACATAATAAAATATAATGTTACCATTACAATTTCGTGGAAATTTCATGGTGAATATAAACGAAATTTGACAACCTATACATCTACATGAAATAATAGTATAAACTATCCAACACTACCATTAATACATATATTTATCATTATCATTAATATTAACTGTAATAGAAATCAATTAAAATTATAATTTATTAGAATATTATTAACTCACAAAAATATATCATCATAAATGAAGTTGTGAAATAAAAAAAGTATACATAGTAAAAATATTTTTACTAAAAAATGTAATTATATATTTATAAAAATAAAAGAAACAAATATTTAATATATTTATTTCCATTACATCAATTAAAAATTAAAAATTATTATTCAGGAAAAAAATTTATCTAAAAATAAATATAGTAAAATTGGTCATTACATGGTGTCACTAATTATGATGAGGTACCCACAATGATATACCATTTCGATCACATGGTACAGTGATATATAGTTAAATAATAGATAAAATACTACAATAAATGATTAACCAATGCAATTTTTAACTGTAGATGACACTTCAAATGAAAATAGGCTTCCATCATTCGGATAGTATATCAACAGGTGAGGTTTTACCATTGAAGAATGGAAGGAGGTAATTTTGATGAATGATCTACTGTAATTAAAAATTTAATGGTCAACTATTGAATGGTGAAGTAGAGTCTAAATTCCAAAATCAATTTCATTGATGTACATAGGAAACAATCACATAATGGAATTTCATGTAGGATAATTTATCTCCATAATTGATTCAGAAAATAAATATGTAATAAAACATTTACGAACAATTATACATAATAAAATATACATAGTAAATTTAGTGTAGGTGATTCACATAAGATAAGAATGTATCCAAATTATACATGTGTGAATCTCACATAAATGAATCCCTAAAAAACCTATTTCCTTTAATAAAATTTCCATAAAATAGAAATATATAAATCATAATAATCATTTAGTTCTTTTGAAAATTATTTATACAATTAATTATGTTTATCTATATTCATGAATTATGTTTATTGAACATATATAACTCATTTTATCATTGAATAATTGAAGAAAAAAATTTATGTGAAAATTTTCTTAATTCAGAATAATAAATGAAATTAAATAAAATTAGTTTCAGATAACATAGATATCGATTTAAAAGATAATCTCTTTTAATTAAATGTATTCATATCTTAATAAAAAATCACCCAATTTAATGTTTTATATCACATGATATGGTAACTATAAATAGTGAATCTAATTAAAGTAAATCATATTTTTTTGAATTTAAAATGGTTACATGAATTAAAAATTAGCTACATGTTTTTTAAAATGGGTATGTGAATTATAAGTAATATACGTGGTGCACAATAATTTTTTCTATATGGGATCTATATGAAACATTTGTAATATAATTATAACTAAAAAATTTATTTTATAAAATCTTCGGAAATAATAATTTATCAGAAAAATATTTTTTTATAGAATTAATATATAGATTCAAACAGTAAAAATATCATTATTTTTGTAAATTACACAATTGATAATTTAAAAAAATATTATGAAAACATTCTCCCCATTTTTTATATTTATAAAAAGATTATTAAATTTTTTTTCCTTTTATGAAAGAATTAAAAACATAGAATTATCAGAGAAGAAATATTTCATAAATGTTAACATTTAGATATAACTCTCTTGTAAATTGAGATTTAAAATATAGTATAATTTTAAGAATATAGTAATTATAGAGTAAAAAGGGAATGTTTTAGTTAGACCCATTAAAACATCATTTTTTTTAAAAACGTAACCTTTATTTACATCATACATCAAAAAATGATTTACCACCCTAATGTATTTTGTACTGTAGTGCTATAGAGGGTTTTTATAAATTTAAATATCACTAGATGTATCAAATATTGTTGGAATTTTATCAAAAAAAACTAAAATCACATTTTGTTAGTTTAATGCATATAATTTCTGTAAAAATATTTATAAGTAGAAACATACCCATCATCATCTATGGATAGTTCTATTGGATTTTTCATTGAACATCATGTAATTCAACTTTAACCCATAAAATAAAAAATAATATTTGTTCTTTTCCAATCAATCCTATAACCTGTAAAGTAGGAATCATAGTAATATAGTTAATAAAACCAATTCTAATTTGAGTAAAATTATCTAGTGCCTATTGTTTGTATAATATATATAATTACACTATGATTACAATTTAAATAAACTTCCATATGGTTTTACTGAAATCTAGCATATAAACAAAATGATAATATTATGTTTGGTATAGATTCTGTGAGATACAATAACCTACCTATCATTCCTCTTTATTCTATAATAAAAACAATGTATCTATATTTATCTAATCCATTTTGGAATTTATATTAATTGTATTTTCAATAGTTTTCAAGAATCAATTCATAACAAATTTACATGTTCTTTAGCATACATATCTTGATTTAAGAAAACAAATCATTATTCTTGATTGATTAAAAAAACAAAATACATTTCCCTCATGAAGAATATGTCAAATTAACTTGGGATTAGTTTTTATAAATAATTACATAATAAATCATTTGTCATTCCATATATTATATAATTAATATTAATATTTATAATTGGTATATAATCTTAAACTCTCGTTATAGACTACATTATATAAACCTTAATTTTCAAAAATAAATGTGTATTAAAAAAATTATTATTTCATACAATTCTCATGGAGCATGGTTAAGAAAATGTAAAGATTGATTAATTTTAAAAACATGATTCAAAAATATTTAATTTTCCAATCTATTGTGTTTTTTAACATAAACTTCCTCTGAAATTCTTCAATTTTAAAATTATATTTTTATATCCATTTGAAATAATTTTATATTTCGAAAACAAGAATTCGTAAATATAATTATAATTGAATCAATCATAGATGTTGGGTAAAAATAATCCTCAGAGTAAATTCCATATACCTAGGAATAACCGTGATCAACTAGTTATGATTTATTTTTAACTATGTTTCTAGCTTCATCAAGCTTATTATGTAAAAAGCATTTAATTATTATAATAGGCTTATCTTTTCGAAATTAAACAAAATTCTAAACATTAAATATTTCAAATTTATGTAATTCATTATTCATTTAATTTAACTAATTTAATCATTATAATTATTATAAATTCTGGATGGAATAAAATTAACAATAAAAGAATAGTGTTCTAGGCAAAGTAAAACATATTTTTCTAGTTTGAATATGAGATTATTCATTACAAATTACATTATCAATTGGATGATGTTTAGGAGTTTTCCATTCTATGTTATTAGTTTGAGAACATATATGCTCCCCTCCAACTAATAAAATCTCATATTCGTGGTCATTATCTTCACTAAAACTAAATTCCTTAAAATCATCACAATCCTTGATTAAATCAAAATTATAATTGTATTTGATATTTTTATTAAAAATAATATGTACGGACTCTTTAATAAATAATTTTATCTTTTTGAATACTATATAAGGCTTTCTTTTATTGGAATGTCATAAAAATATCCATTTATCACAATTGGAATGAAAATTTTCTAAATTATATTTTTTATTTATGATAAAAACTTTGGAACTATATTAACTTAAATATCTGACTGTAGGTTTAAACACATTTATCCATTCCTAAAGAGTTTTTTGAAATTAATTCTAATAGATAATCTATTTGAAATATGAAAATATTTATCGATAAATTCAACTAACAAATATTTGGTCATATGAAATTCTATTGGAATTGATCTAGACATTTCAATTAAGGATCTATTATTTCTTTCAATGACACCATTTTTGTGTGGTTTCCTAGGGAATGATAATAAATTTTTATAACAATTATCTTTCGATATTTTATTAAATTATAAATTAACAAAATAACCACCTCTATCGATTTTGATATAGATGATTGATATATTTTTTATTTTATAAATAATTTTATAGAAAGAGAAAAAATTATTTAATGTTTCATTTTTATGTGATAAGGAAAAATTATAAAGAAATGTAATGTTATCATCTGCAATTAAAAAAAGCATACTTCCTAACACAAAAAATAATATGTGGTAAAGGTATAAATAATTTACAATTTAATACTTATAAACATTTATAATTACTTACATTATTTATGTATTTTACTCTTCCTTTGTTTTGCATACCCTTTAAACATTTCTCCCATAGAAAGTACTAACTTGTATGTAAGTTTGGTAATTGAAGAACCCATTTATGATTAGATTGTTTATAGATTAATTTGATGTTTTCCTTAACAAGACTCTAATTCCATATAATTTCATATAATTATATAATATTTAAATATTTATCAATTTATTTATTTATAATATAAATATCAAGAGTGTAATTATTCAATTTTCTATTTTCAGAAAATAAGACCGATTTATTTTTCAAAATGTTTCATTTATCATTTAGAAAATCCATAATTACAAAGCTATGATATAATTACTAATTTTTTAATCCATATACATAAAATAATTTCAAAATAAAAATAGTTTAGAAAAAACCATCTTCACCAACACCATTAATGATTCCATTAATGTTGTCTCCAAATGAGACAGGGACACCATCACATGAATTTGATGATATAAATTCATAAATGTAACTAGTCATGTTCATAGAGTATAAAATTTCAAAACAAAATGGTTCATTATGGATTCTAAGGTTGTTTTATAGGAATTAAATATTCAAGTTGACTTTTTTGTTACCCATGCTAAATTGGATCCAACAGGATTAGTAGAAAAAACAATTGTAATCCCAATTTATTTAAAGCCTTTATTTATTGGTTTAAGAACAAATAAATCCATATAAATAAATGTTATAGTACTCCAAAATTATAATGTAAATATATGGGAACACTTATTTTCATAATTCCCTTTCATTTTATATTTATCACATGTGACAATGGAAATAATTACTTTCGAGGTTTAACAAGGTTAGTCTAATTTATCTTTTAAGATAAACTGATATAACAACATCTTTTATAATATTTCTTTAATTGCATCAATGCTATGATTTTACCTTATTGTTCTATTCCTTGATCAAAAGTTGATAAATTATTTTAAATATTTAGACCTTAATTTTTAAAATTTATATTCTCTTTAGGATTATTATATAAACCTATATAAACATTAAAATATATCTAAAATATATGTTTCTTATATTCTATTATTCTTGACTAAGACTTTGAAAGGATTTATAAAAATTAGTTAAAAAATATCTAAGATAAATAAGTCATATTTCATGATATTTTTCATTCATTTATAGAATTTTTTTATTTATATTGTTTTCATATTTTTGTTTTATCACATTATAATCTCAATTTTGTTCAAATTCATTATACTAAGAAACCAAAATATTTAAGTGATCGGATTCCAAATTCAGTTTAGAATTTTCATTAACCATATTATTATTTTAAAATTTTTTATTAGTTTATTTTTCAATTATTTTGACTCCATTATTTTTTATTTATTCATTTTATATAAGTAGTTGTTTAACATTTTAGTTAATAGAATCGAAATCAGAACATGACTATGAATCATTTTCAAGGCCATTTTTTGATATAAAATAATAATATACATTAACTAGAGTAATTAATTATTTTAATATAGAATAATTTACCTCACTCTATACAACCATTAGAGAAAGGTTCCCTATCTTGTGTTTTGTTAAATAATCATTGCGAGTATTTGAACTGTCATAAAAATATCAACCGTCAATCAATGTTTTTTTAACATTCTCTCATTTTCACTCATTGTATGATTGAGTTTGGGGAAGTCTGTTCTAAGGTGGACCTTCATCCTAAAATCATAATATTTTAATTCTAAAACATCATTATTATTATTATTACCATTCTAGAAATCCTTTTTGAAAAAGATTTTGAACAGTCTCTTACAATGACTATTTTTCCTTGACATAAAAAACCTCATTCTAAAGTGATCCATTTTGATGTCACATTACTAGAATCAAGATTCATAAGTGCAATATATTCCATTAAAATCATATCTAAAAGATTTAGCTTTTCTCTTTATACACTCTTAATTATAAATGGTTTCAACACTAACTCATACTCCAATAAAGAGCCTATAAGTTCATCTATGTTATACGATTTATAATTATTACTCTCGTAGATGTGAACCTTCATTTCATTACATATTTTTGGAAGATATATTATTACTATTTCAACTTCATCTATGATTTATAATACCTATCCAAAAGAACTCATACCATTTGTGATACATGTAATCAAATAGAACATCTAGTTTTACTGACACTTCATCTCTCATTTTGATGTCCTGTTATTCTTGTTAGAGAATTCCAATATTGGTTATCATATTCCTGTCAACCCTATAGTGATTCACATGATGTATTCTCCATATATCATTTTCTATTACACAAGATGATATATATATATATAGAAATATCTACTTATACCAATGTACAAAAAACTATCTTTTAATTATATTTTTACCTTGTAATTACCCAACAGATTCTTCAGATCATCTTTGGGTAAAATATATGGGTTCTATATGATAGTGTAGTGATCAACACATATTATTTTCATTTATTATTTAATTATATCGTTAAAATAACCATTATCACTTCCATCAAAAAAATTTAGTTTTTTTAAATCCATTCATCATTGGAATTGACACATACAATCATTTTGAACTAGACTATTATTTCATAGACTATTAGGTCGACGATTACCATGAGAGTATACAATTAGAAATAGACAAATAAAAAAATATAAATATGGTTTATGATAAATAAACATGATAACTATAGTAATATATTTCTATTAACCAATATCAAATACCAATTATTACATAATACTTTATGAAAATAAATAATATAGGGGGTTAATAGTAGTTATAAATTTTGAATAAAAAATGAATATTTTTTTATTAAATAATTCAACATCTTTGGTGGATGTTTTCATGTGTGAAATATAATGGGAATTTAAAGAAATAATATAATAATTTTTTATTAGTTGGGATCACTGTGATACTACTCCACTCAACAATATATTCTATGTGAGAAGATCAGTAACCATAGTGAATCTCAACTTTAAATATGTGAGAACGTATTGCAGAATCTAGCTTTTACAAATACCCATATGCAAAACCTATAATTATTATAGGAGTCTTAACCTATTTTGTGAGATGTATTTTGATTAGGATTCACAATGAATACTTCCATTTTTTTGGTGGAATAAAAAAATATGGAAGGCCATATTTTTTGTGAAAAGAAAAAAAATAGAAATAAATAGAATAGAAAATGATGAATAAAAAAATAAAATAATAAATCAAATAAATATAAAACCAAACATAAATATCTGATTATAATTATTAAAAGATTCAATTATATTCATTAGAACAAAAAATAGAGTTTGTAACTGTAGATGTCGCTCGGTGATCTTGGCATAGAAGCAAGATAGATATAGTATATTGATAGAATGAGTAGAATGAAATTGTATCCCTTCGGGTTTTTCATATAATATTTGTTTAATAAATATTATGTTCACATTTATATTCCTTGATAATATCTAAAAGATTAATCTGACTTCATTAACTTAGTGACCTTATAACGAAATCATGTGATTCAATCACTGTATTTTATTTTTAATCACATAACAAAATATAATGTTAATGTTACATTATCTTGGAAAATCCATGTTTAATGTCGAAGAATTTTTGAGCTCTTTCTTTCTACATGAATTATCAACTTAAAACATACATCATGAAAATTAATACATAAATGTATTTTTCAAATTAATATTACATGGAAAATAAATTAATTGATATTGATGTTTATTAAACTATTAAAAACATGCAATAATAGTGGACCATTAAACCCTTATGTAACTAAATACTTGTATGTAATATAATCATTATATATACTCAAAATAATTATAACACAACATGTCATTCTATATTTATGAAAATAAATTAAAATAATAAAAAAATATTTATTTCAATTAAATAAATTTCGAAAATATAAAATATATTTTTTGGAAGAATTATTTTGAAACAGTGAAAAATAAAATAATTCCTAGAGGTATGATAGTGTTTAAACCACTTACGATATAACATCACTAAGCTACCATTTTGATCTCACAATAAGTAGATCTACTATTGATGAACATTAGAACTACCATCATAAATTATCTTCCATTTCAATGTTGAATGGTATATGATACTACCATTGAAAAACATTCTATCTTCATTTAGAAAATATATCCATGAATGAGGATCTACCATAAAATATGGCCAGGAGATAATTACTTTAAAAGATATACTATCATAATTAATGAAATGTTCTACCATTGAATGATGAAATTGAGTATAAATTTCTATTCGAATTTCATTAAACTACAATGGGAAAAAAACATATAAGGGCATTTCCCATGGGTAAATTTATATATGTATGTGAGTCATGTAATAAAATATATATAAGAAAATGAATTTAGGAAATTAAATTTAGGTTATTCATGTAAGTGAATCATGGATCAAAATTAATTAGGTATGTGATTCACATAAGAGAATACCAAATAAATGAAAACAGATTACCTTTTAAAACTAGAGAACTAGAATAGACATTAACATAACTAGAATAAAATTTTATAACTAATGAATATTTTTTTTGAATATTTTATCATTCATTCTAAATAATCAATAATAAACATTATTAGATATTCATAACACATTTTATAATTAAAAAGTAAAAGAAAAACTATTCAAAAAAAGTACAGAAATTAGATTGAAATCATAGTGAAGATTCCAAAAAATTTCAGATATGATAGAGAATGATTCGTGATATTATGTATTCTAGCAGCATGATGATAATATTATTATCCTTACAATAATGACTCATCTTTGAGACACCATGATATAGTCTGAATACATAGGGTAACCAATTCTGGAGAAACAACTATGTGGATTTCAAAACAATTATGTGAATTACCAATCAGAAACTTGGTTTTCAAAATAATTATATGAATTAAAAATTAGCAATTATGTTTGTATTTAATTTTTTTTACAATTTTAGGGAAAAATATTTATAATATAATTATTACTAAAAACAATAAATTTATTAAATTTTATGGAAAAAAATTATCAAAAGAAAAATATATAATGATTTAATACAGAGATTGAAAATCTAATAGTTCTAACACTGAGATATTAGATCACATCCTTATGATCTCTATAGTAGGCCTCAAAATCTTCGAAATTATATTCAGAAAAAATTTTAAGGAGTTTTTAGATTCCCAAAACCTACTAGGGAATATCCCTCACTAGGAGTACAACCCCGATCTACATAGCAAAAAAATGAAATTATAAGAGTTTAACTCACTCATGGGTTATTAGACTATATTTAATTTGAATGGGATGTTTTGGATACATATAAATGATTAATTTATAAGGTTCTAGATTAATTTTATATATCCTTGGTATATTGGGGACTAGAGGCTCCTTTGGTTCATTCAATTTTTTAATATCCTTGCCTTGATAGGTAACTCATATTCTTATTCACCTTTAGTCACTGGTGGTCCTTTAAATTAGGTCACAATGTTATCTATTTTTCTTACATGATACTTCCTGATTAATGTCCTAACACGTTTGATTAAAATCTCAATGATAAAAACAATGCATGATAGTTTGAATCGTATACGTAACTCTTCTATCATAAACAATGTCATGAAATAGTGTGTAACCAGGGGATAATGTTCTTCTCACACCCGTTGAGGATAAGAGGAAAATATATTCTTTTTATAGTAAAAATAAACTTCAAAAATATTGGGTGAATATCCCTAGTGGGTTGATTCAATATTGATTCTAGACACAAACATTCCTTATAAAAAGATATTATATATGCACACTCTAGGTGATTACCTATTTCACTATGTGTGATGAATCTATTTGGGGAGGAATATGAAATATTTTGTAAAGGATTATAATGGTATTACATGTTTCAAAAATATATTTCATAACTCTTCATATGCACTATAGATAATCTCTATGTCAATCATATTTAATGGGATCGGTTTTGTAGAATATGTATCCCTTTATATGATCCACGATCTAACCCGATATTTACGATAATGGGAAAGTGATTATAAATGGGTACTTTACCCTATTGATGTTTCTGAATAGGTGTTGATATTTTTTTTGTCTTTGAAACCATAATCTGTAGATTAATATTTGATTCTAATTGTACCTCCAATAAAATTATTCCAACCCATACCGTAGTGTGATAATCTTGCATAAAGAGGATGTATCAATAGAAGAATATATAAAAAAAGTTTTTAGTTAGACCAACCAATCATCCCAGGTGGTGAACTACCAACCCCATTAATTATTGTGGCCATCCTCCCAAATTATAAAATAGGCACCAAGAAGTATGTTATTCTTGTAGTCTATGAAAAAATGAGGTCTCGTTGTCTAAGACACATTAGGGTTTTTCATGATTTACAACACATAAAAGATTATAAAGGGAGTATCTATGTAATGAAAAATTTCATAACCCATTGTGTCCCCATTGAGTTTAATCATTAATATTGAATATGGGGGTGTATATTAAATATTGTTCTATGAAGAATGAGGAGGGATATACTTAACATCCATCTCAAAAAAAATTAGAGCACTGCTAATCTTTACCCATCCCAAAATCTAACCTCGAATACTCATTTATTTAAGTATAATATATATTTTTTGGAATCAACAAGGTGATTAGATCTAGAATAATATTCATTATTTTATCGTAGAATTACTATAACATCCATATTGATTCATAAATACTTATTACCATTTTGTCCTAAAAAATATCTATATATCATTAATGTATACAATAAATCTGACCCCAATTCATATTAAAGAAAACTATATAGTGTTGTTTTTACCATGTATCCCATCCCAATATCTTGTATGTGATAGTTTCTGTAATGATATATTATTATATTTGGACATCAAGATCTTTTATTTGTCAGCTATTTTTTCTTAGGGATTGGGGTATATCCAATTCCATAACCCTTATAGTAGTTTTACTCTGTGATGGAGCCCATTGTTATTGAAATTGGTTCCCTTTAATGTCTAAAATACTGTATGATATAATTAATATTTTAATTATTTGACAATGGTGTAAGAATCATAGAATCAATTAACAGTAAAAATCTATATATTGGAAATCATTTTTCATATTGGGTAATTGTAGAGGCCTACTCCTATAATCTCTTAAAGTAGTGAATTTATTGGTTGAATGTGCTAACATTGATATTTCTCAAAACTATTAATTATATTTATTAACCTCATGAAAATATCATGTTAATTTCCTTTGTCCATCCTTATTATTAAAATAATAGGCATTCATAACTATGAATTAATGGAGGATAAGGTAATAAAAAATATTAACAATAAAAATATTTCATAATAATTACATGAAAGATATTAATCATAGAAATTGTGTGTACTATATAAAATCTTCAAGGAAATTATATTTAATGTGAATATCCTTGGTGGATACCTATATTTTTGAAAAATTTAATTCTAAGAAGATTCATTGTTTACAAAGGATTTCATTCATAGAATTTGTTTTAATTCATTAAAGAATGTGAGAGCGATCTAAAATCATTATAAGTATCCCCCAAGGAAGATAATGTGGTATCATTGAACTATATATAAATGTGGGACAAACTTTTATTTCTATAAAATCCAAAATTTAAATGATCTCTCTCAGTTCCCACAAAATGAGATACTCTTCATACTGATCAGACAACATTCTAATGGGAGGGGGATTATTTGATTATTTTAAATCAATATATCTCCCATTAAAATAATAATGGATATAAAATAGTGAAAGGTAATATTTAAAAATATAAATCCTATCATTTATAATGGATCTCAATCCTTCTCATTGTAATCGCTTCATGATAACATAATATCATTGTGACCACAAATCCCTTTATGACCTATAAAATCAATATAGTTTTAAATATTTTTCTGAGTATAATACAATGATTCTTCATAGTTTATTAATAAATTCATTCAATGAGAATCTATTTTGTGACATAATGATAGATATTCTTCATAAATACTATATTATTTCCCACTTTTGTTGATATGTGATTCTAGTCAATCGTTAGCATGCTATGAAATCACATAATTTCAAGATGGAAGTTATAATCCATCAAAAATAAATACCCAATATTAACATCAAGTAAGTAACATTTCTCTTGGACTTATTCCATGAAAAATAAATCCTATATACTTATAGATATTTCAATATAATATGAGAAAGAATCCATGAATTGAAAATGACATCATTCATGAATTACTCCCATTATGTAAAACATTTATTAAAATTAAATTAAATCAAAGATATAAAATAAAAGGATAATAGTGTAGAAGAATCATAAATGGTTCAATGATCATTCCCTTATTGCATATAAATATCATAGTCTTATCCTCATATTCCAATTGTGAATGATTCCATTGAGACACCTCTCATAGAGGGCCATTCACATAATACCCTTCATAAATAACAATTAAATCCTAACTTCCACAAACAATTCATTTATGTAAGACACGATTTATATTTTAAAAATCATATTTTATGTATATATTGGCCCAGTATGAATTTTCTCACATTATAATATATTTGGATTATAGTGGGTTATATTGTGAGATATCTCTATTCAGGAAAATCATGCCTCTTTCATGTCTATTGTTTGATCCAGTACATTTATATGAGATGTGATAACCCAAACTCCCTAATTAGCCTCTTTTTTCCAAGGTAAAAACATTAAAAATACTATTTTAGTGATTTATCCTATATATTATTTATATATATATATATATGTATTATTGGGATAAGTATTCTATTGTGACCACTTCGATAATGAATTCCCTTGATATTATATTCTTCACGGTTTTACTCTAATGCTAAATTTGTTTTCAAGGTAAAATGATCTTGTATAGACTTTATAAGGAGGTTAACTACCATGAGTACACTGTTGAAACATTCCCAATATCAAGATGCTCATCTTTGATAACCCATGTCATGCTTTATGTTTCCGATACCATCTAAATGATTATTTTATTCTGGTCAATGAGGTAGAGACAAATTTATGGGCCTTATACGAGGTGCAATCCCCAAATAATTCCTTATCTAAAGTATATGAACAAGGAAGCAACATTCGAGTAGAATGTACCTAAATCCCACATGTACCCTTCCAACTAAAAAAAGTCACGTGTTTAATTTTAACTATATTTCCCCAATTATCCAACATTATTCCTTATTATAAATAATTCCATTCATCCCTCCTTAATAGATCATATTCCCTAGGATAAACCATACCTAAAATGGATATATTCAATGAAAGACCCATTTTATCCTTTGTTTTGTAGTTACTAATTGAAAAGATGAACTAGAAATGATTTCTCAAATATAATTACCAGACTAATAATTTCTATGATGATTTCTCGGAGTAATCTACTTTATATGACATTTAACAACATATCAGACATCTTTGATGAAATACATTAAAATGAACCACAATGGTCCCTATAATGTGAACTTAAAAGGTATGAAATTTCCCAATGAATTACACTAAACTATGTGGAATATGATTCCTATAATAATGAAACATATGAAACCAAACACATTAAATAGATCCCAACTCCACAACTCCTAATCAATAATTTTTTAGAGTTAAACTCTATATAACCCAGATATGTGTCTTTAAACTATAGAAAAGTCAACTAATAATAGAAATATATGGAAGCTATAATAGATTCATGTTTTCTCATTATTTCATGTATTAATTTGGTCACTAACATGATGGAAAATTGTTATTTATTTATTACAATAAAGGATTGGTGAATGTGACAATAATCATTGAGAGAGTTCGGGGTAAGGAAATAATTTTTCCCAAAATTGTTTGATGCGGATGAACTCCCATCAACATGACTAATTTTATAAAAATAATCACTCATAAAGTAACAACCATCATATGTATTTGGAAAGAAGCTGTACATTGACTCAAGACATCCACAAGTTTGAGTATGTGTCGAAAAAAATTAATTCATAGATATTGATGTCTAAAATGAATATTTATGTTTATTACATAATCTTTTTCATTTTTTATAAAGGTTGAAACTTTATTGAGATAATCATGATGATAAATAGAATGAGGTGTAGTTTTGATAAATATAATTACATTTCTACCATCATATACAAGATGTAATTGGATACTGAATCAATGTTATCTATAATGAATCATGAATATATTGGATTCCTTATTTTTCCTTGAATACCCATGATGGAAAATAACTCTTTTTAGGAGTGTTTATATTGTATTTAGGATTTCATGCTTACTAAGTAATGGGTATCTATCATTATAAATATACAAATTATAAACTGGTGGAATAAACGTATAAATGGAGTATTAATATTCATTTATTTAATGGAGAAGAGTTTATTAGACCCTTAAATAGATCATATAGATTGGTTTTATTATTTTATAATGTAGGTACTTATTTAGGATAAATTCTAGTTATTGATATAAATTTTTGTGTATCATATATCTATCACATGGATGGTGGTGAAAGGAGAGATTAAAAATGAGGCATAAATGTATAAGTCAAACAAAATATTTTAATTTTATCATAATGTAGTTTGTAACATATTATATATATATTAAATTATTATAGGAGAAAATAATTCATTAAAAAATAAAATTATTAAGGAATACTATGTTGGATATAAACAATGTATAAAGACCTGAATTATTCCATGGCTTAATATTGATGATGTTATTCATATTTTTCCATTGATGCGTTTTTCTGAAATGAATACATGTGTTATAATGTACAATATTGATTATTTATAATATAATATGGCTATGATATTTTTTAACATGAATATTTTGGGATTAATCTTTATATAGATTATAATTTTAATACTCATAGTCATTACAAAAAAATTATATATTATGATTTAAGAATACTATATGTGGTAATGTTTTTAACAATTATATATAATACTTGTAATCTTTAATAGAACAATTTCATGGATTTCACCATATTCCAGGAATCCATGATATATTTCCTAGGATGAAAAAATATATAGAATTTACTATAAATAAGGATCTTTATAGTCATTCAATAATATTATGTATTACAAATATTTATAAGAAACTATGCCCTAATTTCTAGGAGTAATTGTTGTATAAAAATTAATAAGTATAGAATGTGGACATTTTATTAATACCACATCAATAATTAAATATTTAAATAATGATATAATTTTCTAGAGCTTATAGATTGTGATCATGGCTCAATTAATGGCCATGGTATTCTATGATAATGAACAATTTTTTAGGAATAATTATATCATTCTAAAATGTTTCAGTAATATGTGAAAATTTTAATAATTTAGGAATAAATTTTTAGGTGTGTTTCTAAAAATTTAATCTATATTTTTAGTTACTAATTCATACTAGAAATTAAACAGCGATGAACATCTATCTATCCAAATTTACTTTTTTATTTTTCAGACACTTTTAAGGGGGAAAGTGAGACCCTAAAAGTTCAGCAGATCAAACATAAAAAGAGACTACAAACTTTTTAAACACTAGAGTGAGACTATTGGAGTCAATTTTTCTAGATATTTTCCGTAAAAAGGACATTACCTGGCAGTCTGGACCATCATCAAGAAGTTCTTCATAACAATTTTCCCGGTATTCCCATGTCTTCATGTACTCTTCTTTGTTAATTTTCCTTTGTTGAATCCTCTAACCAAAATATGGTCATTCTTGTTAATCTACTCCCCATGCTCATCCGTACCTTCCCCTCATAGAAATTTACTCATTATTTGATCAATATATTCCCTTGTCGCCTTAATCACCATGACATCCTCCTTCATTTCCTAAACCGAGTGCATGAGTAGATCTATCTTCTTATCGGAATCAATATCCCCCAAGCACTACCAACTTAAAAGAGGCCCTTCCACAGGCCACAGAAGATCATCCTCCATTTCCACCATCACATCTTTAGATTGAGTACTCCATTCTCCCTAATGATCAATTGCACTTGTAGTAGCCACAGGTTCTTCAGACACCCGGTCGTTGGCATGTGCGCCACCTGCTTGCATACCATCTTCATGATCACCAGATCCCTTCCTCTTGCTCTTGTAATTTTTGTCTACATTATTAGTACCCATATAAGGGAGTTTACCCTTACTGGAAGACCTCATAACATGAGGACTAGGTACATTAGAGTAGTTATTTGTCCCTCACTTTCTCCGGTTATGCTTAATAAAGCCTTCTGAATCAATAATTGTATTCTTCCCCTTCTTTGATAAGGATCGAAAATATTCCACCCCCAAGCCCACTTCTATAGTCTCAACGGTTGAGTCCGAGACAGGATCTACCTCCTCTTGAGTATCTTCCCACCCCCTACTAGAGAAGGGTCCCCTCCTTGTGTATCTTTTATCTTGATGCTTTCTTCAAGAAGCTGACAATCTTTTTCTCCCAAAACATCAAACTGGTTTTGATAAATTTTTAGCATGCCTCAAGTTTTAACCTTCTCGTCATAATAAGGTTTCTCCCACATGTCATGTGCTTCCATGTCCGGACCCCTTGGTTAGATAAAGCCATGACCCATGTATTGGAACTGCAAAGAGGTGTCTCCACTAGAGGTTGGATGCACACCCCTTGCATCCATCACCCTGAAACCACTAGGTAAAAAAGAATCCAGATTCCTAACTATCTCAGCATTCAAGTATGGATCCATCTCCTCAAGCCCTACTTCATTCTCCTGCAGCAATCCATCATTCCTGCTGACCCTATTTCTTCCAACACCACATGTTACCTCATGAGAAAACCCAACACCCATATTTTCTTTTAGTCTAATAAAAAATTCCGAAACGGTGCGGTCGTGCTGAGCCACCATAGCTAGCTTCCGAGAAGCCTCCACCTATTGCCCAAGGACCTCCAACACCTCTGGTACAGCCGCACGCATCTCCACTTTCTCACCCAAAACTTACCCTGCTCTCTAATTTTTCATCATCAATTCAATTTCTTCTCTTGTGATAGAAGAACTGACGATCGCTCCAGTAGCCTGCTGACCTATCTCCATGGCCTTGTGCACTTCAACAGAATTAGTATTCTAGAGATCATTTGGTGGATCTCTCTAAGGAAAAAAGAGAAGTGCTTCTACGGAATCTGCTAAATTCATGACCCAAACGATTACATCCTACACATAATTGAACCTATGAATCGTAGTATACCTTTTGGTTCTAGCATAGTTCTCCTTCAACCTCTATTGTTATGAACTCCAATAGAATCTTCGAGACATCAAATTCGATTCAAATTCTATGAGAAATCGGATGGAAAACCAAGCGGGTATGGGCATTGGAAGAAAGGTATTGAACCATCATATTAATAGTCAACCGAAGAATACCTGCATTCTGGAATGGTAATGGGAGACCAGGGAGTGAAATCCAGATCTCCGTAACTGGGTAGTCGCATAACAGGTGAAATACAAAGGACCACTGAAAGCGAAATAAATGAAAACCCTCCATGAATTGCAGAGAATTAACCCAATCCTTTCTCAGATCCTCCTCAATTGAAAATTTAATCATAATATGCCTTGAATCTATAAGGCCAACAATTGCTCGATCCTGCAATTTCCATGGAGAGAAGAAAAACTAGTTGAAGGCATCCACAGAGGGCCGCATATTCCCAAAATGAGAAGCTAGTGTAAGTTCAAGTAGCGCTAAGTATTCCGTGATTTCTAGAGTAGAAATCTGAATATAAAGATTGCCATCCATACAAGAGTAAACATTAGGGCTCACTTCAATAGAAAGATCTCAATCCACCCATACATAATTATTGTATGTATTATGTTGTAATTAAGAAAATTGAATTATAAATAGGTAAATTACAGATGGATTATTTGTATAATATATATTTTGGGAGAATATTTAGGAATGTAAATGAGATTTATTAGTGACATGTCAAATGAAATTTACTATTTATGAAATAGACTTTGTTCCAAGACAATGTTGATGCTATATAGAAAAAATAATTGATGAAGACTATCGATGAGGATATAAATATAAAAAGTATATATATTTATGGATCACCTTATATTTTATTAATTGAGTAGTATAAATAAAATGTAGCTGATGAAATAAAAATATAAGAGGACCATACAATTAGTTTATTATTGAGTGTAGAATAATACACATGACATTAAATAACATTCCAACATGAGGAAGGTATAGGGATACAATTCCCATTGAAATTCATTAATCCATTATTTTTTGTATGAAATACTTGGTGGAGTAAAATTCTATGTTTTTTCACTATCCATTTTGTTTTTTCACCAATGTTAATTATACATATTTTTGAAAAATGTCAAAATAATTACTTAATACCAAGTATGTAGATAGTTAATGAGAATAGAATACGAAACATATAAATAATTATATCTTGTATGTTAATTTATTTCTCAATATTATGCAGCATAAAAAAAAAATTTATTCATTAATTGATTTTTTAACCAATAAAAAATGTTGTGAAGGAGTTATAAAATTGATAAATGGTTTTGTTGGACCTTGAAAACTTATCAACCCCTGTAAATGGTCAAACATATCTTTATAGTGAATATTAGTGGGAGAAAAGAATAACTCATTTCATATCCTATGGATATTTTTATGTATATAATCCTATTTAAAGGTAAGTGTGTTGTAATATAAATGTAGCTGTGTCATTGGTGTTTTATGACATAGGGAATTTTCACATAGTTATGATTTTTTATTTGAAATATTATGGTTTAAAAAATAAATTCTTTAACATGGGATGATTGGGTCCTTTTTTGTTAGAGAGAGTTTTCTATTTTAATTATTATTATACTATTCCATTAGGTGGGATTGTGTTAGCTCTACTGGTTCAGGGGAGAGATGAACTTATTATAGAAACAAATGGATGTGGTATATTTTTTATATATAATTAGTTTTCCATTATGGGGTCATGAAATGATTCATTGTTTTTTTTTGTTTTGGTTTCATCAATTTAGTGAATATATCTATAGATAGTCATAAAGATAACATTATATCCTAGTTATTTGAGTTTTTTTGTTACTATGGTCTTTTTTAATTATTTTTTCACTTATAGAGTACTAGACATAGATCATGTGAGGTGACCAATTTAATTTAGAGAGTGTTATTGGTGATTTAAGATATTCTATTTTCAATAGAGGATATACAATGATAATTTCTTATCAGAGGTTATTAAGGTGAGTTTGTAATCCTAATAACATTTATTTTATATTATGATGTATGTAGCCCACAATATAACCATTGATATTTAAATAAATAGTTGAATTATGAGGGAACGTAACTAATAAAAATTCATTTGTAGGGGTAGTTGTAATATAGTATCTCTAAAAGTTTTTATCATTGATTTTATAATGTGTATTATGTTAGATTTATTTTTTCTTTTTAATTAATTTATGTCATATGAATTTTTATAAAGGGAATAAATTAGTTTTCTAAAATATTTATTGATACATTTAATTTATAATCCTTTTAGTTCATGGGTGATAAATTTTAATGAACTTCTATTTATATACATTTATATTACAAATTATTATATAAATATTCAATTCTTTTTTTAATTAAACACCTGAGGATCATATTAGTTTAGTGTCTATATATACAAGGTACCAAAACCATCTATGTTTTTTAATGATCTTCAACAACTACCCAAAATTTATTCCCATTTAGTAATTTTTGGAAAATATACAATACGTAAAACCATTCTTCATAACATAGGGAAATGAAACATAAGAAATGTTGACATCATTTTCTTAACAAGGGTAAAAAATTGAGATATCAATGATCACATAAGCTTGACCTGAGAATAAGAGTATGATAACATTATATTAATATTCTAAAAATAAACCCGATAAATCAATGATCACAATCATGAAAAATGGATTAAATATTAGAAGTTTATAAGACATAACTTAAAAAGGTATCAAAGAATAAGAGCCATAAGAGCATAACATTGACATAAGTCAAGGAATTTTGACAAATACAATAACATAGAAAATAATTTCCATAGTATTGATGGTTAATATCCAATAAAATTATAGTAGAATTGGTTCACTACAAAAACCATCATAGTAGATAAGGATCACATCCAAGAACATCAGATCATACACATTACCTTACTAAACTGGATTATCGACCAATTGCAATCATTTATATCTAATTTGATATAAATCATTACCCAATTCATTTTTTAATGATATAGGTCCCACATATCATTTAATGTAAATAAGATGCTTGTGTTATACAAGATCATAAAACATTAATCATATTAGAACCCATAAAATTAAATAGGTTTCAGAAACAATTCATCAAAACATAACCTATGGAAAAGTGTCTGGTTTCATAATAATTTAATAATTTCATTATATATTAACCCATGAAAATAAGTGGGGTTCATAAAAATTTTGACATGGTATAACACATGGAAGGGAAAAATGATTCCTAAATATTTTTTAATAATAATAATATTGTCATCATAAACATAAATCATTCAGAAAAGGAATAAGAACGGTATCCTTTAACATAATCCTAGTAAATCACATTCAACATCAAATTAATTCATCTAGTATAGAAAATGTCATTGAAATAAAAATAACTTCAAAATTTTCTTAAGGAAATAAAACATTCATTAACAATAAAATTTTAAAACTAATAAATCGTATAATATTTTTAAATCATTTTATTTGAGAATAATATTTGAAAAACAATACACTTTGATTTAAAAAGCATTTAATTCACTTCTTGGAAATAATATCCTTTTTAATTTGAAAAATTATTTAAAAAAAACATTTTCCAAATATTTTTCATTGAAAATAAACTTTGAAAACATATAATGAGATATTTAAGAATAATTCAAAATATTTCATTAGAAAAATATCTAGTCCATATTAAAAAGTACTTTTTTAAAAACATAAAATAGATTACAACAATTTCTTTAAAAAATCACAAAAACATATAAAGAAAGCGTTAAAAATAAATTAAAACATATCATGAGAAAAATATAACCATTCCAAATTGAAATATAATTTTTTAAAAACAAAAAATTTATTTAAAATTATTATCATTGAAGTTAAAAATGAAAACATATAATGAAATATCAAAATAAAATAATGTTCTTTAAGGTGGTAAATTATATTCATGTTTTACATGTTAGATTAAATATTTCATTCAATGTTTTTGTAAAAGATAAATTATTATTGTTTGGAAAAAATGAATATTATCTTAATTTTTTTTGTAAAAAATAAAACACAACTAAATGTTTTTTTAATAAATAATTTGAATAATTTTAAAAACATTTTTTCAAAATAATTTTAGAATACATGGTGTTATAAAAAAACAAGTTTTTCATCGTGGAATGAAATAAAGAATAATTTTATTAAAAACATTATTCTTAACACATTAGTATATAAAGCTAGGAAAATGAAGAGAATCATGTATTTTCCTAACATAACTACAGAAGAAGATAACACATGAGTTTCTCGATAGGTAGATAAAATTATTTCTTCATTTGAAATATAATATTGGCCTATCCTGATAAATGATTAAATAGTAATATAGAAATCATACCAATTTAGTTCATTTGAATCGTATTCCCCATGAAATATATATCCTAAAATGGACATGTAAAAACCCAAAAATTTATGAATATTTATAATAAAAAAACTTCATGAGTAGTACATACAGTATATAAAATGAAAAAAAATGGTGAATATGGAATTATAATCATAGATGTAAAATCTGATATGGAAATCCCATACCATATGTCTCGACTACATTCA
Organism: Viscum album; assembly: GCA_963277665.1. Taxonomy (NCBI): domain Eukaryota; kingdom Viridiplantae; phylum Streptophyta; class Magnoliopsida; order Santalales; family Viscaceae; genus Viscum; species Viscum album. The sequence goes on from OY728166.1 coordinate 1,026,520,508, forward strand.
TACATGTTCAAACAATAATTATAATAAATATAAGTTTAGTATTATTATATTAAATATATATATATCATACCGTATATGATATTCTTTTAAACTTTTCATATATTTTTATTAACAATTCCATGATAATTTCATATATTAGTGAAAACTACTCTGTTTTTTATTTACAATAAGATTTTTTATTATTTATATTCTTACATTGATCAAGGTTCAATAATCTGAAGTGTTTTATCCATGATATAAATATCACACATATTTAATATACATGTATTTAGAGTGATCCCTAAATAATAGTGATATAGAATGAAATAGACCATTCATGGAGATGTTAGACCCTACAAACGATTGAAAACAATTCACATTATTTCAATGGGAAGAAAGAAAATATGGGAAATAATATATTATCATTGTAGAAATATTTTTTATGTTTTATATATAGAATATTTTTTAACCAGTGTTTTTTATAGCTGGGAACAGATGGAATTTCTGTTTATTATCTATCTACACTGGTTTGATTTGAGTGTGTCCATGCCAAGTTATATTATAGTGCATGTGGATATAGTGTTGAAGTTGGAATCACATATCGGTGTTTGATTGTTTTTGGGATCTGAAAATCAAGAGGAATGGGAGAGATTCCAAAAATTTTGAATTTTTTGATAACAAAATTTACAAATATTAAAAACAAATTGATTTTTCAATGATTTATGTTTCAAAAATATTTGGATATTTAAGAATGAATCTAGTGTCATGAAGGTTTGATGGTTAATGATTGAGGGTTTTTAAGAATGGATGAGTTGAAATTGAAAGATTGTAATCTACATGACTACAATAAACATCCTGAGAAGAATAATTTTATAGAGATTTCATGATGAAAATTATATTCACAAACATGAATGAGGGCGTTCATGAAAAAGTTATGGTATGTCGAAAAAGATTTATAAATTGCGGATGCCTACAAATAGGAATATAACCATCATTTGAAACATCAAGAAAATTCAGAAAAAGGAAAAAAATCATTGATTTTTCATAGTTCTTATGATATGGTTGTTATTATTTTACTAGTAACATTTTGTGTGTAAAAGCATTATGAAAAAATGATTAAGAACTAATGGAAACATAAAAATGTAAGAAAATGGAGTTTTTAAATTATAGAGAGTTTCATAACATTTGATAATTATTTGAATGTTGGGAGATTTCAAAAGATTAGGAGCTTTACAAAATTGTATAGGTTTGAAAAAGATAAAATATATATGAAACATAAAGTGTATTTCACGATGTCTGAGAGCATCATTAAAAGCCATGTTGAACTACAGGTTTGAGTGAACAGTGCATTTTAGTCAATCAATTAGAGAATATGGTGCACATAGAGCCTCATTCTATATGGTTAAAAATATTTATATCCTTAATATATTGTGGTGAATATAATTTTTACAAACTGAGTATGATTTAACTGTAGGCACTATGAAAGGGGGAGTTGGTGGAATCGATCTAAGGAAGGTAGTTTCTTATCCCCAAAATTGATATAAAGGTAGTGTTCCGTGCATGGAGTGATTGCGTCTAATCTTTTTTAATACATGGAATTTAGTAATGGTTAGTTGATTTAGTTATAACTAACACACTATCAATATATTCTCATTGGAATGTCCTATAGTGGGGAACCATAGTAAACTATTGGGTTATGTTTCATTTTTTGGACATGGGTATTTATTATTCACATTATTTCATTATAAATATTATCAAGTTCCTAAGAACATGGGTAAAATATTCATCTCATTAAAAGATAAAATTTACCCCATGATTCAACCCTCCCCACATAAGGAGTTATAGGGTCCAAAAAGGTCATATTCGAGAGAATAGCTTATAAGTGTTCAATATATCATATATTATTTTCAGGGAGAGTTTAGTGATTCTTAGGGAGTTCTATTTTTTATGGATGTAAATTCATGACTTGGAATAATATAAATATATCCCATATTCAATACCTTGTTATGGAATTTATCTTTTCCATAGTTGAAGGGAATCAGGTTAGTGACAGTACGGGTCTATATATCATTAAAACATGCGAGAAAATGGATGATGCATATTTGAAAGATCAAAATTCAATTTCTTCATGATTATATGATCAATTCTATTGGATGGTGATGAAATTAACTATATCAAATTCCTTGAGGGTGAAAGTAAAAAATATATAAGAAGGCTATAACAACGTGAATGTGGCTAGACCTCAAGTTTTAAATAATTATTTTGATGATCTGAAAGTGCTTGAATATGAAAATTATGATAGTTTCTTTAATCATATTATTGAAGTTGTTAGATCTTTTTGAGGACATGGGGATTAAATCAAGGGTATTTAAATTTTAAATAATATATTGAGAAGTCTCACACCTCTATACAATCTAATAGAGTCATCCCCTTAGAAAAGTAATATATCAAATATTTTTTGAGGATATAATAATAAATGTTCTAGATTATGAAATGTGAGTCACAATATATGCTTACTCAACCCAATTAATCAAGGAAATTTCATTCAAATACATAGAAAAACATGACACATTAGAAGTTACTGATGATGTATGGAATATGGATAACTAAATTTTTTCACTTTTTTACAAAAAATAAAATCACGGTAGGAAACAGATATTTGAAGGTGATCCCCCTTCAGATTTTTTTGTATGGTAATTTATGGAAAACAATCTATCATTTCTCAAAGAGATTCGATAATGTTGAATGTAAAGCATAATTCACTAAGATTCTTTAAAGGAAGTACCCTGAAAAGTGATAATTCAAATTTGGAAGGAAATTATAGATAGAGGGAATCATTTATAAAGATGACCAAGATAATAATGAGATTTTTGGAAGATATTAAGCTGCATTTTATATCTGATTTGAAGAGTCCATCATGGATATAGTTGAAAAGCTATATCCTATGAATATTGAATAATGTTAGTAAAATGGTATTATAGTTCTCAAGGTGGAATATGAGGGTTATATTTATGAAAATTAAATTCTATGCATGAAAAATAGAGAGATGGATGTTGTGTTAAAGAATTCATCAGAGTATGTGGGACTGGTTGAAGGAGATATTGATCAGCTATAAAGAGTGGGATAAGAACATTTGAAAACTGTTTAATCTTTCTAAGCGGTTGTGGATTTCAAACACTGGATCAAAGATTAGGAAAAAACAATTAATTAACTTACAATGGTACTGTAAAAATAGAAATGATAATTTAGTTTCATGAATAAGAGATAATTCTTTTAGAAGTAAACTATAAACTCACTCAAATATATAGAAAAAACCTAGAAACTATAGTTTGGAATAATTACATAATAAGGTATTTTTTAAAGAGTTAAAGACAGTTCTGAAGGTGTAGATAAACCCATGAATGATAAATTATCTAAATTTATTGGAAAAAGAGGAATTGGATAATATATAGAAACATCAGAGGTTGGAAACGAGATGAGCTGCTGAAAAAGGTAGAAGAAAGATGAACATATCACAAAGGATCTTGATTCCGTAATAGATACAGCATCATACCAAATATATAAGGGAGATGAAAGTAATAAAAAATTATCTATATAGGATCTATCACATACATGACTTATTTTAAAGTCATTTTTCACATAATTTATATTCTTTCATTGTTGTGGGGGATTCCCATGCATTTTTTAGGAAATGTCGGGTTTTCATGATTTGGGACAAACCATGAGGCCATTTCCAAATTTAAAAAAAAATTGTTTCTATTATAACTCCTTCATTTTTAAATATTTTTGACCCTTTAAACTACCCAATTGGCATCCCCTAACCTATTCAATCCACCATACCCATTTTTACCGCTTAGGAATCCACAATCATGGTGGATGTGGGTGATTTATTCAGGATTTGGGACAATCCATGAGCCCATTTCATGTTTTAAACATAAGAATATATATTTATTATCTCATTAATTTTTTAATTTTTTTCAATGATTCCACCTCTCACCCAAGCCCAAAATCCCTAAGCACTACCCAATGTTTGTTTCTCCCTCATTAGAACTCATATTCATTGCAAATTAGGGAATCTTTTCTCAGGATTCTCAAATCATATAGACTGGAAAAATTAATTTTTTTTATTTCATAACTCCTTAATTTTTTCCCATTTCCTCATTTTAGTTTCCACATGAATTATTTATCTTCATTAGAACCTCCATATCAGTTTTGTCTTCTCAGAGATTCTTCTATTGGTGTATTTGGGGAGATTTCATCAAGATCACTAAAGTAAGTGGGTTTCCTTCCTTCCTCCTCCAATTTCCATAGGGTTTCTTTCATCTTTCTTGAAGTTTATAATGTAAAGAATGTAGGGATTAAAACATGGGGTTTGATCATGGTACTCTTGGTCTAATATTGTGGTTTTACATTTGATTTAACACCCATTAGGGGGTGGCAGTGGTGCAGTTAAATGTTCACACAAGGATATGGTATTTTTTAAAACTGTGTTAGGTGATTAAATTTGTATGTAGTACAAGATGAGTTGGACATGCCTAATTTATATATTTATAATACTCCTCTTTTATTGTGATTGATGAAAAAATTGGTGTAATTTGTTAAACAATAGAATATTAAATGCCATATTTTGTGAAAATGGTTGTTTTACTTGTGTGTTCAATGTTGTACAAATTAGGGATCTTTTAAAATTCATGAAAGGGTATTATTAAAATGTTTTTTCTGCCAATTCAGGTTTGGGGTTATATTGGTGTTCATTTTGTTTTTGGAGATTGATTTTAGAAGTATTTTATGTGAATCGTTGGTTTATATTGCATGAAAATGTTTGATGGAAATTCAAAATGGTTTATCGAGTTATATAAATTGTGTAAAGAATGCGTAGCTATTATTTTGAGTGTTTATGACCCTTAATGTTATTTTTATATGAAAATTGAATTTGGTAAAATGTTTAAATAGTTTGAGTAGAAAGGGGTAGCCCGGGTATCTAGGCGGGCATAGGTGTACTAGTATGCTAGTGATCGAGAGTGGTTTTGTCCCTATTTCACATAACATGTTGGACATTGAAAACTCTAACAAAAATATAATGATAATTAATGGGGACCACTAGGTTATGGGTATGTTCTCTACTAGTGTTCTGTTCATGATAAAGGTTCTTTTTATGGTTACATTACACCGAGATATGAGGTGCATGGGGCCCGAAACTAACTAGTGCCTCGGGATATTCCCAAGATCAGTGCTCATTGACTCTTTTGTATTGATCATTGTCTAGTGGTGTGTTTGGATTGAAAATTCAGAATCTTACATGTTTTATTTAAATGTGTTCATCAATTTCAATCATCCTTTTAAAATGGTATTAAAATATTAATTCTATAGAAATTATTTTTACTATTTCTTGTTTATAATAACATGTGTGCTTTTTTTCTTGTATGGATTACTATGTGGAATCTTTTGGTGGTATAATATTGGGATTAGGATCACACCCTACATACATCATTGGGTGTATCAATACTTTATCATGTTTGACAAAGGTAAAGGTAAGGCCTTGGGTGATGGATGTTTGGGGTTTTAGTTTACTTCCATGGTGTGGTGTTGTGGTGATGGCTCATGGGTGATGACCCCTTGTTGTGTGGTTTTTTTGGGCTATTTTTCTGAAACTTTATTTATAGTTGGAACTCTTGTGTCATGTTTAAGACCCTAATTTCTGTTCATAATTTTATATAAGATTTTTTTAATTGGTAATTTTTAGATTTTATTTATTGATTTTTTTGTTGTTTTATGAATCCATGCTTGGGTAAATCATTCCAAATAAAATACTTATGATACCCATGAACTTGTGCTAGACGTTGGGGATAGGGAATGAAATTTAGGACTTTCCATAAATTGGGTCGAGTTCCAGTGTTAAAAGAGAACAAATTTTGTTCGGGACAAAAATGTTATCATAAGTGATTTCTCTTTTTGGGTAATATTAATATTTTTGGAGGAGACTAGATAGAAAAGAGTTCGGACTATTGATGAACATAGTTTTTTTTATGTGTAGGGATCTTCGATAGTATCCCTCATGAAAATCCTTGAGTTACCATGGATGTTTTGGATTGTTTGTTTGAATTCTCTTCCAGGTGGGATGTGCATGCTGCAGACTGCACATATACATCAGGTGGGAGTGAAGTAGTTGTTTACTTCATTATTATGATGTGTTTGCCCTATTTATATTTTACATAATTGCATAAATATTTCTATATTTTTGTACTGATGATTTATTTTGTGATTGTTCCATTGTGTAGAAACATGCCTCCCTATAAATCTCCCATATACCCATGGATGGACTCCATAGAGAGTTCTCCAACATTGATTGATCCAATGATGGTAGAAGATGTTATATGTGATTTCCAAGCCCTGGGATTGGGATTTTCACCTTCTCTTACTCAAGCTAAGTAATATGAGTATGGCCTTATGAAGGATAATGACCAAGAGTTCCTAAAGAACAAGCCACCTACTTTCCGAGGTAACACAGAACCCCTGAAATTAGAGGAGTGGATCAAGAAGATCAAGCACTTGTTTGAGTTCCTAGACACTTCTGAAGAGGTTATGGTGAAATGTACCTTTTTCCTGTTAGAGAGTCCTAAAAACAAGTGGGGGAATCTATGCTTCAAGCTAGGAAGAACGAGTATATGTGGTGGAAGGACTTCAAGGTTATCTTTAATGACCTGTACTGCCAGATGTTTTGGAATATGCTCGATCATGATTGTTTAAGGAACTTATTAAGGGAGATCTTTCAGTGATGGAGTAGGCCAATCATTTTTAAGAGTTGGTTTGGTATGCTCTGTAAATTCTCACTAATGAGAAGATGAAGGCACAAAAGTTTGAGGGGAGGGGGGTTGCGGCCATATATTTAATCTCATGTCTTCCTGTTCAAGATGAAATCCTATGCTGAACTGGTTGATAGAGTAATGGTAGTGATTAACCATAAGGGGTTTAACGACCCAGAAATTGAATGATTTTTTTTCTTATTTTCATTGGAATTTTATGAGTATGCGGTTTTTGACAGCGCCTGATTCCGAGGTCCTGTTTTCCCAGAATCAATTTCCAAAGTTTAGCTCGGGTACGTTCAGTGAACGAACGAGTGGGTTTTTCTATCTTTTGAACCGGTGCTCGGAATTGAAATCTGAGGGAACCGATGAACTCGCAGCACCGGTAATTTCTTATGAATACCCTTTCTAGATTTGTGTTTTCTAGGAAGGATTTGTTAAAAAAAGAGCGAGGAATAAAAATATAATTGTTTTACAATTTTATTTTTATTTCTTGCTAATTGGTTTAAGTGTTGTGTCACAACACTTTTTCCCTCAATTATGTGGTTTAACTCCTAGGTGTGGGAGTTGGAGTGGGACCCGTTGGGTTGCTAACTTCCCTTGGGAGAATAAAGGAGAGGTGGGACCCACACGAACCCCACCCCTTCACATTCCCCATAACTCCCTAACTACCTATTTAATTTGTAACTCACCCACTCTCCCTCATTAATGAAGTGAAATAATTCATTCTTTTAATTCAAATATTTTTGAATTCATCTCTCCATATTTAATCTATATGTTTTCACTTTATGAGTGATAACCCTTGCGTTTAGTGCCATAAAAATAATAGAGAGAGAACTTTATTATTTTGGGGGGCTTAATTTCTTGTTGGAGAGCTAAGGAGGAGAAGGAGAGGAGGGAGAGCTTTCCTCCAACGATGAAGAACTTTCTCGACGAAGAACGACCATCAACTTTTCTCTTCCTCCACGTAAAGGGAAAAGTCGCCGACTGCGGTGATCATCGCCAATGACAACGTGCTTTCCTTCTTCCTTCGCAATAAGAGAGGAGACGACACTTCCTCGAGTGCACACCAATGGCGACGGAAGCGACGAATGCCAGCGACCATCATCATCTTCATCTCCTCCCTTGGGACGATGACGACGAGCCGACGTCCACCCTCTTGCGATATCGTCAACAAATGACGAAGGACGCGATGTAGGGGGTTTTCATATATAATCTTTATGTGAATTATACCCTCGTGCGTGGGTATTTAATTTCAAGGTGTTCGTATAATTTATTTTGAAAAAATTATACCCTCATCAATGATTAAAACAATGTGTTTAAATGTTTGCCAATTGATAACACCTAACGCGGAAGGCGCGGGCCGAACAAACATGGACCGACAACCCTCCGAAGTTTTTTTATTGATGTGCGGATGAATAGCTGACGACGAAGTAGGCCACAAAGGCGTTTTGAAACCTTCTCAGTAATATACGAGTCCCGTAGTGACTGTAGGCGCAGATGGCTGGTGGAACAGACCACTGGGTCGCGTCCGGTGGTACCAGGAGATAGGCGGCGGCGGCACGCCACCGGAGGAGACTGCCGTGATGGACCGAAATAGGTAAGCCATTCCGGGTTTAGGGGGAGGTGCGCCAATTAAGTCGCGCCGTTTCGGTCAACCAGGGGTGAGAGCACTGCCCTCTACTCTTCGATGGCCATGCGGGCCGCGCCCGCGCCAGGCCAACTGGCCACGCCGCCCGCGCTGGACCGGACCCCCGCGCTGGGCTGGGTCATGCCGGCTGGGCCGGGGCACGCTAGCCGGGCCGGGACGCACCCTAATGGGCCGGACCTGGTTCGGGCCGACCCATGGGGGGGTATCGGGCCGGGTCGGACCGGGCCCGAAACCCCCTATTTTCGGACAGATCCGTTCAAACACCCCTAACATGGGCTATGGACCTCCGATCGACGCACCATCAGTAGTGATGCGATCCTTGGATCGAGATGGTCGTTTAGGTATATTACACTCAAGGTTTCAGAAAACTTTGGGTATGGACAGGTTGGGTCCAACCCGAATCCAACCGAGCCCACAGAGCGGAAACACTTATAACTTGAGCTACAGACGTCTGATTGACGTGCCGTCGACCTTGTTGGATTCCTCTTGATAAGAAGACACTTTTTACATACTTCCCCTGAGGTTTGGACATAGTTGGAGTAAGGCCCGGTTGGATTTTACCAAAAATCCAACCGGGCCCCTCAAACGGAAAAACCGATAACCTTCAGACCGGACGACTGTTTGACGAACCGTCAGCGGCGTTGGTAATCACAATGAGAAATAGTCCCTATGAGTATATCCTATGAGATTTCAGGGTACAATTGAGATGTGGCCAGGTTGGTATGTACACGAAACCAACCGGGCCCCTTGGATTAAAAGGCTAATAACTCATAGACCATGCGCCCGATTGACGCGCCGTCTCTTGCGTTGAGACCCGTATGGAGAGTCGGTCCGTTGAGATACTTCTTTGTGGGACTTTGAGACACATGGAGTATCGACCTTTAGCTCGTGGAGCGGACCCTCTCGGAGACTAGCGTACATAGTACGAAGACCGTGTAGCCGGCTGAGACCGGATGACTGCTTGTCTGACTCGACTTGGAGTGAGTCGACTAGCCCAGTTGACGGAGCACTACTATGTTTGGGTGCAGACCCACGGAGGATTGACCACTGATGTGTTTGGGTGCAGACCCGCGGTACTCAACAGAAGGAGTACCTCTACAGGCTATTAGGGGGGGGGGTGCACTACTATCTTTGGGTGGCGGACCCCTTCAGAAAGCACTACTGTGTTTGGGTGGCTGACCCACAGTACTCGATAGGAGGAGTACCTCAGCAGTCTTAGGTTAGTGAGGAGTACCTCAGAGTCGTGACAAGATCATTGTACTCATCAGAGATAGAGCTCTTCAGCAGTTACGGTTTCGATAGTGAAAATCCTGGTTTGAGCTGAGTCTATGACCTTTGTGTTTACCTCATGTTTGCGATGGGTCACTTGATAACTTAGGTACGTGTATGGGCACATACCTAGGTAGTGTTTATCCATTGATTTCATACCCTTTGAGTTTCCTCATGATTGAGTTGGGTTACTTGATAACTTATGTATAAGTATGAGCTTATACCTAAGTAAGGGTTATCTGTTGAGATCCTTATTTGTGGTTATCCTTGTTGGGTTTAGAGAGACCTTGAGGGTCTCGAGGTCCCTACTAAGTATCTTATACTCACCCCTGCACGGGCTATGCCCGCACCCCATTGTTTTGGTTGCAGACGATGGGCAGCGCTGACAGAGGCCAAGTGTTCGAGGACTGGACGATACCCGGATGTGGACCTCACGACGAGTCGGTATCCGGAGGTGGACTTCACGATGAGACGATACTAGGAGGAGGTTTACAGGTGAGAGCATTGTGGAGGCTATCTGTACCTACCCTTTAGGAAGGATCTGTGGTGGATGATCCAGTAGCAGCGCTATCTGTACCTACCCTTCAGGTAGGATTTGAGGTGGGCGACCTAGGAGGTGCTTCTATTCTTCCATCTATTTGACTTTTTTGTTGTACTTCCGTTTAGTAGTAGCTATACATTCATTTGGGTTTGTATTCTGGCCCATTTATTTTTCAGCACTTTCTTTTGTACTTAGTGTATTACTTTCGCTTGTACTCTGTGGTGTTTGTTTACTTTTATAAAGGCAATGCCTTTCCAGTTATCGGGATTTATGCCTTTCGTGCTAGTCCCCAGCCCCTGGCCTATGGAAGGCGAGCATGGGGTAGTCACGACATGGGCCCTGAGGACAGGTCGTGAAAAATTGGTATCAGAGGAGTCTGCTCTACCGCATAACTTATAACTCTGATATTTTCTTTCTGTGAAGCAATAATGTTAAGGGTACCGAGTGTGGTCTTCAGTTCAGGGAGTCCAGTGTTGGTGCGGGTGGACGACGTATCCATACACTAGGACCCTGACCTAAGATTTCCGACTCAGTGCACGAAAAGATTAATTGCATGTGTGTTTTCAATGGTTTTCCCATAAAATAGCTCAAACCGGGTCAGCTCCCCAGGTATAAATTGTTTGACCGTGTCACGTCTGTTTCTTTCAGGATGCCTTATCACGAACAATTAGCTAGAACCTTTAGAGATATACATACTGAAATCCTACCAAGCGACAAGGCTTCGGTACAGGGCCCTCTTCAAATTGAGACACCAAAAGAGGCACCAGTGGTACTACCATACGTTGGGCCACCAATGCCACCAGCCCCAGCAGCAGGCGATGCATGCCGCTTGAGCGCACTGCACGAGTTCCAGCGCGAGAGGCCACCCAGGATCCGGGGAGAGACAGACCCACAGGAGGCTAAGGATTGGATGGAGGCTGTGGTGAGAGTCTTCAGGATAGTAGGTACACCAGCGGACTTCATGGTGATCTTTGCTGCCTGCCACTTTCAGGCAGCAGCAGGCAGATGGTGGAGCCAGATTCTCTAGTTTTGGGATGATATGACCTTCACATGGGGAGACTTCGAGACCTTTTCCAGGGTGGAGTTTGTACCAGTGGCTCTACACCCTGAGCGTGTTCAGGAGCTGCTGCCTTTGTCGTAGAATTTTCGATCAGTAGTCGAGTCATCTGTGAGTAGTAGACAGATGATGCAGAGGTCCAAGAGGAACAGAGCCAGCTATACGAGGAGCATGAAGTGATATGCATGAGGCAGGAAGGGTCACATGGCACCTGACTGTCCGACTCCATGCACAGTTGATCCGAATGAATTGGAGGAGCCACCAAGATAGAAGCAGCAGCGGGTGTTTGAGCAACAGCCGAGTGGTGGACAAGGAATTAGAGCTCCGAAAGTAGGTGGAATGGAGCGGAACTAGTGGATTCCTTTTGTTCTTGGTACTTCTAGTTCCATGTTGCTGTTGTATTTATGTCTTTGTACTATGAGCTACAATAATAAAAGACAATTATCCTACTGACACTTGCTTTCCTATCCTTTTGTTTGGTTGATACTGAGAGGTCCCAGCTTAAACTATTGACTTGACCCTCACGTTCGTGATTTATACTGGAGGAGACCCAGTGACCTCACACCAATGCCGACAGTGTGACTCGACCCTTGGAGATGAGAGTGACCATTGGATCTCTTGGTAGTAACGTCGAGGACTTACGACGTCATCCATGGCATGAATGCATCATTCATGTCAGGATTGACTGTATTAGGCAATGGGCATGGTTCATCCAGGGGATGAGACCTAATTTATCTTTTCAGCAAAGGAGAAATCTTAGCACCTATTAAAGATCGTAGGCAAAGATGGTGCAGATCATCCAGGAGCGGATGAAGATTTCACAGTGTAGTAAGAAACAGGAAACTGGCGCCAGTCTCCGGGACTCGGGTGTGTAAAATGTTTCAAGAAGAAGGAGTGATAAGGACAAATGAATATGCAAAGAAGACGTGGAAAGCAGAGGTAGGAGAGCGGCATGATGTGGTGTACATTTCAACATGCTACAACCACCCACCTTAGTTGTCCCCGCCAGGCTCAGGGAACTGGAGCGAAGGGGGAGATTGCGGCTACATGCGGTCAAGGAGTGTGACCCAATGTCTCTAAAAAAATCTTGTGGTCTAACTACAACGTTGGGATGGGTTATCCTTGGTCGCCGAAAAGGAAACCTCAAGAAGCACAGGATAAAATCATGAATATGAGGTTTTGGCTGATCACTCATGGGTCAACCAACCTTACCCTCATGGCAGCAGGAGTTTTGAGTTTCAGTTCTAATCAGGAAAAGGAGGCCTCTAGAGTTCGAGGATGAAAACCATGTCCATATACGGGTCACCTCAACGAGGTTTACGAAGATGTGGCCGAGGCGTCATGTTATCTCCTAGGTTCAACAGACCTTTCTAGGTCCTCAGAAGGGTAGGCGAGGTGGTTTACCACTTGACCTTTCCACCTCAATTGCACCGGGTGTATGTTGTCATCCACGTATCTCAACTGAGGAGATATGTGCATGATCCTTCACACATCATCGACCTTCGGAAGAAGGATGTCGATGGCAGGGTGACATTCACATAGGTTCCAGTGGGGATCGAGGATCAACAAGAGTGGATCCTATGTAGACGGTCGATTCCTCTGGTGCGCTTTCATTGGCATTACGGGAACCTCTAGGTGAGAACATGGGAGCGAAAGGCTTAGATGCCTTCTCAGTACCACTTTTGTTTCCCTAGTTTGTGTTCTAGATTTATGGGGACGTAAAGACCTGAGGTGGGAGTAATTTAAAGATGAGGAAATTCCAAGGAATTTTTTTTTCTTATTTTCTTTGGAATTTTACAAGTATGCGGTTTCTGACGGCGCCTGATTCCGAGGTCCGTTATTCCCGGAATCAATTTCCGAAGACTATATTGGGTACGCTCAGTGAACGAATGATCGGGATTTTCTAACTTTTGAACCGGTGCTCGAAATTGAAATCTGAGGGCACCGATGAACTCACAGCGCCGGTAATTTTTTAAGAAGACCCTTTCTGGAGTTGCGTTTTCTCGGGAGGAGTTGTTAAAAAAAGTGAGGAATAAAAATATAATTGTTTTACAATTTTATTTTTATTTCTTGCTATGTGGATTAAGTGTTGTGTCACAACACTTTTTCCCTCTCTTATGTGGTTTAACTCGTAGGTGTGGGAGTTGGAGTGGGACCCATTGGGTTTCAAACATCCCTTGGGAGAATAAATGAGAGGTGCGGACCACACGAACCCCACCCCTTCACATTCCCCATAACTCACTAACTCCCTCTTTAATTTGTAACTCACCCACTCTTCCTCATTAATGAAGTGAATTAATTCATTCTTTTAATTCAAATCTTTTTGAATTAATCTCTCCACATTTACTCTATATGTCATCACTTTATAAGTGATAACCCTTGTGTTTAGTGCCATAAAATTAATAGAGAGAAAACTCTATTATTTGGGGGGGGATTAATTTATTGGTGGAGAGCTAAGGAGGAGAAGGAGTGGATGGAGATCTTTACTCCAACGATGACGAACGTTCTCGATGAAGAACAATCATCAACTCTTCTCTTCCTTCGCATCAAGGGAGAAGTCGCCGACCGCGGTGATCATCGCTAATGACAACGTGCCTTCCTTCTTCCTTTGCAACAAGAGAGGAGATGACACTTCCTCGGGTGCACACCGACGGCGACGGAAGCGACGAACGCCAGCAGCCATCATCATCTTCATATCCTCCCTTGGGACGACGACGACGAGCCGACGTCCACCCTCTTGCGATATCGTCAACAAACGACGAACGACACGATGTAAGGGGTTTTCGTATATAATATTTATGTGAATTATACCCTCATGCGTGGGTATTTAATTGCAAGGTGTTCGTATAATTTATTTTGAATAAATTATACCATCGTCAATGATTAAAAGCATGTGTTTAAATGTTTTCCAATTGATAACACCTAATGCGGAGGGCGCGGGCCGAACAAACACGGCCTGAAAACCCTCTGCAGCTTGTTTATTGATGTGCGGATCGACCGACGACGACGAAGCGGGACACAAAGACGTTTTGAACCCTTCCTAGTAATATACAGGTCCCGTAGTGACTGTAGGTGCATACATCTAGAGGAACGGACCACCGGTGCGCATCCGGTGGTCCGCAGAGAGAGGTGGCGGCGGCACACCACTAGAGGAGACCAACGCGGTTGAGCCGCAGCGGACCCGAACGGCTAAGTCATTCTGTGTTTAGGGGAGGCACAATAATTAAGCAGTGCCGTTTCGGTCAACCGGGGGGGGACACCCCCCTCCACTCTCGCTAGCCACACGGGCCGCACCCGCGCCAGGCCGGACCGGCCGCGTTGGGTCGGACCACCTGTGCCAGGCTGGGCCGCCCGCGTTGGGCCGGACCCCCGTGCTGGGCCGGGTCGAGCCGGATGGGTCAGGCCATGCCAGCTGGGCCGGGTCGTGCCATAATGGGCTGGACCCGGACCCGGGTCGGTTCTATAAGGCCCCAGCCTTAAACCTTACTTAATCTTGAGTTATTACAAGATTACACATTTAGGATCTTTTCAGGTTTAGAGTTTTAGAGAATTAGATCATGAAACTTGCATTACATTCCACATTTAAACAAAGTGGTTACATAAAAGACAGTATTCATTCTTCCCATCAACGGAAACATATTTAAAATAAAACATGGATTCTTTCTTGACACATCTTTGATACTATCATCACATCATGTACCCTTCCTTTGACCTGTGAAAAACATTTCAAAAACTTGGTATGAGCATAAAAAGCTCAGCACGGGATATAAAAATATGGAAAGGAAACATGAGTACATGTATACATAAGAATGAAATCATACTTTACCCATAAAACATAGGCATATCAAATCATGAATAAATCATAGAAATCATAAGACATAAAAGGTAACTTGAGGCATTCATAACATTCTTACGTAGGGAGTAACCCTCTTGGTTACGTTTTGGAATACCCATCATAGTATATTCCCTAAATCTCTTCGGAGAAACCTCAATGTTTCACTCCTTCGCATTACCCAATGCATTGGAGAGCTATATCGGGCTCACCCGCCCTTAGTTTATCACGGAACCACCCATTTTCATAACAATGTCCAAGAACCATAACATAAACGTATCACATAAAACATGTATAAAGGAAACATAACATTTCCACATGTCAATCACAATATAACATTTTAGTATATTGAAATAATGAATCCGTTCAAAAAGAAACCATTTCCAAAACCATTTAAAACATTTAGTAAGGAGATTTTTTAATCAAAGTGTCCCATACCACCTTGATGATTTCAACATTTTAAGACATTAATATCGATATAAATAAATCCTTAAAACCATTTTGAAAACATGGATATTAATAAGAACAAATAATTATAACATTTAAAGCGATATTTTGGTTAAAGGGTTTTTACCAAAATTAGAGACACTTGAATACAATAATTGAGGAATAACATTTAATCATAACTTTATAATATCATGAGAATAAATGGATTCATGATATAATATTCCAAAGGACAGTATATACACCATATAATAGTGAATTAGTGCATAACAACAATGAAGTCTCAATAGAGATGTAAAATGTGATGAAATCCCTTATAAAGAAGGTATCCTTAAATTAAGGATAAATCAATCTCAAAATTATGTGTGAAAAATATAAATACACCCAATATAATTGGATATTAAGTTTAAAACAATAAAAGGTCATTCACACATATTCAAAGGATGACATATTTAATAACTACATGTTGAACCCAAAGAAATCGAAATTGGGTTAAAAAGTTCCCTTGGTAAAATTCGACAGCCTAACGACGTCACTTCAAAAATTCAGAAAATGAGTTGATGAGAGATAAAAAGGGAATATCATCACTTGGACATAAAATTTACATCAATCAGGATATAGAAGAACATATCCCAACGTAATAGTATGTGAATTAAAATACATAACAAACGAAGTCTTTTAAAATGAAGAGGGTGAAAGGTTCCCTTACCGACTTGGGTAACTTTCGAAAAGTACACCCCATTGAAGAAGTGTCATACAATGAATATGTAAATGCCCATAAATGGAATTATATTATAAAAAGAGTTTAATAATGGGCAGTAAATAAACCACTCAAAGGAAATGGTGGCAAATGTAGCATAAATCTCACAGGTATAAAAGTGAGATGAAAAAATCCCTTACGAAAACTCGGCAGCCTAACGGCACCACTTAAAAATTCCAAAAATGGATTGATGAGATCAAATAGGGTATCTCATCACATTACAATAAAACTTTTAGCAAGATGAATATAAAATAAAATCCCCCATAGTAACAAAGAGGAGCTTAAAAGAAGTGACATAAAGGAGAGTACTTAAAATGAATGAGAGTGGTTGGATCTCTTACGAAAAATTCGGCAGCCTAACGGTGCCACTCAAAACATCCAAAATGGATTGATGAGAGAGAATAGGGTCTCTAATCATATGAAAATAAAAATTATAGCAATGGTAATATAAAATAATATCCCGATAACAAGAAATATGATCTTTAAAATGAATGACATAAAAGAATGTACTTAAAAAGAAAGAGAGGTGTAGGATCCCTTACCTCGGGTCCGACTTGACTCGATCGTTCTTTAACGTCCTGAATAATAAACATGAGTTTATTTATACTTGCTTAAGAACCTTTTCCAAGTTCATTATTCCTTTTATATCAATTATTCACATGTTATAAACATTATGTAATCATTTAAGTTAATAATGTTTGTTTTGTCGATATTTGGTTCTTAAGTCGAAAGTGGACTTCTTACAATTACATGTTGTTCGTGTGGTCAAAGGTTATTTATATCCAGAATGACATTCCTGATTTGGATATCATATATATCATATATATCTAGAATATACATGTATTTATAATATCACATAATCATTTAGAGGTAAGAAATGGAATGCACCGTTCATGGAGACGGTAAGCCGTACGTACGCTTGAACGCTACTTTCATTTCATTGTCATATTAATGGAATTAAAACTAAATGAGAGGTATGTATATTTTAATTCCATAATTATATTCATCATTTAGATTTATCATTCATCATATATATCTATTATATACATGTACTTATAATAGTACATTACATTTGTGGATAAGAAATGGAATGCACTGTTAATGGAGACGGCAAGCCGTACGTACGCATGAACGCTACTTTCATTTCTATCTCATAATTTAATGGAAAGAAATAATAATGATATAGAGGTATATAATAATTCCAGTATAACATCATATATAATAACATTAAATCCATCCTTTATACGTCCCACGTATGGCATTAACGAATCACATCACTTTGAGGGGGCGGTAGTCCGCACTTCCTAAAATCAAGATATCACTTATACCCATAATGGAAGCCATAAAAGTAAGACACAAATTAAAAATACATAAGATTAAGTAAAACATAAACATATTATATATCACATATAAAAATAGTGACATCATAATGGACACCTTTGAAGGTGTTAAATGAGTATTGAACAATCATCGTTTCGGGAGGCAGAATTTCGCCTTCCACGGAAACCGTATGTTCTTTAACCATTTGATGTAGTTGTGTGAGAGTGTAGCTATAATAAATATTATAACAACATCCTAGTATATTTAAGATACTGGTGTCGTTACAAAAGAAGTAAATAAAAAGAGTTTAGGGGGTTGGAGAAGCAAAATAAAACAAATGAACATGAGAGAATGAATTACCTTTAAAAGTGTAACTCCTTTTGATTTGATCCTAAAAACTTCCTTTGAAAGGATTCATCACAAAGGGAATACTATAGGATGAGGAGAGGGATGTGGAAAGAGTAAATGGGCAGGGGATGGCCGAGCCAATGGCTTGAGGAGTGTGTGAAATGAGGTAGAGGTGGGGGCCTTTTATAAGAGGAGAGGAGGGGCACTTTTTGAAATCATGAAACTATTATTTTATTTTAAAACGTGTTTCGAATTTACAAGGTCCCACATTGATATATTTATAAGATAAGATGGTAAGGATTTGAAATATTCCCATACAATAGTTTTTGGACAAGTTTAGGTCTTATATTTTATATTATCGTTTCATTTTATTTAAACTGTTCATTAATGAGGTCATCGCTGCATCATCATGATGTCATAAATAATTTAATTTATATAAAGTCTAAAAATTATAAAAAACTACTATGATGTAGGAAATCTTATTATCTTTCCAATTACTATTTAATATCAAAAATATGATCTTTATAACCCCATGTAAAAATTGTTTTCGTAAAATAACTCAAGTTTGTGTCATTTTTACTTTAACATTAAATAAAAAGTTATTTATGTCATTTCCCAACCAATGTGGATCCATGGGGTCCCCAAGTTGAAACATGGCTTGTCTTGGTGTGCCATGACACAACCAATGAGTGTAGGACATGTGTCACTTTAATTTCATATTATTAAAACATTATTTTTACCTTAAACTACACTAATTACCTCTAATCGTGATTAAAAACATAATAAGTTAATATTCACCAAAAAATTATTTTTATCCCATTGAACCACATTTTACATCTTAATGACAACCATGTATGTAGGAGTTTTTGAAATTCAAAACACAAAGATGGAGAAATTTCATTTAAACGGAAAAATCAGTTTTTATAAGTACCACTTAGTGGTTTCACTATTCATCAAAAATTGAAGTTTTTCAGAAAAATCCCAAAACATCACCCTAAGCTATATTTGATATTCCAAATTCAAAAATGAAGTATATTTTACAAAATTTAAAACATATAAGTCACATTAATTAATTTAATAATTAATTCCCGTTGTCAGAGCAAATAGCGTGTTTTTATGAAACACTAAGTATCAAAAGAGTGACACTAGTTTAAGTCTGGTTTCAATGTAAAATTAATCCCAACGACCACTATTTGATTTAATGGTAAAAATATATTCTAATTTTACATTAAAACCAATTAAAAATATAATATATTCATATAAATAAATTAGATTAAAAAGAGGTTTTGAATTAAAATACAACATTTTACACTATTCATTAAAAAATGAACTTTATCAGAAAGATACCAAAAATTTGCACAAAGTAAATTTTGATGTCCCAATTCTTAAGAAGAGTTATATTTGGTCCAAAAGGATTTATAAGAGTGAACAAAAATATATTTAATGATGGTTCTCCATCAAAAGGCGATAAGTGAACCTTTAGTGAAAACTAGGGCATATACGCCTAAAATTGAATTCCTTCCGTATTTTATGCTTTTATCTTTTATTGGATAAATGTAAAAACATTTAAAAACATATATAATCATATTTTAGTTATTTCTATCCATTCCTGTCAATACAATGGCTACATGTTAACTACCATTTAAAATAATATTATTTTATTATTAGAGTGCAACGTAAGATTCTCCAGAAACTCGTTGTTGCGTGTTGCGTACGCCATCGATCATAGCATCCCCTTTAAAGTCATATTAATATTTTATTCAAAAATATGGATAAATATGAAAATGTAATATTCTTTATTTACCTGGGGTGTTACATCCTTCCCCCCTTTTGGGAATTGCATCCTCGCAATTTTTAAAATTGAGCTTGGAAACATCCTTGAACGTCCCACATCGGAACAAGAGTCGGTAAAAAAATCACTTTAAAATATAGGAAGATAAGTACAGAGGTCACCCGAGTTAACCCATACTAGGATTCCATTTAGAAAAACATGTACATGGAAGAAAAAGCAAAGGGTCATGTTCTTGAGGGAGAGTGATAATAAACATGTCTAGGAGAAAGTTAACAATGAGAAAATCACAAACTTGTGATGGGTTAGACGGTATTCGATTCCCCAGTAGGAAAATCTAATAGACAACATTTTCATGTTAAGTTACTTTTTATTGAGGAATTTATTCATAAGGAAACATAATCACTTATCATGTTGAATTTCAACCTTTACTGGATTCCTTAATCAAACTCATATTTTTTTCCAAAAGACGAGTATTTAGGGAGACTTGTTCGCATTAAGAGTACTATAATCAACTTCTAGAGTGTCACCTAATCCAAAAAAGAGAACTATATACTTCCCATGTCTTTAGACTTTAACCAAAACCAAAACCAAAAAGGTTATTACAAGGTCAGATAATCCAGAAAAGGGTAACCCATTAAAAAGAAAATCTATGCTTAATCTCCAAAATTTGTCCAACAAAACCCAAAGTTCAATGAGGACCATTCTATAATCAATTTGTCCATAAAATTATTCAATGTAAACCAAACCAATATTGAAACCCAAATATTTTAAGGATTTAGTAACATAGTCTTCCAAGTTAAATCGTAACATTTATCTCCAAACAACTTCAGTTGCTCCTAAAGTCTTGTATTGAAAAGTAATTAACCTAATCACATATCCTCCATGATAGGTTAATCATTTTCATAAATAACCCAAAATAAACTTACTCTTAATTGATAAAATCATATAACTTGAAAGAATCAGTCAAACTAACCAGAGACTTCACGTAGTCCAGTGGTAGGCGATAAATACCAGTCGCACTTTGGTTGTGGGTTCGATTCCCGCAGCTTTGTCCGACACGACGGGTAGTCACACGGTCTGCATGTTGTCCTTTTTCAAAAACTATATAATTCTTAAAACATTCCCCAAAATGAGATAAAACTTCAAAGATGATCATAACATATTTTAACCTCAAGTTTATCTCATGCCTTTCATTTTCCATCATAACATATAATTACCCATAATTACCTTAAAAGTAAGGATCATATAAACCCAAATGGTTCATTATAACTATGTCCACAAAAGAAAATATAACTATTCCTTGAATAAAATTTTCCTATATTAAACATCAGGGTTATACATAATATAAAAAGTCTTCTAATGTAACCCCATCATCAAAAGAGACTTAATACTCTTAAGAATTTCACCATAACTCTTGAAGCCCTTATATGTTGACATCTTACTCATTCAACATTCTTCATGATCCATTAACCATTCCGTTCCAACTTATTCCGAAATACCTCTTTCCTACAAACAAAATCATGAATCATATCCTAAGATTACAAAATAGGAAAACAATAGTCATGAAATATTACATACCTTTGATTGGTCAATGTCAGTTTCATCATCCTCAATCGGAATGGCATTAGTTATTGGTAAACGAACCTTTGTACGCTCTTGGTGATCCCATTCATGAAACTTCTTCATAGGACATGTGTTTGCATAATGACCACTCATTCCACATTTAAAACATTCAATTGATCCCTCAGAAAGAACTTCTTTCCCTTTCCTCGAGTCAACTGGATGCTTCCTTTTTCCATTGCAGGTTCTTGATTTATGACCTTCATTTCCACATCTATATCATATTCCTGTCCCATTGAAACATTTTCCCAGGTGTTTCTTTCCACATCTTTGACACATAGGTTTTTGAACACACTTACCTTTATGATTATTACCTCTACTTCCGTAGGGATTTGTTTCTCGCATATATGATGCCTTAGAGAAATTGCCAAGGTTTAGGTGGTCAATAATGACTCCATATAATTGTTTGAGGATAATCACAAGAGTTATCATTGAAGATCCCATATCATTCAGTCGCTTGCTCAAAAAACTGCCACAGTTTCCTTCACATCCACTGTTACTTTGGTGCCTGCTAGATCCAACCATTTACAAAAACCAAAAAGGACAATGTGAGTATATCAAAAAAAACCATCATGTACTAATGAGGAAGGTAAACACTAAGATATACTTACTCATTCAATTTATCTAAAACTAGAACTCTTTCTGAAATCATAACCATTATGGTAATGTCACTTATTCTTAAAGAATACCCTAACCTCTAAAGTTATCTAAATCGACCTTTGATACAAACTATAAGGCCACAGCCTTAAACCTTACTTAATCTTGAGTTATTACAAGATTACAGATTGAGGATCTTTTCAAGTTTAGAGTTTTAGAGAGTTAGATCATGAAACTTGCATTACATTCCACATTTAAACAAAGTGGTTACATAAAAGACAGTATTCATTCTTCCCATCAATGGAAACATATTTAAAATAAAACATTGATTCTTTCTTGACACATCCTTGACACTATAATCACATCATGTACCCTTCCCTTGACCTTTGAAAAACATTTCAAAAACTTGGGATGAGCATAAAAAGCTCAGTAAGGGATATAAAAATATGGAAAGGAAACATGAGTACATGTATACATAAGAATGAAATCATACTTTACCCATAAAAAATAGGCATATCAAATCATGAATAAATCATAAAAATCATAAGACATAAAAGGTAAGTTGAGGAATTCATAATAGTATTACGTAGGGAGTAACCCTCTTGGTTACATTTTGTAATACCCATCACAGTATATTCCCTAAATCGCTTCGGAGAAACCTCAATGTTTCACTCCTTCATGTTACCCAATGCATTGGAGAGCTATATCGGGCTCACCCGCCCTTAGTTTATCACGGAACCACCCGTTTTCATAACAATTCCCAAGAACCATAACATAAACATATCACATAAGACATGTATAAAGGAAACATAACATTTCCACATGTCAATCACAATATAACATTTTAGTATATTGAAATAATGAATCCGTTCAAAAAGAAACCATTTCTAAAACCATTTAAAACATTTAATAAGGTGATTTTTGAATAAAAGTGTCACATACCACATTGAAGATTTTAACATTTTAAACCATTAATATCCATATAAATAAATCCTTAAATCCATTTTGAAAACATGGATATTAATAAGAACAAATCATTAAAACATTTAAAGCGATATTTTGGTTAAAGGGTTTTTACCAAAATTAGAGACACTTGAATACAATAATTGAGGAATAACATTTGATCATAACTTTATATTATCATGCGAATAAATGGATTCATGATATAATATTCCAAAGGACATTATATACACCATATAGGAGTGAATTGGTGCATAAAAACAATGAGGTCTCAATAGAGATGTAAAATGTGATGAAATCCCTTATAAAGAAGGTATCCTTAAATTAAGGATAAATCAATCTCAAAATTATGTGTGACAAATATAAATACACCCAATATAATTGGATATTAATTGTAAAACAATAAAAGGTCATTCAAACATATTCAAAGGATGACATATTCAATAACTACATGTTGAACCCAAAGAAATCTAAATTGGGTTAAAAAGTTCCCTTGGTAAAATTCGACAGCCTAACGGCGTCACTTCAAAAATTCAGAAAATGAGTTGATGAGAGATAAAAAGGTAATCTCATCACTTGGACATAAAATTTACATCAATAAGGATATATAAGAACATATCCCAAAATAATAGTATGTGAATTAAAAGACATAACAAACGAAGTCTTTTAATATGAGGAGGGTGAAAGGTTCCCTTACCGACTTGGGTAACTTTCGAAAAGTACACCCCATTGAAGAAGTGTCATACAATTAATATGTAAATCCCCATAAATGGAATTATATTAAAAAAATAGTTTAATAATGGTCAGTACATAAACCACTCAAAGGAAATTGTGGCAAATGAAGCATAAATCTCACGGGTATAAAAGTGAGATGAAAAATCCCATACGAAAACTCGGCAGCCTAACGACACCACTTAAAACTTCCAAAAATGGATTGATGAGATAAAATAGGGTATCTAATCACATTAAAATAAAATTTATAGCAAGAGGAATATAAAATAACATCCCCCAACATAACAAATAGGAGCTTAAAAGAAGTGACATAAAGGAGAGTACTTAAAAAGAAAGAGAGAGGTTGGATCTCTTACGAAAAATTCAGCAGCCTAACGGTGCCACACAAAACATCCAAAATGGATTGATGAGAGAGAATAGGGTCTCTCATCATATGAACATAAAAATTACAGAAATAGTAATATAAAAGAATATCCCGATAACAATAAATATGATCTTTAAAAGGAATGACATAAAAGAATGTACTTAAAAAGAAAGAGAGGTGTAGGATCCCTTACCTCGGGTCTGACTTGACTCGATCATTCTTTAACGTCCTGAATAATAAACTTGAGTTAATTTATACTTGGTTAAGAACCTTTTACAAGTTCATTATTCCTTTTATATCAATTATTGACATGTTATAAACATTATTTAATCATTTAAGTTAATAATAATTGTTTTTTCGATATTTGGTTCTTAAGTCGAAAGTGGACTTCTTACAATTACATGTTGTTCGTTTGGTCAAAGGTTCTTTATATCCAGAATTACATTCCTGATTTGGATATCATATATATCATATATATCTAGAATATACATGTATTTATAATATCAAATAATCATTTAGAGGTAAGAAATGAAATGCACCGTTCATGGAGACGGTAAGACGTACGTACGCATGAACGCTACTTTCATTTCTTTGTCATATTAATGGAATTAAAACTAAATGAGAGGTATGTATATTTTAATTCCAGAATTATATTAATCATTTAGATGTATCATTCATCATATATATCCATTATATACATGTACTTATAATATTACATTGCATTTGGGGATAAGAAATGAAATGCACCGTTCATGGAGACGGTAAGTCGTACGTACGCATGGACGCTACTTTCATTTCTATCTCATACATTAATGGAAAGAAATAATAATGATATATAGGTATATAATAATTCCAGTATAAAATCATATATAATAACATTAAATCCATCCTTTATACATCCCACGTATGGCATTAACGAATCACATCACTTTGAGGGGGCGGTAGTCTGCACTTCCTAAAATGAAGATATCGCTTATACCCATAATGGAAGCCATAAAGGTAAGACACAAATGAAAAATACAGAAGATTAAGTAAAACATAATCATATTATATATCATATATAAAAAAATTGACATCATAATGGCCACCTTTGAAGGTGTTAAATGAGTATTGAACAATCATCGTTTCCGGAGGCAGAATTTCGCCTTCCACGGAAATCGTATGTTCTTTAACCATTTGATGTAGTTGTGTGAGAGTGTAGCTCGAATAAATATTATAACAACATCCTAGTATATTTACGATACTGGTGTTGTTACAAAAGAAGTAAATAAAAAGAGTTTAAGGGGTTGGAGAAGCAAAATAAAACAAATGAACATGAGAGAATGAATTACCTTTAAAAGTGTAACTCCTTTTGATTTGAGCCTAAAGGATTCCTTTCAAAGGATTCTGCCCAAATGGAATCCTATAGGATGAGGAGAGGGATGTGGAGAGAGTAAATGGTCAGGGGATGGCCGAGCCAAAGGCTTGAGGAGTGTGTGAAATGAGGTAGAGGTGGGGGCCTTTTATAAGAGGAGAGGAGGGTCACTTTTGGAAATCATGAAACTATTATTTTATTTTCAAATGTGTTTCGAATTTCTAAGGTCTCACATTGATATATTTCGAATATAATATTATAAGTCTTCTAAATATTCCCATACAATAGTTTTTGGACAAGTGTAGGTCTTATATTTTATATTATCGTTTCATTTTATTTAAACTGTTCATTAATGAGGTCATCGCTGCATCATCATGATGTCATAAATAATTTAATTTATTTAAAGTATAAAAATTATAAAAAAATACTATGATTTAGGAAATCTTTTTATATTTCCAATTACTATTTAATATCAAAAATATGATCTTTATAACCCCATGTAAGAATTGTTTTCGTAAAATAACTCAAGTTTGTGTCATTTTTACTTTAACATTAAATAAAAAGTTATTTATGTCATTTCCCAACCAAAGTGGATCCATGGGGTCCCCAAGTTTATCCATGGATTTTATTGGTCGGCCATGACACAAAAAATGAGGGTAGGACATGTGTCAAGTTCATTTCATATTATTAAAACATTATTTTTACCTTAAACTACACTAATTACCTCTAATCGCGATTAAAAACTTAATATGTTACTATTCACCAAAAATTTATTTTTATCCCATTGAACCACATTTTACTTCTTAATGACAACCATGTATGTTGGATTTTTGAAATTAAAAACACAAATATGGCGAAATTTCATTTAAACGGAAAAAGCAGTTTTTATAAGTACCACTTAATGGTTTCACTATTCATCAAAAATCGATGTTTTTCAGAAAAATCCCAAAACTTCACTCTAAGCTATATTTGATATTCCGAATTAAAAAATGAATTCTATTTTAAAAAATTAAAAACATATAAGTCACATTAATTAATTTGATAATTAATTCCCGCTGTCAGAGCAAATAGCGTGTTTTTATGAAACAATAAGTATCAAAAGATTGACATTAGTTTAAGTCTGATTTAAAAGTGAAATTAATTCCAATGACCACTATTGGATTTAATGGTAAAAATATATTCTAATTTAACTTTAAAACCTATTAAAAATATAATCTAATCATATAAATAAATTAGATTAAAAAGAGGTTTTGAATTAAAATACAACATTTTACACTATTCATTAAAAAATGAACTTTATCAGAAAGATACCAAAAATTTACACAAAGTAAATTTTGATGTCCCAATTCTTAAGAAGAGTGTTATTTGGTCCAAAAGGATGTATAAGAGTGAACAAAACTATATTTAATGAAGTTTCTCCATCAAAAGGTGATAAATGAACCTTTAGTGAAAACTAGGGCATATACGCCTAAAATTGAATTCTTTCCGTATTTTATGCCTTTATCTTTTAATGGATAAATGTAAAAACATTTAAAAACATATATAATCATATTTTAGTTATTTATATCCATTCCTGTCAATACAATGGCTACATGTTAACTACCATTTAAAATAATATTATTTTATTATTAGAGTGCAACGTAAGATTTCCATGAAACTCGTTGTTGCGTGTTGGGTACGCCATCGAGCATAGCATACCCTTTAAATTCATATTAATATTTTATTCACAAATATGGATAAATATGAAAATTTCATATTCTTTATTTACCTGGGGTGTTACAGGTTCGACCTGGTTCGGGCCGACCCAGGGGGGGTATCGGGTCGGGTCAGACTGGGCACAAACCCCCTATTTTCGGACAGATCTGTTCAAACGCCCATAACATGGAATACAAACCTCTGACTGACTCACCGTAAGTTGTGATGTGATCCTTGGATCGATATGGCCGTTTCGGTATATTACAGTCAAGGTTTAGGAGAACATTGGGTATGGCCGCGTTGGTTCCATCCCGAGACCAACCGAGCCCACAGAGCAAAAACGCTTATAACTTGAGCTCCAGACATCCGATTGATGTGTCGTCAGCCTTCTTGGAATCCACTTGATAAGACAGAACTCTTGGAATACTTCACCTGAGGTTTGGACAAAGTTGTAGTAAGGCCAGGTTGGATTGTACCCGAAATCCAACCGAGCCCCTGGAACGAAAAAACCGATAACCTTCAGACCAGACAACCGTTTGACGAACCGTCAGCGACTTTGGTAATCGCGTTGAGAAATAGTCCCTATGATTATACCCTATGAGAGTTCTAGGTACAGTTGAGATGCGTCTAGGTTGTTTCGTACACGAAACCAACAGGGCCCCTGGGACGAAAAGGCTAATAACTCACAGACCGGGCGCCCATTTGACGTGTCGTCTGTTGCGTTGAGACCCATATGGAGAGGCGGTACTTTGAAATACCTCTTAGTGGGAATTTTATATACTTGTAGTATCGACCTGTAGCTCATGGAGGGGACCCTCCTGGAGATGAGCGTACAGAGTACGGAGACCGTGTAGCCGGCTGAGACCTGACCACTGCTTGACCGAATCGACATGGAGTGAGTCGACTAGCCCAGTGGACGGAGCACTACTATGTTTGGGTGAAGACCCATGGAATATTGAGCACTACTGTGTTTGGTTTCATACCCGCGATACTCAACAAAAGGAGTACCTCTGCAGGCTATTAGGGGGTGCACTACTGTGTTTGGGTGGCAGACCCCGGTGGGAAGCACTACTGTGTTTGGATGGCTGACCCGCGGTACTCGACAGGAGGAGTACCTCAGTAGTCTTAGGTTAGTGAGAAGTACCTCGGAGTCATGACAGGATCACTGTACTCATCAGAGATGGAGCTCTTCAGCATTTACGGTATCGATATTGAAAATCCTAGTTTGAGCTGAGTCTATGACCTTTGTGTTTACCTCATGTTTGAGATGGTTCACTTGATAACTTAGGTATGTGTATGGGCACATACCTAGGTAGTGGTTATCCATTAATTTCATAACATTTGTGTTTCCCCATGATTGAGTTGGGTTACTTGATAACTTAGGTATAAGTATGAGCTTATACCTAAGTAAGGGTTATCTGTTGAGATCCTTCTTTGTGGTTATCCTTGTTGGATTTAATGAGACCTTGAGGGTCTCGGGGTCCCTACTGAGTATCGTATACTCACCCCTGCACGAGCTATGCCCGCACCTCGTTTTGTTGGTTGTAGATGACGGGCAGCCATGGCAGAGACCGAGTGTTCGAGGACTGGACGGTACCCAGAGGTGGACCTCACGACGGGTCAGTATCCGGAGGCGGACATCACAACGAGACGATACTCAGAGGAGGTTGATGGGAGAGAGCGTTGTGGAGGCTATATATACCTACCCTTCAGGTAGGATCTATGGTGGATGATCCAGAAGCTGCGCTATATGTACCTACCCTTCAGGTAGGATCTGAGGTGGATGACCTAGGAGCTGCTTCTATTCTTCCTGTTGTTTGTGTTTTCTGTTGTACTTTCGTTCAGTTGTAGTTGTACTTTCAGTTGGGTTTGTATTCTGGTCCATTTAATTTTCAGCACTTTCTTTTTTACTTAGTGTATTACTTCCGCTTGTACTATGTGGTGTTTGTTTACTTTTATAAATGCAATTCCTTCCCAGTTATCAGGAGTTACGCATTTCGTGCTAGTTGTTATCCCCTTGTCTATGGAAAGCGGGTTTGGGGTAGTCACGACACGGGCCCCAAGGACGGTTCGTGACAAGGGGAGGATTTTTTTCTCTAGGAAATTGTCATTAATGTGTAGTGGTAGCACTTCTGAGAAGAAAATGTAGCTGGTGGAGTTGAGAAAAAAGGGAGTTGGCACCTCAAGCCAACATTCCAGGTAGTATTCATCGTTGGCTTCTAATGCGAGGTGCATTTTTCACCACTAGTGTTGGAGGCTAGGGAACATAAAATAATAATTAACATATAGTCTGAATCCATAATATCAATTTAGAGGTTTTGGACACTTGCAACAATTTTACAGGATGGCATGTCTACTCCAGTGTGGGGCAGGATCAGTGGTTTCTAGGGGAGTGCCAGCTCAGTAGGTGCCATTGAGGATCAGGGCTCGTATTTTGGTGGAAATGCTTTCAATGCTAGATCATATTCTTGGGTAGAGAATATTTAGGGTAGATCCCCAAGAAAGCTGTCGATCTCAGTCATAGACTAGGAATCTTCATGTGGTGGATCAAGAACCAATGATATCAGAGGTGAGGTCTTCAATAATTTGAGGTACCATTTTGATTGCATATTCTATAGATTATACTATTTTTTTATAGTTAATAATGTTTCACTCATCACTAACAGTATTTTGAAAACAAAAAATTATTCAAATGACAATTTTTCATTTGCAATGTAGTTGGTGACGCCACAGGGAAAGAAGTAAGATCAGGGTCTCAGGTGCTCGTTGTGTGCACTTTCCATGTCAGGGGTTGAGATGGAGTGGGGCCTCCTGTTCTTATATATGGTTCTATTTGATGTGATACATGACATTGAATGTATAGTACACTTTCAGGCACACATCTATTTCTATAGGTGTCAGGTGAGTTTCATAGCACATGATGGAAGTCTAGTGGTTTTTTTAGGGAATGGGATTCTCAATCGCGTTATGACAGACCTCCACTCCAAAAGTTGGGGAATATAATCTTCCAGTTATTGTCACTCATTCTTGATTAATAAGGTAGTTCTTGAGTGGGTGGGATACCTAATGTAGTGCATAATTTTCCATAGGTATTCTTGGATAATTTTTCCGGCTTATCCCTAGGTCGGGATGTGGAGTTCTCGATCGATTTGGCACTGGGAACACAGTTGATATATCTTCCCTCACATCATATATCCCCACAAAATTAAAGGAATTATTGATTCATATGGATGATTTAGAAACCAAAGGTTTCATTCTCCCGATCATCCCTCCTCGGTAATCTTCTATTCTCATTGCGAAGAAGGTTGATGGGTCCCTCCGGTTGTGTATTGATTTCCAGAATCTAATTAAGGTGACCCTCAACAATGAATATCATTTGCCTCGAATTGATGACTTGTTTAATCATTTGAAGGTGGAAAATGGTTTTTTAAATTATATTTTCATTCGGGTTACCATGAACTCAATGTGAAAGTTTCATATATCTCAATGATAGCCTTACGAAATAGGTATGGGCACTTTGAGTTCTTGGTCATTCCCTTCAGATTGACCAATGCTCTAGCGAACTATATGGCACTCATGAATAGATTCTTCCACCAAAATATCTACTCTTTCATTGTGGTTTTCAGGGATTACATCCTATATAACTCTTTTTCTAAGGAGTAGAATGAGAATCATTTGTAGATCAATTTTAAATTTTTTTTGGGACCACCGTATTTTTGAAAATTTGTCAAAGTGAACCTTCTGGATTAGTTATGTGATGTTTCTAGGACATGTAATCTCAGAGCAGGGAGTTTCAATGGATCCTGTGAAGATCATTGTATAGATTTCATGGGATCAGCCAATGAATGTGTTTGAGGTCAATATTTTCAACATAATTGAAGGATAATACAAGAAGTTAGTTTTGTATTTCTCTCGGTTTTCTTCTCCCATAACCGCACACACCTGGAAAGTGGTGAATTTTTTTGGGGCCCATAATGTCATACATCCTTTGAAGAGCTGAATTGGTCGTTTACTACCACCCCCATGTTGATCTTTCTATAATCTAGAATATTTTGTGTGGTTTATTATAACGCTTCATGTTTGGGTCTTGGGTGCATGCTTATTCAAGATGATCATGTGGTTGTGTATGGCTCCCACCAACTCTGACCACACCAATGTAATTACCCAATGCATGACATAGATCTAGTAGATTCGATGAATGATTTGAAAACATGGAATCACTACCTATCTAAGGAGATGTTTTTGGTCAAATATGATCACAAAATATTGGCCCACATCTTATCTTAGAAGGATATCAATGTGAGGAAGGGCCATTGGATCGAGTACATATAAGAGTTAAACCTTGATATTGTCTATACCTCATGTAAGGGAAATGTGGTGGAGGATGATTTGAGTCTAAATTTACTAGTTAAAGCATTTTGGAACTCCAGTGACGAGTGGATTCTTATGGGGCTCTTTGCTCAGATACATATGGAGACCAAAGAGAATAGTGGAGGTGTGTTATTGGTAGGAATTCAATTGAATCCTTCTATATTAGAGTTGATTCAGCGATAACATCCTAGTGATGAGATTTTTCATTAGTCTAGGAAGTTTCATCATGGTGGGGAGACATCTTCGGATAAGTCGTCATCTCTTGAGGGTATCTTGTGATTCAAGGGCCGATCATTAGATCCTCCATCTCTTCAGAAGACGGTGATGTAGGATAGCCACCAGTCTCCATGGGGAATCTATCTTGGTGCCACCAATATTTATTATGATGTGTGTCAACTGTTCTGGTGGCCAGGTATGAGAAAAGTCATAGCTCACTTCATGTTGAGATGCTACACATGTTAGTAGGTGGATGTAGAGCACTAAAGGCCCTCATGGATTCTCCAACCATTTCCCATTACTACTTGGATGTGGGAATATGCCGACATGGACATAATTATTATCCTGACTTGTACACCTTGGGGTAAAAATTACACATGGGTGGTGATTGATCATCTAACCAAATTATCACACTTCATTCCGATTAAAGGGACATCTAAAGTAGATGAGTTGGTCCGTTTGTTTATTCAAAAGGTGGTAAGGATTCATGGTGTGCCATCAATAGTTATCTCATATAGATACCCTTATTTCAATTATCGGTTTTGGAATGTCCTTTATAAGGCCTTGGTGTCACATATTATGATGAGAATGACATACCATCCTCAAGTGTATGGTTAGACAAAGCAGGTGAATCAGATACAAGAGGAAAAACTCTATATATGCGTTTTGGACATTGAAGGTTCTTGTGATAGAAATTTGGTATTGGTTTAGTTTTCCAATAATATATGTTACCAAACCTTGATTCAAATTTCTCCTTCCGAGGTGCTCTATGTTCGGCATTGTCGCCCCCAATATGCTGGGCTGAAATAGTTTATACTTCACTATTACGAAGTGGCTTTGTTCAAGAGATGCATGAGAAGGTAATGTGGATCGGGAAGTGTCTATTGATTACTCTGATTCACAATAAATCATAATCTGATATAGGGTGTTGAGACTTAGAGTTTTTGGTGGGGGATTAGGTATTATTGAAAGTTTCCCCTCATCTGGGTCCTCATCGCTTGGAAAAGCTGGGAAATCTAACACTGAGATATTTCATACCTTCTCAGATTTATGAATAGATTGGGAAGGTGGGATATATGTTATCTTTTCCTAATCAGTTGAAATATATCCATGACGTCTTTCGTGTCTCTCAACTAAAAAAGTACGACCCAGATCTGTCCCATGTGCTGAATTGGGAGGAGTTGGATATAGAGCCTGATTTGTCTGTTTTTTAGCATCTGATGTGAATAGTTGATTCCCATGAGAAGGTACTTTGGGAAAAGTATATTCATCTAGTTCAGTTCTTTTGGACGCATTGGAACTATGTCCATTAAACATGGGAGTGGAAGTTGTGGGTTAAAAAGGAGTACCCATTCTTGTCTTCCAATCAAGCTTCAGGTTGACTTTTCGGGGTGGAAATTCATTCATGGTGGAGAATATTATCAAGTAAATGAATTATTTTAATGGTATATTTTATTTAATTTATATTTTTTTAGGGGTTTACCATGCATTTTTGTAGGAAATTGTGTGTTTTCATGATTTGGGCCAAACTGTGAGCCCATATTCAGATTTAAAAAATAGCTTCTTTTATAACTCATTTGTTTTTTAAAATCTCTCATCCATTACACTTACTAAATGGCATCCCTTTTCCTATAAAAACTACCATATCCATTTTTACCCCTTAGGAATCCACAATCATGGTGAATTTGGGTGATTTTCTTAGGCTTCTGAGGAAACATTTATCCAATTTCTTATTTTTGTAAAATTATTTCTTTCATATCTCTATAATTATTTAATGTTTTTCAATGATTATACCTCTCACAAAATCCCAGAAACCCTAGTTTCTCCCCATGTTTGTTTCTCACTCTATGGATCTAATCTCTATCATGGATTTGGGAAAAGGTTCTCAGACTTTTTCAAATCATCTAGATTTTAAAATGTAATTTTTTTCTTTCATAGATA
Organism: Viscum album; assembly: GCA_963277665.1. Classification (NCBI taxonomy): domain Eukaryota; kingdom Viridiplantae; phylum Streptophyta; class Magnoliopsida; order Santalales; family Viscaceae; genus Viscum; species Viscum album. Next base: position 1,026,554,154 of record OY728166.1, read on the forward strand.
CTTCATTTTTTACTCAATTACCCCCATTTCAATTCCTAAATAACCTCCTAATCCATATTATAACCTTAATATCAGTTATGTATTCATTTATATTCACAAATTAGTTTTTTTGGGAGATTTATTCAAGATATATTAAGTAAGGGTGTTTCCTTCCTTCCACCACCCATTTGCTGAGGGTTTCTTCTATTTTTCTTGAAGTACATAATGTCTAAAAAGAATGGATTCAAGCATAGGGTAATACGATGGTTCTATTGGTCCAATAATATGGTTTTATGTTTTATTTAACACCCTTATGCTGTGGCGGTGGTGCGTCTGAACTTTCACACTAGCATTTGGTACTTTTGACACTTTTGGTATGACAACCCTGCTTTTATTACAAACTTAAACATGATTTATTACATAAACTATTCACTTGGTACAACAAGGAATATCAAGAGTTATAGTGTATTTGGGGCTTTTGATCATTACAGAACAAGTTAAAACATGAAATACAACATCTTTATTGAAAACTTCCATTACATGACCACTACATTAACGCATACTTAACATTGCATGAGATAACCTCAGGACATGCAGAAGAAAAAGGGTGAGCTATAAAGCCCAATAAGGGAACAAACATGGAATACATGAGGAGTAAAATGCATGTTATACAATAGTCATATCAATAGAGAACAAGATAAACATGAACCTAAAGGAATGATAAAGCATGATAATTATAACATGGAAATGTGGCAACAACACTTAAAATGGAATTAGCATGAGCCAATGCTCATTGCACATAGAGCATGAGTAAATCCTCATTGGACATGAAGCACGAGTAAACCCTCATTTCACTTGAATTATCATGAGTCAACACTCATTTCACATGACGTATCAGGATACTATACTTTAACCAATTCATTGGAGTGCTATAAGGGCTCACCCTTCTTAAACATTTCATTTCATGCATAAGTGTGCCACATGGATCATAAAACATGGATTCATAAAATATAATCATTTATTCCACAATAAAGGAATATGGAACTCATACATGAAACTTTATAATCAATAAGTAAATGTGCATAACGGTGAACATCCTTGATGGAGAAATGGGCATGGTATTCAGTACACAATGACATTGGCTTAGAAAATCAGTGCGATTTCAGCAGCGTAACAGCGTGGCATAAGAATTCATAAAAATGGTTGATGAGAGAGAAATGGTTTCCTTATCATATTTACATGTAATCGACAGTATGGAGGTCATATATATATATATATATATATGTCCCAACAATTTTAATGGAATTTAGATTCAAGATACAAAAGTATTGCTTGAATGTAAATGAAGAGAGAGAAGTTCCTTTCGGAAATTCGGCATAGTAACAGGTGTTCATGGGAGGAATTTAATGAGAGAGAAAGGGGTCTCCCATCATTCAAACAATAAGAGGTCAGTATGAGGGAGGTGTGAAACCATACCCCAACATTTATAATTGAAATTAAAAGGGCATAAAAATATTAAGAAAATTGGACAAAGAAGGTGAAAGGAAGAAAAACCCTTACTTGGAAGTGTGCCTCCAAGGCTTTAGAGAGGCTTCTTGGGAGCTTGGGGAACCTTGGAAGGATTCTAGAGAGAGTAGGGAAGAGGTTGGATGAACTCTAATGGGTTTTAGTGAGGAGGAAGTGGGAGCTTCGGGGGGTCTATATAGGAATTTTTAGTGAATTCTTTATTATTTAGGTTTGGGACCCCTCACATTAAAATAATCAAAACCACAAATCAGCTCATGGTTTTTGCCCATGGTTTTTGTCAAAGGAAATAGGAAAAAAATATTTTATAAGGAAAAATTCCAAACATCTTAAAATAATGAGGTTGATTATGTTGAGGTGGGTTACAATCCCATGGAAAACAATTTAAAAAGAAAAGGTGTTCAATAAGTCTTGAAGGGTCCATTAATGCATTGAAAAGTAAGTCAAACAAACCCAAAATCACATTATATTAATGTTAAAACATATATTGATCGAACATAAATATTATTTTATTTTATTACATCACTACTGGGTCATTATGACATCATAAAACACATTATATATTTACATAGTATTTAATTTTTACCCAAAAAATTGACTATCTCATAAAATTAAGAAAAAATCACCGTTGGATAATTTCAACTTCCTGATTCCAGAAATAACATTTATATTTTCTAAATAATTTTCTAAAAATTATAATTTTCACTTTTAAAATAAAAACTGACTTTTATCGAAAATTCACTGGTTTTGAAAGAAATGGATTTCAAACCTTAATATAAATTACAATTGCATTCATAAAATTATAAGATCATTTATATTTAATAAAAATTTATTTAATAATAATAATAATATTTTATTAAAATAATTTTTAATTCAAAAATACCTTAATTTAATAAAATATAATTCTTAATTAAATAATAACTAAAAACACTATTTGTACATTAAAAACTATTTACAATGTGTCAATAATGTCAAGAAATTATATTAAATATTATAAAAAAAATAATGTACATGAACTTAGTACTAGAGATTTGTTACATAAATCCTTAAAATAGCCGCATAATACCTAAGGGTAAGGTGTTCGATGGTGACAGTCTCTTGGGGTGGCTCGGATAACATCGCTCGAGTGGTAATTTATATCAACTTCCACTTTTACCGTAGAAGGTCACATTCGAGCTTTACATGATGAAGCTCAGCTTTGGATTCGTCAAGTACGAAGCCCAAAGATGCCCCCTCTTTTTCGAGCTCCGACAAATGGGCTTCATATGGAGCAATTCTACTAGAAGAGGCCATCCCTTCCTTTTTCTGAGTAAATTGGATTTGTTAAATCCCTATATTTATACTAATAATCTAATCACTGTTCAACGGCTATAAAAGCAATGATCCCACTTCTTAACATAAAACCAAAGAAGTTGACATTTTATATAAACATTTTACTTAAAGAGACATTTAACTAGATCAAGAGGGATTTCCATTAGTGAAACTTTGGGTCATTATAATATTCCCACCTTAAGAAATTTCTCCCTCGAAATTTCCTTTTTCCCACACTAAAATAGATGTGGGTATCTCAACTTCATCATTTCCTCTGATTCCCAAGTCAATTATTCAAACTCGTGGTTTCACCACAACACCTTGACAACGGGAATTGACTTATTTCATAGAACATTTTCTCTACGATCTATGATCTTCACTGGTTTCTCCTCACAAGAAAGATCATCCTCCAACTGTACCACCTCAGAAGAGAGTACATGTGAATGGTCTGGTATGTACTTCCTTAAGAGGGATACATGAATGACATCATGTACTTTGGCAATGGTATGTGGAAGTGCTAATCGATAAGCCACAGCCCCGACACGATCAAGAATCACGAAGGGGCCTATGTACCTTGGACATAACTTACCTTTCTTTCCAATCCTCATGACCTTCTTCCATGGAGATTTGCATAGAAAAACCATGTCTCAAACTTTAAACTCAAGGTCTCGTCGATGATTATCTGTATAACTCTTTTGTCGACTCTGGACTACCTTGATATACTGCTGAATGGTTTTCACCTTCTCCACAAATTCCTTGACCATTTCTGGTCCAAGATATTTATGTTCACTGACCTCATCCCAACACACCGGTGTTCTGCACCTTTTCCTATAAAGGGCTTCATATGGTTCCATTTGGATGCTTGAGTGGAAAATATTATTATAAGAGAACTCAACTAGAGGAAGATGTTGATCCCATCCTACTTTAAAGTCCATTGAGCATGCTCTCAACTTTTCCTCAAGTGTTTGGATAGTCCACTCGGATTGGCCATCAGTTTGAGGATGATAGGCCATACAGAAGTTCAGTTCAGTATCCAGAGCATGTTGAAGACTATTCCAAAACATAGAGGTGAAACTTGGATCTCGGTCAGACACAATAGATAGTGGTACTCCATGTAGCCTTACCACTTACCTAATATATATCTGTGCCAGTTGATCCAATGTGAAATCTTCTCAAATATAAATGAATTGTTCAGTATTTGTAAGATGATCCACCACAACCCAGATTGAATTGTTGCCTTTGGATGTCCTCGGATGTCCAGTGACAAAGTCCATGGTGATGTTCTCCCATTTCCATTATGGTATGGGGAATGGTTGCATAATACCCTTAGACTTCTGCCTCTCTGCCTTCACTTGCTGGCACACTAGGCACTTTGATGTATATACAGTGATCTCCTTCTTCATATTATCCCACCAAATATTTTCTCGAAGGTCTCGATACATCGTTTTGCTACCTGGGTGAATAGAGAAATTTGAACTATGTGCATCATTCAAGAGTTCCTTCTTCAGATCCAGAAATGATGGAACACATATTCTTTTCCCAAACCACACAATTCCTTCTTCATTAACATTAAACTATGAGGATTTCCCTTTTTCGATAGCTTCCACTTTTTCCTGAATTCCTACATCATCCTTTTGAGCATCCTTTGACCTTTCCAAAAGAGACGGTTGAGAAATAATTTGTGAACGGATTGATGATGTTCCCTTCTTTATGATTCCCATGTCCATCTTCATCAAGTATAAGAAGATTGGATCCCTCTCAATTCTCATCATTGATAAAATCGTTGGGTCCTTTCTACTTAGGGCATCTGCCACCTTGTTTTCTTTCCCAGGGTGGTAATGTATTGAATAGTCATAATCCTTGATGAGATATATCCATATTCTATGCCGCATTTTAAGCTCTTTCTATGTGACTATATATTTAGGACTCTTGTGGTCAGTATATATCTCACATTTCTCCCCATAGAGATAATTCCGGTATATTTTCAAGGAAAAGATCACCGCCGCCAACTCCTGATCGTGCGTTGGATAGTTTTGCTCATGGATTTTCAAATTCCTTGAGGCATAAGATATCACTTTATCATTCTACATCAGCACACAGCCTAAGCCCTTCTTTGATGCATCACGAAATACCACAAATATTTCCCCACATGTGGGTAAAGTGAGCACGAGAGCAGTGATAAGCCACCTTTTAAACTCCTTGAAGCTTTCTTCGCATTCATCACTCCAAGAAAACATTACTCGCTTTAGAGTTATCTTGGTAAGAGAGTTTGAAAATCGTGAGAAATTTCTCACAAATTGTCGATAATATCCAACTATCCCTAAGAAGCTACGGATATCCATTACCGATGTTGGCCTCGTCCATCCCTCAATTGCATCTGTTTTGGATGGATCCATAGATATCTCATTGCTTGTGATGATATGGCCCATGAATGAGACCTCCTTCAACCAGAACTCACACTTTCTGTACGTAACATAGAGCTTCTCCTTGCGCAATTTCTCTAGTACAGTTCTTAAATGCTCCTCATGATCCTCTTTGGTTTTGGAGTATATTAGAATATCATCTATAAAGACTACCAAAAATTTGTCAAGGTAATCTCTAAAGAATATATTCATCAAGTCCATGAATATTTTTGGAGAAATAGTGAGTCCGAAAGGTATTCCTATGAATTCATAGTGCCCGTATCTTATACAAAAATTAGTCTTGGGGACATCTTCCTTCTTCACCCTTACGTGATAATATCCTGACCGCAAATCTACCTTGAATAAGTATTGTGCTCCATGCAGATGATCGAACAAGTCATCGATCCATGCCAGAGGATACTTGATATTTATCATGATTTTGTTTAGTTCACGATAATCGATGAAAATCCGCATTGATCCATCCTTCTTCTTGACGAAGAGGAATAGTACACCCCATGGTGAAGAACTTGGGCGTATAAACCCTTTCTCCAAATTCTCTTATAGTTGTTTCTTCAGCTCTTCAAGATCCACGATAGTCATTCTATATGAAGTCTTGGATATTGGTAGATCCCCTGGTATAAGTTCAATTGAGAATTCAATGTCTCTTTTACAAGGAAGACCAGGAAGTTCCTCAGGAAACCCGTCAGAAAATTCACTCACAATAGGCATTTCTTCAAGGATTGTTTTATCTTTGGACTCAATCATCTGAGCCAGATACAGGTGCTCATAGGGTAGTAATATCCATGCTTGAGATAATGGAGCTAAAGGATATTCATCTTCCCCTTTACACATTTAATGAATCGGGGGTCGATTCTCCATATGTAGTGTGATTTACCTCTCCCGAAAATTTATGTTGGCATTATATAAGGAATGCCGATCCATGCTAATAATTGCATCAAATTCAACTAGTGGGAGTATGAAAAGGTTCACCGGGAAATTCAACCCACATATTATGTTAGGGGAGGTGTTATATTCATGGGATGTAATGATTTCCCCATTTTCCATACTCACCGACATCTTTACTTCCATGATTTGTGTTTGTGCTGAGATTGTTCTACTAATCTTTCAAGATATAAAAGAATGCGTAGAACCTGAATCAAAAAGTATGTTCTCCATTCTTGATTGAATAACTAGCACACCTGTCACCACTTTGTTTCCGGGGTTTACTTCGGTAGAAGTGATGGCAAAAGCTCTTCCATGTTGCATTAGAGGTTGTTGGTTGCCTTCAAAAACCATTAGTTTAGGGCACTGATTTGAAAAGTGCCCTGGTTCTTTGCAGTTGTAGCAATGAACAACGCGTTGAGGTTCGAACGGAGTGTTCCTCTCCTCTGTCGCAGCAGCGTATCATTCTTTCCGATAGTTAACAGCTGGGTTCCCCTCTCTTTCACACCTAAAGAATTTCTTCATCCCCTTGAGGAAATTTCCACGGTGCTTCATTCAGCACTTTTGGAAAGTGGGTGATGGATCTTCTGAACACCGTTAGATTTATCTATCAGACCGAAAAAATAAAAGTTCACATTATGCCTATTGTCCCCATGATACCCCTACGATTCCCTGATCTCCATTTCGACCTTGAGGGCACATCAGACAATTTTATCATAGCTGTCGATGTCACGGATTGCTAATGATTTTTGTAATCTAGGATTCAGCCCACCAAAGAAGCGGTCAACCTTGCATTTGGGGGGTAACGACAAAGCCGAAAGCATATCGTGTAAGCCTTGTGATGTTTTCATCGTACGCTCAAATAGATTATTCATCTTTTTTCTTGATGGAAAGGAAGTCCCTACCCATCTTAAGCCGGAGGGTGCGTGGAAAATATTTATCGAAAAACATATTTTGGAAATCCTTCAATTACAACACCTCGATCTCCTCCTCAGGCTTCGTATTTTTCTATCAAAATCCACCTTTGATCAGCTTCACCCTCCATATGATAAGCCGCCAGGAGAACCTTCTCTTTTTCGGAACATTTAATGATATAGGAGATCTTTTCAATGGAGTTGATCCATTGTTCATCGATCATGGTATCGGGTGATCCACTAAATGTAGAAGGCCTTTGTCTAATGAAGATCTCGATAGCGACTTGTTCCTTCTTAGGGGGGTTTGGACATTCCTCTTGAAACATGTTTCTATTCAAATCTTGAGTTATCTAAGATAGAAGCGTGACATTGTTCGTGATTCCCACTCCCATTTGACTGGGCATCTCATTAGTACAGTCATCACACAGATCTTCACATCAGTTGTTAGCCCGAGTCCTCCTATTACCGGCCATTGGCTTGAATAAAAGGAATGTTAGGGGGTAAAACATCAAGAATAATCAAATGAAAAAAGTTGATGACATATAAATAAACTTTTATTTCTTTATCTCATGAGTCTATAGGCTTCAATCTAAGCTTTTCATGATCTACATTCTAACATATATTCTTAGGGGAATTTTTTTAATTCCCTTAATAAGTGTTCATACTAAGCTTGTGAATTTATCAATACATATCCCCTAGGAGTTTATTAACCAATAGTGTAGTATGGCCCATTTTCGTGCACCAGTTCCTGTTCGAGTCTATCTCAAAGCAGTGTTTTCAGGTTTTACCCCTAGGATACATCTATGCCAGAGCCGTCTCTACCTACTCATATCCAGCCATGGATTTATTCGCATGATAAGCCACTCACTCAGTACATACCAATACTTAGGGATGTTTTTATTATTCATAGTCTTGTCTCTAAGGCTTTACTGGGGTTTTCTAATTCTAATCCCAAAAAATAACTAAACATATCCTCTGATACCAATTATGACAACCCTTCTTTTATTACAAACATAAACATGATATATTACATAAACTATTAACTTGATACAACATGGAAAATCGAGAGGTATAGTGTCTTTGGGGATTAGGATCGTTACATAACAACTTAAGACATGAAATAAAACATCTTTATTGAAAACTTCTTTTACATGACCACTACATTCCCTCGTACTTAGCACTACATGGGATAACCTGAGGACATGCATAAGAAAAAGGGTGAGATATGAAGCCCAGTAAGGGAATAAACATGGAATGCATGAGGATTAAAATACATGTTATACAATAGGCATATAAATAGAGAAAAAGAGGAACATGAACGTAAAGGCATGATAAAGAATGATAATCATAACATGGAAATGTGGCAACAACACTTAACATGGAATTAGCATGAGCCAAGGCTCATTGCACATAGAGAATGAGTAAATCCTCATTGAACATGAAGCACGAGTAAACCCTCATTTCACTTGAATTAGCATGAGTCAACACACATTTCATGTGATGTATCATGATACTATACTTTACCCAATGCATTGGAGCGCTATAAGGGCACACCCTTCTTAATCATTTCATTTCATGCATAAGTGTGCCACATGGATCATAAAACATGGATTCATAAAACATAATCATTTATTTCATGATAAAGGAATGTGGAATTCATACATGAATATTTATAATCAATAATTAAATATTCATAATGGTGAATAGCCTTGATGGATAAATGGGCATGGTATTCACTACAAAATGACATTGGCTTAGAAAATCGGTGTGATTTGGGCAGCGTAACGGCGTGACATAAGAATTCATAAATATTGTTGATGAGAGAGAAAGGGGTTCCTCATCATATTTACATGTAATAGAAATTAATGAGGTCGTATAGATACATTTCCCAAAAATTTGTAATGGAATTTAGATTCATGATACAAAAGTATTTCTTGAATGTAAATGAAGATAGAGAAGTTCCTTTCGGAATTTCGGCATAGAAACAGGTGTACATGGGAGGCAATTAATAAGATAGAAATGGGTCTCCCATCATTAAAACAATAATAGGGAAGTATGGGGGAGGTGTGAAACTATACCCTAACATTTATAATTGAAATTAAAATGGAATAACAATATTAAGAAAATTGGACAAAAAAGGTGAAAGGAAGAAAATCCCTTACTTGGATGTGTGCTTCCAAGGATTGAGAGAGGCTTGAGAGGGACATCGTGGGAGCCTGGGGCACCTTGAGAGGATTCTAGAGAGAGTAGGGCAGAGGTTGGATAAACTCCAAAGGCTTTGAATGAGGAGGAAGTGGGATCTTGGGTGTGTTTATATAGGAAAGGTGAGTGAATTCTTTATTATTTAGGTTTGGGACCCCTTACATTAAACTAATCCAAACCACAAATCACCTTATGGTTTTTCCCATGGATTTTGGAAAAGGGAAGAGGAAAATAATATTTTATAAGTCCAATGTCCTAACTTTTTAAAATAATGGGTTTTCTTATGTGGAGGTGAGTCACACTCCCATGGAAAACAATTTAAAAAGACAAGGTCTTTAATAAGCCTTGTAGGGTCCATTAATGCTTTTGAAAAGTAAGTCAAACAAACCCAAAGTAACATTATTTTAATTTTAAAACATATATTTACCGAACATAATGATTATAGTATTTTATTACATCACTATTGGGTCATTATGATGTCATAAAACACATTATATATTTAAAAAAAATTTAATTTTTACCCAAACAATTAACTGTCTAAAAATATTATGGAAAATTCACTGTTCGATAATTTTGACGTCCTGATTCTAGAAATAACATTTATTTTATCTAAATAATTTTTAAAATATTTTAAATTTCACTTTTATAATAAAAACCAAAATTTATCAAAAATTCACAGGTTTTGACAAAAATGGATTTCAAACCATAATAAAAATTATAATTTCATTCATAAAATTATAAGATAATTTATATTTAATAAAAATTCATTTAATAATAGGATTTGTTAAATCCCTATATTTATAATAATCATCTGATCAGTGTTCAACGGCTATAAAAGCAATGGTCACGATTCTTAACATATAACCAAAGATGTTGACATTTTATATGAGCTTTTTACATAAAGAGATATTTAACTAGATCCAGAGGGATTTCCATTAGTGAAAATTTGGGTCGTTACATGTGGTAGGTGATTCCATGTGTAAGAACTACAATATAAGTTAGGATTTCTGGATTTCTATTTTCATAATACTCCTCATTCATTTTTATTTTTGAAAAAAATTATTTTTGGTGTAATTTGATAAATTATTGGTTTTTAAATGCCTTTTTTTGTAAAAATGGGTGTTTTACATGTGTGTTTGATGTTTTACCACTTGGGGATGCTTTATAATTCATTAGAGGGTTTTGTTAAAATTTTATTCTACTGAAAAATATGGTTTGGGGTAATATTGTTGTGAATTTGGTTTTCAAATTTTGTTTTTAGATGGATTTTATGTGCAATGTATTATATTAATTCCCAAATGATTTATTGTGTTATATAAATGGTTAAAAGAATGTTAAGATACTATTTTGAGTACGTATGACCATAAATGATGTTTTTATATGAAAATTTAATTTGTTAACAAGTTCAAATTGTTTGAGCACAAAGGGGGAAACCCAGGTATCTAGGTGGGCAGGTGTGTACAATTGTGCAAGTGATCTAGAGTATTTTTTGGCTATTTCACATAGAAATTTAGATATTGAAAACACTAAAAAACTATAATTATGATTCGTTGGGATAAATAGGTTATGTTTATGTTCCCTAATAGTGGATCGTGCATGAGAAATAATATTGGTATGGTTATTTTACACTGAGTTATGAGGTGCATGGGGACCGAAACTAACTAGTACCTATGGATATTCCCAATATTAGTGCTCATTGGATCTTTCGTATTAATCATTGTATTTTAGTGTGATTTGATGGAAAATTCAGTGTCTTACAGGTTTTATTTAAATGTGTTCATGCTTTGAAATCATCCTTTGAAATGGTTTACTTGTATATGTTTTATTCTTTAGAAATTATTTCCACCATTTATTGTTTATTAAAACATTCATGATTATTATCTTATATTTATTACTATATTTAATATTTGGGTGGTATCATATTGGGATTAGTATCACTCCCTACTTACACCTTTGGGTGTAATAATACTTGATCATGGTTGGCGTAGTTAAAGGTAAGGCCATGGGTGATGGTGGTTCAGGTTGTTGATTTTATTCCATGGTACAGTGTTGTGGAGACCACTTGTGGGTTATGAACCCTTCTTACGTGGTGTTCCTTGGGTTGTTTTTTATGATACTTCTATATATATTTGGACCACTTGTGTCATGTTAATGACCATGTTTTTAGTTCTGAATTTTTTTATGTCTTGTTTGGTTTGTAATTTGTATTTTCAATTTATTGACTTTTTTGTTGTTTTTTGTATCTATAATCGTGTGAATAATTCCAAATAAATTATTTATGATGACCAGGAACTTTTTCCATCCCATAGGGATAGTTAATTCCCTTTTGGACTTACTATGGACCTGGTCGGGTGCTGGTTTTAATTGTGACTAGATTTGGTTTGTGACAGGATCATTGGTCAAATAACTATACTAAATAAGGGGGTATGTGGATGATTAGAAGAGAGATGGTATTTAGTATGATGAAATTTTAATTTATGTGCCTTTATGAGACATTCCATCTATTTTTGTGAATATGATAAAAGATATCTAGTCGGGTAAGTGGTTGGAAGTCAGCAAAGACGAAGCAGGCTGTATTCATCATCATATATAAAAAATAATTTCTATGCATAATGTTTACACTATTCTATACCTTTCAATAATGCTTTTCATTTCTAGTAGAGGAAAGTTAAAAAAATAAATGTTAAAGGAATAGAAATATATTTCAACAATGCATATCTAAAAAATATTGGAAAATAAATATATTTCCTCCAATTGATCATGTATCTCATTGAAGGAAAACAAGAATACTGAAAAATCTAACCTGTTAGAGATTTCAGTAGAAGGTAAAAAGAATAGTGGTATATGGATTCATGAGAGATACTACTCGTCCCACATTATATTAATTTTAAATCTATTGAAAATGATAATAAAATGGTTGATGTATTAGTGAGATTGGTGAATAGTGGTTCAATTATAATCAATGGAAGTAGAAATACCAAATTATTAAATTATGAGCTATTGAAAATGGAAGTACCTTATAAGATAGTGTGCACCAAAACCTATAAGTGTAAGTAAACTCTATGAATCAGTAATATTATTTATATTTCATTAGAATGGGTGAACTATCAATGGTAATTCATGTAGTTCACTCATGAAAGGATGCATGAAAATGGTTATTTATACTAGGTAAATATTAATGAAATGAATTGTTTGTTAAGAATTTTAGAAGAAAACACATATGAAAATAGATATTGGGTCACTATAATCAATAAATCCTAGAAAAATTACACATGATGATTTATGTTTTCAACATCCCAATTATGAAGCATAATTGAGAAAAAAAATCAGATTATTTCTTTCATGGAATGATAGCCCATAATTCTTATCTGCTGAAGAACAAATGAACGTCAAATCTTATCAATCATGTCCACACAGATGTGTGTGGTCCAATGAATGTGGATAGAACATATATAGAGTGTAAATACAATACTTTTATTTATTATTTTTGTATAATGGAATATTTCATGTTTATTCATCATAAACAATAAGTTCTTGACTGTATTAAGAGATATCGTTGATGATTTAAGAATGAAACATACCACACAATCATGATATTATGACCTAAAAATGGAATGGAGTACAAATCCTCTAAATTTGAAAATTACCACAAAAAACATGGGATCAAGAATGAAGGGTCTTTAGTGAGAACACATCAAAAATATGGGTTCATCGAATGCATAAATCAACTGGTGAATAATAAGAAAAAACAATACTCATTGAGAGCTGTGTTTCTCATCATTAAAATAAAGAGGTTGTTTATGTTATACGACACTCTCAAAATTGGACATGAGTATTTATATGAATGGTAAATTACACCATATGTTATTTAGAATGGATGAAGTCCCTCCCTAATGTATTTTCATTTTTTTGGATGAAATGTTTTACATTTAAAACAGATAAGGAAATCATGGAATGTATGGTGATACTGTAGATGAAAGAATGTTCCTTGGATACTGAATGAAGATTAATGAATAAAAAATCTATAGTAATAATCCTATAATGTTTTTGGAATGAAATTATTTCAAGATAATAGAGGATTAAAATTTAAATAAATCAAGAAGATCATATGTCTATATGATTTAAGATGATTAAGAAAGTGGAATAGGGATATATTCAAATATAGATATTTTTGAAGGTTTGTATAATAATAAGGTTTCTCAAAACTATGATGATTTATAAGAAGAATCAGAATAAAAAAAATACATATGAAACTCTATCAAAACCTCACAAATTAATTATAATAGAAGAAGTAGATAAATCAAATAACATTGTGGATTGAACCATACTTATACAAACATGGAGAATTAAAGATGAAGCAATGTTTTCACTCCTATCAATTCTGAAACAAACCTCATTTGAAGAAGTAGAGAAATATGTATAATGTATTATGTCCATGAATAACAAATTGGATCATATTGAAAAAACCCAGACTTGGAATATTTTCAAGTTTACAAAAAATCGAAATTTGATTGGAAAAAAGTAGATATTCAAAAAAAATGTACTAGGAAATGTGATTAGAAAGAGAGAATTATCATTGTGTAAAGGCTCTTCATATATTAAAGGAATTGATATTTAAAATGAAACTTCTCATATAGTATGGCTGGAGTTAATTATTCCCTTTTTAGCAATAATAATAAAAATAGGGTATAAAGTCTATTAGATAAATTTTAAAATTGAATTCATAAATGGTGTTCTTGGTGGGGAAGCCTAGATTAAAAAATAATGGTATTTATAATTGGAAGTGATTAAAAATTCTTTTAGAGTATATAAGGATCATTAAATTCAAATTTAGGCACCATAAACATGGTATTCTTAACCGTATGCCTATTTGAAGTAGATACAATTTCAAATGGATGGTTTTGATCATAATCTATATTTAAATAATTGTACAAGTGATCAATTTGTGGTGATTTATTATGTGGATGATATTATATTTAGTTTAGTAAGTCTTGAATTAATGGGAGAATTTTATAATAACATAAAATCATAATTTTAAATTTCTCTGATTGTTTAACTCACATTGATTTTGTGGCTATATTTGATCTAATGAAGTTCTAGACCTTTTTTTCTGAAGTATATTATATAAGAGATATTCTAAAGAGAAACAATATACATGATTGAAAACCTATGTAGACTCTGTTTTTGTGTTGAAAAAACATGGAATACCCGAGGACGTGAAATCTATGAATCTCACCATTTACTAGAGGGTCATTGGAATCTTATTATACTTTATTGCAACACGATCAAATATCTATTTTTAAATATATTTGATATATTTCTTCCAATATAATATAGAGTAATAGAATATTATAACAATTAAAATAATCATGGTATATCTTCAAGGTACTCCCAATATTGGATTATATATTATATTAGGATGATATGAATTACCATCATTTACATATACTAATTGGGAAAGATAAGTGGTTGGTAGAATTTCCAAAAGTGGGGTTACATTCATCATTGGAAACAAATTTGTGGGATTCATTAGTATGAAACATGATATAAATTCTCTTAGTAAGTCTGATAAGATTATATCTCTATGAAAAAGGAATGCAATCATCTACTGTGGATGATGAAAAAACTTGTTTATATTGGTGGTGAGGTGAAAAAACAGATGTTGATTTACTATTATAACAAGATCAAGATTGATCTTATGAAAAATATGGTTCAATATTATCATACCAAACATATTGAGATTCCATATCACATCCTCAAAGAAAAAGTTTGACAAGTTTTTATTAAAATTAATCATATTAATACTAATGATCTAGTGGTTGAAATCATGACTAATCTTTTAGTAGAATCAATATTTTAGAAACATTATTTGACCCTCGATGTTCAATCACCTCCCGTTACATGATGAGTTTCAGATTTATCCACTCATCCCGTTTTATTAATAGTTTTAATCTACTAAGGTAAGTCAAATAGGTATTTTTGGGATATACAATGTAGGGGTTTGTTTTTCTTCTCCACTCAGATCAACATGAAGATTCATTAGGTTAATTAGAAAATGGGTAGAATGAAATTCACTGAATTTTTGGGTTGTAGGATATGTTGGTGACCTCTCGAGGAATAAAATTATGTTTTTCCACTCATGTTTTTTACAGTTATATTTTCTCACATAGACATAGAGTGATGGATGAGTTATTTAATGGTTATCAGTTTTTTGTTCGAGGATGGTGATTTATTGAATTTTTACTTAGATTTCGAACAAATCGAAAGAGGGGGATTATTTGAAAAAAATTGTTTCATAGCTTTAAACATGTAGTATTTTTTTCAATTCACAATAGTTTAATTATTTTTACTTAATGTAATGTTATCATATAGTGTAGTTGGATTTAGTGTTGAAGGTGGTGTCACATCCCATTTTTTCCCAAATTTTTGTATCTCAAAATAAAGAGGAAGGGGTGAACTCTGTGAAAGATGTATTTCCAAGAGTAGAACTTCTAAAAATATGGAAAACTACTGTATTTCAAAAAAGATTTACCATTTAAAAATATATGGAGCTTCATAGTGGAATCTTGTTTCATGAATGGTGGATTGTTTTAGAAATTTGTTTCATAATGAATGGACGATCCATGATAGAATGATGATAATATACATGAATATGATAAGATTCAAAAATGGAATAGTTTCACTATGATTTCATGATTAAAATAAATATCATGAATATTATTGTAGAGGTTTTTGGAAATTATTTAGTGAGATTTATTATATTGGTGAAGATATGATGTCTATAAATATGTGTCTAATCATTATTTGAAACAACAGTAGAGTTTGGAAAGTGGGATAAATTCATATATTTCGTAATGGAATTATGTGAAGTTAATTATTTATTAATAAAGAAATATTCTCAAGAATATGAATGATGAAAAAAATGTATAAAAACTAATTGGAATTTAGGAAATTTAGAAAATGGTGGTTCGCTAAGGCATAGAGTTTCACGAAGACAAAGAGTTCTATGAAGGCTAAGATCTATTTAAAGTTTGATAAAATTAAAAAAAATTGTAGGTTCATGAATTCTAAATGATAATGGAATAAAAATGGTGTTCCATAATACAGATGATATTTGTGAAAAATTGTTTTGAGCATAGTGTTTGACAGAACAACACATTCATGTGCATAAATTGAGGACTATGGTGGAAGTAGAGTCTCATTATAATCAAATAAAGGTTTTATATTACTAATATATTAAGGTGAAACTCACGAAAATAAACAATTTAATTATTCACCTTAGGTATAAGGATAGGCGGTCAATGGAAGTTATCTAAGGGAGGTGGGCGTTATTCTTAAAATTTTGTTTAAGGTTGTGTGCCTGGAATAGAGTGACATTGTCTGATATATTGTAATATACAATATATAGGCAATCTTAGTGCATTCAAGTATAACAGAAAAACAATTGGGTACAATCCTTGTAATATGCCATCTTTGTTAACCAAATAAAATTTTAATGTTACATTTTCGTTTTTCATATGGTTATTTTGAATTAACACAGTTTCACTAGACATGTTTAATAGGTTCTAACCAATGTGGGGACAAGAGTTGTCTCATTAAAATAAAATTAGACACCATAATTCACCACTCCCCCCTCAACGTGTTCTAGATTCCTATAATTGGTATCATATATAATAGGATATAGGTGTTAAATATGGCTTCTATTGTTGTTTTCATGGATAATTTGGTGAATGTTAGTGTAGTTCCCTATTCTTCTTGAAGTAATATACAAATTTTGAAGAACAAAATTAGATATCATCTACGATATCATAAGATGAATGTTCTATTTTCCATAGATCAAGTTATATAGGTGGCTGATACAACATGTATTTATATGACTAGAATAGATAGGTACATTCATGATGTATATTTCAATACTCAAAATATTCTTACAATAGCTCTATCTGATCAAATATATTTTAAGGTGATGAAAAAAACTATCACCATGTCCATGTGGGGGGAACAATAAAATAAATATAAATGAGATAATAATGTGAAGTGGAAAAATATAATGTCTTACACAACCAATTTGATGATCTAAAAATTAATCTAGATAAAAATGAACATAATTTCATGATTCTCATTACTAAATTTATTGGTGTTATTTTAGGACATGGGAAAAAATCAAGGGTATTAAAATTTTAATGAAAATATTGATGAGTATCCCACCTTTTTACACTCAAATTATGTGAGACATTGAGGAATGATATCTATCTAAGATGTCTCTTAATGATCTACTAAGTAGTATGGTGTATTGTGAAATTAGAATCATAAAAGAAGATTCAAAAATTAGAGTAAGAAATTAAATTGAATTCAAATCCATTAAAAAAATATATTCCCAATGTTAGTGATGAAAGAGATGATACGAATGATGAATGTATTTCTAATTTTACCAAAAAAATCATGATAGGACTATGGAGATTTGAATTCAATCTTTCCTTGTCTTGTTTTTAGTATGGTAATGTAGGGAACATTTCTAATTGATGATGAAGTAGATTCGATGATGTTGAAATTGAATCATAAATCATGTAGAGGTCACAAAGAAAGTTCCAAAAAAGGGATACTTTCAATCTGGAATGAAATTATAGAGAGGTATTCTTATACAAATGGGATCATGATTGTAATGACTTTTTTTGGAGGATATAGAACTGGAGTTTAGTTATATTATTGATGATTTTGTGATTAATATAGTTGAAAAGGTAGAACCATTAAAAGATGAAGATAATCACATTAATGGTGTTTTAGATCTAAAGGTAAAATATAATGGCATCTTCTTGAAAATGACATTAAAATTTAGAAAAACAGAATGATCATAGCCATGTTGAATGATTCATACGAGTATGTGGATCAGATAGTAGTTGTGTTTGATCAATTGGATGAAGAGTAAAAAAAGAACATTTGGCAAATCCTAAAAGAATGGAAGAGTTTTTGGGGTTTAAACATGTCATCAAAGAGCATTAAAAATTCATCAATGGAATTACATCAAGAATGAATGAAATGGATTTAATAGTTGAGGACCATAAAGAATATGTTTTTCATTAATATGTAAACTTCAAATAGAATCAAAATCTAGGTATATGACCACAAAAATATAGTTTTGAATGTTTTCTGATGTAGATATTTTCAATAGATAAACTTGGTAATGATGTAGTAGAGAAATACATGGATGATTAAAGATCTAAATTTATGACAAATAGAGGAATTATCTGTGATATAGGAACATGAAAGGTGGGAAACATGATGACCGAAAGAAAAGAGAAGTAGAAATCTTGACATATTAAAATTCACTCGACGTATTAATAAAGATACATTGAAACCATTGGGAGAACATATAAAAAAATAATAAAAAAATATTCAAACAATATTTCTGTTCAAAGAACTATAAAACAAAGGGGAAAGGTTCCAAATTGGAATTGAGAATGTATTTCATTTTACAAAATTTAAATTTTGTGGCTTCTTGGACCAGACTATGTCTTTTTATGAAGAGGGAAGGAGTTGTCTTGATGTAGAAGAAGCTAGAAGTCAACTCAAGAGAATGAGACGATATCCTTTATCATATAGATTAAATAATTTTTATTCATATTTTTTTAGTGTTCTAAAATTAGCTATAAATCTATTAATTACAGGTAGAAAAAGGTGGGAACAATAATAATAGAACTTTGAGAAGATTCGATACTGGTCAAACTATTAGAATTACTCTTAAAATAGGTATTCTCCTATGTATTAAGATTATGAGTATGATTTGATGATGTATGTAGAATGTATATTGGAAAGGACCAATTTTTCCTCAACATAATTAGGTATCTCATGGATGGAAAAGGAGAATATTAAGATAGACAAACTGAATAAAAATGCTCTCAAAACATCAATGAAGAGTAGAACCATGATTATTGATAGTTTTTTATCACACCACAAAATAGGAAACGCAATGTTTTGGAAAATATTATGAAAAGGGTTGATGGATTAGCTGGGTTCGAAAATGGTGGATCCCTAAAATAATATGGAAGTGAAAATATAAAATAAAAAATTATTAGATATTGAATATGGAAGTAATCTACGTGGAAGGTTTTCCCCGCAATATCTTGATTGTGATTGAACTTTATAAATCAGGACTGGTAGTGACATTTAATCAAAAGGGGCTAACAATCAAATAAAATATAGGTAATTATCTAATGGAAGGATTCATATAGAATACTATGTTATTGCATATGGAATGTAAAGAAAACATAAGTTTATTAATAATTGATGAATAAAAAATCATGGGGAACTGGAGGATTGTCACATTAATACACAAGGATTGTAAAATTTATCCACACTAAATATTTTTTTCAACATTAACTATCTATATAATGATTGATAAAATACATTTGATTCTTGTATGTGAGAAAATATGGTCCATAATTATTATTGTCTGAAGAACAAAAGAGCATGGAATCTTCTCGATCTTGTCCACACAGATTTTTATGGTTTGTGGAACATGACTGGAACATATTGAGATAGATAAAAAATTCTTTTTATTTATGATTATAGTATAATGAAATTTTTTTATGTTTATGTTGCTTAAAAAAGAAGTTCATGACTTCATGAATTGATATTTATGAAGTGTTTAGAATTAAATTGGCCAGATAGCCAATATATAACAATCTTAAAATGGAACATATTTCACATCCATTGAATTTTGTAATTAACTAAAAACAAGGGATCATAATAATTTGTTTTAAATGCGATTACCAAAAAAATTAAGTTATTGAATGCAGAATTCAAAAGGTGATTAATATTTTCAAAACTATACAGATCAAGAGTTTTGTTTTTAATCACTACTTGAAAGAGGATATTCATGTTTTGGTGTACACTCAAGATTAAATAGAGATGTTTATAATAGAGTGCATGACAACATATGAAATATGGAATGGAACAAATACCTATCTAATGTATTTTCATGTTTTTATATGTAAATTTATCATCTGAAATAACAAAAGAAATCATGGAATGTTTGGTGATGATGATTATGAGAGAATGATCCTTGGACACTCAATGAAGATTAAAGAATAAAATTGTTATAATAATCATCATAGAATGATTTTTGAATGTAATTTTGTTATGATCATTTAGGATAAAACAATTACTAATTGAAGAAGATCATATGTTGACATGATTGATGATTAAGAAGAATGGGAATGAGGGAAATATTTATGGAAAAAAATTGTTGAAGGTATACCAAACATTTAGCATTCTCAAAATGATGATGATATTGATGTAGAATTAGAAGAGGAAAAATTTGTCAAATAAACACTATATACACCTCATAGGTGAAGTAAAAGAGAATAATTAGATCAATCTGAAATCATTGGGAATTATACCACACCAACATAGAAAAGGATAATGAAGATTGAGATACATTCTCCACTCATATCAATTTTGGATCCAACATCATTTGAAGATGTAGTAAATGATGTATCATTTGTAAAGGAAATTAATGAAGAACAACATGAGAGTGATAAAAACAAGACATGGGATCTTGTGAACTGACTAGAAAATAAAAATGTTCCTTGAAAAAAGTGTATCATTAATACTAAATTTGATGAGATGGCAAAATGTTATCAGAAACAAGGCATGTTTCATGTGCAAAGACTATGCACAGATTAATGGAATTTATATTGAAGAATTATCTTCAACTATATTTTTAATGGATTCAATTATGATCTTTCTATACATGTAATTTCAATGTTGGTATAAATTTTATCATATGGAAATAAAAATGGAATTCTTAAATGGCGCAGTTGAATAATAATTCTTCACTAAATAATCATTGAGAATTCTTATTAGAAATGGGGAAATAAATATTTTTAGATTAAATAATGATCTTTATATTCTAAAAAAGTAACCACAAGAATAGTATTATCTATTAAATGCTTGACTAAATAAGATACAATTTAATGGAAGAGGTTGGAGGCACATAAATTTCACATGAAGATGCACACAACCAACATTGGGTGAACTAAATCCACCATCCAACTTACTGGATCATTACAAGAAAAAAACATGCCAAAAATTTTTACTGTGTGCGTGAAATATTATAATCTTAGTGAAAAAACATGACAACGAAATATTATGACATTTATTATTCATTTCATAAAATCCTCCCAAATATCCAATACAATCACACACAAGACAAGATGGTTAGACACAAGAAAGCGACAGTGGCCAAAAATTTCATTATCACCGAATTTGAATTCAAACAATCACATTAAACATACATTAACTATAGAAAATGAAGAATATGTGTGGAGTACCTCTTATACAACATGAATCTAGGGATCCCATCACCAATGATTTCATCTATAAATAGATTCTCACCCTCGCCTCTTCTGGGTGACAATATGGAAGATGATTTGTTTCCTTTATATGCATAAGACCAATATTCAATGAAATTGAGATAGAATGGAAAACTCAAGGTAGAAAATTTTGAAGTGAACATTCCCTGTAGATCCACAACTAACTTGGTATACAGTTGAGTAACCCTTTCACACCCTCTTCTAACCCCTGTATGGTGTATGTAAAAGCTCCTACTGCATGAAACCCTAACCATTCATGAGCACTCCCACTCTTACGTGCACCACCTCTTTGAGACCCCTAGACCTACACATGTGTTACATCACCATTCTCAAGAAACATTCATATGAAACAACAATTCAATTTTCACACATCTTATGCCACCCCTACAAACTTGTGTTCAACCAATTAATAGTCTCCCAGGGGATGTCCCCTATGCCTCTAGTGAATTTTTTACCTTACATATTAATTCCCAACATTGGTACATAAACAAATATTTCTTCTCTAAATACCCATGTTACCTTAGACCTCATGACTAACCAATCATCCTCCCCATTACGCCTTGGAATTTATAAATTGATTCCCCACCCAAGAGTGCATGTTCTATGGTCATGGAATCACAATTGGTGAGGTGTGAGTCCCTTACATCCAAGATACATTGCTTAAATCTAACTAGTCCAAAATTCCACAACACATGATGTTAAACTACATATTTACCCTATGTAACAATCATAGGATGATCCATTTTTGCATGTCATGGGATGTTCTCCAAACCACCTACCCTCACAGAGAATAATATATTCCTCACAAGGAATGAGATCCTCCCTACATGGAATGACATACTCCTTGGATAGAGTCCACACGTAATCCACACATCATCTCTCGTTGACACTTGTTTTATCACATGAGTGTCATGTAAGCATATTTCTTTATTTTATCACACCATGCATGAATCACATTGTTTTATTGGATCATAGTGATCGTGAAATATTCCCAATCATCACCATGGGACTCGAATTTGTTATAAGCCCCAACCATATCCATTCCAATGGGCCTCCTATTTGGATATTCCACAGACTCTACTCAAATGGGTTGCTCATATTCATAACCCTCAAAAACCATACTCACTCTATGGAATGATTACACACATAAGCACTAAAAAAATACTTTTGGGAAAATTATTAAGTTATAATCCCCTTCCCATTCTAAACAATATGGGCCTTGATTCCCATCTAATTGGCATATGAAAGATTCCTATCGGAGGACCAAACCCAACATCTACATCCATCTTAATTTTCACCAAGATACATCCCTAGTAAGATCATTCCCCAAGTCTCTGAGGTCATGTCTCTTCTAGCTCCCTTAGGTATCTCAATGCTTATACCTCAAAAAAACTCTAACTAAGAAATTTCCTCTCATAAAGGGAAGATTCCATGCATAATCCTCACACCATACCACATAGATTGTCTCTTTTTGAAGCAATAATCCATAGCATGTGACTTTAAAATTCATGAACCAGTCATGTCACATGACCTTAACATTAAACATCATTCTACATGGGTTTTGATCATTTTCCTCTATATATGGTATTTTGGATGCCTTCCTAAGGTTCAATCATGACCAATGGTAAACTCAGGTGCTCCCATTTAGGGATGCACCTCCCCGATTGACCTAAAGGGGTGTTATGATTAACCATCATGGTTTAACATCTTCCTTTTATGGGACACACCTATGGGACCTACCTACATGGGGGGAATTATAATCCATTTATTGGTAAACTTCTTGTTGTGACATATTCCCTCCATGGGGCACACCTCTTTAGTCCACCTCCATGGGGTATCTTGATCAATCAACTCCATCTCCACAATGTTAATCTCATTCCCGAATCCATATCAACCAGACATTCTGGTCAATATACATAATACTTTAAACTTGTGACCCCAAATACATACCTCCTGAAAACCATGGGATGCATGAGGTAAAATCCTTGGAAGATACGTGCCTATGGTTATAGAAAGCACATGGAAAAAATGGGATTACTATGGTGAAGGAATTGAAAGATATACACCTTCAACGTAAGATACCTTTTTATTGACATAGGATACCTTAGGTTCTACAGCTATGATGCCTCCACGAGATTCACTCACATGAGGAAGAATAAAAGTGACCGCCATTCCCAAAATCTATACATGACAATGATACCAAACATGACAACTATCTTGAACAAAGGATTCTTCCCTATCAATAAAAACTGGAATGTATATACAGAAGAATTATAATTAACCAATGCCCACAAACAGATGACAACAGGAATGAGTTCCACGAGCATGACTTAACTCAATGAGGGAGACTGAGTCTAGGAATAAAGTTCCAAGAAGGAACACTTGGTAGGAAGAACCAACACCCCATCCTCCCATTTTGATCAAGCAGCATACATCACCATTGACTGTGATTAATGTCACCTGCCTTTGGAAATAGGGAATGTTGGGTAACAAGAACACCATCATAGGTTAATATGTAAGTAGGGATCCCTGGTTAATGCATCAAAAATAAAAATGGGGAACCTAATGTGAAGATCTTATTTTAAACATAAATATTAGTACCACTCGAGACATCAGTAGATTATAATTTCACCAAATCTAGATATCAAGCTCTAGGTACCCCCATGAAAATGGTGGGACTAACATGGAACACACTAGATGGAAGTTAGTAGTTGAGAATCCTCCAAAAGAGTCATTGTTAGTGCAGATACCTTTAATAATTTTGATGATTTTACGACACTAGGGCATTAGAAATTGATTTCCTTACACATATACTGATGGCTGAATCCACCTACTTTGCAGGACCCCTTTTATAGGAAACCAACCACTCAAATCTCATAGCCACTAGAGAAAGAGAAATTTTTATACGAAAATCCTACACAATATCAATACCTCCTAATAATTCCACTGTGAATTAATATACCAGGCACCCACAACCCATCTTACCATCATAAATTATGATTACTTGAGAGATTTCTAGTGCGAGGAGGGGGTAATTCCCACAAGGGATATAATCCACCAGGATCTGGAGGATTTAGTACCTCACTAACATCATCCCCCCTGAAGGCCGCATAGGGAGAAATCTCTCCCTATTCCAACAATGAAATGCTTTGGTATCCTCCCTCTAGAGTAATCTCATGACACACTCTCATACACCGTGGTGTTAGGAGATGCATGAGTCCCCTTAGCCATGACTACCAACCAAGACCCACCTAATAAGAGCTTTGACTAGGCCTTGGTGGTGCCATAAAATATTGGTCTATGAGGACAAATAATTGGCGGATTTTACACCTACATCACTAGCCGTAGTCTGTACCACCCGACATCAATTTTGGGCACATGACTAGGAGAATTACACATATGGGGAATAATATTCCATGGATCTTGTGACCCCTACCACCATTAGAACATTACACTATATCCCTAAAACATATGGGTAGGGATACATCCATGTTCTATTATGATCGTGACCTCAACCACCTCGTTGGATGGTAGGTTGACTCTATCCATCACAAACACCACCAACATCAGTTATGTGAAAACTCATCATGATGAGTCTCTGTATGGAAGGAATTCCCATTCCCTCACCAAGACAATAAGAGGCCTCCCCTTCCTCACAATCAGCTAGATGTTCAACATTATCCTACTCCCAGTTCAAGTGGAGTTCCTCCCCTCTTAGACAATAAATACGAATATCCACCCCATGCTGCTACCACAAGTAAACAGGGAGAACGTCCACATCTCACAACTGATCTGTACGAAGTAATTACTCATATCATCCCTAGATCATGAAATATTTCTCCATACTCAAAAAACTATCAAAGCAAATTTCCCCCCCACTTCATCGGCAATCAGTATGGATGTCCTCCCCGGGCTATAACCATTATTGAACAAGGAGGTCCTCCTTATGTCTCATCCAATCAAAGTAGAGGTCCTTACCAATCCCTCAATAGTAAACATAGAGGTCTCCCCATGATCCCACTTATCAAAGTTGAGGTCCTCCCGATGATTTGAGAAATCATTATAGAGGTATTTTATATATTCCATCTCCTCAACATCAAGTTTCTCCCCATTGTTATTTTCGATTAGTGTGGAGGTCCTCCTCATGATTTATATCAACAATACATAGTTATTGCACATTCCATTATAACTGGTAAGCTTAGATACCCTACCTATGTCTCTATTATACAAATTATAGGTCTTATATGCTTCGTTGGACACCATAGTGGAGGTCCTCCCCACTCCTACATCTACCAAAATGGAGGTTATCCTCACTCTAACAACAACTAAAACGGAGTCCCTCCACATATCCCAACTAATAAAATACAAGTTCCTCCCCAAATTACTACCCACCTATTGAGAAAGTGTTGTTTTTCAATGATAAATAATATTTTTATTTAGAAAGGGGTGATCATTGTGAACAATACCCTATCCCTATGATGATTTTGATGCTCAGAAATAACCTTAATTATTTTATAATGATTTTGTTTTTTGATTATATTTTATGAATTTATTATTCATTTCTGGAAGAAATATTTTATTTCTTTAACAACAATATTTAATTCACATTAGTATATTCTAGAAATTCTATTCATGTGTTGCACGTTTGGGAATTGCTTAAGCGTGTTTTGGAATCACTATTCGTACCCTACGTGGAGAAACATAGCGTAAGGATGAAATGCAGTGTATACTGTTTGAGTTATAATAAAGGTATGGTTAAACAACCATACGTTATCCAAAAAGTATGGAAGAGGAACCCTATGTTAGGAAGGAACCCTACATTTGGGATGATGAAAAGTATGGTTCATCAACCTTGCTTTTGTAATCAACCTTACGTTTCATCAAAAGTATGGATCATGTACCTTACGTTTAGAAGCTTTTAAAATTATGGATCATTTATCATATGTTTTATTGTTGGAAAGAAAAGTATGTTTCATCGAACAAACAATTTTAATCAACCTTATGTTTGAAAGATGTGACATAAACCCTATGTTTGTGTTCACCAATACGTTCGAATGATTCATGATATACAGTTCAACCTTACGTTTGGTGTCAAAAAATTAAAGACAATATTATTATGCAACGGTATGCAAGTGGATTCTTCAGCTGATTTCATTCTATTTTAATAGTTTATTTTTGAAGTGCGTTTTTGACTGAGTCAATGCTGTTTTATCTATGATTTAACGGATCAGCATAAAAGGATCTTTTTATGCCTAATCTTCATGGAAGTTACAACTGCTCAATTGTTTTAAATTTTTGATTATAGTGAGTCTGAAGGCGACAATTTTGGATCTAAATTTGCAAGATAAGTGATCTTCTTTATTTTATAGATGTTTTATTTACACAGAAAAAGATGTACATTTTTTTCCGAACATTAGTGAAAAAAATATAAGAGAAACAGAGACTATCGAGAACACTGATCTGCTGATTTGAAAGTGCGAAAGAGCTCTTCTTATTAAAGAAGAAGAATCATGATAGAAGATTCATTCATTATAAATCAATGATCTATTGTAAATATACTACTTCTAATTATATGAATTATATTTTTATATCTACTACAACTGGATCGACTTAGAACTACTCTTCTTGGAATATCATTATTTCTAAAGGTGATGAACTATCTACTGTCGATTGCAATCTGTTTCAATTGTGAAGAACAATGGGAAAGTATTTTAAAAGTACAAATAAAAATATTTTCTACTCTTGATTTATCAAATTATCGTACTAAGTTGTGTAGGTTCTGTGATTGTACTAGAAGGATTTTTTCTTCCTTAGATTGTAAAGATGTCAGCTGCCTGTACTTAGTTGTAGAATGGTATGTTGACAAGAGGACCATATAGTGAAAATCACTAAGCTCATGGAGTAAAGTGTTGGTGGGGTAGACTAGTGGTCTTCTGCTCCCCTAACCACTATACATCGTGTGTTCCTTCTATTTAAATTTCCAATGCCTTAATTCATCTGATTATAGTCAAAGGGGAGAACACGATTTCATAAGGAATTTGTAAAAGGCACAATTCACCCCCTCTTGTTTATATTTGGTATATCACGATCCAAAAATTGGTATCAGAGGTTGAGATTTTTTATAAATCCTTAACATGAAGAAAGTGATTGAGGATTGTACACAGAGCAAGATGACTGATACAAGAGAAGGAATTTCAATGGTCAGAGCACCGTACATCAATGGAGAAAATTTTGGATGATGGAAATCAAGAATGATAATATATCTGAAAAACCTTGGATGTAGATTTTATTCTAAGATTCTAAGTCCTTATGAAATACCTGAAATACCTGAGACATGGGGTACTACCACTGATGCAGAATATGATATGAACTCAAAGAAAATGAATGAAATTATATGTTGTCTAGGACCTGATTAATTCAACTGAGTATCTTAATTCCCGACAGCATATGATATGTGGAAAACTATTACTGTTTCTTCTAAAGGAACTAACAATGTCAGGAAAATTAGATTTACAACTGTTAAGATTAAATTCGACACATTCAGAATGTCTGAAGGTGAAAGCATTACTCAAATAAATATAAGTTTGACATAGATTTTCAACAATATAACTGCCTTGGAAGAAACAACCAAACAAGATGATCAAGCATTAAAAGTACTGATAGTACTGCCTACAAAATGGAATGGAATCACTACGACAATAAGATAGTCAACACCTGTTAATGAAATAACCATGAGAGAGTTGATTGGAACACTTATGATGTATGAAGCAGAGATGGAAGATGAATAAAATGAGCATAAGGTTCTGATGAAGAGAGAAGACACTTCATTAAAAGTGTAATCTCAAGGGAAAACCAAAGAGATAAATAAAAAATATGTAAAGTTGAAATTAGAAAGTTTTGATTCATCAGGTTCTAATATAGAAACGGCTCAGTTAGCCAGAATGTTTAGTAAGTTCTACAGAAAGAAGAAATTTTTTTAGAAAAACTTTCAAAAATAATGAAAAGGAAGACAGATGTTATGAGTGCAAGAAAATGGGTCATATCAAACCTGACTCTCCTCAGTTGAAAGAAGACAAGAAAAATAATTTCTTCAAAAGAAATTATTATGAGAAAAAATATAAGAAAAAATGAAAACTACATGGACTGTGTTTGAAGACTCAAGCAGTCCTTCAAAATCAGACTCATAGAAGGAAGAAGTAAATATGAAATCTAACACGTGATTTATGGAAGAAACAGATGAGGTACAAATATACTACACTTCTGACTATATCTCTAGTTCTAAAACAAGATTTTCTAAGGGAAAACTTTCAGCCTACAACAACTTGATTGAAGAAATATATGAATCTATTTTAAAGAAGTATAAATCACTATGTAACACTTAAAAGGTTTTTTCAAATGAAATAGATACAGTACTAAAGCAATTTAAGGAGTTAACTAATAAGTGTAATTAAGTTAAAATTACAGTTCCTGAATCTAAAATAAAAACACTACAATCTGAAAGCGAAACATATAAAAATGCAGACCTTATTTATACTAAAGGAGAAAACTCCTTGAATGAAATTCTTGGGACCACTGTCATTAAGAAATAAAGATTTGAAATTGGAAGTAAAGGTGAATAACCTATGCTGTATAAGAATTATTTTATTACAAGCTCAAAAAGATTAAATTGTAATTACTGTGGAACAAGGGGACATATATATATGAACTATTTCTAAAGAAAACCTCAATTAAGTGGTATTAAAAAATATTTTATTTCATTATTTTATTTTGTTGGTTTTAGAAAAACAAGGAATGTCTGGATTCCGAAATCCTTGTTGGCTAAAACAACTGGACCCAATAGAATATGGGTACCAAAGAAACTTGTTTAAATGTCTTTTCAGAAAGTAGGTCATAGAAGAAAAAATACTGTATGGTATATTGACAGTGGCTACTTAAGGAATATGAGTGGAAGCACATCGAAGTTCTCTACATTCACTCAAAAATATGGTGGACTTGTGACTTTAGGTGACAATGCCAAAGGTAAAATCAATGGTATTGGAATAGTTGGAGTGCTGAAAGTTGTCTAAATCAACAAAGTACATTATGTACAGGTATTGTAACACAATATGATAAGTATCTCTCAACTATGTGATGATGGTTATGCTGTTTATTTTTCTAATAATTTTTGTTCTGTTTTCAAAAATAAACTGCTTAAATTCAAATCACCTAGAACTGACAATGTGTATACGTGGATTTAAATTCCTTGTGTAAACAAAAAGTAATCTCCTTAACTACTAAGATAAATGAATCTTGGATCTGTAATAGAAGACATGGACATTCCAATATATATTTTTGATATAAACTATCCAAGAAGCAACTAGTTTCTGATTTACCTAGTCTCATGTTTGAGAGTGATAGATTTTGTCCTTCATGTCATCTTGGCAAACAGTACAAATCATCCTTCAAATCTGTTAACAAAATCGCTACGTCAAAACCTCTAGAACTCATCCATATGGATTTGTTTGGACCTACAAGTGTATAATGCTTGGATAGTACACTATATTTATATGTTTTAGTTAATTAATATTCTAGATTTACAAGGATTTTCTTTTTAAATTTTAAAAATTAAGCTTTTACATTATTTGAATTTTTTTGAAAAGCTGTTCAAAATGAAAAAGGTTTTAAAATATTTTCATTATGAAGTGATCATGGTCGAGAATTTGAGAATCTGAAATTCAATTACTTTTTCTCAAATATTGGTATTAAACACACCTTCTCTGCACCAAAAACACCTTAAAAAATCGAATTGTTGAAAGAAGAAATAGGACTATTCAAGAAATGGCTAGGTCTATGCTAAATGAATACAGTCTTCCTACAAATTTTTGGGAAGAAGCTGTAAGAACAACCTTCTATATAAGGAATGGAGTTTTAATTAGAACAATTTTAAAAATGAACCCCTATAAACTCTATAATAACAGTAAACCTAATATAAATTACTTTAATGTTTTTGGATGCAAGGTTTATTCCTAAAAAACCAAATACAATCTTGGTAAGTTTTATCCAAAATCTGATGAAGGCATTTTCTTGGGATATTCTGCTACTTCCAAAGCTTAGAGAGTTTTTAATAAAAAGTAAAGGATTGTTGAAGAATTAGTTCATGTGAAATTTGATGAAAGTGATCCATTTGAGAAAAGGAGAGATCATATATATGAGTCTGATTCTAATTATAAAATGAGACTTGGGATCCTGGAAGACAATTTTAAAAAAGATATAAATGAAATTCAATTTAGTCCAGAAGAACTTGACACAGATGAACCTATAAATATACTACCTGGACAATCTAGGACCTTAAAGAATAATCCTGTAGAAACTGTGATAGGAGACTTAGAAACATGAATAAAAACTAGAAGGAACAAAGGAATTTTTTTTTGAATTTTCTGCCTTTCTATCCCAACTAAAACCTAAATCTATAAAATAAGATATAAATTATGAAATCTGGATGATAGAAATGAAAGAAGAATTAAACCAGTTCAAGAGAAATGAAGTTTGAAAATTAGTTTAAAGACCACAAGATTATCCAGTAATTGGAACCAAATGGGGTTTTATAAATAAAAAAGACGATCAAGGAATAATAACTAGGAATAAATCATGACTAGTAGCTAATGTATATAATCAGAAAAAAGGTATAGCTTATGATGATACCTTTGCACCTGTATCTAGATTATAAGACATAAGAATCCTCTTATCATATACATGTCATATGAATTTTAAATTATTTCATATGGATGTTATGTTTTACTTTTTAAATGGTTATTTAATGGAGTAAGTTTATGTTGAGCAACCTCCTGGTTTTGAAAATTCTCAATAACCAAATTCTGTTTTAAAAATTACTAAAGCTTTTTATGGCTTTAAACAAGCACCTATAGCTTGGTATGAATGATTATGGTCTTTTTTTAGAAAAATTATTTTACTGTTGGAATGGAAGATCCAACACTATTTAAGAAAAATGTAAATTCTAACATTTTATTGGTTCAAATTTATATTGATGATGTAATTTTTGGATCAACTTATAAGTCTCTTGGTCATGAGTCTTCAAATCTAATTCAAAAATAATTTTAAATGAGAATGATGGGAGAAATGAATTTATTTTTATGTATTTAAATTTATAAAAAAATGTTTTAGAAATGTTTTAAATCAATGGAAATACATTACTGGTTTACTAAAGAAAATTAGACTTGAAACCCACAAGACATATAAATCTCCTATGTGTACTAATATAAAACTTGATTTGAATGAAACTTGAAAATCAGTTGACAACATGTTATATAGAGTTATGATTGGATGTTTATTATTTCTTACTTCTAGTAGGCCATATATAATGTGTTCAGTATGTCATTGTGAAATACTGTAATCAAATCCTAAAGAATCTCATTTATCTACTGTGAAAATAATTTTAATATATTTAAAAAGAACATTTTTACAATCTCTTCTTTATCTTAAAACGTCTGATTTTAATTTAATTTTATATTCAGATGCAGACTTTGGAAGCTGTAGAGTATATAGGAAATGCACTTCGGGTACTTTTCACTTTTTAGGAAAATCCTTAGTGTCATTGTTAAGTAAGAAACCACACTCCGTTTCCCTGTCAACAACCGAGGTAGAATATGTATCTATTAGCAGTTGTTGTGCACAAGTATTGTGGATGAAAAACACTCTTATGGATTTTGGACTATTTTTTTAATAGTATGCCTATTTTATGTGATAATACTAGTGCTATAAATAGTTCAAAAAATCCCATTAATCATTCTAGGACTAAGAATATTGATATCAGACATCATTTTCTAAGATAACATGTTCATAAATGGTATATATTATTTGATTTTGTAAGTACTGAAATTCAATTAGTTGATATTTTTATCAAACCACCTCGAACTGCAAGTTTTGATTTTATTAAGGGGATATAGGATTATTTAATTTTTAAATAATGTTTTATTTTATTCTGTTGTTTCTTTATTTTAATAATATTTAAAAGAAATTAGTAATTTTTTTTAAATAGAATATTATTTTTTTCTTCGCCCAATCAATTTTTTATTTTTAAAACCTATGAAATAATTATTGATGACACCGGAATCAAGGCTTTCCGAAACCTTTTGCATTTTGAATTGTTTCATTTCTAATAAAAAACCTTTCGTTCCCACGACACATTACCACTCTTTGTCTATTAGAACATGAAACTTTGAAAACCTAATCGTATTTCGATACATCAGAGTTTTTTTGAGAGAAATGGCCAAGACCAAGAGAACCGATGAGGCTGAGTCTAGTACTTCCAAGAGACAGTACTTTTAAGGAAGAAATATTTTGCTAGGAAATGTCATAGATCCGAAATGGTTATATCAGACGAACCTGTTGCGGAAGAAATATCATGCATTTCAAAACCTTGTAAAAACTTTTAATGGAGATTTTATGGAGTTTCTATATGAGCTAGAACTTCGTTATTTCTTTAAATCTATTCATTTTAGTCTGGGGGAAGCTGAGGATACTATGGGAGCTAATATTGAAGATCGAGATGTTTCGATATTCCTTATAGGTAATGGTCGTATTTCAACTGCCCGAATGAGGGATTATTTATTTTTGATTTAAATAATATCAGAGATTCAGTACATAAGTCTGAAAATATTATGTCTTTTATTTTTGGTTCTACACATATAAGGAAGACGTTCATAATGGACTTTGAACTAGATCATAAAATACGAGTGATGTTTGTGCAAACAGGGATTGCGCCGAGGATGTCTAAGAGGGAGAAAATATTATATCCAGACATGTATATAATGTATTTGTTTCTGAGTTATATAAGACTAAAATTTCCTAGGTACATGGTAAGGTACCTTCATTATTGTTTTCAAACAGAAGCTCGCATGAATTATTATATCTTTGGTGGATTCACCTGAAAAATTTTGTTCGAAAAGGATATGGTAAGGCTGGAAAAAGCCAGAGTTAGATTCCATCATATTAAGACTTTTGGTGCTGGAACCCTGAGAAATATTGCTTACCTCTGGAGCACATTGAAAGGAGAACTTTTTCTAGTAGGAGCATAAGAAGAGAAAGAGAGTGCTCGGGCTCAATCTGCTAAATCTAAGGAGAGACATGCGGAATCAAGAGTGAGAACTATTGTAAGAATAATAAAATTTGAATCTAAAGAATCTAAAGAAGAAATTAGTCAGGATAGACTTTATATTCAATGGAAAAAAAATTCTAATGCTCATAAGGAACTTGGTTCACATGTTTTATCATATAGAGATTTACTCACTTACATTTTTGTCAGAGAATCAGCATTTGAGAAGCCACAAGAAGAACATAGTGGTCAAATAAAAGTGACTCCTCATGTAAAAACTGAAATTCAAGAACAAGCTGAAAATGAGACTCAGGAATAGGCTGTGGTTATAAGTGAAATTGAACCTCAAGTTGTAGATGAAGCAGCAGTTACAATAGAAAAGGAAAAGGAGGCAGAGCCTGATGAAGAAGTGTCTAGTCATCAAGAAAATCAAGATGATATCATTTTAGAAAATCTAGTGGAAGAATTTATTACTGATGTTTATAATGAGAATGTTTCTGATGTTCATACCGAGGTAATTAATGAGGATTTTTCTATGGAAGAGTCTAGAAAAGACTCTGAGGAAAAGTATGTGGACCAGCCAGCTCAGGAGGAAGCAAAAGAAAAATCTGATGCAGACTCGTGGCCATTTGTACTGTTGCATCAAGTAAAAGATGAATATAAGAATCAATCATAGGGTGCATCTGATGTAGTGAATAAGGAAGCAGGGGATCTGTAAAGAAAGTTTTTAATTTGGAATCTGAAAATTTAGCTCCGAGGATATCCCTTGAGAAGGAACAGTTGAAATTTCAGAGACATAAAGACAGTACAGTTTCAATGCAGGAAGTTGAAACTTTTAAGACAATGATGTTGACAGAAGTATTCATGTTGAAATCAGAAATGGTGATGAGGTCAGATATGTCAGAGTTTAAAGACTATATGGAGACACAGTTTGCATCTGTCAGGACTTGGGAAGCTAGTGGATCAGTTACTTCACCTGATTGAATCAGAATATTTCAGGCTATCACAACAGAAATGATAAATATGAATGATAGATTTCATTATTTGTAATGCAATATTTCTTCACAATTTGTTTTATTATATAATCAATGATTTTTGGTTGACCAATTGACCTCAAGTGAACCATGTATTAGAACTATGCTGACTAAGTTCACAGGCAAGTTAACTCTATTTATGGAGAAGGAAGAGAGACTTCATAAGTTTTTAAGAGTAAATATGATAAATGATATTCATATGACTTAGGAGAATAGAGATCTTATTATCAAGCTAGGAGATGGAATGATGAAAAGATAGAGGGGTCAGTTGACAGAAATCAATGTCGTTGTTCATAGGAGAGAGACCCTATCTCATACCCTTATTAAACTTTGATTCCGATGTTTATAATAATTTTACTTTTTACATTTTATTTAAATGTTATTCCATATTCTATATTTTTTGTTTGTTTTTATTTGTTTTATTTCCTCTGTTCAACTATGCTAATAGTCCACATTCAATTTTTTACAAGCGATTAATAATAGAATTTACTTAAAGTTCCTTATTATATTACATTGTGTTCTATTCCATATTCTATCTTTCTTATTGATATCACAAAAAAGGGGGAGAAATTTGGATAAACACAACATTATATTATTATTTTAACTATTTCAAATATTAAGCCTTATCTTAATCCTTTAAGGGGGAGAAATTATGTAAAACCTAATATTATATCTATCTTTAAAACATTCAAAAATATGTGTAATTAATTTTGTAAGTTATTTAAATTGGTTATTTTATGGGTTTTGTGATCATCAAAAAGGGGGAGATTGTTTAGCTAGTTTTTTTTCCAACGATACATAATATTTTTATTTAAAAAGGGGGATATGATTGAGAACAATACTCTATCTCTATGATGATTTTGATGCTCACAAATACCCTTAATTGTTTTATAATTATTTTATTTTTTATGTATATTTCATGAATTTATTATTCATTTCTGGAAGAAATATTTAAGTTATTGAACAATGAGATTTAATCCGCATTTGCATATTCTGGAAACACTATTCATGCATTACATGTTCGGGAATTTCTTAATCGTGTTCTAGAAATAACTACTCATACACTATGTGGAGAAATGTAGCATAAGGATAAAATGCAGTGTATACTATTTGAGTTATCATAAAAGTATGGTTAGTCAACCATACGTTATCAGAAAATTATGGAAGAGGAACCCTGCGTTAGGAAGGAACCCTATGATTGGGATATATAAAAGTATGGTTCATTAACCTAACTTTTGTAATCAACCTTACATTTCATCAAATGTATGGATCATGTACCATACGTTTAGAAGTTTTTAAAAGTATGTATCATTTATCATATGCTTTCTTATGAAAAGAATAGTATGGTTCATCTAACATACATTTGTAATCCACCTTATGTTTTAATGATTTGACATCAACCCTACATTTGTGTTCAACCATATGTTTGAAAGATGCATGATATACAGTTCAACCATAGGTTTGGTGTCAAGGAATTTAAGATGATATTATTATGAAATGGTATATAAAGGGATTATTAGGCTGATTTCAAGCTGAATTAAATGTTTATTTTTAAAGCGCATTTTTGACTCAGTCAATTAAGTTTTATCTATGATTTAAAGGATCAATTTAAAAGGTTATTTTTATGCTGAATCTTCAAGGAAGTTATAACTTCTCTGTTATTTTAAATTTTTTGATTATTTCATGTCAGAAGGAGACTTTTTTGGATCAAAATTTGTAGGATAAGTTCTCGTCGTTATTATATAGATGATTCATTTACACAGAAAAAGATGTATAAGTTTTTATGAACATCAACAGAAACAATATAAGAGTAAGAGAGACTATCGAGATCACAGATCTGCTGATTTGAAAGTGCGCCAAAGCTCTGTTTATTAATGAAGATGAATCAAGATAGAAGATTCATTCATTATATATTGAAGATCTACTGTGAATCTACTACTACTGAAGTTGTGAATTATATTTTAATATCTACTACAACAGGATCAACTAAGAAATTCTCTTCTTGGAAGATCATTATTTTTGAAGGCAACGAACCATCTACAATAAAATGCATTCTGCTGATATTTTGAATAATAATGGTAAAGAATTTTTAATGTACAAATACCATCATTTTATATTCTTGAGTGATCGGCTTCTGGTATTAAGCTGTGTAGGTTCTATGATTGAACAAGAAGGCTTTGTTCTGCCTTAGATTATAAAGGTGTCAGCTGCTTGTAAACAGCTATGGAATAGTCTATTGACAAGAGGACCAAATAGAGATAATCACCATGCTCAGGGAGTATAGTTTTGGTGGAGTGGACTAGGGGCCTTCTGTTTCCCGAATCACTACACATCGTGTGTTTATTCTTTTTAATTTTCCACTGCATTAATTCATCTGATTAAAGTTAAAGGGAAGAACATGATTTCGTAAGGAATTTATAAAATAAACAATTTACCCCCCCCCCATTGTGTATATTTGGTATATCCCTATCCAAAACCACCAATATATATTTCATCCCCATGCTGAAGAATTACCCTTCCCTAAAGATCTGTCCTAGGAAAGAAGGGAAAACCATATCCACCAATGGTGAAATATTGATAATTAAAAAAGTTATCATCAATCCCTTAAAACTCTCACATTTTTTTGGGGTGGGGATGAGATTCAATGACGGAACCTAAACCCCAGTCATCAGCATTAGATTCTTGGGCAGGATCCCAATAGTAGAATTCATTCACCCAAAAATAAAATATCCTTAGAATACCTAGATGCTTCTAAATGTATATTAAGGTAGAGGATGTCCTAGATCACTTCCATGGGCTCATGGTGTATCTATCACCTTAAACACCAGTATCCCTCTACACCACTACCCAATATCATAAAGGCAAGTTCTAGCCTTGGTTGACTCCCTCACATAGTTAATTACCTAAAGATCCACTAGTAATCACATATTCTCTTGGAAATAAGGTATTGGTGAACACCCAATCATATAATGATGTGATAATTATATTGGTGATTTTAATATTATATAACTCGTTGTGTAGTAATCAATTGAATAATGCAAAGACTCCTCCACCATCCATCAAGATACCAAACCGATCTATTTCAGTGATTCCACCAATCCATCAACATGCACAAGGAAATGTGTGGGCTGATTAAGAGTCGGTCCCCACCACTGAGTAAGAAATCATTTGGGGGACATTGGAAGATGATAAAAAATACATCAGGTTTTGGCCAAATAAAACATACAACTTCTCCATTCTATAATGTGTAAATGAGGTCCAGATCGGGTTCTTTTGTCAGAATATATGGGTGACGTTTAAATATCTCTACGACCATCTATGTTTTTACCTAGGAAGTCAGGATCACTTGTATGACATTGATTTGAAATTTAGAATAGTTCAGCTGGTAGATCTCATAGTGGAATAGAATCCTACATTTCTTATCTATAACTAGAACCACCAATAGATATGAATCAAGAGCCTCATAGTGCACCATTGAATCATGGAAGAGGATTCACCACAACTGTAGATCCAGGGATGGGGATAGTACACTACTCTCCAATTTAGACCTATCCTGAGAAAACATGATCTAACTGTAGATATTAGGGATTACCATCAAGGTATCATTATGGTAAAAATGGTTGTTCTCAAGATTCCAAATGATGGGGGAATTAAAATAGGGTCTGGTAAGAAAACCCTCATACTGATGTATTTTGATACATTTTTGACCCTTATATAGGTGTTTGAACCCACAAGGAAAGGAAACGATTGGCACTAGGTATCCATCTTTATCATTACAAGCCCATAGATATACCATCAAAATCAAGGAAACAATTGCTACCTTCGATACTTATGATAATGATCAGAAGAATGAGGCTGATCTCATAGATTTCTTCTTGATCCAGAAGGACAAATATCAGAAAAGGATCATAGAAAAGATAATTTTTGAGATGTGCCTAGATTAAAAACACTCTTCAATAGAATCCCATTTTTCCTCCACTAGAAAAAATTCATTCCTGGACACTTTCCCCCCATCAATTTTAATGATATTGAATGTCAAGAAAGAGTAGTGGTAGGATTTTATAGAAAGAGAATGAGATTTTAGTCTCCAAACCTAAACAAGTAGTATAACCATCCTCCTTTAGATGTAGTCCATGTTACTGCACAAGTTGTTGATCATTCCTACCATGTTGATGAGCATGTCAATGAATTGGTGTTCATGGAATCTCTTTAGGATGGGAACCCCCACAAATTTGATTTTATATCTACTCTCACCACTTTCCATGATTCCTTAGAGATAAGATAGGTCATGATCCCACCTGACTGCAAGATGTATTCAAAATGGGTTGATGATATATGAGCACCCCAAATTTGGCGAACCCTAGCTTTTCCTTGTTCAATAGGATAGGTGAAATACAAAAATTTATCCCAAATTATCTCAAGGTACAGTATCATTTTGGGAACCCGAGAGAATTTGGAGTTCTCCATGATCCAATTTTTTACTCTTACATTGGAAGAACCTATGTTTATATTGTATATCCAATAACCCATAGGGTCTTTCACTAGTTTGGATGATCCTAATTGGAATGTAATCTACCATTTCTTCCCCACCATGTGAAAGAAAATCATTGCAGACCTCTTCATCTGCAGAAAACAGCTTGACGAGAACATTGTAGACATAATCGCTCAGTGGAAAGGCCTCATGTATTTTATCGATATGCCACTATCTCAAGAGAAGATTCTAACTATGTTAATGGGGAATATCATGACATAGATGTCCTATAACCTCATCACTTAGAACATCCTAGGTGGGTTCCCTAATTTTTCAATCAAATACCAGCACTTGGAGGAAGCCTTGTAAAAATCTAATAACGCACACACATTACCTAATCATCCTCCTACAAGTCGAGCTGAAAAAGATGAGACTAATTCAGTAGTACATGTCAAGGTTCATATGCCACTAGATTTGTTAGAAAATTTACTAGTGGATACTCACAGATAAAATATTCCTCAACATGATAATCCTCAACCAATGTAGAACCATTATGAACCACCTCTCCAAGCACAATATCCTAGGTGAGAAAATGTGGATATCTCCCTTTATTAGGTTCCATAGCCTTATGAGGTTTAAAATCCTAGAATTCTAATCATGAATATGAGGATGTAAACCAATTCAATTAAGAACATACAGGTTCAAAACTAATTATTATTTATTGGAACATGCGATATTGAAGCTATCACAGTACAAGAATAACAATGAAGATGAGGGTACTGACCACCACAACCATTTCTCTTACCATAGGATCTTATAATCAATAAATGATATGTGATAATGAATTTTATTTAGGAACAGGTGGATAATTGTTTTTCAAATTGGTAAATGTCCCATAATTGTTGGAACAAATATCTATTGAGGCTGACATGGATAGTGAGTGTTCAGGTGAATGAAATAGGTTTCCAATGGTGGGACACAGAATTGTGAGGACTATTTGGATCATAGAGTAGTCTCCCACACCCATTGTGTCATGTTAGCCTATTAAGTTAGGAATAAACCTCATTCAACTACCTCACCTTCTCTATCCCCCACATCCCCATCTACTTCATAGCCTTTTAAGTCCCACAATAGTAAGCGCTGATGGAATAAGGTAAAGAAGAGAACACCGCCGGTGAACAATCTATATATTAACCTTTGATATTTAATTCACTTAGAGTTGGGAATCACACCCAGGGTCATCCCCAAGATGGAAGACCCCTCTGATGATGAGAAGGAGTATGCATCTGTTGATTTCATTGAGTTGTTTGATTGTTTCACACTTTTAGATGATGATTAATTCCTTACAAATCATCCTGATTCCTCTGGACAACACAGTTGACAGAATTGTTGAAGGTAAGAAAACTTCCAGAATATTCTGGGAAACACCTTGAGCTAAGATGATCATGGTACCAAGACCAGGAAATAGATGTTACATAGAGCTCAACATGAATAGTACTCCCATCTGTCATCGCTATACACATCAGTGAAGTTTATTATGTTAACCGACATGATGTAACAACCACAACCACATCTTCGTCAGCTTCATACACATAAATCCATACAATACCTTTCCAATATAGGTTTCGGGAGAGCATATGATGAGAGTTAAGATATTTCCAGAACCATCCAGAATCCACTGGTATAGCCAGCAGTGCCTGTTATGCCTTGTTCCCAAGAAGATCCACATACGGGCAAAAATGTACCTTTGGCATGGATGTATGATTTGATAAATCACCTTGCTATCATACCTGCAATACTATTGATCCTTGAGGCCCTCTGAGTATCAAAAGAGCTATAATGTTCTCTATAAGAATCCTTGAAGGGACCTATCTAGTTAAAACCATAAGTAGTTGTCTTAGAAGCCAACTATGTAGAGGGTTCTATGAAAGTAGAATCCCAAGTTGTCATCTCATTCTCTAGATAGGTTATGGGTCCCTCATACATGGGAATATCGTCCCTCTATACATCCTAGTCCAGTTCAATGGAATGTAAATCCACCATTGACTTATGGAATCAAGTTATACGGTTGACCACATCCCAATCTAGGAACCCCACATGTTTGGATTGATAAAAGAATATTTGAGTTCCAATAACATGATGAGTATTCATTATGATGGGGATGATTAAAGATCACATGTCATGATTCAGATGAAGACCTAGTTCCAAATCAATATAGATAGTGCTGGAAACATGGTTATCTCATAGGATACCATCTATAACGCCATGCTTTGTATTCCTTGGATTCATCTTCATGAAGTAGTCACCTTCTCATATCACTGTTTCTTTATGTACTTTCTCAATGGTCGAGTAGGAATAATTTAAGGATATGTGTCATAATTCAACTCCTATGAGTCCCACTATGTAGATTCTAGCTATTAGAAAAAGAAGTGGAAGTTGGTTCAGATCAATTAAGTTGAGCACACCACCACCACGACCAATCCATGGGTAGAATTGGATGATATTTTCATCTAGTCAAATTACCATTTGGAGTCCACTACGCTAGACATGGGAATATACATTGAATTTTTTGAGAGGAAATTGTGTTTCATCCCTATGTATAATTAGAATCCTAATATAACCATGTACTCGTACACATAATAGAATTTGGTGATATGGGTATCTCTCACCCTTGTGAATTATCAAGAGGGTTTCCCTATGAAAACTATTTCATGACATTCAGGAATATTCTGACATGCTTGAATGAGTGGAAATAAGATGACCAACAACCATTGGTTAAACATCATGTGTGTACCCTATGGTTTATGTCTTATTGGATTTTTCATTAAATCCGTTTTTTATACTATGTAGGCTTAGAATAAGTCCTATAGATAAGATTTGGTATCTCACCAAGTAGAAACTAGTGCTCCTCCCAAACTATATAGCATGGATGAACCTCCTAACAGTGATTCACATACCTCATATGATAAATAGGACTTGAAATATGCTCTTCCCACATTTTAAGAGGATGTATCAGCCACCATATATGACATGATTCAAGTGAACATAAACATTGTGATATATCCATGGAAAATGATGATCAGCGCATCCATGACTCTAGAGGAACATCAACAATACATGGATTTCTAGAAGCAACATCGTGATGGGTTCACCTATAGATATAATGAGATGCTAGGAATTGACCCTTGAGTTTTCTTCCACTGTCATGATCTCCCAGGGATTCATTTCATATTCAAGAATCCACACATAAAATGCACCCATATCATGGTGTATTAGTCAAGGATGAATTTGATAATATTATTAAAGC
Source organism: Viscum album (assembly GCA_963277665.1). Taxonomy (NCBI): domain Eukaryota; kingdom Viridiplantae; phylum Streptophyta; class Magnoliopsida; order Santalales; family Viscaceae; genus Viscum; species Viscum album. The sequence continues at coordinate 1,026,596,705 of OY728166.1, forward strand.
CATCATATTCAAGTAGGTTCAATACCCCTTGTTTCATTCCCAAATAATCTTTGTTATGAATTATAAAGGTATGATCTAGGTCTGTATCAACTTTCAAGAAGACGACATCTATTTTCCAAAGGATTACTTTCCCACTTCTAGTGGAAGATCTGTTGATTGATTCTACATATGGATTATAGGCTCTCTCTTTCATGGATGGATACGTTGAATATACTTATATATAGATTTCCCCTAAAGATGATGAGTGTGCGTACTTCATGGTTCCAAAAGCGAGATTTTCTATAATGTAATTCCTCTTCGTCAATAGAATCCAAGAACCACTTTTTAGCAGTCCATGTTTCATATATTTAAACCAATCCTAGGGATGCTAGCGTAATTATATGTGGATGATATGGTGGTAAACTATCACCATCATCTATACCGTCTTTGTGATCTTCATAAATTATTTTGTTTCATTCACTCCCTACACATAAAGAAGAACATCTTCAATTTTTCATTGAGGGTTACCTATGGGATGTTTCTTAGATTCTTCATCAGATATAGAGGAATTATGATCGACCTAGAGTATATCAAGGTCATCATCCAAATGCCTTCTTTGAGTAACCACTGGGATCTCTGCAGACAACAGTACCACTTGGTTTACATATTTCAATTAATCGTGAATCTTTCTAGAAATGTCAGTCTTATATAAAGGATTAAGATGAAAGGAACCATATTCTAGTGGGTGTAAGAGTGCTAGACCACCTTAACGGAAATTAAGAAATATCTGTTATAGCCTCCGGCTCTAATGCCACCCATATCTTGGAAGCCTTTTGGCCCTCTACGTGACCTCCTTGGAAAGATTCCTTGAAATTCTTCTCACCTAGAAGAAAAAAAAACTTCAATGAGTTAATTTTACAACATCTATGTCTCATTATCCTCAATATGGAGGCAATATTACAATTCATCGAGAAGAGTTTTATTGCACATGTTTTTTTTCATTGTAGATGTTGTGGAATTTTTTTTAGTAACATAAGATATATTTGGTGTCCCTTATAGATGCTAAAATATAGAATATGAATCACCCTATGCTGATAGGTTGTATAACATGTGGGGTAGTTATACATCAGCAGTACGATGTCATGTTTGCTCCATAGGTATCTGTCAAAGGTCATTAATTAGATGACTTTCTAGCCACCCATCTAAACCATGAATAATTACTTCTCGATGTCAATTTCCCAGAAGAGGCCATTCGTTTAGTGGATTAAGACATTCCATGCCTTTAAATTAATCTTGATGGTGCCTCATTAATCGCAACCAAGAGGACGATCAATGATCCCAATCTCAAAAGAGTAGTCCTTGGGATCATCTTCATCACCCTTCTATAGGATATTGTTCCCAAATCATTCTACTTTTCAGAAGGATGCATTGAAAATGATTTAGTGTATTAGGCTCACAATTCAAGTTTTTAGATGGACCTAGAAATTGATGTCCCCTTATTTCATGTGAAGAGAGACTTCAAGTTAATCATCAATCAAATTAAAAGATTAATATATCATAAGAAATCCAGATATCATGCCCACACAGAATCATACTCGCTAGTTGGTGTCCAGGTTACCTTCTTAGATAGAGGTGACTCGTGTTCCCGAGTAAACGAATGGTTGAGTTAACCCCTTGTTGAGTATAAAATCCTCTCTTGTAGAACCTGACCAAGATGACTTGTTCATTCACGTGGGGCATCAAAGAGTAACCTATCACATCACTCTAAATGATGATGATAGGGAGAAAGAAATATAACAAATATAGGTTCTTCTATTTTAGGACCCCCTAGGTTCCATCAACCAAGATGGAATATCCAATTGGAAAACTCCTTTCGTTGAGTACCTCTGACATGATATCCTCTTTCTAGAACAATACTAACATGATTGAATCTATCATAACATATGGTATTTTTCCCTCTAGAGTGGGCCTAACCTTGAATCAACTCATTATAGATGTGGATTTTATATAATTCCCCTCCCATTCATATAATAAGATGAGATTACCCATGTTATGTATGATGTTCATGATAGGTCCTATGGTACACATCATGTTTGGTTGATTCTCTCCAACCAGATTCAGAAATTTAGTTACATGTAGACCACAATGGTCCATGACTGTATAGATTATTTGAATAATATTTGTTCATGTAAATTTTTTTCCAAATTCATTCATCAACCACAAGAGATCCAAAACACAACCATGTATTCATATCCCTACACAGTATGCGTACCCAATGTCATGAGACTATACACACCAAAAACAAACTTCTAGTGTAGGTTCATTATGAATGCCGTAGATTTATTTTCCAAGTGGGAAGAAGTGATTCCACTAAAGGAAATTAAAGCTCTATCCATGATCTAATTTTTGGACTTCTATATCATTCATCGATTAAATGTTCCTCCTGGTATTATAAACAACAACAACCTCAAATTTCTATTTTTCGACCAAAATAAGTTGTACTCCAAGTACAACAACTAGTCTAACCATAATTCCTTCTACCATGTGAAGGAAAATGAAAAGGAAGATGAATTAAAAAAACTCTCTTTAGCATTCTATATAATATGGTGGTCCCAAACCACATTAGTGGCCTTAATATCTCCCCAATTCCCTCTGGGCCTACCAGATGATGAATCAAATTTCACCCTGGTGACTCTGTACATCCTGGTTTATGGAATAGAGGTAGTCCTAACCATTGAGATTTATATTTCATCAATCATAATAAATATATATAACTAGAAGAAACCAAATATAATGTAAGAGGTCAGTCTATAAAAGTTGTAATCCCTTAAAGAGAACATAATTTAGGCCTTTCACAATCAAGAGAGGCCCCATAACAAGATATCTAGTGTGTTCAATAAGATGGTTCACCTACTCTCCTTCCTCTAGGGTGACATAGTGCTAGATCTCAAAATGAATATGATACATAGAAATAAGCCTCTCTAATTGGATCATGTGTGAGAATGACCTTACATCAGTCATAAGTCCTATTATAATAGAGAACACAATTTGGTCACCGTGGATAGAGAGCATATCACTCCCCCAACCAATGCCATTTTTCATAAAAATAAATTGAATTAGGGAGACTATTTCACATATATATATATATATGACATAAAACTGGTTGCACGGTCCATGAAACATGAATATAAACTATCTTCAAAAGGTATGAGATAAATGACTTTTTACTAGTAATCCCAATCCAAGAATCATGACATTAATCATTATGTGGGTTTTATTCGGGATATTTTGTGTGGTGGTGGGCCTCCTAGGTTCTGTTCATGTATGGTTTGTTACTCCACCTCCATATGAATATTCTATTGATGAAATTCCACTGTTATGTCTGAACCCTCTAACCTTAAACTGAGATCCAATGTCCCATCATCATGCGTGTAAATATTTTGTGTTCACAGTAGAAATGTGTTATATATAATGGGACTCTTCGGTTTTCATTCACATCGGGTTACTCCATCCATGTCCTACATATCCCTTTTAGTAGGGACCCCCCCTTCAGTGGTCCAAAATCTATGAACCTAAAAAAGGTGTCTATGCCCCAGAAATACAACATTAAAATAAGCACTTGGTAAAAACTTCATGACCTTGATATAAATACCTATGGTCAGAGAATCATCACCATATACTATTTACAAAATTAAAAGTTTATCAAATTTAAACTGTATGCAAGATTCTATCTAGACTATGTTGTGTGGTGTTGGTCCTCCATTCATGTCAGTTTTATCATACCACATCTCTACACATATCCATTTAATGTACTCCCCCTCTCATTATTCAAAAATTGATAAACATATACTAATAACATATGGTCCTAGAAACACAACCTTAAATTGATTTTTGGGGGTCCAAGCCTTATTACTGTAAACTATTTGAAGCCTCTATAGTTTGAGTTGTATGAATTTGAACATAAAAAACCTAACATACTCCTAGAATGACATTAAATATAAGTCTTACCTCATCTAAAATTGGGATACCTTTGTAATAAGTGATGTTTATTTCCCCTATAAAACTGGTATGCCTCATGATAACCATGAGATGCCTCAATTACAATATCAGTGATGATAATAACTACTGGTGTTCATCTCTTAAAATTCCATGTTCTTTAACTATGTGTTTCATGATTCCTATACTTGTGGGATACATAGTGACACTTTGGATTTTCATCTCCTTGCCCTAAAAATTAATTAAATAATCATTTCCATGGCATTAGTTATGTTTTGGGAATCAAAACCTTAAACTATTCAAAATACTTATTAAGGTGTGTATGTGGTATGTGAGAATTTTTTTCTCCATTCACATCTGGTTTTACCTATTGTTTTCCATACATATTCCCTTAGAGATAATATTAGCCCTAAAGTTCAAGAAACATGACATTAAATTATTTAGTATGGTCCATAATGTATGATCTAAAACTATGTGTGACACACCCATAACTACATATGGATTTTATTCCCATTATTTTGGGATACATAGTGATGCCCATAATTCATTTCTCTAGGACCAACCACAAATTTAGAAACTCTTTTGACCTTTAGACTTGTTTGGGGTATGTAATCCCCATTGGCTCCATTCACATTAGAAATTTACACCCTCCATAGAACATTGGTTCCTGTAGATCCACCATGAGTCCAAGAAACATGATGTTAAACTATTTTATCCTTTTTATATGGTCAAAGTGCTATTAACATAAACTGTGAGAAACTTTACCTTAGATAATTTGGTGGTGATGGGCTTCCTTGGACCTTATTCACAAAAGTATTATAACTCTGCTTCCTTACATAAGACAAAAATTATTTAACATATGAAATTAAGTTGTGGTCATACCCCATCTAAATCCATGATTCATATTAAATAAGGTATACTTTTTAACTCATCTAATACTAGGAGTCCTCATATGATGAGTTTTGGTTGGTTAACTAACATTACCCCATACTCTGAACATGGGATTTCCTACAAAAACAATGGGATAACTCATATTTCATTTCCCGAGAGGATCCCCTACCTGACAACATTTTTCACCTACAATTCCTTGTTTTTGAACTACTAGGGGCTTGATTCCCATAGTCAAGGGATACATAGTGACGATGAGATATTTTGTCTTCAGTTCAACCCCTCCACTAATTCTCCATGTGGGTATTTATTTCCCTGATGTCATGATATTGACCTAGGATGGAGTTTTTAGTGATTTATGTGGCAGAAGGTCCATTAGAACCTCTATTCAGAATTATCACTCTTTGGGCCACAAATGTCCCTTCCCAGGATCCCCATATATTCTGGATTATATGAACTTAAATTATGTGAAATTGGTTCTAAGAATGTGTTGTATGGTGATGGACATATTTGGTCCTGAGTCACATGGGTTTTTCAACTCATCATGCCAAAAATATCTATTTTGAGAACCCTCACCAAGCTCATTTCTATATGAACATAAACTACGAGTCATGTTACATTCCATATGACCTTAAACTATGAGAGACCCACCCTAGATTCTATATCTTGATGTGTGGACTCCCATCATACTACCCTATTTCGCCCATGACTCTCACGGTTGGATGGGTATCATTCACATCGATTAACTATGACCTATTTTTCATGATGATAGACTACAAATTTACCCCATGAAATGAACACGGGATTCCGTCCTGATATTTCATGGGGTTGAAATGTTGGGTGGCCTAGAATATAAGCCCCACATGATCCACATGATGCCATACTATGAGATTCATCATGATCACATGATGTTAAGTATACAACACCCCATCCTCAATGTATGATTTAACAATGTGTGTATTTCATCCTCATTATACAATTTAAAACTGTAAGGAAACATAGGCCCTCACCTAAGAGGTCCCCTCCTATAGTGTTGGTTATCTACCTCATCATTCAATGTTTTATCAATCACTCTACATCCAATATGAATCTCCCTTATATGATTATATTAACCTTTTATCAAACTAATATGTATACATGAATGTGCTCTAAGACAATGCTTCATAGTTCCAAGACAGTTGGAATCCATTTGAACATTAATTCACCATATTTCCACAATTTTTGTGCCCCTTATATGGATTCTCATCCTCCACCATGTCTGAAGGGACTCTATAAAGTCTTCACCTCTTGGAAAACTGGATCACCTGCTGTCTTGGTCCAGCACCCTAAATGAATGCGTAAAAATGATATCTGTTCCATGTTTTGAATATGATCAGTGGTCAACCCTCATTTGTTTGTCCACATCCCATGCTATGTTATATGGATTATTTATTTCAAACATGGTTAACAGTTATCCTCCATCATGATGACACTATACTTGTTTTCCATATAATGGTAATTTAGATTCAAACTATCCACTCTTCCTTTTTCGGGTATAATTCAACACCAATGGAATTACCCAATTCTTGCACTATCAAGTAATTTGATCAGAGGTACCAGTTCTACATCCATAGCCTCTGTCATCCCGAACACTCTAAGATTTTAGTAAATAATAACAGATCATGGGTGTTTGATAATTTTTAGACACTATTATACAAATTAGTGACCTTTTGGTTGTCCATTGATTATCAAACTGAGCAAGAATCATGCGATCTAATGGGTTTATCATTATTTAATTCATTATTATTATTGATGTGCATTAATTATGTATGGAAAAAAGAAATATTTTGACACATGTAGAAAGTTCAACAAAGTAAATTGTGGCATTGGGGAGGGTTATCTACATATTGGATCCTCTCTTGAGTCATAAAAAAATTAACCTATGGATCCTCCCCAGCAAGAGAGCGATTTAAATTCTCTATCCACTAGTATGTGGTATCCAAGGCCTTCTTCCACCACCCAAGATCTACTTAGACTTCATTTACCATTTGGATGATCATCATCTTAGGTCTCTTCCCAGTCTATCTGAGAGTAAAAAATCAGTTATTTGAGAAATTACCTACTTTATTTGATTCTCAACCTCCTTCAGTTGAGCCCTTAGTCAGTTGATGGTCTATGATTGAGTTTTGGGGAATTCAATGAACTAATATATTTCTCTTTTAGATGTTGGATCTCATATTTTACTTCTAGGAGATTCCAGATGCTATTAGACTTATATTTACTCTAGGAAACAACTAAATTATGGATTAATTCACGTACCCACTCAACAAGAAAGTCACAGACTAGTTCATAAAGACTGCAATCATCCTCCCTCTAGATCTTACATTATGTTTCTAGTTTAGGAGATACCACATCTTACTAAAAGAGTCTAGTTCCCGTTTTTTGATGATGAAACACTATATATTCCACCATGCCTTATGCCAGACTGTGATATTTTCTTCCGTGGCCTCAGACCCAAAATTTTGTTACTCAAATGAAGGTTTATTCTCATATTAATGAAAGGTGGTATGGAATACAGTAGTGGGGTCCTATTCTGATATTCTCTTGATAATATAAGGCTTCATGTCAAGTAGTGTGTCGTCCTCACTCGAACCCTCATCAACAACACCATATCATCTAGCCTCAAGCTCAATCCCACCCATAGAGTTACCCATTGCCACAACTGATTCATCCTGCATTTCTAAGTCTGGGTCATATTTGAATGGTCATCTTCTCAGGGACTAGACTATCCATTAGGGAAGAGGCTTTAGGTTCCTCAGGCATTGCCACTTGTGAAGAAATTTTTCTGGAATATTTATTGGAACATGAACACATAGGTCCATTTTGTAAAGAAAATTATTATTTTACCTAGAGTGAGATAAAAATGCATGGAAGATGAGAATTTCCAATTTGAGTCTCTAAGTCACCATAAGGAGCTCTACCACAAGAGAAAAATCAACACTAATTGTTGCTTCAATAGCCAACACTGACTCCACAAACATTGATCAAGTGGTAGATACATGAATCATACATGAACATTGATAAAAAGGTTGCGTGAAAATATGAAAAGGGACAAATGAATTGTAATCCCTAATAACCTATAGAAAGAGGTATTTCTATGATAAGCTTCCCTGGGCGTACAACATCCTAAAAAATGGCTGCTTCTATTGGAATTATAGGTCCTATCCACCATACATAACTAGGAGAACCTATAGCTATGAGGTTTTCACCCAAACCTCCTCAACCACAATTATCCCACAAACTACATTAGCCATAGAAAGAGGCCCCTATGTGTTCCCTTAAGAAACCATTGTTTCACCTAAACCCCCTTAAGTTGGTACCCATTTCCCATATCCACCAAGCTCTTATAAATAACATGTTTTTATTGTTGATTCTGGATTAGGAAAGTGTAAGGAACAAGGGAGGAATCTAAGAGAAAAATTACCTAGTGGAATTCTACCAGGTCGTCATCAGATGTTGTAATTTTATCACTTTCCGGGGGAAAGCCACGATGAGATGATGATCCCCTAGAATCTTAATTACTACAGTGTTGTTCCTAATTTTCATTCGATTATTCCTTATATGATTTGACATAAATAGTTGTCATCTACTCCCATTCTGATGCATCCCAAAAAATCTCTCATACTGGTTTGGAAACAGGTTCATAATACCCCTGCTTATACGTGTATGTTTCCATAACATTCAGATATACATGCCTCTTATGGAAGCTCACCATGGACACAATACGAATTGGCCTAACTTCTGGATGATCGATCCCATATCATTTCAAATTTTTCTACAAGTCTTAAATTGAAAATGATATTATAAGTTTCCTATGAGATGAGATAAGATGGGAAACAATTAAATTTGATACCATCCATAGAATGTAATTCAGTTTCTTATCAAAAGACTATGTGACCCTTGTTTTCTTAGTGTGTAATCCACATGATTTCCCCATAGATTCTTTCAAGACTCTTATCCTCAATGATATGGGGGAATGATTTCACCTTTCACCATCCCTACTGCAACTCCATCTTGAGCTACCCTACATTCCAAGATTTCCCCACGGGGAATATCCCCCACGATTCCATGCTACTATAAATCCTCACATTCTTGCTCAACCAATTAAATGTGTGTCCATAACATTTCCCCTAAAAATGTTTCCACCTATTTTCTAGCATAGTCCTTTTTAAACAATGAATCCACATTGGTTAGAGTAAGCCACATGGTTTCACCAGAGCTAGTTTTCCCTAGAATACACCATATATTATGGTGGATAAAGGGGTTACACTCCTCATGGAACCCTATGCATACTCTATTCATCACCCACTAGAGGAACCTCAACTGCATAGAAAGGATGGATTGTGTGTATGGCTCACTGTAGACATCATATTCGATTCTGGCCCCAACAATCCACCTCTAGAACTATAGAGGCACTCCTTCTATTCCCATTCCCCTTTCTGAATGTCCATTATTGGTCCAAATAGAGTTTATAAGTTTTGGAAGTAAAATTTCAAGTGGTTACTGATATAAAAGGTGAATCCTGCCACATCAAGCTTTGCCAGATGGATCCAATTACTATTCAATTAAGACATCTTCCTATCTGTGTTTAGAGGGATGAAGAAATTTGTGAATTCATTAACCACATTCTGGGTTGTGACCATCCATATAAGAACTAGAATGGTCCATCTATCCTCCTTAGCACGCTTCCCATAAAAAATCATCTAAATATATTATAGATATGGGCTAACATGGGTACCCCCAAGATGAATCTATTACCAGCCTCTAGAATTTCTACCACCACCAAAGTATCTAGGAACATTCCCATTAATATATCTTTAATAGGTAGTAGAAAACCACTCATGAATGTGGCAAGAAACATGATGTAGTGGACTAGTAGATCCCATCCTCTGACCATGTTGTACCAAAATTTCTAAAGTATCCTTTCTTGTAGGATTAACTATTATGATCCTATCTCAGTATTCTATAAAATTGATGGTAACTATTTTACCCTACCTGATGTCCTCATGTTCATGTTTATCTTCAGAAACATGTCTTTCCATGAATTGAACAAAATGTTTATATGAAATATGGGAGCATAACAGAGATTTTGGATAACAACATCTAAGAGGTCTTTCCCTAGAATATGAGTCTATTGTAAATCATTCTAGGAGTTATATGATGGAATGAATTTTTCATAGCCGGATGATTCAAGTGGAATTCCAATGATGCATTGGATATTTCACAAATGGATGATGACTTCTCTATGATGAATATGGAACATGTTTGTGTAAAGATCCATCATTTCAAAATGGTAAAAATCATTTTTTCAATTCTAACCCATTTGTAATCATGGTAAATGTTTACTATGGACAAAGGAAGGTCCCATGAGAATCTAGGTCTTGTTTGGAGCCCGAAGTGTTTGAAAAATAGGCAAAATACTAGGTAACATGGATTTTCTAAAACTTTTTGGTTGTAGACATTGGAAATTTGGGTGATGCATGTTTTGTCTGAAATCATGAAACCTCGAGTGCATGAACATGCGGTGGTGCTGAATTTTCAGATAGAAATTTTATTCATGGTTTCGGCATGGTAAGATAAATTTTTCACCTAAACATGCGATGTGAACCTTCATATCAGTGAATTGTGGATGGATGGCACACAATTTGACTGACTATATGAAAAAACCATTCACCCCTATATTTCAACGTAAAATTAAAAATTGTAACTTCATTTATTATTAAATCCTTTTTTCATCCTCGACCTACTTCATCTAGTAGTTGAACAATGTCTCCTCTACCATTGAGCTCAAAAATCCATGAAGTTAGGCTTTCAGATAACTTTCTAATCTGGTGTATCATTAACGATTCACTAAAGGCATTGAATTCCATAACATGAGCTGTCAAATCCTCTTCCTTCCATTTTCGGTTTTCCTTAAAATTCATAATGTTTTTTAGGTGAAATAACATTTTTATTATTATCAAGGAATTAGTAAATTTATCAAAATTTTTATAACCTACTCTGAATTGGAGGTTGATATCATGTAAGGAATAATATAAGTCCTTGAATAATGTGTTCACTTCATTGACCCATAATTATTGATTATTTGTAGATATGTCATTGGGATGAATTCCAAATATCGTCAAATGTCCACTTTTTTACTATGTAATTTATATCAATTTGACCCTTGCACCCTGAAACATGCCTATTGATTATCATTTAGTGGTTCAGAGGATATGTACCTCATCTCTAGATGCCACTCGGGTGTTTCTAGTTAATTTTATCTTAAAAGGTAAATCAACCACATTCCCTATTTTTTTAGTTTTTTTCATTGACAAATAAAAGGATTCCCCTTAATTATATAGGTGGATAATGATCCCATGAAATATTGAAATTGTGGACCTATATTATTAAGGTAATTTACCATGTAGTAATTGTCCCACTTTACCATGGAACCTTCTAATTGACTCCATGAGTCTATCAAATTTATTTTCCATTTCATTATGTATTAAGTGGTTTAATAAAAAAGAGTGGATAATGCATGATCGTTTCCATTATTTAAATGAATTAGTTTAATTAAGGGAAATTTTTTACGATGTGTGGAATGGTCATACCATTAATTATGATTATTATTATTTTAGTGCTTTAATTGAAATTGAACAAGACTAGTGGAACATATGGGAGGTATCAGCTCATGTGTTATGTTATAAAAATGAATATACCTTATTTATATATAATGGATTTCTAAACATGTTATATGAATGGTATTTTATCATGTTGAATATTATAATTATGAATACACTTCTATAGAGGTTGTTGTATGATGGTATGTTTTCAAATGATAAAGAGGGTATCAAGCACTATTACATTAAATATTGAGCATGACATATTACACCATTAACTGTCGTTTGAAGTTGATATTTAAAAGCCACATACCTTGATCATGTATAAAATTGATGGAACACTCACCTTATTGAGTGACTATAATTAATTATCCCACTAATTATAATATGTAGAACATGTGCCATATTTATTGAGCATATAGGTTTGTTAGACTGCTTATGGATGTCTGAGTTACATCTCCGTCCATCTAGAAACAAGTATTCTAGGTATATAGTCACTTAAATCTTTAAGTAATTGGCTTATATAGGTGGATTCAATATATAATTATACCATATGTATATTAATAAATTATATATACATATTATATATATATATATATATATATTGACTAATAAAAAATTCTTCTTCGCTAGGAGATGAAGTAGGTAGACCCTCCATGTTTCCTTTTGGCACCTGGGTGACATGGGTTTTTATTTTAGCATTATTTTACTATTCTATTTATGCCATTTCAATTTTAAGATATGGCCAAATCTTGGATGACACATAGACACCATTCATCATGGCCTACTATGATTTTTATCTCTTAAACAAATTTGGATAACATTGGTATCAAAAAATATTATTTATTTATAGGCATCGATAAGCAGAAACACCCTTCTATAGGTTGCTGATATGATTACACACAGTTGGAGATTAGGAACAGAGGACTGGGAATTCTATCAAGATTCTATCAGATAATTTTTTTTATGTTTTCTATAGTATTATTGTATCTTCATGTCCCAATTACCCTTTTTATTCGGTATTCCATGCATCCATGTACTTGACTCTACCTAAAGTCTTTTTCTATTATTATTATTTTGTTTAGTTATTCAGTCTTATGCTTATTTAATATTTTGTTTGTTTATATCTACTTCTTGTTTTGTGTGTTTATCAATATTTTCATTATTCAACTCTGATATGATGGTATATTCTCCCAACCGTACCACATTTTCACCCTCGATGTTGTTTAGAAACCATTAGTGTATGAAGATGTGTTCTTGAGGCCATGTGTCCCACCAGATCTATACATAGGTTAAGTGGATCTCAGGTCGGGATGTTATAATGTGGTATCAAATCATTATTTTTCATTTGTCCTACTGTTTAGGTATTAGACAAGAGAAAATTAGTTAAACGAATTTTTTAATTGAACATGTTCTAGGATGTAGCTAACCCATGTATATGGGAAAACCAAATTATGTTGGTTGGGTAATTTCAGTTATAGCTTATTCCATTTAAATATTGATTTGAATTCACTATTTCATGACACACATGTATTATGGATTTAATTATATTGGTATGATTGAAATGGAATTTCATTATAATGAACTAATGAAAAGATGGAAATGTATTACATGAATCAAATTAAGTACACTAAGACTAATATTCCGTGAATTTTTTCATGCCACATTTACTTTTACTGTGAATTTTCTAATTGAATATTATTTGAGACTTTAATATGTATTGAATTGTGATGACACTTCTTCTAGGTATTGGAAAACATAATTGATACTTAAAGTGCCTTCCATAACCTAATAGTGATTTTCTAAAAAGGATAAGGTATAATCCTTAAGTAGTAAATTATTGATCATTGATCCATGGACCATCGGTTATATGGGTAGGAATGTGTTAGGGTATGGGCTATATAGATGACATATTATGTTTCATATAGTTTATGGAAACTAATGGTTCATAAACGGGGATCCACATAATGCTACCATTTAATGTGATGTAAATATGCCAACACGCACAAATTAAAACTTTTTACGATTTCAATGTGAATGTACTATTTGATACTTGTGAAAAAAAGAATTAGACTCGAACCCACCATTAATAGTGGTTAGTGGGGTATCTCTTACATTTTAAGTCATGTGGTGGTCTCATTCTTTTTCTAGGCCAAGCTTGTTAAGTAGGAAGAGAGGTGTGATCATTTCAATATGAAGGCCTACTATGATTAATTGTTTTTTATCTATAATATTCTCAATTGATTAAATATCTTATGATTTTTATTTTTGGAAATGTTGTATCAAGCTTCCATGATATCCTCTAATCATGCTCTCTGAAGGCGGTGGTGACTAAGCTACTAAAGGTGGATGACCATGAGCCTCTAGTGACCCCTCATGTACTTCTACCCATGGAACCTATTCCAATACATCTTAGGGGAATGAATGTTCAATTTTGAGATGGATTCATACATATGTTGCAAAATTTGTAAGGAATCATTCAACCTGCACTATGTATGGAAGAGTATACTCGAGATTTCTAGTAGAAATATCTTTCCACCTTTTTGGGTTATGGAGGAGCACACACTACTGATTCATGGATCAAATTTGTCATATCGACATTCAACTATGTAGATATTCTTCCAAAGAAGAGTGTAAAGTTTTTTGATTATATGATTCATTTTTCTACTAAGCAGTGGTAGGATGTTATGACATGGGTGGATAGACATAGAAATATGATATATGAGGATTTCCATACTATCTAATACGATTATTTACTTCCCATAACCCGAGGGATAACAGAACCAAAAAATTTATGAACTTGTAGTTGTGAAGTATATATGTTTTGGAGTACTTTGATAATTTAACAGAGATGTAGCTGTTCAATCCTTTTTTGGATGGAAATGATCTTATGACCCCTTGGTGATTCTTTGATGGACTAGTATACTCCATCTGATCGTAGGCCTATGTATTCGGGTAGATGAATATTTATGACCTTTTCAACCACGAAGTTATTAAAGAGATAAATACGAGGGAATGTTAGTTTGTGTGTCAAGGTGGTTCAGAACCTAACTTTATACATTGAACTTATAGTGGGTTCAAGTGATTTTTTGATTTTTCACATGGGGTAGTAGTAGTCAAGATCCTAATGTTGAAAGTTTCATGATACTTCACTTTTGTGGTAAGCCAGAAAATACTAAACCTAAATTCTTGTAGGATCCATAGAAGTATATAAGATGTGTTAGGTTGGTCCATATAAATTTTTTTATAGGACATTTGATTCTGTTTCTAGTGAGCATGGATCTAAGTCACATATACATGTATTAGTGGGACCTATACTATCTCTAGATATAGGCATATAGAATACCACCAGGTAATTAAGACAAGGCGGAGGCCGTGGAAGAGGTTTCCAGACTTCTGATTCTCAGCACCAGCACAACGGCCTATCTTAGGGTAGTTAGGAAACAACTTCGATCTGTTTTATAGTATAGTTTCATTCCATTCATCCATTGTTGGAGGTGAAGATTGCTTAATCTTCTACGGTAAGAGTTAAAACAATAGTAGAATTCAATTTAGTGTCTTAATTATTTGACATAAGATAATCACATACTTTTATATATGAGACAATTATGGAGTTCTTAGGCCACAAATATGAGCAATAATATGGAATTATAATGAGATATTACTATTTAGGTATCATGTATGTGTGAATTTTCAATTATAGGGTCTATAAACATGAGTTTGGTGGTTACAAATTCCGGTGGAATCGTTTCATCCTTTGTGTGAAGGGATTTCATGAATTCATCAGAATAGACTAGATAGTTCCCTATGGAGACCATATTGACTACTACCATTGGAGAGTGATTTTTCATCAGCATAGGGTGTTATGAATATGAAAAATAGAGAATGTGATGTTAGTGTGACTTGAGCAGGACCCGAGTAGCAGAGGCTGAGTAACATGACAACTCAGATCTCCAGTCATATGATCACTGACTAGGGGCTATGACTCGCTATTTATCCTATTATAGTGTAGAGTTTTAGATAGTTATTTCCTGATGAATATTAAATTCTACCTCCCATATGATTAGTTTATTTTACAATTTATTATACCCCATGAGAGGCTCCAATGACCATTCCACCATATAAGATGGAACCCTAGGATCGTTTGGATATCGATAAGCAATTAGAAAATCTAGAGGCTGAGTGATTTATACACCTCTATTACTTATCCTTGTGGTTCACATAAATTTTTTTGAAGGGGGGTATTACTCTTAGGATATATGGGGATTATCACTAATTGACCCAGCTCCAAATAAAGAAATGATTTTCACTTCCTAAAATAGATGAACCATTTGATCAGATCTGAGGATCGATGGTGTATTCAATGATAGATCTGAAGTTGGGCTATCATTAGGTGTGTGTCAGGTCCTAATATATACCTCACACAAAATTCAATATTAGGTATTCTCTATAAAAGAACTTTTTCATGTTTTATGGACCCATGAACACACCTAATATCATTATGGATCTTATGAATCCGATTTTCCATTCGTATCTAGATTCATTCATTTTAGCCTTCGTTGATGATATGTTATTATATTCATGATCTTGAAGATACCATGAAACTAATCATGTGAAAATGATAAATACATTGAGAAAGAATAATCTCTATACAAATATAAATAAATTCCACTTTTGGATCACCAAAGTTCACTTCCTAGGTCACATTATCTAAGAATCAAAAGTTTCAAAAGACCCAGAGATAGTGAAAGTTGTGGATTCCAGTAGTATCCCAAGAACATATTTGAAATTCACAGTTTCTATGGGATTTCCAAACATTACAAAATCTTCATCCAGGATTTCTCATACCTTGCATCACCTCTTATGGGCTTTACAATGAAGGGTGTGAAATTTGTATGGTATGAATCTAGTGAAGTAGCCTTTCCAAAGTTGAAGGCTTATTTGAAATCATCATATATACTGATTATATCATATCTAATAAGGACCTATATAGCCTACTATGACACAATAGGTATCAGTTTTGGAGGTATGCTGATGTAGGATGAGTTAGTCATCACATACGAGTCACATCAGTAGAGGCTTCATGAGTGGAACTACCCAATGACCGACCTTGAGATTTTTGTTGTAGTTCATGATCAAAAATGTTGGAGACACTATCTACATTGAGATAGTTCTTATAGTATTATATAACCACAGAATCCTAAAGTACATCTTCACACAATCGAATCTCAATCTCAGACATCATAGGTTGGTTGAGTACCTGTAGTCATTTGATTTGATCACACCTACATGCCTGGAAAATGAATCCTAGTGGCCAATGCTCATATATGAAAGACTTAGAAATAGGTAGTCCATAAATCCAGTGGTGATTGTAATGTAGTGGAATTATTATTTTTAGAATCACATTGCGGTTTTTAAAAATGGTAAGAAAATCCAATCATCCTTAGTAGTGGATTTTACTCTTCTGGAATTGGTTAGAATGAGACATCTATCAAATTTATGTGGCCTTTTATTAAGGGTATAAGTCCTTAATTATGATACATATTAAGTTTAGACCATGGATAGGGTTGATATTTTTTTATTCCATACTGTTCATGGGTCCTAGAAAACATCAAAGAGGAGATGATGCAGGAATTCCAGGCCTCCACATGGGCGATTGATCTAGGTGTCACCAAAATGTATCAAGATTTTCAATGCCAGTACAAGTGGACAGGTATGAAATGTGATATTATAAGATTCATCACTCAATGTTTTACTTATAATTAGGTGAATGTGGGGAATAAGTGACCAGACGGGATTTTACATCTGTTTTCTAATTTTGAGTGCAAATGGTATTTTGTTTTGATAGTCTTTATGACTGCTTTACCCAGATCACTTCATTGAAATGATAAAATGTGCATTTTCATTGATCATTTTATGAAGGTCACACACTTCTTACATATTTGAGAGACCATATCAGTAAATTATAGATGAATAATATACATCATAGAGGGAGTGCATCATCATGTATATACTCGTTCTATCATTTTTTATATAGTATCTCATTTTATGTCACAGTTATAGCATGGGTTGCATAAGGCCTTTGGCACAAAGGTGATTCTAAGCATGTACTATCACCCATAGTCGAATGGATTGAATGAGCATATTACTTAGGTGTTGGAGGATATCCTCAATGCATGTGTCCTTGACTTTGGGCATTTTGGGGAGAAACACAACCCCCTCATTGAGTTTAAATAAAAAACATCTTTGAGGATAACATTCAGATATACCCTTGTGAAGTCTTGTATGGTATGCCTTGTCACTCACAACTATACTGGATAGAGGAAGGAGAGGAAGAAATGCATGGGCCTTGTCTCGTGAAGGAGACAACAAAATAGGTCAATCTAATTAGAAAGATTTTGTTGAATACTAAATCCAGATAGTATTTGTATGCCAACAGACATTGGTAACATATGAAGTTCAATGTTTGATGCCAGGATTTTTTGCATGTCTTTCCCATGTTGGGAACTAGGAGTGTTTATAATAAGGAAAATATCTATCCAAGGTAAATTGGCCCATTAGAGGCTGTGAAACAGATCAAACCAGTGGCTTACAAGTTGGCACTTCCTAAGAGATATTGGTTAATTCATGATTTCATCCATGTATCTTTGCAGCACTGATAATATCCAAATCCTTTATAGGTCCTCTAGAAAGATGAGGTTGAAATGGATGTGAATGATTCCTTTAAAGAGTATTGAATTCCTATTTTTGATAGGATCATGAAGACACTATGAGGTACGCCAGT
The DNA here is from genome assembly GCA_963277665.1 of Viscum album. Lineage (NCBI taxonomy): Eukaryota > Viridiplantae > Streptophyta > Magnoliopsida > Santalales > Viscaceae > Viscum > Viscum album. The sequence continues at coordinate 1,026,614,993 of OY728166.1, forward strand.
TCATTTAGTACAATTATTGTGGTAGCACAGTCGATTACAGGATGACACCTGGGAATGAGAAGTTCAGAAACATGCTTAGTGGTTAGAACTCTTAATTGATGGTAGCTCTTTGCCCATAGAAGTCCAAAATAGGGACTGATTGCATTTATGTGGTGAGATTGTAACAACATGTCATTTCTTAAAGGTACAGATCGTTTTTTTTTTCAATTTTAACCCATTTTTAATCACGGAAAACTTGTACTGCAGCTTAAGACATGTCATAAGAGTGTCTCAGCAATGTTCAAGGCCCTAATTTCTAGAAAAATTGAAAAATATTGGTCTATATTTTTTGGTGAATCTATGTTATCAAACCCCCATGGTTTCTCGGAAATTGTGCATTCACTAATAGTGGAGACTTGGGGGCCACAGAGTTTTTCTGAAAACATGTGAACCCCGGAACAAGGCTGTGAGGTGCTACTCAATTTTTTGAGAGATACCTTTTGGACAGTTTTTTCATAGTTAGATAAAATTTGTACCTAACTAAATGATGTCCCCATTAATATCATTGAATGGTACACTGTTGGATGATAGTTTTTTCAATCATGAGGCCAAAACATGCATCCATATATATATAGGAGAAATTAAAATTTTCAACATTCATTTATTTTGAATGGATTTATTTATTTCTATCTGTATTCCTATAGTGGATAAACATGATCTCCTCTCTCATTGGGATGAAAAATATATCATGTTTGGATTTTGGAAAACATTCGGATGTGTTGTACGATTCATGATCTGTTAATGGAATTAATATAATTAAAGAGAGCTTTTGAATCCTCTCCCTTACTTTTTCAATTTTCCTTTGAATCCATAATCCTATTTATGTACAATATCATTTCCCTTTTCCTCTGGGTGTTTGACCGTTTCTCATATTTCATCCATCCTACATTGAATATGCGGTTTATATCGAGCTAGGATTCATCTACATCAATCAGGTAAGTGGTCATATCAGTTTCCCCATGATTTTGGATTCTTTGTAACTGTGTAATTTTTTTTGAATGTCGGATTTCTCCGAGAATCCCCTTTATATTGAGTTCATTGTATCAATTTGACCATAACACCTTGAAACGTCTATATTGATTCCCATTTGGTGGTTTACAGTACCTATACCTCATCTATAGATTCACCTTGAGTTTTCCAAGTTAAATTTTCCTTAAACAGTTATCTTCTCAAGTGAAAATAATGATTTTTTTCTTTCAACATGGACTCAAAATGGGTCCACCCTCAATAATATAAATTTTTACTAATCTCAAGTAAATTCTAAATTATATTACTTGATTAGTTAGGTAATTTACCATGTCGTAATTTTCCCACCTAACCATGACACCTTCCAATTGACACCATGAGTCTTACTAATTGATTTTCCATGTCATAACGAATTAAATGGTTTAATAAATTGGAGTGGATAATGCATTATGGTTGAAAATATTTAAATAAATTGATTTAATTAAATGAAATTGTTTATGAAGTGTGGTATGGACATGACCATAATTAGGTTTATTATGATGTGAAGTGCTTTAAGTGGAATTGAACATGACTAGTGGGACATATGAGAGGTATCACCTCATGTGTTATGATGCAATCCAAAATATTCATTATTTATTTATAAAGTCTTGGTAAAGAAGTTATGTGAGAGGTATTTACTCATATTGAATATTATAATTATGAATAAACCTTTATTTATGTTGGGGTATGATTGAAATGGTTCAATTGATGATGGTATCATGCTCTCTTACATCGGGAGTTAAACATGATATCTCAGACCACTAAGACTAGTTGGACATTGAGATTTATGTACCACATACCATGATTTAGTGTTGACATGAACGAAGACTCACCATCTCAAGTTATGAGCATGACTCTTTCCACTCACTATGATATGTATTGAATGTACCCATTTTTTTGAGATTATAGGCTCATTAGAATTCATATAGATGACTATGTAATGCCTTGGTTTATCTAGTAGCTAGTATTCTAGGTATATGGATACTTACATCCACACATACTTCATTCCTATTGGTGGATTCAATATATTTCTATACTATATATATAATATTACACAATACATTCATATATATATATATAGTTACTAATCAAACAATCCTCTCGGCTAGGACCAGAAGTAGTTTGACCCACCTAGTGTCCTTAAGTGGGATGGTTACTTAATTTAGAATTTTTTTCTTTTTCACTTTATTCCTGCAAACTGTTTAGATACGAGCACTTCTTAGATTACATGTACACACCATTGGTAGAGGCATGCTGAGCTTTTTAGCTCACACCCTACTGAAGATGGATTTGGTACCCGAGAATAATATCTATCTATATGTAACTATAAGTGAGAATTACCTTTCTAAGCGTTATTGTAATGCTTACTTATAGTTAAATATTAGGAGTAGTGGACCGAGCATTCACATGAGATACTAGTGGAGTGTTTTTTTTATTTTAGTAGTTTTTATAGATTTATTTTACCTACATTTACCTTGTTTCCATTTTTTCATTCTTTATGCCATGAAACAATATATTGGACTCTACCTAGAGGCCTTTGACGTTATTATCCTTCTATCGAGTTATTCATTCTTGAGCTTATTTACTATTCATTATGTTTATATAAGCTTACATTATTGTATGTTTATTTATATTTTCTTTTTACCCCTTGTATATGATGGTATAATCTCCCCAACATACCACCATTACTCTCTCTATACTAGTCAATAGCCTTTGAATCATGAGGAGGTTCACATGAGGCCATGTGACCCAGTGGCTCATGACACAAGTTAAGTGGGTCATAGTTTGGGTCATTGCAGTTCTTATCTTGTAAAATCGGCAGTGGGGATCTTTCACCAACACCTAATGATAGTAAAAATGGAACTATAATGTCCACACCACTTCATATAATTTGATATGGTGTGGATTTTTCCTATACTCTAGGATCATGTAGTGTACCCAGTATTCCCATGCTCATTCTATAAGGACCCGACCTTATAACATTACCAAATAATGAATTAAATGAATAATTCACATTGAGGATCTTTTCAGGTTTAGAGTTTTAAAGAATTAGACCATAACTATTACATCCCAAAAGTTAAAAAGTAAACACTTCTACTCAGTTTCCATTTTTTCATAAAATAAAAACTCTTGAAAAAATAGTCATTTCCAGTTACATGTTTTAGACATAATGACTTTCCTTGATCCCATCATTGACCCTATTCCACTTTATGGCCTGTGAAAAACATTTCAAAAACATGGGATGAGCATAAAAAGCTCAGTATGGAATACAAAATGAAGGGAACTATTAGTTTTTTTCAAAACAATAAGTAAACCCTTAATACTTTAACAAAATTAATACTTTTTACCTTTATGAATTAGTAAATTATCATCACGAAATAAAAGATCACTACTTACCCTTTTGTAACCAAAAGATTACCCATATAAAGAACACATATCATATAAAGGTAACTTGGAACATAAACATACTTAAATAGAATAAACATACGGTCGACTTCCACACATGTCACTAAATGGAATAGCCATATGGCCGACATCCATTCCCAATGCATTAGAGGTTATAACATAACCACTCATCCTGGTATTCAAGCACCACCCATCATTTGGTTTATCACGTAACCAGCCATCAAATTTCTAACTGCCATTATAAAATCATAAGACATAAAACAAATATAAAGGAAAGAAAACATTTCCACATTTCAATCACAATATATCACCTAAATATATTGCTATAACAAATCCACTATCAAAACCACTTTCAATAACAAAATACATAATAGAGTATATGGTATTTATTATCTTTTAAAAACATTACGTCTTGTTGAGGAAATCAAAGTTCAAATAATACTCGCAGAGGCGAAAAGGTCGTTGTCACCGCATACATTAAAAGAAACATTACTTTTTTGTCGTTTAGTAAAAAACTTCATATAAAATGATTCCCTTTGAATGAAATGAAAATTAAAAGGTGTTTATAGAGTGTATAAAATAAATTCTTGTATTAAAACTAAATATTCCTCAATAAAAATAGATTGAGACAAAGTCCATTACCTCTTGTCCGACATGACTCGATCGTTCTTTAATCTCCTGAATAATAAACTAAAGTTAATTTCTAATTTCTTAAAAACCTTTTTCATGATTATTATTCCTTTTATATCACTTATATCCATGTTATAATAATTATGTAATCATTTTTGTTAATAATGTTTGTTTTGTCGATATTTGGTACTTAAGTCAAAAATGGACTTCTTATAATTACATGTTGTCCATGTGGTCAAATTTTCATTATATCCAAAATGATATTCATGATTTGGATATCATATATATTATATATATCCATCATATACATGTATTTATAATTGTACATAACATTTAGAGGTATGAAAAGAAATGCACCGTTCATGGAGACGGTAAGACGTACGTACGCAGGAACGCTGCTTCCATTTCTATTTCTCATTTAATGGAATTAAAACATAATTATACATAGTATTATTATAATTATAGTGTTTTATCATATATAATATCATAAATCCTATCCTTTATATGTACCAAATATGGTATGAACGAGTCATATCACTTTGAGGGGGCGGTAGTCTGCACTTCCTCAAATGAAATTATCGTGTTTACACATAATGGGAACCATAATGGTTTCCTATATATAAAAAAATACAGAAGCATAAAAAGACATAAATATAATATATATCATATATAAATACAGTTAAATATTAATGTCCACCATGAATGCTGTTAAAAGAAGATTGAACAATCATCGTTTCGTGAGGCAGTAATTCGCCACCCACAGAAACAGTATGTTCTTTAACCATTAGATGGAGGTGTGTGTATGTGTTGGTAGAATAATTTTCATAACAAAATACTAGTATATTGAGGATTCATATGTTATTATGGGATCAACTAATAAAAAGATAGTGGTGAGGGAAGAAGGAAAATAAAAGGAAGAAACTTGAGAGAAGGCATTACCTCTAAATCAGGTAACTCTTTTTGATTTGAGCCAAAGGCTTCCTTGGGAAGACTTCTATAGACACCCATAGCTTGACGTACATAGACATTACATTACTTTTGCGGAATACTTAATACATAACAAAAATAGACACATATGGACCATAATAGTTTAGTGTTGTTGGAAACGTGGAATAAAATCTCTTAATCATGGTGAAAGATCTTCAACATCTCCCAATAAAGATCTTCCCATTTTTTTCTTACCTAAAACCTTTTTTTATATCCTAAGGAAAAGAAAACATAAAAAGGGTGAGCTCAAATACTCAGTAAGGGTAAGCATGGATAAAATAAAACAAATCATATACATTTGAACTTAAAAACATGAACATAATGTTTAAACATCAGAAGCTTGAGCAGTGACATAAAACATGGAAGTACGTAAGGCATAGATCATAAAGAAACATTAATAATGATAAAATATCATGGGAATAAAACATGTAATTTTGGAAACCATTAATCACATGATATTATTTCCATATTAGCCAAGGCATTGCTTCCAAGACCATCTTAGTGGACAAAGTCCTTTTCTGAATCGAGTTCACTCCTCATTCCAGTCCTGTATTACTGAACCGGTTTAACAAGAAGTTCCATCCATGTCTATCTCATGAGATAAAAATCTTTACCCATTGCATTGGATGTAGATATAGGTCCCACCCATCTCATAGTGAAATAATTCTTACTTGTGCCACAAAATAAACATACATCATTCATAATCACCCAACGAATAAAATGGGTTTCATAAACATGATCCAATCATAACATAATACATATAAAAGAAATGGATATCATTTCATAATAAGAAAACTGAAACCATGTAAATCATAGAGACATTATACTTGAAACATACACATACGAAATAATGTCATCTTAGATGAAAAATGGTTTTGATAAAACACTTGAAATGAATTCTTGACAAAAACATCCTTTCATTTTATAAATCATTTACTTTTCACAAAATGTCATGCAATTTTAAAAGAAAGAGATTTTGTTGAAAATAGTCATGAAATATTTTGGAGGAAGCTTCATAAAAATAAGTCTTTATAAAACTGTAAAAATCTGTTTGTGCCGTATAAGTTAAAAAACATTCTTCTCGTACTTTTGCTAGAAAAGTCAAAAAAGTACCTTGTAACGTAATCAAAAGAACAATTCCTTACATACCATGTAATAAAAGTCAAAATGGGTAAAAAGGACATTAAACATACATTAAAAAACTTTTATAAAACATATACATGGATGATAGAAATAACGACCAGTAAATACTTACGAATAAGCAATCTCTGATAAAAACGAGATTGGAAAAGTTATCCCTTACCTTAGGTATGATATGCTTCGTACATATCAGAACCTCCTGTATAATGATTTAAATAATGTCATTGAATTATTAAAGAATCATATTCACTGTTATTAAATCATATATGGTTCATTTATTACTTTATATTACCCGTTCTTTTGTAAATTCCATGTTAAAGAGTGTTTTGTGTAAAATCGTTTCATTTGTCGTCCGTGTTTTGACTTGTAATTATTCATATGATTACGTAGATCATGATTAATTAATTATAGAATATAAAACATGATTTATATATAATATATATTCATAATATACATATATATAATAGATCTATAAATGGAAAGAAATACACCGTTCATGGAGACGGTAGGCCGTACGTACGCATGAACACTGTTTTCATTTCATTTTTGAATTGAATGGAATTAAGTAGATGACATAAATATATATATACATAAATCCAGTAGCATTATTATGTAATATATTTTATGATTACTTATTATATATACTTTATAATCATTCTTGAATGGTTATCATGGAGACTGAATCTCACCGCGTCGTGGAGACGGTATTCCGTACCTACGCACGAGCGATGATATCATTCCCATGATCGTTGAATTGTATTAAAGTATATATATAATATTAAAGATTCAATATCACTTTACTATAATCATATATATTCATTACTTTCACCATTATACCCGACCATGTAAGGTGGTGGTGGAAAATAGATTACACCACGGCGTGGAGACGATATTCCGTACGTACGCACGCGCGGTGATTTCATTTTCCATAGGATGGATAGATGGTGAAATATGGTCGTTTCATACTTATAATAACATATCAGTATATTAGTGATACTGACGTTATTACTTCATAATGGAACAACTAAAGAAGAATAAGTTGAAGAAGAAATAAAGTTGAAAGAATCGGTAACAGATATTACCTCTTCTTTAAACACGCCTTTTAAAACCTCCTGTTAGGGTACTATGATTGGTCTTTGAAGAAGACCAGAACCTCTAGGATGTTTCTAGGGAAGTGGAGAAGAGAATATTTCAGGGTTTGTCCGAGCTTGAAGGCTCAAATTGGTGTGAGGAAGAGAGGGAGGAGGTGCCCTTTTATAAGGGAGAAGAGGGGCACCTTTGGAAATCTTAAAAATATTAATTTATAATAAATTTAACCCCACATACAAACCTAAAAAAATGAATCATATTATAATATTAGATGCTCTAGGGTTTTAATATCATCAACCAATAAAATTTATACATGTTAGGAATTTATTTTAACAATTATCAACTTGATTTATCCTTATTTAATCAATTTAATTTTATTTGTGGTAATAACATTTTAAATTATAAATTATAACAAATAATTACTTATTTATTGTGAATTTTACATACTTTTATACTTTATAACATATTCTTCCATAAAAATGTAAATTTATAATTTTTAAATATTTTTGTGATTTTTAAACAATTTTATAATATGTTATTTTTATAAAATAACAATAGTGTCAATTTTAACACTATTCATTTATATGAATTTAACTAAAATATATACAGAATATATGTTTGAAATAAAATCTTTAATAGATTTATAAAAGGTCATATGTATCTAGAGAATTATTGGAGAACATTAAATAGTTCATATAATACTTATTTTATTATTTTTAAAACCATTTATTTGGTTTATCTCTTAATAAAATAATTACTACATCATTTTTGTATAATTATTTAATATACTTATTTGTTTTATAAAAATTAAAATTAAAATCCTATGATGAAAATAAATCTATTACCTTTCACAATAATACTTTTATTCTAATTTATCATCTTAAAATAAGAATATTTAAATTGTTATATTTATTAAATTATGAAGGTGACAACTTTGGCATCATTTAAAATAAAATAATATATGTGTCATAATCGCTTTTATAAGGCTCCAAATGGTCAAATATTCTACCATTTGATGACTATGGGTAAAATTTACATGACCAATAAGTTTTGGTCATGGTTTTGCGCCTTTTATGGTCACTATTAGTTTAATAAAAACTATATTCTTGATTTTTCACTAGATAAACAATTTCTGCATCACTATTGTGTCACAAATAATAATAATTATTTAATCCCTAAAAATTATAAATAAATTAAAATTATTTAGATAATTTCATTATATTTCTGGAAACTATTCATGTTCGAAGTTTCATGAGGTTTATCACAAAAGTAAAATTAATATACTTATAAGATTTAAGAGAGTGACATGTTGTCACTTTCTTTGGTTTTAATAATAATTAAGTTATTTTCAGGGACAAAAGTCCATTAAATTATTCTAATACGACCCTTAGGTAATATGGATCAACGTTTAGTCATCCAATAAAATTTTGGAATGTGTTAGGATAATTTTATAATATTATATTTACCCTTAATTACCCGATTTACCTTTAACTATGATAAATAAAATTTATCGTAGTTACTATTGATAATTCCCAAAAATAAAAAGTATCTTATTAACATAATTTGGACCCACTGATTCCAAATATGGAATCCATTTTTCGAAATTCAATACACAAAAGTTTCATAAATTAAATTAAAATTCATCCTGTTGTCGAAAGAAAACGGGATTTTCTTTAAAACATTGCAAAAGATTGAATTGATTTAACCTACGAATTTATTATAAAATCAATGGTAATGACATAAATTATATTAAATGGTAAAAATATATTCTATTTATACTTTAAAACCATTCAATATTATAATTTAACCATATAAACAATTGCGATGAAAAAAGTTATTTTTAATTAAAATATACCCTGTTTTTACTATTCATCAAAATATGAAAGTTACCAGAATAATATGAATAATTTATCCAAAGTAAATTTTTATTTCTTGATTCCAAAGAAGAATTTTATTTTGTTTAATTGAACTTATAAACATGTCAAAAACTAGATTTATAGTGGGTGCGCCATCCAAAGGCGGCAAAACTGCATTTTTGAAAAATACTTATTTTACCCAAAAAAATTATTTTGTTCTTATACCTTGTTCTAGAAAATGTGTAAGATGAATAATAATGTTATAAAATTCAAAATTTAGTTAATACTATTCATAACGTCTAGTTCATAATAATATTATAATAATATATCATTGTTTAGTAAAACCTGGTATTGCGTACAACACACGCTATCGAGGAAGGTCGTGATTGCGAGTAATGCAAGCCAAGTCAGGGTTGCGTGTTGTGATAGAATCCTTCATTGTTTCGTATAATAGAATCCAACCATATTTCATTTATACATTGAATATATATATATATATATATACTCAATGTTGCGTAGAATAACTATTATCAAAATTGTGTGTAACACGATCCAAGAATAGTGTTGCGTATACTGCAAGCTAATACGGTGTTGCGTATAGCGCAAGGTAATCTTGGTGGAGCATAAAACACAAGACATTAATGAAATTAAAAGAATATTTTTCATAAAATCTCGGGGTGTTACATTCTACCCCCCTTAAAATGAATTTCTCCCTCGAAATTCGTCGGGGTTATAAATGGTTTACTACTCGAAAGATTGTTTAATAGAAACCCACTTCGCAAAAAGGAATACCAAAACATGGCATTAAAAACCAAAGTACGAAATGTAACGGTTACCCAAATTAACTCATCACTGGATTTCCACGTAGGAGAACATAGGTGAAAATATGCATATGGAAGAAAAATCTAACCATCAAGTTATGATGGAGAGTGGTAGAGAACATGGCTGTGAAAAAGCTATCAATCACAAAGCCATAGATTTGTGACGATCTAAGGTACCATCTGATTCATCAGATATAAGGGCACTAGGATAAAATTTTTGGTTTTCAAGATCATTTCCCTAAAGTTGATGAAATTGTAAATAGAAGAAATACTTTCGTGATTTTGGTACAGTCTCACCGTTGTTCATTCTTTGGACAATTTCCACTTCATCTCTTAATGAAATGAAGTTGAATTTGTCATTCGTGAAGTGTTAGCAGCTCATGTGATAGAATGATGGGTCATTCCATCTGTCTTAAACAAAAGGTTATAAAAGTTATCAAAAATACATAAGTCCATCTATAGTGAGATTAATCATATATGGATCCTAAAATGGACTTATACTTTATATATCATACTTCTTAATATAATATAACTAGTTTCTACTAAACAGGGTCTTCCTTTAGGCCAGTGGTAGGAGATAAAGGCCAGTCGCACTTCGGTTGTGGGTTTAATTCCCACAGCCTTGTCCGACGCGATGGGCTGTCTTCCGTCTTGTAGGTTGTCCTTTTTCTAAAACTATATTACTATAACATCCCATTAATAATATCAAAACAAAGTTCTATCCTTAAACAATACTAACTTATGTCCAATATATTCCATTCCAATCTTTGGGCTTATCTAAAATACTTTGGTCCAAGCTCATAGTATAAAGAAAACGATTACTTGAAATGTCATCAACCAATCATGTGAATACCATCATTTATCCCCCATATATCTTGTTGGTCACATTCCAATCATGTGAATACCTTAGTCATGTATTCTCTTGAAAAATGAACTCCCATTAAACCTTAGTGAAAACATGAATGCTGTCAGAAGTTAACTCTTTCCACATACCAAAATCCATAAATTCTATATACTCAAACCATGATATAACCTTCTGCTTATATCAGTCATGAGCTCATGAATACTATCAAACATTTATTTTTCTCCTTATCCCATCATTATGCGCATATCATCTACTTTAAAAAATATATCTGAATAACCTTTCAAGGTTACTGGTACCATTCATCATACACTTTCAAAACATAAGGAAAGACAACAGTGTAACAATCCTTAGATTTCTCTTTCTTCCATAGTACCATGAGATTAATTATACAACATTACACTTGATAAACATGTAATCATTCCACTACCTTCTTAAACCATTGATTGAGCTTCAACAATTCATTCATCTCACATATCATTTATAGTCTCTTCATCATCATCAACATAAATACTACCCATATGACTGTACTGATTCTCTTCCTGAGACATTCCCTTAGGGAATTGGTTTGCATAATTCCCGTACAATCCACATTTAAAACATTTTACCATTGTTGATGTCGTAGAAATACCGTTATCCTCATCCCTGGTGTTAACTGATCCATTTCTGTTGCACTTAATGGCTTTGTGTCCTTCTTTTCCACCCCCAAAGCATCTTCCAGTTCCTTTCAAACATTCTCCTTAATGCCTCTTCCCACTTGATTTACATAGGGGAAATTGAACTTTCTTTCCTTTATGATCATCATGAAACTCCATCATTCTCTTATTAGACGAGTCAAGAAACTTACCAAATTTGAGAGTATTGATCATATTATGAGATTCCCGATTCAGCATAATAATGATGTTTGGACTTCCAAATCCCATTTCATTTGGTTGCTCATGAATAATATCGTTCCATTGTCCATCATATCATCCATTATAGTGAATCATCTTGTTTCCAGCCATTTTCTAAATCCCAAAAAGAATAGTGTGAGAGGAAAAAATCATAATAAAGGGTAATAAATTAAATATCTAACATCTTAGGTTTAATTCTATGATTGTTATCGTGACTATTACCTATAATTATACGTAACCTTAGGGACATCCCTTGACATACCTTAGAAATATCTCTAGGGATCACACTAAAGTTCTCGCATCCACTTTTCCAAAGGTTGACTAAACCTTTCCTCTGATACCAACTGTAGAGAACCAAAGCTTGACATACATGGACATTAAATTACTTTTGTGGAATACTTAATACATAAAAAAAATAGACACACAAGGACCGTAATAGTTTAGTGTCTTTGGAAACTCGGAATAAAATCTCTAAATCGTGGTGAAATATCTTCAACATCTCCCAATAAAGATCTTCCCATTTTTTTCTTACCTAAAACCTTTATTTATATCCTGGGGAAAAGAAAACATAAAAAGGGTGAGCTAAAATACTAAGTAAGGGTAAGCATGGATAAAATAAAACAAATCATATAAATTTGAACGTAAAAACATGAACATAATGATTAAACATCAAAACCTTGAGAAATGACATAAAACATGGAAGTACGTAAGGCATAGATCATAAAGAAACATTAAGAATGCTAAAATAGCATGGAAATAAAACATGTAATTGTGGAAACCATTAATCACATGATATGATTTCTATATTAGCCAAGGCATTGCTGCCAAAACCATCTTAATGGACAAAGTCCTTTTCTGAATCGAGTTCACTCCTCATTCCAGTCCTGTATTACTGAACCGGTTTAACTTGTAATTCTAACCATGTATATCTCATGAGATAAAAATCTTTACCCAATGTATTGGAGGGATATATAGGTCCCACCCATCTCATAGTGAAATAATTCTTACTTGTGCTACAAAATAAATATACATCATTCATAATAACCCAACGAATAAAATGGGTTTCATAAACATCATCCCATCATCACATAATCCATATAAAAGAAATGGATATCATTTCATAATAAGAAAAGTGAAACCATTTAAATCATATATACATTATACTTGAAACATACACATACGAAATAATGTCATCTTAGATGAAAAACTGTTTTGATAAAACACTTAAAATGAATTCTTGACGAAAACATCCCTTCTTCTAAAAATCATATCCATTTTTACAAAATATCATGCAATTTTAAAAGATAGAGATTTTGTTGAAAATAGTCATGAAATATTTTGGAGGAAGCTTCATGAAAATAAGGCTTTATAAAACTGTAAAAATCCGTTCGTTCCGTGTAAGTTAAAAAACATTCTTCTCGTACTTTTGCCGGAAAAGTCAAAAAGTACCTTGTAACGTAAAAAAAAGAAAAATTCCTTACATAACATGTAATAAAATTAAAAAATGGGTAAAAATGACTTTAAACATACATTAAAAAACTTTTATAAAACATAGACATGGATGATAGAAATAACCCCCAGTAAATACTTACGATTAAGCAATCACCGATAAAAACGAGATTGGAAAAGTTATCCCTTACCTTAGGTCTGATATGCTTCGTATGTATCAGAACATCCTGTATAATGATTTAAATAATGTCCTTAAATTATTACAGAATCATATTCATTGTTATTATATCATATATGGTTCATTTATGACTTTATATTACCCGTTCTTTTGTAAATTCCATGTTAAAGAGTGTTTTGGGTAAAATCGTTTCATTTGTCGTTCGTGTTTTGACTTGTAATTATTCATATGATTACATAGATCATGGTTAATTAATTCCATAATATAAAACATGATTTATATATAATATATATTCATAATATACATATATATAATAAATCGATAAATGAAAATAAATACACCGTTCATGGAGACGGTAGGTCGTACGTACGCATGAATGTTGTTTTCGATTCCTTATTGAGTTGAATGGAATTAAGTAGATGACATAAATAAATATATATATATATATATATATATATATAAATCCAGTAGCATTATTATGTAATATATTTTATTATTACTTATTATATATACTTTATAATCATTCTTGAATGGTTATCATGGAGAGTGAATCTCATCGCGTCTTAGAGACGGTATTCCGTACGTACGCACGAGCGATGATATCATTCCCATGATTGTTGAATTGTATTAAAGTGTATGTATAATATTAAATAATCAATATCTCCTTACAATAATCATATATATTCATTACTTTCACCATTATACCCATCCATGTAAGGTGGTGGTGGAAAATAGATGACACCACGGCGTGGAGACGGTATTCCGTACGTACGCACACGCGGTGATTTCATTTTCCATAGGATGGATAGATGGTGAAATATGGTTGTTTCATACTTATAATAACATATCAGTATATGAGTGATACTGATGTTATTACTTCATAATGAAACAACTAAAGAAGTAGAAGTTGAAGAAGAAATAATGTTGAAATAATCGGTAACAGATATTACCTCTTCTTTTGACACGCCTTTTGAAACCTCTTCTTAGGGTACTAAGATTGGTCTTTAAAGATGACCAGAACCTCTAGGATGTTTCTAGGGAAGTGGAGAAGAGAATATTTCAGGGGTTGGCCGAGCTTGAAGGCTCAAATTTGTGTGAGGAAGAGAGGGAGGAGGTGCCCTCTTATAAGGGAGAAGAGGGACACCTTTGGAAATCTTAAAAATATTAATTTATAATAAATTTAACCCCACATAAAAACCTCCAAAAATTACTCATATTAGAATATTAGATTCTATAGGGTTGTGATCTCATCAAACAATAAAATTTAGACATGTTAGGAATTTATTTTAAACATTATCAACTTGATTTATCCTTATTTAATCAATTTAATTTTATTTTTGGTAATAACATTATAAATTATAAATAATAACAAATAATTACTTATTTATTGTGAATTTTCCATACTTTGATACTTTATAACATATTATTCTATTTAAATTTAAATTTATAATTTTTAAATATTTTTGTTATTTTTAAACAACTTTATAATATGATATTTTTATAAAATAACAATAGTGTTAATTTTAACACTATTCATTAATTTGAATTTAAATAAAATATATACAGAAGATATGTTTGACGTAAAAGCATTAATAGATTCATAAAAGGTCATATGTATCTATAAAATTATTTTATCACACTAAATCGTTCATATAATATTTATTTTATTATTTCTAAAACCATTTATTTGTTTTATCTCTTAATAAATTAATTACTACATCATTTTTGTATAATTATTTAATATACATATTTGTTGCATAAAAATTAAAATTAATATCCTATGATTAATATAAATCTATTAACTTTCATAATAATACTTTTAATCTAATTTATCATCTTAAAATAACAATATTTAAATTTTTATATTTATTAAATTATGAAGGTGACAACTTTGGCATCATTTAAAATAGAATAATATAAGTGTCATAATCGCTTTTATAAGATTCCAAATTGTAAAATATTCTACAATATGATGATTATGGTTTAAATTTACATTACCAATAAGTTTTGGTCAGGGTTTTGCGCCTTTAATGGTCACTATTAGTTTAATAAAAACTATATTCTTGATTTTTCACTAGATAAACAATTTCTGCATCACTATTGTGTCACAATTAATGATAATTATTTAATCCGTAAAAATTATAAATAAATTCATATGATGTAGATAATTTTATTATATTTTTAGAGACTTTTCATGTTCGAAGTTTCATGAAGTTTATCACTAAATTAAAATTAATATACTTATAGGATTTAAAAGAGTGACATGTTGTCACTTTCATTGGTTTTAATAATAATTAAGTTATTTTCATGGACAAAAGTCAATTAAATGATTCTAATCCGACCCTTAGGTGATATGGATCAACTTTTAGTCATTCAATAGAATTTTGGCATGTGTTAGGGTAATTTTATAATATTATATTTACCCTTAATTACCCGATTTACCTTTTACTATGGTAAATAAAATTTACCGTAGTTACTATTCATAATTTCCAAAAATAAAAAGTAGCTTATTAACATAATTTGGACCCACTAATTCCAAATATGGAATCCATTTTTCTAAATTCAATACACAAAAGTTGCAGAAATTAAATTGAAATTAATCTCGTTGTCAAAAGAAAACGAGTTTTTCGTTAAAACATTGCAAAAGATTGAATTGATTTAACCTACGAATTTAAGGTAAAATCAATGATAATGACATAAATTATATTAAATGGTAAAAATATATTCTATATATACTTTAAAACCATTCAATATTATAATTTATCCAGATAAATTATTGCGATGAAAAAAGTTGTTTTTAATTAATATATAGCGTGTTTTTACTATTCATCAAAATATGAAAGTTACCAGAATAATATGAAAATTTTATCCAAAGTAAATTTTTATTTCCTGATTCCAAAGAAGAATTTTATTCTGTCGAATTGAACTTATAAACATGTCAAAAACTAGATTTAAAGTGGGTGCGCCATCAAAAGGCAGCAAAACTGCATTTTTTAAAAATACTTATTTTACCCCAAAAAAATATTTTGTTCTTATACAATGTTCTAGAAAATGTGTAAGATGATTAATAATATTATAAAATTCAAAATTTAGTTAATACTATTCATAACGTATAGTTCATAATAATATTATAATATTATATCGTTGTTTAGTAAAACCCGGTATTGCGTACAAGACACGCTATCGAGGAAGGTCGCGATTGCATGTAATGCAATCCAAGTAAGGGTTGCGTGTTGTGAAAGAATCCTTCGTTGTTTCGTATAACAGAATCCAACCATATTTCATTTATACATTGAATATATATATATATATATTCAATGTTTCGTAGAATAACTATTATCAAAATTGTGTGTAACACGATCGAAGAATATTGTTGCGTATACTGCAAGCTAATACGGTGTTGCATATAGCGCAAGGTAATCTTGGTGTATCATACAACACAATACATTAATGAAATTAAAAGAATATTTTTCATAAAATATCGGGGTGTTACAACTTCTACCCAAAGTGAGGCTTCTAGGAGTAAGAGAGGGATGTGGAGAGATTATATGAGTAGAGTTTGGATGAGCCAATGGCTTGAGAGGTGGGGGCCTTTTATAAGAGGGAGGAGGGGCACTCATGGAAGGTCATGAAATGTTACTTTATTATGAAATTATTTTCAGATTTTAAAGGTCCCACATTGATATATTTCAAGGATAAGGTGATAAGGGTTATAAATACTCCCATAAAATAGGGTTTTGACAAGTTTAATTCTTAGATTTTACCTTATCTGTTCATTTTATTTAAATCGTTCGTTAATGAGGTAATCTCTACAACATCATCGTGTCATAAATAAATTTATTTAATTAATGTCTAAAAATTATAATAAAACTAACATGATTTAGGAAATGTTTTAGATTTCCAATGAATATTTATAGTCTAGGAGATCATTTATGTAAACTAAATTATTAATATTTTACTTATGTAATACATACTTGGGTTATTTTTTCCATTCTTTAAAAAAAATATGATAAAAGGTCACTATCACACTAAAGTGATTCCATTGGGTCTCAAGGTTGGAAAAAAGAATACCATGGTCATCCATGACGCAAAAAATATCATTTAGATACATGTTGGGGTCATTTTATATTATTATGATATTATTTTATTACCCTTAACTACCCAATTACTACTTAATCACGATAATTAAATATAATTGTCGTTGTTACTATTCATAATGTCCAAAAACAAGAGTATTAATTACAAAATGTGGACCTTTTGATTCCAAATATGGATCCCATTTTACCAAATTACAAACAAAAAAATTGCAGTAATTAATTTAAAAATAATTACAGTTGTTAAAACAAATAGCGTGTTTTTAAGAAACAATATCTATCAAAAGATTGATAGTTGTTTATGTCCTATTTAAAAGTAAAATTAATTATCATGACCACCATTGGATTAAATTGGTAAAATATATTCTAATTAAACTTTAAAACCAATTAAATAGATAAACTAAACCATTAATTAAATTAGATGAAAAAGTATTTTTCAAGTAAAATGCAGTATATTTCACTATTCATTAAAAAATGAACAATGCCAGAAAAATACCAAAAATTTATACAATGTAAATTTCATTGTACCAATTTTAAAGAAGAAGTTTATTTTGACATATATTTCTTATAAAATTGTAAAAAGTTAGATTTTAAAATGATTTTCCATCAAAAGGCGGTAAAACAATATTTTAAAAAATATTAGAGTATTCTATGCTTAAGATTGGATTTATTCTCATTTTAAGCCTCTAAAACACTATCTAATTCATAAATAGACATAGATATTAAAATCTATTATTCATTACTTACTTGGGAATTTACATCCTTCCCCCTTTAGGAAATCGCGTCCCAGCAATTTATTTACTTATCGAATAAGTGGGGGTATTTGTCCGTCATTGAATTTTTAGATTCCCACGTTGCCTCTTCAACCATATTGTTTTTTTACAATACATTCACCTGATGAATTACCTTATTCTGCAACACTTTCTCTATCTATATTCAGAAATCTAGACTGGTTTTTCCTCATAAGAGAGATTCTCTTTCCAACTGAACTACGTCTGGGCTCAAAACATGAGATGGATCTGGCATATACTTTCTCAACATTGAAACATAAAAAACAATGTGTACCTGGGACAAACTTGGAGGTAATGTCACTCTATATGCAACTGATCTATCTTTCTCTAGGATTTTATAAAGACCAATGATCCTCAGACTCACCTTTCCTTTCTTACCAAAATTCATCACACTTTTCTATGGAGAAACTTTGAGAAAAACATGATCACCTACCTCAAAAGAATGATCCTTCCTCCAGTTATCCGCAAAAAATTTCTGCCGACTCTAAGATGTTCTCATGTGATTCTAAATCAACTGAACTTTTTCTGCAATCTATTCTACCAATTCTGGTCCCATCATCTTCATTTCCCCTAATTCATCCCAAAAAGATGGAGTTTGAAACTATTTACCATATAATGCCTCAAACTGAGACATCTGTATACTGAAATGAAAACAGTTATTATATGAAAATTCAATAAAAGAAAATTGTTGGTCCCAAAATCCCTGGTAATCCATCGTGAAAGCACGTTACATATCCTCCATGGTCTGAATTGTTCATTTTGATTGCCCATCTGATTGTGGATGAAAATATGTGCTAAAATTTAATTTAGTACCCAATGACTTCTGAAACCCTTTCCAAAAGTTAGAATTAAACTAAGGATCATGATCATATATAACGGATAGGGTAACACCATGTATCTTGAATATCTCTTTAACATACAACCGAGATAGTTAATCTAGAGAGAAATTATCTCGAATAGGATGGAAATGAAAAGATTTTTCCAATCGATCAATAATAACCCAGATTGCATTATTACCATTAGATGTCTTTGCTAATTCCATAATGAAGTCCATGGATATATTTTCCCATTTCCAATGTGGCACCGGTAAATACTGAAGCATCCCTTTTGGTAACTACCACACTTCTTTAACCTGCTGACAAGTCAAACACTTCAATGTAAAATAAGAAATATCTATTTTCATTCCATCCCACCAGTAATACTCCCACAAATCTCTATACATCTTAGTAAAGCCAGGTTGAACTGAAAATAGGGAACTATGAGGCTCACATAACAACTCATTCTTCCGCTTTGAATTACAAGGCACACATAATCTCTTACCAAACCTCAAAACACAATCATTATCAATGTTAAATTCAGGATGCTTAACCTTATGAACCAGGTCTAACTTTTTCTACAGATCACTATTGTAGAGACCTGAAGCTTGAAGTACATGGATATTACATTAATTTTGTGGAATACTTAATACATAACAAAAACAGACACACAAGGATCGTAATAGTTTAGTGTCTTTGGAAACTCGGAAAATAATCTTCTAATCGTGATGAAAGATCTTCAACATCTCCCATACAGATCTTCCCATTTTGTTTTCTTACCTAAAAACTTTCTTTAAATCCCGGGGAAGAGAAAAAATATAAAGGGTGAGCTCAAATGCTCAGTAAGGGTAAGAATGGATTAAATAAAACAAATCATATACATTTGAACTTAAAAACATGAACATAATGTTTAAACATTAAAAGCTTGAGAAATGACATAAAACACGGAATTACGTAAGTCATAGATCATAAATAAACAATAATCATGATAAAATAGCATGGGAGTAAAACATGTAATTGTGGCTACCATTCAGAACATGTTATGATTTCCATAGTAGCCAAGGCATTGCTGCCAAGACCATCTTAGTGGAAAAAGTCCCTTTCTGAATCGAGGTCACTCCTCGTTCTAGTCCTGTATTACTGAACCAGTTTAACTTGCTGTTCTAGCCATGTTTATCTCATTAGATATAAATCTTTACCGAATTCATTTGAGGGAGATATAGGTCCCACCCATCTCATAATGAAATCATTCTTACTTGTGCCAGAAAATAAACATACATCATTCATAATAACCCAATGAATAAAATGTGTTTCATAAACATCATACCATCATCACATAATCCATATAAAAAATGGATATCATTTCATAATAAGAATAGTGAAACCATATAATTCTTAGAGACATTATACTTGAAACATACACATATGAAATACTGTCATCTTAGATGGAAAATGTTTTTGATAAAGCACTTGAAATGAATTTTTCAGGAAAATAACCTTTCATCTTGAAAATCATTTTCTTTTCACAAAATTCCATTCAATTTTAAAAAAAATTATTTTTTCGAAAATAGTCTTGAAATATTTTAGAGGAAGCCTCATAAAAATAAGTCTTTCTAAAACCTTAAAAATCCCTTCATGCCGTATAAGTTAAAAAAACATTTTTCTCATACTTTTGACGGAAAAGTCAAAAAGTACCTCGTAACATAAACAAAAGAAATATTCCTTACATACCATGTAGTAAAAGTCAAAAATGGGTAAAAAGGAAATTAAACATACATGAAAATACTTTTATAAAACATGGACATGGATGATAGGAATAACCCCAGTAAATACTTACGAATAAGCAATCTCGGATAAAAATGAGATTTGCAAAATTATCCCTTAGGTCTGATATGCTTTGTACGTATCCAAACCACCTGTATAATGATTTAAATAATGTCATTGAATTATTACAGAATCATATTCATTGTTATGATGTCATATATGGTTCACTTATGACTTTATATTACCCGTTCTTTTGTAAATTTCATGTTAAAGAGCGTTTTGGGTAAAATCGTTTCATTTGTCGTCTGTGTTTTGAATTGAAATTATTCATATGATTACTTAGATCATGATTAATTAATTCCAGAATATAGAAAATGATTTATATATAATATATATTCAGAATATACATATATATAATAGATCGATAAATGGAAACAAATACGCTGTTCATGGAGACGGTAGGCCGTACGTACGCATGAATGTTGTTTTCGTTTCCTCAATGACTGGAATGTAATTAATTGGATGACATACATATATATATACATAAATAAAATATCATTATGTCATATATTTCATGATTACTTATTATATATACTTTATAATCATTCATGAATGGTTAATCATTGAGAATTAATCTCATCACGTCGTGGAGACGGTAGTCCGTACGTACGCACGAGCGGCGATATCGTTCTCATAATTATTGAATTGAATTGGAGTGGATGATACAATATATCAGAATCATAATTATGTTATAATAACTATGTATAGGTATTCTTTACACCATTATACCCATCCAAGTAAGGTGGTGTTGGAAAAAACAGATTACACCACGGCATGGAGACAGTATTCCGTTCGTACTCACGCGCGGTGATTTCATTTTCTATAGGATGGATAGAAGGTGAAATATGGTTGTCTCATATTTATAATAACATATCAGTATATTATTAATACTTATGTTATTACTTTATAATGAAACATCTAAAGAAGAATAATTTTAAGAAGAAATAAGCTTGAAATAATCGGTAGAAGAGATTACCTCTTCTTCGACGCACCTCCTCTAAACTTCTTCTTCAGGCACTAGGGTTGGTATTTTGAGAATAATAGTACCTCTATAAGGTTTCTAGGGAAGTGGGGAAGTGAAATGGGCAGGGTATCGTCTAGCTTTACGGCTCAAATTGGTGTGAGGAGGAGAGGGAGTAGGTGCCCTTTTATAAGGGAGGAGAGGGGCGCCTTTGGAATCCTCAAAAATATTAGTGTAATATAAATTTAAACCCCACATAAAAACCTCCAAAAATGACTCAATTATAAAATTAGATTATATAGAGTTGTAATCTCATCATAAAATAAAATTTACACATGTTATGATCTTATTTTAAACCATATCATTTTGATTTATCCTTATTTTATCTATTTAAGTTTATTTGTGGTAATAAAATTATAAATTATAAATGGTTATAAATAATCACATATATGTTGTTAATTTTGCATAATTGGATACTTTATGAAATTTTAAACTATATAAATTTCAAATTATATTTTTTAAATATTTTTAATTATTTTTAAACAATTTAATAATATGTTATTTTTATAAAATATCAACAGTGTCCATTTTGACACTATTCATTTATTTGAATTTAAATAAAATTTAAACAGAATATATTTTCGTAATAAAAGAATTATTAGATTTATAAAAGGTGATATGTTTCTAAAAAATTAGTGGATCACATCAAATAGTTCATATAATATTTATTTTATTATTTTTAAAACCATTTATTTGGTTTATCACTTAATAAAATAATTACTAAAACATTTTTGTATAATTATTTAGTATACTTATTTGTTGCATAAAAATTAAAACTAAAATCCTATGATGAATATATATCTATTACCTTTCACAATTATACTTTTAATCGAATTTATCATCTTAAAATCACAATATTTAAATTGTTATATTTATTAAATTATGAAGGCAACAACTTTGGCATCATTTAAAATAAAATACTATAAGTGTCATAATCACAATTATAAGGCTCCAAATGGTCAAATACTCTACCATTGGATGATTATGGTTTAACTTTACATTACCAATAAGTTTGGGTCTGGGTATTGTGCCTTTTATGGTCACTATTAGTTAAATAAAAACTAAATTGTTGATTTTTCACTAGATAAACAATTTCTGCATCACTATTGTGTCACAATTAATGATAATTATTTAATCCCTAAAAATTATAAATAAATTCATATGATGTATATAATTTTATTATCTTTCTGGAGACTATTCATGTTTGATGTTTCATGAAGTTTATCACTAAATTAAAATTAGTATACTTATAAGATTTAAAAAGTGACATGTAGTCACTTTCTTTGGTTTTATTAATAATTAAATTATTTTCGTGGAACAATGTCCATTAAATGAATATAATCCGACCCTTAGGTGATATGGGTCGACTTTTAGTCAGTCAATAGGTTTTTTCCAAGTGTTAGGGTAATTTTATAATCTTATTTTTACCCTTAATTTCCTGACATACCTTTAACTATGGTAAATAAAATTTACCGTAGTTACTATTCATAATGCCCAAAAATAAAAAGTAGATTATTACCATAATTTGGACCCACTGATTCCAAATATTTAATCCATTTTTCTAAATTCAATACACAAAAGGTGCCTAAAATAAATTAAAATTAATCCCGTTGTCGAAAGAAAACAGGTTTTTCTTTAAAACTTTGCAAAAGATTGAAATGATTTAACCTATAAATTAAAGGTAAAATCAATTCTAATGATAGAAATTATATTAAATGGTAAAAATATATTATATTTATACTTTAAAACAATTCAGTATTATAATTTAACCACATAAGTTATTACGATGAAAAAAGTTGTTTTTAATTAAAATATAGCGTGTTTTTAATATTCATTAAAATATGAAATTTGTCAGAATAATATGAAAATTTTATCCAAGGTAATATTTTATATCCTGATTCTAAAGAATAATTTTATTTTGTAAAATTGAATGTATAAACATTTCAAAAACTAGATTTAAAGTGGGTGTGCCATCAAAAGACGACAAAACTGCATTTTTTGAACAATACTTATTTTACCCGAAAAAATTATTTTGTTCTTATACCATGTTCTAGAAAATGTGTAAGATGAATAATAATGTTATAAAATTCAAAATTTAGTGAATAATATTCATAATGGCTAGTTCATTATAATAATATATCGTTGTTTAGTAAAACCCGGTATTGCGTACAACACACGCTATCGAGGAAGGTCGTGATTGCGTGTAATGCAAGCCAAGTCAGGGTTGCGTGTAGTGCACAACTACTTTGTTGTTTCATATAATAGAATCCAACCATATTTCATTTATACATTGAATATATAAATATATACACTAAATTTTGTGTAGAATGACTATTATCAAACGAACATGAAATTGTGTGTAACACAATCTAAGAATAGTGTTGCGTATTCTTCAAGCTAATACGGTGTTGCGTATAGGACAATATAATCTTGTTGTAGAATAAAACACATGACATCAAATAAATTAAAAAGAATACTTATCTTAAAATATCAGGTTGTTACATTCTACCCCCCTTAAAATGAATTGCGCCCTCAAAATTCGTCGGGGTTATACATGGTTTTCTACTTGAATGTTTCTTTAATTGAAACCCACATCGTAAAATGAAATACCAAAACTTAAATTTAAATACTAAAGTTTGAAACGTAACGGTTGCCCAAATTAAATAATCATTGGGTTTCCACAAAGGAGAACATATGTGAAAATATGGATATGGAAGAGAAATCTAACCATCATGTTCTGAGGGAGAGTGGTAGAGATAATGGTGATGAAAAATCCAACAATCACAAAGCCATAGATTTGTGATGATCTTAGGTACCATATGATTCATCGGATATAAGGGAACTAGGACAAAATTTTTGGTTTTCAAGATCATTTCCCTAAAGTTGATGAATTAAAAGAAATACTTACATGATTTTGGTACAATCTCACTGTTGTTCGTGAATTGAAAAATTTATACTTCATCCCTTAATGAAATGAAGTTGAATTTTTTACTCGTGATGTGTTAGTAGATCATGTGATAGAATGATGGGTCATTCCATCTGTTTCAAACAAAAGGTTAGCAAAAGTTATAAGTCCATCATATGGTTGGATTAATCATATATGGTTCCAAAAATAAACTTATACTTCATATATCATACCGATTAATAAAATAAAACTAGTTTCTACTAACCAGGGACTTCCTGTACGCCAGTGGTAGGCGATAAAGGCCAGTCGCACTTCGGTTGTGGTTTCGATTCCCACAGCCTTGTCCGACGCGATGGGCTGTCTCCCGTCCTGCAGGTTTTCCTTTTTCTAAAACTACATTAATATAACATCCCATCAATAATATCGAAAAAAGTTCAATCCTTAAACAATACTAACTTATGTCCAACATAATCCATTCCAATCTTTAGGCTTATCTAAAATAATTCAGTCTAAGCTCATAGTATAATGGAAATGATTACTTGAAATTTCACATAACAATCACGTGAATGCAATCATTTATCCCCCATAAATCATAAGATATATCTTGTTGGTCAAATTACAAACATGTGAATTCCTTAATCATGTATTCTCTTAAAGAATAAATACCCATTGAACCTTAGTTAAAACATGAATGCAGTTAAAAGTTAACACTTTCCACATACCAAAATCCTCAAAATTCTATATACTCAAACCATGATATCACTTAATCCTTATATCAATAATGAGCTCGTGAATACTGTCAAACATTTCATTTTCTCCTTATCCATTCATTATTCACATATCATATTCTTTCCAAAATATTAGAATCACTTTTCATGGTGACCGATACCATAAAATTATTGAAAACCACAATAGACTAATACAAAAATATTCTAATACACCATAAAAGTAGCTCAACAACATTATTATTGAATACCAATACATAAACACTTAAATACATCCTCTTCAATGATTGTCTTGGAATAAGTACTTCCTTGATTTAGACGTAAATTTTTAGGTCAGGGCATTGAGTTGGGTAATGCCTATGTTCTCCACAAATAAGACATTGAACTCCATAACAGTCTGTCACTCTATTACCCTATTCACCACACATATAACAATTGTCCCTCCATTTTAGGTATTCTTCAATGTTTTTCTTCCCTTCTTTAGAAATCTCCATATTCCTCTATTTATTCTCCTCAACATGCGAACATGCATAAAAGTCTATCTTCCTCTTATTTGATGAATTAGGCATACCACTAAATTTCACCTTTTTAATCATATATCGCGATGACTGATTCGGCATAATCAAAATATCTTTCTCTATAGTAATTACACAATTTTTTTCCTCATAATCACCAATTTGTCCATTGGATTCAATTTTAACCAAATCCTTCTGGTTCCCTCCATTAACTAAAACACAAAAATAATTTTGTGAGAGTCACAAATCATACAAGGAAAATAACATAATCAAGGGGGAGTAACTTCGACATCTAACATCTTTGGTTTAATTCTAATATTGTTACCGTAATTCTAGGACTATAACCTATAGGTATACTTATCCTTAGATAAATCCCTAGACATAACTTCGAAATATCTCTAGGGATCTCACTACTTTTTTCACATCCTAGTTTCCAAAGGTTGACTGAACCTATCCTCTGATACCAACTGTAGAGACCCAAAGATTTACGTACATGGACATTACATTACTTTTTCTGAATACATAATACATAACAAAAACATACACACAAGGATCGTAATAGTTTAGTGTCTTTGGAAACTTGGAAAATAATCTTCTATTCGTGTTGAAAGATCTTCAACATCTCCCATAAAGATCTTCCCCTTTTTTTTACCTAAAACCTTTCCCTAAATCCTGGGGAAAAGAAAACATATAAAGGGTGAGCTCAAATTCTCAGTAAGGGTAAGCATGGATAAAATCAAACAAATCATATACATTTGAACTTAAAAACATAAACATAATGTTTAAACATCAATAGTTTGAGAAATGACATAAAACATGGAAGTACGTAAGGTATAGATCATAAAGAAACATTAAGCATGCTAAAATAGAATGGGATTAAAACATGTAATTGTGGAAACCATTCTGCACATGTTATGATTTCCATAGTAGCCAAGGCATTGCTGTAAAGTTCATCTTAGTGGAAAAAGTCCCCTTCTGAATTGAGTTCACTCCTCGTTCCAGTCCTGTATTACTGAACTGATTTAACTTTCTGTTCCAGCCATGTTTATCTCATGATATATAAATCATTACCCAATGCATTGTAGGGAGATATAGGTCCCACCCATCTCATAATGAAATCATTCTTACTTGTGCCACAAAATAAACATACATTATTCATAATAACCCAATGAATAAAATGTGTTTCATAAACATCATCCCATCATCACATAATCCATATAAAAAATGGATATCATTTCATAATAAGAAAAGTTAAAACATATAAATCATAGAGACATTATACTTGAAACATACACATATGAAATATTGTCATCTTAGATTGAAAATGGTTTTGATAAAGCACTAGAAATGAATTATTGAAGACAATATCCTTTCTTCTTAAAAATCATTTTATTTTCACAAAATGCCATTCAATTTTAAAAGAAAATTATTTTTTTGAAAATAGTAATGAAATATTTTGGAGGAAGCTTCATAAAAAGAAGGCTTTATAAAACCGTAAAAATACATTCAAGCCGTATAAGTTAAAAAACATTCTTCTCGTACTTTTTCCCGAAAAGTCAAAAAGTACCTCGTAACATAAACAAAAGACACATTCCTTACATACCATGTAGTAAAAGTTAAAAATGGGTAAAAAGGACTCCAAACATAAATGAAAACACTTTTATAAAACATGGACATGGATGATAGAAATAACCCCAGTAAATACTTATGAATAAGCAATCTCGGATAAAAACGAGATTTGAAAAATTATCCTTTACCTTAGGTCCGATAAGATTTGTACGTATCCAAAAATCCTGTATAATGATTTAAATAATTTCATTGACTTATTACAGAATCATATTCATTGTTATGATATCATATATGGTTCACTTATGACTTTATATTACCCGTTCTTTTGTAAATTTCATGTTAAAGAGCGTTTTCGGTAAAATCGTTTCATTTGTCGTCCGTGTTTTGACTTGTAACTATTCATATTATTACTTAGATCATGATTACTTAATTCCAGAATATAAAACATGATTTATATATAATATATATTAATAATATACATATATATAATAGATCGATAAATGTAAAGAAATACATCGTTCATGGAGACGGTAGGCCGTACGTATGCATGAATGTTGTTTTTGTTTCCTCATTGACTTGAATGGAATTAATTGGATGAAATACATATATATATATATATATACATAAATCCAGTATCATTATGTCATATATTTCATGATTACTTATTATATATACTTTATAATCATTCATGAATGGTTAATCATTGAGAATGAATATCACCGCGTCGTGGAGATGGTAGTCCGTACGTACGCACAAGAGGTGATATCGTTCCCATAATTATTGAATTGAATTGGAGTGGATGATACAATATATAAGAATCATTATGATGTTATAATAACTATGTATAGTTATTCTTTACTCCATTATACCCATCCAGGTAAGGTGGTGTTGGAAAAAACAGATTACACATCGGCGTGGAGACGGTACTCCGTACGTACGCACACGCGGTGATTTCATTTTCTGTAGGATGGATAGAAACTGAAATGGGGTTGTTTCATATTTATAATAACATATAAGTATATTAGTAATACTTATGTTATTACTTTATAATTAATCAACTAATGAATAAGATGTTGATGAAGAAATAAGCTTGAAATAATCGGTAGAATAGATTACCTATTCTTCGACGCACCTCCTTTAAACATCTTCTTAGGGCACTAGGGTTGGTCTTTTGAGACGACCAGTACCTATATATGGTTTCTAGGGAAGTGGGGAAGTGAAATGGTCAGGTTTTGGCCGTGATTTATGGCTCAAATTTGTGTGAGGAGAAGAGGGAGTAGGTTCCCTTTTATAAGGGATGAGAGGGGCACCTTTGGAATCCTCAAAAATATTAGTTTAATATAAATTCAAACCCCGCATAAAAACCTTCCAAAATGACTCAATTAGAAGATTATATGAGATAGGGTTGTAATCTAATCAACCAATAAAATTTATACATGTTTTGATCTTATTTTAAACCTTATCATTTTGATTTATCCTTATTTAATCTATTTAAGTTTATTTGTGGTAATAAAATTCTAAATTTTAAATGGTCATAAATTATCACTTATGTGTTTTTATTTTCCATAATTGGATACTTTAAGACATTTTAGACTATAAAAATTTCAATTTAAAAATTTTTAATTGTTTTTTTTTTGATTTTTAAACAATTTAATAATATATTATTTTTATAAAATAACAATAGTGTCAATTTTGACACTATTAATTTATTTGAATTTACATAAAATCTACACAGAAGATATGTTCAAAATAAAAGATTTAACAGATTAATAAGAGGTCATGTGTGTCTAGAAAATTTTTGGAGAAAATATATTAGTTCATATAGTATTTAATTTATTATTTTTAAAACCATTTATTTGCTTTATCTCTTAATAAACTAATTACTACAACATTTTTGTATACTTATTTAATATACTTATTTGTTGAATAAAAATTAAAAATAAAATCCTATGATGAAGATAAATATATTAACTTTTACAATAATACTTTTACTAGAATTTATCTTCTTAAAATCACAATATTTAAATTGTTATATTTATTAAATTATGAAGGTGACAACTTTGGAATCATTTAAAATAAAATAATATAAGTGTCATAATCTCTTTTATAAGGCTCCAAATGGTCAAATATTCTACCATTGGATGATTATGATTTACATTTACATGAAAAATAAGTCTTGGTCAGGGTTTGGTGCCTTTTATGGTCACCATTAGTTAAATAAAAACTATATTCTCGATTTTTTACTAGATAAACAATTTCTGCATCACTATTGTGTCACAATTAATGATAATTATTTAATCCCTAAAAATTGTAAATAAATTTATATGATGTAGATAATTTTATTATCCTTTTTTATACTATTCATGTTTGAAGTTTCATGAAGTTTATCACTAAATTAAAATTAATATACTTATAAGATTTAAGAAAGTGACATGTTGTGACTTTCATTGGTTTTAATAATAATTAAATTATTTTCATGGACATAAGTCCATTAAATGAATCTAATCCGACCCTTAGGTGACATGGGTCAACTTTTATTCTTCCAATAGGATTTTTTCAAGTGATAAGGTAATTTTATAATCTTAATTTTACCCTAAATTACCCGATTTACCTTTAACTATGGTAAATAAAATTTACCGTAGTTACTATTTATAATGGCCAAAAATAAAAAGTAGCTTATTAACATAATTTGGACCCACTCATTAAAAATATGGAATCCATTTTTCTAAATTCAATACAAAAATTTTTCAGGAATTAAATTAAAATTAATCCCGCTGTCGAAAGAAAATGGGTTTTTCTTTAAAACATTGCAAAAGATTGAATTGATTTAACCTACGAATTCAAGGTAAAATCAATTCTAATGACATACATTATATTAAATGGTAAAAATATATTCTATTTATACTGTAAAACCATTAAATATTATAATATAACCACATAATTTATTACGATGAAAAAAGTTGTTTTTAATTAAAATATAGCGTGTTTTTACTATTCATTAAAATATGAAAGTTATCAGAATAATATGAAAAATTTATACAAGGTAAAATTTTATATCCTGATTCTAAAGAATAATTTTATTTTGTAATATTTAACTTATAAACATTTCAAAAACTATATTTAAAGTTGGTGTGCCATCAAAAGGCGGCAAAACTGCTTTTTTTTGAAAAATACTTATTTTACCCGAAAAACTTATTTTGTTCTTATACCATGTTCTAGAAAATGTGTAAGATGAATAATAATGTTATAAAATTCAAAATTTAGTTAATACTATTCACAACGTCTAGTTCATTATAATAATATATCGTTGTTTAGTAAAACCTGGTATTGCGTACAACACACGCTATCGAGGAAGGTCGTGATTGCATGCAATGCAAGCCAAGTCAAGGTTGCTTGTAGTACACTACTCCTTTGTTGTTTCATATAACAGATTCCAACCGTATGTCATTTATACATTGTATATATAAATATATACACTCAATGTTGCGTAGAATGACTATTATCAAACGAACTTGAAATTGTGTGTAACACAATCTAAGAATATTGTTGAATATTCTGCAAGCTAATATGGTGTTGCATATAGAACAAGATAATCTTGTTGTATCATAAAACACATGAAATCAAATAAATTAAAAAGAATACTTATCATAAAATATCGGGTTGTTACAACTCTCTTTCTTCTGCGCTTGCTTAATTCTGTCTGATAGAGATGATCTCATTGACACCTGAAACAAAATAGATGAACTTCTTGCACCAACAACTTCAATGCCAAATTTCATCAAACCAAAAACCAAAGGATCTCATTCCAAACGTATCATAGTTAATGAAGCATTGCTTTTTCAACTCAGAGCATCAGCCACTTGATTTCCTTTTCTCAGATGGTAATGAATTGTACAATCCTAATCCTTGATTAATTCCATCCATCTCCTCTGTCTCATTTCAATTCATTCTAAATGAATATATACTTTAAACATTTGTGATCTGTATTTATTTCACACTTTATTCCATAAAAATGATGCCTTTAAATTTTTAAAGCAAAAACAATAGAAACTAATTTCAAATCATGTGTAGGGTAATTTAACTCATGAGTTTTCAACTGAGGTGAAGCATAAGCAATTACCTAATCATTCTACATAAGGACACAACAAAGTCTTTTCAACGAAGAATCACTGTAGATAACAAACTCACCATTATTGGAAGGTAGTGCTAATACTGGAGTATTCACAAAACTTCTATTCAATTCCTGAAAATAATCATCACATTCTTTTGTCCAATTGAACTTAACACCTTTTCAAGTTAAATTAGTCATTGGACTAGATAATCATAAAAATATTCAACAATCCTCTTCTAATAACATACCAAACAAATAAAACTATGGATCTTGGTAATTTTTGTGGGTATTGGACATTCTTCAACATTTTTTGTTTTAGCAGGATCAACAGTTATTCCATTTTTCGAAACAATGTGACCAAGGAAAGAAATTTGTTGTAACCAAAACTCACACATGATGAATTTTCCATACAGTTTTATTTCTTTTAAAGTTTGCATGATAACCATTAAATGAGTTTTATGTTCCTATTTACTTTTGCAATAAACCAAAATATCATCAATGAACACAAGAAAAAACTTATCCAGAAACTCATAGAAAATTATATGCATTAGATCCATGAATACATCAGGTGCATTGGTCAACCCAAAAGGCATAACTACAAATTCATAATGTCCATATCTAGTATGAAACATAGTCATCAGAATATCTACTTCCTTTACATTCAACTGATGGTACCCCAATCTCAATCCAATATTTGAAAAATACCGAGCTCCCTCGAGCTGATCAAACAAATCATCAATATGAGGAAAAGGATACTTGTTCTTAACCGTGATGTTAGTCAATTCTCTATAATCAATTCAAAGTATCATTGGACCATCTTTCTTTTTAACAAACAAGATAGGATCACCCGATGGAGATGTTCTAGGTCGAATGAAACCTTTATCTAATAACTCTTGAAATTTATTCTTTAACTCTAAAAGTTCAATTTGAGCCATTCGATAAGGGGTTTAGAAATTGGATTAGAATCAGGAACTAATTCAACAGTAAATTCAACTTCCTGATCATGTATAATACCAGACAACTCATCAGGATAAACATCAAGATACTCATTTACCACTGGCACATCATTAATATGAACAGTTCCTTTGTTTTTAACAATATGTGCAAGGTAACATTCATTTCCATCGTTTACTAGTTTCTCAACTTCCTGGTATGTTATCAAAATCAAGGGTTCATTCCTGTACAAAAACTAAAAATCTTTATGAAAAAAAACCTTTTTAGCACTACATTCAATCTTAGCATGATAAATAGAAAGTCAATCCATACCTAGGATAACATAAAACTCTACTAGAGGCAAAACAATATGGTTTGAAGGTAGATTCTTTCCACACACAAAGATATGAAGGTTCTTATAATTTATTTTTGTCTCAACGCTTCCCCCTGGTGCTTTTACCATAAGTTGAGGATTCATATCTTGTGATGGAATTCCCAATTTACTAGAAAACTTCATAGAAATGAATGAATGTGTAGACCCTGAATCAAAAAAAAACATTAGAAGAAAATGAACAAACAAATAATGTACCTGATACTACTTCATTCGATGGCCCAACATCTATTGAAGTAGTTAAAAAGGATTTCACCACCCCTTTCTACTTATAGTCTGGCTGCTTTCCCTCAGTTACGTTCTTCATCAGACACACTTTTTCATAATGACCCATTTCATTACACTTAAAACATCTTACCACTGGCTTTTCATTGCCTTCTGGACCATATTTATTATAATTACGAGCAATATGACAAGACTTACCACACCGAAAGCACTCTCCATACTTGGATAAACATCCTCCAGGATGAATTTTTCCACACTTCTCACTAGATGGATATTTGGTTCTCTTACCTCCAGTCTTATTTGATGAATTCATTCCCTTTTCCTTCCAACTGGACTTCTTATTCTGTTGTTTTTCAAAGAACAGTTGAACATCTGAAAACTCCATTTCCACCTTTTCCGTACATCAAAAAAGATTTTCATAACTTTTAAACTCACAGGAAGATAATGACCTTGGATATTTTGGCTTTAATCCTGATTAAAATGGTTGATTTTACTATCAATATCTCATATGAAATTTTGAGCATACATTTCAAGTCGAGTGACCTTTTTTCCTAAGCAGCCATAGAGTCGTCCTCCTACCTAAATTCTAGGAATTTGTTTTCCATCCTAAGAAAAACCACCTTAGGAAAATATTTCTCAAGAAACATACCTTTGAATTCATCTCGATCAAGATCATAAATCTATTCAATATCCCTGATATTTTTCACCATCGACCACCACTGATCAGCTTCAGCTTCAAAACGGTAAACAATGAGACTACCCTTTTGATGTTATGAACACCCCATGACATCAAAAATATTCTCCAGTGCTTTAATAAACCCTTCTATTAGCACAGGGTAAGATGATCCTCTGTATGATGGGGATGTTGCCTCATAAAATGATCTACTACTGACAAGTTCCTCCGTGGTTGATCTGGAAGACTTGTGTATGGATACCACCACCATTTATAGCCCGATTCAAATGTTCCGTCACTGCAAAAAACTGTTCAGTTTTGATTCCAACCATCTGAGGTTGCTGACTTGGATGGTTTTTTTCCTCCTGATGTCATCCCAACCTAGTTTCCTTGTTTCCTCTACGGAAAAACATTTTGAACACAAAAATATTTTAGGCGAAGCAATATGTTAATCTTCAAATGCTATATCATTTTAATTTGACAATAATGTGTAAAAAATTTGGATAATATTTTAATATAATTCTAACTTCTAAAGTTATCTAAACCGACCTATGATACAAACTATAAGGACTCAGACTTATAACATCACCTAATAATGAAATAAATAAACAATTAACATTGATGATCTTTTCTGGTTTAGAGTTTGAGATAATTAGGCCATAACTATTACATCTCGAAAGTTACAAATTAGACACTTGTACTCAGTTTCCTTTTTTTCATAAAATAAAAACTCATGAAAAAAGATTCATGTCCAGTTCCATGTTTTAGATAGCATAACTTTCCTTGATCCCATCCTTGACCCTATTCCACTTTATGTCCTGTAAAAAACATTTCAAAAACATGGGATGATCATAAAAATATCAATAAGTAATACACAACCAAGGAAACTATTAGTTCTTTTTCAAAAGAACAAGTCATCCATGAATTCTTTTACATAAGTAATAATTTTCACCTTTATGAAATATTAAATACTCTTCACTTAATAAAAGATCAATACTTACCCTTTTGTAACCAAATAATTACCCATATAAAGAACACATATCATATAATGGTATGTTGGAACATAAAAATACTTAAATGGAATAACAATATGGTCGACATCCACACATGTCACTAAATTGAATAGCCATACGGCTGAATTCCATACCCAATGCATTGGAGGATATAACGAAACCACCTGTCCTGGTATTCACGGCACCACCTGTAATTTGGTTTATCACCTAACCACCCATTAAATTGTCCATGTACCATAATAAAATCATAAGACATAAAACAAATATAAAATAAAGAAAACATTTCAACATTTCAGTCACAATATATCACATAAATATATTGATATAACAAATACATTATCAAAACAATTTTAAATACCAAAAAAAATAGATTTTATGGTATTTATTTTCTTTTAAAACATTAGGGATTTTTTAGGAATCCAAAGATAAAATAATACTCGCGGCAACGGAAAGGTCATTGTCACTGAATACATTAAAAGAAACATTACTTTTTGTCTTCTAGTAAAAAGATTCCTAGAAAAAGATTCCCTCTTAATGAAATGAAAAGTCAAATGTTTTCATAGAGAGTATAAAATAATGACTTGTATTAAAACAAAATATGCCTCAATGAAAGGAGATTGAGACGAAGTCCTTTACCTCGTGTTCGACTTGACT
This sequence comes from Viscum album, assembly GCA_963277665.1. Lineage (NCBI taxonomy): Eukaryota > Viridiplantae > Streptophyta > Magnoliopsida > Santalales > Viscaceae > Viscum > Viscum album. The sequence continues at coordinate 1,026,650,607 of OY728166.1, forward strand.
TGATCATTATTTAATCTTTTGAATAATAAACTAAAGTTAATTTCTTCTTGATTAAGAACAATTTTTAAGTTTATTATTCCTTTTAAATCACTTGTTGCAATGTTATAAACATTATGTAATCATTTAAGTTAATAATGTTTGTTTTGTCGATATTTGGTACTTAAGTCAAAAATGGACTTCTTATAATTACATGTTGTTCATGTGGTCAATGGTTCATTATATCCAGAATGATATTTATTATTTGGATATCATATATATTATATATATCCATCATATACATGTATTTATAACAGTTAATAACATTTAGAGGTAAGAAATGAAATGCACCGTTCATGGAGACGGTAAGCCGTACGTACGCATGAACGCTACTTCCATTTCAATTTCATATTTATGGAATTAAAACATAATGATACATAGTAGTATTATAATTATAGCATTGTATCATATATAACATCATTAAACCTATCCATTATATGTACCAAATATGGTATGAACGAGTCATATCACATTGAGGGGGCGGTAGTCCGCACTTCCTCTAATGAAAATATCCTGTTTACACAAAATGGAAACCATAAAGGTTTGATATATATAAAAATTACATAAGAATAAAGAAAAAATAAACATAATATATATCATATATAAAAACAGAGACATCTTAATGGAAACCATGAATGGTGTTAAATAAGTTTGAACAATCATCATTTCTGAGGCAGTAATTCGCCACCCACAGAAATAGTATGTTCTTTGACCATTAGAAGGAGGTGTGTGTAAGTGTAGGTAGAATCCTTTTCATAAAAACATCCTAGTATATTAAGGATACTGGTGTTATTATGGGATCAAATAATAAGAAGATAGTGGTGAGGGTGTTGAGTCAATAAGGTTTTCCTTATGACTTTTCCATTCCTTCTTGTTTTGAAAATCACAAACACCTTATACTAAAGAAAATATATATTTTACCTCCATAAGGAAAACATTCTTCCATAAGGAAATCTACCATAACCTAGATTTTCTTATATGTAGAAATATTTTTCTTAAGTACAAAAACTGGATTCTTAACCAAAATCCCGAAATCATATAATGTCAAGATTTGGAGCATTCTATTTATAAGATCCAAATTCTAAATGTGAACTATTATGAAGTTCGACTCCAAACTCTTAGGTAGTTCGACTACGAACTCTTAAGTAGTTCGACTCTGAACTCTTATGGTGTTTGACTCCGAACTGTCATGAGTTCGACTCCGAACTCTTAAGTAGTTCGACTCGGAACTCTCATGAAGTTCGACTCCGAACATTCATGAGTTCGACTCCGAACTCTTAAGTAGTTTGACTCCGAACTCTTATGAAGTTCGACTCCGAAATTTCATGATTTTGACTCCAAAATCTTAAGTAGTTCGACTCCAAACTCTTATGAAGTTCAACATCGATCTTTTATGAGTTCGACTCCAAACTCTTATGATGTTCGACTCCGAACTTTCATGAGTTTGACACTGAAATCTTAAGTAGTTTGACTCTGAACTCTTATGAAGTTTGACTCCCATATTTGATGAGTTCGACTCCAAAATCTTAAGCAGTTCGACTCCAAACTCCTTTGAAGTTCAACTTCGAACTTCTATAAATTTAGATTCTGAACTCTGGTGAAACTAGAATGTGAATTCCTATAAAAAAGAATCTGAACATTTCATAACCTAGACTCTAAATTTCATTTTTGTTAGACTCCAAACATTTAATTTTCTTACACTCTGAACATAGTATGGCTTGTGTTTACAAATTCTCCATTACAAAATGATGTCTTGCATTCAGTTATACATGGTTTGTTATTAAATGATGTCGTCAATTCTGTTTCAAACTAACTGTTGTTTGATTTACACGTGTACAGGTCCCTCCGAATTTCATGGAAAATATAACCATTGGAGGAGGGAGTCGACCATTTGATATTTTCCTATAAATAGGAGCTCATTTGAAAGAGCTCAAAATATGAAAACAAGTTAATCGATCTAGAGACCACACGTTGTTAAGGTGATTTCTAGAGAGAGAATCTTTTCATGCTTTGTGCGTACTGAACTGCTTGTTCAGATTGCTTCGTGTGACTCCAAATATTGGTTATTACATTCATGGTCTTCCAAAGATAGGAAGACAGTGGTTCCAACTTCCTTGAATCCCGAGGACTTCCTTGCTGAGGAAGATAGAGGTTCCAACTACCTTGAAGTTGAGGGCTTGCGGGGATAGCAAGATAGAAATTCTGATCTTTGTATCAAGGGCTTACCCTGGTGTGGGTAAGACAGACTTGCTTGAAAGTATAAATCAAAGGAAATCTTTCCAAGGTTGTTGGATACCCTTCTATTTGGGTTAAAAGAGTTATTGTTTGTTACTTGTAGTTGTACTACTTGGTTGTATTTCCTCTGCATATTGTATTGTAAGTAAAGTTTAACATTCTTGTATTTCCTTACACTTGTACTCTGATTCATTTAGATTCTATACACTTTAGGGTAGAATCTCATATTTTAAACTTTAGTTAAGTATAAATTTCTAGATCCATATATCTGGAACCTGTTATTCGGAATCACATTCCTGATTCAAGCAAGTGTGTAAGAATTAGAAGTTTGTAACTTCATTCCTTATTCCAATTTCCAATTGGAGTTAGAGGTGTTGGGAATCTACATAGTTTAACTTTATTAAACATAGATATTTCCATGCTTAAGTAAATTTTTATAGTGTTCAATTCACCCCCTCTTATATATTGAGCATCTACATCATTATTTCGATCCTACAGAGGGGAGAAGGAAAATAAAAGGATGAAACTCGAGAGAAGACTTTACCTCTAAATCGGGTAACTCTTTCTGATTTAATCCAAATGATTCCTAAGGAAGAATTATTCCCAATGTGAGGCTTCTAAGTTTAAGATATGGATGTGGAGAAGATGTTTTGGACTATCCAAGGGCTTGAGAGGAATGGGTAAGGTGGTAGAGGTGGGGAACTTTTATAAGAGGGAGGAGTGGCACTCTTAGAAGGCCATGAAATGTTACTTTATTATGAAATTCATTTCTGATTTTAAAGGTCCTAAAATTATATATTTCAATGATAAAGTGATAAGTGTTCGAAATCCACCCATACAATAGGGTTTTGAAAAGTGTAAGTCTTAGATTTTACCTTATCTTTTTATTTTATTTAAATCATTCATTAATGAGGTAATCATTACATCATCATGGTGTCATAAATAAATATATTTATTTAATGTCTAAAAATTATAAAAAAATACCCTGATGTAGGAAGTATATTAATATTTCTAATGAATATTTATATTATAGGAGATCATTTATGTAATAAAATTAAATATTTTTTACTTAGGTGATAAATACTTTGGTTATATTTTCCTTTCTTTAAAAAATAATATGATAAATGATCACTATCACACTAAAGTGATTCCATGGGGTCCCAAGGTTGGAACAAGGCATCCTTGGTCATCAATAACTCAAAAAATAGCATTAATACTCATGTTGGGGTCATTTTATATTATTATGATATTATTTTATTACCCTTAACTACCCAATTACTACTTAATCACGATAATTAAATATAATTTTCGTCGTTACTATTCATAATGTCCAAATACAAAAGAGTCTTAATTAAATAATTTGGACATTCTTATTCCAAATATGGACTCAATTTTACCACACTCTAAACAGAGAAATTGTAGTAATTAATTTCAAAATAACTCCCATTGTCAAAACAAATAGCATGTTTTTAAGAAACAATATATATCAAAAGATTGACAGTTGTTTATGTCCAATTTCAAATTAAAATTAATTCTAATGACAAAAATTGGATTAAATTGTTAATTTATATTATAATTAAACATTAAAACAAATTAAAAAGATAATCTATCAATATAATTAAATTAGATGAAAAAGCAGTTTTGAAGTAAAATGTAGTATTTTTTACTATTCATTAAAAAATGAACACTGCCAGAAAAATACCAAAAATTTATCCAAAGTAAATTTTAATTTCCAAATCCTAAATAATAAGTTTTTTTTATATATAGAGCTTATAAAATTGTGAAAATATAGATTTAAAAAATGGTTTTCCATCAAAAGGCGGTAAAAAAATATTTAAAAAAATATTAGAGTATTATATGCTTATGATTGGATTTATTCTCATTTTAAGCCTCTAAAACACTATCTTATTCATAAATTGACATATATATTAAAAAATATTATTGTTTACTAACTTGGGATGTTACATATTCACTAGTGATGTTTCTGCCAATTTTCGGTCCTAATAATTTTCATAACAGAAGATATTATCCCATATGTTTATACGAAAAATAGTGGCATAGTTGGAAGGATTTTTTACACCTTTGAATCCTCCCCCATGATCATCCCAGGAAACCTATTCACTATATAGACAAAAATATAGTTGTTCTCCCTACCAGGATGGCCATAAATACTAATATTCTAGTGACTGAGATCATATTCCCATGTCCCCCACACTTGTTGTGTGTTAACTTCGGGAGATGGGACATGGACCTCATCCAGCCATAAAAAACCATTGTGGGAGATAGTCTCTCATTAGATATCTCTTATGTTCTACTCCTATAATGACTATAATTACTTTATTTTCTAACATGACCCTAAAATCATGAGGGATCTATTTATTTTCTGTTATTTTAGCTCTTTGGGAAGCAACAATGACCACAATATCAACTAGGACCTATTTTTTTGGAAATTTCTGGTGATTCTAAAATGGTATAATAAAGGTTAAAAAATTAATGAAGATAAAAAATGAAATAATTATTGGTGCATGCTAGTCTGAATGTATTCTTACAATATTAGTGTGTTATCACAGAATTGACTGCGTAAAAGTGGCATCCTACATGAACGAAGTGGTCAAGACCCATTTTTTAACATAAAAGGAAGGCTTATGTTCAATATATTAAGATTCATATCATGTGTGGAGTAAAGGTTAAATAAAATGCCCCATACACCTTCTGATTTCTATGGAAATTACATGTTCAGTGAAGTACCTTACACACCATACCATATAGTTTTTTCACACCATAGAACTATCTATTTATTTTTAGTGTTTCCCTCAAAACCCAAACTTATGATCCCATTTTAGCATATATTATTGGGCGGTGGGGCATTTTTGGGTTCCATAAATCCACTTGAAGCCACACATAACCTACATTTGTTGAAATAATGCCACCATCCAACTCATCATAGCATTCCAAGATCCACAAGAAAGGTGCATACATGTTTTATTGTGTGATTGCAAGATGAGAATCCACATGAAATAAAATAGCTCTCCAAATAAAAATTGATTTATTATTCATTACCTAGAGGATTCAAAAATATCCATGTTAATCATGTGTAGGACATGATTGTTGTGAACAATAAAGTAGTTGTACGCAAAAACCAATTCCACGCCGAATAAGACATAAAAATGTATCCTTGTAAGGAAGTTCACCATAGATAAAGATGAAGCTGCACAAAATCCCTCTCCCTTGAAAAAATATTGATCTCCCATCATTGAAGATTTCAGCTATAAATAAAATTGCATCCCACTTCTTCAGGGTGAAACTCTAGTGGACGACAAATCACTCTTCTATGAAGAATCCCAATCATCCAGGACCTTGTGAAATCATTGAACACTAGAGGAATAAAATATTATGTTTTAGGTTTACTATGGGTCTATAAATGGTTGGGCCCACAATTGAATAATCCTCTCCCTACCCCTTCAAACACAATTTTGTTTCATGAAAAGGCTCTTTCTGCATGTAATGCTGACCTTGTGTGAAAATCCGAAATCTTGCACCCACTACCACTTTGAGACTCCAAGACCTATCCTTATGTTAGAACATAATACTTGAGAAAATTTTGCATGAAACACCCATTCCTGATGTTCACCTCTTTCACACACCCCTCAAATATTACATACAAAATCTTCATTGTACCTCTTGGGATGTCTCATTTGTCTCTAGTAAATTTATTACCTTAACAATTACTTCTTAACATCATTGCTTTCCCAGAAGAGAAGAAAGGGGGGGCATATTCCCAAGGAATGCCAGTCTTTCTTTTGGTTCTTTCATGTCCTAGAGCAGCTTGATGGATGTGGGTTATGAGGGTAGTAGCTTCACCTGGTGAAATAATCAGCGAGGAGATAGAAGAACGTATTGTCGGCTTGATCGGTGCCTGATGAATGAGGCCGAATTAACAATGTTCCCAGACTCCAAAGTTACTCACCTAGTTCGTTTCCTTTCTGACCACTCGCCACTTCATGATTCTTTGTGAATAGGGATGTCAAGGGTGGAGATCGTGTCGTTTTACAAAATGTGGATGGAGGAACAAGACTTTCTTGATGTGGTTAGGGAAGCGTGGGGTTTACAACACCGAGGAAATCCATGGGTTACTCTACATAACAAGCTAAGACGGCTTAAATCTCTTCTCCAACCCTAGGTAAGGAAGATCCCTGCTCACAATCAGGCTTTGAGTGAAATAAGTAAAGAGGTGGAAACCATGGAGAAGCGGCTGGAATTAGAGTGGGATGATGATCTGTTTAACAATCTTAGGATCAAAAATGATAAGCTTACTAATAGTCTCTTACGTCAAGAAAGACTGGCCACGGAGGGAGCTAGAATCAGATGGCTTCATGAGGGGGACCAGAACTCTGGGTACTTTTATGCTTGCATCAGAGAACGACACAGGGTTCAACGGCCAAACCTCATGAGAGAAGATGGGTCTTACTCTAGTTACAGTGATGAGGAAGGGGGCCTGATCAGTGGGGCTATCAGATCCTTACTGGCTGGCCCCAATCCAAATATGGAAGGAGGGTACCCGCGAGGAGACTCTGATCTTTTTGTAGGGATTCATAGATGTGTTTCAGAGGGTATTGATGAAGCTTTGAGGAGGATTCTGTATGAGGCTGAAATTCATGAGGCACTTTGGTCCTTGAACCCGAAGAGTGCTCCTGGGCCAGATGGTTTTCCTAGCTCTTTTTACATGGTGTTGTGGGATTGTATTAAAGGGGATCTTGTGAGAGCAATCCAAGGATTCTTCTGGGTGGGAAACTTTCCATGGATTGCATGTTCCACAAAGATGGTCCATCTTCCGAAGGTGTGTAATCCTCACCTTGTTAACCATTACCGGCCTATTAGCATGTGTAACATCCCATACAAGACTTTGGATATCATTCTCACCAAACATCTAGCCCCTCATTTGGATTCCTGGATGGCTTTGGAACAACATGGTTTATTAAAGGTGGGTCTATCCAGGGTGCTATTAGAGTATCCCAAGAAATGGTAAGTGGATTTAATAACAAGTCATTTGGGGTAAATGTGGTGGTTAATTTAGATATGAGAAAAAGCCTATGATAGATTGAAATGGGGTTTTGTGCTAAGAGTCTTGAATTGCATGGGGTTTTCAACATGGACTTCTGACTTACTCTTTCGGTGCTTTAGCTCGGCATGGATTTCTTATTCGTTTATGGGTAATTAATTTGGGTTTTTCAATGTTTTCCATGGTCTTAGGAAAGGCGATCCCTTATCTCCCACTCTATTCATTTTCTCCCAAAATGTGCTCAACGGATTTATCAATCAAGTTCTTACCACAGGGACAATCCTCCACTATCATAATAGGTCGGCTACCAAGGGGATCTCACATTTTATGTTCGCATATGACACCATATATTTTATTAATGGCAGTAGGCGGTCAGTGTATGTTTTGAATGATATTTTAGGGGAATACTACAAGTGGAGTGGGCAGGTTGTCAATAAAGAGAAAAGTAAATTTTACATATCAAGGAATGTGTCAGAAAGGAGGGTGAGGGATGTAGGGTCTATTCTAAATATGGATAGAGGCTTATTTCCAATGGAATATCATAGGGTTCCAGTTAGTCCTTCTTCCCTAAGGGTCTAACATTTTGATAAGCTCATCAAAAAAAATTTTGGCCGTATTCTCAACTTGATGAATAGGTTTTTATCCTTTGGATGTCATATAACTTTATTTAACAACGTTCTGGTTTCCATTATAATGCATATTATTTCCACACTGAAGTTTCCAAAGTGTGTAACCTCCAATTTGGATTAGATGTTAATATCCTTTGTATGGGATGGTCAGATGGAAGGAATGCAACACTCGGCTTCAGGGAAACATCTTGCAAGTCCTCTTGCTGAAGGGGGTATTAATCTGAGGAGTGTTTTTTCAACCATGAAGGGACTTCATGCCAAACTAGCATGGGAGGCTATGGAAGGTAGATCCCTTTGGGGAAGGACTATGCAGGATATTTATGGGAAGGATCTCTATGCACATAGATCGAGACCCTCTCGGATCTGGAAGGTGATTTACCCCTACATGGAGATTCTGCAACATCACTCTAGGTGACTAGTAGGTAAAGGGAATGTCAATATCTAGAAACAAGATTTAGGGGTAGGGATACTATACTTCCTGGGATACCCTACTCTAAAAATGTCCTTCAGAGAGGAAAGTGTTCATCCCAGATTTATTCAGTCTATTCTTGATGAGGATAAAATTTCCAGCTTCAATATAATTGTCTCCAGTGATGTCCCAGATAAACTTATTTTCATAGCTTAAATGTCAGCTATCTTCTCCATCAAATATTTTATGCATATCATGGGGGATATATCAGGTGAAGATCAGTGGGGGGATCAGTTGTGGTGCAAGGAGATTACATCTAAGTACAACATCCTTTTTTGGAAATGAGAAACAAGGCTCTGCCAACTGACGAAAATTTAATGAGGATGGGCATGAATCTGGATTGCAGGTGCTAGTGTTGTAGGCTCCCGAACCAAGAAACAGTGGAGCATATTTTTTATAAGAGTAAATGGGATATCGGTCTCTGGATGTGCTTTGGGGCTTTCTTCGACAGGGTTCCATCTGGAGGGGAGTAGGAGGAATTCATGGTGTCGTGGTTCAGAGGAGCAGACTCACACGGTGCGGAGAGGAAGACCAATTCTATTATTCTGATTACAGACTTCTGGATGCTCTAGAAGGCTAGGAATGAGGTGCGACAAAATGATGCACAGGTATCACAAGAAAGCATTCACTTCAAGATGAAGAATACCTTGCTCGATCTGCTTCGCCTCTACCCTGACTGTCACCATGCTCCAACTGCAAGTCTAGTTGCCCTTTTTCTTCCAAATACTCCTCGGTCTGGATGTTCGGAACAGGGCGCCTGGGTACATTGGATTCCCCCTTGACATGGTCTGAAACTCAACATGGAAGGATATATAATTGGGGGGGAGATGAATGGGGGTGGGGTTGTAAGATATCATATGGGTTCTGTTGTTGCAGTGTTCATGGATTTCATTGGGCGAGGTGATGTGCTGCAGGCGGAGGCTCTGGCCATAGCCACGGGGTTGGAAATGAGTAGTCAAAGACAGCTCAAGGTTCATATGGTGGAGTCTGACTCTTTCTTGCTTTGTAATGCGATTCTTGGAAAGGGTAATATTCCTTGGCATATCTTATACACCATTAGAAAATGAAACACGTTCTTGGGAAACAATATGACGGTGTCTCACACATGGCAGGAGGGGAATATGGTGGCGGATTATTTGGCTTCCATGGATTCCTTATATCAGAGGAAAATATATTTATTTTTCTTGGGTGCATTTCCTAAGGAGGGGATGAAATTTGTGGCCAATGATTCTATGGTTTTGCACTATTTTCGACCACCTTGATGTGTTTTTGTGGTTCTTTTGTACTATGGATTTCATTTCAATAAAAATGGTAGCTTTCATTCATGCCTCACCCAATGGTATATGAGTTATCGATATGTACACCCAAAAGGGTTAGTAGTGAGTCCCCCACATCCAAGATTCATGATATAAAATTTCAGAGTCCCAATGTCCTCAAAAAATGATGTTAAACTCTGGAATTAACCTATGAAATAAACACATGATTCTCCATGTATGAGTGGCATGTGATAGTCTCCACACAACCTACCCTCACAGAGAATGAGATCCACCTCACATGGAATGGGGACCTCCTCATATGGAATGACATTATCCCTAGGAAGAATACATGTGTAATCCCCACACTCTCTATCAGTGAGGATTCTATTGCGAAATGATCATTAGGTATAATTATTATTCTTCTTTCTCACATAGATAAGGACTTACATCGTCATAGATGTTAGTAGAGATCATGAAATCCTCCCAATCCTCACCAAGGGCCTCATTTTTTGTATAACCCCAACCATATCCATTATAATGGACCTAAAATCCAGTATAATACCCAACCTCCACAATAATGGTTCACTCTTATACATAATACCCATAACAATACTCACCATATCAGAAGAATCAACTCATACGACACGACCACATATTCTTTTCGGACTCTTATTTAGGTGTAAGTCCCATCATGTTCCAAACTACATGGGCTTTCATTCCCAACTAATTGGGATATGTAAGAATATTTCCTAAGGCCCAAAAAAATATGAATATCTAAACTCATTATCTCTAGGATATATCCCTGGTAAGATCATTACCCCCACCTGGGAGATCATGTCTCCTCTAGGTCCCTTAGGAAACTCAATGCATAACTTGCACAATAAATCTAATCAATATAAATCCAATTTCAACGGGATGATTCCATGTGTAATACCCACACCAACTTTTTATGAAGCTCACTTCATGAAATGATCATCCTTACTGTACGATTTTAATCTACAATGATTGGTCCTATCACAAAACCTTAAACTGCTTCACCGAACTATGTGGGTTTAGATCTCTTTTCCACTAAATAAGGTATGTATGATGCCTCTATGAATTTCAATTCCTAAAAATTGAAAACTTAGGTTCTCCCTCCTAGTTATATAACTATGTGATCCACTTCATGAGGTGTTATGATAATCATTTGTGGGGTGATGTCTTCCCTTTATGGGAAACATTTTCCGGTTCCTCCTACATGGGGAAATTCTGATCCATCCATCTATAAAATTCCAGGTGGTGTATCTTCCCTCCTTGGGAAGTAACTCCTTTATCCACCTCCATATAGATTCATGATCAATCAACCCTGTTTCTATAAAACAATAAATTTATTTCCTAATACATCTCAACCAACCAATCTAATTTGTCTCCGCAATAAATTAATTATGTGCCCGGAAATCCATAACTCATTCAAAACATGGGACGCTTAAGGTGAAATCATTAGAATATATGTTCCCATGGTGATAGTTAACTCATGTAATACATAGGATGCCTGGGGTGAACGATTATTAAGATATGAACCTTCTCTATTAAATAACTCATTATTGGCATGGGATACATTAGTTTATATGCCTATGATGACTCCATGAGATATCCCCTGAAGATGAATAATAACTATGACTAATGATTCCAATTTCCAATAATACCAGTGATGCCCAACATGAGTACTCTCCTAAAAAAATTTCTTCTCTATCATGAAATTCTGGAAAGTCCAGAACAAAGTAGTGTAATTAACAAGTATCCACAGAGGCATGGCACCAAGAATGAGATCCATAAACATTACTGAACACTATAAGGGAGAACCGAAATAAGAAAATAGTTCCAATAAGTAATTAATGAAAATATTAGCTGACACCCCATCAACACATTTCAATCAAGAGGAAAACATCTCTATGAAATCGATGAAAGACACCCACCTTTAGAAAGAGGGAATTCTTGATAACAAGAATACTAGTGAACATTGACATGTGGGTGGGGAGACCCAAAAAATTAATTAGAAACAATGGTTCCAAAAATAATCTACATATATGTAATTTTCAATGATATTAGTTTATGGTTCTTATTAATGTGGATGATATTATATTTGTAGGAATAAGGCATGTATCAATGGATGAATTTTTATTCACATGAAATTAGAATTTTAAATGCTTATGATTGCTGAACTGGAATTATTTTTTGGTCTAGAGGTGATTAAAAAGAAGGATTACACATTCATTTCTCAGTAAAGGAATGCATGAATTATTTGGATGATGTTAAGAATGAATGATTAAAAATCAATTTAATCTTTTATTGTTTTATAGACAAAACATATTTTTCATAATGGTGGGAAATCTGTGTGTCTTAACATGTAATAGAGGTTCATTGGAATATTCATATACAGGAATGCAGCATGGACTGATATCATCTTCAAAATAAGTTTAGGAGCTCAATTCCAAAGTAATTTTATAGAATATTATATTTTAGTATTTACAATAATCAATATATATAATCAAGTTACTCTCAAATATGGATAATATTTTTTTGTAGGAAGAGGTAATAAATTTCAAGAATTTTTTGATATTGAATGGGTTGGAGATATTATGGACCAGAAGTCAAAAAAGAGGGTAAATTTTTTATTTGAACCAAATGTGAGGGATAGTTGAGAAAGAAAGATGAAATCACATATCTTAGCACCATTGATGTCATGTATATCTTTGTGAAAAAGAAATTCAGTAAAATATTTATGATAGATAAACAACTGACAGATATTGGTGATGAGGTAAAAAACGGATGGTGATTCACTGTGTCTGCAATAAAGATATATATGTAATGAAAACTCTTTTTCAACACTCTTGTACTATACATATTGAGATCATAGATCAGTACACCCATGAAAAGTCTGAACAAGGTGTGATTAAAATGGAACTTATTAGAACTAATGATGAAGTGGATGACATCCTAACTAATCATTTATTAGAAGAAATGTTTTTGAAAAATTAATAGATCCTTGGTATTATGCCACATCACATTGCATGATGAAATTATAATTTATCTCATATCCTTATTTATGCTAAATATTACAATTGGTTTACATATTTGATTTAGGTCTATGGGGTAGATGTGATCTAGGGGGCTTTTTCCTCTTGCAATAAGGTCTCTAAATAGATTCTTTAGGTTTATTTCTAATGGAGGAGAATAAAATTCAATGAATTCTTGGGTTGCTGGATAGGTCAGTGGTATATTGGGGAATGTAGTTCTCATTTCCACTCATATTTTTACACCAATCATATCTTATAAATAATTAAAGCGATGAGTAATTATTTTTCATTCTTATTTAATTTTATTGTGTTTGGTTATTTATTGAATATTTGTATGGGATTTCTTATAAACACAAATAGGGATATTGTTTGAACTAATGTTTTTTTCCATTTCAAAATTAATAGTATTTTTTTATTGTTTCCCATAAACACTAGTTTTATTTGGGAGTTTTTAATACAATTTATCTTATGTTACATGTGGGTTTACTTTTGAAGGTGGCATCATTTAATATTTTTTCCAAATATTTGGATCTCAAAAGCTGGAGGAAAGAGTGAGCTTAATGAAAGATGAATTTATAGGATGGAATCATTAAAAATATAGAACAACATGGATATCATGATGATTAATATTTCATGAAGTTTTATAACTTCATGATGGAATCTAAGGTCATTATTGTTTGATAATTCAAAAAAAATATTTTTCACAAAAACATTTTAAGGTATGATGGAATGACAATAATCTATGCGACTAAAATAATTATTTTCAATAGAATAATTTCAATAAGATTTCATGATGAAATGGTGATTCTTGAACACGAATTAAGAGATTATCAAAAATAACATGATGATCTTGAAATGATTTATGAAGAGGAAAATTTTATAAAAAAAATTATCACACATCATTTGAAACATCAAGTGAGTTCAGAAAAGGTTATAAATTTTCTGATTTTTAAATTTTATTATGAGAAGATAATAATTTTTGAATAAGAAACTCTTTATGATATTATGCATACATAAATTAATGGTTAAGAACTAATAGAAACTTTGAAATTTCATAATATTGGGGTTTGTTATTCCTTAGAGTTCCACGAAGACTAGGATCTTTGTGACAGAATGTAGGTTCACAAAAGGTGAATGATAAAAAATGGGGTTTTAAAGGATGTGATCATTACGAACAACAATATTGATCATCCTTTTTGAGTGAATAGTGTATTAAAGTTCTTCAATTCAGGAATATGGTTCATGCAATTTCTTATGCTAATCCGGGAAAAAGAATTATATTTCTGATATAAAGATGTTATCCTAATGTTGATAAACTAAGTAATACAACATCATAGAAAGTGAAAAAGGGTGATTCAATAAAAATTATTTGAGGGAGGTAGTGTTATATTCCTAAAACTCTTTTAATGGTAGTGATCATTTCATAGAGTGACCATGTGTGATATTTTTTAATCCATAATTTCTAGTCAGACATAATAGATTTAGGTATAACCAACACACTATCAATGTTTTTCCTTTGGAATATTTATTAGTGTTGAAAAAAGTAACACTTATATTTGGTGTTTCCATTTTTTTATATGAGTATTTAGTATTCATATGATTTTATTAGACATGTTTCAAATTTTCTTACCAATGTGGTGAAAAGATCCATCTCATAAAAATAAAATTTTTACACCTTGATTATTCAATCCAATCACATTTTGATCAAGGGACCTGTTTATTTTTTCATTGAAACATAACCTTATTGAATTTTGTATAAAGTGTATGTGATAAAAGAATCACATATCCCCATGAGGAAATAGTCTACCATACACATGAACACAATTATCATATCCCCACTGAATTGAATTTATCAAAGAACATGTGATGTCATGATTCCAAAAGTATAATAATATCATAAATATCACATATAAATAATAAATCCACTATTATGTCCTTCCACGATATGTGGTAATGGAAAAATTAATGACTTTAATTGTGAAGTTGTAGTCCTATGTACATACGAATAATGATTTCATAACAAATTTTATTGATGTAGAAGTAGTTTTAGATCACCAATATTACATAAAAACATCACATTATATAGTAGACAGTGAGTATATAGTATCATAATGTTTTAATAATAATTAAAGGAAGAGGAGGAAGAAATAGAATCAAATGCTTGGTTATGGATGTTTCCTCTTCAATTAATATCTTTTTCTTTTCGCCAAAATTAATCTTTTGTTTGATATCTTACTAAAATAAATCATTTAGGAAAATATGAGGGAATTAATGAAGTTATTGTTTTATTCATTGGTTGAACCAATAGGTTTTTGAGGTTTTAAGTGTAGAGTAGAGGGGGTGGCCTTTTATAAATGATGTGAGTGACACCCTTTTAATATTTTGAAAGAGAAAGGTGTACATTCATTTTTTACTATCACAAGGATAACAATTGTAAATTATATATCCAGGTAGTTATATGGTCTATATATTTCCATCAAATGGGTATTGGATATGTTTTTGTTCATTTTTAATCATTATCTTTTTATTTTAACTCTTGGTAAACCCATTTTCACATAAATCGTAGTACACAATGTTTATTATTTTTACTTTTAATTTGGTCCAAATTCTGTTAAATATTTTAGATAATATAAATTAATTTGATTCCAAAGATGTATTCCAATTTTTGAAACTCAATTCATAGAGGGGAAAATATTAATTTAAAATTAATACTACAAGTGTGACTATAAAATGTTTTTTAATGAGAAAATATTCCAAAGTTTACATATTTTTTATATACAAATTCAATACGAATCAAATTAAAATGTCCTTAATTAAATTAACAGATATATAATTGAACTAATATTTCTTTTAAAACAATTATAATTTTTTTAATGTTTTATAAAAATTTAAAATAACTAAAATACTTATAGAAACAGGTATTTTTCATTGTTATTCGAAAAATGTATCCTTTTTGAAAATTATAAAAAATCACATGAATATAATTTTTACATTATTATTTCATAAATAATGTTTATTAGTTCTAATAATTTTTCTAAAATTGTATGAAATTAATTCTAAAATAAGTTAATGATTGGTAAGAATTGTTTTAAAAAAATCATTTTTATGCATAAATATGATTTATTATTATCCATTTTATAGAAAACACAAAATATGAATGTTAAAATTTTTATTGAATATATAATATATAAATTTCATTAATATAATTCAAAAAAGTATTTTGTTTCATTTATTTATGTTAAAAAGTTCTATTTTCAAAAAAAAAAATATTTTTCTTAAAAATGTTTCTTTTATTTTCAAATATACTGTAATGCCATTTATAATTAATTTTTCACTAAATAATTCATTTTATATCTATTTGTGAGCTTTATTTTTATAATTTTTTAAATCCTATTCATAACGTCCATTCCAATGGTTTGCTGATAATTAGTATGTTAAATAATAATATTTTCATTGTATGAAATGTTTTTATTAAACTTATTGTTCATGAGGTGTTATGATAAATATTTGTGGGGAGATGTCTTCCCTTTATGGAAAACATTTACTGGTTCCTCCTACATGGGGAAATTCTAATCCATCCATCTATAAAATTCCATGTGGTGCATCTTCCCTCCTTGTGAAGTAACTCCTTTATCCACCTCTATATAGATTCATGGTCAATCAACTCTGTCTCTATAAAACAATAAATTTATTTCCTAATCCATCTCAACCAACCAATATAATTTGTCTCCACAATAAATTAATGATGTTCCCTGAAATCTATAACTCATTCAAAACATGGGATACTTAAGGTGAAATCATTAGAATATATGTTCCCATTGTGATAGATAACTCATGTAATACATGGGATGCCTAGGTTGAAAGATTATTAAGATATGAACCTTCTCTATTAAATAACTCATTATTGGAATGAGATACATTAGTTTACATGCCTATGATGACTCCATGAGATATCCCCTAAAGAGGAATAATAACTATGACCAATGTTTCCAATTTCCAATCATACCAGTGATTCCCAACATGAGTACTCTCCAAAAAAAATTTCCTTCCCTATCATGAAATACTGGAAAGTCCAGAAAAAAGTAGTGTAATTATCAACTATCCACGGAGACATGGCACCAAGAATGAGATCCATAAACATGACTGAACCCTATAAGGGAGAACCGAAATTGAAAAATAGTTCCAATAAGTAATTAATGAAAATAGTAGCTGACATCCCATCAACACATTTCAATCAAGGGGAAAACATCTCTATGAAAGCGATGAAAGACACCCACCTTTAGAAAGAGGGAATTCTTGATAATAAGAATACTTGTGACCATTAACATGTAGGTGGGGAGACCCAAAAAAATAATTAGAAACAATGGTTCCAAAAATAATCTACATATATGTAATTTTCAATGATATTAGTTTATGGTTCATATTAATGTGGATGATATTATATTTGTAGGAATAAGGCATGTATCAATGAAAGAATTTTTATTCACATGAAATTAGAATTTTAAATGCTTATGATTGCTGAAATGGAATTATTTTTTGGTCTAGAGGTTATTAAAAAGAAGGATTACACATTCATTTCTTAGTAAAGGCATGCAAGAATTATTTGGATGATATTCAGAATGAATGATTAAAAATAAATTTAATCTTTGATTGTTTTATGGAAAAAACATATTTTTCATAATGGAGGGAAATCTGTGTGTCTTAACATTTAATAGAGGTTCATTGGAATATTCATATACTTGAATGCAACATGGCCCGATATCATCTTTAAAATAAGTTTAGGAGCTCAATTCCAAAGTAATTTTATAGAATATTATATTTTAGTATTTACAATAATCAATATATATAATCAAGTTACTCTCAAATATGGATAATATTTTTTTGTAGGAAGAGGTAATAAATTTCAAGAATTTTTTGATATTGAATGGGTTGGAGATATTATGGATCAGAAGTCAAAAAGAGAGGGTAAATTTTTTATTTTAAAGAAATGTGTGGGATAGTTGAGAAAGAAAGATGAAATAACATATCTTAGTACCATTGAGGTCATGTATATCTATGTGAAAAATAAATTCAGTAAAATATTTATGATAGATAAACAACTGACTGATATTTGTGATGAGGTAAAAAACTGATGGTGATTCACTGTGACTGCAATAAAGATATATATATGTAATGAAAAATCTTTTTCGACACTCTTTTACCATACATATTGAGATCATAGATCAGTCCACCCAAGAGAAGTCTGAACAAGGTGTGATTAAAATGGAACTTATTTCAACTAATGATGAAGTGGATGACATCCTAACTAATCATTTGTTATCAGAAATGTTTGTTAGAAATTAATAGATCCTTGGTTTTATGCCACATCACATTGCATGACGAAATTATAATTTATCTCATATTCTTATTTATGCTAAATATTATAATTGGTTTACATATTTTATTTAGGTCTATGGGGGATATGTGATCTAGGGGGATTTTTTTCCTCTCACAGTAAGGTCTCCAAATAGATTCTCTGTGTTTATTTGTAATGGAGGAGAATAAAATTCAATGAATTGTTGGGTTGCTGGATAGGTCAGTGGTATATTGGGGAATGTAGCTCTCATTTCCACTCTTATTTTTACACCAATCATATCGTATAAATAATTAAAGTGATGACTTATTATTTTTCATTCTTATTTAATTTTATTGTGTTTGGTTATTTATTGAATATTTGTAGGGATTTCATATAAACAAAAATAGAGATATTTTTCGAACTAACATTTTTTTCCATTTCAAAATTAATAGTATTTTTTTTGTTTCCCATAAACACTAGTTTTATTAGGGAGTTTTTAATAAAATTTATCTTATTTACATGTGGGTTTAATTTTTAAGGTTGCATCATTTAATATTGTTTCCAAATATTTGGATCTCAAAATCTGGAGGAAAGGGTGAGCTTAATGAAAGATGAATTTCTAGGATGGAATAATTAAAAATATAGAACAACATGGATATTATGATGATTAATGTTTCATGAAGATTTATAACTTCATGATGGAATCTAAGGTCATTATTGTTTGATAATTCAAAAAAATATTTTTCACAAAAAATTATTAAGGTATGATGGAATGACAGTAATCTATGCGACTACAATCATTATTTTCAATAGAATAATTTCAATAATATTTCATGATGAAATAGTGTTTCTTGAACATGAATTAAGAGATTATCAAAAATAACATGATGATCTTGAAATGATTTATGAAGAGGAAGATTTTATAAAAAAATTATCACACATCATTTGAAACATCAAGAGAGTTCAGAAAAGGTTATAAATGTGCTAATTTTTAAATTTTATTATGAGAAGATAATAATTCTTGAATAAGAAGCTCTCTATGATAATAAGAATACTAAAATTAATGGTTAAGAACTAATAGAAACTTTGAAATTTCAGAATAGTGGGGTTTGTTATTCCTTAGAGTTCCACGAAGACTATGATCTTTGTGACATAATTTACCTTCACAAAATATAAACGATAAAAAATGGGGTTTTAACGGATGGGAGCATTACGAACAACAATATTGATCGTCTTGTTTGAGAGAATAGTGTATTAAAGTTATTCAATTCAGGAATATGGTGCATGCAATGTCTTATGCAAATCCGGGAAAAAGAATTATATTTCAAATATAAAGATGTTATCCTGATGTTGATAAACTAAGTAATACAACATGATAGAAAGTGAAAAAGGGTGATTCAATAAATATTATTTGAGGGAGGTAGTGTTATATGCCTAAAACTTTTTTTATGGTAGTGTTCATTTCATAGAGTGACCATGTGTGATATTTTTTAATCCATAATTTCTAGTGCTTCATATTAAATTTAGGTATAACCAATACACTATCAATGTTTTTCCTTTGGAATATTTATTATTGTTGAAAAAAGTAACACATATAGTTGGTGTTTCCATTTTTTTATATGAGTATTTTGTATTCACATGATTTTATTAGACATGTTTCAAGTTTTATTACCAATGTGTTAAAAAGATCCATCTCATAAAAATAAAATGTTTACACCATGATTATTCAATCCAATCACATTTTGATGAAGGGACATATTTATTTTTTATTGAAACATAACCTTATTAAATTCTATATAATGTGTATGTGAAAAAAGAATCACATATCCCCATAAGGAAATAGTTTACCATACACATGAACAAAATTATCATATCCCCCCTGGATTGAATTTATCAAAGAACATGTGATGTCATGATTCCAAAAGAATAATAATATCATAAATATCACATATAAATAATATATCCACTATTATTTACTTCCACGATACGTGGTAATGGAAAAATTAATTACTTAAAATTGTGAAGTTGTAGTCCTGTGTACATACGAATAATGATTTCATAACCAATTTTATTGATGTGGAATTAGTTTTAGATCACAAATATTACATAAAAACATCGCATTATATAGCAGACATTGAGTATATAGTATCATAATGTTTTAATAATAATTAAAGGAAGAGGATGAAGAAATAGAATCAAATGCTTGGTTATGGATGTTTCCTCTTCAATTAATATCTTTTTTTTCGCCAAAATTAATCTTTTGTTGGATATCATAATAAACTAAATCATTTAGGAAAATATGAGAGAATTAATGAAGTTATTTTTTTATTCATTGGTTGAACCAATAGGTTTTTAATGTTTTATGTGCACAGTAGAGGGGGTGGCCTTTTATAAATGATGTGAGTGACACCCTTTTAATATTTTGAAAGAGAAAGGTGTACATTCATTTTTTACTATCACAAGGATAACAATTGTAAATTATATATCCAAGTAGTTATATGGTCTATATATTCCCCTTTTCTCCAACATATTGCCAAAGACCCTCTACTGCTTCTATTTAGATACTTCCCCATTTTAAGAGTGTATCCAATTAATGCATCACTATGTTTTTGAGGTGTTCATTTTAAGGGTACTCCTAAATTATGATTACAACTAATCTCTAATATAGTTGAGGTTTTAATTACTATAGAACCATGTATCAATAGATATGTGTAATTCTTGGATTTTTCTTAGATTACATTATTCAATCAATTTTGATAATAATTAGATAGTGGTTTTCATCCAGAAAGACCAAATTGATCTTATGTTTTCTATCTCTCTCATAATATATTTTGGCTGATTTTACTTCATTGTTTTAAGTACAATAAATGTTTATTTGAATCTTTTGACCTAAAACTGTATTTTTCTTGTTGACATGATTTTGTTAGTATGATTAGAACCTATTAATTCAAGGTGTCCCATGTGTGGTTTGGAATGACACCAATTATTATTGATGAACATTATTTAACAAGATTTATTGATGAAAACAGGATATTAGACCTATGTAAAGACCCGTAAAATTCAATGGAAATTTTTTCTTAATTTTCTTTGGAATTTTACAAGAGTGCGGTTTCGGACGGCACCTGATTCTGAGGCCCGGTGTGCTCGGAATCAATTTTCAAAGTTTGGATCGGGTACGTTCATTGAACGAATGAGCGTAATTTTCTAACTTTTGAACCGGTGCCCGGAATCAAATTCTGAGGGCACCGATGGAACCGCGGTGCCGGTAATTGCTTAGGAACTCATGTTCTGGAGTTGCGTTTACACGAGTGTTGATAATAAAAATTGTGGAAGTTTATTTTATAATTACACTACAATTTTTATTATTTTACTCTAAGTGTTAGTTCTTTATGGAATTTGGGTATCCACCCAACCTCCCTTGGGAGGTTATGTGGGTGGTGGTGCCCACACGAATCCCACCATTTCATATCCTTTAGAACCCCCCTCAACTCCCACTTTAATTTTTGTTAACATAAGTTATAACTTATCACATTAATGTAAAAGTTTAATGAGGTGAGTTGTGTGTGGTTATTGAATTTCAAACTCTTGAAATTCAAAAGAGTTGTTGTGTTCATAAAATAAGAAAGGGTCTTATTTTATTTTTGTTAGAGTTTTTTCACCTTGAGAGGATTTGGGGAAGCAGTCTTCTTCTTCTTCAACCTCGACGAAGAACACGAAGAACACCGTTCTTCAACAAAGAACTTCTCCGCTGAAGAACACGGTTCTTCCACGACGTCGTATCTGCGACGCGACGTTCTTCTTCGGCGTCGTCTCTTCTGCGACGGTTTTCTGTGACGAAATCGCCGTCAACGACTTCGAATCCTCGCTTCGCGACGTTGACGTTCTCCCGCGACCCCCAACCTCCTCGACGCTCGTCTTCCGCGGCTCGTTGACGAACACCATTCCTGAACCGAGGTAGGAGATTATTTTATTTAATTATTTCCATTCTTTATTCTAGTTTATCGATCGTCGTGGATTGTTCGACTAGATTTTATCGCTTAACGAGAGGGGGGACGGACAACACAAACACGGCCGAACCCCCCTCCTATGTTCATGTTTGATTCCTTGTGGATGGAACCGAATGGCATAGTGTCGTCGCACCACACGGGAATCACACGGCAAGTATTATGCGACGCCATCGGGCCACACCGTGGAAAGAAGTTTAAGAATGCGATGCCGTCGCGCCACATCGAATAAAACCAATGAACCACGGTCGGATTCGGGCTGCGGCGAAGGGGCGCGACGCCATCGGGTCGCGCAGGAAAATTGCAAAGACGACGCTAATCGTTATGACGTGCGGATTGACGGGCAATGACGAAGCATGCCATTTTGGAGTTTGAATACCTTTGTAGTGAAGGTGGGGTCCCGGGGGGACCATAGGCGAAGACAGCAGGAGAAACGGACCACCGGATCACGTCCGGTGGTTCGCGGAAGGCGGCGGCGGCGGCGGCGACCGGCGGCGGTTGCCGCCGGCGTCAATCAGCGGCGAAGGGGGGCGGCCCAGCGCACCCCCGCCGCTCCGCGGCGACCGCTCGCCCGCGGCCGGCCGGTCGGGCCGGATCCGGCCCAGCCGGGTCGGACCCGGTTTGGGTCGACCCAGTTCGGGTCGACCCGGTTCGGGCCGACCCAGGGGGGTCGGGCCGGGTCGGTGCGGGCCCAGACCCCCCGTTTTCGGACCACTTTCGGTCAAATTCCCATATCATGAGTTGTATAGATCCGATTGACGTGCCGTTAGTGGCAACGTGATCCTTGGATCGAGACGGTCCTTTCGGTATATTACACTCAAGGTTTCGGAGAATTTTGGGTTCGGCCGGGTTGGTTCGTACACGAAACCAACCAGGCCCTCGGAGCGGAAACGCTCGTAACTTGAGTTCTGGATGTCTAAATGACATGTCGTCGACTTTCTTGATTTCATCTTAGTGAGACGGATCTTTTGTCTTACTCTGCTCGAGGTTTGGATGCCGTCGGAGTGCGGTCGGGTTGGATTGTACCCGAAATCCAACCGGGCCTCTAGAATGGAAAAGCTGATATCTTTCAGACCAAACGTCCATTTGAAAAACCGTCAGCGGTGTTGGTGATCACGTTGAGAAACGGTCCCTATGAGTATACCCTATGAGTGTTCGGGGTATAGTTGAGTTATGGCCGGATTGGTTCGCACACGAAACCAACCGGGCCCCTAGGACGAAAAGGCTAATAACTCACAGACCGGGCATTCGGTTGACGCGCTGTCTGTTGCGTTGAGACCCCTATGACGAGGCGGTCCTTTGAGATACTTCTTCGTGGGACTTTGTGATACTTGGAGTATCGACCTGTAGCTCGTGGAGCAGACTCTCCCGGAGATGAGCGTATGGAGTACGGAGACCGTGTAGCTGGCTGAGACCTGACGACTGCTTGACCGACTCGACCTGGAGTGAGTCGACTAGCCCATTGGACGGAGCGGCCGGTATTTGGCGACAGACCCACATCGGACGGAGCGCCCAGTAGTTCGCCGCAGACCCGCGGTACTCGACAGGAGAAGTACCTCCGTAGGCTATTAGGGGAAGCGGCCGGTATTTGGTGACAGACCCTCAGCGGACGGAGCGCCCGATAGTTGGCCGCAAACCCACAGTACTCGTTAGGAGGAGTACCTCAGCAGTCTCCGGTTAGTATGCAGTACCTCGGAGTCGTGACATGACCATTGTACACTCCAGAGACGGGACTCTTCAGCAGTTACGGTTTCGATAATGAAAATCCTGGTTTGAGATGAGACTTTTGACCTTTGTGTATACCTCATGATTGAGATGGGTCACTTGTTAACTTAGGTATATGTATGGGAATATTAATGGATAGTGGTTATCTGTTGATTTCTTGAACCTTGTGTTTCCTCATGATTGAGATGGGTTACTTGATAACTTATGTATATGTATGGGCATATACCTAAGTAGAGGTTATCTGTTGAGATCTTCTTTCTGGTTATCCTTGTTGGTTTTAGTGAGACCTTGAGGGTCTCGGGGTCCCTACTGAGTATCGTTATACTCACCCCTGCACGGGCTATGCACGCACCTCGTTGTGTTGGTTGCAGACGACGAGCAGTGCTGATAGAGGCTGAGTGTTCGAGTACTGGACGGTTCCAGGAGGTGGACTACACGATGTGTCAGTACTCGGAGGTGGACTACATGACGAGTCAGTATCCGGAGGAGGTTGACAGGAGAGAGCATTGATGAGGCTATCTGTACCTACCCTTCAGGCAGGATCTGTGGCAGACGATCCAGGAGCTGCGCTATCTATACCTACCCATCAGGAAGGATCCAAGGAGGACGACCCAGGAGCTGCTTCCTTCTTCCAGTTGTTTTCCTTTTTCTATTGTACTTTCGTTCAGTTGTAGCTGCACTTTCAGTTGGGTTTGTATTCTGGCCCATCTACTTTTCAGAACGTTCTTTTGTACTTAGTGTTTTTCTTCCGCTTGTACTCTGTGGTGTTTTGTTTACTTTTATAAAGGCAATGTCTTCCCAGTTATCGGGATTTATGCCTTTGGTGCTAGTCGCCAGCCCCTGGCCTATGGAAGGCGGGCTTGGGGTAGTCACGACACGGGCCCAGAGTATGGGTGGTGACAAATTGGTATCAAAGGAGTCGGTTCTACCGTAGAACTTATAACTCTGATATTTTCTTTCTGTGAAGAAATAGTGTTAAGAGTACCGAGTGAGGTTTTTAGTTCAGGGAGTCCAGTGTTGGTGCGGGCGGCCGACGTATCCATTCACCAGGACCCTGACAACTGATTTCTGACTTTGTGCACGAAAACACTGATTGCGTGTGTGTTTCCAAAAGTTTTATTTGAATATCAGCTCAATCCAGGTCAGCTCACCAGGTATAAATCGTTTGACCGTGTCACGTTATTCCTTTCAGGATGCCTCCCCGTGGACGACCAGCTAGAGCCCCGAGAGTGGTTCGTACTGACAGCCCACCGAGCGACGTGGCCTCAGTACATGGCCCTTTTCTAGTTGAGGCACTAGCGGAGGCACCAGCGGTACTACTAACTGTTGGTCCACCGATGCCACCAGCCCCAGCAGTTGAGGGTGCACGTCGATTTTGCACGCTGCACGAGTTCCAGTGCCAGAGGCCACCCAGGTTCCAGGGAGGGATGGACCCGTAGGTGGATGATGATTGGCTGGAGGTTGTGGTGAGAGTCTTCAGGCTAGTGGGGACGCCGACAGACTTCATGGTGATCCTTGCAGCCAGTCTTCTTTACGCAACAGTAGGCAGATGGTGGATCCTGATGCTTCAGATTCATGACGAGGCGACACTTCTTTGGGCAGACTTCGAGTGCCTGTTCCGGGAAGAGTTTTTACCAGCCACCCTTCGAGCGGTGCGTATACAAGAGCTACTTCAATTGGGGCAGGGCAGCATGACAATGGCACAATATTCAGCGAAGTTCACAGACCTCTCGTGCTACTCCACAGATATGGTACGAGACCCGTTCTTCAGGGCCCGAACCTTCGATCAGGGGCTCAGGAGAGAGATTTGAGCTTCTGTTGTTTCTCACAGCATTCCGACGCAGGCAGGGGTGCTGGAGAGAGCCCTCTTAGTGGAGAGTTTTTTTACTGAGCGGTCTCCAGCAGCACGACCCACCACTGGCCGACTTGCGGCAGAGTCTTCTGTAGCAAACAGTAGACAGATTAATCAGAGGTCCAAGAGGACCAGACCTACCGGTGGCCGACTGCACGACTCAGGTTCAGTTGTGCGGGGGAACCGGGGTGGAGTCAGAGCCAGTCGTGCTGAGAGTGGACAGTGTTACTCCTACGGCGGGATTGGTCACATGGCACGTGACTGTCCGACCCGCCATGCAGATGACCTGCGGTTAAATGAAGAACCTCCCAGCCAGAGGCATAGGTTCGATCAGGGCAGACTACAAGGAGAAGGCGGCCATGGAAGAGGAGCTGGTCGTGCAGCTAGAGGTGGACGACGCTTCGGGGTGTTTCCACCCCCACCACTAGGAGGACCACCCCGACCGCTGGGGACAAGAGGACATGGGAGAGCTCAGCTTCAGGCAGCTGAGGCCTATGGTCATGGAGCTCTGGAAGTAGATGGACAAGAGCGGGACTAGCTCCAGACCTGGAGGCTATGGATCCTGTTGCTTCTAGTTTTGTTGATGTTTGTTTGTAGTTTCTTCGTGTCTTTGTACTATGAGATGCATTAATAAAAAGACACCTATCCTTGTGATGTTTGCTTTCCTGTCCTTTCTTTTGGTTGATACTGAGTGGTCCTGGTTAAGACTGTTGACTTGACCCTCACTTTCTAGATTTCTACTGGTGGAGACCTAGTGACCTCACACTGATGCCGACAATGTGACTCGACCCTTGGAGACGAGAGTGACAGTTGGATCTCTTTGTAGTTACGTCGAGGCCTTACGACGTCATCCATGGCATGAATGCATCATTCATGTTAGGATTGACTGTATTAGGCAATGAATGTGGTTCATCCAGGGGATGAGACCATATTTCTCTTATCAAAAAAGAAGAAATCATAGCAGATCTTCTGAGACTAGAGAAGGTCCAGGTCATCCAAGAGCGGATGAGGATAGCACAGGGCCGACAGAAGCCTTATGCTGACAAAACTTGGAGGCCTCTAGAGTTCAAGGATGAGGATCACGTCCTTATAAGGGGTCTCAACTCGACGAGGTTTATGGAGATGAGGCCAGGGAGGAAAGTTATCTCCGAGGTTCAACAGACCTTTCTAGGTCCTCACCTGGGTAGGCGTGGTGGTTTACTGCTTGACCCATCCACCTCAGTTGCACTAGGTGCACGACGTTTTCCAGGTATCTCAGCTGAGGAGATACATGCTCGACCCTTCGCATATCATCGACCATGAGGAGCATGACAATGTTGATGGGGTTACTTCCACGGAGGTTCTAGTGGGGCTCAAGGATCGACAGGAGCGGATCCTACAAGGAGGATTGATTCCTCAGGTGCACTTTCTCTGGTTGTACGGGAACTTCCGGGTGAGCACATGGGAGCGGAAGGCTCAGATGCGTTCTCTGTACCACTTTTATGACCCAAGTTTGTTTTTAAGCTTTACGGGGACGTAAATCCCTGAGGTGGGAGTAATGTAAAGACCCGTAAAATTCATGGGAAGTTTTTTCTTAATTTTCTTTGGAATTTTACAAAAGTGCGGTTTCTGACAGCACCTGATTCCGAGGCCCGGTGTGCCCAGAATCAATTTCTGAAGATTGGCTCGGGTACGTTCAGTGAAAAAATGAGCGGAATTTTCTAACTTTTGAACCGGTGCCCGGAATCGAATTCCGAGGGCACCGATGGAACCGCAACGCCGGTAATTGCTTAGGAACTCCTGTTCCGGAGTTGCGTTTACATGAGTGTTGATAACAAAAATTGTGGAAGTTTATTTTATAATTACACTACAATTTTTATTATTTTACTCTAAGTGTTAGTTCTTGATAGAAGATGGGTAACCACCCAACCTCCCTTGGGAGGTTATGAGGGTGGTGGGGCCCACACGAACCCCACCCTTTCATATCCTCTAAACCCCCCCTCAAATCCCACTTTAATTTTTGTTAACTTAAGTTATAACTTATGACTTTAATGTAAATGTTTAATGAGGTGAGTTGTGTGTTGTTATTGAATTTCAAACTCTTGAAATTAAAAAGAGTTGTTGTGTTAATAAAATAAGAAAGGGTCTTATTTTATTTTTGTTAGAGTTTTGTCACCTTGAGAGGATTTGGGGAAGCGGTCTTCTTCTTCTTCAACCTCGACGAAGAACGCAAAGAACACCGTTCTTCAACGAAGAACTTATCCGCCGAAGAACACGGTTATTCCACGACGCCGTATCCACGACGCAACGTTCTTCTTCTGCGTCGTCTCTTCCGCGATGGTTTTCCGCGATGAAATCGCCATCAACGACTTCGAATCCTCGCTTCGCGACGTTGACGTTCTCCCACGACGCCCGACCTCTGCGACGCTCGTCTTCCGCGGCTCGTTGACGAACATCGTTCATGAACCGAGGTAGGGGATTATTTTATTTAATTATTTCCGTTCATGATTCTAGTTTATCGATCATCGGGGATTTTCCGACTAGATTTTATCGCTTAATGAGAGGGGGGTCGGACCGCACAAACATGGCCGAACCCCCCTCCTATGTTCATGTTTGATTCCTTGTGGATGGAACGGAATGGCGTGGTGCCATCGCACCACGCGGGAATCACACGGAAAGTATTACGTGACGCCGTCGCGCCGCGCCATGGAAAGAAGTTGAAGAACGCGACGCCATCGTGCCGCATCGAAGAAAACCAAAGAACCGAGGTCGGAGTCGGGCCGCAGCGAAGGGGCGCGA
The DNA here is from genome assembly GCA_963277665.1 of Viscum album. NCBI lineage: Eukaryota > Viridiplantae > Streptophyta > Magnoliopsida > Santalales > Viscaceae > Viscum > Viscum album. The sequence continues at coordinate 1,026,679,041 of OY728166.1, forward strand.
CGCCATCGGGTCGCGCTGGAAAACTGCAAAGACGACGCTAATCGTCTTGACGTGAAGATTGATAGGTGACGACGAAGCCGGCCGTTTTGGCGTTTGAATCCATTCGTAGTGAAGGTGGGGACTTGGGGGGACCATAGGCGAAGACGACAGGAGAAACGGACCACCAGAGCGCGTCCGGTGGTCCGCTGAAAGCGGCGGCGGCGCGCCACCGGATGTTGCCGGCGGTGGTTGTCACCGGCGTCAATCAGCGGCGAAGGAGGGTGGCCGCACGCACCCCCGCCGCTCCGCGGCGACCGCTCGGCCGCTGCCAGCCGGTCGGGCCGGACCGGGCCGGGCTGGGCTGGGCCCAGCCGGGTCGGACCCGGGCAGGGCCGGGCCCAGACCCCCCGTTTTTTGACCACTTTCAGTCAAATGCCCATATCCTGAGCTGTAGACCTCCGATTGACATGCCGTCAGCGGCAACACAATCCTTGGATCGAGACGGACGTTTCGGTATATTACACTCAAGGTTTTAGAGAATTTTGGGTTCGGCCGGGCTGGTTCGTACACGAAACCAACCGGGCCCTCAGAGTGGAAACGCTCGTAACATGAGTTCCGGACATCCGAATGACGTGCCGTCAACTTTGTTGATTTCCTCTTAGTGAGACGAATCTTTTGGCTTACTCTCCTCGAGGTTTGTATGTCGTTGGAGTGTGGTCGGGTTGGATTGTACCTGAAATCCAATCGGGCCCCTGGAACGGAAAAGCTGATATGTTTCAGACCAGACGTCTGTTTGACGAACCGTCAGCGGCGTTGGTGATCACATTGAGAAACGGTCCCTATGAGTATACCCTATGAGTGTTCGGGGTATAGCTGAGTTACGGTCGGATTGGTTCGCACACAAAACTAACTGGGCCCCTGGGACGAAAAGGCTAATAACTCACAGACCGGGCGTCCGATTGACGCACCGTCTGTTGTGTTGAGACCCCTATGACGAGGCGGTCCTTTGAGATACATCTTCGTGGGACTTTGTGATAATTGGAGTATCATCCTGTAGCTCGTGGAGCGGACCCTCCCGGAGATGAGCGTACGGAGTACGGAGACCATGTAGCCGGCTGAGACCTGACGACTGCTTGACCGACTCGACTTGGAGTGAGTCGACTAGCCCAGTGGACGGAGCGCCCGGTATTTGGCGACAGACCCACGTCGGACGGAGCGCCCAGTAGTTGGTCGCAGACCCGCGGTACTCGACAGGATGAGTACCTCTGTAGGCTATTAGGGGAAGCACCCAGTATTTGGCGACAGACCCTCAGCGGACGGAGCGCCCGGTAGTTGGCCGCAAACCCACAGTACTCGACAGGGGGAGTACCTCAGCAGTCTCCGATTAGCGAGCAGTACCTCAGAGTCGTGACAGGACCACTGTACACTCCGTAGACTGGACTCTTCAGCAGTTACGGTTTCGATAATGAAAATCCTGGTTTGAGCTGAGACTTTTGACCTTTTTGTTTACCTCATGATTGAGATGAGTCACTTGTTAACTTAGGTATATGTATGGGAATATACTTGGGTAGTGGTTATCCGTTGATTTCCTGATCCTTGTGTTTCCTCATGATTGAGATGGGTTACTTGATAACGCAGGTATATGTATGGGCATATACCTAAGTAGAGGTTATCCGTTGAGATCTTCTTTGTGGTTATCCTTGTTGGTTTTAGTGAGACCTTGAGGGTCTCGGGGTCCCTACTGAGTATCGTTATACTCACCCCTGCATGGGCTATTCCCGCACCTCGTTGTGTTGGTTGTAGATGACGGGCAGTGCTGACAGAGGCCAAGTGTTCGAGGACTGGACGGTTCCCGGAGGTGGACTACATGATGAGTCCGTACCCGGAGGTGGACTACACGACGAGTCAGTATCCGGAGGAGGTTGACAGGCGAGAGCGTTGAGGAGGCTATCTGTACCAACCTTTAAGGTAGGATCTGTGGTGGACGATCCAGGAGTTGCGCTATCTGTACCTACCCTTCAGGTAGGATCCGAGGAGGAAGACCTAGGTACTGCTTTCTTCTTACAGCTGTTTGCCTTTTTCTGTTGTACTTTCGTTCAGTTGTAGCTGCACTTTCAGTTGGGTTTGTATTATGGCCCATTTACTTTTCAGCACTTTCTTTTTTACATAGTCTTTTGCTTCCTCTTGTACTCTATGGTGTTTTGTTTACTTTTATAATGGCAATGTCTTCCCAGTTATCGGGATTTACGCCTTTGTTGCTAGTCGCCAGCCCCTGGCCTATGGAAGGCGAGCTTGGGGTAGTCACGGCACGAGCCCCGAGGATGGGTCGTGACAACCTAGTTTAGGTGGTTATAAATAATAACTAACCATAGGATATTAATTTATTATCCTAGTATAACCCTTGGTGAAATGTTGTTTGTGTTTCTATTCATATGGTGGTGATTGGGCTAGTTTAAGAGAATGATATGTGTAATATCATTTTGATATTTCTTCCACCTCCTATAATGAATTTTATGATATGTTGATGACATGGTTTATCTATATTTTAATATATAATTCACTAGTGTATTTCGATTAAAATCATGAGAAACCATTCTATTGTATTGTTTAATTTTGAAATATTTATAACTAAATCATTTTAATGTATAGTACATCATTTATATGAATTTTATAAAAAATAAAAAAAGATTCACTAAAGATACAGATTAATGATATATAGAACATGAATATATTAGAATTAGGTGTTACATAATCCAATAATGTTTGGTCGGAGGTTTATTATACACTTGGGCCAATTTTGGCAGTGATACATCATTCATTATAAGATGTTAGAATTAGTTCTATATCAATCACTTGCTATTTAATAATAGTATTGAAATTTATACTTTTATTAGTGATCATTGTGGTTCATTATGAACATTGGGATATATTTGAATAGTATATTTTCCACCCTATACTGGATAAAAATGTTGTATTGGTCACTAGAGATGAGATATTAGTGGTACATCTATTTTTTGGATGTAATCACTGGTTCATGGTTTTCATTTAGATTTTCATTCCTGTTGAACCATTTCCCACTTAGGGACTTAAGATAGTGGTATGTTTTTGACCCCAAGAGTCATATCAGGGGTTTATCATAAACATTATTGAGATGTTTCACTACACCTAAAATAGAAGTGTGTCATTTACTAAAGATTAGTGATTCCTCATTCCCCAAAAATAAAATTTTCATCTGTGGAACTAGATTAGTGATGGGTCATTCACCTAGATGAGACATGATAGAGATGAATTATACACATAGTATATACGATGGAGATATTTGTTCAGGACTTTTGTTATATGAGGAGTTATATATCCTTTATCAATGAAGTGTATGTTTAAACAATTGGTATATTTTCCCATTTTTTGCATTGGGTGAATAATATATGTTCATCTATTTTTTCTTACGATAATATAATGGGGTGGATAATTATTCATTTATTTATGTTTACATTACTATATTTCCATATTGATCATGACGATGCATTTAGTATATTTTTTGGGTCACCATTTGTGGTGGACAAAAGAGTTGTACATACACTCGACATGAGAAACATGATTCCTAATTAGAGTACATATTTTAAGGACTAGGTTTGCGAAAGGTACATATAGTATCAGATGACTGAGTTGGTGGTTCATTCTTAGAGTTGAGAAACAAGTCCATAATGAGACCATAAACCAATTTTGGATGTCTCAATTACTTTTATTTATTTTTTTAAAAATTAATATGATTCACCCATAAGGGATATGATTATGATTGTATAAATTTTAGGACATATACAATTATTACATTTGATGTAAAAAGATCATGATATTGACATTATAATAGAATTTAGCTACGATGACTATCTTTTTTATTGTTATATATTAATGATTCTTTGTTGAAATTCCATATGCATTTAATATAGTGTCTAGAACAAAAGGATACAATCTATGAATATGTTATATGTTGACCCTTAATACTATTCAATAGACTAGGAAATATAAGGATCAATTCTTGAGGTGTTTAACACTCTAGTTTAGTCATATAAGAGGTCAGCCAGACCCGAGACAATAGAAAGAGGTATTAGAGTTTTTTTCATTGTTCTTACCATGATTCATATGGTATATAGATTATTGGAATTTATTTATTCATGTGAATGATATTGTTCCTAGGATTAGATACACCATGTTTTCGGTAAGTCTATGAAACCATTGATATGACTGTTTTTCTTAGTTGTTTCCATTAATGTTTTATTTTATTTCTAAATATGATGCAATTTGATATCACATTTTTGATATAATGAGTTTTTTCTTCCCCAATAGAGGTAAGAGGATGTGTTATAATGTATCATTCATGGAATTTTATTTCATGTCCTGAAACGATGGGTCCTGTGCCGCAACACCCTAAGCTAGCCTTCGATATGCTAGGGGATGACGACTAGCACCGAGTAGGAATATCACTAATATGGGATGCATTAACAATATACATGTACACACGTACACATCTCCAAATTCCAAAAAATGATGGAATGTAATAACTAAAAGAAAAAAACTCATGCATATATACATTGCCCACAACAAGAGTACATCATAAGTACTAAACAAATAACAAGGGAATACCAATTCCAACAAAAGACAACTATAATAGAGTCCAAACTGATCAGAAAGGGAAAATAATTCCAACCAGTGAAAAATATAAAGTAGTCCAACCAAATTAGAATGAAGGGATCACAATAAATTACATCTTCCAGAAAGCTCATCTCCATAGGTCGGGTAAACACCTCAGTCTCTCTAGATCACTATGTTCTTCCAACATCGATTCCTCTGTGGTCCTCGTCGACAAGCATGTGATATGAACAAGACAAAAAACTTGTGCATGAAAAACCTGTGAATGGGTGAGTATAAAAGTTATCAGTAGGTTCCCCAAAACCCCAAAAGAAAATAGGGAGAAAATTAAATTCAATATTCATTTAGACCTAGCTAGAGGAAACCAAAATTGGGAGAGAAACTCCATCTTGAACTATCCTCGATTGAACATGACAACTCATCTCATTATACAAGGAATTTATACTCGAACATGTGACAACACTGAAAGGACTCCCACAAATATCCCATATATAATAATCTCATACTCTGAGTCTAATGAGGTTATAAAATCATATTTAGAAACAATATTCACTTTGTTTTTATAACAGTAACTTGAAACCAAAAGAGCACACTCAAAGAGACCATCTATCACAGATGGCACCCATTCCAGAGAGGCACACCATCGGGAACAACTCTACCATTACTAATAGTATGTTTGAGAGTACATACTCCATTAGGAACATCCTAATACATCCAACTCAAGTTCCCAACACCAGATGTACTATTGTCACCACCTTTCACCCATTACAAGATCAAAAAAACCAATATAAAGGGTACTACCCCTCACCACTGCACATAGTTGAGGGAGATTTTATCTTGACTATACACCACATGCATTCTCTGCAATGAGATAACATAGAGGGACCCATGCACTACCACATCCACATAGTCAAGGGGGGGGGGGGGGTACTAAACTACGACACCTATGTTTCTTCATTATGGAGTGTCCCACACCTCAGTCCATCAAGGGAGCACTAACTTCTATCTAGGTATCATGTATATAAAGTTGAGGGGACCACTCCTTGTAACTGCAACCTCAGCTGATTGATCTCCAAATCCAATGGAGGACTCGATACACACTACCACTCGAGGATGGGGGAGAACTACTTTGAATGTGAAGACCCTCAACCTGATCTAATAAGGGGGTATAACTCATAGAATAGAGGTCCTACACCCAAATATGACAGGGGACTGCCAATCGATAGATCAAGGACCGACACCCTAACCTAGTAGGGGAGTACCATGAAGTGGCTAGAGTAATCGTACCCTAATGTAATAAGAGATTACCGACTCTACCATCTCGTTCACTATGGGGGAATCACACCCTAACATGGTTGGGGAGTACCAACCCCAGGCTAGAGGACATGTTCCCTGGAATGGTAGGGGAGTACATAATTTTCCATAATAACACCTATGGAGGACTCGTTCCTCATAACGATTGGGGAGTTCCAACTCCTCGGATAGAGGAATTATTCCTTAACAATGTTGGGTATTACCCACTATATTTATAAATTATATATATAGGAATCTTGCCATGTTCTAGAAAGGAATTACTATCCATCTTTACAAACATCATGGGGAAACTCGAACCCCAGTTCCTCGGGGGAGTAACAACCCTGGAAGAAAATTACCCCAAGGTAAGGAACACATTCCCACAATATGGGGAGTCCAATATCTACATAAAAATATAGGTAAGGTAAAACTTCTCCCACTTGATATAGGGGAGTTGTAGTCCTCACATCTCTCTCTTCACGAACAACATTGATCTTAAATATGTGTTTAGTGTAGCATAACGATCGGCTTGCCCAATTTATGATATATCGTATCTCATAAGCTGCAGCAGAGTCCAAAATAACATTTTACATAGAAAATCACTCATGATTGGAAAATCAAAATCCTAAATCTTAATCCATGAGAAGAATATATAGAATATGGAATGTTCTAGGAGAATCTCTTGGGAGTACATGATGTGAAATGGGGCACCCAAATGGTGTGTACCTACTTGAGCACTTGGCTATGTATCCTATCTACAATCTTTATCAACCCATGTAGTGGTACATGACATGTATATGGGGAACACATCATTTCCCCCAACACTCACCACATAGACATGTTCCTATTCTACATTTACCGACCTACTATGTCCCTTAAAACACTGTGCATCCCATACACCACAAAGTGTTCAGGCTAGATGGCCACCTTCCCAGATAATTTGCCTATGTATATGTACTGAACACAATTTCCATGTACATAGTCAGTGTGTTATTACATGAAAATATAGTTTTACACAGATAACCCTATCTATGTCCATTGGTCACAATGTTTGGCGAACTAAAAGGAGTGAAACCCTAGTTCATGGGGTTTAGTTCCCAAAGATCATATTACCAAAATAAGAAGAGATGCATGGAATTTTTCATGGAACTATACACCGTTTAGATGTAAAAAATAGTTTGGAATTTCCTTCAAAACAAAATTATTCATCTCATTATTCCCCTAAACACATAGATCTACCTACGAGGGATCAATAACATTTGAATTTAGGCCCCATAACCATAAACAAATTCCCAACGAAGGGATATCTTCCAAAACTAAAATGATCCTACCTTGTTGTTGAAATTACAATGCTTTAGATGAAGAATGATGCCCAGATCATGCTACTCCTCTATCAGATGAAGATATATGTCAGAAATGGAGATCGACATCCCCTCATTTTTTTATTTGGAATTTGTTTCGTTTATCTAAAAAGGATATAAGTGGAGAGGGATAAATAGATGAGAATTTTACCACATCTTGTGTGTCACGTGACTTATAGTTGGGTGGTGGGAATTCGTTATTATTAATTAAAACAAATTAATTTCCTTTTTAATTCGACATCACCAAAAAAACTCTGATTGAAACTCCTAGCATGGAGGACCTTTGGTCATGGCTATAGTAAACACGATGTTCTGGACTCAACCACAATCTCATAAATCTAATAAATTGCTCTACATGGGAGTTATTTATATTTCATGAGAAACTATGAAACTGTGAAAAAATATATTTAATATTTTTATTCTCACCGTACTAAGGATCCTTGGGCCCTAGATTCCCATGCTGATTCAGCATCAGGCTCCGAAAATATTCCCCAAAATATTCTGAAGACTTTTGGGTCAAAACAAAAGTCAGTACATTCTCCCTACATTAGGTATATTCATCCCTACCATGTATATTTCTATGCACAAGGGAATAAAATGAGCTACCCACTGGACTCCCATGCCAGCATGCTCACCAAGGGTTCTTATGCTTTATACAAGAACACACATAGAGGAACGGAAAAGGTAAAATCACTCTCATATCCAAAATATATAAGTCCAACATTGTGAAAAAATGGCCATGTTTCTCCTTATATGTGATAGGTGGGAATTTACTATACACCACAGTCCATCTACAGTAATGGGGTCTAGTGGTACACTACCTCTCCAACATGACGCAGATACTAACAGAAACCCACAATTCACATCAACCCCTATATGTACTGTAAAATACCCTCCTCAAGTATTTTTAATTCATGGATGATGTTGAACATGTGAGGATATTCCTGAACAAGAAAGTGCTTCCAGAGATTAAACATTAGGTCTTACCAGACGCATAATCTACAAACCTCTAAATGTAATCCGACTCACCAAAATAGAAACACTACCACACCCACTAGTGTTATATTGGTGTAATATGGACGCTCAGAAACCAATACACATTTTGGAAACATATTAGTGTCTAAATTTGTCACTATAAAATGATTCTAAGCAAGGATCCCCCTCTCTTAGTGCCACCATAATAAAGGTTTCTTGTAGGGAAACTTCATTGGCAAGGCTAGGACCAGATTAGACACTCCATCTCATAAACTCAAACATAATATGCAAGTCTAAGGAAATTATCCACCCCACTTAAATATTATCCACTTTGGGAAGAACTATCTCACCCACATGGTTATGGTTACGTCAAAAAATGCAACTTGGTGGCGAAAGTTTCCCTCTTCCTTGGGTGATCCAAGCTATATCTAATAGTACCACAACCTCCTCAAGCATGTCACATACAAATATGATTACAAAAACATGAGGGTGTTAATGAGAAACCAAGGAATGATCAAATTCAAAATGGTTCTTATAGGGACCTCTGTTTCTACTACCAACTTGAGTTTCTACCAATTCTCTGTGTCACCAAGGTTAAGCCCTCATCCATAAGCAGATATATGTGTACCCACAACAGTTTCAAATAATTGATACTATAGAAATTATAAAAAACATAATTCATACCACCATTTATCCTCATATATTATGGGTTATAGGCCTCTACGTCATGTATTTTTCCTCACCCACATCCTCTTGCTCCTTAAGCCTGGCGTGGACCACATAGGGTTGGTGGTGGAAACACCTCGAGCTAGCATCCAACTCCTGCCTCTCTTATATCTCTTCTAGATAATTTGAAAACTAATGAAACTACTGGATCCATGAGTTTGATTTTACAAGGATAATTTTTATCTATATCCCTCTCAGCATCACTAGAGGTTAGATTATCTCTACCCTAATGGCTTGGGACGTCACAAGGGAACATCACCTCTCCTATGGTTGACTACATCCACGATGCTGCTCCAACACTATAGACCCACAAATTTGTGTTTGGTAAAAGGTATGAATCCTATTATGTGATCCTGTTACCTTTTTCTACTAGCTCTTATAGACACCACTACCTCATAATGAGTGATTTGGGTCACATCTGCCTGTCCCTCAGCCTGTAAACTCTCCACCACAAGAGCTTTCTACAACACTCCAACATAAGTGGGAATGCACAATGAAAATCACAGACGTTGTAATCTCCAAATTCAAGCCCTGCAAGAAGTTCTGGGATCTGAAGAATAGATTTTGAATAACATCCAAGTATAATTGCAACATGTCTTCGAATCTTTTCGAAAAATCTGCCTCTATCATGATACCCTTCCGAAGCTTCAAATGCTCTTGGATATTCACAGATCTCAACCAGGATCGGTAAAACTATTCCTCAAAGAGTCTCTCAAAATCATATGAAGTGAGACCTACCTCACTATGACTATATGTCACCAAACTCCACCAACTTCGGACTGAAGCTTATTGAGTTCTCTTTTCAAGGACCATAATTTGATTGGGTGGTCTCCTCATTAAGCAGAAAACTCAAATGACTACACTGAGCTAGTCATCTGCTACGAGGTGGTATAGATCACCCTGATAACTAAATTTTCATTACATATGGAACTCATGTATCAAAATCATCATGAATGTATCCTCAGCCTGAACTATGGTAAAAATTCTTCTCAACAGGTGGTGGAACTACCCAAGAGAACACCCGAAGGTAATGCCTCAAAATCAGTGCCCTGCACTGAATCTAGAACACATGGTGTATTTTCATCACAATCAATCCATGGAATAATGTATACCTATTTTCATGGTGTAATCTTAAAATAAAATCATGATATACCATGGTCAAAGAGTATATATTTGTAGATGAATCAAGAAGGATAGGAAAAACAAAAAAACACTCCTATACGATGTGTGCACCATTTATTTCCCAGCGACTAGTGTCCTAATTTAATGATTAGAAAAGTAGGTTATTATAGTTTTAGTGAATGGATATGTTGATCACCACACCAACACAAGAACCACTAGCTTGAGATCCAAACATAAAACTGCCTAACACTGTCTCTATGAAACACAAACCAAGCTAACGAAACATTAGTCTCAAAGTGGAACCAACATTCTCCAATACCACTCTGTCATCACCTAACCCGATGGGGCCTAGTCCAAAACTCCCCAAGCCTACCACTAATAGGCCATGGGATAGTGACTAGCACCATGTAGGCATATCACTATCATTGGAGGAATTGCCTATGTACTGTCATGAACACTCACATATACAAGATCACAGAAATGATGAAATGAAAAAACAAAAAGCAACCAATCCATTAATACATATATATCCCAAAAAAAAGTACACCTGATGTACTGAATGTGAAATAATGGAAAATTTCCCACACCAAAAAATATATAAAAGTGCCCAACCTACATAGAAGGAGGGGATTTCTAACAACTACAACTACTAGAAAGATCATCTTCCCAAATATGGTAACACCTCAATAATTCTAGATAACTAAGCTTCACCTTACTATACTTCACCATGTAATCCATCAAAAGGAATATGGTTTTTACAATAAAAAAATCATGTGAGGGAAAATTCCATTCAATAATAGTTATAAAAATGCTCAGTAGGAACCACAAGAATGTAAATGAATAAGATAGAAACTGGAAGGCAATATTATACTCAACCTAGCAAGAGTGAACCCCAAATGAGAGTGAAAATAAATCACAACCAATCCTCAGTTGTTCATGATAGGTCAGATCAGTCTATAAGGGTTGTCACCCTTCAACAAAACAACACCACAAGGACTCTCAAAAATCACATAGATATACTTGTCTCAGGCTCCAAGTCTCACGAGGTTCCAACCTCGTAGCCCATAACATGATTCTTTTTATTTCTCTAACCATAATAAAAACCATGAGAAAACACTCCATGAGTTCATCCATCCCAAATGGTACCCTTTTGAGAGAATCACTCCATCAGGAACAACTATTCCATTCCAAATGGTACATCCAAGAGAATGTGCTCCATCGAGAACATCTAAATAGGTCCAAATTTAGTGCCTAGCCTCAAAGATCCTTTCATCGCTACCTTTTTTCCAATGCATGCTAATGAAACCCAAATGAAAAGTCCCACCCCTCACCACTTCACATTGTTGATGGAGCACTACTTTGGACTATGAATCTTGTGCATTATCTCTAACAAGAGATAATGGGGGGACCCACACCTCATCAATATCTATCAGTTGAGGTAGTACATATCCTAACTAACAATTAAACCTATGTCAATTCTATATGAAGTGGACCACACCTTAGTCTATCAAGGGATCACTAAATACAAACTAGTTATCATTCATATCATATATAGGGGCCCCCTTTTTATAAATATATCCCATAGCCGAGGGATCCCCAACTCCAATGGAGGACCCGGTCCCTACTACCGCTCAAAGAATATTCAGTACTAATTCGAATGTGAGGACACACACCTTGATCCAATAGAAGAGTACTACTCAGATAATGGATGACCTAGACAATTATTTGATAGGGAAGTACCAGGCTAGGGATTTAGGACACACAACCTATCTTGGTAGGTGAGTACCACTCCGTGGCCAGAGGACATGCACCCAAGTATAATAGGGGCATACCAACTCAGAAAGATCATTCACATTGGGGGACCAACACCCTGAAAAGGTAGGAGAAGCCTAGCCCTAGGCTAGAGGACCCACTCCCTGGCATGGGAGAGGAGTACCGACTCTGCTGGATCAAAACATATGGAGGACTTATGTCCTGGAACGATAGGGAAGTAATGACTCTTAAGATATAGGGAACACACCTTAACACCATAGGGAAGTACCCACTCTATTTATTCAATATATATGGAGGACTAACAACCTGGTCCAAAATGGGAGTACAATCTATATTTATTAGCAACACAGGGAAACCCGCACTTTAGTCTACTAGGGGAGTGACATCCCTATACTAATACTAACCAAAGGTAATGAACCCGCACCCATGACATGGGGAGTCCCATATCTACCTAACCATGGTGGTAAGGGAAATCTGTTCCTTAGAGATATAGTGGAGTACCAGTCCTAGTGTCTCACTTCACGAACAAAACCGATCTTAAACGTCGGCTCAGTATAGCTACAAGAGTGTCTTTCTTGATTTATGCCATTTCATATCTCATAATATATAATGGTGGCCATCATCAAATTCTATGGATAAAATCACTGAGGATAGGGTAACCGCAATATAGTATTAGAATCATGGGTAAGAAGATATGGATGATAAAAGATTCTACGAGAATCTCCTTAGAGTACACGACATGCACTGAGGCATACATGGATTGTGAGACTACCCAAACACGTGGTCAAGTATCCAATCTACATTACTTATCAACCCACATAGGGGATCATGGAATGTAGATGAGGTACAGTTTGTGTTCCTCATCACTCAGCCTGTTTCCACGTTCCTCTTCTACATTGACTGACCAACCATGTCCCCTACATGTCATGCATCCCATTCTACACGACATTTTCAGGCAAGAAGACCACCTGCCTATATAGTTTTCCTCTGTCTGTGTACCTTACTATATGTCCATGTACAATGAATGGGTGTTAGTACATGTCTATGTAGTTTCATGTCGTCATCCCTTCCCATGTCCCATTATCACGTAGTTCAGGGAAGTACATGGTGTGTAAACATGGTACATGACATGTTGTCCACAATGTTCATCTTCACAAAAAAAAAATAGTCTACAAGGCTATAAACCTTGTAGATGGTAATACCAGTTGGTAATTACTTAAAATGTTACATGATCCATCCTGTTATTCCCCAAAAACTAAATATATACCATTTAGGGATCAATAACATTTTTATTTGGGATCTAAAAACATAAAATAGTGCATAACGAAGGGATTAGAACCAAAAACTAAATTATGCCTACCTCTTTTGTGAAACACTGAATATTTGAAATATTAATATCACATAGATGATTCTTATCCTTGACCTGATGACAAGCTAAATTAGAAACCATGATTGGCAGCACCTCACTTTGTCGATTTTCATAAATTTTTTGCCACCAAAGGGGAGAAGAGGAGTGGGGGGTTGAGAGGATATGCACCCATCCACTAGTGTTCCATTCACTATATGGTTTGGGGGGATCTGTTTTAAATAATTAAAACTGATTAATTCTCTTTTTAATTCCACATTACTAAAACACCCCTAATCGAAACTCTATGTGAATATGAACATTGGTCGGACCTAGTGTAAACATGAAATTAAATACTCAACCGCAGTCTCACAAATACAATGAATGACTCCGCACTATAGTTATTCATGTTAAAAATGAAGTTTTATGTGCATGAAAAAAAATATTTGATATATTTAAAATCACCACACTGAGGCTCCCAGGGCCCCGACATCCCAAAACGGATCAGTGCCCTGCTCCATAAATATTCCAATGTCTTATGGGTTATCACCCAAGTCTTTACATATATAAAACACTTGATATTCATATTCTTACCTGTAATTATTATTTATATAACATATGGTATTTTACCATTTAATGTTTTAAAAAATAAATTATATTGAGTTTTCTTATATATTATCTTGGTGGAAATATACTTGATTGAACCATGATCATTATATTCTACCGATGATCACATTTTCTTGGCTTGAGATCCTCTATGTGATAATTTACCTTAACAGATAGTTGATAGGTTATCCTAAGATCATTTATTATATATTTATATAATAATATTAAAGGGTGTGTGTTTAGGTTAAGGTGTCGTGTTCCTATGATTGATTACCCATCACTATGATATATATAATGATGATAGAATTTTATTATGATTCATGAATATAGTATTTGTAAAGATATACCTCCACAACGTCTTTTGGCTGAGCGCATGGAGTGTGGGATGATAATTTATGACTATTAGTGGAGTTGAGATTCCTCTTGAGTGTGTTTATATAAAAGAATAATTTCTCATAGGAAGTGTAATTCTTTTCATATAGTCAATAGGGCTTGGGGTTTTGAGTGGAAGGTCACCAAAGCCAAGCCCAAATGATTAGCTCTATCTTTATGATCCAAGGCTCTTTATGGGTGAGGGTAGACCAACTGATACATATTTCATTGATAGAATCATTCAAGATTATTTTTTACAACCTATAGAGACCCCATGTGATGTATGTTAAGCTTTCTACTTATATGTTTTGGGGATATCATTGTGATGTTAGTATATATTTTTTTGGAAACCCAGTTTATGGGGTTTTCCTGAAGGACTTTTGGCAATATTACTTCAATACCTTCTTCTAAGAGACCCTAAGGGCTGGTTGAGACATTGATTTTATATATATGGTATTGGGGGAATATTGGTCATGGGACACACCACCCACATTACTGATCTATTATGAATTTAAACTACACTTGAATGATCATACTATCAAGGTCAAACAAGTTAATGATAGAATGAGTAATTTTATATGGTCATATGTTAATATATTTTTTTAAACATCTATTTAGAGGTCCTGAATTAGAACTTCATTACAAGGTATTACTACAACAAGGATGGGTTATCTGGGAATCCTATATCCTCTTTTAGGATTGGGAGATGGTTTTTAGCTTGTATAAAGTAGATATTTGAGAATCTTTAGTAGGATATACATAGATAAATTATCTATATATGTGGTTATACACTTCCTCTATAAGGGAGATTTATGAACATGTGTTACCAATGTGGTCTACAAGGAAATATTCTTCCATATTGTGATGAATAGATAAAATTGGCTCACACTTATTGGGAGATAGGGAACCAATCATGGTATTATAGCATCATACCAAGACTACCTGGCATGAATATTCATGGAGAGACTAAGGGTATAATTGAAGGAATTGTAATGGAAAAAATTGGAGTAGTTGGGGATCCCCAAACCCAATGGTTCATGGAAGAAATTATGGTACATAGGGTCAGTGGAAGAAATTTTTGGTTTAATACCTACTAGGTAGTCATGTTATAGGATATCAGGGCTAGGGTTCAGGCCAGCTTCAGCCCATCAATATAACCATTGTTCATGGAAGAGAAAAATATACAATCTATTGTATGATTACTATATCATCAACAACAGATTATATTCAAATCAATATGTGTGTAAAACACTTTCATATATACTTATCTTGTAAATAATTTAGAGATCATTATAGTGTACCAATTAGTGGATTTTTCTATCAATACAATCACATTAGTGTGATTAGAGGGTATCCTAAGATGTCCAGATTATTCTACAGAGATCTGTGCATGTGGAATTCTCGATGTCTAAATCATATTAGATATTAATGATTTTTATATAAACCATGGTATTAATTAGTTAACATTTTATCATGTACACATAAAAATTTTTCATAGGTGAGTACATTTCTTATATGTAGAGGGTGAAAATTATAAATATGTTGTTGAATGGAATTGTGACAAGAATGTTTGGGACATTGATATCAATATATAGTATGATCATGGTGCAATATTTTTTCTGATATTTGAGATATTAGGAGATATGATTTAAAATAGTTCCTCATATATCCAATTATTTCATGACAAGTATTGTAAGGATGTGTTTTGATTTATACTTGATAATGAGGTCGAGATGACAAAAAATGTTAAGAATTATGCTCATTTCAATTATACTATATAGGATAAACCATGTAAAACTTTGAGAGATGAAGGATATTCTCTAGGATTTTATTGTTAAAGGTATTCATTCTCCAGAGTATGTCCCCTTAGAGGGATCCTATATTGTTCATCGTGATAATGAATGGATCCCTATAGTTATGTTTATATTATTGGATACTAAACCGGGTGATGTTTAAGAACTAATATCTTCTTCCTTCAATTGATGATATATTCCATTAGTTCAAAGGATTAGTATGGTCATATAATATAGATCTAAGGTTAGGTTATCAACTGCTGAGTGTGAGTAAAAATAGTATAGCAAGAAATGATTTTATGAAAAAACAGAAAATAATATTAGTTTTTTAGAAAACTATATGAGTTAAAAAATGATATAGGATTCTAAATGGACTAAATAAATATAGGTTTCCATCAAAATTTAGAATCTATTGTATTCATATTAATCATTGGGAATGTTGTGTAATCTGATTCATGAGGGTAGTATACTCATATTCTATATAGATTTATAAGAGCATTAAGGGAGAACATCAATATTCCATAATCTAAAACAATTAATTATGGATTAATTATTTGTTCTTCTTAGTCCATGTGACTCATTATGTAGGTATATAAATTAACAAAAAGACATTCCATTATATTGTTTCTTTGGAGTGTCCCATTAATATTTACATGATTTTCTTAATATTGGTATTAGTATGTTACTACTAATGTTTTATCATGGAAACCTAATGGTTGGTTGTATTGATGGTGGTTATAAACATGAATTGGGTTAATTTTATGTGGTTGTACTCCTATGATAGACATTTTCTAGAGATAAAATAAAGATTGAAATTAAAGAGGATCCTAACCTTACCCATGCTAGGGAAGCAATGAATATTGTATTAAAATTATTTGGAACTCAGGATTGGTATATTCATGAAATTTATAAATAGAGTAGTTGCTTCTAGGTTTAGGAAAATAAGGCCTCATGAGTAGTACAACATGATGTATGATTAACAGTCGAATAGGTAGTGAACATTCTATGAAACTGGTTATACTACCTTCTAGTATATAGGTTAGTTGTTTATATTAACAAGAAGATCCACATGTTTACCTTTTATTATAATAACCTAAAATTTTCATAAATTGGGTGTGTTGAGTAGATAAATTATATTAATTTTGAGGTATCATATACACCAGGTACGGGGAAAATTGTTTATAATATAATGAGTAAGAAAACTCATGAAAATATAGTGTATATAGAAGGAAATGTGTGGAATATGGTAACAAAATTCATTAAGATGATTCTTTTGTTCAATAGTATCATAGGAGAGATCCCATAACATAATAGGCTATTACATCCACCCTATTTGATAGGGTGAAAGGGTCTCATCTATCGAACTAAGATTATAGGGTTATGATGAATAATATATTTTAAAGGGATGGACCACTTGATTAGTCCCATGACTTTAATGAGGGACATTAAATTTGTGGATGGGGTTTTTGTCCCTTTTCACATATACCGTGAGAATATATAGTATATACACACATCATTATTAGTTATTTACCTAGGGAAACTAATATGTGTCATGATATTTAGGGGAAGTACTTCCGATTGAGGATAAAAAAAACACATTAAGGATTATTTCATGTTGAATTACATATTAGTATGTGATGATTGAGAATTATTAATCCAAAAATATTCAGTATATTCAATCAATTATCATGTTGTTTTTCTTTGTTTGGATGGTGGACTTTGTCTTTTTATTTATGAGTTAATCTCATTATATTGATGAAATATGGCTCATCGTAGACTGTTTAATGATGGAAGATCATTTTATACCCATTTGGAAGACCTATTATATTGATCAGTTGGGTTGGATATATTAATGAGAGATAGTGTATCTATGTGGGGTATCGTATTGTATTGTGTCATATTTGGAAGACAATTTTATATCACACGTTTAGGGAGGTTTGTAGATCGTACATAATACATTGGATCACCAGAAAAATTACACCCATCCTTAGTCAAACATCAAGTAAGTTTATAATATCTATGTGTGGGAGGATATGAAATGGACTTGATTCAATTATTATAAGGGTTAATGTGTGGAAAATATCACTCTTGTAGAATTTACATATAGTTATTGTTTTTATGATTTGATTCAAATATTTATTTTTGAGGATCTATATGATTGATTGTGCAATGTTTTATTCCACTTGATAAAGGTTGGGGAATCATAAATTATTGTGAGGAGTATCATGTAATGGATTAAAAGAATATTATGTTAATACAGAATCAGTTAGTGAGCAATTAGTGGATGGATAAATTATATACCAACCAATGGTACTGAATTCTTGAGTTTGAGATGGGAGGCTGTAAATTCATTTGAGTTTCTCCTTGATTGATACATTGGTGTATGAAAATTCATGAGATGATGTAATGTAGGTTTTTTGGAATATTTTATGTTATTGAGTGGATAAATACTCTCATTTATCATATAGTGATTCATTAGTGGAATAATTTAATAAAATACAATTTCAATGTATCATATTATTATAGATATCATCCAACTTTCTCTAAGATGATCATTGTTGTAAAGGAAAAGAATCATCCTAGTACACATGGAGCAACATGTTAGGGTAATATATTGATGTGAGATATTCATATAAGGGAAGAAAATCCATCTTGTATGAGTGTAGTATAATAATGGTCAAATTTAAGTGGAAATCAAGGGGAGAGAGTCTTAAATTTGGGAAATGTGGTTGGCTCTTTTCATTTATGTGGCTTGAAACATATAAATGATGTATCTTGGGGAGGATTTATTTCATGATAGGTGGTTTGTAACACCTCATTCCCATAAGATGTATTATTTGTATTTAATTTTCCCAAAAATACCTTGGTTTGGCTATGTCGGGAATTAGAGGTGTTGGATGGGACTCAAGGGTTAATATCTAGAAGAATGGCATGACATGGGGGTTATTTGTTTTGAGATAGTAACCACCATGTACCAAATATTATGTTAATTGGTATCCAATGAAGCCTCCAAGGGCAGGGAATCATTAGAAGTTACATTAGGTGGCTAGTAGCCCTACTGTGGGTACTCTATGACCACTTGGTACCTAGTGTTTGGCTTGTGAGTACCTATTGGGTGCCTAAATGGGTTTTAAAAAACTATAATGTTTAGTTAAAAATTTTAATTATTAATTCAGTATTGTTGAATGGTTATTACTCTCATTTATTTATTTTTAAATAGTATAAGTACATTCCCGTCTTCTCTTTAGTTTCACCCCCACATTATGTGTAGATCTCATCTACTCATAATAAAATTCATGATCTGTTCATCTTAGGACACCACCGATGGTATGTTTACTACTTTTCTACCTTATAATATTGGTTTTCATCATTCTTTCACCATGTATTGATGTTTATTTCAAATTGAATTTATTTTTTTTGTTTCCAAGATTTCATCCATGTAAAGATGAATCAGATGGTGATTCAAATGAGAATGACTCTATTGATCATGGGGTAGTGGTCCCATGACTTTTTGACATGATTTAAAAGATTTTCATTTTACATATAAAACACAAGAAACTCATTTTTTTCTGGTTTCCCTAAAAGAAAATTAAATGGGTTACATTGGTTTAGTTTATTTCGATTGGAGTCTTTTTTGCTGTTGGTGGCCCTTTTGAGGTGTGTGTTGACACCAATGGTTATTGATGATCATTTTTTATTATTTGATTTTTGAAAAATGAATTTTTAATAAGGATATGTTTCAATCAAAGAAACCCATTCCTAAATCTTATTTTAGTTCCCTAGTTTGACCATTGAATGATATTGGGTTTTTTGTGATCTACGTGAGAGGTGAGTTAGCCATAGTGAAGATCTTGAGAGGGTCCATTATCATAATATAATGACCCCCAATTGAATAATATTTTTGATATATCATTCACATGGTATATATAAATTTTGATAAATATTTCACTTGTATTCATTGAATAAAATTTTAATATATCTATCACTTGTATTATTAAATTGTGTTATATTGATTAATTTTTTGTTTAATGTGTGATACATAATTAAAATAAATAAGATCAATATTTAATAATTATTCAGTAGAATATTCAATTTGGGATATATCAATCATGAAAAGGTCAGAATTGGGTTGAACATCATACTTTAAAATGAGGATGATGGAATATCATCCACTATTCCATTCGAGAAGGTGATACATCATTAATAGTGTGGTGTTAGAAATAATGACATATCAAATAATTGTGATTTTATACTATTAGAGATTCATCCTCTTATGTGAGCTAACGAAATGGCGTATAATGAACTTAGGTACATGTTATAGGGGTATATAATCCACCAATGATATGGTACTAAAGATTTAGTGGCCACTAGAGATGTTATATTAGTGATTCATCATCCACCTAGAGGATACTAATTTTTTGCATCATTCCCAAATAGATGTTGTATTAATGTAGCATCATCCACACAAGTATATAATGTTTTGGTTTGTCATCCAATTTAATAATGATTTAATTGCTCTCACATAGTTGAGATTTGTTGAGGGTGCTCAACCACCTAATCTATGAAATATTCAAATATCATCCAAGCATGACTGGATATTTTTGTGTATAATCTACTCATGATTATTTATTATTTGTAAACTGTATATGACGCATCAATCCTTAATACTGGATCAATGATGAGTCATTTAGCCAGATAATATGTTATTGGGATACATCACTCAGCTATTATATATATTTGTTATAGATTGTCCAAATTTTATTTTATATGAAGAGTGATTTATTGTTCATCATAGTGGTGTGTGTTTAGGGAAAGGGTATATAATCCCATTGTAGTATCAGTTAAAGAAGTTATTATCACCTATGGTTTGGATGGAGCACTTCATTGTGGGGTAGGTTATATATTTTTTATTAATTAATTTTTTTTATTTAATATAGATCATGAAAAAATGTTTACTCAAATTATAGGGATACCATTTGGGGTGGACTTCTAATTTTTACTTAAAACCAAACTGTGGATATAGTACATGATCAAAATCATATTTCATAACCTTGTTAATATAATGTTACCAGCTTCTCATATATCTATGATAGTGAGGCTAGTTTGGACTTGGGAGCTTGGTCATGGGTGATAATTGTTACATATTCTAGATGTCTCCATTAATTTTATTTATTTTGTCCCTTTTGTACATTTCCCACCCATATATACTCTAGAAATTCTTGTAGAACATGTTTGACATGTGTACCTATTTATATTAATATGATATGTTTTTTTTATTTATATTTCATTATCATTTAGCTATGATATTAATCATGTTTTTCAATTATATTATGTTGATATGTTATTAATATTGATTCCACTATATTTATTTTTACCTATACTAGAGTGTATAACCTCCCCTTTGAAATATATTCATTCTCACTTATAGTCAAAATTATTTGGTATATGGTGAGGCATGAATGAGTTGTGTGGTAATCTATTTTAGTCATGGATTTAGTGAATGGGGTCATAAATGTTAAAAAAACCGTCATCAATAAAAAGAATTTTAAATTTTTATTTGAAAGGATATAATCATAAATAATAAATAGAGATAAGAGAATACACATTTTTCTTTCATAATAACAATAAAATAGTTTTGGTTTACAAAAAACATGGAAATGGAAGAGAAATATGGAATATTATAGGTAAAAATTATTCATAACAACATAACTTATTATTTATATGAGAAATAAATCAATGAAAACTATTTTGACCCAAAAACATTGTTTCCCTATACGGAATGAAAAAACATATAATATGAGATAGGGAATGGGAAGAATATATGAAAATATAGTTACATTTCTAAAGAAGATACTTGTTGAATCAATTAAATGAATATTGAGTTTGAGAAACCCTTATCACATTGGAAATATATGAATTAGAAGAAAATTGAGGGGAGATAATAAAAATGACCCCATAATCTCGTGAATAAAATTTTATTTATGATAAATTATTTGAATGGGGTTATATATAAACAATTAAAAAGAGAGTTTAGTTTTAATATGAAGTATGTAAAAAGAAATTTAAATTGATATAGGTAACACTAATAAATTTTTCACCTGTATATTAAGAACAAAGAAAAGACTGTGATGCCCAAATACTTCAAGATAAAATTATCCAATAAAACAAATTATGTCAAGTATCTTATTCCACATGGAACATCAAAATAATTAGCTACAAAATATTATATAGACATTATTATAAAATTTATAAGTTCAATAAATTCTCTAGTAAATTGAACGATTTTAATCAATTAAAAGAAAATTCATTTAGAAGAAAAATAATTAAAATGACTCAACAATAAAGTGTGTTTTCATGAATTTTTTTAAATTTACTATTTCATTAATCATAAAAAATTATTGATTTTAAATAAATATGATGATACTATTTCATATTTCATAATGTGTAATAATATTTTATAATTTATTTAATTTATTTAATTATAAGAAATAAGAATAAGAAAACATAATGTTTAAAATTCCCTAATCTATATGAATAGATATCTATTTTTTCATTTAAAAGACAATTTTTGATCTTTTAGAATTTTATTTTTATGAAATTAACATCAATTATGAATTTAACAAATAATAATTATCTTAATGGGAATTTTTCAGATATTTTCTGAAATTGTTAATATTTTTTTAATAGTGAAATATAAAGTATTTATAAATACTATCTCATTTATAATATAATCATGATGTAAGAATGATATAAAAGTACATGAATCAATTTTTATGGAACTAATATTTTTTTTGTATTAAAAATATTTAAAAAAATATTATTTTGAATGTAAAAACAAATATTTTACAATTGAAAACCAAAGTGATGTGTTATTCTAATAAAAAAATATTTTTGACCCTTTCCATTATATAAGTATTTTCATGCTAACATTTTATTTTAGATTTGATTTAAATTAAAATAACTATTATTTTATTTTTCATGAGCCAATAAATTTCTTGTGGATAAATTCTAAAAATAATTTTCCTGTAAATTCATTTTTATGCTTAAAAGGAATTTTCTTGTTTTGTGAACATATAATAATATTATTTTTTAGTAACTCACTCAATTGAATTATTAAAAAAGGATTCCATTTTTCAAATGATCAGTTTAAAATTATTTCATATTTTCCATTTCATTTTAATTCATAAAATTATTTTATTGTAGTAATGAACAATCTCTACAATAAGGGTTAAGTTGGTCAAAAGTTTAAAACTATGTGATAAGACCACAAACACCAAAATATAGAATATCCCATATTATGATCAAAGTTTAATTATAAGTATCCTATAATTTCATACAATTTCTTTTTCTATAGATCCAATTCACCTTAATAAATTCATTTATACTATTTCAAAGAAAATATTATTAAAAAAAGTGACCAATCATACTTATAAAAGAACCCAAAATTATTCACTTATCAAAAAAAATTATTGACATTATAATCAGCAATAAATCCACAAATAACTTACCAAAAAACATATCCATCGAATATAGTTTATGGTATCACCATAAAACATTCCTTATAATTCTTACAGAGAGATCCAATAGAGGACACCCAAGGAAGAGAAAATTATTTTAACTATGTTCATTGATGTTTATTTCTTTATTTACCCCTTAAAAATCAAATATGGAAACATATAACCATGAAATAAGTATTATTAAATTTATTATATTTTATTATATTTATTAAACAACCATTATCTACCTTTATTCCATTTGTTAGAAAATCAAAACATCACTTGAGATTACATGCAAATTATCACATCCAAGAACGACATATTTCTTTTTCATCACCATCATATGAAGACATCTATAAAATATGCATTTAATAAATAAATATTATAATTCTTACATAATTATGATTCATCAAAGATAAATTGGTTTTTATGGTCCTTTTATCATATACATTGTAGAATTAAAATGTCACATGTGTGTACCTATAACACCCGATAATTTTATGAGAAATATTTTTTTTATGTTATATAAATCATCAATGGAATGTTTCACTACACACAACACTAGCTTGACTTGCTTTACATGCAATCACGACCTTCCTCGATAGCTTGTGTTGTACACAATACCAGGTTTCACTAAACAATGATATATTATTATGGACTAGCCGTTATGAATATTATTAATTAAATTTTGAATTTTATAACATTATTATTCATCTTACACATTTTCTATAACATGGTAAGTGAACAAAATAATTTTTTCGGGTAAAATAAGTATTTTTCAAAAATGCAGTTTTGCCGCCTTTTGATGGCGCACCCACATTATATCTAGTTTTTTACATGTTTATTAGTTCAATTTGACAAAATAAAATTCTTCTTTAGAATAAGGGTATAAAAATTTACTTTGTATAATTGTTTGATATTTTTCAGATAACTTTCATATTTTGATGAATAGTAAAAATGCGCTAATTTTTAATTAAAAACAACTTTTTTGGTTGAGATAATTTATATGGATAAATTATAATATTGAATGGTTTTAAGGTATAAATTGAATAAATTTTTTCCTTTTAATATAATTTACATCATTAGCATTAATTTCACATTGAATTCATAGGTAAAAACATTTCAATCTTTGGCAATGTTTTAACTTCTAAAACCCGTTTTCTTAACAACAAGATTTATTTTAATTTAATTATTGCAACTGATATGTTTTGAATTTTGAAAAATAGATTCCATATACGGAATCAGAGGGTCCAAATTATGTTAATAGGATACTTTTTATTTTGGGGCATTATGAATAGTAACTACGGTAAATTTTATTTACCATAGTTAAAGGTAAATCGGGTAATTAAGGGTAAATATAAGATTATAAAATTACCCTAACACCTACCAAAATCCTATTTTATGACTAAAAGTCGACCCATATCACCTAAGGGTCGGATTAGATTCATATAATGGACTTTTTTCCATGAACATAATTTAATTATTATTAAAACCAAAGAATGTGACAACAAGTCACTATCTTAAATCTTATAAGTATCATAATTTTTATTTAGGGATAAACTTAATGAAACATCGAAACTGAATAGTCTCCATAAATTTAATACAATTATCTAAATTATAGGAATTTATTTAGAATTTTTAGGGATTAAATAATTATCATTAAATATGACACAATAGTGATGTTGAAATTATTTTATTAATTAAAATATCAAATAAATGGTATTAAAAATATTAAAATAAATATTATATGAACTATTTAATATTCTCCACTAATTTTCTAGATACATATGACATTTTATGGATCTATTAATGCTTTTAGTTCGAACATATCTTCTCTATATATTTCATTTAAATTCAAATAAATGAATAGTGTCAAAATTGACACTATTGTTATTTTATAAAAATAACATATTATAAAATTGTTTAAAAATCACAAAAATATTTAAAAATTATAAATTAAAATTTATATGGTCTAAAATGTCATAAAGTGTTAAATTATCCAGAATTCACAACACATATGTAATTATTTATAATAATTTAAAATTTAGAATATTATTACCACAAATAAAATTAAATTGATAAATAAGGATAAATCAAGTTTATAATGTTTCAAATAAATTCCTAACATGTGTAAATTTTATTTTTTGATGAGCTTACAACCCTATCTCATCTAATATTCCGATATGAGTCATTTTGGAAGTTTTTTAGTGGGGTTGGGATTTAATATAAACTAATATTTCTTATATTTCCAAAGGTGCCCATCTCCTCCCTTATAAAAGGGCACCTCCTCCCTCTCCTCCTCACAAAAATTTGAGCCTTCAATCTCGTCCAATCCCTGCCCATTTCACTTTCCCACATCCCTAGAAACATCCTAGAGTTCCTGGTCATCTTCAAAGACCAATTGTAGTGCCCTAAGAGGAGGTCTCAAAGAGGCGCTTTAAAGAAGAGGTAATGCCCGTTACCGATTCTTTCATCTTTATTTCTTCTTCCACTTCTTCTTCATTAGTTGTTTCATTATGAAGTAATAACATATGTATCAATCATATACTGATATGTTATTTTAAGTATGAAACAACCCTATTTCACCATCTATCCATCCTACAGAAAAAGAAATCACCGTGCGTGCGTACGTACGGAATACCGTCTCCACGCCGTGGTGTAATCTATTTTCCCCCACCACCTTACTTGGATGGGTATAATGGTGTAAATAATAACTATATATTATTATTGTAATTTGATGTTGATTCTGAAATAGTATACATACACTCCAATTCAATTCCACAATCATGGGAACGATATCATCACTTGTGCGTACGTACAGAATACCATCTCCACGATGTGATGCGACTCGTTCTACAAGATATTAATTGAATAATGATTATATAAATGAATTTAATGAATTAATATGATATATATTCCATTAATACCATTCTGGAAATGAGTTATCTATAAGATAAAGAGAAGAATAAGAATTTATTCGACAAAACACGCATAAGAACAAAAACTAATAAGCACCCGAATAACAAGAAGTAAGGAAATATTACTAATAATAAGCTAAGAATATGACCATATATGATATCATAACAATATTTTTGATTCTGGAATAATTCAATAACATTATTTAAATCATTATACATGAGGTTCAGACACTTACGAAGCAAATCAGACCTAAGGTAAGGGAAAATATCACAATCTCATTTTTATATGAGATTGTTTATACTTTGATATTTACTGGGGTGTATTTTATCATCCACATACATGTTTCCTCAATATTTAATATTTATATCCTTCTACAATAGTTTATATCCAATTTTACCCTTTGGTGAGTTTTTAGTAAAAGATATGAAAGGAATCTTTTGTCGTTTTTCGTACGAGGTACTTTTTTGACTTTTCCGACAGAAGTATGAGAAGAATGTTTTTTTAACTTATACGACATGAATGGATTTTTAAAAAATTATTTCCACGAAGAATCCCTTATATGTTTTAAATTTTATTTTTAATCAACTTCTTTTTTAGAATTCAATGACATGTTAAGAAAGGAAAAGTGTTTTTGAAGTAGAAAGGATATTTTCCTCAAGAATGGAGTTCAAGTGTTTTATCAAAATTAATTTCCATATAAGATAATAAAGGATTCTGTTTCTATCAGTATTATTACATTTATTTGATTATGTTGTGATGGAATTATTTTTATGAATTCCTTTTTATTATATGAATTGTTTTATGATGTCACGATGTTTAAGATTCCCATCTTTATTACATGGGTTATGCTATGATGTATGGTTTATGATTTTGTGGAAAACATAATAATGGTATCATTATGAGATGGGTGGGAACTATATCTCCCTCCAATTCATTGGATAATGAATTTATATCTCATGAGATAGATATGGCTGGAACGGCAGGTTAAACCGGTTCAGTGAAACAGGATTGAAACGAGGAGTGAGATCTGTTCATAAATGGACTTTGTCCACTAAGATAGTCTTGGAAATGAGTCTTGACTAATAAGAAATGATTATCTATGATTATGTGTGTATGCCACAAAGTTTCATGCTTTAAGTTATGATTATTGGGATTACATTTCACTACCATGATTTATCCCATGTTAAGAAATTATGATCTCTTTTTCCAGATAAGATTATCAAAATGTTATGTTCTTATGAATTTGATGTAATTGATATTTATTTTGTTTACCCTTAATGAGGATTTGAGCTCACCCTTTTGTAATTTTTCTTTCCACAGTTCAGGAAGAAGGTTATTATGTAAGATATGCCAAAATGGGACTATAGATCTGATGAAATAAATGGGAGACAATCAATATGCTCTATGAACCAGTTGTTTATGTTTCCCAGTTTCTAAAGACACTATACCTATACGGTCCTTTCATGGTTTTGTTATATGTTGTAATAATTATTCTTCAATTTTGATGTAGTAACCATGCATGTAAAGTATGGGTCACTATAGTTGGTATCAGAGGAAAGGTATAGTCAACCTTTGGAAACTAGGATGTGAAAGCCTTAGTAAGAACCCTAAGGATAAGTCTAAGCATAGAACACAATCTTAGTGTTTTAAGAAATGTCCATGAACAACTTATGATAAGACCTTAAGTGTGATATTTTATTCTTGATTATGTGGTTTTCCTATAATAATTATTTTTGCTCACACAATTCTTCTTGGTTTTAGTCAATGGCTCGAACCTGAAGAAACGATGTTAATGCAGAATGCGACAGGCAATGCAATGATTGTCCCCCTGAGCAACCAAACGTTATGGGATTTGGAATGCAAAATCTTATAGCCATTCTCACACAACTTTCCCAAGCTATGAATCATACAAGACTTCCAAATAAACAAAGGAAGGAGAAACATTATGTCGAATCCTTTATGAGGCAGCGTCCACCTTCATTTAGCAGGTCTTCTGATCCATTAGTGGCTGAACAATGGATCAGTACCACTGAAAAGATATTTTCAGTTCTTCAATGTTTTGAACATGATAAATTCATCTTATCAGCGTATCGTTTAGAAGGTGATGCTTATCAATGGTGGAATCTTAATAAGAATACGAGGCAAAGGGATGAAATTGAGTCCATGGAATGGGATGAGTTCAAGAACTTATTTTTCAATAAGTATTTCCCTCGTATTCTTCGAACAAAGATGGAGAAGGAGTTTCTTGAACTGAAGCAAAAGGATGATGAATCTGTTGGTACCTACGATGAATATTTTATAAGACTTGCAAGGTACGCTTCCGGAATTATTATCCAACCTGAGAGTAAGATCGATTAATTCTTTATTGTCTTAAAACCAAGTCTTAGAAGAGTGTTTGCCATAAGGGACTTCAATAGCTATGAGGAAATTGTTCGATGTGCTCTCAATGTTGAGATGGAGATTGGTGTAACCCATCAGTCACATAGGTTTGATAAGAAGAGGAAAATGGAATTCAATAGAAAATCTAAAGACCACACTGAAAAGAAGATGAGTTTTCCCTTATTCTCAAAGTGTGGAAATAAACATGGAGGAAATTGTCTTAAGGGGACAAGAAAATGTTATAAGTGTGGAAAATAAGGTCATTGGGAAATTGAATGTCGAAATAATGGAATGAATATGTCTAATGATGCAAGCAAAGGAAGGGATACACAGAATGAACCTACTACACTTCAATGTTTCAAGTGCAAGGATATGGAGCATTATGCCAACCAATGCCCAAATCTAAGGGTTGATGATGATGATCGATGTCAACAAAATCTTAAGGCCAAAGACAAAGGAAATTCACATGCAATTACTATCGATGATGTGGAGTATGACAATGATGTGGTGAGAAGTACACTTACCATCCACTCTAAAGTAGAAAATGTTTTATTTGATTCTGGATCCACCCACTCTTTTATTTCTGAAAAATTTTCTAAGGGTATCACTGTATTATCTCAACAATTAGATGTTGAGTTGGCTGTGACAACTCCTAATGGCACAAAAGTCACATAAAATGTTTACAATTCTTCTCCGATTGAAGTTTGTGGGAAAGTGCTTCCTGCAAATATTATGATCCTTCCTATAGTGGAATTTGATGTGATTATTAGCATGGATTGGATTTCTCTATATGGAGCTCATATCAATTGCCAAACAAGGGAAGTCACATTTCATATTCCAGATCAATCTATGATCGTCTACTGATGCAAGGATGAACATAACCTTCCTGTGGAAATTTCTTCCATCTTATGTGTCTTGATTCCACTAAATGAAGGTTATTTATCTCAAATGGTTGGTGAGAAACTCACGATTAATAATATTCCCATTGTACGGGAGTTTGATGATGTCTTTCTAGAGTAATTGCCTGGTCTTCCACCAAATCGTGAAGTTGAGTTTTCAATAGAACTCGTACCGGGTGTTTTGCCTATTTCAAATACACCATATATAATGGCCCCAATTGAGTTGCAGGAATTGAAGAAGCAACTCCAAGATAATCTTGATAAAGGATTCATACGCCCTAGTACGTCACCTTGGGGAGCACCTATTCTGTTTGTTAAGAAGAAAGATGGATCAATGAGACTCTGTATTGATTATCGAGAACTTAACAAGATCACTATCAAGAACAAATATCCTCTCCCAGAAATTGAAGACCTATTTGACCAACTACTCAGAGCTCAATACTATTCCAATATTGATCTTCATTCAGGGTATCATCAATTAAGGGTCAAAAGGGAGGATGTACCAAAGGCGTCTTTTTGTACAAGGTATGGACACTATGAATTTATAGTGATGCCATTTGGTTTTACTAATTCCCCTGCTATCTTCATGGATCTGATGAATATAGTCTTTAGAGATTATCTTGATCAGTTTGTGGTAGTATTTATAGATGATATTCTTGTCTATTCAAAGAGCAAGGAAAAACATGAAGATCACTTGAGAATTGTATTAAAGACCCTATGAAAGGAGAAGCTTTATGCCAAATTTACCAAGTGTGAATTTTGGCATCAAAAAGTTGCATTTTTGGGTCAGATAATCTCCAAAGAGGGGATATCTATGGATCCAGAAAAAACAGAGGTTATCGAAAGATGGTCGAGACCAACAACAGTAACTGATATCCGATGTTTTCTTGGTTTGGCTGGATATTACCGATGTTTTGTGAATTATTTTTCAAGGTTATCTAACCCACTCACAAAGTTGACTCGAAAAGGAGTTAGGTTTGTTTGGATGGAGGAATGTGAAGAAAATTTCACAGAGCTAAAAACAATGTTACCTAGTGCACCTATGCTCACACTACCTTGCAATGGAGAAAGGTTTGTGATCTACAGTGATGAATCCAAGAAGGGACTGGGATGTGTTCTCATGAAAAATGATATTGTGATAGATTATGCCTCATGATAGTTGAAAATCCATGATCAAAATTACCCAACTCATGATTTGGAGTTAGCTACGGTAATCTTTGAATTAAATATTTGAAGGCATTACCTTTATGGTTAAAGGTGTGATATTTATACTGATCATAAAATTTTAAAGTATATTTTCACACAAAAGAAGCTGAATATGCGCCAAATAAGATGGTTGGAGCTGATTAAGGATTACGACTGCTCAATTCATTACCACCCTCGGAAAGCAAACAAGGTGGAAGATGCATTAAGTCGACAAGACCATGCTAGATTATCCATGATGAGGATAAAAAAAGATCCAATATTTATGGATTTACAAAGGATGGGTCTTGGAATTATAATGGAAGGGGAAAAATCTTATCTTTCTCAAATTAATGTTCAATAATCTATACATGTAAAGATTATAGAGGCACAGAAAGAAGATGTAGAGTTACGAAAGAAGGTGAGAAATGTACCTAAATTCAACCTTGATTGTGATGGGATAATAATGTTCAGGAATCGGGTTTGTGTTCCTCCTATCCCAGAATTAAAGAAGGAGCTGCTGGATGAGGCTCATAGTTCTTCATTCTCTATTCATCCGGGAAGCACGAATATGTATAGGGATCTGAAAGAGTACTTCTGGTGGGATGGCATGAAAATAGATGTTGCTGAATATGTCTCTTGATGCTTGGTTTGTCAGCAAGTTAAATCTGAGAGACAGAAGTCTAAGGGGATGTTACAACCATTACCCATACCTAAATTGAAATGGGAAAACATCACTATGGACTTCGTCATCGGACATCCTAAAACATCCAAAGGCAATAATGTTATATGGGTCATAGTTGATTGTCTTACAAAGTCTGCACACTTCATTGCTATTAGAGAGGATTTCTCTCTAGATCAGCTTTCCAAGATATATGTAAAGAAAGTGGTAAGATTGCATGGAGTACCACTTTCTATTATATCTGATCAGGATCCGAGGTTTACCTCAATGTTTTGGAGAAGTCTTCAACATACTTTGGATTCAGAGTTGAGTTTCAGCATTGCTTATCATCCTCAAACAGACGATCAGTCTGAGAGGAAAATTCAAACTCTAGAAGATATGTTGAGAGCATGCTCTATATATTTCAAATGTGGTTGTGATCAACACCTACCTTTGGTGGAATTTTCATATAATAATAGCTTTCACTCTAGTATTCAGATGGCTCCTTATGAATCTCTCTATAGAAAGAAATGCAGGACTCCAACTTGATGGGATGAAGTTGGGGAAAGAAAGCTATTAGGACCTAATCTCGTTGATGAAATGGAAGAAAAGGTCAGATCTATTCAACAACACATAAGAGCAGCTTAGAGTTGACAGAAAAGTTATGCCGAGAACCGAAGAAAATACCTAGAGTTTGAAGTGGGTGATAAAGTGTTCTTACGAATATCTCCCTAGAAGAGGGTCATGAGATTTAGAAAGAAGGGAATGTTGATCCCTAGATATATTGGTTCTTTTGAAATTCTGGATCGGGTTGGGAAGGTAGCTTACCGATTGGTGCTTCCACCGAATCTCTCTCAAGTTCACGATGTGTTTCATGTATCTCTCCTGAGAAATTACATACCTGATCCATCACATGTACTCAGCTCAGAAGTTATACCACTGGATCTAGATATTTCTTATGAAGAACAACTGATAGAGATACTGGATCGTAGCGAAAAAGTCCTACAGAATAAGACCACTCGCTTGGTGAAAGTTTTATGGAGGAACCACCAATTATAAGAAGCTACATGGGAGCTTGAGGATATGATGAGAGAGAGGTATCCTCATCTGTTTGTTACAAAGTGACGAATTTCGATGGTGAAATTCATTTTAAGGGGGGTAGAATGTAAAACCCGAGACTTTTATGAGAAATATTTTGTGTTTATGTTATATAAATCATCAAAGTAATATTTTACTACACACAACACTATCTTGACTTGCTTTACACGCAATCACGACCTTTCTCGATAGCTTGTGTCTTACGCAATACCCGGTTTCACTAAACAATGATATATTATTATGTACTAGCCGTTATGAATATTATTAACTACATTTTGAATTTTATAACATTATTATTCATCTTACACATTTTCTAGAACCTGGTAAGAGAAAAAAATAAATTTTTCGGGTAAAATAAGTATTTTTCAAAAAATGCATTTTTTCCGCCTTTTGATGGCGCACACACAAACCAAGGCGATAGTTCGTCCATGGAGCACCTTCTCCTTATGATCTTCAATTCTAACTGGACGTTCCTCGAAGTTCGCATCATCTCCCATATCTAAATCTCCCCAGTAGATAATGTGAGAGTCATCGTGTAAGTACCGACGAAGTTGGGAGACGTGGAAGACGTCATGTACCTTCTCCAACTGAGGTGGTAGGGCCAGCTGATATGCCACCTCGTCGACTCGCCTCAGCACCTCAAAAGGTCCGATGAACCTAGGGGAGAGCTTACTGCCCTTCCCAAACCTCCTCTTCCCCCTTCGAGGGGAAACCTTCAAGAACACATGATCTCCCACCTCAAACACCAAGGGCCTCCTCTAACGATCAACATAAGACTTATGTCAGTCCTGAGACACCTTCATCCTCTCACGCACAAGCTAGACATTCTCGGTGGTGCTCTGTACTACCTCTGGCCCAAGAGCACCTGTCTCACCAACCTCTTCCCAACAAATGGGTGAACGACATGGTCTTCCATAAAAAGACTCAAATGGTGCCATTCCAATTGTAGAGTGAAAGCTGTTGTTTTAGGAAAACTATACTAAATGAAAGTGTCGTATCCATGACCCTCCGAAATCTAGAACTCATGCTCGCAGCATGTCCTCCAACGTCTGTATAGTCCGCTCTGTCTTCTCGTCGGTCTGGGGGTGGAAATCAGTGCTAAGGCGTAGCAGGGTGCCAAAAGCATGATGTAACCCCCTCCAAACTCATGAGGTAAACCGAGTATCCCAGTATGAGATGACTGTATTCATAAATCCATGCAAATGCACCACCTCGTCTACATACCTCTATGCTATGGTACACACCAGGCCCGACTCCTTAATTGCTAAGAAGTGAGCTGATCTCTTCAATCGATCCACCACCACCCAGATATCATCATAACCTCCCTGAGCTCTGGGTAGTCCTGTGATGAATTACATCTAGATTTCATCCCACTTCCACTCTGGGACATCTAAAAGATGAAAAAAACCACTGGGAACATGGTGTCCAGCCTTCACTTGCTGACACACTTGGCATTTAGCCACAAACTCCACCACTGCCCGTTTCACCCCGGGCCACCAAAACTGTTCCCTCAGGCCTCGGTACATTTTTGAAACTCTTGGATGTACCGCCAAGGCTGAGCTATGGAACTCACAGAGAACTCCTTCATGCATCATCTACGGAACAAATAACCTTCCATGGAAAAGCATCTGATGTCTGCTGTCCTCTGACCATCCTTCTGGAGCATTTACCTGATCGACATGATCCCGCATTACTTCCTCCTTGGAGTCCCCCCACTGTGACTCTTCCACCTACTGCAACAAGGAGGACTGCACCGTCATTTGAAACAAAAATCCTCTAACACCTTCTACCCTGGAATCCAATTGAAAGGCAGCCAACTCTCCCATCACTTTCCAAGCATCATTGGATTCCAGAACCACTTCCTTATGCGACTTCATGCTCAGGGCATCAGCCACAACATTGCCCTTACCTTCAGTGTTAGAGATCTCAAAGTCATAGTCTTGGAGGAACTCGACCCATCTCTGATGCCGTAAGTTCAGGTCACCTTGGGAGAAGATATAACGCAGGCTCTTGTGATCTGAGAAGACCACAAAGCACTCCCCAAAGTGGTAATGTCGCCACAGCTTCAGTGAAAACACTACTGCTGCAAGTTCTAGGTCATGGGTGGCATAGTTACGATCATGAGGGCGCAACTGCCTAGACCCATAACAGATCACACCCTTCTTCTACATCAGCACGCACCCTAGAACAAGGCCAGAATCATCACAAAATAACTCATACAACAACCCTTCATCTGGAAACCTGAGTATGAGAGCACTTACCAACTTCTATTTTAGGTAGTCGAAAGCTTTCTGGCACTGCTCGCTCTATAGGAAGACCTAGTTTTTCATAGTCAAAGCTGTCAATGGAGAAGAAACTAAAGAGAAGTCCGAGACGAGCCTATGATAGTAACCTGCCAACCCCAGGAAACTACGAACTTCCGCCATACTCTTGGGTGCCGCCCAAGAAACAACTACCTCAACCTTTGACGGGTCCACTGACAATCCATGCTGAGACACTACGTTCCCAAGGAAGTGTACTTCTTGTGTCAAGAACTTACACTTCTACAAATTGTCGTAATGTGGGTGGTGTCGACGGACTTCCAAGACTGCCCTGAGATGATCAATGTGCTCCTCCTCTGATCACGAGTAGATCATGATATCATCGATAAACACAATAACAAACCGGTCCAGAAACTCTCGAAAGACAAGGTTCATAAGTCCCATGAACACAGCCGTTGCATTCGTAACTCCAAACGGCATCTCTACAGACTCGAAGTGCCCATACCTACACCCGAAATACATTTCGATATGTCACTATCTTTTACCCTCACCTGATGATATCTAGATCATACATCAATATTAGAAAACCAACCTGCTCCCCTCAGTTGTTCGAAGAGATCATCTATCCTTTGAAGGGGGTAACAGTTCTTGATCATTACCTGATTCAACCTTCGGTAGTCTATTCATAACCTGAGACCACCATCTGCCTTATTTATGAACAAAACTGGGGCACCCCATGGTGACACGCCGGGTTGAACAAAACCCTTCTCAATCCGATCGTCAATCTGATTCTGAAACTCCCGCAACTCCGAAGGTGCCATAGGATAAGGGACCATCGAAATTGGACGGGCACCAGGCTATAAGTCTATCCCGAACTCAACGTCACGTTGGGGGGGGGGGGGTAGAGTCACAACCTCTTTGGGAAAAACATCGAGGAACTCCCCAAAAACCTTTGGGACATCCATCATTTCTGTATCAGCTGGAACCACTGATAACCCACCTAACAAGGAAAGGAGAGGCTCGACACACCAGCTTCCCACCTGATAGATCCTCTCGCTAGCAAAAGATATATGCTGCCCATCTACGTCGGAGAACGTGACCCTTCTTCGGAAGCAGTCGATAATGAATCTAACAGAAAACAACCAATCGATTCCTAGGATGACATTGTATGGATGCATCTGTAGCAAAAGTAGATCCCCAATAGATCGATGTGATCCCAACGTCAGCCCACATCCCTGAGAAACACAAGATACACTGGTCTGGCCTCCAACTAGTGTACTCAGCACCAGTGGTATGAAAAGTCTCTCTACGTCTAGTCCCAAAGCATGGGATAGACTAGGTGAAACAAAGGAGTGTGAGGCTCCCGAATCGAACAAAGCAGAAACGAGAGTGCTGAACAAACAAATCGTACCTCGCACCACCTCTGGTCCCGTTGGAGCTGCAACTCAGCTGCATGCAACTGTCCACGCCTAGCTCCTCTGCCACTCTGATGTCGTCCACCTCCCCAACCATGCCCTGGTCAAGGTCCCTGAGGAGCACCCTGAGGTCGGCCTCCTCCTACAAAGTCTTCCCTCGGGGGAGCGTGGTCCGGCTGCTGCTGGAAGGGCCTCACCGACAATTGGTGCTGCTGAGGTGGGTGCTGATCCTGCCCACCTCCACCGTACTGAGCTCGGGTAGGGCACTGACTCTGATTGTGCCCGAACCCTCCACAAGAAAAACACTTCAGTCCCGGGCTTGTAAGAAGGGTCGAGGACCCGATGATATGAACTGGAACAGCTTGGGTCTGCTTCCCACTGGCCTAAACCTAGAATGTCCCGTCGTAGAAGACCTTTGGATGACTGCCTTCCCCTTCGACGAACCTGGTTGGATCCCCTCTCGTGGTGCACCTCCTAGTGAGTGCATCCTCTCTACAACCTCTGCCTTCTTCTGTACCACCATGTACGTCGGAAGGGTGAAGGGGGTGACAACATACTAGAGTGAAGGACGAAGTGCCTCCTCTAAATGTCTCGACCAAGACTCCTCATCCGGAAAGAGATCCGGAGAAAAGCGCAAG
Source organism: Viscum album (assembly GCA_963277665.1). Taxonomy (NCBI): domain Eukaryota; kingdom Viridiplantae; phylum Streptophyta; class Magnoliopsida; order Santalales; family Viscaceae; genus Viscum; species Viscum album. Next base: position 1,026,715,981 of record OY728166.1, read on the forward strand.
AGATCCTTGAACTTGATCCCAAACTCTCGTACTGACATACTCCCCTACTGATGGGAGAGTAACTCATGCCGCTTCTCCGCCTTGATCATGGAAGTAAGGAATTCCTCTCGGAATTCCTTCTTAAAGTCAGCCCACAGAGCCTCTTCCTCTATCCTCTCTCCGAGGTAGAGCGTCCACCACTGTCGTGCCGCACCTCTCAGCTGGCTGACTGCTAGGGGAACCCAGTACCCCCTCGGAGCACTGATCAAGGTAAAAGCGATCCCTAGCTCTTCAAGCCACCCCTCCGTCTCCAAATCCTAAGTACTACCCTCGTAATTCTTGAGGGTTTTTCACTGGAAATAAGGGAGAGTCTTCTACGACTGGCTATGTTCCTCCTCTCGGTCAATCCTCATCTGATCGACCACCTGAATCTGTTGGGCCTCAGCTGTCTGAGTCACCCGAGGACGACCTCCAGGTGCCATAGCTGTATGGTAAACAAGGATCGCCAAAGCCAAAGTAGTAAGGAAATTCTCAATGTTTTATTTTATCACATTATTTCATTTTCTTTCCCAGAATGCCAAAATCAAGTAAAACAAAATCATGATGATGAATGTACCGTCCCTAGGGTCTCTACCCTGCAATCAATGTTGTCTAATTTGGTCATTCGGTAGGCTCAGAGTCCTTGCATCGGATCATGGGGGGCCCTAAAATAGCGTGTCCCAGCCGGTCTTCCCTATCCTATTCCATGCACCACGATTAACCAAGATTGTTCCCATACCATCCCATGCAATCCTCACTGTGCCTAATATCCAAACTCCATCATATCTCTCAACCATTTGCCTCAGATACCAATCTATCACGACCCCCTCCCACCAAAGATGCCCCTCCTAAGCTGGAAAAGGTGAAAGGGAGATAATGACCCCCCGAGTCCCGCCTCCAGTAGGCCCTGGGGAGGCGACTAGCACCATGGGTATGAATTTTTACAAATATGGGAGGTATTACCCTTTTTATTATTTAAGATCGGGAAATAGGACAAGTCAACCACCAAAAAGAAAAAAAAGTACATGTGTATAGAAATAATCCCAAACCAATCCCACATGCATGATTAAATAGTTCTAAAACAAGGTACAAGTACAAGAAAGCTCAAAAAGTACAATACCAAAAGAAACAAGAGTACAACAACTGCAAAAACTCAAACTGTCCCGACTAGTAGGGTCCCACACGGCCCTAGTAGTCCTCCTGGAAACCAGAAAGTAAACATAGGGTCAGCATACAAGTATACTCACTAGGGGAACATAAAGAACTTGTGCACAAGTGGGGGAGACATCCAAATGTCCCATTAGAACAACAGAAGATACCAAAAACTAACAAAGAATTCTATCCACCCAACCTCACCAGCCACACTCACAAAAAATACAAAAAATAGGTAGTAGTAGTATATAAGATCAAGAGTATTGGGAACCCCACACCATTTCCCACTAGTTATCTGTTCTTCCTAACGGCGAATGTCCTGACGCTGCCACACTCTTCTCGCCTGCACACCCCTGGGCCTCAAGAACCACACATCCTGCCCGCACACACCTGGGCTTCACAACCAGGTATCCCACCCGCACACACCTAGGCCTCAAAACCACCTATCCCGCCCGCACACACCTCATCCTCACAAACATATATCCCACCCACTCACACTTGGGCCTCACAACCACGTATCCCGCCTGCCCACACCTGGGCCTCACAACCATGTATCCCGCCTGCACACACCTGGGCCTCATACCGAAGGTTCTTGGGAAATAGTAAAACATGCCTGAAGAGTCTTGGGCAAAACCACCCCAATTGAAACCTACCCGAAGAGTCTTGGGTGTAAGGTCGCCTCAAGCAATCACAGACTATGAAAGAAGGTGCAGGAAGGAGATAGTAACTAAGGGGAAAACACCCTCTTCCATGAAATGGGAGTGTTCAGCACTAGGTGCTCAAAATGGGTGGGGAGCGATAAAACAAAAAGATACAGATATATATTTATATTCCATACACTCGGCCCAAACTATGGCTTCTAATCAAATAAATGAGTATGTGGCTCGGAACTGCTACTATGAAGCATGCATACATCAAACAACCCCAACCCCATTTAGGTTTTCATGTTTCAAAAGAAACAGTTTATTAGTTCCTTAACAACAGGGAAACTATCCACAACCAACCACATCGATCATTCATAAAACGTATCCCTGCCATCCACAAATCATGTTAGGAAAACACAAGAAGAAAATCGAGTCCCTTCTTAATAACCAACCAACCCAATTATTAACATTCTCGTTCCATTATCATGCCCCACCATTCATTAACTCTTCCACTTTTATTTATTAAGCACATCCCATAGTTTATTCACATTCAACCCAAACTTGCAACCCCGCTGTCAACCACCATAACCACAACCACTCCGTACATCATCACCCCTTTAATGCCATTTATCGCAGCCCCGCAGCCCATCACTAACATAGCATTCACACAAACCCACAAACAAGCCAACCGCATCCCCTCTTCTTACCCGATCCACATCAACCCAAAAAAACACCCCCCTTCATATAAATTAACCCAAAAAACACCCACATGTTTATTATTTCTGTTTAGTTTAACCGGGGTGATCACACAAGGGTTCCAGATTTTTATTTAATCAGCCAACTTTACGTGATTATCCAAATTCCACATTCAACAAAGTTCCATTCAGAAAACGGTCAAGAAAGATAGGGCAACATTTAATTAGTAAAGAAAAGGCCTTCAACGACCGTGATTTTCAGTAGACATAAGCCTATTCAATTCACAACATAATATCACAGGATATAAAGATAATCATAACAACTTCCACATCCTCGTTATATAGGCCAGTTATTATCTTCATTAAACCGGTTCAAATGTGTTTCAAGTAAATAAGAGGAAACCCACCCCACATGATGCACAATTTAGAGAGATGAATGTAAGATACCTACCTCAACAGGTTCTGATCACAACGCTCCCCCGGATCGACTTCAGAAGACATCCATCGGCATCCGTCACTTTTGTAAAATCCCAGCAAAACCTCATCTGGTGCAATTTGGAAGGGTAAGGATAAAGGAATGACAACGGATCCAAGCTCAGATGTTCCGCCTCATCGTTATGATCATGTGGCCGCTGACGGATCATAATTCGGAGCTCAGACGAAGTAGTTATGGAGAAAAAGGAGCCATCGAGTCTCTTGGGAGAGCTCTGCTCAGAGGAAATGAGAGGAGAGGAGTGATTTGAAAAGGAGGAGGGGACCCCTCCTTTTATAGGCATGAAAAACAAAAGTACACGGAGTGTACTTTATGGTACATGGCGTGTACTCGGACATTTCACACGGTTACCACGCGGCTTCCAACACGGCTTTCAACGCGGCGCGCGGCCGTTGACTAGTCAACACACGGTTTGAAGGTAACGCATACACAGGGAGAGACTACATGGCGTGTAGTATTGGGTACACAGTGTGTACCCATTTATTTCACACGGCAGGGACACAAATCCAACATGGCTCATGTCCGTTGACTGGTCAACACACGGTTTGAGGGTAACGCGTATGCGGCGAGGGACTACACGTCGTGTAGTATTGGGTACACGGCATGTACCCATTTATTTCACATGGTATGAACATGGCCTTTAACACCGGGTATACCCGGAGAGGGGGTACACAGTGTGTACTCACACTACACAACGTGTAGTTTCAAAGGAATGGGTCGGAGAGGTCTGGGCCATTACATTTTGGAAGTTGGATGATTCACCTGAAGGGGTAAAACCCGTAATGAATTGGATGGTTTCTTTATAAGAATAAAATCATTTAATATAGATGGTAAAAGTATAATGTGTTCCTATTGGAAATGTATTATAAAAAAATCATGAAATTTATTATAAAGAAACCTTCTCACCTATAGTGATGATATAGTTAATTCAAATTTCTGTAGCCATAATAGCTCATTATAATTTTGATATATGTCACATCAATATAATAACCAAATTATATAATACGGATTTAGCAAAGGAACGTTATATAAAATAAATTTAATAATTTTATGTTCCAAAATAGTCGGATAAGGCATGGTTTTTTCTAATTTCCATTTACAGTGTAAAGGAATCTTGTCAAATATGGAATATATCATTTTATAATACAATCAAATAGTTTGGTTTCATTAAAAATGTGGATGATCCATATTTATATATGTGGTAAAATGTTAGTGTAGTTATGTTTATGGTATTTTATGTTGATGAAATACTTATTTTTGGAAATGAAATCCTAAAATATCATTCTATGGATATTTTTTTGATAATATTTTTTCAAATATTGACATGGGATAAGCTTCTTATATAAAATTTATGAATATCTATATGGATAAGTCAATAATAGTGACAAAACTAAGTTAGAAGACATATGTTTGTAAAGTGTTAAAGAATATAACCATAGATAACACCAATAATGGATTCTTTCAATTATTTTATTTCATAAATAATAATAGGATTTAGTGTCTTTCAATAGAGTTTAAAATAATGTATAGAATTCCTTATGCATACACTACAAGATCTATCAAGTTTTTCTGCTTATATAGTTAAGCCAATGTCTCCAATGTTTTTTGAATAAGTAATAGATACAAATAAAATACTAGATAGATTCACAAGATTATATGATGAATATTCTTATTTACTTGATAAGGAATAAGGTTGTGTTCTCATTATTTATATTTGTAGGTATTCTCGGTGTAAAAGTTAATATAGATGCGATTTTTAAATCTTACAAAGATATATGAAATCTCAATATATATATATATATATATTTCCCTAATTGGTGGAGTAATCTCAAGGATTATTTTTTAAAATCTTCCATAGAGGAAAAAAAATAAAGGAAGTGTATATTTCAAATGCAGATGCCATGAGGAAGTCATCAGATTAAAAATTTAATCACCAAAATTAGCATGGATCATATAATGAATTGATAAATTGATAAAGATTTTGAAAAATGGGGTTGATACTAGGTTATGGTACCTCAATCTCCCCAAAATACCCAAAAAATACTACTGAAATACCATATAATATGACATATCATTGATATAGGAAATTTAATGAAATTCATGGGGATTCACATGAGAATTTATAATTTCATTGATTAATCCATTATTGAAAAAACAATATGGGGTCCATATAAAATATATGATAGTAAAAAACATTAGTGATAAATTATAATTGTGGAAAATATATAATGTTATTATAATAAAGGTGATATCCATTTATTATTCATTCATGTGTGTATCAATTTACATGACATGAATTATTGAATTCTAATTTATCCTTAAATTAAGACATTATGGAGTGCCTAACTAATTATCATCAATGAGTATTATTGATTTTAATGATATGATAATTTTACCTTGAATATATTCATATAAACAGTATAAAATGTTTTATATGAGATACAAAGAATGGATTCCTGAGGCAATAAGTAAAGACTTATTTCATAGATCTACTCATTAAACAATATCTCAAGGAATGTCATATGTTTGTTGATATGAACTGTTTTGTATTCTAGTTATTAATCCATCGTACATGAGGTCGGTGGGTTACATATCCTATGAAAATTCATACATTAATACCCTTATTACACATATAGAAATATGAATTTATCACATAACTATAAATTAATTATATGGATTATCATATTTCAAGTTAGAGTGCAACCAAAATGACAATTTTGAAAACATATACCATTTAAAGAAATATAGAAATTAATTGAATAGAATGATTAAACCCATTACTATCCTTAGTTGAATGACATATGATGTGTTTAAAAACCTAAATGAGAGGCATGTGTGAAATACTTTTTTTAGATGAATGTCGTGTTACATATTTATCATCATAGTAATTATAATTATGAAAATTTGGAAAATAAGAGATTACCTATAAATGATTTGGGTAATCTATGTAAAGTTGTTCCATAATGTAAAGAATGAAAGTATTATTTATAAATACTAACAATTTATATTACACATAATGTTTTGGTCATGTTCATATATATATATATGACTATGTTTGATGGAGATCACATGAGAAACATTAGTTATATTGAGTATAACTGATTATTTTCTAGATGAATTTTTAGAAACATAAATCAAATTTGGATGTCATATTGTTTTTTCATATCTTTTAATTTCCTCATGTTCTCAATTTTGATCCCTTTTATAATAAAAAACCTTTACATTGTGTATTTTATTTTAAAATTATTAATGAACAATGAAACTCTATCCAATATTTTTTCGAAAAAAATAATTTATGCGTTATAATTTTGGGGATGATATCCATTTTTTAATGTATTACATGTCAGAGACTGTTAAGAGTTAAATAAAAATTGAACCAGTATATTTTTGTGATGTGTTTGATGTCCTAGTCTAAATCTAACATTTTTTCTTTGATAAATAAGATTCTTGCAATTTATATGTCCCTCTCCACTATGTTTTATTATGTTAAAACCAATTTTTTAAGTGGACGTTAAGGATTAAAGTCACATTGAATTATTTAAATAGATATTTACCAATTCGTTGTAATGTATGTGTTTTATGACATGATGATTCAGTTTAATTGATATTTGTAAAGGATTATATACATGGATATGATTCTTTTCCTGTTGGTGTTCATTTGTTCCTTAAATAAGTGTGGAATTGTTTTCAAGGAAATTGAAACTACCTTCCTTATTAAATCTTATTACTTATTTAATCAAGGATCTAGTGAACTTTCTTGATATTTGTAGCCCCCAAGAAACATTCCTAAATCCACATTTTACTGTAACCCCATGGAGGCTAGAGGTATTAATTTTGTAGCTCCCCATGATCAATATAAAACCTTATATATTAATGAAGAGGTGAGAAGATGCAAATATTAAAGTAGTTTTTGCGTGTTTATCATAGTATATTTTTGGATATGTTTTTTGATGTGATTCCAAGAGATATATATTATAGTGTTTTGTTTATTTATATATTAATAATGACTATATGATGATCATAAAAAACCCATTAAATTTGGTAATGTCAAACTGTAACAAAACAAAAATTTTATTTTTCTTATATAAGATAGTTTATGGAAAATATTTATACTTATTATATGATATTTATTATAATGTCTTTGGGCAATAAAAAATTTAAATTTTGAAATTTTATTATCTGAAAAAAATATTAAATTAAATCTTAGCGTACTATAGGAACATACAATGAAGTCTTATTAAAATTAGATGATAAAAAGACATATGATGAAGAATAATTAAAGTTTGATGATGAAATATTTTAGAGATCAAGTCCACTAATCATTGAATCATATAAAACACTATAAACAATGAAAATATGTTCTCATTTACACTTCCAAACATCTTTTAAACCTAGGAATGTTGAGGTTGTGGTTGTCAGTCCCATATATTAGGCATCATGTATACCCACAAGTGTATTTTCACACTCTAGAATCCACCAGTGGTCACAACATAAAGGTCAATGTTCATAGGATAAAAACATTCATAAAGTAATACAAAAAACATTAAACTAATACAGAGTTCAATGATCTAACATATGATTAAGAAAAATATTTATATGATTTGGGGTCTATCATGATTTAATTAATTTAAACTAAAAGTTTTCTTAGTGTAAGCCTAGTTATTTTTAGGTTTCTTATTTCTTTTTTTGATTGTTCTTATTCATAATAAATTTGAAAAATATTTTTATATCATTTTTTTATAGTTTTATTTAAGTGAACCACTTTGGGATTTCATGGTTATGTAATTTTTTATTAGAATCATTAGATGAATATTTTTTTATGTTTTTCAATTTTACCACATACTTATTATAGTTAAAATGTTTTTTTACTATAAATGGTATTTTTATGATGTACATAGAGGCTAAGTGATTCAATTTTTATTATTGGGTCATAATTATTAATCTAGGGTATTTTGATGAAGGAATTTATTTCAAATTGTAATCTTAAACATACCTCCTTGACATTCATCCACCTTAAATATTATTTATTTTTTAAAACTAAAGGAAGTTCCATTCTATGTTGATGGGTGAAAACTGGAATTTTTGGTCAAATATTATTAAATTTTGGGATTAATGGAAATTTTATTTTTATATTATTTATTGGGATAACTTGCCTTTTTAATGTAATTAAAAATATCAAATTGTTTTAAATTCCATGTCATTTATCCTTAATAGTATTTATCTACATGATAATAGATGTTATTTAGTAAAATTGTTTTAGTTTATTTTTAACCATATACATATTTATATTTTTATCAAAAAAATTACAATTCTCGTACTTTAGTTTGTCAGGAGTATGTTTGAGTTCTTTAACTTTGAACATTCATATTATTGTTTTGGGGATAACTTTACATTTATATTGAGTAATCATAAAATGATATAGATGAAACAGACCATTAAAAGGTCACATAAAGAATAGATTGACCAAAATTATGGAATCCAATACTTGTGGATATTGAATCCATTACTGTATTTCAAATATTTTGTATTTATAACACAATTATAGAGTATTTAATAAACTAAATGTGCAACATACAAAAAATGGGGATAGTGGATTCATAGTTTTATTCCCCAAATTAAGTATTTTCATCAATAATATGGTCTTAAACAAAATTACAAAATGGATACTCACCTTATGATTAATTTAATTCCCACCTAACACTCTCTACTTTCCCCCCATGAATAATATGAAAATAGTCTTTATGCTTAAATATAAATGGCTGAAAGGTTTGGTGAATAGAAAAAATTAATGTGCTTGACCTTGGGATATGTTTGTGTTCTTGTTTTGTTATATTGTATTTTCAAATGATTAAATTTTCTTATATATAGGTTCATAGTGGATAAAAATGTATGTTAATATATAATCTATGAGTGTAATTTAATTTTGATCATTGTAATATTGTAATTTGAAAGGTAGTAGAAAAACTCTAATAAGGGGGTATAACTTTCCACATTAATTAGATAATTTTCATTCTGTTTTTATAAGTTTCTCTATAATTCATTTTTCATGAAATATTAGTTCAATGAATTTTAAAATTTAAACTCCATTTCTAATCATATTTGAAATTGTTATTTATAATTCATTAATCTCATCCCATTTAAAAAATAATTGAAGAAATAATACCCGTTATTGATTACAATTTGAACTTTAAAAATTATGTTACCCAAATATTTGTCAACATTTTTTACCTTCTGGATAATTAGACGATTTATAAATAAAGATGGAAATTTTAGGACTCACATACTAAAATTTTTAGGCATTTAAAATTGTAAATCATGCTTTTAAAATTTATGTCAACCAAAAAATAAAGCTTATTTAAAACCAAAAATATTACATTCTGGTATATTAAATAATTTGGAATAATTAATTTAACCATTTACCAAGATAAATCATTCATTTTAGATGTAATATTGGGAGCCTAAGTCAAATATTAAATTATGGGTTGGATTTCATCGAAAACATTCAACCCAAAATAACTTTAATAACATCTTTACGGGAACTATAGTTATGATGAAAATTTTAAAATATCTAAAATATATCCTAAGAAATATTTAACTTTTTAACAGTCTTCACAAATTCATTAAAATTAGAAATATTTCAAGAACATTAAATATAAATGAAAAAATATTGAATACAATATTGTTAATCATAGAAATTAAAATACCTTCCTTGTTCTACTACATATTTTATTATCATAATTAATGAAAAGAATTATAGAATAATTATATTGATGTAGGGCCCTGTAAAAATATATTTATCATATATTTTAGAAAGAAAATAGAATTATTTTGTTTTTTTTAAAATTCATAATTTTATATTGTCACTTTTTTTCTTAACTTATTTCTTCATTAATATGGTTGATGCCCCAATCTTTCTATATTGAATTCAAATTAATTTTCCTCCCCTATCTTATTCTCTATAATGTTATCTCTATAAAACCCTTAATTATATTTTTTGAATCTATTCATATAAAAAGGGAATTGATTTTAATATTAATTTATTTCTCATGGTCAATCTTAATTATATGAGTCATAATATAGAGTTGTATATAATTTTGGGGTAATTTCTCTTACGGGTTGTTATAATGAGTATTATGGGTTTTATTTATGTTCATAAAATTTTAATTTAACTTTTAATACATCAAATTTTTTCAAATTTCCATTATATTTCTTAATTATTATTTATCTTTTAAAATTAAAAAAACACTAAATCTGAGTCATAATACAATAATATACCTTTGAGTGAGGATGTAAACAATTCTACATGTTCATAGGTGATTAACAATATAAAATTTGTAATGATTTTTTTTCATGTTGAGGTAAGACTATTTTTCAAATGGAATCATCATGCTTTATATATACATAAATGTTATAAGACAACATACCCACTCTATCCATTTAAAAAATATATTATTGACCCATATTTATTAATTACATTAATTATAATGGTATTTTTTCAATAATTTTAATCAAATCCTGTAAAATAGTTATAAACATTAAATATAAAACCATCAATAATATATTCATATATTTTTATCAAATATTAAATGTCCATTAAAAGGATAATAATGAATAAAATTCATGTTACAAAATTAACACATATTTTAAATATAGAAAAAAAACCAATAATAAATTATATTTAGATCAAATGAATATGGAGAAACTGAATACTGAATATATTCATGATATGCAGGAATATATTTATGTATTATTTTATTGGTTTTACAATCTTATACTACATATTGTGATTTTATTATTGAAATATAGCCTAATTCTTGGACTATATTAGAAAGAATTTATTAAATTTACCATTTTGAATTTGATGAATTGAAGAATAAATTATTAGAGATTATAGATATCACATTTAAACACCATGTTCCATCACCATATGAAGAACTAATCCTATTTTTTGATGATAAAAATGGATGAAGGTTTTTTGTAAATGATTATCATAATTTTAATCAGATCATGATCCCAAAAAATTATCATCTACATTATGTTGAGGACTAATTCGACTAACAACATGGTTCCCAGTACTTTTCAATGGATGGTATGAGATCAAGGTATATTATACTAATTGCTATTAAACCTAATAAACATTACATATAAGATATAGAAACTATAAATTCATAGTGATCAATTTAAAATATATAAATTACCTAATTATCATCATTGATTTGAAGAATATTATATTTAGAGATACATATATAATTTTATTATAGTTATAAAAAATGTAATTCATATATATATCAATAGAATATAAGTGGATAATAAAATTTTTAGAATTATGTTAATGACCTGAAAAATTGAAATATTGTATGAAAAAATCAGAAGGTATGATTTTTGGAAGGGGGATGTACCATTCGTAGGTAATGTTATCACAAGTGAGGGTTTATCAGTGGATCATTCAAATATAGAGGTTATTAAATAATGATCCACACAAAATATTTTTACATAGAACCAAAATTTTCTAAAATTTTGTATATATTACTGAAGAATTTTGAGAAATTTCACATTTTTATATAATTTCTTACCAAATTAAATTATAACAATGATATATTTTTTGGAAAAATTCATGTGAATAAATCATGAAGGTTCTTATGAAGAGGTTTTTCATTTCAACTATACCCACACTACCCAATATTTGAGATGGGTTATTGATATATATTGATTATTTAAATAAATTATTTTTTATGTTCTTATATAAAATTACAGCGTGATATATTATGACTCAAATAAATTATAGGTGAATGTGAAAATTTACCTGATCCATAATTTTGAGATAGAATTTCTAACTATTGTTTTAAGAAATTGATGATATTATATATAGATATATAACTATGATATTAGTTATTATCACTATTTATCAAGGTATATATTCATGTAGATTATTTTAAACATCTTGAAATGGATTTGGTAAGAGATGAAAAAATAATCAAATTTCTAATTACTTTATAATGTATTCAAGGGAAACAAAGTTCCATATGTTCTAAGTAGAAATATTGATGTTACATTATCCAGGATAGGGATTTAAAGAGATATGATCATTATGGATATATAATGAATGAAAATAGGAATCATAAAATTTGGGATGAAATCCAATATTTATTAAATTATTTCAAAACCATTTATCCATGTAATGATCAATTATGGATAAAATATTATATGGTGTTTCAAAATATGGTATGAAATATTATGGATTTAAATCATGAAAAATATTTAGTTGTAAGATTTCAAATAGTAATATAAGTCAAAACCATACTAGAATACCATAATTTGAGTTGGGATAATAGACATCGTTCATTATTATCCATCATCTATGAAGAATATATATTCCTAGAGTTACCATGGAGAACATTAGGTGAGATAACATGGAGATATATATTGTGATGAATATGTTATAATGATTAGTTGTCATGTATGTTCATGTTAGATAATAAATTTCTTAGGGGATATTAAACCTTTACCCAAAACCTTAGGAAAATTTTAGTACATCACACTATATTTCATCATAGGAATTCTAGAGAACTCTATGGGTAAACATTATCTATGGTTTTAATTTGGTTGAAATAAAGCATAAGGAATTTAATTTCCATTTGTGTGGATTTTTCACATGATAATATTTCTAATATATATACACATAAAAATAGATAAGACTATATGGAGTTTAGAAATACATTATATTTTATCGAGAACTAATGTTTACATCAAAGTTATAGACAAGTCTTAAAAATGAATTGGATAAAGAAATATACCTTAATACTATTTATCATTCTCAAAATATGGTCAATCTAAAATAACTGTTAATAAATTATATATTTTTTTTATTTTTTTTGTATTTAAATAGTTTATTATATTATTATTTTACCATATTGAAGTTCTTATAAAATAAAATACTCCACTCCAGAAATTTAATGGAACTATTTGAGGCTTTATTTGGGATGTGATGCAGAGCTCCTGCATAATGGGATAGTTTTGGCGGGTAATACATTTAAAAAAAATATATTTCTCATGAAATGAGAGTAAATATTTAAACCATTCGATGATATATTAAAATAAAAAATAGTTGATAGAAGTGTAATAATAATTATTGTTGATGATATCTGATATTAATACTAGAGAAAAGGTATTTCACATAATATCACAATGGAAAAGGATAATGATATTGATAATGAATTGATTGTTTAACCCAAATACATCACCCACAATAAGTTTTAGATACCATATCAATTTTCCTATATCAACTAGTTATTTAATCAAATATCTCATAATTTTATAATGGGTTCTATGTATCACTATTGAGGAAGTACATAATCAATCCAACATATATGATAAACCCAAAAGTTATATAAAAATACCGTGATATTTCTTATGAGGAATAATTTACATGGACATGGATCCTAGAGAGAATGTACAATGAAACAATTTCACTATCCCAGTAAAGTTTTAATAGAAAAATAATAAGTATTTTGTAGCTATATGGGAACTAGAAGACGTAATAAAAAAGTACCTTTCTATATTTTTATATGATTAATGAAATTTCAAGAGTGAGATATCTTTTTTGGGGGATGACACCCAATATCTGTATAATAAAATTTCCTTTATTACTTCGTGTTCGTTGAACAATTTTTAAAAAATTAAATATCCTGATAAAATGAATAATGGGTTTATTTAATATAGAGTATTAAATTTCATAAATAAATAGTAATTAGTAATAAGAAATAAATATTTAAAATAACTATAAAAATTATAAGAGGAATATAACCATAAGTAGATAAAAATACATCAATTTAGAAATTTTATTCTTAAAAGCCTTTCAATAATATTATACTAACGATTATATTAGTGAATATAATGAAAATAATTAAAAATATGTTATTTCTTTTTCGATAATGGAATTTGATTAAAAAAATTTATATAATCCTATATAGATATATATAGAGGAATGTAATATGGAATTATTTTGGTTATGTAACTATTGAGAATATATTTCCATTGGGAAAATATAGTCATTAGTAATATATCTTCATCGCATATATTGATAATCATTAGATTAAAGTGACTAATAGTGTAAACTATTTCATTATATATATTATTTAAAATACTTTTATAGACTCAAATAATTTAATCATTAGGTGAGATTGTGTTAATATAGAAACTGATATAATATAAATAGAAGAAATAATATTATGGGTTTTTATAGAAATAGTTATGCTATGGAACTAATTAGTAGAATTATTCTATATGAGAATCTTGTTTGAATCATGGGTAGAGGTAACAACTCTATTGTTTCCCTTACCAATTCCAAACCTTGTATTTAACAAGTATAACTCAGGAAAATTGATATAGTGGATAAATTCAAGCTTGTTTTAGTCATAATGAGATTCATTCCAACATAATCACCACCCATATAACAACATTCATCTTATATACACAAAATTACATAATTATTATGATACAAAATGTTATATTAATATATAATATATTAAAACGGATTATTATTTTAGGAAAATTAGGTTCCTAAAACATGGTAACAAATAAAATTGTAAAAAATATTTAAATATTTTTATGGAAATAATAAGCAATTTATATTATCATTGGTACTTGTAAAGATTTAATGATATACATCAATGAAAGGGTGAAATGAAAACCCAGTAAGTGGAGCTGTAACTGTATAGAACATGATACAAAAATAAAAATGGGAATATGTGGGTGAATAATAATAATAATCATATTATATGTATAATATCACCATAAAAATAATATGGTAATAATTTTAAGTGTAATGGAAAATTTCACATGTATAATAATTTACATGAATTACATTTTGTACAAATTCCATGAATAATTGTGATCAAATCAAGAATCAGGTTCACGTATAGAATATGTGTCTACTTATCATCACATAAAATATGAACAAGGATAACATAATATTTCTGCATAATGCATATAATATTTTTTATATATCATCTTAATAGATTCATTTGAGTCCTATATAATTTTGGTTTCACTATTAAAACTATTAAATCATCATAATCAGGTATTCCATTAAGAAATCATACATATATAATTTGAAAATATGAAATAAATACTTAAAAAAATCTTGTTTCATAAAGAAACTGTGATGAATATATTAAGGAATAATAATATAAGTAACAATATTTAAGGGAATAATTTAGATAAAAAATGGAATAAAATATCATAGCCTTTGTGAGAAGAAAAAAATGAATGGGAATTAATGAGTTGTTTAAAAAATAAAGCATGTTTTCAAAAACAAACTTATAGGTGTCTTCGAGATATTGATAATAAATTATAAATATTAATATCCTTAGTAATATAAAATTAAAAAGTTAATAAAAATATAGATATAAGGTGTGTATATAGGATAGTTTTGAAAATACAGAGAGAAATATTTGATAAACCCAAAAGGAAGGAGTTTGTTTCTAGAAACACCTTACCATAGGTCCCATTTTATTTTGACATATTTATGCCTAAAATTTGATAAATATGACTTTATTAAAACCAAAATGGATAATTTTAGAAATTATTTCATGTTATTATCTTTTGATAATAATTATTTGGTATAAAATGGTTTGATGATATGTTTTATTTTAATTATAATGTTTTCATTTAAGTATTATAATTTTTAATTTTTGATTATTATTCACATTTATTTAAAAGTATTATTGTAAAAAAATTTATTTTCAAATATAATATATAATATACACTCATAATAATGAATTTTATGATAATAAAATCATTAATAACATTTTTATAGGGGATTTTCCTCGACATTAACCATATGAGTTAACAAGAAGGGTTGAAATTGTATATAAAAATAAAATGAATTATAAAATTTTAACCATAACAGACTTATAGTAATATGTAATATAGTTTTGAATTAAATTTTCTATGTAGATAAATATAAAATAAAATATGGTAGTGGAATGAAAAATAATTAAAAGAATATGATTATTGGGTTACCTGTTCATATAAACTTTTCTCTATTGTTAGGGAACTCATGCATCGTGGGATAGAATATGGATGATAGAATAATATATATAAGGCTGCAATTATACCTAATAGGATTCAATTGGGTATATATTGGGATATTATAAGAATATGAGAACAAATTTTCTAAAGGAAGAAAAAAGGGTACTTTTGGGATAAAATAATGGATAAATTATTATTTCCAAAGTAAAACATCTATGAATGGTATAAATTACAATTATCAATTATATTTCAACAATGTTATAAGTTTTTATGAATTTATAATCAAATTATTGTTGAACTAAATATTTTATTTTAAATAAAAAATTAAGATTTAAAATTTTATTTTTATGATATAATATATTGTCTAGTATTTGAAAATTAAATTTTTAGATTTAAATTTCAATTTCTATTTTTTAAATGGTATAATAATATTCATAAATATGTTTCAGGTTGATCCAAAAACTCTATAAATTATTATGTAATTATTAAATAAATCTTTCTAAAATAAACATTAATTAATTTTAGACCCATTCTCATTTTGTGTATATGTAGATGAACATTCCAAATTTAGGTGATCCGTAGGACATTACCAATGATACCATAGAATGAATTTTTTTTATGGGGATTTACATCATCTTCACTAATTTTTGGAGTGAATGATTTCCTAATTTATGGTTTAATAATATTTATAATATATGTACATGAATCATTCTAAATCATGGTCTGGGATTGGTTACCTTTATTCCAATGATCTTAACAAAATCATGCATCACTATAAATAGATATAATTATTGAAGGTTCTACATATATTATCTTTTAGTTGATTATACTCAAGTATCAATAAAAAATTCTTGGAAATATCGAATTTTCTTCATCCAAGAAGGATGCAGGTTCTGTGATGTTTGAATTGGGTCCATACATAGGGATTTTTATGTTTCCCAATAAATGTCACCACAATACAAATCGTTTGGCACCACATAATGAGACACATAATTCATTTTATGGTAATGTGGAAAGGACTAATGTTGTTCCATTATGATTATACAACAGTGTCTTGATGAAATAAATTTTTGGGTCACACTTCTATATCCTAATCCAAGCTATTTAAAGTTGTATAGAGTGTACAAATGGTAAAATATTCCCAATAATTTTTAATGTAATAAATACCCCTGGGTAGCCCTATATAGTCCAATCTATTATTGGTAACATGTTGATAATGGAAGAATATAGAGGACAGAGTATTCTCTTAGTAGGTGGATCATTTCATACATGGGGTACAAGATGGATATGTGTGGGATGTATATATGATCTTCCGAGTAGTACCTGAAATTGTTAGTGAGTCGGGTGAAGGAATTTCTTTTTTAATAGTTATATATTGAATCTATTAATTTTGGGAAGACAAGAAGTGCATCTTGAATCTAGTAAAACTTGGGAACCTATAATATAATCTCATTGCAACGTACATTGGGGAATTATTTATTTACTCACAACATTATAATAAACGTATTATCTAATTCTCATCATAAGATGGATACGTGCGAGATGTATACCAGACTCAAAGCACACTTGGCCCACTGGATCTCTTTGGAATAGCACAGATTCGTTAGAGGCCGCACGATACAAGGTGATGTTGCCTTAGCGCCAGAAATGATCAGTGACATCAATATCATGGTGCATGGATCCAGCCATGTTGTTAAGATTGATATGAACAAATCCTTTGACCATGTTGAGTGGAGTTTCATTAATAAGATCTGTTTTGCTATGGGATTCTCTGCCCAGGTTACTAATCTTTTCTTCCGGTGTTTCAGCTCTACATGGCATGCCATTCACTTCATGGGAAAATCCCATGGCTTCTTCAAGGCTACATAAGGCTAAGGTAGGGGGACCCTCTCTCTCGGACCTTGTTTATCCTCTCAAAGGAAATCCTCAGCCGGCTCATTCATCATAGTATGTCCAGTGACATGATTCTCCCGTACAGAAGAAAGGGAAGAGCTCCAGCCATATCCTACCACATGTTTGCTGACGATACCTTCATCTTCCTAAATTCTTCTAAGAAATCCATCTAAGGACTGACCCACGTCATGGAAGAGTACTGCCGCTGGAGCGGGCAGGGTATCAACAAATACAAAAGTAGCCTCTTCATATCGCGGGGATGCGCCTCCTCCCATGGTACCTCCATTTACAGGATTCTGGGAATTCAAAAAGGGTGCTGGCCCATGAGGTATCTGGGTGCCCCTATCTCTTCCCACCAGCTTCATATCCATGACTTTGACTTGAGTGTGTGACGGATCTCTGAGAGAATCCTCAACTAGAAAAATAGGTACCCCTCGTTTGGAGGTCAGATCTCACTGGTTAATAGTGTTCTTCTCAATGTCTCTGTTCATGGTCTCTCCTATGTTAAATAACCCAATGGCATCATTTCAAAAATTGACAAGGTTCTTTCTTGGTTTATCCGGGATGCCCGGGACGAGGGGAAACATGATTGGGTGTCTTGGAGGATAATGGACAAGCCCATCATAGAAGGAGGGATTAGTGTTCGGAGTCTTGCTGATAACCTCCTCTACCTCCACGCTAAATGGCTTGGGAGCTTCACGAATGCCGGACTTTATGGGGTAATACAATGGGTGGCTCCATGATGGACTCCATGATGAGTAATAATGCATTCAGGTCACCCTTTATGTCTATGCTTCTTCCCCTCTTCTCTTCTCTATGCCCGCATGCCAGATGGATCATTGGGGAAGGTAAAGTCTCCTTCTGGAATGATAATTGGCTGGGTGATCTCCTTGGTTTTCTCGGATGTCTAGTGCCCAACATCACGTACGAGGAGGCCAGAATATTCCCTGCCTTCATCGAGGCAGTTCTCAGCAAAGACCAGCTGAATTATTTTCGCCTCATTGATATCTCTACGGAGCCAAACAAGTGCATTTTCTCTCCCTCACACGTGGGCACCTTCTCCTCCATGGACTATCTACGTGCTCTTATGCCTCAACCTCAAGACAACGAATGGAACACCCTTCTCTGGAACAAGAAAATCCCTTCGAAATATAACTTTCTTACTTGGAGGATCAGGCATAATGCTGTCGCAATGGATGAAAACATCCATAAATGTGTGGTTCGCTTTCCTTCCAAGTGAATGTGATACAAAGACCCCAGCGTGGAGAGCAGTGAGCATCTGTTCTTCAAAAGTGACCGGGCGCAGGAAGTTTGGTCTTCACTTGGTGGATTCACCTCTATTTGCATTCATCCCCCATTTTATGCCCCCTTTCTCGCTCGTTGGTTTCATGGATCATGTGATAAGGGAGTGGAATGTACTACAAAATATTTTATTCTACATGCTGGTGTGTGGTGTATTTGGAAATCCATGAACAAGGCTAGGTTCAAGGGTATTGGCTCGTCTAGAAAAGCTATCTTCGCCCCTGCTCGCACCCTTCTTCTTGATCTTACCAGATGCCTGGACAATTGGCGGGATGTACCCTCTCTTCGAATTCTCTTCCACTATTCTCAAGCCAGCCTCCCTGTCGGCTATCCACTCGGTCATTGGGTTAGATGGAAGACTCCTCACTCTGGTCTGAAGCTCAATACGTACGGCTCCTGCATTGCAGGTGCAATGAGAGGTGGTGGGGTAGTCCGAGACTCCCAAGGTCACATGGTCTTGGCCTTTATGGCCTTCCTAGGAAGCGACTCCTCTCTTCAATCGGAAGCCCTCACATTTTTTTCTGGACTCATTCATTGCAGTCAAGGTAGTATCACCATTGAAGAAGCAGAGACAGACTCCCTGACTCTCTTCAACTCTTTTCATGGCAATGTCACTTCCCCCTGGTCAATCTGTTACGCCATCAAGAAGTGTCCAACCCTCCTCTCTAGCAATAGTCAACTCAGGCACACTTGGTGTGAGGGAAACTAGGTGGCAGACCACTTAGCCAAGCTTGTGGTGCTGGGTTCGGGAACCACATCCTTTTACAACCCCCTTCAGTAGAACCTTGAGGGTGCTTTTCTTATTAGAGGGGTTGCCCTTGGTCTCCATTATTTCAGCCCCCCTTAGGCCTTACTTCATTGTTTTCTTCCCTGCTTTGTCTCCCTTATTCTTCAATAAATAAAGAATGATGATGATGTTTTAACATTCAGTGGGAACACAGGTTCACGAAATAATACCTCTCAATGGATTAATCAATCCACAATTTGTATGAATTAAAACTCAATTGTTTTCCTACATATCACATGAGAACATGAATAAAGAACCATATAGTTTGGGTTTCATATGGAATGATTGGTCTATGTTGTTTATTATAATGATGTTATTTTTTTTCTAGAATGCAATAAAAATGTCATGTTGGGGACTCTTAATGAATCCCTACCAAGTAGATGACATATATGAAAGATGGTTTTACGTATTTTACAATTTATAAGGATAAGATAATTTTATCCATCACCTACTTCAATTAGTTTATATATGTATAGTGGAGGTTGAAATGGATGGTGATTTCTCCTTCTGATGTCCCAGACCGAGATGTCACTTCATGGGTGCCCCGAGCCTGGTGGACCACATGGCATCAATGGCATCTCTTTGAATGTTAGAGGCTTTTAACTAGCAACGAGGGACTATGGTGTATTTGTGGGGAAACTATGCCCTCATTTTCAATGTGTAGAATAGAAGATTTATGAAAACATAGTTAAATAGTGTAATATATGTATATATAAATATAAGGAACAATTTAAAATTTAGGCAATAGTAATAATAACTGAAAAAACTGGAATAACATTCAATAAAAGATGATGATATGTCATATACTGGGAGACTGGAATACATGGATACAAGACAACAACCATAATATGTTCCAAAATAGTATAAAGGAAATAAAAGATATCCCATGTATCCCAACTTACAAATCTATCATTTGTTATCAAGCTCAATCCTAAACAGCATGTGATCAAGTGTTTGAAGTAATATGCTTCCCTTTGTCAACACTTGCAACCATGTAATCTTCCTCGGGTACCAAACAACGCCTTTAGAGGGTGTGAGATAAATTTCAGTGGGCCACCACTAATGGTGTCTACAACATATGTCCCATTCAATGTAAATGTAACAATGTGAAAAAATGCATATATAAATTAGAGTAGTATAATGTATCTAAATACCAAAGTACCCGCTTTATCCCATGACTAGTGTCTGAACATGTAATTAATTTATTTAATTAAGTTATTACCAATTTTATATTGATAGGTTTCATGAGGAATAAAAAAACTGACATTTCCTCAAGATAGTGTAAATAGTGAAGGTTCCGAGATGTAACAAGGAAACCATGATCAATGAAATTTAATAGTGAAGTCCTAAGGTAACAACAATGGAGGCGTCAACCATAAGGGTCCCCCATTCAGTAATAAATATTCTTTGGAATGGGTTAATAGAGTAATCCAAGGAGTTTATCCAAATTCATTCCAAAATGAGGCACCTATCGAGTCCAAGGTGGACGATTGAGGCAAATGGGGAAATGAAATACTATGCATGATGGGCTTTAACCATGGAATCTGCTTTTTTATTATTGAATATAATGAGTGTATCCAAGGAATCTTGTAATGATATTGAATGGATCCAAGGATTGTATCCAGGAAATCCAATATTACTACAATATTGATCATGTGGTATCCTATCGGGCATCCATGAATAGACAAAGAGTGGGAACTATGTGGGTCTCAACCTATGTAATCCGCATCATTAAATCAGAACATCGTTCCAGATTGCTCATGGAGTTGTAAAATTAGAATCTAGGAGGGATCATGTTAGATCAATCCTATATTATTAGGAAGTAATGTAATATCTCTTTCGGTTCATATCTTTCCTTTCATTAGTGTGATAATTCCATATAGAATTCAACCTTTTTATCAATTCATTTAGTTCAATCCTTTCCTTTTATTAGTGTGACAAAGCCATGTAGCATGCAACCTAAGAATCCATTTATGGAATATTCTATATTCATGGTTCATTCCACATCCTTATATTAATGTGGTATGTGGTTCTATATATATACAACCAACAATTCATTCACATTCAATATAGTCAAGTCATATACTCAATATACTTTCTAAATTCCATTTCACATTTAATTATCAATTAAAGAACATAAAATTAGTGGGTCAAGTGGTATGCATATATAGTACATTCCATTATGAAATTCAAAATATAAATCAGGCCATTTAATATAGAAAAGCATACCCTTAGAGTATTCAAGACAAGTCACACCCAAATGGTGGAACAAACTTGTTAGAACACAAAAGAACAATTATGGCATAACATTCGACATGAAGGGATGAAGTTATGGTCATAACCACCAAATATTAGTCGTTTATATGAAAATAGAATATCCATATGGTTATAATGATTATATGAATGGAATATAACCTATATAAATGACACACAATTAAATTGGTTGACCCCACACAATAATTCCAAAATCAATGAAATTTAGGGATGAATTATTGGCCACCAACATTCTAATGGTAGGTCTTTCCTCATCCGAAATTGGCACTTTATTTTTCTCAGATCAGAGTAGATCTATGAAAAAGGGAAAAATTGTCACCCCTCAATATCATGGTTGAGAAAAAAATATAATGGTAAAGGGTAAAGAGGGCTCAAGTACTTAAAATTTAGCATGAAATGTAAGAAACGAATGCTCGAACAGCTTATAGAGGAAATATATCTCATGATTCCAAGATTAGATCTTAAAAAAGACAAAAATTTAGAGAGAAAATGTTTAATCTCACATAATCTTATATTAGGAATGAATGAGGGAGGTTAAAATGTCATTAAGGGAAATTATGTAAATTTACTCAGAAAAATGGCATGTGAATGGTTTTCCCACACAGTTTAAAAAATCTTCTGAAAACTGTGTGAGGTTTTCTAGGTAGAAGGGAACATTTTATGGTTAGGATACATGTCCATAAAAAACATTGTGAAGTGGTTATGTCCAGATATTTCAATCTTTATAGTTAGCCAACTATTAACCAATTGTGTGCTAACTGTGCGACCTGTCCATTTTTCCCAAATAAGATGGGTTCAGGGCCTCAAAATGCCATAGACACCCCTGAGACCTTTAAAAACCTATTAAAAATCTATATTACGTCTAAAAAATATTTAGATATAAAATTAAAGGATTCATACTAGAGTTAAAATATGGGTTCTTACAGTCTTCCCCCTTAATATAAATTTTCCCTGAGTTCAACTTCCAAGGGTGGAGAAGCATCACAAGAGAACATTTCTGGCCACTAAGCGCATACATCTACATCCCCCTACCTAGTCTCCTCAAGTACCTAATTGTGCAACAATAACACCCTTACTAAAGGAAAAAACGTCCTCATTGATCCTTCGTTCTAAGGTCAATGATAATTCAAGGAGACCAAATGATCCTCATATTATATTTTGGATAATTTTTATTATTTATTTTATTATTTTAAAATTTCAATTTTATAAATATATATATATATATATATATATTCTTGATATATAATGGTGTTAATTAGTGAAGTATTTTTTTTGTTTATTCTGATCATCTGGTATATGTTTTTATACTGCACTCTATTCCACATTATGAAACACATGCTTACTCAAAAAAATCCCAAATATAGAATCCTTGGTTGTTACATTATTAGTCATTTTAGAAATTTTGTCCATAAAATATCAATTCATATAATCAATTAAAAATTTATGAGTGTACTTCTGGTTTATCTCATTCCTGTGTTCATATTTTTTTATTCACACTTACAGTTTTACTAAACTATTTAAGAAATGGTATTTTTCCTTTCATGTAGAACATTAGATCTATGGTCTATTATCTTCCACAATATCTTATTATAAGAAGGTACATTATGTATTTTAAATATCTTGATATTCAGTTCATTCAAGGGACCATGTCTCTATGGTCTCTTGAAAGATTCAAAGAACATGTCATTCACTTTATATAGGTTTGGTGGATAATGAAGTTTATATAAAAAAGATATAATGTGAAAATAGTTATTAATGGGAATAATGAACCTATGGATGAACATTCCCTTCATTCAAACCATAATTGATCTCTTTTTGATATATATATTATGGAACATGTTGTCACTGAATTTAATCTCAAGTAACTTGGATATTATTCACAATATATATATTGTCATCTTAGAGTATATTTTGTGTGTTAATCAATAAAATAAAACATCCCTATCATATCTTATAAACTATTTTGTCAAATTTTTTTTCATTTTCCTTATATTTCATAAAATATTGCTGTATAAAATATCATTATATATATAGCTTCATATTGGGACATGTAAATTTTTTATTAAATATAGTGTTTGTATAAGAACTCAACCAATTTGATATATTGATCCTAGAATCCATTAATGTCAATAAATGTTTTTATTAATATTTATTTTACTGTATAAATAGTTCTTTTTAGTTTGGGAATCAGTCTGTGGGTGATAGGACATACAAAATTTCAATTCAGAAATCATGTAACCTTGATGAATTCTCCAAAACATATAGGTGAACAATAGATCTCTATCAGGTATGATCAAAAGAGTTTCCATATGTGTCCTCACTATATCATTGATGTGTATTTTAGAATTTTTATGGAGGGATAAATAATAATGAAATGAGAGGATATAATTATTTTTTGTGAGTGAATCCAACACAACCCATATGGATTTTTTTACTTGAGATGTCTTTGAAAGATGTGTGATAATTTCCTTGGTTATTTTATCCCCTTTATTTTTTCTAATTTGAAACAGTTTTATTTTTTCCTAATAAAATTAATAAAATTCATTAAATATATGAAATAAAAATCATTTTGAGTTGTACTCAACAAATATAATTTGTCTTTTTGTTACACCAAATGTTATATCAAATATATCATTACATCTTTGTGATTGTTTAACGAAAAGAGAATTATGAGCTATATGAAATATCCAATAGTTCATTCATTATCTCTTTCAATAATATCTCATATATAAAATTATAGAATAAAATGAATACATATTTATCGAAATATAATTCCAAAATTTTACTTCTATTTTTCTCTCAAATTATCTAAATGATTTAAAAAATCAGTCTCTTTTCCTGTGATTTTTTCATTGATAAATTATTAGGTAATTAGTTAGGAAAGGTATCTCATCTTATCTATCACTACAAAATTGAAATATATCCTTTTTATATAAAGAAATATATTTTCTATATCATTAATCATCCTAGGTATGGTGGTTGTTGCCTTTCTATTAAGAGCATTAGCTATATTATTTTCTTTTATCTTTGTAGAGGTTGTTTCTCTAAATCATTAATGAAGATATATACTTCACTGACTCTAAATCATGTGTTGTGTTTTTATTATCATGTATATTTAGTTTTTCATGAGTCATAGGCTATTAAATAATTATTTTTCATGATTATTCAAAATAGGCCTTTCATTGATGTGTAGTTTTATATCATGAAACCTTTCCTACATGAGGTGATATAATAATTATTCCATTATTTAGATCCATAATTTTTTCCTCACATTTATCTATCATGAAATAAATTACCCATTTTCATGATAACATTTTTAGTGTGATAGATAATAATAGTATTTTTCCCAGATATCATATATAGTGTCAAACTAATCAAAGAAAATTATGGATATCAATGAAATATGTTATTATATGAAATTACTTAAACACTTTTTTCTTGAAAGGATCTAAAATAATCCCTTATTTTTTTACCATATTCTATAATAATGTTTATGTTTTCATCTAAAGGAAATACCTACTGAAATAATTTTATAACTTATATTTCAATAATGTCATCCTCAACAACCTTAGATTGATATCATGTTATCATTTTTGTATTTAATTATACGAAATTATCATCAATGAATACCACCACAATGAAATTATGTTATTCCCTAAAGTTGAAATTTATAATATCGATTAATATTCATGGGGGTTTCTAAATCAAAATAGAATTAATATAGAATCAAATTGTTTATACATTTTATAAAATGTAGAATTTTGAATATCTCATCTCTTCAAATTCACCTAATGATATCCTGAACAATGATATATTATTGAGATTTATTTAGCACCTTCATTTTGGTTGAATATATCATAAATCATTTATAGTTAATAGTTTTTATTTTTCTCTTAGTTTGTTAGATCTATAGAGTGGAGGTAATCAGTCATAGACCCATCCTTGTACTAGAAAAAATATAATGGTGTACCCCCTAGGTAATGCACTAGGGTATATAGACCCTTTTTCCAAATTCAATTATATTTTTTCATTAAGTATTTACATTATTTTAGGAGTATCTTATAGGGTATCTTGGTTGTAGGTGTAGAGCTGGGAATAATATTTATTCATTTATCTACCTCATTATTTAATGGAATGGTAGAATATTCATTAGGAATGACATAAGTATATTTCCATAAAATAGGCATGTCTCAAGGTTGATGGTTTACATTGTCTCAATCATTTTATAATGATATGCATATTCATTGGGTATCATCACCCAAACCATTAATGAATTTTATAATGAATATTCAAAATCTATTTTGTGTTTATATAAGGACATGGGATGGTTTTGGATATGGAAGTATATTTTCTTTTCAAAATAATTGATTTTACACATATATAACTGGATCTAATTCATGAATAGTATTTCATAAAATTCTATGAAAAGATGAATTATTTTATTCAATGGGAAAATATTATTATAGATAATAATAGAATATAATTCCAACACATTGGTTAAAATTATTTCACCACTATGTTTTTTTATATATATCTCTACTTAAATGTACCATGGTGGTTTTTCAATAGTTATAGAAAACATAGAGTATATAATGAAATGTGTAGAACACAAATATGCTAAAAATTTAGTTATATTGTGTGAATGATAAATGTTCCATTAATTATATCATTTTATTGATTTATTTTACCATAATTTATTAAATAATAAATGGTCATAACAGAAAATCAGTGAAATAATAACTAGTAAATATCTTATTAAAATATATAAATCAATTCTAATGGCTATTCTTTTAGTATAACTATTATTAGTCTAGCTTATATATTACAAAAAAATTACAAAATCATAGAAAATATTATTTTATTGTAATTAATGTGAAGTTTCAAATATATAAATATATATATGATGTTATGTAATTTTTATTAAAAATTAAGTAATAGTAATAAATACACAAAATAAGAAAGTTGTAGTATCCTGTTAAAATTTGGTACATACAACCTGACTACATATATAAATTGAATCATTATTTATATTGTTATTCCTAGTTATCAAAATTTAACAAATAATATATATAGTACATAAAATCATTTGATATCATAAATAATGGAATGAGTAAGCTAAAATTATAGGAACAATACATATAGTTGAAGGGAACCTGGGATATGAATAAATGTGAAAACAATGATGATAATAATACTCATCATCATATAATAGGAATACAATCCCTATAATAAGAATATGTGAATAATATTATGAACATATGGAATGTTTAACTTTTATAATAATGAAACATCATAAAATTGTGCATAAATTCCATGAATAAATTTGGAATAATAATTATATCATGTTTACATCTAACATATTTGTATGGAACTCCTCACATAAAATTTAAACCAAGATAGCATCTTGTTCACACATTATTCACATTATCTGATGAGAAATATCACATTAACTAATTAAATTTGGGGATATATAATTTTGGACTGAGCAATTATGTTAATAAGTTCTTATAATCAATCATGCTATCTATAATGAAAATATATGGCAATCTTAACATGAAAAAAACCCATGAGAAATTAATGAGTTTAATAAGGATGTAATAAACTATATTTTAAGTATTAACCATATAGTTTATAATAATAATTTGTGGAAACCTATTTTTAGACTGTAAAATTGTGATAATAGATCATAGTTCATTGTGAGAAGAAGAAACAACTAGTTTAGAATCATGAAGATGATTGTAAACTAAAGTATTAATAAAAAACCCATTATAGTTGCATTATAAATCATATCAATGAAGAAGAGACTTGGATATAAATAGTAAATAAAAAATAAATATAAAAATAATACATTTAGAAGTGGTTTTAGAAGAATCATGTTGAAAAGGGAGAAAAAGTGGTGATAATCACAAAAGGAAAGAATAGGGTTCAAGAGTCCCCTTTCCATAGGACTCATTTTGTTTTTTAGGTTGAAATGTGAAATATAAAAAAATTATATTTATAAAAGACTAGTAAATATGTTTTTCCCTATCATTTAAGTCCCTATTGATAAATTATAATTATATTTTTCTTATTAAACCTATTTGGTTAAAGATGAAATGGCTTGATGGAATTTTCCTTTAAATGTATCATTTTTTATTTCAAATTCCACATTTGGATTCTTTATAATTTTAATTTTTTTAATTATTTATTAATCATAGAATAATTTAAATTATATTTTAAAAAAATTGATATATAATATACATTAACAATCCATGATTATGGTGATAAGTAAATAATTAACACCATCCTCACATGAGGATGAAAAATACCATTAAGAAGATGTGTCGAAAATAAGGGAGATTGAGTATATATATTTTATATAGAAGAAAATAGTTATACCATATCATTTAAAAAGTAACATTTTGTGGAATTATGAATAAAATAGTCATCGAAGATAAAAAAAATAAATGTTTTTAGGATGTCTTAAAATAAGAATGAAAAGAAGAGGATTTTTGGATAGGTATTTTTTTATGTTTTATTACTCTTTACTGGAACTAAAATATAAGGCACAAACCTTAAACATTAATTAATCTTGAGATAATTCAACAATTGAATGTTAATGAATTCATGGGTATTTTCATGTTTAGAGTTTTAGAGAATTAGGCCATAACACAAACATATCAACTTAAATATTACAAGTATACACTTCTACTCACAATCCATTATTTTCATAAAACAAAAACACTTTAAAAAGAAACATGGTATCATTTCATGTTTAAATAGCATGACTTTTCCATTATACCATACTTGAATCTATTTTTCATGAAGCCATGTGAATTTTTTTTATAACATGTGATAACCATAAAAATACTAGTAAGGGATACAAAAGAAATAAAAATATTGTTCATTGGATAACATGAAAACTATGAATACATTATCGTAGAGTAATAAATTTCACTTTTATGAATTTATGAATATATTTAACTAAATATAAGCTCATTTATTACCATTTTTTATGCCAAAATACTACCATAAATCTCATATAAAGAATCACATTACATTTAATGATAACATGAGACATAAACATACATAAATATATTAATCATATGGCCGACTTACACTTATATCTCTAAATGGAATATCCATATGGAAAACATCCATACATAATCTTTTGGATGTTATAATGTAACCACATGTCCTTGGTTTATCACAAAACCACCCTTCTTTGGTTAATCACGTAACCACCCATATTTTGTTTATCACGTTGCCACCTATCAAATATCCAAGTACCATTATATAATAATAACACACAAAATATTTAAATTGTCAACATTTCACTCATAATATTCTATTTGTAATCACAAGAAATCATTTCAAGATATTTAAATAGTTAATCCATTTGCAAAACCATTTAAAACATTAAATTGAGACTTTTGAATCAAAGTGTCCCATACCACATTGATAAATTTGAAAAACAAATTAAAACTATAAAACATCATGACCATATAAATAAATTCATTAAAAACATTTTGAAAACATGGATATAAAATATATTATTTTGGATGGATAAATCTTTAAAACATTAAAAATGGTGTTTTAGTTAAAGAGTCACCTACCACATGAGAAACACTTAAATAAAAATAATTAATGATAACAATAAGAAAAACGTTAAATATCATGATAATATACTATTTCATGATATAACATGTCAATATGGTTGTATATACAACTTATAGGATATTAATGGTTAATAACATGAAGATGTGAATCAATGAAAAGAGATTGAGATGGAGTCTCTTACAAAGATGGAATCATTATATCAAGGGTAAATAAATGACATAATTATGTATGATAAATATAAATACACCCAATATGATTGGATATTTAGTGTAAAATAATTATAGGTCATTCACACATATTCTTGGGAAACAAAAAACTATGAAATTGATATTTAACTCAATAAATGGAGAATGAATTAAGATTTCCTTTACCTAGAGATTGACTCATTATGAACAATCATTGTGTTCTTGAATAATAAAAATGGGTTAATTTCTAATTTCTTAAGAACCTTTTTTAGGTTTATTATTTCTTTTATATCACTTATTACCATGTTACAAAATTTACTTAATTATTTATGTTTATATCAGATGTTTTGTTGATATTTGATATATGAGTCGGAAATGAACATTTTTAGATGTAAATTGTCTATGTAGTCAAAATTCCATCATATCCAAAATATTATTCATGATTTAAATATCATATATACTCATTATATATGTATTTATTATTTCTTTAATATTTTAATATATAGAATGAGGTTCACTTTTCATGGAGATGGTTGGTCGTACGTACACATAAACGCAACTTTAATTTTTTTGACTTATTAAAGAAATGAAAATTAAATGATATGTAGTTATATTGTAATTAAAGTATAATATATATTTTATATATGTTACATAATTTCATTAACCTCATCCTTTATACGTTACATGTATTGCATGAACACGCCATATCACATTTAGGGGGGGTGTGTCAACATTTCCTCAAATGAAACTATCATGTTTACACATTATGAATATAATAAAGGTATGTTGTAAAAAAATTATAGAGGGACAAAGTAAATATAAATATAATATATAACAAATTTATTCCTTACATTAATGAATAAAATAATTTTTTAATGAATATCATGTTGAATAAATCATATTGCATCAGGGGGATAGTAGGTTGTATGTATGCACAAGCGATGATATCATTAACTTAAATGTTAAACAATATAGAATAGGATGGTACATTAATTATAATGAATAATTACTATGTTATACTCATTATTTAAATCCATTATACTCATAATTATACACATACAAAATAAGTCTTGTTGAATAACAAATTACAGCACGACGTGGAGACAGTAAGTCGTACATACACACCCATGTTGATATTGTTTTTCATAGGATAGATAAAAGGATGTATAAGGTTATACAATAATTATAATATAATATCTGCATGTATAAGATACTGTATATGTTACATTATTGTGGAAACTACATAAGAATAATAAGTATAAAAAGAAAATAATTTTGAAAGGGATGATAAAACAAATACCTCTTTTTCGAGTATCTCTTTTTGATTTTCCTAAATGTTCTCCCTAGGATGAATTTATTCCCAAAGCATGGAACCTAGGTCAAAGGGATTGTTTTTTGGAGATTATTTGAGTATAATTTGGCTGAGAAAAGTGGATTGAGAGGTGTGATTAATTGGGGTAGAAGTAGTGGCCTTTTATGGGAGAGAGGAGGGGTACTTTAGGAAAGTCTTCAAATATTATTTTATTAAAAATTGATTTTCGAATTATCACAGCTCAAAAGTGACATAATTCGACTGTAGGATAGGGATGTGTAAAATACATATCATAAAATAGTTTTTAAACAATATTAGGTAATAAAATTAAACTAATCAATTATTTATAACCCTTAGATAAAAACATTAACTATTGCCTAGTATTCTTATATTTTAATAATATATGGTTAGTATAGTTACTATAAAAACCCAATCTAACCAAAAGTGGATCATTAATGACATTTGAAAAATTATATAAGATAATTGGTCAAATAATATTTTCTATTAGACTATTATATTATTTAATAAAATAGTATTTGTTTTAAAAAATCATATATGTCAATTTTGATACTATTTAGTAAATTATTTTTGTTAAAGTCAAAAAAACTTGATTCCTTAAAGAAATTGAATTACCTCAAAGACAATATTTCATATTAATTAAAAATATTCATGTATGGTATCAAAATATTAAAATTAGTATTATGTTAATATTTATAATATCATTTATTGTAATCATTCATTAATAAGGTAATCACTTCATCATCATTGTGTCAGAAGTAATTTTTTTTATTTAATGTATATAAATTAAAAATGAAAAACCATGATGTATTAAATATTATTAGATTTATAATGACTATTTAAAGTAAAATATTTCAGTTATATATCCCTATATTAAAATTTTTTATTAAGGGATACTTGTTTATGTTATATTTCCCTTTATATTAAATTAAATATTATAAATTTTCATTTTCACAAAAGGGTGCCTCCAAAATGCCAAAAGTTTATTATATCGATGATTATGGTTGCAAATATCTCCTACAATAGAATTAAATCACTTTTTAGGGTAGTTTTACATTATTATAATATTTTTTTACCCTTATTTACATGATTTACACTTTAACAAAGGTAAATAAAGATTAAATACCGAAGTTACTATTCCTTATATCAAAAAATAAATAGTCCCTATTCACAAAATTGGGACCATATGATTATAAATATTTAATAAATTTCTCTAAATTCAAAACATAATTGTTTAAGTAATTAATTTAAAATTAATTCTCATTGTTAAAACCAAAAAGTGGGTTTTTAAGAAGTAAAAACCATTCAAAAGATTGGCATTTGTTTATTTCCAATTGATATGGGAAATTATGTCCAATGACCATCATTGGAATAAATGATAACAACACAATCAAATTAAACATTAAAACCAATAATAAAGAAAATATAACTATATAAATAAATTACATGAAAAACTAATTTTGAATTAAAATATTTTATTTTTTCTTGATTAATAAATATATTTATTTTATCATAAAAATACTAAAATTTCTAACGATGTAAATTTTGAAGTAATATATCAAAGACGAAGTCTATTTTTTAATAAATAAATAATAAAAGTGAGAGAAACTATTTAAGAAAAATATTTTACATTATAAGGTAGTAAAATTAATTTTAAAAAAATATTTTATTATTTTATGCTTAAAATTGGATTTATTCTCATTTTAAGCCTCTAAAATTTATTTAATAAATGTACCAACATTTAGAAAATATGTAAAATGATAATATAATTAATTTTGTTCATTTCTACCAATACAATGACTAGGTGTTAACTATAATTTAATATAGTAATATTATTATTGTATTATTTTTTAGTATAACTCACTGATGTGGGCAACGTTAGATTTCAGAGAAACCCATTGTTGTGTGTTGGGTACTTTGTCATAAATAATTCCCCCTTTAAACTAAAATTAATATTAAATTAAAAAATATTGATAGATATGAAACTGTTTTATTCTATAAATATCTGTGATATACATCATTCCACCATTTTGGAAATTGCATCCTCACAATTTTCAAATTATTCTCAGAAACTTCATCGAAAATCCCACATCAGAAAAAGATTCAGTAAAAGTATCCCAAAAAAATAATGAAAGAGAACAACAATGCTCACCCGATATAACACATACAATGATTATATGAATAAAAACATGTATATGAAAAAAACTAACCATCTTTTTCTAATGGAGAGTGATATAAAAATGATCTTGAGAAAGTTAACATCCAAAAAACTGTAAACATGTCATGGGTTAAAAAATCATTGATTTCCCAGAAGGAAAGTAAATAGAAAAAAAATTTGTTTTAAGATTATTTTCATAAATTTGAGTAATTATTTTACTACTTAGAATAATAATATAAGGAAATATACATGCTTGACAAGTAATGATTCTTCCTTTAATAAATTTCTTCCACACACTCATCTTTTCTCCAAACATTGAGTATTCATGATGACTTGGTCTTACCTGGATTAATATAATCAACTTCTAAATTATCACATATTCCAAAATCAATGAACTATATATTCCTCTATAATTATAAATTATCCAAAACCAAAATGGTTTGTACAACATTAGATAATCCCCAAAAAGAATAATCCTTTATAAGAAAAAAAAACTACTTTTAATCTCAATACTTATACATTAATACCCAATGTCCAACATAGACCATTCATGAAATAATTGTCGATAAAATTCCTAAATATAATACAAAAAATATTGAAATAAAAAATCATAATGATTTAATTGAAAAATATCCCAAGATAAATTTTAACAGTTATCTCCAAATTTCATAAATCACTCATAATGTCTCATTCCAAAAGTAATTAATCGAATCAAATATTTTACAAGATAGATTAATTAGATCCTTAAATATTATAATTTCCTATAATACTATAATTAAAATCATATATTACTAACAAAATGTAATTCAGCCATTATTCCTCAACAAAATATCATATTATTATATTTACAAAAATCCTATAATGTTCCCAAAATAGAGAACTTCTTCAAAAATAAAATTTACAACTTAATCACCAAATAATTTTTTAAATACCAAGTATATCCATTTGATAAAACATAAATTCCCAAAATCAAATTATTATTATTCCATAAAATTATTAATGTAAGAGTCATACTAACTAGGGACTTCTCGTAGGTCAGTGGTAGAGGATAAAGCCTTGTCACACTTCTGTTGTTGGTTCGATTCCCACATCCTTGTCCTATGTGGTGGGTTATCACATGGTCTACATGTTTTATTTTTTAAAAAAATATATAATTTTATAACATTTCCAAAAAATGTTATAAAATCATCAAATATAACTATAACATATTTTATCCTCAAAGGGTATCTCATAACTCACATTTTTATCCCAAAAATTAAAAAACCATAATTTCATCAAAGGTGATGGTCTCCAAAAATACAATTACTAACCTTAATATTTTAGATCATAAAGCCTCAAAATGGATTTCTAAGATTCTGATTTTATGAACATCCTAAAAATTATAAAACCATGATTTTATACATAACTCCTAAGAGAACATCCTAATCTTGAATGCTTTCTAATCAATCCTCGAATACCAACTATAAGGCCCCGACCTTAAACATTATTTAATCATGAGACAAGTTAACAATTTACTTTAATTCACTTCAAGGATATTTTTAGGTTTGTATTTTAAGATAATTAGGAAATAAATCTTACATAGAAACATGAATATAAAAATTAGACACTTCTACTCTTTATCCATTTTTTTCATAAAACAAAAGATCTTTAAAAAGAAACATTTTATCGTTTCATGTTTAAATGACATGAATTTCCCTTAATCCCATCCTTGACTATATTATTCTTCATGTCCAACGATAAAACATATAAAAACATAGGCTGCTCATAAAAAACTTCGTAAGAGATACAAAAGGATGGAAAACTATTAGTCTTTAGATAACATAGAAACCATGAATACATTATCATAAGGTAATACTTTTCACCTTTATGAAGTATTAAATATAATTCACTAAATATATGCTCATTGATTACCCTTTTTGTTACCAAAATATTACCATAAATCCGATAAAAAACTTATAACATTTAATGGTAACTTGGGACATAATAATACATAAATAGAATAACAGTATGGTCATCTTCCACACAAATCACTAAATGGAATAGTCATATGGCTGACTTTCATACCCAATACAATGGAGCGTATAATGTAACCACTCCTCCATGGTTTATCATGGAACCAAAAATCATTCGATTATCATGTAACCCCACATCATTGGTTTATCATGTAACCAACCTTAAAATTTATAAGTACCATTATATAATAATATCACCTAAAAGATTGAAATTATCAACATTTCACTCATAAAATTCTAATTTCATTCACAAGAAATCATTTTAAGATATTGAAATAGTTAATCCATTTCGAAAACCACAGAAAACATTTAATAAAGATACTTTTCAACCTATGTGTACTAAAACACTTAGAAACATCTTATAGACATTAAAAATTTTAAAAATTCATGTCCATATAAATAAATTCATAAAAATTATTTTGAAAAAATGGACTTGATATAAAATATTTTAAGAGAATAAATCATTAAAACATTAAACATAGTGTTTTTGGTTGAAGAGTCACTTGCCACATGAGAAACAATTGAATAAAAATCATTAAGATATATCAATAATCATAACATAAAATATCATGAGAATATACTATTTCATGATATAAAATTCCAAAAGGGTTTTATATACATATTATAGGATAATAATGGTTCATAAAATCATGATATGCCTTAATGAAAGGAGATTGAGATAAAGTCCCTTACAACGATTGTATCATTAGATCATGGATAAATAAATGACATAATTATTTGTGAAGAATATAAATAAACCCAATATAAGTGGATATTCAGAGTAAAATAATCAGAGGTCATTCACACATATTCCAAGAAAAAAACCAATAGAACATATATTTAACTCAATGAATGGATATTGAATTACGATTTCCCTTACCTTCAGTCAGAATCAACACGTAAGATCATTATGTTCTTCAATAATACACATAGGTTAATTTAAACAATCATGAGAACCTTTTTTAGGTTTCTTATTCCTTTTATATCACTTATTACCCTATAATAAAAGTTTCATATCTATTTATGTTTGTATCAGATGTTTTGTCGATATTTGGAAAATGTGTTGAAAATAAACTTGTTTTGGTGTAAATTATCCATGTAGTAAAATGTGCATCATCTCCAGAATATTATTCATGATTTAAATATCATATATATCCAATATATATGTATTTATTATGTCCATAATATTTGGAGATAAAAATGAAATGCACCATTCATGGAGATGGTAGGCCGTACGTACGCATGAATTCTACATTCATTACTTTGTCATATTAAAATAATAAAAACTAAATTATTCAAAGGTATATAGTAATTACAATATAATTTATATGTTATATATTCTATATAATATTATTAATTAAATTCTTTATACATTCCATGTATGGAATGAATGATTTATATCACTTTGAGGGGGCGGTAGTCTATACTTCCTCAAATTAAATTATACTATTTACACATTATGGAAAGATTAAAGGTATGTAGTAAATAAAAATTACAGAAGAATACAATCAATATAAATATAATAAATATAGTATTTATTCATTCCAAATGTATATAATCATGTTTTAATGAATATAATGTAGAATTAATCGCATCGCATCGTGGAGATGGTAGTTCATCCGTACGCACAAGTGTCGATACGATTCACTTAATGGTTAAAAAATATATAATTGAATGGTATATTAATTATACAGAATTATTATAATGTTATATTAATTATTGAAATCCATTATTATTATCATTATACCAATCCAAATATATTATTGTTGTATAACATATTACACCACGGTGTGGAGACGGTAAGTCGTACCTACGTAGGCATAATGATATTATTATTCATAGGTTGGATAAAAGGAGGTATAAGGTTCTCCCATAATTATAATAGCATATCATTATGTATAATTTAATGGATTAATTACATTATTATTTAAAAATTAAGAATATGAAGTAGAATAATAAAAATAATTTTGAAAGAGGTGATAAAACAAATACCTATTTCTCAAGTATCTCCTTTTGAGTTTAACAAAAAGGAATCATTATAGTGGATTTATTCCCAAATTTGGGCCTCTAAAAGGTCGGGAGGTATTTCGGAAGCTTATTTAATCATAATTTTGATTATTAAAGGGGATTTAGAGGTATGATTATGTTGGTAGAGGTGGTGACCTTTTATAAGATGGAGGAGCGGAACATTAGGAAAGACACGAAAAATTATTTTATTAAAAATTAATTTTAGAATTATAATATATCCAAAGTGATATAATTATAGGATAAGATGATTAAGGGTCTATATACTCTCAACCAATAGGTTTTAGACATGTTTTGGTCATAAAATTTACCTTATCCTTTAGCTTTAACCCTTAGTTAGAAACATTAACCCTTACAATGTCTTCATGTATTTTCATAATATATGGTCACTATAGTTACTATACAATGACAAGACAAAAACAAGAGGATAATTAATGAAATTTATAATATTATATTAGTTATTTTGATAATAATAACTTTTTAGGGCTATTATATCATTTAATGAAATATTACTTGTTTTAAAAACATATTTATGTCAATTTTGAAACTATTTAGTAATTAATTATTTTGAAAGTCAAAACAACATGTTTCCTTCTAACCAGAAGTAATAAATCTATTCTAATATGTAATAATAATTCAAAAAATTATTTAATGGCATCATAATTATCAAATTAAATTTATTTTTTTATATTTATATTTTTTTTATTCTTTCATTTGTAAGGTAATCACTGCATTATCATTGTGTCATAAATGATTTTATTTATTTAAGGTCCAAAAATTATTATTAAAATGCCATAATGTAGGAAATATTTTTATATTTCATATGAAAATTTATAGTCCATGATATCAACTATATAACAATGTATTAAAATTGTTTTATTAATAGTTACATGGGTAAGTTATATTTCTCTTTTCTTTGAATTAAATATTATAAAATATCATTTTCACACCCAAGTGGCTCCCAAATGTGAAAGGTTCATCCTAAATATTATCATGGTTGGAAATATCTCTTTAAATAGTATTTATAAAAGTTTTTGGGTAGTTTTATATTATTATAATATAATTTTTTATCCTTATTTACCAGATTTACCCATTTACTATGGTAAATAATAAAATTACTAAAGTTATTATTCATAATATCTAAAAATAATGGGTAACTATATAAAAAATTTAGAAAATATGACACCAAATATGGAATCCATTTTTCTAAAATCAAAACACCAGAAGATTCAGTAATTAATTTAATATTAATTCCCATTGTCAAAACTAAAAAGTGGGGTATTAAGAATGAAAAACTATTAAAATATTAACATGTATTTATGTATAATTTAAATGTAAAATTAATTCCAATGAACATAATTGGCTTAAAATATAGAAACATTAATCAATTATACTTAAAACCAGATTTAAAATACAATCAAACTATATAAATAAATTTGATGAAATTGATGTTTTGAATTATAATGTAGTTTTTTTCACTATTCATAAAAATATGGATTTTATCAGAAAAATACCAAAATTTGAACCCAAGGAAATTTTGAGGTCACACATCTAAAGAATAAGTCTATTTTATCAAATAGAACATATAATAGTGAAAAATATATTTTTAAATACGGTTCACTATAAAAGGCAGTAAAATGACTCTCAAAAAAATATTGAACAATATTGTGCTTAAAATGGAATTCATACTCGATTTAAGCCTCTAAAATTCATTTTATAAATTTAAAAACATTTAAAAAATATGTAAATTTATAATATATTTATTTATTAATTACAACTAATATATCTACTAGGCATTAACTAAAATTTAAAATAATATTATTATTGCTGTATTATATTTCGGTGTAACTCAGTATTCAGAGAAAAATAATATTTCATAGAAAATTATTATTGAGTATAGGGAATTATATCATAAATAGAGTCACATTTCAACTGAAATTAATATTAAAGTCAAAAATATTTATAATTATGAAAATTTATTCTTCTATAAATACTTTGGATGTTGCATAAATCCTTGATGGATTGGGGTTTGATGATAGCATAACATTATTCCGGATTTAAAGAGACATTGTGGTAGGGAATTGTGAATATATTGGTAATTGATAAGTTCTTGCTAATTAATTTTCCAGATTGAGGGTTAAGGGGTACTTATACTTGAAGGGAGGGCAATTTTTTGTTAATATATTGAAAAAATTATTTTTTTCAATATAACATTATATAATAATAGAATTATTTAACATTATGAATTATACATTATTAATAATATATTTTTGGTTAAATTATAATCCCTTTAAAATTAAATTATTATTTTATACAAAAGTGATGAATAAAAAATGAATAATTGTAATTTATGATAAAATTAATGTTTTTTGAATTTGGGATCTACTATTAAGATTTGGAATATGAATTTATTAATTTGAATGGAATTATTTATCTTCTTAAATTTCATTGGATAGATCAACCAATTTCATAATTTATTAGCTAATTAGTAAATTATAAATACTATAATTAAAACCTAAATTTTCATAAATAACTACATTTTTTACTATTCACCTAAAAATGGAGTTTTTATAAAAATTACCAACAAATAACCCTTATTGATTTCTTATATTTCATTACATATAACTAAATTAGATTTATCAAAATTATTTATCAATTTATTTTATTTTAATATTTAATATAAAAATATACGTTTTGTAAAATACATAAAAATACCATTTTCAAAAAAATAACTTATAATTTGTTCTTGAGTAGTGTATCATGAATATTTATTTTAATACAATATAATAGTTAATTTTATTTATTTCAACATATTAAATATTACAAAAAATATGATTTAATATTTTATAGATATGTTACTATTGTAAATGATTATTTTATAATTACTAATGGTCATTTTTCTATTTTATTAGTTATACTTGATTTTTAATTCCTAGAAATACCATGACATTCTATAGTTAATTATTCAATGAAATTAAAAAAAATGTTTTCTATTATTATATTTAAAAAATTTATATACATGTTAATGTTTGGTTTGATTTTTACAATGTTATTCATTGCTTAGAAAATTTTATGAGTGAAAAATGTTCAGAATCATTATATTCTAGTAATTTTATTCTATATATATTTATTACCCAGTTGTATTATATTCAATTATATTTACTATATTTATTTACCTAATGTATTGTTCTAAATTAATTAAATATAGTAATATTGTTTTTTATTATATGGTCTATGTGATTTATAATGTAATATATTTCTAAATATGACACACATGTTTATTCAAAAGTAAAATTCCATAAATAAATTTATGAGTCATTACATCTGAATAATATCACCATTTAATATCATAAATATTAAGAGTGTACTGATTTCTTCTGGGTTCTGTATGTAGAAGTTTTGATTCCATCAATATGTAATTAATAAGGTAATAAGTTATATTTTTTGAAAATTTATTTTATTACTTGAATTATTGTGTAAATTTTTATATCTTGATAAAATAAATCACATTTAATGAAAATATTTCACTATATAAATTATATATATATATATTATCATTAATGTAATGAATATTAATTTTAATGATATAATTGTGAAATACTTTATTTTTTAAGATGTCATATTTCTAAAATGTAGTTTTTTATTTTCTATGTTTTATTTCTTATAAATATAGTTTTTATAAAATTTCTAAACAATGTAATAAATTAGATTTCATATATTTCATCTATGTGTATAAATTAGGTAAGTTGGTTAATATAATTTTTTTTAAATTATGTTACAAATGGAAAATTGACTCTCT
The DNA here is from genome assembly GCA_963277665.1 of Viscum album. Lineage (NCBI taxonomy): Eukaryota > Viridiplantae > Streptophyta > Magnoliopsida > Santalales > Viscaceae > Viscum > Viscum album. The sequence goes on from OY728166.1 coordinate 1,026,757,379, forward strand.
ACGGTAATGCGAAAAATGAGGCAAATGATTAAATTAAGGAATAAAATTATAAAATATATCCAAAAAATATCATTGGATATCATATATGATGGAATTCAATAATTAACATCATCATTTTCCAAATTATAATCCATGTTCCATGAAACATAACATTCTATATATATTAGGGAATGGGTATTTATAGAAATGCTACGCATTATTATCTATAAAAGGATCCTTTATATAAAAATTGAAATACATATATGAGGATCATTTATTAACCCTTAATCAAGACATATTCTCAACAAAATATGTCTATAACATGTTTTTGGGTGTCTAAGAACATGGGATAGTCCAAAATACCTTATTTAAATGTAGATATTTTAGAAAAAAATCCACACTTTAATAGAAGTAGTATCATATCATTAAAAATTTAAATTATCTTCATATTATAGAAATTATCGAAAAATATTGAGCACTTTAAAAAATGTATTTTAAATCAATACTCTTATTTAAGAGTGTTATATTTATTATCCAACATAATTTATTAGTCATAATTCATTATACTATGATCATGTTTTCGTTGAATAAACCACACACATTAATGGCATAATATTATTTTCGTCATTAATTATTATCAAAAAATATACATTATAAATATTTTATATTAATGAAAAATTTCAACTAAAAACAAACATTGAAAAGAAATATTTCAAAAATTTATTTACTCAAAAAATAAATCCTTTTATTGATAATGTAATTGAAAACGGAATAATTACTAATTTCTATTTACAATTCATAATTGTAAATATAAGAAAATGAATGAAAAAAATCAAGTACCATTATAAAATTATGATTCCAATAGATTTAAAAATATTAAGATGATTAACAAATGAAGATTACTAAAAATTTAACCTATTATACAAAAATAATTTATGTAACCATTAACCCATGCTGATTAATGATCATTATGAATGATTAGTAAATAGTAATTAATTTTATAAAATGACATTAACAAAAAAAAATTCTCTGGATATTAATATTAAAAATATGTATTGAATATATGGTTCTATATCACATAAAAAAAATCATGAGTCAGTTTTAATAGTATTCTAACCACAATGTCCTTGGATTATGTTTTATTATTTCTTCTTTAAAAATATTTTAGAATGTTTAGTTAATTATATCACATTATCTCTATCATATTTTATATCCAACTATTTTATATGTGATTTACATTTCCTTCTTACAATTATCTTTTTTATTGATTCTGTTGAAATAAAACATGTTTATATAAAGAGAAAACATTTCAACTCTTTTTTGGAAAATTAAATTCTATATACAAATATTTTCTTACCATACACTATATGTTTTTTAAATAGGTATATTTTTAATTTCCACTTTTTATTCTACATAATTGTATTTAAAAACTAATTTTATAATCCCTTTATCTATGTGGTTCACTCCAATCCTTTATAAAATGTTAAAAATTATTTATTTCAATCTTTGTACCATTTCCTATTATTCGTTAAATGTTTCTTATAATTCACCTTTATTTATTTATAAATTTCTATAATTCAAATATTTAATTATTCAAATAAGGTTTTAAAAATTGATTTTTTCTACTTTGAAAATAATTTTTGAAAGAAACCAATATCATTGTTTTTATAAAAACATAAAAAATTGTTATGAAAACTCTTTAAATTATTTTTCATCCATTTTCATTTCTTTATAAATATAATAAAATATCAATTAATATAATCTTTCATACTATTCATATGTCTCTATGCATTTTCTCTTATGGTATATTTCATTTGGGTTATTCAATTTTGGTTTCATATGACCTAATTGTTGTTTATTTGTTATGTTATACATCATGAAAGTATTATCTGTCCCAATACATTTTTTAGAATTAATTATTTTATAATGTATATATATGAATTACTCATTTGTTACGAAATAAACATGATTTTATTTATCATTAAGTGAGTGGTATGGGACTTATATATCCCTCCAGTGCAAGAGGTAAATATTATATCTCGTAAGATGTTATGTTATCAGATAAGTGGGGCCATCCTCGGTCATTATGTTATGATTAATGTTTCATAATTGTGTTTCCATGGTCTTGGAGTATATCCTAAGTATGTGATATCATTTTCTATAATTATTCATATGTTATATACATATTTTATGTCACTATGGTTCTTGATTAATGATTAATCCTGACAATTAATTATTTGATGGTATATTTGTTTCTTTAGTAATCATATTTATATGATTTTATGTTTCCATTCCATGATATATGATTATATTTTTATTCTTAATGATCACATATGATGATTTAATGATCATATACCACCAATTATTCAATTTCCTAGTTTCTCATGTTTCCTTCCACGAATACTATCTAATAATAAATACTCTCTGCCTAAATATTATTTTACCCCATACTATGAAGTTAACTAATCCTTTCTACTGTTTGTGATTTTTTAGAGGATTTTAAATAAATTATTATTTCAAAAGGGAAACATAGTATGGATAATATTTTTGAATAAAAGTATATATATATATATTATGAAATAATACATATGTGTATATAATGTCCAAAATATAAATTATTTAGGTTTTAGGAGAATGATTAATTATGAGTTTGAATATTTAATCAGATAAAATAAGTTATATATATTTATGTTATATTTAGGCCATCTAATTTATGAATCAACAGAAATTTTTAACAACATACATTTTATAATGTAAGAGGATATATAAAGTTTATATATATGGGATCCTAATGATTGGTGGTCTCTATAAGAAGAATTCAAATTATATTTTATGGGTTTTGATGTATTTCCCTGGGTTAAAGAGAAAATGATTGATATGTTTCATAACACTCTTTGGGTTTTTCATCCCAGATCTAGCAAGATTAATCCAAATTTGAAGTGATAGTTTTGATAGGCTAGAATCAAGAATGGTGTAATTGGATTTTTTTTCTAATGTTTGACTATCATTTAGTGAATTATGAATATCTAAAATATATGGGGTTATTTAAAACATTTCATCTTCCAACATGGACATGGGAGAACATATTGATATATTCTAGGGTTGGTATTTCATTATCACCATATATCCATTACATAATTTTGGTAATTATGGAGGATATTATTATATTAGTGCATTACTTATCGATTTATGAAAAACATTGGTTGATGATTTGTGTAAATTTCATATGAAGGAACTGTTTTGATTTAAGGGATTTTAATATCAATCAATCATATCAGACCTTGATTCATTTTATATATAATGGTTTCATAAGGGGGTTTATAATTTTATATATACTTAGTTGAACACGACTACTATATATCATAATAACTACTAGATTTTAATAGTGGTAAATTATCCACATAATCCTACATAAAATTTGGGATCATAACATGTAAAGAGAGAATTTTGGAGGTAATATAACATTACAAAATTATTGTAGGGACAATAGTAGTTACACTATAGGCATACCATATAATTGGAAATAATGACCCAAATTTTTCTTCACGGACTTGTATTATACCCCAATGATACAGGCCATTCGGCCATCAATTTATGGTGATATGAATATACTAGAGTAGCATTAGGATAATGGATAGGACTGACATATGTTTATTAGAAGGGCTAACTAGATATATGGTTGTGGAGATAGAAGAAGTACATGCCACTAGGATTAGGCCTCGTGCTTCCCTGTATGGAAATAGGATGAGCTAACCACATCATTAGGTGGTGAGAATGGAAAAATATATTTCATAAGTTATATGGTAGGGGTTGGTTCAGGGATGTCTTGTAATATTTTTTAATTTAATTTGTACTACTTGACCTTCTGCTCAATATTATTGGTCTCCATGACATGTTATGGTTCAATGTCACCGTAGTAAAAAATTGGTCATATCGTAAAAAAATTTGGTTTTATTAAGTAATTGAAAATTTTTATCCTAAAAGGAATGGACGTTCAAGAAGAAAATATAGTATCTATAAGTTATTATGTGATCTTATTTAATATATTTTACAAAAACAAGGAAAGATCATAGTCCTCTAGTAGAATTTTTATAAAACCAATAATTATCTATTGTTGAATCATAATGGAACATTTGATGACTTTACTGTAAATTGTTTCAATCATTGTTATGTTGGGATGGGATTGAAATCAGGAATAATATGAATTTAGTCTTGTATAAATGATTAAAATATGTTTTTATTTAACATGTCATATAATTCTATGGGCACTAATTTTACCCAAATCAATTTTTGTTCATCAATGAAATGACTTAGAGTTCAGGGTTAGAGATTGAGTATTCCAGTGATTGTATCATGTGTTTGGATATTGAATATTTGGAATGTTATGGAAGATAACTAATTGATATATAGGAACATATATGATCATTTAATGGATTTGGGAAGTAGGATATCATTGGTAATTTCCCAAATGTATGAGGAGATTCAAGATGTTTTTTTTTGTTTTTCTCAATTGATAATATATAAAAAAATTATTATAATGTGTTCAATTTTCAGATAGTTTGGGGGAATGAGAATCAAACTATTAGAACTAGTTCTTAAAACAATAAACTATACACAGTAAATAATATAAAAATCCACAATTATATGATTATTCATAAAAATGTAAATTTTACATTCCAATTACCTTTTATTTTTAGCATTTTAAAAAAATTGGAGAAATATTGAACTTGATGAACCCCTTTTCTTTATATAAATTAGAAATTATCCTTAATACATAATAAAATATTAAATCTATTAAAATCCTTCTATATCATAGGCAATCACTAAAAATAATATACTCTTAATAACACATCTTACATATTACGTTTCTTTATAAATTGGATAATTGAAAGCTTAAGAAATTAGTGAGAATAGATAATCAAAATGTATAAACACAAGCAATGACAACCAATGATCATAATTGAGTAAGATAATCATATGGGTATAATCATGATACATAATATTTTTATACATAAAAAAACATAGATCTTATGGAATGAAATAATACTTGGCATAACATAATACATGAATCGAATGAGAGTTGAAACATGATTCATAAATATGAACCATGAGAACACAACATAGTAATGATAATAAATTATGGATATGGAAAAACATAAGAATAAGGGAAAGATTTTAGGCAAATCTATTTTCTCATGAATATGTGAAAATTATATATATGTGTATGATAAAAAATGAGTAAACAAATTATGAGCATACATTTGTGGACAAACTGATAATGTCCATGTGTGACTATATTATGATATATAAACATAAACCACCACATTGGAGTGATTTATAAAACCCCAACCATCATCATTAATACATATGTGTAAGCCATAATATTAATCTTCACCTCATCTTCAATAACCCATGGAATAAAAATGGATTTAATATCCATTTAAAATTAGATCACATAAAGAAAAAATTTCATAATTACATCAATAAGTGTAACATGATACATCTATTGAAAATAAATTTTAATATAATTATATTAAATAAAATTCCTGTTAAAAACCATTCAACAAGGTTAATATAATATAAGTTATTTACACATATTGATAATGTTTACACAGTTATGCAAGTAATTTTACCCAATCGAACAATAAATATATTCAAGGGGAATAACCATTAATCAATGGAATCAATAATAGGGTATTAATATAAGAAATTTTATGGAATAATAGTTATAGTAATAAACCAATGATTAATAGGAATGAAAAGGGAATGATGGCTCATTTATATTTTAAATAGTCTATATTTCTCATTTTTTGAAATCATAGGTAACGTATCAATGGGTATATGATGATTACTTTTACAATAATAAAGGAATTTTACATTTAAATTCATAAAGGAACATAATATTTTTTCTAAAAATTTATTTTAAAAGACTCATATAATTATAGAAAAGTAATTTACTCTATAAAACCTGTAATAATGAGAGTGGATATTTAGTATGACATGAAATCTATTCTGGAGATTGTTTTTTAAAAAAATAGATTCTTTTCATATTTATATGAATAATGTATAAGTGAAAACACCCAAGTTAACATCTAGAATACATTTTAAAAAGGGTTGGTTATAAAAGTCTTATGATAAATTAAAAAAAGAAATTTTAATGAAATCTCTAATAGTAGAGTCCTAAAATAGAAATCAATGATTTGTATAAAAAACATGGAGTGGAAGATATAAAATTTGAATTTGAATAGTTGCGAAAACATTATAAAATATTTTTTCATATCCTTGTTAATAACCCAAAACAGAAAAGGCATATTGTTTTTTCCTAATGAAAATAGGTGAATATATATATTAGCATCATAGAAAATAATACACATTATAGTCCACAAAATGTGAGGAGAACTTCTGTGGGATAAAATATATGGACTTGCATGAAATAATCTATAGGAAAGAATATGTGATATTGTTTAAAAGTTTAAAACATCATTATAGATATTATTTTATCAAGTAATATGATAAAATAAATAATAATTTATAGAAAAACATTGGGGTATTATAAGGGGATGAAAATATCTTAATCGTTTAGTGATTTTATAACTCAATGAGAAAAATGTTTTGATGGGAAGGTTGTTATGAATCAAGTAACATTTAAGTTGAATCCCATTGAATAATATATAGATTTAAATTAAAATTATAATAACATGAAAAAGAGATATTTAATTTTATATGTATGTAAATAGATATCATATAAACCATATAAATAATTAGGTGCAAAATACCAATAGGTCTCGAAGAAAGGAATTTTGGACAAAAATCCCTTACAACATTTCTAATTTTTGAGCCCAAACCCCATGAGTTTAAGAACATGGAATTGAAAAATAAATATCATGAAATATAATATAAACATGATAAAAAAATTAAATGGATGATAGATAAACCACTATTATTAAAACCTTGTGTATAATAAAAATTATGTCTTATTGGGTGGAAATTTGAGAGCAGATACCCTTACATTGTTCATGTTAAATTTTTCACATATTCTTAACATCATGAATAAGAAATATAATGGTTTTTAGGTACCTTATTATGAATCATATTCATCAAAATTCCATTTAAAATATACAATTTATAATCACATGCTATCTATTTATTTTTTTTATGTTTTTGTGAAAATTGAATAATTGTTTCATATTTTAGTAATTTTTTTATTGAAGAAGATAAATTAAATAATTAATATAACCTTTATAGAAAAATAAAATAGTACTTATATTACAATTAAATTATAATAATTTTGGAATTTATATTCTAATGGTCATCAATTATTGTGTTTTATAATATTGTTCAATTAGGTTGTTGCACTAATCCCTTACAGGAACATGCTTTATCTCATTGGGAAAGTGTGATTATGAAAGTGTATAATATCATTATAATATTATTTTATTTTTTATCAATTTTTAATCTGATGACTTGTATTTTAGGATGGATTATATTATAAATGAAAACTGATATGAAAAATAAAAATATTACATCATGGAGGCGATAGTCCACACAATACAGGAATAACATTTTTATGTTTTTATAATATAATGTAATGGAATGAATTATTGATTATCCAATATTGTAATAAATATTAGTATAAAAATTATATTTAGGTAATAACATTACTGTGGTTAGGGTAGGTTTGTAATAGAAATATTATGAATAAATTGTAAGTTGTAAGTAACACTCACTTTGGTATATTGAACATTCTCTTGAAAGAGTTATTATAAAAGAATGGTTTAGGATAACGTATGGTCACCATAGTCTAATTAAAATGAGATATGATTATTGGAAGAGATAATTTAATATTACTTTAATTAAATTTGAAGCAATGGGGTTTTAATGAAGGGGTGTCAGTATCCCTTCTATAAGTGAAGAGAATTGCACTTTTTTTAATACACTTTACATTTCGTTGATATCATTAAACTGTTTAAGGTAGAATTACTAAAACCACTAGAAAAAACATGAGTGTGGGGTAATATTGGGTCACTAAATAAATAAATTAATATTTCTACAATTATTAAACAATTTTGATGTCAGTTACTCATATATTTTTTCATTTCCTTTAATTTCATTTTAAGAGGGACTGCTAGATTTTACCTAAGTAACTTTTATTTTGCAAAAAAATATAATATAATATATAGTTATGTTTTTTGGTTTTATAAACCAAAATATACTGTCATGTTAATCTAATTTAACTTCTAAATACTATAATTTTTTTATATTATAATATTTTATTTGTAGAAATGTTGTTCTGTAAAAGAACATTTATTCACCATTCGGTGTTATTAACGTAATTTAGTTTCGATTACAATTTTAATTAGTGATAATATATATGGGATTAAAAAATATATTAAATTAATTATTTATAAAAGGTCAATTAATTTGGTGATGAAAACAATACACTATATTATTAAAAAAATTCCTAGAGTGTAATAGTTTCTCAATTATCCTTGTCATTAACATTAATTATTTTATTCAATTGTTTATTCGAGAAAAAAATTAAACAAATTAAATAAAAGAACATTTTTAATCTGAAACATGAAACTAATTTTATCATATTTAATTTTTAATTGTTATAATGTTTAATTTTATTGTTAGCACACATAAAAATTAAACCTGATTTTATAAATTGTGTATTTTTAAGAATAATATTTTTTTGAAGAAGATAATTATAAATGTCATTTAATATAATGATATAAATTGGTTTATTTAAAATAATAATAAATATGTGGGTTCCATAGAAAAAAAACTGAATATTACCATTAAAATTCCCAATTAATAGATAATCTTAATAATTATATTGAAATGTTATGTACATTATAAAATGATGAAAAATTCTTTAAAATTTGCAATGTGACATTTTAAAATAAATATTTTTACATGATAAATAAATATATAATTAACTAAATTGTTTTGAAAGTCATAGTGTTTATTATATATTAATAAAGTCATACATTTTATGATTTAGAAAAATATGATTTTTTTACTAATTACATAATAATCAATTATTTTATAAAAAACCCTACTAAAAAACCAGAATTTAACATCACTGGTATTTATCAGCACTAAAAAAATCACTGATAAAGGACATCCTTATCAAAAATAACAAAATCACTGATAAATTTAACATTTTATCAGAAAATTTTTAGCACTAATAAATGGATGTTTTATCAGTGCTTTTTTCGCGATGATAAATGGTACCCTTTATCAGTGCATTAGTTTTAACGTTGATAAGGAATGATTTTATCAGTATTTTTTGGTGTTAAAAACAATTTGAATAAATAAAATGAAATAACTAAATAAATAAATAATTAAAAACTATTTTATTAAAAAATTATAAGTTTTATTAATTAATTAAGTATTGATCAAAATGAATAAATTGATTATATATTGTTAAATATTGAACATTTTAATAATTAGATAATTATGATAATTAATGTTAATAAATTATATATATTAAATATGTAGATATATATTGATTTATATAAAAATGATTTATATAAAAGAATTATTTATATTCATTACATTAAATACTCATATATTTAGTAAATATCGTTTTATAATTGAAATTTAATATGAATTAAAAATAATGACTAATTGCACAGTGTAATGGACATATAATTGAATGTGTTGTTTGACTGTTCTATTTAACATAGATCAAATGTTTGTTATATTGATTTTACATATACGTAACAAATGTATTTCTCTATATAGTGCACACATAGAAAAGATATCCATTTTTTCAATTGGTCAAAAATCAATGGGAAACAAGTGTTCAGTTGTAGTTAGGGGTTCTAAAGCGTATTTTCTTCAAACATGAGAGTAAGGTCTTTCGATTTTCTTTATGTATTTTTATTTTTGTTTTTTATTTCTTGTGGGGTGATGTCATGCATTATTTGTGGGATGGTTCATGTATATTATTTCTCTTTCTACTTCTGTACAACATCTTTCTCTGTAATCTTAATTCATAGTTTTTAATTTATATTATTCATTTGATGATAATAGTTACCATTAATCTATATTTTTTTCAATATTTTTTTCTTGTTCATTGATCCTTGTTCAAGATTTCATCTTATTCTTAATATATAATGAATTATAATTACATTTCTATTTTGAGTTAATATGTTCCAGGTTAATTCCATGCATGTTTTAGGCATGGTTACTCAACACATAATCTATAACATGTCTATTTTGGTAATTTTCAAAATACATAAGGTTTTTTATTAAGAATGTGTTAAATATACATGTTACATTTATAAAACCATAAACAAAATACCTTTCATTATAAATCTCTAATAAAAAAATAAAAATGTTTTCATAATAATCGATGATATAATTTTATAGAATCCTTTATGTTGGTGGTTAAATTAACCCAATATATTACATGTCATAATCAATGGATGAAAATTAATTCAAAGTCATTTTTATTGTAATATATTTATTACAGAAGTATCATTATTTTATTTTGATTTTATTAATGTGGTAAATTAGTATTAGTAATAAGTAGCTGAAGAAGCTAAATGTATAATAATTATAAGAAATTTTTAAATACTTAAATTAAATCATATATTCTATTGAAATATTTCTTCATATTTAAAAATATAGGAAATACTATTGAGACTAGGACATCTAAAATGTTTAAAGGATAAAAACTATAAAGATTATTTATAACTTATATTGAGGGATAATAATGTTAGTTATTATTCTGAAGGGGTGTTGGAGGGGTCCCTATATAATTTTGTAGTGTCATTTTCTCAAATACCCATTCCATAATGTGTGATAAATATATATATATATATCTCATATAGATCTAATATAAATAAATAAGAGATATTTTTTGTACATTACCTATAAATATTAAGGGTGGGAATGCATCGTGGAAAATGAAATGAGGATGAGTTGTCTATAATGTTCTCCTTGGAATGAACTCAAAGGATAACTCCTACCATAGTGGATTAATTCATTTCTAAAATCTAATTACCTATTTTCATAACCATTTGGAAATTTATTAAAATAATCAAATTTAGAGTTTAACTTATTTGAATTGTATATAACTTTCACTATTGATAATGAATATCTTATGTGTATTTATTTATATATTATATAAAATTTTTATTTTATGAGCCCAATAGAATGGATATGAATTTAAAATGGTTTCAATCTTATTATTTGACAAATGAGTATGAATATTGAGTTAAAAATGTTGTCATGTTTAAAAGAGAGCACGCATATTACCCTTCTAAAAATCTTTTTTCAAAGTTTACATTGTTATTGTTCAAGAAAAATTAGTTTGTAAGAGTTGGAAAAATAATTTTTTTGTCACTAAATAGATCAAATCTTTAAATATTGGACTAAGGATTAGGAAAAATAAATATAGATACTAATTGGGATGATACTTCAGTTTAAGAATAATTTCATATGAATATAGTTGAAGATGATGAGGTCATAACATGAATGAAATGACAATAGAAACTGATGATGACCTTCATGATTGCCCAAAGTAGTTTTAGGATTTAAATATATATTTCAAGAATTCATTCCATACTGGTTATACTTAATACACAAAATTGGTAGTTTTATCGATGTTATATAATTTGAAACTAGAATCAGATGGACTGACAACAACTTTAAAGAACTAGTTAGTATCCTAAATGATGTGATACTTGAAGAAATTGACCAATCATGTGAAAAATATGATTTTAAACAAATTTACCATTCAACGGGAATGATATCTAAAAAATACATGTTTTTTTAAATGATTTCATATTTTTTTACAAGTAAAATAAATCACTTATAAATTTAAATATGTATGGTGAAGATCGATATAAGAAAGATGAATCATGTCCTTCGAAATCTATATGGTACTTTCTTATCATTCCATAGTTTAAGAGATTTGATAGATTTCAAGAAACTATGATGCAATTAACATGGAATACAGATAGAAGAATTAAATATGGGATCCAATGTCATCTAGCAGATTCACATCTATGGAAGATTATTGGTAATGAGTTTCCTAAATTTGGAAAAGAGCAGATAAATTTTCATCTTGGGTTTTATATAGATGGGATAAATCCTTTTGGTGAACATAGTATTACTCATAGTACATTCCCTGTCATGTGGGTAAATTATAACTTTCATTCATGGTTCTGTATGAAGTGAAAATAAATTATGTTTCGTTGGATTATATTTCGACAAAAGATGCCTGGTAATGGTTTTAATGTCTATTTGGATCCATTGATCAATGATCCAAAATTGATGTGGGGAATGCTAGTTAAAATATAGTATGCTCATAGAATTGAATAATTTACATTAACGAACATATTTTATGGAATAATGAATGACTTACGCATTTATGGAAATTTATCAGGCTATATCACTAATGGAATTTTGGAGTGTCCCATTTGTGAAAAATAAACACCATCAGTTTGGTTGAAACATTCCTCAAAGAGTGTGTTTTTAGGACATTTGAAATTTTTACCTTGATGAAATCATTACCAATACTAGACAAAAACATTCAATGGGAATATCAAACAAGGTAAAACACCATATCTAGTAACGGGTGATCAATTGTAATATAAAGTGAAAAATATAAACAATGATCTTGGTAAACCATTTTAAAAAACATTCAAAATCTGTTTGGAAGAAGGGATCAATTTTCATTGAGTTACCTTATTGTAATTATTTGTATGTCATAAATTTTCTTGATGTCATCCATGTGGAAAATAATGAATTTGATAGTGGTATGGTCACATTACTAAATGTTCCTAGAAAAATGAAATATGGAATCAAGGCTTGGTTGGACATGGTTGAAATAGTGATAAGGGAGGAGTTGGCACTAGTGAAGTGTAAAGGCTAAAATTTTCTTCCTACAACAGCTTACACTGTATCCATATAAGAAAAATTGCAAAATTTCCTTTTCCTAAAAAATTTAATTGTTCCACAAGGGTATTTATCAAATAATAATAATTTTTTGTTAGTTTCTATTTTAAGATACAAGGACTAAAATCACATAACTAACATGTTTTGGTGCTAGAGTAAATTCTTGTTTATTTACATTACATTTTACCTCAAAATGAATGACATACATTAATTATAATCTTTTTCTTTTTCAAATCCATATGTAATAAAGTTGTAGGCCAGATGATTTTTCCCTTCATGAGTAAGGATACTGTAGTATTATTATGTGATTTAGAGATTTTCTTCCCACCATAATTCATTAATATAAGGGACGACCTGATAGTTCACATGGTTACAGATGATCAGCCATGTGGTCATGTCCAATACATATGGTTATACCCCATTTAATAATATATGAGGTTTTTGAAGTGGTATGTCACGAATCGAAGTTGTTCAAAAGGGTGTATTGTAGAATGATATATTACTGAAGAAGTTATTTAATTATGTACAGATTACCTATTGGATGTTGAAGGAATTGGTCTCCCAAAGTCTCATCACAATTAAAACCTTCTGAGTGAAGGGATTTCATGAATATATGTTGCTATAATTACATTTAATGATTGGAAGACAGAACACCTTTACATAATACATAATAGTGAAGATATGGATCAATACATTGAGGCCCAAAATAAAATTATTAGAGATTTTAATCCATCAAATTATGAAGGATTGATATAAAATAAACATTATCAATAGTTTATTAGATGTTATAGAGAACCAATTTAAAATAATTCATCCAAAAAAATTTATTCAATTTCCGAACAACCTCAATGGATACCAAAAGGACGGGATACAAATGTTATATCTTACATTGGTTTTGTAATAAATGGTTATATATTCTATGAAAAATAACATGATGAATTTATTTTGATTAATAATAGTGGTGTTACGCTTGTGGATGATGTGATGCACATATCTGGTTCCAAGGATATAAATACAATTAATGAAAATTGTTCATATCTTGTCATTATTGAATATATATATGAGTTATATAATACAAAATTTCAAGTTCCACTTTCCATTACAAATGGGTTGAAAATATAAATGGAGTGAAATGTGATGAAATATGATCTGGGAAATTGAATTTCAATGTGTGAGGGAAAAAAGACGAGACATTCTTAATGGAATCACAAGAAGTGAATGTATATTATATTTCTGATCTAACAAAAAAGAATTGGACTATTATCCTACTGGTGAATAAAACAAATGTCACTCCAGATGGGAATTCAATCAAGGATTACCCTTTCATTAGACATCACAACCAGTTCATGCTATTCCCAATATATAAAATGTCTTTTACATTATAAAGGACTATAAAGAGGGGATTTGGATTCTCAATAGGGGAACCAAATAATTGAAACCATTAAAAAAGAATAATTTTTAGATGATAAGGTAAATATTTTTCTAATATATTACGTTTTTCTCAAAATATTATATGTTCTATTATTCATTAACATAATCTAAATTAAATTTTTGACTACTCTAGTAGATAATGTCTTCTGCAATTGATGATGTTACCAATCCCTATGAGGAATAAACTATAATAAAGGAGAACCTTTAAAAAGATAAGGTAATTTTATGATATACATTATCTATTTTACTAATAAATTATATAATAAAACATTGCATGATGTTTTTTTCGAGACCTCCTCTTCCAGGTTGGATTAAAATTAATGTTGATGGAGCCTTTAAAAGAAATCCAAGACCCGCGGGGTGTGGTGCCATCTTCAGAAATCATCTTGGTCACATCGTTGGGTGCTTTTTTGGAGGTTGTGGTACTGGAACCTCTCTGGAAGCTGAGATGCTGAGTGTGATTAATGCCATTGCTTTCGTTTTTTGCTATGGGTGGATCAACTTGTGGATTGAAAGTGATTCTACTACTGTTGTGCAAGCCATTTGGAAGGGGTATTTTCATATTGCTTGGCCGCTTACTACGCGCTAGATGAATTTTCTTCAATCTCTCCATGACGTCAACTACATTGCAACCCATACTTACCGAGAAGCAAATATATCTGTGGATGCTCTCGCCAACAAAGGAATTGATCAGGTCATAACCTGACTGAAGGATCTCCTAGAAAACCTGATTCCTTTGCATGTTAAAGATTGTAATTTGATACCGCCTTTTTGACTCATGTAACCTTTCCTATCATTTTTCAAATAAAATTGCTTTGGTCTTTTGACCAAAGCTCCACCTTCTACTGAAAAAAAAAACAAAATAAACAATAACAAAACAAAACAAAAACAAAAAAAACAAAAAAAAAACAAAATAATATTAATAAAATTAATAATAATAATAAAACATTGATTAATTTCAATTGTTCCATTTATATTTTGTTTATTTTAGAAGGATTATATGAATGTGTCGTGCCTTTGTAAGAAGAGAAATAATGATGCCTTAGCTCAATCTCCGAGGTAATCATGGATTTTTAATAGTAAAATAATTGTCCATAGAATTAATGTATTGTTTCATATTTATGTTTAATTTATTTTCATAGTATTACTCCCATAATAATTTTTTCTTAAACCAGAGGACTATTTTATTCATGTTGGGGTTTTTGTCCAACATTTATGCCATTCTAAACCAAAAGATCTGCAGACATATTCTCCCTCAATACCGTGTCACCCATGCATTGTGGAATTTATCAGTTTCTATTTCATGTTATCTCCCTGGACTTTGCAGGAAGATAAACAACACTTACTCTACACAAATATAAATTTAATCTTGATGTTTTGATAGTAAAATTAATGCCCATCCAATTAATTTATTAATTCATATTTATGTTTAATTTATTTATTTTTATTATTACCCACATAATAATTGTTTTCTTATATTGGTGTATTATTTTGTTCGAGTTCATATGGTATGTTCATCTTTCATGCCTATATACACCAAACATTTCATAGACTTCTTCTCCCTAAATGCCATTTCACCACTAAAATGTTTTATTTATCACATTATTTCAATTTATATCCACATCCACTGAGGTAAGGGAAATGATGTTGGGTCTTCTCAATGATAGAGGTAATATTGATGTTTTCATAGTAAAATCATTGTCCAAATAATTAATTTATAGTTTCATATTTATTCTTCATCTATTTATTTTTAGAATTACTCACATAATAATTATTTTCATATATATTTGGATTCATTTGTATGAGTTATGTGTTTTTTCCATCTTTCATAAGTTTTATCACCAAAACTTACAAATACTTTTTCTCCCTCAAAACCTTTTCACCCATGAAATGTTTCATTTATCACTTTCCTTCATGTTAACTCCACTGTTATTGCAAGAAGGGAAATGATTCTACTTTTACTCAGTTATAGAGGTAATATTTATTTTTTCATATTAATATCATTATCCCTAGAATTAATATATTGTTTCATATTTATGATTAATTTATTTATTTTTATTATTATTCACATAACAATTGTTTCTTATACATGTGGATTCTTTTGTTCACGTTGTGGTGCTCTATCCAACTTTTGTTCATTTCTATACCAAAACATCGCCAAACATCTTCTCCCTAAAAAGTTTTTTACCCCTATATTGTTGTGTTTATAACTTTATCTCAAGTTATCTCCCCTTCCATTTTAGAAAGAGAAATGATGATGTCTCTTATCAATCATAGAGAAAATGTTGATATTTTAATAGTAAAATAATTGTCCATAGAATTAATGTATTGTTTTATATTTATGATTTATTTATTTATTTTTATTATTACTCAAATAATATTTTTTTCTTATACAGGTGGATTATTTTGTTCGAGTCGTGGGGTCGTATAAATATTTAATTCTTTTTTCACCAAAAAAACATATACATCTTCTCCTTTAAATCCTTTCACCCCTACAATGTTAAAATTTATCACTTTCCATCAATTTCTCACCAATTCTCAATCATAGAGGTAATATTGATATTTTCATAGTATGATAATTGTCTATTGAATTAATGAATTATTTAATATTTATGTATAATTTATTTGTTTTTTTATTACTCATAATATTTTTTTATACTGGTGGATTATTTTTTCCGACGTTATGTGGTTTGTTCGAAGATGATCATCCATTCATGTATGTTTGACAAAAACATCAATGGGGATCGTAGTAACATTTATAGATATGATTTTTAATACTTTGTGACCTGTTGAAATCAGTTGAAACTAAATTAGAAACACTATGTGATCCGTATGAATTCAAGTACTTCTTTCTATTTTAAATAGATATTAATTTATATAAAAAATACTACTGTAATTCTTAAAACTAAGAAAAAATATTAATATTATTATAATACATTAATAAAATTATCTATAAGTTATTTTGATGTGTAAGAATTATCCAAACCACAATCTGATATAGGATGTGTCAAATATCACTCGATCTGCCCAATATCTATTTCAAATATACATTGGAGTTTAAAAAGTTTCACTCACTGAAAATTGATTTGATAAGCTCAGACCCTCATGCTAACTTGTAAAATTTATTCAAAAATAATTTTGGATATATAAGGATTTTTCTCTCCTAAAATCAATAAAAGATGTGATCTGCATTAGTAAAAGTGTGTGTTTCAAGTTTAAAATAATATTTCAAAAAAAATACAGACAACATACTCAAAAATAAGAAAATAAATAAATATTGTTTTTTTACTTTTGAAAAAATCCCATATGTGATATGAATCGTGTATGTATCAAACACACCTCAATCGGATGCTTGATGTGACCGGTATGACTCTAAGTGCATATTTATTTAAACCTGATAGCAATTTTAGTAGAAAAACTGAACACCTCAAAACAAAAAAAAACAAATTCAGATTTTCCTGATTCTTTAGGAAAAATATTCTCATTTGATTTGAAATGTTCATGAATGATTTGAACATCACTTTAATGCACGGTGTGACTAATATGACTCTAGGTCTGTGTTTTTAAAAATTTACATCAATTTTAGTAAAAAGGTCAACTGAACAACTCAAATCAAATGAAACACATTCAAATTGTTTAAATAATTTATGATAATGATTCAATATTCATTTTTGATGATTAGTAATTAATCAAAACTAAATATAATACAATATGTGATTGGTATGAGTGAAAGTGTGTGTTTTAATTTTAAAATACATTTTATTAAAAAAGAAAAGTGATGAACTCATAAATGAGAAAACTTATTCATATTGTTTGAAACTTTATGAAAATGATCCCTAATACATTTAGGATGTGCAAGAATAAGCCTCACCAAATCTCATGCATGGTGTGACCGATATGAGTGAAAGAGTGTATTTTTGTTTAAAATTATCATCAATTTTAGTAAAACAGAGAAATATCCTACTCAAAGCCAAGAAACTTAATTCATATTGGTTTGATACTTTATGAAAATGATCCGTATGTAAAGTGTAGGAATCATCCTCACCTCAATCTAAATCAAAATTTTCACAATATGACTCAATATATCTGTTATCAGTTTAAAATCCAAATTTTAGTTAAAAAATTATCACTCACGAAAACATGATAAAACACACTCATATTTTCTTGATAATTTAATAAAATAATTCATATGTCATTTATAATGAGTATAAATCTGTTTCCCATCAAATTAATACATTATGTGATCACAATGAGTCCAAAGTGCGTGTATCCAGTTTTAAATGACATTTTAGTAAAAAAGATATATGACATACTCAAAACTGAGTAAAAAAATTAGATTGTTTTGATAAATTATAAAAATGATCTATATTTCATTTAGGACATGTATGAATTAAGAACACCTGAATATGATTCACGGTGTGACCAGTATGACTCAAAGGGTTTTCGTTTAATTTAAAGCTGTCATAAATTTAAATAAACTGGAAAGTTGTCCTACTCAAAACAAATAAAACACATTTGAATTGTTTTGATACATTAAAAATAGAATACATAAGACATTATTGACATGTAAGTTCTAGGTCAATGTAAAAAAAATAATTGAATTGGGGGGATTGTTTCCTTTCAAAAAATATTCCACAATTCTATCCATTCACACCCACTGTGATTTATATTGATATGAAATTCATTATTCATTATTAAAATGAGATATAAATAAATCAAAAATATAGAAAACCTATTTTTATAGTGGTTCAAGGAACAATGATCCCCCCAAACAACTCCACCAATCACTCTATCTGTGAGCTTGGTGATTTCACTTGAATGAACCTTTTAATGAAATACCATGAAACCACAACTGAGTGCAGGGAATTGGCACATTTGCAATGACTCTAAAACAACCTTATGGTTCTTTAGCTATGAATTGGTTGTCCACTGCTTGGATTGAGAAGTTGATACTTCACCCCAACTGATTACAAGTAGTTCAAACACTAATAGATCAAATGATTCTAATATCAAAGGATCGGGTTGAACTTCACAGTTGCAGTAGTAGGAAACTGGGAAATGATAGATCTTCTTCATCAGAAAGGAACATCATAAAAAAACAACTTTCTAAAGATATATTTGTTATAAAATGATCTTCAATAATGTTGAAAATAAAAAGTATTAATAACTCAATATTGAAATATGTTGAACTTTCAAACTGTACCCCTTTTGCAAATAAAAACTATTTGATCGTTCATTGTAGAAAAATCAATGTAAAAGATAATTTCGATAACGCAGTCCCATATGTGAATCAATTGTCACACACACTTTTAAATATATACATAGAAGAAATATATATAACTTATATCATTCCTCGATATTCCATATCCAAATTAATATCCCTATTGATTATGAAATTTCAAATTCAAATTGATCAGGGGAGTCATAATATCCAGTAAGAGCATGAGAGATTCTATCTGCTGAATATGGTTATCTAAATAATCATAATGATTTTTCAATCTATCTTCAACTCTGACTTGACCATTGCAGCAATATCGAATAGAAAATGAGACTTGAAAACATCTTAGTTATAAACACAATGTAGGGTTGAACTGTGTAGCGTAGTGTTCCTTCGCATAGTGTAGGGTTCCTACCAATGTATAGTTCTGTAACCATACATTCATCATCAAATAAAATAGGGAAGAAAATTAATTTAAGGATTATAATCCATACATACACCTTTTTAGTATAATGTCTTGAATGTATAATTGATCATAAATACATTCAAATTACTGAACGTAGGGTATGAAACAAATTTCTAGACTCCAACTTGGGGGTTTTGATCTAT
Organism: Viscum album; assembly: GCA_963277665.1. Taxonomy (NCBI): domain Eukaryota; kingdom Viridiplantae; phylum Streptophyta; class Magnoliopsida; order Santalales; family Viscaceae; genus Viscum; species Viscum album. Next base: position 1,026,777,534 of record OY728166.1, read on the forward strand.
ATGCATGTCAATTATTTGAACAAAAGGATTCCAATCCAGATGAAAAATATTTTTCAAAGCATAGGGTTGATACCATACACATATTATATCTATCAAAAATAACATAGGGAAGATTAACTATATGAACATTCAGAGAATATAGCCTTTAAAATACTATTTCAAGATCAATTTTGGTAATGTTAAATTCCATTCATAAGAATATAGATTCTTAAAACCTCACTCAAGAAAACATCATCAGAAAACAAAAAATGATACTTGTGAGCATCAAAATAATCATAAATTATAGAGTATTCTGGAGGCAATACATTCCCAAAAATCTCCCCGCTTTTCATTATCACAACTCTAATAACATAATACATAAAAAATTAAAGAAAAATATAGCAATTTTAAACATACAAAAAATAGATATAGAAAATATTTTGATGTTTTAATTACAAAGTATTATTTTGAAAAAGGACAATTGATACCTTTAAATTAAATATTTTATCATATGAAATTTTGTGATTTGAAAATATTATCTTCTATAGAAATTATAGATATTAATTCTTACCTTAAAAAAATTCACCCCCTTATTATGATGTCAAAAATACAGTTTGAAGGAATATGTTATTTAAAGCAATGTTAATGTATAACATAACTATAAATGAATAGGTATAAAAACTGAGAAGACAAATAAATCTAGGATTGGCAGTTAAGTGTTAAAAATAAATAAAATAAAATAATCCTAAATCTCAATAAAAATAAAATTGAAAATAAAATGAATTAAAATGATTTAAAATTAGAGTAAATTCCTCCATCAACAAAGGGTCTTCAAAATGAAGGGCTAGGTTTAGAATCGGAAGAGGAAGTGGGAACATCATGATGGGGAATGGACTGGAAATTACCACTAATATCAATAAGATTTAGAAAAATTCTATAAAAATTATTGTAAAATACTTCTAACCACTATTGAAGAAGATTCTTCAAATCATGACCAATATTTATATTTTCAACCAGATTTACCTTCATAAAATCATTCAAATCTTCCTCTAACTAAATGAACCAAGTAATCTTATCCTTTACATGATTAAGCACTATTCCCAACCATAATTCATTTGATGTTAGTTTAATAAAAATATTAATTTGATTTTACAAAAAAACACTTAATATAATACTGTCACACTGAAGAGTGTGCATCCTATCATTGAAATGAAACAAAACTAAAGTAATTAATTCAAACCTTTTGTTTTGGTCTAGTGGTGTATTTTTATAGGAAGTTGATGGTTTATAGAATTCCCTGAGAGTTTGAAATTTCTCCCTATCATCATCTTCAACTCATTAAAATCTTACTTCTTTACAGATTATTCCTTCAAAAAATTGAACACTCTAGACATTTTTCTGATGAACTATTGAAGGTCTCCAATAGAAATAATATTTTCCTTGAATAGACGTAGATAGATTTTCTTGATCCTTAAAATTGAATCATAACACTAAATTACTTTTTAACACTTCAAAAATATATTTCTCACCTTATGATTATAGTCTCAGAAACAAATTATGAGCCTCTAATAGATTTAACATTATAAATAGGAATTCAACACGAGAATCGTAAGATTCAAATGATTAAGTCCTTGGGATAGGGATATCCTCACTATTATAAAAAACTACCAAGGCCATACATGTCTCTTCATTACCAACTAATGTCTCTCTTAAATAATTTCCTCTAATAGCTTCAGAGCATGGAACAAAATTAGATTGATATTGATGATTAGGAACATATTCCTTGATATGTTCTTAACCAAGAGCCTCTTGCTCAATATACTCAACCACTAGATCCTCATGCACAACGGCTCTTGGTGCTTCATCTATAGTCTCTAGAATATAAAATTAAATCCTTATTTTTAAACAATAGTTTTCTATAGCATAGATTCGGTCTCTTTATCAGGTCTTTGTATGATAGAACCAACTAAAAGAGTCATTATTTGATCCCCCTAAGTAGCTTCCATAAGCCTTTGTTTTCTATTCTGCATCAACATACAATAGACGGTTGGAATAATTACTCCAAAAAAATCCGAAATTCTTAATAGTAAGAAAATTTAATACATTGTTGCAATGACATGTTTTTCCAAAAAAAACATATTGATAATTTTTCCTTTCGTCATATCAAAAAGTAAAGAGTCCTTCCATAAGAATAATATCCCATTTTGGCATCCCTATGGAAACAATGGTTTAGATAGATTATTATAAAAAGATTTAAATTGATCATTAAGTGGTTAAAAAACAAAATCATGACATACATGTTAGGATATATGACTTTATTTAGCTTAGAAGTCCATTGAAAAATTCTAAATTGAATGAATTTCATCATTACATGGTGGTCAGAAGTTTGATATTTCTTTATAACTTCTTTGATACTTCTCATTCCAAAAAATTAAAACATAATGTCACCTCAAAAATGTTTTACACTACCTATATTACTTAAATAAAAATGTAACTCCCGTAATGGGTTCAACGTAACAACATAACCATTTTCAGAGAAGAAAAAGAAAATTCATTATCATTAATCATAGAGACAATAGTATCTTCATCAAATCTGAGACTGAATGATGCATTTCTATAAAATTACATCACATCAATGTCATATACAATAGGAATGTTATATTCTCAATCAACATAATCCATAACTGGAAATATTTTTCCTTTAGAGAAATATTTATAGAATCTAAATAATTGAGATCGATTACCTTTCCTTGGTTCACATTATGAGCTTTACCTGATGCGTAAACCAAGGTTTCCAACTCAACTTCTTCATATCTTCAAGTGGTTTCTATAACTTGATGTTTCAAGGTTGAAGGGATTGAAATATTAAGGTTTTGGAAAATAAGAATCAATAGAGTCTCATCAAATGAAAAGAACATATAGGACAAGAGAAAGAGAGGAGGAGAAGGAAAAAGGTTTTCTTATGGCGATTAATAATGAACTCATTACTTTTAAATTTTGAAATGAAAAATAAAAAAAAATTCAATGAATTACTTTTCAAAAAAAATCAAAATTTAATCAAATTACATTAATTTAAATAATTTTTACATATTAAATAATGTATTTTTAAATAAAAAATAGAGAAACAAGAAATAAATTAATAAACATTTAATAAAAATTAATTATTCTTAATTCCCCTTAATAAAATCAAAACATTCACTGGGAAGTTGTTTAGTAAAAATATCAGCTAATTTATATTTAGTATTAATTGATTCTAAAGATATATCCTTTTTAAGGACATGAACCTTATAGAGAGTGATGGATTATATCCATGTTCTATGTCCTAGAATAATTTATTTGATTTTATGAAATATCTATAGCACTTGTATTATCACATAAAATAGGTATACAATTAAAATTGAATCTAAAGTCATGTATAGTTTTTTTCATCCACAATACTTGTGCACAACAACTTCATGCAGACACATTTTCTCCCTTAGTAGTTGGCTGGTCAACTGAGTTTTGTTTCATACAAGACAATGAAAATAAATATTTTTTAAAAATGTTATAGGTTCGTATGTGGGTTTTTCTATATAACCCAAATCCACCAAAGTCATAATATGAATATGAAATTAAATTAAAATCAAATATTTTGGGTTAAATAAGCGATTAAAAATAGTTCATTTAAAAATCTAAAAGTTTATTTAATATTAGTAAAATGGTACAATTTTGTATTTGATTGAAATCGAGCACAAATAAAAATATAAAACAAAATTTATGTTCTGATTGGAGTAAGATATAACAAACTTCTAATCGTTCCTCTATAGAACATGTTTTGACTTGGTTTTATAGTTTCATCCAAATTAGGTTTTATTTTTTTACACATAGAATTTATATATTTCATATGCTTATCATGTCCAAACATTATCAATAATTAAATAATCTATTTACATTGACTTAATATATTTCCGTAATCTTTTTGATAAATTTTAAATCTTAATAAGAAATTTACTTCTCACATAACTCGTTCCAAATATTTTTTTCATTAATTTTGAAAAATAATTACTATTGTTTTTATTAGTTGAACCAAAAATAATATCATGAAAATAAATTTTATAGAAAAAAATATTAGAACAAACAATTTTCAAAAAATTGTTTGATCAACCAATCCAATACTAAATCAAAATTTTAAATAAATAACTCAGTGATTCCAACAAAACTCGAGGTTCTTATTTAAGTCTATATTGAGATCTAGTATCTTTAAAAAAGAGTTTGGTTTTTGGAAAATTACAAAACCATGGGTTTTTACAATATAAACATCCTCCATTAAATAACCATTTAAGAAGGAAGACATGACATCCGTCTAATATAATTTAAAATTTATATTATATGCATAATCTAAAATGATTCTAATGGATTATAATATATCTACGTGGAAAAAGGTATCATAATAATCTATACCTTCACCCTAATTTTACACTTTATCTATTAATCTATAATTATTTCTATGTATGATCCCTTGATCATCATGTTTATTTATAAATACCCTCATAGTTTATGTAACTGGATAATTAGTTGGTCTCTATAATAGTCCTTAAACAACATTCCTTTAAAATTAGTTTAGCTCTTATTTTATTGAAGGCTTCCAAATATCATATTTTAAGTCTTCTTGAATTATATTAGGTTCTAACTGATATAGAAAGGTGTAAAATTATGATTGGTTTCCTACAATTCATCCATTTCTAATTCTTGTGTATAGGTCTTATATAAAAGTGTCTAGATGACGGTTCTTTGATGTTCTAGAATTTCTAGTCATGAAACATGAAGGATATTCTATATCATGTTCTTTTGAACTAGAATCCATTTTATTAAATTTATTTTTAAAATCATTTTAGGGGTTTCAAGTATCATGTTTTCAAAAGAGTCGGTAACTTTATATGTTTGATTATTCACATTAAAAAAGGGTTAGTTTTTTCACAATACTCATGATCTAGTACTTCAAAATACCTTGAATTTTTATTAAACACTCTATAATCTTTATAGGTAGAAGAATATCACAAAAATATTCTCACCAGCATTGGGATTGAACTTACCAAGGTGTCCTATTGTATTCATGACATTAACCTTCTATCCAAAAACATTAATGTACTTTTCTTTTCTTTTTCTGTTATTCCAAATTTAATAGGGTGAATTTTTGAAAATAGGACTTATAAAAACATAATTCTTAATATTTAATGTTGTTCTTATAAAATCTTCCCAAATTTAGGTAGGAATATTGTATTCATTCGGAATACTCCTTACCATTTCCTGAATAATTATTTTTTTCCAATGAAAAATTCAAATTTTGAGGTTTTATTCAGGTATAGAAGGAATATTTAATACCTATATTTGAGAAAAAAAATTGAATTATTGATTCTAAAATTCTCCACCATGATCACTTCTCAATGAAATTATGTTAATTTTTTTTTATTTTGAACAATTTTTTAAAAAAATTAAAAAATATTGAATACTTCTCTTTTGAGTTTTAGAAAATAAACCCATGTAGGTCTAGAATAATCATATATTAAACCATAAACATATAATTTACCATCCAAACTTGCTACTCTAGATGGTACAAATAAATACATATGGATAAAATCTAAGGATTTAGATGTATCCATTTTCATAATAGATTTTAAAGAAGATTTGTATTGAATTCCAATTTGGCATGCATCACAGAATATATGATTGTCAAACATAAGACTAGAAAAATAAGAAATTAATTTTTTCATAAATAATTTATATAAGGAATGTATATTTCAATTTCCATGTCTTAAATTTCAAATAAATGATTCATTTTTCTTAATATTTATTCAATTCACTTTCTGTTTACATGATGAATTTAAATCTAGGGTATAATCATAATCATTTCTATGTTCTCCAAATTTAAACAACTTATCTTGAGAACCAGAGCATAAATTATTATAAAACTAAACAGAAAATATATCATCACAGGTTTGAGCGAAACTTATCATATTATTCTTTAACCCTTTCTCATACAATACTTTGGTGATCCAGAATGTCTTTGGAGCTCCAACAATTCCAACTCAAACTGTTTTTTATTTCTCATTATCACCAAAAGTGACAAGTCATCCATCTAAATGATTTAGTTTATGAATGTTTGTTGATTCTCCCATAATATTCCTAGAATATAAATTTTTTATATACCACATATATTTTTTTGAACTATTTCCCGGAAAATCAATTAAACCAATGCATATGTTGGTACATATATCTTCTTAAGTCAGTCAGTGATAGCGATCAATGATATGACAATCCAGATATTATTTTTTTTTTATAATTTATATCACTAGATTCATTAAAAAAGTTACAAAAAATCATTTTAATTACATTAGTTTGACGGTTTTGAAAATAACACGTATTGGTGAAAATAACATTTATTCTACAAAAATAGCAGTTAGCATTTTTAGAATTGGGAACAAATTGTTTTTTTATAAATTTTGATTTCTCGCCCTTACTTCATATTCCAAATCATTCCCTTTTAATGAAATTTGTTCCACGAATCTCATTTCATATATTTTCACCATTAGTATAAATAAGAGCAACACTATAATAGGATTCCACTTTATCATGAAATTCGTTGATTTTCTTTTAATGGTTAATTCTATTTCATGCATTGGAATTGATTTTTTTATGTAACTATTATTGTGGTTTTATCATATTATCTCTTTCACCTAATCCATCATTATGAATTTTGTCAATGAATAATGATTTTTTATTAGATAATCATATTTTGTTTCAAGCATTGACCATTAGGAAGCTAATTTTTAATATCAGTAACCACTCGAATTAGAATCAGAAGAGTAATATGTATTACCTTCTTCTCTTCAAATATAAATAACTTATTAGCTTCTAGATTTGATTTATCCTTTTAAGAATCAAACATTGATGAAATACTAGATTCTTTAGATACATTCCTTTTAGATTTCATTTATCTTTCTTATTTGTGCTCAAAATTAGTTTTTTATCATACTTATTTTCTGGCCTTTTGCTTTCATCTTTCAGAAGATGACAATAAGGTCTGATATGATCCGATTTTTAATATTCACAGCGTCAAACTTCTCTTAGTTCATTTTTATCCTTTTTTAAGGAATTTCCAAAGGATATTTTATTTGTGTAAAATATTTTGAATTTTCAAGCTAAATCAACGAGTTCCATTTCAGAATATTATAAATAAAAATATTTTTATAAATTTATTTATTTTTCTTTGTTTTTCTATTATTCTTCTAAGATGTCACATTAAGTTAATTAATTTATTTCTTCACTAAAAACATATTATCTTCAGCTTCATCTTGCATCTAAGCGTCACACATCATTAGTGTCCCAATTGTTTCTTTCATTTTCATATCCTTTATTGGTTATGATTAGAAAATAACAGCTAATATTCCATTCAACGTAGAAGGATGTACTCTGATTAATTTCAAAGCTTGATAAGATTGTTTTATGGTTTCTCCTAAGGATTTAATATTATTGAAAACTTCTATAAGACTTCCATTCCTCTGTGTGATGTTTTAACCTTAAAAAAATATAAATGTAATAAAAATTAATCTTTGTTGTTTCATACCTTATCTCTATTACATTTTTTGTTCCTTAATATGAAACTACAATGGTTTGCCACATCTCATAAGAATTTAGACATTGTGATACAAATTTAAACTCATCTGGTCTAAGAACACATATAATGGATTCATTGATTTAATATTGATATCATATTCAGATTATATTGTGGAATCCCAAGTTACTGGTTTCTCAAGAATTGCATTTGGAGTAATAATATTTGAGTAGACACTAAATCCATGATTTTTCAGATATATAATCATTTTTATTTCCATTATTCATAATTTTCACAATTAAAGTACGGACCACGTACCATTGATATTTAATTTCTAGGATCAGTCATTTCCATATTTGTATATACCATAACCTTCTTCTCTTGATAAATATTTATCCAAAATCTCACCTTTGATGCCAATTTTTTAGTTTGAATAATACAATGAAACAAGAGAGGGAGGAGGTGAATTGTGTCTTTTTGAAAAATCCTCCACAATTATGTCCTTTGAAACCCGCTGTTATTTATGCAGATATGAAGTGATTTATTCTATAATAAAAATATTATATGATAATACAATCATAAAGACCAAAACATTTTATAGTGGTTTGGGGCACAATGATCTCATATTCCACATCAATAATCACTCTCTCTGCGAGATTGTTGATTTCACTAGAATTTTTCTCTTAACACAAAACTATGAAACCACAAATTAGTGAAGGCAATTGACATCTTCATAACAAGACTAAAAATCCTTTTGTTTATTTAACAGGGAACCGGTTATCCACATCATAGATCAAGAAGATGATACTCTATAATAGTTGAGTATGAGTATTTGAAACTCCAATAAAACACAAGATATTTATTTCAATGGTTCTGGTTGAACTTCATAGTTTCAGCAGAAAATAACTGAAAAAATATGGATCATCTTCTTTAGAAAATAATATCTTTTAGAATAAAATACTATGAATAAATCCTTGTTGAAAATTGATCTTCAATAATGTACTAACTAAACAGTTGTAGTTACTCAAGATTGAAATATGTCGCAGTTTCAAAATGTACCATGTTTTCAAATAATCACGATTTGATCATTAGTTGTTGTGGAAACACTATAAAAGATAATTTGAATAATGTTGTCACATATTAAAATCACTTACACACACAATTCTAAATATATAATCATAATAAAATATATAATATATAGATTTATTCGGTATTCGTGATCCTAGAGAATAGCCTTATTGATCATGGAAATTCTAAAAAAGATGTACCATGGTCTTCATAAAATCCCTTAAGAACATGAGAGTTTTTTCATCGAAGAATATGGTTCTTTGAAATAATTATAATGATAATTGAATCAATATTTACCTCTAAATCAACCATTATAGCAATATAATATTGAAAACATAGTTGTTTCTTCTGTAAATGGGGATGACCTTGTTTGTTTAAGGATCAAACATTCCAATCGGTTTCTAACAAGTTTATTCATAGACTCGAAAACATCCAATGATTCTATATGAATTTGGACGTAATTTCTAAAGGTAGGATCTCATTAGTTGTAGACCGATTAGGCTTATGAATTTTCATTGGTCGAGAGGATGGGAGTTCTGGCTCATCACACCTTTTTGGGGGGATTATTACCTACTCCGAGACTCTCTTATAGATTTATGTTATGTTCATGAATCCTTATTAATTCACCAAGTATGAAAATAATTTTTCCTTTAGATTTAGAAATCAATTCTTGATATGTATGAGATTTAGAGAATATTTTGTATGTATTTGATGTTCTTCATCAATGAAGAATCATCCGTATGTATTAGAGATTCTTAGTCAATGGTATCATCTAATACATTATATAAAAATATCATGGTCATTATGATGACCATACTGGTTTGAAAGCCACTTAGTAGGGAACATGAATTTTATTGTCATTCAGAAAGACAAGGATTATTTCAGATTTAGGATCATACTCGCTGATGAGATACCTACGTATCCTCTTTAAAAAGAAATCATAACCCACGTAGTTCAATAAGAAGGATATATTTTAACTTCATATTGGATAGAAAAGAATTAATGAATAATGGGCTTGAACCTTAGAAAGGCTTCCTACATACTCTACTTTTAAGGTAGAGATGAAATTCCACGTAGTTTGGGTAATGAAATATGGGTTTTATGCATAGTTAATGGCCCAGAAAGAGATATCGTGATTAATTTAACACTCTAAACTCACGTGAGTCATGCTCGTTGTGAGAAACAATAGGTATCAGTAATCTTGACAATGGTGCCATGAATGATTCAGTCATGATAAATGATGTGGGGCTTACGTATGTATGACAGCCCAAGTAAATGAAGACCATGAATTAGGAAAGAATCCCAAGAGTAGGGTCTATAAAGGTATTTGTACATTATTGAGATTTGGAATTTTAACCCAGGTCTTATGCTAGAAAAGGAATCCCAAATTAAGAGGGACTTATGATTGGGTTTTATTCCTATGAAGTTACCCCAAATCAAACGAAATTAAGATTGGGGATTACTCATGAGGAGGATACCCAAGGTTCAAGGAAACTATAACTGGGGCTTACTCATGAGATGGAGGCCCAGGTTAAGGGGACTTGTATCTTGGGGATTACTCCTGAGAAGGAGGCCCAGGTTAAAAGGATCTTATGACTGGGTCTTACTCCTGAGAAGGGGGCCCAGGATAAAATGTGCTTATGACTTGGACTTACTCCTTAGAAGGAGGTCCAGGTTAAAAATACTTATTACTGGGGATTATTTCTGAGAAGGAGGCATAGATTAAATGTACTTGTGACTAGGGATTACTCATGAGAAGGAGGACCAAATCAAAATATCTTCTCATCTTAAAGGATGAGGTTACATAGGAAATCCCTAAACGTGGTGACATAAAGCTTGTATGTCATGAGGTTTTGGGAGAGGTTCCCACAAAATTTCTTTAAAATAAGATATTTAACAAGGTAATCATTCCATAAATGGCTTTCAAGATGTATTTGAAGGCTATGTATTGAAGAGGATATGTGGATTTGATGATAGGTGGTGACTAGGAAGGAGGCGCACAAGTATTGTTCTGGAAAGCAAGTCCTTGTCGTGCAAGTAGACTTGCACGACATGATTCATCTTGGGCGATGAAGAATCTATAGGGTAATACATGGGAGACTTTGAACTCAAGCCCTTAGTGTCACCTCTAGAGGCTTCCAGATGGGTGGCGCGCAAGTTCCCTTAAGAGGAAAATTCGGCGCGCAAGTGTCTTCATTTCCCTTAAGGGTTGGATAGTTAGTCTCACAAGTACTGATGACTTCTAACACTTAGGACTTATTTTTCCTCTTTTGAGCTTCTATTCTAGGTAATGAATTACCTTAGACGTGTTCGGAAGACATCATACAAAGACTTGGGTGACGATATCTTGAATCTGAGTTTTTGAAAATTCATCCTCAAAATGGGGGGCCCACAGGGGGTATTTATAGGCCACTGGGCACCTTGGGAGAAAAAAAAATGGGGTGCACAAGTGACTTGTGAAACCCATATGTGGCGCACAATTGACTTACGAAGCTCACAAGAATCTTGCGCGACACCTTCCAAGTAAGTTCTTGGTCCATTCCATTGTTAATTTTTGAAATTCTTCAAAGGGAGGCCCTCATTGTGCTTATGGTATTCCCCTTTACCATTCATTGGACTCTCTGACGGAAATGTGCAACAAAAAATGTCCCCCCTCAGAGTTGGATCTAAAAAAGGAAAAGATGATTTTTCACTGAGGAAAATGAGAAATGAGGGTTCAGCGGCCTGTAGGTTTTAGGCACGTAGGTTTTAGGCGCAAAGGTTGCGGCACAAAAGTTTGAGGGATCGATAATATATATGGGCGTCACTTCGCACAAACCATCCTGTCTCCAAAGCTTTTGATCTCTCGTCATGAAAGTGTGCTTCTTTTCTCAGTCGATCGCTCTTCTTTGTTTCGCGCTTCTCCAGTAAGGAGTGTGACTTGCGTTCCATCAATAATGAGGCATTACTTGCACGACAAAACTTGTGCGGCATTACATTCATGCCAAAACTTGTGATCCTTAATGAATTAAACATTTTTTGTTTTCATCACAAATATTTCATAAAAATAGACTTACTTAAAAGTTTATTGTTTGATCTTTGTGCAGATTCAATGGCTCCAAGGAAGATTAGATCGGCTGATGAGCTGGCCAGCAAGAGAATAGATGACATGATGAACGTTGTCGTCCATGATTATTATGTTATCTACGAAAGAAATATCCCAAATTTGGATAAGTACTTGAATAAATGAAAAGCCAATTTCCCAAAGAGCATTTACTTCCCTTTATATGGCCATGGTCGTTTGTAAGTAGGCAACGTTCCAGAGGCAATGAATTATATTCCATATTCCTGGTTTCAAACATACACCAATTTCTCTTCGGAAAATGTCTCTATTGTAGGATCATTTTTCAATGTTGGAATATTATAGAAGGAATTCATAATGCATCATAGCACATGTGCTCCAGATCTGAAGCCTCACAAGCCGAATTTGTGGCCGCATTGCTATCAATCTATTTTCTAAAATTTTCAGATGGACCAATACAAGGGATTGAAATAGAGTTGGGAATATCGTCTTGGAGGAGTTGTGATGCCAACATTGATGTGGGCATATTGGGTGTGACAAACCAATGCAGAGTTTGTCGAGAATCTGATGGGAGCTTCAATATATGAAGTCGTCTGGGCTGGGCAGACATATGTCTACAAGAATTATGATTTTGAGATAAAGATAATGAAACGTTGGAACCTAGAAACCAATTCTTTCCATCTGAATCATGGATAAGTAGGAATCATCTTGTGGGATTTCTACAAGATCTCAGGGGATCCAATTCTGGGAGACATGTATGATGAGTTCATCCCTCTGAAGGTGACTTGGAATGATTCAGAGAAGACTCCAGCTTTGGCTCGAGAGTTATTCATAATTTTCCAAAATTTTAAGAATACAAAAACCACAAAAAACCACTCCAGAAACGATATCCATCCAGAGGATTGGATGGACATGTTTCTCATCATGAAGATGGAGAAGGGGCCCACCTGTACTCATCCTACCATCTCCCCCATAGTAGAGATAAGGGGTTCTCTTTCCACATTCTGGAAAACACCGGAAGCGGGAGAGTTTGAAAAGTGGCGGTATGATGTGGATCAAAGAATCCCATAGAAGACTCATCTAGCAGGATTCTTATCCTTGTGGCTCAGCATTTATCATCTTCCAGTTAGAGATTCTAAGGGATGTGTCAGGCCAGGGACCTTCATTGTTGCAGCCAAGTAGGATGAGAGAAAAATGGTTGGATTGGCCACCCCGATTTTGGAAAAGATTCATAGGATCTTACTCCATGTCTAATAGGGTAAGTATCCTTTGAGAATAGTGGTACCATTCCATGTTTTTTGGGGATGTATCACCACTTACTTCAGGACATACACTTTACAAAGAGGATTACAGGTTCCTGGATGTTATTTTAGGCCATCAGTGTAGGCATTTTCTGGAATTTCTCCATTGTCCCTCAATTCCAATGATCTGAAGGTGAGGTTGAGCATGTTCAAGGAATTACATTTCCTTCCTTATGGAAACCTTCCAACTAGGAGGTTTGTTAACGATGGAACAACAAGCCTGAAATTGAGGTCATATATGCTGGCTTGTAGAGATGGTTTATTGGCCACCCGAATTGACATAGAGATTATATGTGAGGCCTATGCTCCATATAGATTTTCACGCCAATTTGCGTGTCTGCTGAAGATTGTTGTATCCCCTCCCACACACGTCAAGTCAGAGTAGCATCCAATGGATTCCCGACAACTATGGTTTCTGACAGGTTTGGAGAAGACTGGGGTATTGTCTGATCTACCAGTTGCTGGAGCGGCGAGTCAACTTACTTCATAGTATGCCGATAACTGGGTAGCATCAAACTCGACAGGGGTATTGAATCTTCTTGTCTCCCAGTGGGTGTTGAAAGAGAAGCGTTAGGAAAGAAACCTTTCACCTTGAAGGTGACTCTTCCTCACCCGGATCTGATTCACCGGGTTCTTCACCCGGGGCTGATTCACCGGATTCCTAGGATGGGGATGATGAGGCACGAAATTTATCAAAACTGCCTCGTGCTAGATATAATCCTCCTTCCAGAGTCAAGAGACCTACTTCATCGACTCATGCTAAGTTATATCATTGAGTAAATTTAGTCCCCATTATTTTATAGAGAAACACGTTTCATTTTTTTATCCTTTATCTGTGATTGCAGGAGATGGGATGAAGATGAAGTCCTAGATTGTAGGACCCTCCTCATGGAATTCTAGTGCACATTTAGAATATTTATGACCATAGGTTGTCCAGACATGGAAGAGTTTATATTGTGACACTGAAACCACTTGGATGGACTTATGTGAAGGGCTACATATCCCCATAGTGGGGAATTTACAGGATTTTGCTGATATCCTCTTCGAGGATAACCCCAATGAAGTGCGGTCTTGCATCAATGAGCAGGAAATGCTCATATATTCCACTAATGATTCCATTCTTATCACCAAGAAGGTGAAGGAAATGATGGATTGTGACAACATTGAGTGGATTGGTGCTTCATTAGACGAGGAGTGGCACGATTATGTGGCCCATGAAGATGTACGTTTCTTTCTTTATTTGCTTCGAAAACTGATTTCAGTCAATGTTTTTTTACTCAAGAAAATTAAATTCTTCATCCTGCAGCTTGTTAAGGAAAGAACTACTGAGGTCACTTCACCATAGTACAGCCCTGGTGGCACTGCTCTTGGATTCCCTGAATCTACTCGTGAGCCAGGAGAAGTATCTCCCGGCCAGCAAGTCATGGACGAAAAATTATAAAGGGATTTCCACTCATTAATAAATATATTTAGAGGTAATGATGTCAACACACCCATGAAGTCAAAGAAGCAAAGGCATCGAAAGAAGAAGTCCATAGCTAGACGCTTCATTAGTAGTGGTAAGTCTATCGGATAGTCATGAATCCTAACACATGAAAAGTTTGCTCATAGTTCTTGGGATTTTAGGGGCTTCTTTTATTTCCCCATTGAGGGAGAGGACTGACCCTCCTCTGAGGATGAGGGAGGGTTCTGGTGAACAGTTTCAAATTCATGCTGACCTGGCTGCTCCTGTTGCTTCTGCAAGGAGAGAAGAACCTACTTCTAGTAAATTAACAATACATCATTGAACGTTGAATGAAAACATCAACTGACTTCCATTTTTCGATGCTTTAGGTTCAACACCTACACCAGAACATTTGGAGACCACTTTAACTGACTCCACAATTTTCTCTAAGGAAGTTATCCTGGGTCAGAGGTCAGAGGTGGAGGGTCACCAAGAAGACATTTCAAATGCTCCCACTGGTGCGAATCACCAGGATTTTGGGATTTCACCCGATGAAATGATAAAACATGGAGTATCTTTTGATGAAATTTTAGTTCATGTTAAATTACCATGTGATTTAGAAGATTTTGGATGTGATTGTTAACCATTGTCCTTTTATTTTTTTATTACCTCTCTAACCATGATTGGTTGAAATGTGTTGTTCTATCTAAGCAATCTATTGATCTACTATTGGGAAAAATCCCTCAAGGCATCATTGAAACATTTTTGAGGTTATTGTGTTTGTTGACAAAGTGGGCCTCCATATATTGTTTGTTGAAAAAGAAGACCATGGTGTATGACTGTGTTGACAAAGTGGGATTAAATGGTGATTTTTCAGGTTCAAGGGATGCTTTCAAAAATCCATGATTGATTGAAGAACCTCCGTAATGGAATGAATGATCTAGAGGTTGTACAAAAAGAGCAGAGAGAAGGTGGCACCATTTTCGAGTGTTTGCCAAATTTTTGGGCCTGAAAATCGGAAAATGGAGAGATGCATTTTTGGAAAAGGGAGGAGCACACAAAATTAAAGTGGTGCGCAAAAAAAATGTGTGGTGAAAAAAATTAGTGGGATGCGCCAAAAATATTTTGGCGCACAAAAAATTAGCGGGTTGCGTGAAATATTTTGCCAATGCAAGAAAAAGAAAAATGATGTGTGAAATAGTGGATTGGTATTTTTCGCGCAAGAGGTGTTTATAAATCAAAAGATCAAAAATTGTAAAAGGCATGAGGTGTGCAAAAAATTAAATAACGGCGTGAAATTCAATGTGGCACGGAAGATGTGTTTTTCGCGCTCGATGTGGATTACGCGTGGAAGAAGGGTTTTTTGTGTCGGGGTCAATTTTTCCTATAAATATGAAGTGACCTCCCCTCATTTATGAAGTTGAAGACTTAAATAATACCCGAGCCATGGCACACGCAAATGATTTTTTCAAGGAGGTTGCGCGTAAACATTAATTTTGTGCGTAATGTCGGGTGTTTCACATAAAAGAGTTGTTGCGCGAAAAGTGGATTTTGCGCAAGGGAGGAAAATTATGTGCAAGGCCGTTTTGAGGCTATGCATAAAATTTGGAGCTTGCGCGTAAAATAGGAGTTGAGAAAAAATTGTATTCTGTGCAAGGCAAGGTAATTACACATATGGAGTCGTAAGGGCTACACATAAAAATTGGGTTTTCCTGGTACATTTGGTGCAAAGTGAGATTCATATGTCGGTGAGAGTTGAACATCAATAGAGAATCTATCAACAGGTAAGGATGAAAATTTCATTTGTGATAATGAAGAGACCTTCATGTCTATAAACTGTGAGTGGATTCTTCCAGAGCAGTGTGAAAAGAAATAGGAAGAATTTGATTCTCTCCATTGGTAGTGGGCGAGAAAGAGAGTCTAAGGGAGTGACCCTTGGGAAAGCAGTGAGTTGACCCTAAATCTTTTAAAGGCTATGAGACTGGGCATAGAAGTGATCTAGCCTGAACCTTGTAAATAGAAGTGTTCTTACAGTGGATTTGGTACAATGGCATATCTTTGTTGTATGTCCTTGGACATAGCCCAGTGAGGGTGAACCAATTACTAATCACTGTGTCTGTCTGCTTGCTTCCATACATTGCATTTAAAGAATCGACATCAGATAAAGAAGAAATTAATTCATCATAAGAAACACAAAAGTGATAACAAAGTGACCCTTCTAATAAAGTGGAAAAGATCTAGTGGGGCAGGAAGAATTTTGGAAAAGAATATCCTTACCCTGATTCACCCCCCCCCCCTCTTAGGGTATATAGGCCCCTTTTGGTACTAACATCTGCCGATGCCTGAAGGGGGTAGAGAAAAACCTATTATTAGAGAGATTCTAGTTCAAGTGGATCTTAACCCAACAGATCTTCCTGAAACCCGTCCTAAAAATCATGTTGAATCTAGGAAAGAGGGGGAGGAGACTTCTCATGCTGCTAGTATACCATTGGGTAAAAGTGATAATATTTGTGGCTGTAATTAATTTGCAAAACAGCTAATCAACTTTGGTTATCCTTTGAAACTAACCTATGATTACAATTAACTATACAGGGCTATCAACTTCAGTTGGCTAGATCTGGAGGTGTAGCTTTAGCCTCAGCCCCAATGGGAGTAAAAAGTGACGTACCATGGGTCATGTGGGAAGGAGAAGAACAGAGAACTTCCTTAAGTGCATTAATCCTGAACTATATTCCCCCCTATGATAGAGATGCTGAATCAGACCCAGAGGTGAAAAGGTTGCTCAAATTCTAAAATTTCAAGGCATGGAAGAATATATGGGAGATCATATCTGAAGTTCCTCTTGAAGAGTTGTCTTCGAAGATCTTGCGACTGTCATCCTAGTTCATCATGGTGGGACTTGAAGGTTTTGGATATAAATAGATCCATACCGCTATAAAACCAGTCATCTTAAGGAGGGAGCATGAGAAAAAGTACCGTCAAGATATGATCAGAGCGTGGCTGGTGACCAATATTGGAGAATTCGAGGATCCGATGTCCCGATCTGAGGTTGATCATGCTGCAAAGCTGAAGGAGATGAAGCATAAGATCATGGAGAAAGTTTTCCAATAGATGCACCTTCTGGAACAACTAGATTTCGTTACTGGGGAACATGACCAGGTTAAAAATTCATTGGAAGGAGTCCAAACAGATAGTATTAAAGCCATCACAGATGCCAAGAAGCACTCCATCATGCTGAAAGGAGTGAAGATGGTCAAGTGAATGAACTTCAAGTGGCTGCTGATGAAGCTAAGGATGTTGTAAATAAAATGAAAAGTTATGTTGAAAGCCTCTTGTAATTCTTGAAAAAGAGAAGATACGTCAATATGTGGATGTTCTTCTGATCTTGTGCATCAATGAAAAAGACATTTCATCTTCAATCATTTGTACATTCATTCTCTTACTAACTACTTAATTTTATTATGAAAAGTCAATGGGCTAGTAATCATAGTTTTATTTTTCTATGATTTTACAAACAAACCCACTAGATTTTCATCTTTTTGTTGCTCAATATTGCCTAAATCATACAAAATTTATGTTTAGCGAGCTCGGACTCCACTTTTGTTTAGTGTTACTTTTACTAGTTCTCAATTTAATGAGTACCCTGTCTCTTATTGGTAGTTTAAAGTCATGCATGTCAGACATAAAAAGTCTAATGTTTAAGGTCGAATTGCTCTGACTGAATAGATTGAAATTGGCTCAATTCCTTGATATTTTTTTTGAAAACATATTACCACATTAATGTACGGGGGAAAACATGTAAACTATGACTTGAGAAATTTTGAATCTAGGAGATGGTATGAAAATGGGCTAAAAGGAATTAAAAGAAGTATTTCCTAAGAGTGAAGTTACCACTATTTGACAAACTCATTAGGGGGTTGAATTATGCAGGGCCACTTAAGGGCATTGACTACATAGTCAAATAATAGAATCATTTGGCTAATCGGTCCATTATGTAGACTATTTATTCAAGGATTCCTAAGGGAACGTGTTGCATATTCAGGAAAAAGAACTCTCAGAAATTTTACTTTTATATTTCTAAAAGCCAGTGAAAGATTATGGATATTCAGATTTCCCAAAGCATAGATTCTACTCTATGGAGAGAGGTACTTGAATATAGAGAAGATATTCCCAATCAAGACTGTCAAAGAATTGGATGAATGTCACTCTTGTAGAAGTCTGACCTGAACGTAGGTAAGGGAAATATAAACTATATACTTGAATACATTCATATTATGGAAATGATTATGGGACAAATATGTTAAGGATGGCTATTTTTTTCGGATCCCTATATATCGTTGTTAAGACCAATAATGAAAAAAGAGGTTTTCCCCCCAAGAATGAAGTTACCACTATTTGAAAAACCTTTTAGGGGGTAAATTATGCAGGGCCAACTAAGGAAATTGACTGCATAGTCAAATAATAGCATCTTTTGGATGACATGTCCATTATGTAGACTATTTATGCAAGGCCGCCTAAGGGCACATGCTGCATGGTCAGGAAAAATAATTCCCAGGTATCAGTCATTTTGTCAACAGAAGTCAAGAAAAGGGTTACGGGGATTTAAAAGTATTTAAGGTTAGGAGTATGACACATGAAAATGGGTATTGTCCAATGCATGAAGGGGATACATAGACGAATGTTGATCATAATCATGTTGTGTCTGGGTCCTAAATTGAGATACTAGACTTCACTACATATCTCATTAGGATGAGAATCAATCCATATGCAGTTATTGGAATACAATTTTACGTCATGTGGGATGAGAGCGTAGGAGATCATAGTTTAAGGTCGTAGAGCTCGTACCATAATGATGGAGACACATTGTGTGTTTTTTATAAACCTGATGTGGATAAAGACTAGGGTTTTCATTCCACATTCATGTGCTCCTAGGGGGACTTTTCAACAAAGGTACAGAAAGTGGAGTTTGGGGATAGGCCCAATGATTTTGGGCTTGATTCGACGGATGCTAGAATGTTCCTACGTATCCCATATGGATGGGAATCAAGCCATATATAGTTATTGAAATATCCTCTGTACAGATTTGGTTCATACATGTGAAGGGTGAAATGGGACTTTAGTGCAATGATGGTTGGACCTAAGATTAAAAGTTCAAGCATTGCCATGTATGCATGTAGTCCTTGGAATATGACATGATTGGAGATCAATGTCAACACTGCTTCCCTCTCAGGTGAGGGTGTGAGAGACGGTTGTAGTTTATTGTCATACCGGAAAAAAGTGTGAATAGTTTAAGGTCATATGTATGGACCGGTGCTGCACAGTTTAGCATCATGTAGCTAGGACGTATTCCTATACAGTTTAATGTCTTGCAATGAAGAAAATGGGTACTGTATAGTTTAAGGTCATATATCAAGGACGATGCTACTGCACAGTTTAGTGTCATATAGCTGGGAAAAAAGGGACGCACATAGTTTAACATCATGTAGGATGATGGTGTAGCAATGTGAAGATATTGGTTTCGGGGGGGGGGGATTCATGGATCAACATTGTATGAGATGGAGGTGAACCGACATTAAGATATTGGTTTTGGGGATGAAGCTCGAGAGGTTTCCTAAATGCCCAGCCTAGAAGGCAAGGATCAATGTCCGCGTAGTTCGATTGAGAATGAATCAGTGATCGAGTTATACTTAATGACAATGACCTGAATATGGGGTAGGGACTTATGCATGGTTAGTGTCCGAGAGAGGGTTTTATGGTTGAAGCTTACTCTAAGCTCACTTGAGTCATGATCGGTGTGAGAAACAAGATGTAGCAACAACCCTAACGATGCATAGTTTAACATCATATAGGACAAAGGGTGATTTACAGTTTAGCGTCCTATAGCTCGGACGTATTGTTGTGTAGTTTAACATCTTGCAGGACATGTTCACAGTTTAATGTCATGTAGGATGTATTAATAGACACTTTCATAGTTTAAACGTCATGTAGGAGTAACATTTACAATTTAACGTAATGTAGGATGTATAAGGGGTTGTTTAAAGTTTAACGTTATGCAGGACGATGCACAGTTTAACATCATGTTGGACGATAGATGCGACACAGTTTAACATCATGTTGGACGATAGAGGTGGCTATATAGTTTAATGTCCTGAAGCATGGAAAATATGATGTATTTGTGTTACACAAAATAATTCTTCCAGAATCTGGCATTAGTTGGAGTCATGATGAGTTCTCCATTCATTGAGATTAAAGAATAAGCTCCATTGGAGTACACCTTATGTATTTAATAAGGTCCTTCCCACAATGGTTCAGGATTTAGAGGTTTCTTTCCTGGTATTATTTGAGTTTTGATGACCAAAACCAATTCTCCTTGAATGAATTAATGGAGAAGAACTTTTTTATTGAAAGATCATGCTATTAGATAATGATAGACTTCCAAATGGTGCAGGGTGCACAATAATTTTTCATCTAATCATTCGAATTCATCAAATTGCTTCTGAGATTTTTCATTTGTGGATGACTGATCACAAATGGCTAGTCTGAGCGAAGGTAATTAAACCTCAATGGGAAAGACTGCTTCTGTTCCATATAATAATGAATATGGAGTTGACCATGTAGTAGTGCGGGTGGTGGTTCGATAAACCCATAAAGAATGAAAAAGTTTATTAGGCCATGATTTATTACCTTTATCCACTATCTTTTAAAGTATGTTTGAAACATTTTTATTAAAGGCCTCTATTTGGCCACTGGCCACTACATGATACCAAGATGAGTAGTTGGATTTGATGGTGTATTCTTGATTCAACTTTATCACCCCAGATGAACAGAAATTGGTGACATTGTTCGTCAATATGGTACGAGGGACACCAAATCTGGTAATGATATTAAAATTTATGAAGCTATCAATGCCTTTAGAAACAACTTCTTTGAGATGTATTTTCTTTTTCCCATTTGGAAAAGAAGTCAGTAGCAGTAAGAATATACTTAAACTACTTGGATGTAGCCAGATAATATGGTCTTACTACATCCATTCCCCATGTGGCAAATGGTCATGAGTATTTAGCTGTATGAAGTGACTCTGGCAGTTGATGAATGAAGTTGGCTCATATTTTCCAAGAATGACACTTTTTAGTGAAATCAACACAATCATGCATCATTGAAGGCCAGAAGTATCCAAGTCTTCGAATATGACCAGAAAGTTTGTGTCCAGACTGGTGGGCACCACAAAATCCTACATGAACGTCATTCATAACAGCCATTGTTTCTTCACCACCAATACATCTGAAGAAAATTCCATCAAAACATTGCTTGTAGATAATTTTTTGGTGATTTGGGCTATCATAAATATTAAAATTGACCATACATCACCAGAATTGTTCTTTCCCAGCTCTATCAGGTGGGAGTGTTCCATTTTGAAGGTATTCCCTAATAGGTGTCATACATCCTGTAGTACGACCATATGGTTCAGAAATGGGACTGATTTCATTGATTTTATTTGTTATGATTTCAAAAAAAGGTGAAAATACACAACGGTGGGTAATAATGATGATTGTTTCATACAAGTTTGGATCTTCTAGGGTTGAGGCTACATTATCCAGTGCATCAGCTTGGGAATTTTGTGATCGCAGGACTTAAGAAAATGTCAGTTTTAAAGGAAATTCTATCATTAACTCTCTAACGTAATCACATAAAGGGATTAAATCTTTTTTTTGATGTCATAATCCTCATTGATTTGTTTGATTACCAAATATGAATAACCTTTTACCTTCAAGTGATTCACCTGTGACTGAAGTTCCAATTCCAAGTCTGATATGAGAGCATTATATTCTACTTCATTGTTTGTACCACCTTCCAACAATAAACAGGTATAGGGTAACACTGCCTTTTCTAGAGAAATTAGAACATTTACTAACATAACTTTTCTGAATTTAGGATCTTCCATTTTCTTCCCTATTGGACTTCTGGAGGCACCATCAAAGTACATTTCCCTTGTTTGAGGATTATCTTGAATAGAAAAGACTTCATCATCAGGAAGTTCAATATTTAAATATGTATCCTCTACAGATCGGTGTTCAGCAAGGAAATTGGCCAGAGCTTGGCCCTTTATTTCCTTTTGAGACACATACTGGATATCAAACCGCTGTTAAATAACTTCCCACCATGCCCGACGTCCTGTAAGCATTGGACGACTAAGGATAAATTTGAGTGGGTTATTTCGAGATACCAATTGGACCTCAGGTTGTAGCAGGGAGTGTCTGAATTTCTGAACTGCAAAGATTAATGTTAGGCAGAACTTTTCAATACATGAATATCGAGTTTCTGCCTCAAACATTGTCTGATTGAGATAGTAATGGCTTTTTTCATTCCCAGCACCATTCTTTTGGGCAAGGAAGTCACCCAATGATCTCTCTAAAGATGTCACATATAGAATAAGTGGTCTTCCTCCAACATGTGGAATTAATACCGGTGGACTCAAAAAATATTTCTTGAGAACATCGAATGCTTCTTGACATTATTCAGTCCACTGGTAGGTGACTCCCTTCTTCATTAATCTGGTGAAGGGTAAACACTTGCCTGCTAAATTTCCAATGGAATGACGAATATAGGCCAAGTGTCCTTGAAGTCCTCTTAAATACTTCAAATTTCTAGAAGGTGACATGTCAAGTATTGGTTTTTTCTTCTTAGGATAAACTTCAATACCAATATGGCGTATAACAATGATGATAAATTTTCCTATGGTTACACCGAAATCACATTTTAAGGGGTTCATCTTCAAATTTTGTTCTCGATGTTTGTTAAATATGATTTCCTTATCAGCCAATTGATCAGAACATTGTCTGTATTTAACCACCAAATCATCCACATAACATTGAACAAATTTCCCTAAATGGGGTTTCAAGATATGGTTCATGGCACGTTTATACGTTGCACCTACATTCTTCATTCCAAAGGGCATTACCCGATATCAAAACACAACTTGGGGAGCTCTAAAGGCTGTAGAATCATCATCTTCTGGGGCCATTCATATATGATTGTACCCAGAGTAACCATACATTAATGAAAGAGATTTTTATCCAACTGTTGCATCAATTAAGAGTTCTATGATCGGAACATGAAAATCATACTTGGGACAATGCGGATTAAGATCTCTAAAGTCAAGGAAAACTCAAATTTGTCCATTATTCTATTTCATAGGAAAAATATTAGCCACCCATTTGGGATATTGAAATTATCTGATGAAGTTAGCCTTGATAAGCTTATAAACATCACCTTCAATTTTGGAGGCATCAGTTGGTTTTTTCTTCTTGCTGCACAAAACATTCCTCTAATGAGAGGGATTGGCCTTCTCCGGAGGTAGGGTGGAATGTAACCTGGATTTTTTCCTTTCCCCTTGTTGGGTGCCTTTTTAAGAGGGGGGAGTTGGTTATTTGAAGGAATATCTAGATTCTGGGTAAACCTTGGATTTTGGGTACGCACACCTTCTTCATTGTTTCAGTGTATACAGCTTCTTGAACAGAAAATTCTTCATATGATTTCTCTAAGTGATCCTCATGTTATGAGGGATTAGTGACAACGATATTCATGACATTTATCGATGCATAATGCATTGTAGCCCTTCTGTCAGTTCATCCTTAATACTGTCTTGATCCATGTCCTTTATGAGACATTTCCTTTTGTTTGGTTTATCCTTCCGGATCTTCTTGATGAACCATAATTTTAAGGGAATTTCCTGATAATTCGGCTCTACGCTCATCTTATCGTTTCTTCCCTAATCAAGAGAAGACTGACTTCTATTGAGGATGATATTGAGAATTTGAAAAAGTACCTAGTTTGGTGGACTGGGTCTATTTCTGTTTTTCCTGCTCAAATACTCGAATCTTGTCTGTTGATCCCGAGGGTTGGAATAAAAGAGTCCCTGGTCTGGCCAGATGAAGTGGCTCTTGAGCTGCTACATCTAAAAATTTCTAAAAAGCTCTCAAGATTTTTAAGATTGTATTCCAGAAATTAGCCGGATGCATCATCCAACATCCACTCAAATCTCATGGCTCATATTACAGTTGGATTATTTCTGACACTTCTGTCACCTGATGATGCGCATGTTCTAAACGAGAAGCTTGTTCAATATTCTCATTTTCTTGATGAAAGAGTAATTCGACAACTTTTTCATTATATACCTGACTTTGGGAAGAACTATTCGATGTTTGTTCTTGAGAAATCCTTTGATTACAAACAAAACAAGTTATATGTGGCCAGCCATGGGCAATAAAATTGCATGAGACCACTTTTTACGAGCTTTGTTGACTGGAGAGAACAGTAAAATTCAATTCTCTATGAAAACCCCATCCCCTGATATGAATACCAGATGGGGAATTGGTAATTAATTGGAGAAACCTTTTTAATGCACCAAGGCATGAACACTGAAGGTCTCACTACTACTTTTCAGCCTTTGGATGTCGGGAAACTGAGAGAGTTACCAAGTAAATTTGGCATTGCAACCCTTCAATTATCTTGACATGATTTTGATATTCATCATAAGATAATATTTTCTCTTTTAAGTGACAATGATTTTTCTATATGTTGATAAGAATATCGTGAATACAATCTTCTATCAACATTTCTAGAATATCATACTAAGAGTTAGCCAAAGGCCAAAACATGACTGGTATTTCACCTTTCTCCAGTTGTTTTCACATATTTAGAACGTCCTCTTTTTCATTTGATGAAGATTCTGCTACTTTATTGGACCAAAGATGGTGCTTCTTTGTTGCTTAATCAGATTCAACAATATTGGTAGAGAATTCATTTGTCAAATTGGAAGATGAATGACACCAGAGTGGTTCGGAGAATGATCTACACTTCGGGCTATCTTCTGATTGAGAAGGTATTTCACCTGCTTGCGGTAAGGAATCAGACATGACTGGCTTCACATTTTCAAGTGCATCAAGATAAGATGGATTTCTCGTTTCTACATTTTCCATTGAAGAATTTTCTCGGAAATGGGAATTACTACTGCAGAGAGGACTTTCGTAGATAAATTCATCATTATGGGGAGGACCACCATGCTGGGTTACAACAAAAGATGAAACCTCTTTCTCCTTGGTTTTTTGGCCACGTAGAGGGTTATTGTGGCTCTTATTTGATGATGATACTTAGAGAATGACCGAATATTCATGAAGTAAGACTTCATGGGGAAGTGTCTGATAAAGACCTTATGAATTATTGTTGTTACTTCTGGAATTTTTAAATGAGAGATTAAAATCTTGATTTGTAATAGACAATTGTTTGAGGGCTTCAAGAACTCTGGTATTGAGCAAGGCCTTATTACATATTGGCTCTTTATTTTTCAACTGTGTTGGATGGTTAATTTTCTTGGACACCTTCTTACTCAATTTGGAAACCTCTTTTTGACAAAAGTGGTTATTATGGAAGGTTTATGTGCCATCTCAGGATAAATGGTCAGGTTAGGGTGATTATCCCCATTTAAATCAGGTGTATGTGCCCGAATTGATTTCTGTATGACAAGGGGGAGTATGCCCCATGACCCTCTTGGACTAGAACTGAGGTGTGTATCTGCTCCAGAGTGGTATGTTGATGAGTCTGTTGTGTAGTGAAATTATTATGGATGAGTGTATATGCCCGCTCGCTTTTTACCATCAAGTTAGGTTGATGGACTTCTTCGGAGGGGGTATAGGTAATAACCTACTCTCTATTGGCTGGATTTCTCCTCTGAAGGTTCATCCCGCATGCTCGAGTATGAAGAACCAGAGCAGAACGCCTAGAGGCGATACCCTCATCATGTTGAGGGTACACTACCGCACAAGTCAGGCGGCGATTTTTGGTGGGAGTCCTTGAAAAGGACTCTGACATCCTGGAATGGAATCCCTGAGTGACCTCCTGATCAACCTACCTGTAGTATGGGAGGGAATGGTTGTTGATTTCCAGGGATAACCACCTGAAACTGTTGGAAACAGTGGTTAGCACCACTTGCTTCTTGACCACTGGTCATCATTGTCTGAAAAAACAGGGTGACTTTTTAACATGGATGGATTTTCGAGCATCATCCAAAGTCAGGATGGTACTGTGTTTACAGAATTCCCTCACCAACACATTCGATACCCACCATTCAAAACGCTGAGTAGGTGATGTCATCCTTAGAGTGAACAAGGATCCAACATGAGTAGCGGATGAGGCATTCATAGTTGTGAATATTAATGAATCCATTCTATGTTGCAGAGAGATCATGGAAAAGAGTGCCTGTTTGCAATAGAAGACATAATCAAGATAAGTCTGGTCAGACTACATCTTTTGGATGAGCGCATATGTTATTGATTCTTTGATGGCCCTCATACTGAGTTTAATAGGGGCCTAACAAATAATTAAAACATCATTTAACATGGTTAAGGATTCATGTCGGGTTCACCATTTTTGTTTCTTCTGGAAATGGGGATGACATTGTTTGTTTAAGTTTCAAACATTCCAATCGGTTTCTAACGGGTTTATTCATAGAACCGGAAGCATCCAATAATTCTATATCCATTTGGACCAACATTCCAAAGGTAGGTGCTCACTAGTTGTGGATCGATGAGGCTTAAGAATTTTCATTGGTCCAAAGGATGGGATTTTAGGCTCATCACACCTTTTGGGGGGGGGAATTATTACCTACTCAGGGGCTATCTTATAGATTTAAGTTATGTTCATGAATCCTTATTAATTCACCAAGTATGAAAATGTGTTTTCCTCTAGATTTAGCAATCAATGCTTGATATTTATGATATTCAGAGAATATTTTATATGTACTTGAGGTTCGTCATCGATGGAGAATCATATGTATGTATTATAGATTCTTATTCAATGGTACCCCTCAATACATTATATAGAAATCTCTTGGTCATTATGATGACCATACTAGTTTTAAACCCACTCAGTGGTGTACTTGAAGTTTATTTTCATTAAAAAAGATATCGATTATTTCAGAGTTGAAATCATACACACAGATGGGCTACCTACGTATCCACATTAGAAAAGAATCAGAACCCACGTAGTTTGATAAGAAGGAAATAGTTTAACGTTATATGGGATAGAAACAAATTAATGAATAATGGGATTGTACCTTATAAAGGCTTCCTATGTACTCTACTTTTAAGGAAGAGATCAAAGTCCATGTAGTTTTGGTAATGAAATATGGGGTTTATTCATAGTTAATGGCCCAAAAAGAGATGTCGTGATTACTTTCACACTCTAATCTCATGTGAGTCATGATCAGTGTGAGAAACAGGAGGTGTGAGTAAACTTGACGATGGTTCCATGAATGATGAAATCATGAGAAATAATGTGGGAATTATGTATGTATGATGTCCCAAGTAAATAAAGACCAGGAATTTGGAAAGAAGCCCAAAAGTAGAGTACTTAAAGGCATTTGTACTTTATTGAGATTTGGAATTTTAACATGGGACATACTCTTGAAAAGGAATCCCAAATTAAAAGGGACTTATGATTGGGTTCTATTCCTGAGAAGGATTCCCAAATCAAAAGAAATTAAGATTGGGGCTTCCTCCTAAGGAGGATTCCCAATGTATAAGAAAACTATGACTAGGGCTTACTCCTGAGAAAGAGGCCCATGTTAAGGGGACTTGTAACCTATGGCTTACTCCTAAAAAGGAGGCCTAGGTTAAAAGGAGCTTATGATTGTGGATTAATCTTTCAAGGAGTCCCAGGTTAAATGGAGCTTATGACCGGGGCATACTCTTGAGAAGGAGGCCCATGTTAAAAGGAGATTATGATTAGGGCTTACTCTTGGGAAGGAGGCTGAGGTTAAAAAGACTTATGACTGGGGATTACTCTTGAGAAGGAGGCCCAAATCAAAAGATCTTCTCTTCTCAAAGGATGAGGTTACATAGAAAATCCCTAACCGTGGTGACATAGAGCTTGTAAGTCACGTGGATTTGGGATATGTTCTAACATAATTCCTTTTAGATAAGGAATTCAACCAAAGAACCATGCCATAAATGGCTTTTAAGAGGGTTTTGAAGGCTATGTCTTGATAGGAGAGGTGGATTTGAAGAAAGGAGGTGACTAAGAAAGAGGTGCGCAAGTATTGTTCTGGCGCGCAAGTCCTGGTCGCGCATGTAGACTTGCATGACTTGAGTCACCATGGGAAATGACAAATCTATAGGGTAATACTTGGGCGACTTTGAACTCAATACCTTAGTATCACCCCTAGATGCTTCCATAAGGGTGGCACCCAAGTTCCCTTGAGAGGGAAAGGCGGCGCACAAGTGTCGTCATTTCCCTTAATGGATGGACACTAAGGCGCACAAGTTTTGTTGTGTTATAATACATTGGCCTTTTTCTTCCGCTTTTGAGCATCTATTATAGGTATAGAATTACCTTAGAAGTGTTCGGAAGACGTTAGGCAAAGACTTGGGCGACCAGATCATGAATCTATGCTTTGGGAAATTTGTCCTCGAAATGGGGGGCCCACATGGGGTATTTATAGGCTACAGGGCACCATGGGCGAATAAACGAATTATGCGTGCAAGTTAATTTCACGGCGCTTAGGAAACTTGAGCGGTGTAGAGACCCGAAGCTTATCGTACATGGACATTACATTACTTTTGCGGAATACTTAGTACATAACAAAAACACACACTAAAGGATCGTAATAGTTTAGTGTCTTTGGAAACTCGGAACGTAATCTTCTAATCGTGGTGAAAGATCTTCAATATCTCCATAAAGATCTTCCTTTTTTTTATACCTAAAACCTTTCTTTATATCCTGGGGAAAAGAAAACATAAAAGGGTGAGCTCAAATGCTCAGCAAGGGCAAATAAAGGAAATAAAAATCATATCATATCTTTATGAAAATCAAAACCTGCAAAAGAGATCATAATATCTTAACATGGAATAAATCATAGAAGTGAAAATGAGATCACCATAATCATAACATAAAACTTGAAACTTTGTGTCATGCACACATAATCATGGAAAATCATTTCTTGTTAGTCATGACTCATTGCCAAGACTATCTTAGTGGACAAAGTCCCTTTCTGAACCGAGTTCACTCCTCGTTTCAGTCCTGTATCACTGAACCGAAATAACCTTCCGTTCCAGCCATGTCTATCTCATGAGATATAAAATCTTTACCCAATGCATTGGAGGGAGATATAGGTCCCACCCATCTTATAATGAATCCTTTCTTATGTGTGCCACATAATCATAAAACATACATCATCGCATAACACATGTAACAAAAATGGGATTCTTGAAACATCATGACATCATAAATCAATCCATATAAGATAAGGGAATTCATAAAAATAATTTCATCACAACATGAACAAATCAATTTAATAATAGGGATAATAACAGAACCCTTTATTATCTTAGATGGAAAATAATTTTAATAAAACACTTGAACTCCATTCTTGAGGAAAATATCCTTTCTTCTTCAAAAACATTTTTCCTTTCATAACATTTCATACAACTTTAAAATAAAATAAGTTGATTAAAAATAAACTTGAAAACCTGTAAAGGAAGCTTCTTGGATTTAATGTTTTAAAAATCCATTCATGCCGTATAAGTTAAAAAAAACATTCTTCGTACTTTTTTCGGAAAAGTCAAAAAGTACCTCGTATGACAAAAGATTCCTTTCATAGATATTACTAAAAACTCACCGAAGGGTAAAAATGGATTTAAACAATTGTAGGTGGATGGAAATAATATTACATATTGATGAAACATGGATGTGGATGATAAAATACACCCCAGTAAATACTTACGAATAAACAATCTCGGATAAAAATGAGATTGTGATATTTCCCTTACCTTATGTCCGACTTGCTTTGTAAGTGTCCAAACCTCCTGTATAATGATTTAAATCATGTTATTGACTTATTCCAGAATCATATTCATTGTTATGATATCATATATGGTTCACTTATGACATTATATTACCCGTTCTTTTGTAAATTCCATGTTAAAGAAGCGTTTTGGGTAAAATCGTTTCATTTATCTTAGGGGTTTTGACTTGTTGTTCTTGACATCACTATTACTTATATCATGATTTACTTACTTCCAGAATATAAAATATGATTTATATATCATATATATTCAGTATATATATATATATAATAGGTAGATAAATAAAATGAAAAACACCGTTCATGGAGACGGTAGTTCGTACGTACGCATGAACGCTGTTTTCCTTTC
This sequence comes from Viscum album, assembly GCA_963277665.1. NCBI lineage: Eukaryota > Viridiplantae > Streptophyta > Magnoliopsida > Santalales > Viscaceae > Viscum > Viscum album. The sequence continues at coordinate 1,026,808,186 of OY728166.1, forward strand.
CTTATTGTCTTGAAATGGAAGTAAGTAGATGACATACATATGTATATATATACATAAATCCAGTAGCTTTATAATGTCATATATTTCATTATTATTTCTTATATATACATTATAATCATTCTTAAATGGTTAACATGGAGAATGAATCTCATCGCGTCGTGGAGACGGTAGTCCGTACGTACGCACGAGCGATGATATCATTTCTATAAATATTGAATTGAATTGGAGTGGATTATAAAATATATCAGATTCAATATGATGTTGTAATAACTATGTATAGTTATTCTTTACACCATTATACCCATCCATGTAAGGTGGTGGTGGAAAATAGATTACACCACGGCGTGGAGACGGTATTCCGTACGTACGCACGCGCAGTGATTTCTTTTTCCGTAGGATGGATAGATGGTGAAATAGGTTTGTTTCATACTTATAATAACATATCAGTATATGAGTGATACTGATGTTATTACTTCATAATGAAACAACCTAAGAAGAAGAAGTGGAAGAAGAAATAAAGATGAAAGAATTGGTAACGGTAATTACCTCTTCTTTGAAGCGCCTTTTGGAGACCTCCTCTTAGGGAACTAAAATTGGTCTTTGAGGAAGACCAGAACCTCTAGGATGTTTCTAGGGAAGTGGAGAAGAGATTTTGGCAGGGGTTGGCCGAGCTTGAGTGCTCAAATTGGTGTGAGGAGGAGGGGGAGGAGGTGTCCTTTTATAGGGGAGGAGAGGGGCACCTTAGGAATTCTTAAAAATATTATTTTATATTAAAGTCAAAATCGGTTTATAATGGTTCCAAAGGGTCTTATTTAGAATCTAAGGTGGGGATGGGTCGAAATCCTATCAACCAATAGGATTTAGACAAGTTTAGGGTATTATTTTAACCTTATCAATTAGATTTAACTCTAAGTTAAATAATTTAACTTTTACCATGTCTTTTTGTTTTCTTTCACTATATGGTTAATAAACTTACTATAACATGCCAAACGAACCCCAAATTGTATATTATTAATAAATATATCCTTATCTAAGTCATTTGGCCGAACCTTAGATTTTTAGGAATAAAATAACAATTAATAATATAATATTTGATTTAAAAACTATTTTGTGTCAATTTTGACACTATTTGATATATGATTTTTGTGAAAGTCATAAAAGAATTATATGTTCGAACCAAGTTGATTAAATCAACATTAATATATCATAGTAACCTAGAAAATTATTGGAATTCATAAAAAGTCTTAAATTACATTTATTTTGGTATTTATATTATCAATTATGTCAATATTTCATTAATAAGATTACTTACTGCATCATCTTTGTGTCATAAATAAATTAAATTATTTGATGTCTAAAAATTACAAATAAAATACCATCATGTAGGAAATCTTTTTAGCTTTCTAATGAATATTTACAATCGAATTGATCTTATGTATAACCCCATATTATAAATGATTTACTTATTAAACTTTGATTTTAACTATTTTAACCCTTCTTTAAATAAATTAATAATAAATGTACTAATCTAATCCAAGTGGGCCTAAATGGTCATATTTTATTCCTAAGATTGTTTTTGGTCGAATTAAACTTGTCCAATAGAATTAGGACATGTGTTAGGGTAATATTGATATCATATTTACCCTTAGTTACCCTATTTACTATTAACCGCGGTAAAAAAAGTAAAAAGTTACTATTCACCAAAAAATTATTTTCATCTCATTGAACCACATTTTAGTCCTTGATATTAACCGTGTCTCTCGGATTTTCGAAATTCCATTCACAGAAGCGGTAAAATTAAGTTTTATGCAAAATTCAGTTTTTAACCTACCACTTAGTAGTTTCACTATTCATCAAAAATTGATGTTTTTCAGAAAAATGCCAAAATTTCATCCTAAGCTATATTTCATATTCCGAATTCAAAAATGAAGTCTATTTTACCAAATTCATAACACAAAAGTTGCATTAATTAATTTTATAATTAAATCCCGCTGTTAAAACAAATAGCGTGTTTTTAAGAAACAATATCTATCAAAAGATTGACACTTGATTATGTCTGGTTTAAATGTGAAATTACAACCAATGACCAACATTGTATTAAATTGTAAAAATATATTCTAAATATACTTTAAAACCACTAAAATTAATAATTTATCACTATTAATAATTTCGATTAAAAAAGTTGTTTTTAATTAAAATTTAGTAATTTTCACTATTCATCAGAATATGAAAGTTATCCGAAATGTACCAAAATTTCACCTTAGGCTAAATTCGATACTCCGAATCCAAAAATGAAATCCATTTTGAAAAATAAAATTTACAAAATTTCAAAAAGTGGTTATTACTATTCATAACGGCTAGTTTTAATAGCATATCATTGTTTCGTGAAACTCAGGATTACGTACCACACACGCTATCGAGGAAGGTTGCGATTGCGTGTAATGCAAGGCAAGTCAAGGATGCGTGTTGTGCAAGCTCCTTTTGGTGTAGCGTATAAAAAAAGACATAAAAAGAATATTTTTCATAAAATCTCGGGCTGTTACATTCTACCCCCCTTAAAATGAATTTCGCCCTTGAAATTCGTCGGGGTTATAAATGGTTTACTATTCAAAAGTTTCTTTAATTGAAACCCACATCGTAAAAAGGAATATCAAAACTAATCTTTAAAAACAAAAGTATGAAACGTAACGGTTACCCAAATAAACAAATCATTGGGTTTCCACATAGGTGAAAATATGGATATGGAAGAGAAATCTAACCATCATGTTCTGATGGAGAGTGGTAGAGAACATGGCTATGGAAAAGCCAATAATCACAAATCCATAGATTTGTGATGATATAAGGTACCATCTGATTCATCAGGTATAAGATCACTAGGACAACATTTTTGGTTTTCAAGATCATTTCCCTAAAGTTGAAAATTTGATTTAGAATAAATACTTACTTTATTTTGGTACAATCTCACTTTTGTTCGTGCCATGAACAATTTCTACTTCATCTCTTAAATAAATGAAGTTGAATTTGTTATTCGTGAAGTGTTAGCAGATCATGTGATAGAATGACGGGTCATTCCATCTGTCTCAAACAAAAGGTAAGCAAAAGTTATTAAATATACATAAGTCATTCTATAGTGAGATTAATCATATATAGTTCCTAAAATGGACTTATACTTCATATATCATACTGATTAATATAATAAAACTAGTTTCTACTAAACAGGGACTTCCTGTAGGCCAGTGGTAGGCGATAAAGGCCAGTCGCACTTTGGTTGTGGGTTCGATTCCTACAGCCTTGTCCGAAGCGATGGGCTGTCGCCCGTCCTGCAGGTTGTCCCTTTTTCTAAAACTACGTTACTATAACATCGAAAATCTTCTATCCTTAAACAATACTAACTTATGTCCAACATAATCCAGTCTAATATTTAGGCTTATACATAATACTGCAGTCCACTCTCATAATATAGTGACAACGATTACCAGAGATTTAATACAGTCGTTGATCCCCACATATCCTAAGATATATCTTGTTGGTCACATTCAAAGGCATTAATCTTGTACTCTCTTGAATACCCATTGAACCTTAGTGAAAACTTTAATGCAGTTAAAAGTTAACACTTTTCACATACCGAAATCCTCAAAATTCTATATACTCAAACCATGATATCACTTAGTCCTTATATCAATCATGAGCTCATGAATACTGTCAAACATTTCATTTTCCCCTTATCCCTTCATTATGTTCATATCATCTTCATTCCAAAAATATCTGAATAACCTTTCATGGATACAGGTAACATTAATCAGACAACAATGTTACAATCCTTACATGTCTCTTTATTCCATAGTACCATGAGATTACTTATACAACATTACACATGATAAACATGTAATCATTCCACTACATTCTTAAACCATTGACCGAGCTTCAACAATTCTTTCATCTCACATACCATTGGTAGTCTCTTCATCATCATCCACATAAATACTACCCATATGACCATACTGATTCTCTTCATGAGTCTTTCCCTTAGGGCATTTGTTTGCATAATGCCCATACATTCCACATTTAAAACACTTAACCATTTTTGATGTCGTAGCAATACCATTATCCTCATCCCTGGTATTAACTGAACCTTTTCCTTTGCACTTACTGGCTTTGTGTCCTTCTTTTCCACACCCAAAGCATCTTCCAGTTCCTTTGAAACATTCTCCTTGATGCCTCTTCCCACATGATTTACATAGGGGAAATTGAACTTTCTTTCCTCTATGATCATCATGAAACTCCATCTTTCTCTTATTAGCCGAGTCAGGAAACTTACCAAAATTTACTTTATTGATCATATTATGAGATTGCTGATTCGGCATAATAATGATGTTTGGACATCCAAATCCCATTTCATTTGGTTGCTCATGAAGAATATCATTCCATTGTCCATCATTTCCTCCATTATCGTGAATCACCTTGTTTCCAGCCATTTTCTAAAACCCAAAAAGAATAGCGTGAGAGGCAAAAATCATGCTAGGGAAAACAACATAATAAAGGGGGAGTACCTTGAACATCTAACATCTTAGGTTTAATTCTATGATCGTTAGCATAGTTCTAGTACTATAACCTATACGTATACTTAACCTTAGGGACATCCCTAGACATACCTTAGAAATACCTCTAGGGATATCACTAACGTTTTCGCATCCTAGTTTCCAAAGGTTGACTAAACCTTTCCTCTGAGACCAACTGTAGAGACCCGAAGCTTATCGTACATGGACATTACAATACTTTTGTGGAATACTTAGTACATAACAAAAACACACACTAAAGGATCGTAATAGTTTAGTGTCTTTGGAAACTCGGAACGTAATCTTCTAATCGTGGTGAAAGATCTTCAATATCTCCCATAAAGATCTTCCTTTTTTTTATACCTAAAACCTTTCTTTATATCCTGGGGAAAAGAAAACATAAAAGGGTGAGCTCAAATGCTCAGCAAGGGAAAATAATGGAAATAAAAATCATATCATATCTTTATGAAAATCAAAACCTGCAAAAGAGATCATAATATCTTAACATGGAATAAATCATAGAAGTGAAAATGAGATCACCATAATCATAACATAAAACTTGAAACTTTGTGTCATGCACACATAATCATGGAAAATCATTTCTTGTTAGTCATGACTCATTGCCAAGACTATCTTAGTGGACAAAGTCCCTTTCTGAACCGAGTTCACTCCTCGTTTCAGTCCTGTATCACTGAACCGAAATAACCTTCCGTTCCAGCCATGTCTATCTCATGAGATATAAAATCTTTACCCAATGCATTGGAGGGAGATATAGGTCCCACCCATCTTATAATGAATCATTTCTTATGTGTGCCACATAATCATAAAACATACATCATCGCATAACACATGTAACAAAAATGGGATTCTTGAAACATCATGGCATCATAAATCAATCCATATAAGATAAAGGAATTCATAAAAATAATTTCATCACAACATGAACAAATCAATTTAATAATAGGGATAATAACAGAACCCTTTATTATCTTAGATGGAAAATAATTTTGATAAAACACTTGAACTCCATTCTTGAGGAAAATATCCTTTCTTCTTCAAAAACATTTTTCCTTTCATAACATTTCATACAACTTTAAAATAAAAGAAGTTGATTAAAAATAAACTTGAAAACTTGTAAAGGAAGCTTCTTGGATTTAATGTTTTAAAAATCCATTCATGCCGTATAAGTTAAAAAAAACATTCTTCGTACTTTTGTCGGAAAAGTCAAAAAGTACCTCGTATGACAAAAGATTCCTTTCATAGATATTACTAAAAACTCACCGAAGGGTAAAAATGGATTTAAACAATTGTAGGTGGATGGAAATAATATTACATATTGATGAAACATGGATGTGGATGATAAAATACACCCCAGTAAATACTTACGAATAAACAATCTCGGATAAAAATGAGATTGTGATATTTCCCTTACCTTATGTCCGACTTGCTTTGTAAGTGTACAAACCTCCTGTATAATGATTTAAATCATGTTATTGACTTATTCCGGAATCATATTCATTGTTATGATATCATATATGGTTCACTTATGACATTATATTACCCGTTCTTTTGTAAATTCCATGTTAAAGAAGCGTTTTGGGTAAAATCGTTTCATTTATCTTAGGTGTTTTGACTTGTTGTTCTTGACATCACTATTACTTATATCATGATTTACTTACTTCCAGAATATAAAATATGATTTATATATCATATATATTCAGTATATATATATATATAATAGGTAGATAAATAAAATGAAAAACACCGTTCATGGAGACGGTAGTCCGTACGTACGCATGAACGCTGTTTTCCTTTCCTTATTGTCTTGAAATGGAAGTAAGTAGATGACATACATATGTATATATATACATAAATCCAGTAGCTTTATAATGTAATATATTTCATTATTATTTCTTATATATACATTATAATCATTCTTAAATGGTTAACATGGAGAATGAATCTCATCGCGTCGTGGAGACGGTAGTCCGTACGTACGCACGAGCGATGATATCATTTCTATAAATATTGAATTGAATTGGAGTGGATTATACAATATATCAGAATCAATATGATGTTGTAATAAATATGTATAGTTATTCTTTACACCATTATACCCATCCATGTAAGGTGGTGGTGGAAAATAGATTACACCACGGCGTGGAGACGGTATTCCGTACGTACGCACGCGCAATGATTTCTTTTTCCGTAGGATGGATAGATGGTGAAATAGGTTTGTTTCATACTTATAATAACATATCATTATATGAGTGATACTGATGTTATTACTTCATAATGAAACAACCTAAGAAGAAGAAGTGGAAGAAGAAATAAAGATGAAAGAATTGGTAACGGTAATTACCTCTTCTTTGAAGCGCCTTTTGGAGACCTCCTCTTAGGGAACTAAAATTGGTCTTTGAAGAAGACCAGAACCTCTAGGATGTTGCTAGGGAAGTGGAGAAGAGATTTTGGCAGGGGTTGGCCGAGCTTGAGTGCTCAAATTGGTGTGAGGAGGAGGGGGAGGAGGTGTCCTTTTATAGGGGAGGAGAGGGGCACCTTAGGAATTCTTAAAAATATTATTTTATATTAAAGTCAAAATCGGTTTATAATGGTTCCAAAGGGTATTATTTCTAAGATAAGGTGGGGATGGGTCGAAATCCTATCAACCAATATGATTTAGACAAGTTTAGGGTATTATTTTAACCTTATCAATTAGATTTAACTCTAAGTTAAATAATTTAACTTTTACCATGTCTTTTTGTTTTCTTTCACTATATGGTTAATAAACTTACTATAACATGCCAAACGAACCCCAAATTGTATATTATTAATAAATATATCCTTATCTAAGTCATTTGGCCGAACCTTAGATTTTTAGGAATAAAATAACAATTAATAATATAATATTTGATTTAAAAACTATTTTGTGTCAATTTTGACACTATTTGATATATGATTTTTGTGAAAGTCATAAAAGAATTATATGTTCGAACCATGTTGATTAAATCAACATTAATATATCATAGTAACCTAGAAAATTAGTGGAATTCATAAAAAGGCTTAAATTACATTTATTTTGGTATTTATATTATCAATTATGTCAATATTTCATTAATAAGATTACTTACTGCATCATCTTTGTGTCATAACTAAATTAAATTATTTGATGTCTAAAAATTACAAATAAAATACCATAATGTAGGAAATCTTTTTAGCTTTCTAATGAATATTTACAATCGAATTTATCTTATGTATAACCCCATATTATAAATGATTTACTTATTAAACATTGATTTTAACTATTTTAACCCTTCTTTAAATAAATTAATAATAAATGTACTAATCTAATACAAGTGGGCCTAAATGGTCATATTTTATTCCTAAGATTGTTTTTGGTCGAATTAAACTTGTCCAATAGAATTAGGACATGTGTTAGGGTAATATTGATATCATATTTACCCTTAGTTACCCTATTTACTATTAACCGCGGTAAAAAAAGTAAAAAGTTACTATTCGCCAAAAAATTATTTTCATCTCATTGAACCACATTTTAGTCCTTGATATTAACCGTGTCTCTCGGATTTTCGAAATTCCATTCAAAGAAGCGGTAAAATTAAGTTTTATGCAAAATTCAGTTTTTAACCTACCACTTAGTAGTTTCACTATTCATCAAAAATTGATGTTTTTCAGAAAAATGCCAAAATTTCATCCTAAGCTATATTTCATATTCCGAATTCAAAAATGAAGTCTATTTTACCAAATTCATAACACAAAAGTTGCATTAATTAATTTTATAATTAAATCCCGCTGTTAAAACAAATAGCGTGTTTTCAAGAAACAATATCTATCAAAAGATTGACACTTGATTATGTCTGGTTTAAATGTGAAATTACAACCAATGACCAACATTGTATTAAATTGTAAAAATATATTCTAAATATACTTTAAAACCACTAAAATTAATAATTTATCACTATTAATAATTTCGATTAAAAAAGTTGTTTTTAATTAAAATTTAGTAATTTTCACTATTCATCAGAATATGAAAGTTATCCGAAATGTACCAAAATTTCACCTTAGGCTAAATTCGATACTCCGAATCCAAAAATGAAATCCATTTTGAAAAATAAAATTTACAAAATTTCAAAAAGTGGTTATTACTATTCATAACGGCTAGTTTTAATAGCATATCATTGTTTCGTGAAACTCAGGATTACGTACCACACACGCTATCGAGGAAGGTTGCGATTGCGTGTAATGCAAGGCAAGTCAAGGATGCGTGTTGTGCAAGCTCCTTTTGGTGTAGCGTATAACAAAAGACATAAAAAGAATATTTTTCATAAAATCTCGGGCTGTTACAAGCGGCGCCTTCCAAGTGGGTTCTTGGTCCATGCCTTTATCAATTTTTGACATTCCTTAAAGGGTGACCTTCATTGTGCTTAAGGTATTCTCCTTTTCCATTGGTTGGAGTTTGTAATGGAAGGGAGCATCAACAATAACATAAAAAAATTGTAATTGTAAACACAACATAAGGTTGAACTCTGTAGTGTAGGGTTCCTTCACGTGGTGTAGGGTTCCTACTAATGTATTGTCCCATAACCATACATTCATATTTACATAATATTGGGAAAAAGTAACATAGGTATGATATTCCATACATCCACCTTTTTAGCATAATATCCCAAACATAGCATTGATTAACCATAACTTCCAATTTCTGAATGTAGGTTATGAATAGAAATTCCAGAATCCAATGTTGGGTTTCAGACCCATATAGTTGTCTATTATCCGATAGAAAGGTTTCCAATCGAAATGAAACCTCTTTAGGAAAGAATAAGGTTGATACCATTGGCATGTGTTGACATTATAGTGTAACATAGGGTTGATGAAATATAAACTCATTCACCAAACAAATGGTTAGAAATAGTGTTTGTAGAGTAACTCCCGTAATGTTAAATTCCTTTAACCAGAATATAAATTCCTGAAAACATTCTCCAGAAAAAAAATTAGAAAATAAACAAGTGTATCTATGAAATAAAAATCATCATAAATTATAGATTATTGGTGATAAAATACATGCCCAATATTAAAAATAATCCTCACCTCAATCTGATACATGATGTTCTCAGTATGGCTTAATGTGTTAGTAATCAGTTGAAAACTGACAATTTAGTTCAACAAGTGACTCTCACTAAAAACTAATCAAACATGCTTGGATTTTCTTGATAATTTTGGAATACGATTCATTAGTTAATTGTGATTTGTAAGAATATGATACAATTCAAACTGACACACTATGTGATCTTAATGAGTCCAAAGTTTGTGTTTCCAGTTTATAATGACATTTTAGTAAAGAAAAGACAATTGATGTACTACAAATTGATAAAAAAATATTCATATTGTTTTTATAATTTTGTAAAATGATCTAAATGTCATTTGAGATGGGTTGGAATTAGATGCACCTCAATCCAATTCATGATGTGACTTGTATGACTCCATGTGCATCATTTTATTAAAAATTGACATAAATTTTAGAAAAATTAACACTTTATATTAATTTATTTCTTTATTTTATTACCATCAGAAGAATTGTTTCTTATGCGGGTGTGTTATTTTTCTTGATCAGGGGTGGTTTTTTGGAAATATCATGAGTCAGGACAAGATTAAAAAAAATGAACATTGAGGTTTCTTTATGTAATAATTTGTATTTATGTAATTGTATAAACCAATGTTTGGAATAACTATAATATAGTGTTTTTATCATGTGTTTATTTTGTAAATTTAATTTCATATAAATCAATTATTGGTAATGTTTTCTATATCTGGTTTGTTTTTTGTGCATCTTTGCTCTATTACAAAACATTTTAGTGGTGCAGTACTGTGTTGTTACACCACACTATAGTATGGCCCATTATCTGTAGTTTTAAATTTTCTAATAAAGGACACATTTATTAGCCTTGTTAAAAGTGATGATAAATTTCTACATTATTAGTGCTTTTATGAGCACTGATAAATGATCTCGTATCATCTCTTCTACAGGTGCTAATAAATGAGTACTTTATAAGCGCTTCTATAAGCACTGATAAATTACCCTATATAAGTGCTCTTATAAGGGCTAATAAATCAACAATTATCATCTCAATAAAATAACTAATAAATGGTTCCTTTATCAGTTTTTTTTAAAAGATATGATAGAATACTAGGGATTTTAACATTTCTCAGGTTGTCAGTGCTTTTGTAGCACTGATAAAGGCCATTTCAAGTGTTGGTCAGGGCCTATTTTTTAGTACTAAATATTAAAAATTCATTTATGATAATTTTGGTTTTCTCAATTAATAAATTATTATAATATTATAAAATATTAATTATAGAAATGATAAAATTATCTTTTAGATGAATAAAATATATAATGAAAAACGATATTATTGTAAAATTTTATTTTGAACAATAGGTGTTTTTTATATTATTTCATTCTAATATTTACTTTAATAAAAATTTTCATATTATTTCATATAATAAAATATCATATATTATTATAAAAACATTTCAAAACTAGTTAATTCTATTTTATTGGTAAATTTTCTAAATAATTAAGAAAAAATGTTTTAGAAAAAATCATTTTGAATATCATTTATTTGTTATATATATATATAATAATTTTAAATTTATTATTATAATATTTTTTAATAGTGCTTTTATGAAATTAATATTTTTCATAATAAATATATTTTAATAATTCACAAAACCTTTTCATTCAATGTTGTTTGTTTTTGGTTTTGAGTGGGAAATAATTTATCGAGAATAGTATTATGTTAAAGGGTTTGTAATATCATGTGGTAACATTCTATACCCCATAAATAAAATTCAACATCACAATTTTTAATTTTTACACACAGATGAAATTGGGTTTTGGGTGTTCTTAACCAAATCATCATTCACAGAATGTCTTCTCATATAAAATATATCCTAATATTTTAATATGTATAATAGTATTTAAGTTTCGTAATAAAATATTAATCCTTCAGATAATCATATTCCCATTTATATGTATACATTAATAATATATTCTCCATAACATTCCATTTAAAAAACAATATTAATTTTGAAGACATAAAAACAATAGGAATTCATATATTCATCTAAAAATCAACACTATCATTCGAATACACATCTATTAACCTATATTTCATAAATTATCACATTAATAAATATATTTTTAATTCCATAAATGTGACAAAATTCACCAAAATAATATAGATCACTTTTTCATTAACTAAATAATAAAGTCCATGTTTGGAAATACTATCTCACTCACACTTCTCAAAATCCATAAAATCCTAACTACCTCATTATAAAACATACATTGAAACTAATATATTTCCACAAATCAATCATGTGTTCTTCAATAGTTATCCCAAAAAATATAACCATGTCACAAAATCACTTTTTTAGGTTATTGATAATAATTAAGATATGTTTTAAAAACATTATGGATGAAATGCTAAAGGTAAATCCAGGTGTGTTTCAGAAAACACACATACCATCAATAATATATAATAATATCATTATTAAATATCACGCATAAAATAAATAATCTATAAGTAATAATAATTAATTTATACTAAAATATAAACTCTACCAATTTGAGAGATACTAGGAAACTCTCTTTTTCAATAATAGAAAGTATATATTGAAACTATAAAAAATTTAAATATTCTACATTATTTTTTAACACCATAGTATTTTATAATTTATTTTGTTTAAATAATATATTTTATAGCATGTAGTATACACACCCTTGATCTTTAACAAACATCAATATATCAATATTTAAATATGATAATTTTGAATTAGCCATTAGTTTAGAGAGTTTGAATAGGAATAAAAATATTATAAAATATATATGTATAATATTTTTCATTAATAAATTAATAATCAAAGATATATTGACTATAAATTGGTCATAAATGATGATTAAATATTTTGAAGGAAAAATAGATGTTTCTCATAAACATATTTTTATATGCGTAATGTGTATTTATAGATTAAATATGTTATTGTTGATATATGTTTATAATGAAATTATTATATTTTATAAAAATCTAAATTAATCAATCATAACTTAATTATGGTAATTAATAATTGAAAAATAATAAATTCAATTTATATTACAAAATTTATTTTTTTCCCAAAATGGCGTTTATTTCATTTGTTCATCAGTATTATAATTAATTTAGGAAACATTAAAAGAAATTATTTTAAATAAGGGGAACAGTTTTTCAAATAATCATTTCATAATATTATTAGGACTAATGGTTATTATTTTTTGATAATATTTATTTTGTTGTGAATTGTGTGAAATACCAACTTTTATAAAACTGTTATTTATTTTCCTTAAATAGATAAATTTAAAAGAAAAATTATTATTTTTATTTTAGATTAAATTTAAATATATCTTATTTAATTAGGAAAAATATTTTTAATTACATATGAATCATCATTATACTTTATATTTTAAGAAGTTTAATTTGGTGCCAAAAAAAATATTTTTCTAAAAACTATTTTTCATTGCATTAAAAAAATTTATATTAAATTTTTTTTCTCAAACATATAGAAATGAAAACATGAAATGTGGATTTCAAATTTATAATCTGTAGTTCAAATTAATAAATGTTTTCCTTTTTTCTATTGGCTATTATGAATAGTAACCATAGTAATAATTTTTTCCTCGGTATGTCTAAAATATGTTAAATAAGATTAAAAGAATGGGATAAAGCCTAAATATTTTCAGAACACATTCGTTTATCTTATCATATGTGTTTTATTATACCAACTACATCCTATATAGGAAAATATGGTAATATATTTTCTTATTAATTTGATTATAACTTTTATTTTATTATGTGAGAAGTATAAATACAAAATGTCACATTCATGACTTTAATTTCACTTAAATGTTTTAATTGGGATAGAATTTTGTTTTGAATGAATATAAAATGAATTTTGAACATAATAAAAATAAATTTATAATGTTAATTTAATTTTAATTATTTTAAATGGCATTATTACATTTAATTAAAATGAAATAATGACTAAGTGGATCTGAACACAGTATGAGTAATCTTGTAAATATATTCAAATAAAGTATACAAAATATAATTTGAATGATTAATAGAGTTAGATAACATTTTTTTTATAATTAATATATCTAATTCATTAATAATTAGTTTATATTCAAAATACATTGAATTCATCAAGACTTTAATGTGTAATTAAATGAATAGTCTAAAAAATGAATTTAAAAATATTTAATGTGTAAAACAATTTCATTAATTTTTTTTAAAACCTAGAAACATTTAATGATGAAATTTGGGATGTGAAATGGTATAAAATTTCATCCACGGACAATTTTTAATCCACTTCTAACCTTATACGTAAATTTAGGACCCATAAATGCTAAAAAAATGGGTCACCACAATTATGGTTCAATAGGGTTAACAAAGGTGTTAACAAAAAGATAAGGATAAAAATGACTAAAAACAATATAAATTTTATTATATGATGATATTTCAACCATTTCCTATTTTTATTCTAATACATAGAAATTTTGAATCAGTTTTCGTGATAAACAAATTAATTATATTTATGCATTTTAAGTTATTTCATGTGTGTCTTGTCCTCACATATACAAGGGAGTCACCCCACCTCTTTTACTCACATATTTACATCAACATATATCAATAATTAAGTACCTAATTCTATTATAAAAACCACATACCATTTATTAGGGGTTTCTATTTCCTATAAACACTAACCTAAAATGACTAATTGTGTAATCTATGAGAGGTTTTTAAAAAAAGATGTCTAATTTGTTATCAATTGTTTCATGTTTATATATTATCATAAATCATAAAAATAATGTTAAAAGATAATGATATAGTTTTATAAGGTTCTAAAATATACATAAATTGTATTATGTATATGGTATTAACCATATTCATCTTTTTTTCTTTTCTATAGGGAATGAAAATAGTTTTTTCATATGTGTGGGTTAACAGCTCCCCGAAGTGATGTGTCTCATTTTCCATCACTAACTTCCACTGAATGTTATTATTATGGATTTAATTAATATATAAATTTTATAAATCAGCTAATTGTCATTATTTAATGATATGATATTACATAACCTCTTACCCTTCAACTTGTTAATAAATGATTATGTCTCTCTTTTATACGTGTGGAATACCACATCCCAAAAGTGATGTTATTGAATTTTCATAACAAACATTCATGGATGATTATAGAATTTCAATTAATATAATAAATATAATTATATAATGATTGATATTATATATATATATATATTATTGGATAATTCCCCATTAAACCATTGTCAACCTATTAATGTTTTTTTTGGATTATGAATGAAACATCCCAAAAATGCCAGACATGAAATTAATAAATTTAGTTACTATATAATAAATTTTACTAAATGAAATAAAATTTATTATGAAACCTTAATAAACCTAAACTTCTTCTTATGATTGAATATAATTAATATTAAATATTTATCAGAATTAAATAATAAATGTGACAAGTTCTAAGATGGGATATAGGGTGTTCCTCTAAACCATGTTTTTAATGATTTTATTTAAGAATAATTAAGCATATGTTCATATTCATTAATTTATTTAATTTTTTTTTTCATGAATGTAAAATTATAATGTCAACTACATTTTAGATTCTATAAAAATTGTTAAAATGAATATTTTCATATGTTTTTTAGTACGACATGCATTTGACTTTATGAAAATATGTGAAAAAATGGTATCATTTTATGTATAAAATTTTGAATATATATTAATGCCCTCATGAAAATTATATTCATTAATTAATCCATTAATATATTATAATTTAATTTTAAATAAATTTGTTAATTTCAAAATTCTATGAATATTTTGTTTTTAATTAGAATTATTGGGAAAAAGATATCATTTATAATATTTATGAAATAATTGAAATTGTTATTGTTTAGAGGATTAAATAGAAAATAAAAGGGTATTTATGATTAAACTGATAGATATATACAATTTTTAATCTTATATTTCATATATATTTTATAAGAGTGATGGGTGATCTTGATCTTGGTTTGATGAAGGGTAGTCCCAAAACAACTCCCCAATGCATTGGGTTAATTGATGATGTTTAACAATCCTAGTTTATTCCAAAGTTATATAATTATAATCTGATTAGTTTATTAAATTTTAAGGATTCATATAGAGGATAATTTTCGTATAATTTCTTTAGGTACTGACATTATATTATTGTTTTGTTTTATAAATTAAATATTTTTATATCTATACGATTAAAAATGATGTTATGTTTCTATGTAATGTTTATAATAAAATTTAAAATAAATATGAATGGATTATTTTACATGTAAATTAGTATATGAGTATTCTTGTTTTATAAAAAATATTTATTAATTTAAATTTTTTTAGTTATGATTTCTTATTAAATGTTTTTAGATGCCTATTAACCTATTATTTTTTTATAGAAAATTAAGCATATATTTGATCTCTAGTGTTTTTTTTGGAAAAAATGGAAATATTATATTGAATTATTTAGGATTAAGAGTTTAATAATGTGATTATTTTAATTTTTATCCCTTAATGACATTTTTCTTACTCATCTGTATTTTTAAATAAGTTTTCATAGAACATATAGTTGAGTAGAAATGTAATGAACTTCTGAATTCCCAATACGGGAGTTACCTTAAATGAAGCAATATTGTCAATATTAAAAACATGTTCCGTGGGAAATTTATACTTCATTGAACCATACATGTTGTTATATAATATTTCACCTAATTATATAAAAATATAAATTAAAAATATCATGGAACTTTAAAAATGTGTAACCCTTATTTCAAATCTAGTATTTTTTTGCTGAATAAGGAATAATTGTTTTACAATTAGGGGATTTAGGATACCTATATTTCTCAACTTCATTTTCATTATCCAATTTTTAAAACAAAATCCAAAATAATATAATTTTAAAAATGATTATTTGAAAACATTAATCTGATATTGTATTCCCCTATGAAATATTAATAGTTAACATATGGTACATTCTATTCAAACTATGACTTCCATTCATCAATACATTGTTATCCAGGGTCATTTACCTATTAGGTTCTCAAACCTAATTAGTTAACATCTTTCTCATAACACCTTGACCTAAATCAGTGAGTCCAAACTAGAGTGCAACAAGGCCTCATGTGCACCGCCCTATATGCATGAGTTTACTAACTATATGAAGGGGTACAAATTTCATCAGTGGGGAGATAGAGTCCTCTATATCAATATGATATATAAAATATGAAATATAAGATAAAAAATATAAATAAATAATAAATTAAATATATAATGGAATGGATAGTATCTCATCTTATGTAGAATAATAATTGAAGGACCCCCATAGTGGAAAGTTAAAAATAAGAGAAAGTAAGAAAGTTAAATAAATAAAACATCAGGGGATCCCTCCAGATTCCCTCTTGGGACAATCTTAGATTATCATGCTCTATATACTTGCTCTTTATCATATGAGATTTTCACATTCCAGTGTCCCTGGTCATAAATTCTATATGTTAATTGAGATTCCCATGTAGTATATGAGTATAAATCTCATACGAAACCTATCATAGATATTTAATACAAGTGCATGTGCACAAGAGTGAATTCTATGATTTAAAAAAACATTCTTGAAAACAACATACATTCAATTACCGAGTGGTCATGTAGTAACTGAAAAACCACAAACCCTCAATCGTGCATTCATTACCTCCATTATATAAACATAGTCGTAATTTTTGTTGTGAACTATTTTATACCAAAAGATCACAAAAATCATACCATAGTTCCCATAAGTCTAATTTCTCTTAGCATCCAAAAATATAATCTGTCTAAATTCAAGACACAATGTTTTTGAGCCCCATCACAATCACATGTCACTCCATAAGGTCATCATTCCACATTTCTACCGAAAGTTGAGAAACACAGTCAACATATCGCATCACGACCTTAATACAAGAATCAAGGCTATCGTACCCCGATCAATGTTTTGGTACATTGTTTCCATCATTTAATATTAGTATGCTCTCCCATTAATGGATAACCAATCCCAAATGGTCCATAGGTCATTATCTACTAGAATTGAAACCACTAATGGAATTACATTCCATAAAATATGCATAACACATACATGAATAAAAAACATAAAAAGGACAAGTATTGGTAGGTATACACACAAAAATGGGATAATACTCCTAATTTGGTCACATGGGATACAAATTATCAGATATTAGGTCAATCATTATTCATATTCTAATCATATAATAAAATAATTTCATCTCATGATAGAAATCATATAAATTTCATCTACATTGTAAGGAACTCCTACATAAAGTGTGTTGATTTGAATGTCCTAGATTCCATGACTAACTTCCCCCAAACCATGTACATACACTAACCAGAACAAGTTTTTACATTAAGAGTTCATAGATCTGATTATAGACCAAAATTATATGGTCTGAAAATGAGAAGCTAGAATGATCTATCCAAGCGTATAACTATGTCTTAAACAATGTCGAATACCATCAGTAGTATAGTTCGTGTCTAGTTGGGGATGGATAAATATGTCACTCAATGAATTAGGAATAAAGATGAATATTAGAGGCTATCGTGGTTATAATTCTATTGAAATGAAATCTATATTTCATGGATAAATTCCACTATAATTGTTGACAAGGGAGGGTTAAATAGAATGTGTCTATTAATCAAAGAAATCTTAATGGAATAATGTTCGATAAAACATACACAATGATCATCCATAGAATATCTATAATTTATTTAGATGAAGTTAAAGATAAAGGTATGAAATCGAAATTAAATTATACGAAATATTTTCACTAATATTTTCATTAAAGTCTCTATCATTACAATGCACACAATTTGAGAATTGATTCTATCAATAACCATAGTGAATGGAGGTTGATTTTTCCATTCAAATTATTTCTCGATCATCACCACAACCCCCACCATGAAATGGTGTCTTTGAACATAGTAGTTCAACATTGACATCCCCAATGGAGTTATTCCAAGACATCATTCATTTTCCAACAACATGACTTCCACAATAGGAATAGTGAGGTCACTCTCAAAATTTTCAACATGAACCTTTGTTAAGAACCATGGACATGACCACACCTATGCATAAAATTTTCCTCTTTATTTTTTATAGTAAAACATACAAGGTACCACCAAATTTTACACCTCACCAATCGTATAGCCTATGTTGAACCAAAAAGACTGTAAAACACTAAACCTTGTCAAAACATAACATGATATTAACTAAATATGACTCAAAACAAAAAATAATAGGAAAGTATGGATATGAGGTTTTACAGACATGAAACAAAATTTCAGAGACACAAATATTTTTTCATTTTGGGATTCTCATCCAAGATAAGTATCTCTAGGGGTCCTGCAAAAACAAATCCATACATTAAAATTGAACAAAAAAATATCACTCTCAGGTCTCCTATTGGATTATTCTAGACATCGAAATACTTGAATGTGTGGCACCATAATTAACCTAATAACACATCCACTTTCATGTATATATATTTCAAAACAAGATCTCAACAAAAGATGTATGTAGTTCCAACTCAAAACCCTCATATTCAAACACATGTTTGTTATACAACATGCACCTTGGATGATGAGAAACATGGAAAAAACAATGCATGTGTTGATAATGTGGAGGAATGTACAATAGATAATCCACTACTATAATAAATTTGGAGAACTCAAATGGTCCCTCAAACGACACCCTCCCTTGTTTCTATAAATTATTATTCCCCAAATGAGGTGATATCTTCAAAAATCCCTAGTCACAAACAAAGATTTCTAAATGTTCTCCCTATCAATTAGTATAAGTTCATTACTTCATATGATAGGTTTCCAAACTACTCATAATATACACCAATTTCATAATGTTATCCAATAACATACCAGACCCAATAGTAGCTACATCACCCTCCTCATTCCAATATAGAGGTGAGTGGAATGATAGACCCTAGGAAGACTAAAATGAAAAAATAAGAATAAAGGTATGGAAAATGTTGTTTGAAAAATTTAACCAATATAGGTTCTCATCCAATTATCTAAAAAATATCAGGATACATGGAAAATGAATATCATCAAGGATATAAATGTCCCTCTCTGACATTACATTTTCTAACGATGTAATGTTGTACTCTTCAACAACACTGTCCCAAAATACTTCTACAATTATGGAAAAAACTGTGACGTAAAACATGTTTCCCTGTATGGTATGATACTACAAGGAACTCCCTATAATCATATAATAAATTGGATATAAACCATTACTAACTCATATATAGAGTGGTTCTCTTGCATTAGGAAGGGATGCCATACTTTTTTCAGGAAATCGCCTATCACAAAAATAGCATGAGGTGTCCTCAAGGTTCACAATAATTCCATAAAAATATCTATCATAACATATTCTAATTTTATTATAGGAACTAAATAGGGATGATAAAAAAAAGAGGATATTTATTTTTATTATTTACTCTCTGTTTGGTAGGGAATCCTAAAACAAAACAAGTGAAGAATCTCTTCATAAATGACCACCAAAACTGATGTTCGATATCATGGTAAATCTTCATTGACCCTTGATTAACTACCAATTTAGATGCATGGGATACTCTTATCGTCTCCTCCCTCAATGAAATTTTCACGAATACTCTCATGTGAATTTAATTCATTTTTTAATCATTAATGGACTACCCAAGAACTGAGTCTCGCCCCACTAAGCATTCATGCATCACAAAGAACACAATGTCCAACTCTAGAATAATTTTAACATGGTCTACCAAAGAAGATTTGAAAAAAAAGGACCAAATATAATCATACCATTCTCCTATGATTAAAATAGTATTATATATTCCGTAAAACTCAATAAATTTTATTATTATTTTGAAGTCCTACATCTATGATCTTCAGTTAGTGGTGTTTTACTGATAAGATAATCTACAATGATATGATGATTACCTGGGTAATAAGCCTTCTTAAAAACTAATTTCTCTAGATACACTACAAAAATCAACAACATAAAATTGAAATCATGATATGATAAGATATATCATATGGGTTTTTATTCTATTTAGCGGACAAATAACTCACTATAGAGATAGTGAAGCTAATAATTTTGTGTGTAGACCACAAAACCAAAATATAAATAATTTTTTAGATATTTCCACTCAGGGGATAAATATTGATTTGACCCATAAGAAAACACATAATCCATATACATTAACATATCTCCAATCCAAAAACCTAGGTCATCATATTACATTATGTATCCAATCCTAGGATCTTAGAGGGTCAAAACGGGGGCTGACATCAACTTCCTTATTTTCTCTTGGAAGAACTTTTTACACATATTAGACAAATCAATCATATCCCCAATTTTGGTTATCACTTTCAACATTACAGTAAAATTGTAGAAGTCATGGATGAAGTGTCAAAAGTATGTAACCATTAGATGAAAACTAATTGTATTAAAAAAATTCACAATGTAATAACAAGGAATAATGTACTCAACCTTCTTCGAGGCCACTAAGATATATGTATTAGAAATTACACACATAAGTAAATGAATATCCAAAATCCAAAAGTGATATTTTAATATTATGGAATATAAAATATGTTATCGAAGTGTACTCGATACAATATTTTGGTTCCTAGAATGGATGTCTGAATTCATAAAATATATTAGGATAAAATATAAAAACATGATGATGAATGAGTAAATATATGGATGGAAAATTATATTCATTGTATCCTTGAAAATGACTGGAATATTTTTAAAATTATAATCCATAAAAATTTAATGATAGAGTCTATTCCTACTCCTAAACACATTTTTAAGAATATCCAAAAAAATATCTCATTGATGATGGTTTCTCGAATGAAGATATATCATGGATAACCACACTGATCCCTATAACTAATCAAAGAGATCAGCAATCCTAGTTAATGGATACATATTATTCAATATTTCCTAACATATAATCATATATTCTATATAAACATATATACTATCATATCCATTCTTAAAAAATATCATTGTATCTCCCTAAGGCGATGTTCTTAGTATTATAAATCATATAACCTCTAAATCCTCTACTTTCACCTTCAACTATGTCAACAATGTTGGTTCAATCTGGTAATGGGTGGAAAATATTGTTTTTCTCAAAGAATAAGCTCAAAATCAATCATTATTCCTCTATCTAGAGGATGTCCTGGAAATTCATTTCAGAATATATCCAAATAACAATTCAACACTAATTGAAATTTCAAAGGGAATAATACCAGATATATTAAAAAATATATGACAACTTATTATGTCATAATATCTCTAACCTATCTTAGTTCATGTCCTACTATACTATCTATGACATCTAACTCTCCAAATCATCACAAAATTCCATTCCTTATGTAAAATAAAGGGTACCCACCTTCGATAAAATCTTTTGTGAGAAACAAATCTTGTCAGCCAATCTATTATAATGATTACCTAGAAAATAGTCATATGAAATATTATTAAATAAAATAGATTTAAATATCCAATAAAAAATGGAAACTTTAAAATCTCTTAAGATTATAACCTTTCTTTTCCATGGTTTTGTTGAACGAAATTAACTCAAAAAAAACATAACATGTAGTCCATGAAGAAAAATAACTTCAGAAGCTATAAATGAATGGAAATTAGCATTATTGAACAATGATGTTAAAATAATATATATCACTAAGACTGTACCCCAAATAGTGAATGGCCCATCAATATAGTATGTTGGATCTTAGTATACATCATACACCATGCCTTCTTCTGAACCAAAACACATCTCTTGTGACTCATGACTCACATGGGTTATAGAGGTAAATGTGTTATCAAGTTGATTCTTATAACCCCTACAATACCCCTAAGTTATATAAAATGTTTGTTTTCCGTCCCTCTATGAACCCGTCAACAACACCTTCACATATATATTACAGTTATTCCCCATCTTTTGAAACAAAAAATATATGATCTTTGGACCTCAGAAAAATATAAAAAAGTTTCCACTCATTTCAAAGATGAAACACCAATAACCTCATTACCCAATAAGAGGTACTAATGAACCCCCACTCTTTTCAAGTTATCTAACACCACCCTTTCATGATTCCTGTGTCTTCTTCTTCTTAATTCAAAATGTTTTATATGGAGGTCTAATAGAGGATGAAATGATAAATTTATCCTTATCTTCATAAAAACCCATCTCCATCTATAGGGATTTTCAAAGAAGCTCCATAAATTTTATCAAGTTGAATCACCTAAAAAGATCCCTTAACTACTATCAAAGGATAATATGGAACATCCATGACTATTTTTCCTCATTCCCATACAAGATAGGAGAACTGTTATTTTACTCCAAGAAAATTACTGATTAAGTATAAACTAACATTGTCACAACCCGCCTTCGCCAAAAAGGGGGGAAGGGTCAGCATATTGCTAGGCCCT
Source organism: Viscum album (assembly GCA_963277665.1). Taxonomy (NCBI): domain Eukaryota; kingdom Viridiplantae; phylum Streptophyta; class Magnoliopsida; order Santalales; family Viscaceae; genus Viscum; species Viscum album. The sequence goes on from OY728166.1 coordinate 1,026,831,390, forward strand.
TCCTTCTTTAAGTTGAAGGAGGGATAATGACACCCGAGACCTGCCCTCAATAGGTCCTAGAGTGGTGACTAGCACCAAGGGTATAGAAATTACACATAAATGGAAGGCATTACCCCTTTATGTTTTATAGGATCGAGAGATAAGATGATGAAACCCAACAACACCAAAACTAAAAGAAAAGTAATTCCAAAAGTAAACCATTCCCACATGCATGTTCCAAAAAGTAAAATCCACAATGTAAAAAAGTTACTACAAAGGTAAGTACCAAAGAAAAACGAATCAGCAACTGCAACTACCCCAATGGTCCGAGCTAGTATGGTCCTACGCGATCCCCAATGTCCTCCTGGAAACCTGAAAGCAGTTTTATATATGTAGGGTGAGAATACAAGTACACTCAGTAGGGAAAACCAAAGACTCTCGTGCACATGTGGGGGATCATACTAAAGTCCCGTGAGAAAAGGAGTAAACCAAACGCCTATCAAGGTAAACTATCCACCCAATCCTCACCAAGGCACACTCCCCAAATAACGCAAGTCAAGTAATATATATAATAAGAACACATCGATGTGTGGGTACCCCGAGCCACTTTCCCACTGGTTATTGAGACATCCTACACATCGAACCAATCCCGCCATTCTCACCGCAGTCCCACTACCACACCTGCCCGCATACACCTGGGCCACAACCACATGTAGTCCCATTGTCGTATCCCGCCCACAAACACCTAGGATATAACTGTCACACATAACCATGCCTGCAAACACCTAGGCCAGAACAACCACCACCACGCCCGAAGACACCTGAGCTAGAAGATCCACTTCCATGACCGAAGACACCTGGGCCTCATCTCGAAGACACGTGGGAAACCACCTGCTGCACACACCTGGCCAACACCCACACTACCCTGCCCGAAGATTCTTGGGATTATAATGGACCTCAGGAAATCACAGCCTTCCCGAAGACACTTGGGATATCCAGTAAAGGGAGTAGAAAATGATCTAATTACCATCCACTAATAATAGTGTTGGGAAAAACTCCATCCCCCATGAAATGGGGGTGTTCGGAACTATGTGCTCATCTTGGGTGGGGCACAAATAAGAAACACAAAACTAAAAGTATGTATATATTGGTAACAAGATCCCACCCAAATTAGGATTTTTCTTCAGCCATCCTAAAGGACACAAACAACACTCAGGTCCGAGTCATGACTCTCGCCAACAAACCCATTTGTCCCTTTCTTGTTTTCATGTTTAGTAATAATGTTCAAATAAGTTTAAGAACTACTGGGCAACTAAAACCACAAGCATAACAAAGGAAAAGAAACTAGCCAAACGTCAATTAAGTATCCACTCCCAGTTCTCTTGTAAAGTCACAAAAACAAAAGAATAAGTGAGATCCCTCGAAGTACTGGAACCAAAGACAACCCCGAGACACTGCCCCATGTCCTCTACCGCAAAATGTTTTTTCATCAACAGAGGATCCCACCCCAATTCGTGATATATACAAGGTAACCACCCGGTATTAAAAACTCACAACCACCGAATCCATAACAACAGTGGAGCCCATCAACAATTTCATAACCACTTAGAGTATAAAAAAACTGGGGATCCCATCCCACCCCACAACTCCAATAATCAGACCATAAAGAAAACAACCAAACCACTACCACCAACACAAAGCAGGGCCATGCCAATATTTTCAGATTTATAAGATTTAACACACTCCATGATTACAATTTCTATGTGCTTTAACCAGGGTTATCACAGAAATGGATTTATGATGGTGCTTCAAATTCATTTAACCGAATATATATAATGAAAAAAAATTCCTTTACACAGCAAGGGTTATCCACCACAAACACGATCCATTTAAACATCACCAGAGGTAAGGGTTCGTTAGTGCATAGACAACGACCACCAACAACCTCGATTTTCAGTAGGCGTAAGCCGCACAATTCAGAAAGAAGATGATAATATAAAACTGTATCAACGATCACCGCCCCCCTTATTTCTTTAAAGAATCCGTTCATTATCTTTATTTAGGTCTGCTTTATCCAATTCTACAGAATCAAAAGAACACCCACCCCGCATGATACACAAAAGTGAGAGGGGAAGGGGAAATTCATTACCTGCTGGTCAACGATCGACGCTGAGGCCTGGTGTGGAACTTCACAGATAGCGATGCGGCTCGCCTGAACGAAAATATCCTCGTCTATCAATGCTTAGGCTGGGCATGGAACTTCATGCATAGTGATGTGGCTCGCCTGAAGGAAGGGTAATCTAGCACAGGTTGAATGAAAAAAGAAAAAACCCATGGCAAACCCCTTTAGTTTATAAGGGTTTGGGGCGGTTGAGATAGGAACGTGAAACCGCCTAAGGAGCGGGGGTCGTGGGATGACCACGCGGCCCCACACAATATTAAAGGGGTCGGGTGGTTTAAACAAACACACACACCAGGTTAATTCTTAAATACATAATTAAAACATTTATTGGCATTGTCGGGCTTTAAAACACGCTTAAAGGAGTCAACATATGGTTTAAAAACTTAATTAGGCAAGGAGCACCACTGGAAAGAACCCGCAGGGTAGGCCAGAGCCACCGGTAGCTGAAAACTACCAGTGGGTGACAGTTACTGATAGGAGAAAACCACCGATAGACCGAGATACCGGTAGGCTGCCGCTACCGGTAGACCGAGCTACTGGTAGATAGAGCTACGGGTAGCTGCAGTTACCGGTAGACCGAGATACCTGTAGACGGAGCTACCAGTAGGTTGCGGTTACCGGTAGACCGAGCTACCGGTAGGCCTGCTACCAGGAGGCTATGGCTACCGGTAGGCCGACCGTTACGCCAAACATCACCATGAATCCCAGACCAGAAAACCCAACACGAGATTTTCACAAAGTAATGGACCCCAAAACCCAAGCCATTACATCAGATACCTCTTAAATGATTCTTGTCCTCGAGAATCAAAATAAACCAGAAGTAAAGAGAGGGTCCAAACAACCACCTCAAAAGATACCTCTTAGGAGTGAACCCATGCTAATTAAAAACACTATCCTGTCAAGAACCAATCAATATACCATGTCAAACTGCCCAGGCATGTGGGTTGGGGAGTCTCCTCCCCCATGTCAAGATATTATCTTCTTTGGGAAGCACTGACTCGCCCGCATGGGTTTAATCACATCCACTTTAATGCGTATTGACTAGGGGTCGAGTTCTCTCCTCCCCCATAGCCAGGGCTTTTCACACTGATTTAGAGGAATGAAAACTAGTACATTTCATATCCAAAAAGACAAAATGTTCTACCACAACACGTGAAACAATGAACAAAACTAAAAAAAAACTCTGTGTACTGGGCATACATTTGTGCTTCCCTCTCCCACGTACTCTCATCAATCCCACCATGTCTCCACAACACACAAACCAAGGGAATGGTTCGCCCACAAAGAACCTTCTCTTTACGATCCTCAATCATCCCTGGTCTCTCCAAAAAAGTCACCTCGTCCTCGATGTCCAGCTCACCCCAATCAAGGAATTGTGAATCGTCGTGCCGATACCGACAGAGCTGGGACACATTGAATACATCATGTATCCTCATTAGCAGCGGTGGTAATACTAGATGATAAGCCACTTTGCCAACCCGCCGCAACACTTCGAAGGGTCCGATGAACATGGTAGAAAGCTTACTCCCCTTGTCGAACCTCTGTTGCCCACACCGAGGGGAGACCTTCAAGAACACGTGGTCTCCCACCTAAAACTCCAAGGGCCTCCTCCTGGTATCTGCATATGACTTCTGTCAGTCCTAGGCCACCTTATTCCTTTCCTGTATGAGCTAAACCTTTTCTGTCGTGCTCTGCACTACCTCTAGGCCAAGGGTGCCTATCTCTCTTACTTCGGTCCAATACATAGGTGAACGGCATGGCCTCCTGTACAAGGCTTAAAACGGGGCCATACCAATGGTAGAGTGGTAGCTATTATTGTATGAAAACTCTACAAGGGGAAAGTATCACACCCATGATCCCCGTGAGTCTAGAACACATGCCCACAGCATATCCTCCAAAGTCTGGATGGTGCGCTCTGTCTGCCCATCTGTCTGGGGGTGGAAAGCAGTGCTAAGGCATATCTGGGTGCCAAAAGTATGCTGCAAACACCTCTAGACTCGTGAGGTAAAAAGTGCATCCCTATTCGAGACTATAGACCTCGGAACTCTATGCAACCGCACCACCTCATCCACGTACCTTCGCGCCAAAGAATCCACTACACTCGACTCCCTGATCACCAAAAAGTGATCCGATTTCGTCAACCGGTCCACTGCAACCCAGATGGGGTCATATCCCCCATGGACCTTGGGTAGTCCTATGAATAAATCCATTGAGATGTCATCCCACATCCAGTCGGGGAAATCTAGAGGCTGCAATAGGCCTCCCGGAACTCGGTGTTCAGCCTTCACTTGCCGACACACTAAGCACTTGGCCACAAACTCTGCCAATGCTTTCTTAACTCTGGGCCACCAAAACTGCCTCTTCAATACTTGGTACATCTTGGAAACTCTTGGGGTGCACCGCCAGGGGTGAGTTGTGGAACTCACTGAGAAACCTACCGCGCATCCCATCTGGAACACACAACCTTCCCTGGAAAAGCATCTGGTTCTGACCATCCTATGTCCATCCTTCCGGATCATTGCCCTAGTCAACTCAGTCACGCATCACTTCGCACTCTGGGTCTTCCCACTGAGACTCTTCCACTTACTGAAATAGAGGCGATTTCACTGTCATCTAATACAGGCAACCTCTACTACTATCCATCCTTGCATCCAGGTGTAAAGAAGCGAACTCCTCCATCGCCTTCCAGGCGTCTGCCGACTCTCCGACTGCATCCTTCTGCGTCCTCCTGCTCAAGGAATCAGCCACGAAAATTCCCTTTCCTTCAGTATAAGTGATCTCGAAGTCGTAATCCTGGAGAAACTCCACCCATCTCCACGGTCACATGTTTAGGTCCCGAGGGGAGAAGATATACCTCAAGATTTTGTGATCTATGAAGACCACAAAGCATTATTCGATGAGGTAGTGCCACCATAACTTTAGCGTAAAAATGACCGCTGCATGCTCCAGGTCATGGGTGGCGTAATTACGCTAATGAGGGCGTAGCTACCTAGACCCATAAGAGATCACCCCTTGTCGCTGCATGAACACACATCCCAGGCCCTGTCCTGAAGCATCACAGACCACCTCATAGGCCACCCCTTCTTCTGGTAATCTCAGCCCTGGGGAACTAACAAACTTCTCCTTCAGATAGCTGAAGGCTGACTCGCACTTCTCACTCCACACGAAAACCTGGTCTTTCATGGTCAGGGCAGACAAAGGGGCTGCTACTCGGGAGAAGTTGGGTACGATCCTCCGATAGTAACCTGCCAGCCCAAGGAAACTGCGGACCTCTGCCACATTCTTGGGTGCCACCGAAGAAACAACTGCTTCAACCATTGATGGGTCCACCGCTACCCCCTTCTCGGACACCACGTGCCCAAGGAAGTTCACTTCTCGTTTCCAAAACTTGAATTTAGATAACTTACCATAGAGATGGTGCTATCAGAGGACCTCCAAAACCGTCCTCAGGTTCTCTTCATGGTCCCCCTATGATCACAAATATATCAGGATATCATTGATGAACACAACCACGAACCGATCCATGTACTCCCAAAATATGGAGTTCATAAGCCCCATGAACACATCTGGGGCGTTCAGAACTCCGAAGGGCATAACTACGAACTCGAAGTGTCCATATCTACACCCGAACGCCATCTTCGGGATGTCACATTCCTTCACTCTCTGATGGTGATACCCAGACTGTAGGTCGATCTTCGAGAACCATCATTCCCCTTTCAGCTGGTCGAAAAGAACTTCTATCCTCGAAAGAGGGTCGCGATTCTTGATCGTCACCTGATTCAGCCTCCTGTAAACTATGCACAACCTGAGACCACCATCTGCCTTCTTTGTGAACAGGACTAGAGAACCGCACGGTGACGCACTCGGCCGAACATGACCCCTCTTCATCGGATCATCAATTTGGATCTGCAACTCCCGTAGCTCTGAAAGTGCCATCCGGTAAAGAGCCATCGAGATTAGATGAGCGATGGGCTATAGGTCTATCTCGAACTCGATATCACGTCGAGGGGGCAGAGTTGTCACCTCCTCAGGGAATACGTCCATAAACCCATGGACGATCTCTGGCACTTCCACCATTTCAGCATCTACTGACCCTACTGACATCTCAGCTAACAGGGAGACGAGGGGTTCCTCTCACCTATTTCCCTTCTGACTGCTCCTCTCGCCAGTGAAAACAACACGCCGGTCACCCATGTCTGTGAACACGACCCTTATTCGGAAGTAGTCGATGATAGCACAAACATAGAATAGCCAGTAGATGCCTAGGATGACATCATATGGCTGTATCTGTAGCAAACGAAGATCCCTAGCTGACTGATGTGGCCCTATCATCAGTCTGCATCACTGACAAACAAACAACAAGTCGGTCTGACCCCCGACTGGTGTGTTTAACACCAGGGGCACTGGGAGTCTCTCAGCATCTAGACCTAAGGAACGGGCTAGACTGGGTGCAACAAAGGAGTGCAAATCTCCGGTATTGAACAAGGCACAAGCAAGGGTACTAAAATATTTATCGTACCTCAAACAACCTTCGGGCCTGCTGGAACTGCTGCCTCTGCGGCGTATAACTGTCCACTCCCAGCTCCTCTGCCCCTCAGCTATTGGACACCACCCCGACCACACCCTGGTCGAGGTCCCTGAGGAGTGCCCTGAGGTCGGCATCCTCGTCCTACGTCTTTTCTCAGAGGAGCGGGAGCTCGCTGTCCCTGCTGCTGCTGCTGGAAAGGCCTGGCTGGAAGCTGCTGCTGGGGCGGGTGGTGGGGCTTTCCATCCCCACCGTACTGTACCCGGTCTGGGCACTGACTTCTGAGATGTCTAGGTCTCCCACAGACGAAGCATTGTGCTCTCAGGCCCGAAGGGAAAGGGCGAGGACCAGGGGATCGAAACTGGAACTGCTGTGGCCTGCTCCCTGCCGGTCGGAACCTGGAGGGTCCTAATGCTGGAGGCCTGGTGGTAACGGCCTTCCCCTTTAATGGTCCCAGCTGGATCCTCTCTCATGACACTCCTCCTAGAGCATGCATGCTCTCCACCACTTCAGCCTTATTCTGGACCTCCATGTACGTCAGAAGGGTAAAGGGGGTAACAACATACTAGAGGGAGGGTCGGAGCGCCTCCTCCAAACGACTTTTCTGAGACTCCTCGTCGGGAAAGAGGTCCGGAGAAAAACATAGGAGGTACTTGAACTTGATCCCTAGCTCCCTCACTGACATACTCCCCGGTTGAAGGGAGAGTAGCTCCTGTCTCTTTTCCGCCTTCATCTTCGAAGAGAGGAATTCTATCCGAACTCCCTCTCGAAATCATCCCATGCCACCTCATCCTCTCTCCTCTCCCCCAGGTAAAGCGTCCACCACTGACACACCGCTCCCCGCATCTGGCTAATGGCCAGAGGAACCCAGCACTTTGTTGGAGCCCGGATCAAGACGAAGGCTATCACCAGGTCCTCTATCCAGCTCTCTGTCTTCAAGAAAGAGGTGTTGCCCTCATACTTCTCGAGGGTCTGTCTCTGGAAGGCCCGAAGAGTCCTCTGCCACTGGTCGTCCTCCTCTTCCCGGTCAGCTCTCTTCCGATCGTCCAAGGTAGTCTGCGGGGCCTCGATCGCCTGTACCACACGCGGTCGCCTTCCAGGTTCCATAGCTGCAAGGTAAGTAATGAATGCCTAATCCCAAGTAGTGCAGAATGTCGTTCTTGAAAACATCTTAAACTTTTCACTTATTCTTCATTCCCAAAACACCCCAGAAACACAAGAAAACAAGTCATTATGATGCATGTACCTTTCCTAGGGTCTCTCTACCCTACAATCAGTGTGGACTCACTTGGTCGTTCGGTAGGTCCAGAGTCCTTGCATCGGATCACGGAGGGCCCTAAAATCCCGTGTCCTACCTGGTCTTCCCTGACCTAATTCACGTACTAAGGTCACACAACCCTGTTGCCCTACCATCCCATGCAATCCTCACTGTGCCTAACTCCACACTCTATCCTATCTCGCAACCATCAGCCTCTGATACCATTCTATCACGACCCGGCTTCACCAAAAAGTGGACAAGGGTTAGCAGATTACCAGACCCTTCCTTCTTTAAGTCGAATGAGCGATAATGACCCATGAGACCCTCCCTCAATAGGTCCCAGAGTGGCAACTAGCCCCAAGGGTATGGAAATTACACATAAATGGAAGACATTACCCCTTTTTTATTTATAGGATCGCGAGATAAGATGATGAAACCAAACCACACCAAAACTAAAAGAAACGTATCGCCCAAATTAAACCATTCCCAAATGCATGTTCCAAAAAGTAAAATCCACAAAGTACAATAGTGACTACAAAGGTAAGTACCAAAGAATGAAAAAAAATCAGCAACTGCAACTGCCCCAAAGGTCCGAGCTAGTATGGTCCTGTGCGATCCCCAAAGTCCTCCTGGAAACCTGAAAGCAGTTTTATATACGTAGGGTGAGCATACAAGTACACTCAGTAGAGAAAACCAAAGACTCTCATGCATAAGTGGGGGAACGTACTAATGTCCAGTGAGAAAAGGAGTAAACCAAACACCTATCAAGGGAAACTATCCACCTAAGCCTCACCAAGGCACACTCTCCAAATAATGCAAGTCAAGTAAAATATACAATAAGAGAACATCGATGTGTGGGTACCCCGCGCCACATTCCCACCGGTTATTGAGACATCCTACTCATCGAACCAATCCCGCCATTCTCACCGCAGTCCCACTGCCACACCCACCCGCACACACCTTGGCCACAACCACACGCAGTCCCACTGTCGAATCTCACCCACAAACACCTGGGCCACAACTTTCACACGTAACCATGCCTGCAAACCCCTAGGCTAGAACAACCACCACAACACCCGAAGACACCTAGGCTAGAAGATCCACTGCCACACACGAAGACACCTGGGCCTCATCCCGAAGACACTTGGGAAACCACCTGCCTCACACACCTGGTCAACGCCCACACTACCATTCCTGATGATTCTTGGGCTAATAATGGACCTCAGGCCATCACAGCCTTCCAGAAGACACTTGGGCTATCCAGGAAAGGGAGAAGAAACAGACCTAATAACCATCTACTAATAATAGTGTTGGAAAAAACACCCTCCCCCATGAAATGGGGGTGTTCGGCATTAAGTGAGTAACTTGGGAAGGGCGAGAATAAGAAACAAAAAACTGCAAGTATGTATATATAGGCAATAAGAACTCACCCAAGTTATGTTTTTTCTTCCGCCAGCCTCAAGGACACAAACAACACTCAGGTCCGAGTCACGACTCTCACTAACAAACCCATTTGTCCCTTTCTTGTTTTCATGTTCAGTAATAATGTTCAAATAAGTTTAAGCACTACTGGGTAACTAACACCCTAAGAATAACCATGGAAAAAAACCATCCAAACGTCAATTAAGTATCCACACACGGTTCCCTTGTAAAGTCACAACAACAAAGGAATAAGTGAGATCCCTCGAAGTACTGGAAACAAAGACAACCTCGAGACACTGCCCCGTGTCCCCTCCCACAAAAAGGTTTTTCATAAATAGAGGATCCCACCCCAATTCGTGATATAAACAAGGTAACCACCCGGTCTTAAAAACTCACAACCACTGAATCCATAACAAAAGGGGATCACATCCCCAATTTCATAACCACTGAGAGTATAAAAAAAATAGGGAATCCCATCCCCTCCCATATCTCCAGCATCGGCCCATAAAAGAAAACAACCAAACGACTACCACCAATACAAAGCAGGGTCATGCCGGTATTTTAAGATTTATAATATTTAACACACTCCATGATTTCAATTTTCATGTGCTTTAATCGGGGTTATCACAGAAAAGGATTTATCCTGGTGCATCCAATTAATATAGCCGAATATACATAATTAAATAACATTCCTTTACACAACAAGGGTTATCCACCTCAAACACGATCCATTTAAACATCACCAGAGGTAAGGGTTCATTATTACACAAACAACGACCACCAACGACCTCGATTTTCAGTAGGCGTAAGCCGCACAATTCAGAAAGAAGATCATAATATAAAACAGTATCAACAATCATAGCCTCCCTTCTTTATTTATAGAATCCGTTCATTGTTTATATTTTGGTCTGGTTTATCCAATTCTACAGAATCAAAAGCACGCCCACCACGCATGATACACAAAAGAGAGAGGTGAAGGAGAAATTCCCTACTTGTTTGTCAACAATCGACGCTGAGGAATGGCGTGGAACTTCACGGATAGCGATGCATCTTTCTTGAATGAAAATAGCCTCGTCTATCAATTCTTAGGCAGGGTGCGGAACTTCACGCATATCGATGCAGATCATCTGAAGGAAGGGTAATCTAGCGCAGGGTGAATGAGAAAAGAAGAAACCCACTGTGAACCCCATTAGTTTATAAGGTTCTGGGGCGGTTGAGATAAGAATGTGAAACCGCATAAGGAGCGGGGGTCATGGGTTGACCACGCAGCCCCACACATTATTAAAGGGGTCGGGTAGTTTAAACTGACTCACACACCCGGTTAATTCATTTAATACTTAATTAAAACATTTATGGGCATCACTGGGCTATAAAACATGCTTAAAGGAGTCAAAATAGGGGTTAAAACCCTAATTGCGCAAGGAGCGCCACTAGAAAGAACCTGCGGGGTAGGCCAGAGCCATCGGTAGCTGAGAGCTACCGGTGGGTAACAGCTACTGGTAGGATGCATCTACCAGTAGACCGAGCTACCGGTAGGCTGTAGCTACTGGTAGACCGAGCTACTGGTAGATAGAGCTACCGATAGATAGAGATACCGATAGACCGAGCTACTGGTGGACGGAGCTACTGGTAGGCTGTGTCTACCAGTATAACGAGCTACTGTTATGCCTACTACTGCTAGGCTAAGGCTATCGGTAGGCCTACCGTTACGCCAAGCTTCACCGAGATTCCCAGACCATAAAACCCAACACCAGATTTTCACAAAGTAATGGACCCCAAAAACCTGGTCCATTACAAACATCAATCCATGTTGAAGTTCCATGAACTCATGTGCATGGTCATGATTTAGTGAACTCAGAAGGATATCCTTAAAGTAATAGCCTTTTTTGGTAATCATTTTCAAACAATCCTGTATCCCTACCTATTTCATGAAACACCACCCCCTCTTATAAATCCCTTAAAACATGAAGTTATCCTACTTCATATGATGGTCTTATAAAGTCTCCAGTTAATTGAAAATTACCTCAATTATTTCAACCTATTACTCAACATCTTGAAGGAAACCTATTCACTTGATGAATAGTGGACATGGAGTTGAAAATACTTAGAATAATGAACCATAGTCTTTGAAAATTCTCTAAATTTAATAGGAACTAACTAGAAGACTTGTAGCTGTAGTGGCTCGTCGTCCATTACTAATAGAGTGGGAACAAGATCATTATCATGCATGATTAGTTGCAGTACTGAAACATTCTCCCTTTTAGTTGCCTTTTGGAATTATCAACCAAGTATTCCAACCAACTGTTTCTAAGGTGATATTTTTTAAATTTCCAATAGAACTTTTAGAGAACCTAAACATATTTCTTATTAGAAAAAATTAAAAGTTATTGGAATTAAAAAGTATTTCCATTAGAACAGTTATCCTAGTAGATGAAAAAATAATGTATAGCCATCATAATTATACCCAATTATCATTCCCAATACTCCATACCTTCATTTTAGTTACTATAATAGATACACAAATCATAAAATCCTTCTTAAGTTCTTCTATCAAATGACAATAGATGTATCACAATAGAAAGGGATTCAGATATATTTCAAAAAAATTACTAATCAAGAAATTTACTTAAAGAAAAATTATGTGAAACACAATGGTTTTATATATTAATATGATATTATGTTCCAATTCATGATAAATTCATTCACCCAAACCCAAAAAACCAATTACATTAATCCATGCATCAGTAACTCAGAGGTCCATTTTATATGTTCTCTCTAAACACATGATTACTCCCCTACCCGAGTTACACACAACCTATCTACTTTCAAATATATCCTAAAATAGAATAAATAATGGAACCTATTGTCTTTGATACCATTTCCTAATATCCACACCCAAATCATCAAATCAAAGATATAGTATCACATAGCCTCTTTTGTGCATCCCCAGAAACTGGAATTTTTCTACAATCATTGAGGGTATGAAAACTATCATCGGGGAGACTATACCCTTAGTATCAATAATAAATTTAAAAATAATAAAACGTCATAAATCAGTGGAATAAAAAATAAATTCTATAAAAAATGTAATTAAAAGTATCTCAAATGATAGAAAAATATCAAACCAAGGACCCTCAGTGTGGTTGTTCAAACAAAATTATGAATAAGTTAGGTATATAAATAAAAAACTATAGTTTCTATTTAGAGTCAATACCACTACCACCTCTGTATATCAAGATCCATGTTCTATCTCCGTTTCAATTGTTCCTTTACCCTTACTGTATACATGATTATGAAGTCTACTTGCACATTAATATGACTATATTGAATGTTAGTATAAACCCAATTGGAAATCCAAAATTCATCCTAAAAAAGAGTTCAAATTTTTAAGAGTGTATTACATGATACTATATATACATGTCATTAAACATAATAAAATCATTTATCAAGTATTCATACACTAAAAATTCACCACAAACCCCCAGTTTTACCTTCTTTAGATCAATTCCAGAAATATAGTCAAAATGGAATTCATCATCAAGAGTTGACCCTAATGTCACTACATGTATATTAGAATATCCACAAGTACAAAAAATATTTTAAGAGACAGGGATAATGTGTTTCTAGATGATAAACAAGGTCATTAAGCCTCATCACAAACATTTGTCACAACACAATTTCATTATTCCCTATTTCTACCATAGGTTGGACATCATGGTTTTTGTTTCCAAAAACTGCATCAGGTTAATCCTCATAGCTATTACACCCATTCTTATTTCACATACCATCATTGTCATCATCACATTTAATCATGATACCCCTCTAGGGGTTACTTATTCCATGATGATCCCCCAATCATTGACTACTAAAAGTGAAACATAAAAAGGACATACATTACACACAATATTCATATCACATGTTGGCACAAAAAGAATAATGATAATGAGTATCAGTATCCAAACAAAAAAAACATGTAATCATTCTAAAAAAATTATTATGGGATATGCACCAAAAAACACATGTAAATATAATTAAACATTGGATAAACATATAGAAAAAAAATTCATATCATGCTAACAGCCATACACATGGAATCTAAATGTTAAAAAACATAAATCATCATGTATGCCAATTTATACATAATGATTCTCATAGAGTGTCATCTATGAAACCATATTAACACACTAACCAGATGAAGTTTTAATGAATTTATTTCCTAGGAAAATTCTAATCAGTGATGATATGGTTCTACAATGATACTCGGGAATAAGAAATTCATAAGTATGTATAAAAATTTAACAACATTCAACACAATTAATGGAATAATTCATGTCATATTTATGTAAAAACAAATTATTTTCTCAAGGTATAATGAACAAAGTAGATGTGGAAAGTCTCCAATGATTAAAATTCACAAATAATATCCTCTATATTTCATGGTTTTATTTTTATATAATGGTCGATAAAGGAGGTTTGAGATGAATGAGGTTATTCCAGGAAGAAACCTCAATCAAAGAATGTTTGACAAAACACACTCTAGGATCATCCAATGAGTTTTTGGATGTTTTTTTGATACATAGAGGGATCAAGGAAATACAATGGGATTGATTAATATAGAAAATTATTGATTAAAGTATCATTAATGACCCATCATAACCATGAAAGGTTTTCCTCTTTGAAATGATCATGATACACAATGAATATATATAATTTAAGCCATTTTAAATCTATCCCAAACACCACCATGGCCTCCACTATGTAGTTGTTTCTTCGCACATGCATTCCCAACATGGATATTCTTTACGAAATGTTTTGAATGAAATCATATTTTTTCTCCCACCATGTCTTCTACTATAAGAATATTGAGGTAACCCTTCTTATGGCCCATTAGAGACTTATTTGAGTATACTGACCATGTCCATGACATAACACAGAAATTTCTCCATCCGAATTTTACAAAGAATCACACTAAGTAGCACTACAGATTTCACCACAACCGTAGTGTTTCTTGTGTAGAACTAAAATGTCTCTAAAAATTCCAAATGAAACTTAAAATATCAAACTAAATTGTCAGAACATATATCAAACCAACATATCTAAGGAATAGATATAGATCATGTATTAAATTCATGAATAAAAAGTTACAAGACATTAAAATACTCAAATACTACATAATAACACATTAGATAGAATTCAATACAACTAGAGCATACCCATTGACAGTATCAAAACTAATGTATAGTTAGGAATAGTTGTCATTCACTAGGTGAAAATAAATTTAACCCATAATGCACCCTTTCTGAGATTTCTAGCCATAGGTGTAGTTGAGCCATAAATTGTAGCCACTTGTAAAATCCAGAAAGGGTTGTTATTACTACGGGTACAAAATAATATCAAATTTTCCAAATCATTAGGATGTTATCCTATACTTATACGTATTCAAAAGGTGTTATCTGAATATATATTATCATAATACACATGAAACATATAATATTTATTATAATAATCATAATTATTTTTCTATACCATTTATATTATTATCATTATTAAACTCTATATCATTAATAACCTTCATAACTCTAAATTTATTATCAGATAATAACATCCTATCATTTAAATTTATTTTACCATCCTTTAAAACCAACTAAGAAAACCTAGACCAATCCACTAAAAACAACATACATTACACACTATATTTGATACACATCATTACTTAATATATCTTTCAAAAATAATATATTGTTTACATTGAATATACATTTTTTAGATTATTAACTAAATGAGATTGAGTTTTAAATATCAAAACCCATGTTAATTATATCAAATGGAAATATTCATACTATATAGAAAACCACGTGATTGATAACCATCCTTAAAAATTTATTATAAATCAACCACCCAATAAACTCTTCTTTAAACATTATAAGAACTAAATTTCATCATATCTGGGGAGAATGAAGTCATAAGACAGGGTTGATATTAGATTCTTTATAAGGGTTAACATAGGTGATTATAATAAAATATCTTTTGTAAAAATAACATGATAATATGGGTATAATTTGAATAAATAAGAAAAATATACCTAAAAATTAATAAATCATAAATTAAGGCATATATCATTGAATAAAATGATATATGAATCAAAATCGTGTGGAAACATGAATCAATAAACATAATCCATGATATAATTATATAGACATGATAATAATCATAAAACTATAGAAAAAATATATTTAGAGGAAAACAATTATGAGTAAATCTATTATACTAAAACCTATGTTAACAAACTCATTCTATAAACACCTAAAAATGTGTAAAAACTCATTTTTCCCATGCATGTGTGAACAACTTCATTATACTCATTCCCCACTATACAATGACATATAAAAATAAAACTATTTAGATTGAAGTTGAAATAGAACCCCACAAATCAAAATCTATTCATATGTGTATCTTATAAAATAAATCATAATCACCAAATAAGGAATTGAGGAAATGAAAATGTGGTTTATATCTATTTCATGTGGAATCACAAATGAAAAAAATCATAATTCCATAAAAAATATTTACTAGAATACTATTAGAAAATAAAGGTGAATAAAATAATATTTAGTAACATTATATGTAAATACCATTCAATCAAAAAAATATATAATATAGTATTTAAACTATATAAATAAATAACATGTTATTAAGTTAATAATTTTAACAATTAGAACATTGTAAGGAATGTATGTGAAAATCCACCAATCAAAGAAAAAAATAGTTCATTCCTAAAATAAAATTCATTTTTAAAATAATTATATAGTAACAAATAATATTATTAAGAAAGTAAATGGTAGTGTTGAATCATTTATCATATATATATTTAATGTTTATCAATTTTAAAAATGTATTTAAATAATTAATTTGAATAATAATAGTATAATTGTACATTAAAAAAAGATCAAAATGACCTTTTTTCCATGAAATCACCTTTAAATAAATCTAATAGAATTAATTGAAAATTATTTACATTATAAAAACATGAATCATAATAATTATGATTTAAAATTATTGTTAACATATTAATGAAAAGCCTCATAAAAATTAGTTTCTCGCCTAATTTTATAAAGAACGTCTTAGGGAAAAGTCATCAGTTTCTCATGAAAAGTTATTTTCAAAATGGTTGGAAAGAAAAATATTAAAATTTCTAATATAACTATATTTTATTATGTCAATGATCATAGATTCTTGAATAATGCATATATTTTATTGTGAAAATTTGGAGTTTAAGAAGCAAATTTATATTTTGGAAGGACGAGATAACATTTTAAATATTTTAAAATACCCCTTCTAAAGGCCCACATTGTAAAATGATTATTAATTTTTAATGTATAAAATATGTAAAACTTTTTGAAGATCATATAAGATAATAATTATTTCTGTTTCAAAAAATATGTAACTTCTATATGAATTAAAATATTGACATGGTGGAAAACGTTTGATTGGAAAAAATTGGAGTTATTTTATACTGTGAAACACTATTATCTACGAATTGATTAATAAATGAAGATTATAAAAAGATAAAATACCATTGGGAAAATGAATTTTAAGGATTACATTATCATTGAAAATCATAATCATAGAGATAATTTATAGATCTATGAGAACTAATTTTAGTAAATGAATTTTTTATAGATCAAGTATCAATTAAATTGAGCCCCCTTGAATTAGAGAGGGAACAAAATTTATTTTTAAATACCATGAATTAATGATAATTAAATGAGTAATGAATAAAATAAGAACCATATATCCTATATAATGAAAATTATGTTTATAATACAAACATGTCTCAAAGAGTAAAATTTTAGAAAGCAAACCATTAATGATTTTGTCATTTTTAGTGATACAGTCACGAAATATGGAAGATGGAATTAAAAAAAAAGAAGAAATATAGTAAAATCATGAAATAATATGTTAATGTATCATTATACACAGCATTACCATTAAAACATAGTGTATAAAAAATATATCTCAATAGGTGAAAATTTGAGACAAAAATTGCTAACCTTGTTTTAACTTCATTTTGTTCATGTACATACATTAGTTAATAATGAAATCATCATTATTATATAAGTGACTATTAAATTTATTCATATATATATCATTTAAGATTTACTATTTATTATCATATTCTATGATTATATATATATATATATATATATATATATATATATATTCATGGAAATTATATAGGAGTTAACTTATTTTGGTTTTTGTAGAGATCATAAATGAAAATTTAAAAATATAAAAATTTTATAGAACCAAAAAATATCATATTTGTTTTATTAAATTATTATAATAAACAAATTTTAGTCTTTATATTAAGACATGATATATCTCTATAACATTGTTCAAGTATTTACATAAACCAAAACAAAACATGAACACATTATATCTTGATGGGAGAGTATGTTTTAAAACGTATATAAAATAATTATAAAATAATTATAATGATATTATTTTAAAGTTTTTTTTGAATATTGATTTTTTTTATTTTGTGTGAAGAAATAAAATCAAGATGAAAAATTAAATATGTTACCTTTAGGAGGTGGTAGTTTTCACAACACACTGTTAACATTATTGTTTTCTACGTGAATAAAAAGGAATAAAATATAGTTGTTTAATTAATATAAAAATAAATTTTAATAATGAAATTGGTATAGTTATATTAATATTTATATTGTAGGTGTTTAATGGAATTATTATGAATAATATTTAAGGAGTAAGTAACAATAAATATGGTAACATGAAACATCTCTTAAAGGTATCATTAGAAAAAAAGTGAATAGGCTAACTTATAGTGTTCAAAGGATAATGAAAATGTGAGAGGATTTTAGTGGGATAATATTTTTAAAGTTTTAGGTATAAATTTTATGTAATGGGTGGGTAATTATGGGGTGGAAGTTACCCCTTTTATAAGTGAACAAAATTTCCCTTTTGTGAATAAACATTAAATTTCAATGATAACAACAAACTATTCAAGTATAAATGAAATAAATTGTTTTGAATAATTTTTTATGGGGTGATATTGGATTGATTAACCATAATACAAGTATTTATACACATTTTTCAATCATGTTGGATGTCGATTACCCTTATATTGTTAATTTTTCCTTTTTTATTTTTTATAGGGTTAAATAATTATTATTCAGGTAACTTATGTTTTACTGAATAATTAAAAATAATCCTCTTTCCATATTTTTGTGTGATGATCCAAAATTTATTCTCAACATTGTATAGTTAAATTTCATAATATAATAAAATTTTCTTTTAAATGAGAACATTTTATATATAGAAAAACAATTTTTGAAAAAATACCAGTTATAACAATTGATTTTTCTTAATTTTATTTATTATTTATCACCTATATAACGAGTGATAATATATTTATATATCTGTTTCAGAAATATATTATAATCATTAATTTAAAGATATTAATTTATTTTGTATGATAAAAATTTAATAATATCAACAAAACCTCTATCTAAAAATAACTATTTGACTATAATCCTTATCATTAACATTAATCTTTTTAATCTTTATTTTTATGCTAAATAAGAAATTAAAAATATTTATTAATATAAAACTTTTTTCCTAAAATTATAAACACATTTTATCAAAATAAATTTTTTAATTTTTATGGAATATAATTTTAATGTTTGTGAAAATAACACATGAAACACTTTTTATAAAAACTGTGTTTTTAATAATAAATATAATATATATTTAAAATTTGTATATGTCATTAATTTTCAGGATAACTATTTTTATATTTCAAAACAAAGAAGATTTACGTGGCCTTAATGGAAATACAAAACAAAATTTTAACCTCAAACTATTTAATTAAAAGAAAATAGTGAAATTTATAATGAAATGCTACATAAATTCTAGAATTTTTCTAAATGGATTTTTATATTAAATTTGATATTTTAAATTATATATTTTATCCTTAAAAATATTTAAACTATTTAAATGTTTAAAAAACTTTTATTGCTTCATCATATATTCATAAAGCTAAAAACTATAAAATTTTTATGTAAAAATATGTTTTACATGATTAACTTAACAAAAAATTATTTTAAAAAGATATCATTAATTCAACCAAAACTACTATATTATTTCGTAACGCAAAAAATAAATTTATTACAAAAGTGATTTTTTTAGAAATATTTTCTTTTATTTAATAATATAATATATAACGAAAAAATACTTTTATTAAAAAAAAGTCTCATGAACATTTTTTTTCTTAATATTATTTCATACAAATATCCAATATATAAATGTTAAAATATAAGTTCATATAGTGAAATATCCTATATTTTTATAATAATACATTAAATTTTTTATATTTTATTTTTTATAAAAGAATACATGAAAAATTAAAAATATTATTTTTAAAAAGGCCTTTTCATATTAATTTTTTATCATCAAAATATATGAATATAATTTTTTTAGAATATTTTTATTTATTACTATTTTTATTTAAATTATATTTTTCTTATTTATAATCATATAATATACTATTGAATAATTTTATTTAGTGTTGTTTGTGTTCGGTGAAACATGTGACATAAGTCAATGGTAAATTTTTAGATTTTATCATTATTTAATGACGAATCTATGTCAAGAATTAGATGAATTGTGATTGAATTTATGGAATGATATATTATATATATTTAATCTTGTATATCTCTATTTCCCTGTCTTTTATATACCTTGGAAACAACATCATGTTCGATTGAACCATAATATAAATAGTTCAGTGATCAAAAAAATTATATTGGTAGGAATTTAAGTACCAGATACCAAGAATATTTTTTTGAGGTAGGTAGATGTTATTCTTTCAAAATATTTTTTTATCCTTCTATATATATAATTAAACTCTTTTTATAAAATTATCCTGATATATTTTTATTAAATAATTGATCTATTTAATATTATTTTTAATAATGGATGTCCAGTTTGTGAAAAAATCATTTGGTCTTCATGAAATTATAGTATCAAGATTCAAAAAAGAACATAATATTTCATTTGGTTAAATCAAGAATTTTTTAAAAACCTAGTTATTTTTTTAGAAATATATTTATAATAAAATTTATCTAAATAAAATTTCATTAGAAATGGTTTTTTATTTTATATAATATTAAAATTAAAATAATATATTTTATAAACAATTCTAATATAGGGTGTATTTAATTTGGAAAAAATATTTAGAAAAATGGTTTTTGGGAAATATTAGTAGAATTTAGAAATTAGAAACATCATAAATACCATTAAGGTGTGTAGGAAGAATATATAAAGTATGAAAAATTTCAATGTGACTTTTATAAAATATAATACGGCATAGATGGATGAACTAAGAATGTTAACAAGTTTGTCTATGATAATTCACTATGAGGGTCACTGTGATCGTAATTAGATTTTTATGGATGTGTATTTATCATAATTCCCCTATACATTTTAAAATATTATTCTATATATATGATATGTATAATTATGATGTTAAATATGATTTTACTATTGTATGGGTGAATAAATATATCTTTCCCATGTTTTGAAAACTATTATGGATGAATTAGTCTATGTTACCAATATATTAGAATCTCTTAGATGAGTTTGTTTTTATATAATGTTTAATCCATGTTTAATGATTAAAAAACAATTTTATTCTCTTAAATGTATTTGTTTTTATCAAAAATTCCATTTATTAATTAATTATATATACATAATGTAATTAGAATAAAGGAATTAATTTGGGGAAATCCTACTGTGTAATGATTACTCACCCCATTAAACATAAATTGGTGTTAACATATATGTTTTATTTTATTATTCCTAAAACCTAAGAAATCATTATTTATTATTGAAAGTCTTTCATAGATATTATTAATGAAAATTATATCTGTTTTAGACATATGTTCACTAGGGAACTTAGACTATCCATGTTAGATAAGTGTCAATGCTATTAATTTTTTTTATTTTGTATGAACACATGCATTTATTTATATTCAACTATAATTTATTTCCATTAAATTTATTTTAAAGATGCATTTCTTGTTAATAAGTAAAATTTTACTCTTATATAAAATTTTGAGTGTGTTTCATTGAGTGAAAAACAATACGTAAAAACTTATATTCATTCCTTGGTATTAGTTTTCTTTTTTTGTGTAATTTTGGAGTTACATCATATCCATGTCATGGCCCTCAATTATGTATCCAGATTTGAGTATTAATTTTATTGAATTACATTAATACCACTCACAACGAAAGAATAGAAGCATTATGAAATAAGTAATCACATTAAATACATAAAAGGATTTTACATAGTGAGGCATGAAAATTAAAGTTAATATATAAAAGTTTAGTTGATATTGTTGTTGAATTTGAATAAAAATTAGGATAAACTAAAGTATATGGATGATATGATATTTAATAGGGATGAAAAAATATAATTTAAATAAAATATAATGGATCATTTGGATTTAATGAATCTGAATTCCATATAACTTGAAAATATAAATCAAAATTTGTAAGATTCCTGATGTTTTTGTTATCTAAAATATGGATCAACTATATAAATTTATTCATAAAGATAAGAAATATATTGAGAATATGGTTACAAAATTTGATTAAATCACACATTTTTTCAAAGGTAAAACTTATTAGAACATGTTCTTTAGATAAAAGTATATTTTGATAGAAAACATGATTCCAATATATCATTTACATCAATAATTCTCAATTAAAGGGGAAGGAAAAGGGGTTTGTGCGATCTTAACCAAAATATTTCTCCAAATTTGACATAAAAATAGTATAATATATTAAATAGTTTATTATGTAATATTAAATAAATAACATGTACACTAAAATAGTGTTAGTGAAAAATAATTCAGTATTTAATATAAAGAAGCACTGTGAAATATTAAATTATATAAAATAGTTCAATAACACTATTACATTATAATTAATGGTCCTAAGTATAACAATATTACATTATATGTTGAAATGAATACCACATTTTATCTTAGTATGAATCTAAAAAGAAGAACATATAATTTATTAAAAAATAAGACCAATAATGGAAGAGTTTTATAAAAAATTAGGTAAAAAATACAAATATAAAAATATTTTTTGGTAATTGACGTAAAAGAAGATAACAAATAGTATGATCTACTTTCTATGAATCCATGAACATATATGGATTTAATATTATGATGACAATATGTTTACTATAAATATTGAATGTGGGGAAATTATTTCTTTATGACTGTTATATACATCAACATAAAATATAAAATTATTAAACTAAATTATTTATTAATACTAACCATAGATCTAGTATTTTTTGTCAAAAGAGTTCAGTGATAAACTATTATTAATCAAATATATTTTAAAAGAAACTAGTTAATGTATAATTGTGTACCAAAATTAAAAAAATTTATATTTTGTTTGAAGATGCAGATATAGATGATACATTTTTATTGAAGAAGATAGATACATAATTAAAAATAATAATTAATGGGTAAGAAAAATTTATGTAATTCCATGAAAAATAATGAGGATATAATATAATATATGAAATAAATTTAACCCTTTTTAAACAAATAATGAAATGAAATTTGGAAGTGGGAAATGGAAAAGATGGAAAATGATACTTTAATGATGAAATAAAAGATTTAAGTACCATTACACTATAGTTTAATTGTAATGTTAGAGGAAACCTTATATAGTTGATTTAATCAATGGAGTATACTATGAAGAATTAATTGAAAATTGGAGTAAAAATTCTAAATGAGATTTTTTGATGATATCTATAATAAATATTAACAATACTATGATGAATATGAAAGAATAAATTTTTCAATATTGATTTTTTTTAGATACATTTTTTGAAGTGGAAATGGTGTAATAATATTTATAATTAGAAAATATTACTACCTAAATTAAATCTTAAACAATTTAATAAATATAATAAATTGAAAACGATAAATTATCGATTGGTTTGGGTAGAACATAATGATTCAAATGAGAGAATACTATATTGGTTTAGTTATTTCCGAAAGCAATAATAATAATGGAAAAGGTGTCTTATGATAAAAATGTGAAAATATAGAGATATATTTATTTTATGACGTGTTAATGAAAAAAAAGACTAAATTGGGACACTAAGAGGGAAAATACATATTAAAAATGAGAGAAGAAGATGATTTGTATCATGAAACGTGATGATTTCCCCCAAAATTTTAGGGTTTGGATTTATCCCCTAACACCTGTGAAAATTATCTTTTTTTAGTGGATTTCTATAAAATTGAAGATCATGAGTTTAATGAATTCATTGATTAATGGAGATAATATATTTCAAATTCTGAGTTTATTGGGAGTGAAGGATATATTATTGATATTTATGATATATAATGAATGATATAAATCATTTTCTTTCAATGAACCTGAATTATTTTTATCATCTATTTTTTATTAAATTAATTATTCTTCAAATATATACATGGGACACTGTTTTCGATATATTTTAAGAAAATTTTCCACTTTTGAATGTTTCTATAATAATTCAATGAGGAGGTTATTTTATGATATCGTGGTTAAAGGTGTGGGATTTATAGAAGAAAATATAAATAAATATTCCATTTGATTCAAATATATATATATGGAATTTATGAAATCTATATTGATGAATATATTGTGCATTGGTTAATTAGAACTAAAATAGTGGATAAAGAAACTATGTTTTTCATTGATTTATTTTAAATATATTTTTAAATCAATGAGCATTTGTTGTATATGTTATTTTATTCTATTTATTAAATATCCTCACTATTAATTCCAACATTGAATATAACTTAAAAATCTATAATTTTGATTATTACTAACTTCATTACAAAGATTCTATGATCAATTATATATGATAGTCTTATTGATAATAAATAACATACCTTGGATTTTTTTGTAAATTTGATAGATAAATTTTCAATAAATTTATGTGTAAAATTTTTATTACTGATTCATATATTTTATGGAAGGATTTGCTGTAGATATTGTAATAAAAGTCAAAGGGGGTGGATTATATCATTTATTGGTCAATGATTTCTATGATTTGTGTAACCAATGTATATTATTTATGCTGAGTGATTACGTGGCATAATTAATTTGATAAGACATTATTTCATGGAAATCAATGATTCTAAAAATGTAACTTTGTATAATACGATATGATATTAATATCATATTGAATATATTATTAACTATTGTGTTTTTGTTTGTATACAATGAAAAAATTATGTGGGATGGAGAATCTGAGAAATTTCTAAATATGGAAGAGTTAAATGGATATATCATGTGTTGAGAGTCTTCTAAAGTGAGGAAATGAAAACATTATTGATTAAATAGTTTTGAGTGTTAATGTTAATATATTTTACTTATAGAATTGATGCTTTTCATATACTTATTACATGTTTTATATGTTTTAATTTTTCATACCACTAATAAAAATCTATTGCCTTTCCTGAAGATGACTTATGTTGTACTTTAGATTTGATTCATGTTTTGACGTTATTGGTTATTTTGAGATTTTTATTTCTCAAAGTATTCTTTGTTGTAGATTAAATATAGAATATGATTGTTTTTTTTAAAGAAAATACTATTTTTTAAAAATATAGTCATACTATAATTTCTTCTTTATTAGATATTTAGATTTTATAATTGATTTTTTCATTGATTAAATAATGTGGAGTTTCCATTTTGATGATATTTAAGAGATATCTCGAACCATATACATTTTTAGTGATGTGGTAACTCTCCAATATATTATAAAATTAATATAAAATATCTCATTTTGGAACTCATTGATTTAATATATTCATTGTTTTCTAATTTAATAATAACTATATTTCTATAGGTGATCTATTGTGAAGGATTTAACACTAGAAGGAAAGTATTTCCATGGAGTTTATAAAATAAATAAAAAGTAGTTGGGTTATTTGATCAATTTTTACCATATGTAAAATTGTGTGGTTGTATCATCTTATCATATTATTTTTCTAAATTATTATCTTTGACTTAGAAATATAAAATATAAAATAATAAATAGAGATAAATTATTGAAACAATAATGAAAACAATCTGAGTTACATATTGATTTCACTATTAGATAGATTTGTTTTTGAAATTCTAAGCCAATGCCATAGATTTTATGTTCCTAGATGATATATAACAGGACCTAGATTATATTTCTGGATTTATTTTCACATGATATTCCTATTAATATATATTTATAAATTATTAAAAAAAATTAGATATTTTTAAAGGTATATTTTATTTTATTTTTATAAAATTTAAAATAATTAAAATTTCCATAAAAATATATCTAAATATATATATATATATCATTATATAGAATATGATGTAAAGAATATAATAATATCATGAACATGATCATACAATGTATAGATCAAGATATATTAAAGAAATAATACTACTAAAATTAAAAATTATCCCTAAATTTTCTAGGGTTTATCATTTCATTCATGTAATGATAATTGAGTTTTTTTTATCGTAGTTATGAGAAATAGATAATGTTAAAAAATAATGTAAAATAATGAATTTATATATCTATATTCTAGATTATGGTTGTCGATAGACTATTCAGAATGACTATGGTGATGGATAGTGTTGATGAGTATGGTGGTTCTATGAGGTTTATGAAGTAATATTATTAGTGAATGGTGATTTTAAATCACCCTTACTAGTAAAATTTTAAAAAATGTGAAAAACCACTCAGAATAAAATTTCATTGACAAGATTAACGAAAAATATATGGGGCCACATATCTTTGCAGAGTTTTTATGTTATTTATTATAGACCATTAAATTATATTTATGGATGATAAACCAAATCTTCGTATAACTATATTGTAAGATGATGTTGGATTTTAGATGTTGATATTTATTATATAGTAACTACCCTTTTACTCACCCAATACTCCCTATTAGAGATAGATGAAAACATTTATGTATGTATTCCCTTTCACCAAATTCATTATGTTATAGATATGAAATTATTTTTTTTTTGTGTATTTTTATTCACAGAAATGACCCAATAATTTTACCATTTATGATCCATATGATAATATTCTTATTCTAACATATTATCCTTTGGTTGAGGTATAATATGATCAATCTTCTGGTCTGTAATATTTTTTCCCATAATTATATGACCGAGGTGGACCATAATGCACTGATTACTTATTCATTTCTTACACCAACTGGATATTCATGTTATACATGACATGGAGGTTTATTTATTTCCTAAGACTAGTAGAAAAGTTACATCATCTACATGAAATAGTTTTCCATTCTTCGTGTTTCATTGGATATTGTATCATTGAATGGATACTAGATGATATTATTTTTTGATGATATTTTTTATTACAAAACTTCCAATCACATAGGATTTCAATGTGTTCTTAGATACACTGATTGAGGTGTATATTTATTATATTTTTTGTTAAAAAATTATTAATATTACCCCTATAATAGTCAAAGTACCATTTGTAGGAATTAAATTGATGACATTAGTTTCTAGTATTCTCTTGAATGGTTTCTACTGTATATCGTAATTCAAATTACTAATATACGGTTGTTTTCACCACACATAGACCAAAATTAAATGGTATATCCCCAAAATCATTTCATTATAGAGATAATCCAATGATATAATTATCATATAAGTATATTCAAGCATTATCTTGGTATTTACAGTTTTCCCTAGTAGTTATGTTTTTCAAATGTTTTCACTTACTCAAATTTTGTAGGTCGTCACTCGGTTAAATTCCATTTCCTAATTTTTATATATAAATTTTAAATTCATTTCATATAATCATATGATTTTTATCTGATTGATATTCTTATAGATATTATACATGGTGATGTTGGTTTCTTTTTTGGAAGCACAAAAAATATGAAATTGTCTTTAAATATTAAAATTAATGTTGAACCTTATATTTTATAGGTCGGGTTGGAGTTTTAAGGGCTTCCAATTTATCTCATTTAATATATTTTACTCTATTATATAGTAAATACTATTAGGGTTATAACTAAATTAGATTTTGATACCATAAACCACTCATTAATCTCTTTAGTGAGGATCTATTTTTAATTTTAGATATTGAAGCCTCTACCTCTGGTTATTTGGAATTAAAATGGAGATCATGGGTTTTGGTAGGAAATTTTATATGATAATCCTCTAGAAAACTATTTATTTTTTTAGAAATTAGTTCAGTATAATAAATCATTATGTTCTCAAAATAATCTAAATCCTAAATCTCCTAGTAAGACTTTACATTAATAAAAGGTGAGTTGGATTGAAAAGGTAAAGTCTATTTTTTTCTCAAATTGTAACCTCTATTACTAATTATGCATTGGAGTATAGTCATAATGAGACTCATATATATTTTACTAATCAATATAGTGATAGTAACCTGGCTGATCTTTATTGACAAGACCAATATATGACTCCACATTTTGAAGATTACATAGGTTTTTGGTATGTTTTCAAAAAAGGATAATGTGATATGATAAATTTGGATTAAAAATATCATTATACATTAGAAACTATTCACTCTACCCATGATGTGTCTAGAAAGACAAAAAATAATTATATTGAATATTCATAACAAGATCATGAATAATATTTATATATCCAAGCACATATCTCTCACCCAAGTGATAAAAATATGTAAGGATCTAATGGTTGACTCATTTTTATTTACTAATATACATATTATAAATATTAAAACACATAAGTACGATTATATGATAGATATAACTACTCTAAATATTGATTTTGTAATACATATAGGTAAAAAATAGTATTCCTCCTCAATCAAATGTTTGTGAGGATCATGTTTTATCCTATGATTCAGAAAATATTGAATGTTTTCATAAGGTAAGGAACCAAACCTATGTTATTAAATTGGGTCTAAAGAAATAGACATACCCCTAGGATTGAGAAGTGGGACCCAATAACATTTAACCAATAATAAATTGGGAGATATAAGTTAATGTCTACCAAAAAAAGGGAGAAAATTGCATTATATGGTTAAAACATGATTTGATCTAAATCCCATATTTTATTATTTTCAAATTCCATTAAATTTATTCTCTTTGGAAGTATGATATATGGAGAATAATATAAAACTAGATTGTTTTGATATCTTAATATTTTAATATCATCGATGACTTTGATTCTAATTGTTTAGTAATTAGTTGCATTCTTTCATATATCACATTGATGGTGTTCTTATTTTGAATTTCCTATTTTCAAATTTTATAACACCTCACTTATAGAATATGATTTTGTAATTTAAGAGAATCATTTATTGGGAATATAATTTATGTGGACCATTATT
The DNA here is from genome assembly GCA_963277665.1 of Viscum album. Lineage (NCBI taxonomy): Eukaryota > Viridiplantae > Streptophyta > Magnoliopsida > Santalales > Viscaceae > Viscum > Viscum album. The sequence goes on from OY728166.1 coordinate 1,026,860,221, forward strand.
CTATGGGTTTTTTCTTGGGGTCAACACACTTCAAGTGATGATAAATTTAATCGATGACAACTAATATAGCTACATTCGTGAAGTTATTTTTCAATGAAGGTTATGAATATTGAACATGGTTCTTAATTATCACTGAATATCATTGCCACATAATTAATGATATTATTTCTTGGGTCCCAATTATCATTATTGGATTCTTATTTAGGTCAAGACAAGTATTTGATACAGTCTGTATATTGAAGGTGTGTTGTTGAATAATTGATATTACATAAGATGGATTTATTTGAAGGAATACATTATATTATAAAATTAGGAATGATTGAGTTGAGAAGTTTTAATGTATTTATACTATTTGAATAAACATATGATTAATATTGGGATACTTTTTTGTATCCAAATCATTGTAACATATTGATGGATGATCATTTATGAACATAGAATTAATATAGATTTATTCCGAACATTTTTGAATTTTGACTATAATTATTGTATGATGTAATTTATTCTTATAATATATCTTAATATTTAAATGGTGTAACCTCATTGCATGTCATGTATTCATTATATCTAATAATTTTGATATTTAATTTTGAGGGTAATGGGTTTGGAGACCAACCCAAGTTTCTATTCATTTCTGATAAATAATATGTTATGTTGTGTGTGTGATGGTAGTGAAATATGTGCGACTTGAAATAAAATGATTAATGAATAATAATTTGAAAAATGATTTTCTGAATTTAGATTTTAATTTTTTATTCACATTATATGATGATGTTGGAAAATGAAACTTTTAGTTATGGGGGTTGGATAACCAATTGAGGTGTTTATACTATGTTTTTACACGTCCTTGTAAAACATACTGTGGTTTTTCCCTCATATGATCATGTTGAACTGTATGTGTAGTTGTTGGATGATCATAGATGTTGTAGATTAATGAGTTATACAATGGTTGATATCCTTGATATTTTATTTGGGCATCTACTTGGGTTTTGTTCATATTTATTTTGACATTTTAGAACATATATTCATGATGAGATATTTTTCTATAGATTCATTTAACTAATTTACAGTACATTATGGATATATTTTAATTAATAAATGATTTATATTGTATTTTAGTTATTTATTTATACCATAGTGTTTTCGTTTTCTTATATATTGGTGTCATATTATATTTGAAGAGCAGTCCAATTATTTTGAGTGGTTTCATCAGCACTATACAGTAGCCCCTAGTCTATCTGTTGCATTATAAGGGATTTCGCAGACCAGTATTCTATTATGTTAATGAGTTATATCATTGTGTGCTGTTGGATTTTAGTGTTAGAAATAGGTTCATTTTTTTTGTAATTTTAACAAATTTACTTTATAAATCTAGATTATGTTATCACAATAGGAAAAATTATATATGATGTGGGAGACCAATATATTCCTATATAAGACACTGATTAATGACTCAAGAGTTAAAACATTTTTATAATGAAATTACGGTATAATGGTGTAGAAAACACACCATTTAGGATTAGGAAATGTTATATATGTTTTCTTTACTGATTTATTACAAGATATAGTTTTTATGTAGAACTTTAAAAAAAGGTTTTTTCATATATACATCAAATCTTATAATCAAATTTTTTTAGTATTATTTATTATTTATAATGGGATGTGTTGATAATGATTGAGATATTTTTTCTACATTATTAGTAGAAAAAAAATGAATCCAGACTCAGATAATAGATGAGATGTAGCAGAAATATTTTATATGATATGCTAGATATATATTTCTGAAATACCTATACTCACACTCATATAGTGGTATTATTCCACAATAGTTATTATGTTTTCATATAAATTCATTGAATTTATTTTACATCCCTAATATTTTTCTCTTCGACAAGTTATTAATTGATTGAAATCCTATACTTATTAATTATGAGATATTTATGTTTGAATATTTTAAAGATTTCAATATATGATACCACTGTGAATTCAGTGACTAAAGTTTCATTCATGGTACATAGATACATGGTGAGTATTTTTTTGTTATGAGTATTATAAACATAAACCAACTAATTTTATTTATGTTTATTTCATTACAGATACTGTTTTATCATACACAAATGAGACATTGTATGAGTTTTTTGAAATTGAAATTACCCAGATGATTTAAGTATCCTATATATATGTGATTAAATTCCACTAGATGAGATACTACTAGATGTATTATAATAATTAGAATATATTTATAAGAATTATTTTAATGTATGAATTATTATTTTTTGTTAATGGAAAAGTGAATTATTTTAAAGGAAAAACGAAAATTATATCCCTTACCACGTGAAAACATTGGGGAAACCTGTATAATGTGTGCTTTGGTTATTATGTTTTTCCCACTTTATGTCCATAAATTTATGATCTTATAGTTTCTAAGAATACCACATAAGGAGTAGTGTGATGTTATTTAAACTTTAATACTTTTTATCAATCATATTTTTAACTTTTAGTTCATGGGAAGGGGATAATATGATGATATCACAACAAAAAATTAATTTAGAATACAATAGTAAGGTATCTATAAATTTTCATCATGATAAGTATGGTATTTTTATTAATATATTAATTTAATTATTTACTAATATTTAATATTATGAAATTTTATATATTCCTTAGACATAAATATTTATTTTTATATATTTTTTAAAAGGATATAGTGTAATATATTAAATTTAGAATATGAATATGGAATTATTATTTTTTACTTTATCTCATAAGATATATTTTATTCAATGTAAATCAATTTCCATAACATGATTTCTTTTTGAATATATCTATAGAATTATTTATTATCAGATATTTTATAGATGAATATTTATGTAAATTATATATATATATATGTGTGTGTTTATATTTATTGTTATGATATTTATAAAAATTATTTAAAAATATTCTAAAATAGGAATATGATTTTTCATTTGAGAAAAAAATAATTTTCATTCAAAATAATTTTTCATCATGTAATATGTGTTTTTATTGTAAAGAAAAATTTAAATATTGTATAATATTAAATATTATAGAATATTCATAATGTTTTTGTGTTATTATGTCAAAATTATATTTGCGGAAATTTTGGGGTTTTCATAGTAATGTTTTGTTTTGGTGAAAAGTAAAAAAAATTAGTTTTTAGAAAGAAATGTGTCTTTTATGACATTATCATGTTATTAATATGACAAGAAATTTTTTTAATCTTATAGAACACCTCTTAAAAGTTTAAATAATTAAAATAAAAAATAAATTTTCTTTTATTAATATAAATGAATTGGCATGTAATGATAGAAATGAAAATAATTATTGATGAATTTGAAGTTATTGGGAAATATTATAAATGTTAAAACATTTTTCATTGAGATAATTTCTATATAGGGACAATAATATTCATGTAAAAAAGTTAATATAATTACAAATGAATTATATTTATGTATTTTTTGTAAATTTTAAAATTTTATTACAATACAATTATCCAACTCCTTATCTTGTTCATGGGTAATGTAACAAAACATAATATCCATATTTGAAAAATTTATTGGTGATATAAATTTTAGACAATAATATTAATATAGCTTTTATGTGATTATATAAATTGATGATAATATATATATTTTTTATTTTATTATTAATATTAAATAATATGATACATATCTAAAACCTTTGTACAGTTTTGATGTATTGCATGATCATTCTAGAGAAATGTAAAAATAAATGGTTTTACTTATATTTAAAATGACGTGATTCTTATAAATTACTATTTTGAATTATTTTTACAGAAAAAATTGATAGTTGAGAAATTATTTAAATGTATAAATATCAATTCCTTTATTATATATATTTTAAAAAGAAAATAATATGATAATAACACTAAATAATAATTTAGAGGATATTTAATGTAAAAAAATAATTTAGAAATTGATAAAAAATCATAAAACCATATCATGGGTAATGTTATGATATTTTATGGTCTATAAAATCATATATATTTCATTATTTAAGAACATTTCATTATATAACTACATACTTGACACTTAATTATCAAATATTTTAAACAAACTCATCTAATTTATCCAATTAAAGGAGACTTGTTCTATAATTTCCAAAACACATAAATGAAGATTTTAACCTTCATATAATTGAAAAATAGGATCTATACTACTCCATACATATTAAATATTCTATTTCACCCATAAATTATTTTCCTCTGTGAAAATTAGACTCAATCTGAAGAAGTTTTCTCGAGGAAAAATGTAAGTTTTTACTAGCCTTATTCCCCTTTTGGAGTGAAGATGCATGGTCGTGAAAATATGTTTGAATATGTTTTACTTATCTTCTATGATTCGATTAACATTTTATTCTAGTCATTGTTTTCCATCTATGTTTATATATCATACATCATTCCTCAAATAATATGTTTTCAAAAGTCCTTACTATATCAAAATATAGTTTTTTAAAAAAATGATGCCTTTTTATATCAATTATACTATTTTGATATTCAGTAATATAATTAATCTTTGAAAATACCCTAAAAATATAATATTAGTTATAATATTTTTCTTATAGATCACAAATATTTATTAGGTCTTCCATTATTTTAAAATAATTTGCAGAGAATCCATCTTCATAATGGATTTATTGTAGCTAAATAAATGATTTTGTTTTAATAAAATTATTCAATTAATGGATATTATTCAATAATTGTTTAAAAAATCAATATAAAATTAACATTAGAGAAATTTATTTATTATTATTTTGTAAAGTTAATGTATCAATGATAATAATGACATTACAGTAAAACAATCGTAGATTTTGAAGAATGTTCATTCAATGGTGACTATTTTAGGGCCTATTGAATTACATTGATATAAGAATGATATACACATAAAAACATTAAATTATTGAGAATATGAAACCTAATTACAAATATAATTATTTGTTACCATTATTACAAACTTTTTGGTTGTTCTGTAAATTAACGACCACAACCTGACTAACATAAACAATAAAAATATGGAAAATGATTGAAACATGACAAGAAATTACATAAAAATAAGAACAATAATGAAAATAACACGAAAAAAATATAAATCAAATATATAATTTATATAATTTTTTATTCATGAGATTATGTGATGTCTTGGTTTATTTGTTACATAATGTAAAATGTTTTATTTCAAATCATTAATTAAAATTTGTCAATGCCTTTTTCTAAATTTTCTATAGTATTTTCTAAGATATATATTCATATTTATATTATTTTAATTTTAATTTATTCTATTATTCACATTACTTTTTCTATAAATTTGGAATATATTAACCCATTAATTAAAGTCACTTTTTATGGGTGAACTAAAAAATTTAGTGTTCATGGGTTGAACTATAATTTTCTATTTTTTATACTAATGAAATGGTGAATTATGGGTTATCATAAAATGATAGTTTTTGAGGGATAAACATATTTTTGTGAGTTTCAGCCATGAATTGGTGAAAATAAACCTTAAATATTTTTATTAATGTCAGGGTTTCTGGATATTATAGATCATGATGGGTGGGCTCCTGATATATTCCCCCAATTTATTATGGAATGATTTATTTATCTATGAAATATATTGGAATCAACCAATTGGTTATTGCATTGAAACTGTGATTGAATGGGTGATAAATAGGGGCTATAAAAATATGATGGCATAAAAAGCATAATTATTAATTTATATCCTTTAAACGTTCTTATGGGATTATTTAAAATAATTCCTTAAAAAGATAATTTCATGAATGTGAATTGGTTTTTTGAGCTAAAATTTAATTATTATTAAGGGAACCCATTTCCCTGTATTTTTTAAAAATTTAATCGAACAAAGAGTTTAATTTAATTTTAAACCCATAACGAAGATTTATTTTCATTTCCAATATGAAAACACATGATTAAAGTGAACTAATATATAAATTATTGACTTGGATGAATAATTTGTATAGTTTAGTGAATGTTTCCTTGAAGAATAAATGGGTACTAAGTAATTTTTTTTAATATAATAGGTTTTAAAATACCCTAAATCATTATTCCAAAATGTTGATATTAATGGATATATTGAGATATTTGAGAAAAATGTAAATATAGATTCATTATGTTTTAGATATTCTAGTTTGTATCAAATATGGGTTATGATTAAATTACATTTTAGGGATACCTAAGAAATATTTATGTAGAGAAAACATTAATTTATAGGTATATTAGCATGACATTTTTTACTATTATAAATATTTGTAAATTGATTAATTTAATAGATTTCTATATTATAATGAATTTATTTAAATGTAATGGGGTGAATGAAATATGAAATAATTATAAAAACAATCCCCTTCCAAAAGAACAAACTAAAATGGGTTAATTTTTAATAATGTATCTTTTAGATATGTTAAATAAATTATAACATTCCATATGTTGTGTTAGAAATGGAAGGGAGTGAAAAATATATCCAAAAGTAAATATAACAATATTTTATCATTTTTTATGAAATTGTTTTCTAATATTTGTTGAAACATTAAATCCAATTATTGTTTAAGGGTTGATAAATTATTTAGATATGATATTTGAATTATTCGGATGATTAGAGTATCAGAACATAAATTTTTTATTTTACCGACTATAAGGTGATGTTGATCATAAATTAGAATATTGAGATTTATAAAATACAATTTACGGTATTTAAGGATCCTTTTATTGAAATATATTTTCAAAATTTTATTTGTTATAGAATGCAATGTTAATTTGTAGAGCTGAAGAAAAATGTGGATGATTTTGTTTTTTCTTATGAAGAAAATTTTACAATATTGGAATTTTGTATAGGATATTTTATTATATACCATTAATATAAAATTGATATATGCCACTCATGAATTAAACTGAACTTATTAATGGCTTTTGATACTCATGAATTTGAGTTTTATTTGAAAAATGGTCATTATTATAGGAAAGATGAAATATAGTTTTTCACTCTTATGTATATCATAAAATCAAGGATTATAAGAAAAACTGGTGGAATATAAAATAGAAACAACAATAAAAATAGAGGTATTCCTACCATATATTCAAAATGTGGTAAAAAAAATTTCTTCGATTTTCATGGAAATTCTGAAATTGTAATAACATTAGTAAATTTTTACATATGAACAAGATTACTAAGAAATGAGTAATAATCTTATAAATAGTGGGAGTAGTGGTGATCAGTATATAGTGAAATATTTCTATTTCAATAAGCATGGCCATTATGGAAATATGTGTCCAATGTCTTTCATTGAAGGATAAAATTGTCAAGAGTGTATGAAACAATACATTTAAATGACATTTTTTAATTCTATGAATGCTATTGGTTTTTAATTGATGTTTTAATATGTACTTTATTTTATTACTCATATTATGTCCATAACTTATATTTTATTATATATAAACACATTCCATTATTTATGGGCAATTTTCTACTAAAATATATATATATCATCTCAAGAAATAGATATTTAATTTTCAGTAAAACATCTCGTTGGATTTGTTAAATCAAGACTAATTTATATGAAAATTATTATAATTTTATGTGGTATTTTTTTTATGAAAATATTATTATCATAACTATATTATTTTTTTGTTTTATTTATGGTATGGATTTTATTTTTGGATATCATGATGTGTTTTAATTTATAAAAAATAATGTTATATTTAATTTTCAGAGTGAAATTCAATTACTATTTGAGAATATGTTCATACTAGTGATAATATATCTTAAAATTAAGAAATTTGTAAATTATAAAGGTTAACATTATCTTTCATATATCATTGAAAAGAAGTAAATTCCCAAATCATGTGATATTCTAATGAGAAATTAATAGTCGGATGAAAAATTTGATTATTTTGAATTTGTTATTCCTAATCAAGAAGTGGAATTCACTATTTTCAAATTTCCTGATGCTATATCAATTTCAATAACCACTTATTGAGTGTATCTCATCAAGATAATATAATTTATAATGAAATTAAAAGAGTTTCTTGATAAGGGGTTTAGTTTTCATATAACTTCATCTTGGGGTGTCCCAACATTTTATACTAAGAGAATAACTGATTCAACGAGTCTTTTTATTGATTATAGAGAACTAAATAATATAATTATGAATAAAAATATCATCTTGTTCATATTGTTGAATTTATTATCACATAATGGTAGTTTAATACGTCTTCATAATTAACCTCAATAATGGATATCATTAGTTTAATTTTTGAAGATGATATTATAAAATACACATTCTAAAAATGGATTGGTCATAATGAGATTATATTTATTCCCTCTGGGTAAATGAATTTATAAAAATATTCATGATTTGATTAATATAGTATTCTTATCATATTCATAAAAAAATTTAGTTGTATTTAATGATGAAATTTTGATATATTCAAAAAATCATGATGATCATGAAGATTATTTGAGGTCTCTAATAATTAATTGAAAATAAGTTATATAGAAAATCCAGTAAAAGTGGATTTTGGTTATAAGATATTTCATTCCTTATAAATATTTGAATTATATATAGTATAATAGTTTATAATTTTATTACTAATTTGGTTGAAGAATTTTGTAGACCAACTAATTTCTTCAAGATTCAAATAATTCTTAGACTAGTAGGAAATTAATGAAAGTTTCATGAAAATATATCACTATTATCAAAAATAATAACTATTCTATATAGAAAGGGAATTAATTAAATTTGAAAAATGAATGTGAGTAGTGCCTTTAGGAAGATAATATGTTATTGGATAATGATGAAGAAGTGTATTTTCATTAAAAAGGGTTAATTTGTTAGTTATAGTGATGATACATCTATGGGTCTTTGTTTTTTATTGATAAAAAATGATTGGGTAACAGAATATGTCTCATAATAGGTGAAACCCCATTAACATAATTTCCACACCAAGTACCTTGATCATAAAATTGTGATTTTTTTCATAAAAAATATAGAGTAATTCTTAATATATATAGATAAATTTGACACCTATATAGAGCATAAACCATTGAAATTTTTATTCACTCAATATGAATTGAACATAATGAAAAATTGGTAGTAAGAATTTATAAAATATTATGACTCCGCATTTAATTATCATCTTATTAATGAAAATTGTGTAAAAGATTCATTGATTTAAAATTAAAATGCATTATTAGTATTGATAGGATTGGAAAATGATTTTTTAGATGATGATTTAAAAATAATTATAAACTATCCATTCAAAAAATTATTCTTTTTTCTGAAAAACCAAAAAATCAACCATGAAGGAAATGATAATGTAGTTTTATAATGATGTTAAAATATTAGAGGTTGACAAAAAACTAATTATAAATGGATTATTTCATTTCACTTACATAAATGAATGATCGTATATATTAATTATAAAGAGGTTTTTTGTACACGATAGATCTCTACTGAAAATAGAATTATTTAATAAGTTTTATTACTCTCCATATTTTGTTCATCCATGAATAATATAATCTATTTATATATTTATTAAAAAAAATTGGGAAGGATTTAATAGAGGTATTTCTTGTTTTACATAGAATTTATTATTTATTAGGTAAATATTGAATGAAAAATATAAAAAGGATAATACACCAACCATTTTCAATTCTATATTTTAAATATGAATATATATCTAAATATTTATTTAAAGTAAAAAATATGGTATAGGTTATTATTGAATTTTTTTATTGCATATTATCATTTTACATAGATTCAAGATAATTTGACATTGGATCAACATTATAATCTTCTTATTAAATAGACAGTGAAATTACATGGAGTTCCCCTTTCTATATAATTAGATAATTATCAAAGGATTATAAATAGATTTTTTAAAGAACATAAAATTTAATTTGATAATAAATTATTTTTTAGTATATCTTTTCACCCTCAAACTGATGTAAAATAAATGTAAATAATTAAATAAATGGATGATATGATTTTAGATTACTCGTTTGATTATCACATTCATTGGGATAAACACCTTTCATTGGTTGTTTGTTTATTTTAATATTTTTTATTCATGTATACATATTTATCCTTATAAATAAATTCATAGAATATGTTATTGAACATTGTCATTATGTGATTAATTCACTAAAAGGATGTCATTGGTTATATAATTGGTTAATGATATGGTTGAAAAGGTGAAATTGATTCAAATTCATTAGTATGAATATTAATGAATTAAAAAGGGTTATACATATAATCAAAGGAATGATCATTCAATTGTGTTAGGATATATTTCTTGTTTTTCCTAAAATTATTTCCATAGAAATGTGTGATATATTATTATAATAAAATGAAATTATGTCCAGGATTTATTTGTCAATAATAAATATTGGAGAATATGGGATCAATAGTAAATACAACAGCAATGTCTCATATTTATATCTGAAAAATTATATGATTCATGTTTCTTTAAAATTTAAATATATACCTAATTCATTTTATATATTAAGGAAAGAATTAGTAAATCTAGAATAAAACCATTCTTTTTTGGAAAAAACCATTCAAATGTTTGATCTTAGCGAGAAGTTGTTATGAATTAAGATAACTTAACTTGTTAATATTTGATAAAATACTAATATAAATAATAATAATAATAATGGTAACATAAAAAAGATGTAAAATATTGTTATCCCCAATTTGTTACTATTGTGTTAATATTTGAACGACATAATTTATTTAAGGGGTGGAGAATGTGACCATCAAGGTTATTTTAATAGTGTATCACTTTTATAGCTTATTAATTTTCATCCTTAAGAATTCATAAATATAATTTAAGTAGGTATATATTTTTATATCTTATCTCAAATGATTTCATATAATAAATTAGGGACACATTATACAATTAAAATTATGATGTTTACTTTATCTCAGAATATATTTGTTATTTAATGGATAAATTAATTTCATTAACATTTTTCTAGTTCTATTCTATTTAATGAATTTTTTAAAATTGTAATATTTCTTGATTTATATGTATGTTAATTCCATGTATTTATATTTATATATAGTATGCATATTTTTTGATAATCTTTTAATCATGGTACTAAATAGGGATATGTTTTTTCACTTGAGAAAAAAAAGTTTTAAATGTCAATAAATGTTTTTCCAATATAAACCATGATTTATTTAAATATTAAAAATCAAAATTTTAATATTCTAATTTTAAAAAACTTATATTATTTTTAGTTTCATAATGTAAAAATTAGTTTTTGGGGATTTTGATTTGAAAAACTAACATTTTAGTGAGTATTAAATATAAACATTTTAGTTATGTATGTATTTTAAAGGAAATATTAATATAATAGCGCAAAAATGGAATAATGTATTTAATATTAATTTATATATTGAATAAAAATTCACAGAACCCTATCACTAGAAAATTGTGTATTTTTAATGGGGTATAGTATCATCTATTGTTCATCTACAAAAAAATCATTTTTAAATTATATTCTTGACCATTATATATTGAATTTTTGTGAAAATGTTGATTAACTAATACTAAAAAAGGGGACTCCATATAGAAATTCAAAAACACCTATAAGGGTTTTTTTCCTATCCATATTATACCCAAATACCTCTCTAAACTAAAATTTACACCATAGTATGTTTTTATCATTTCTATAAGTCCTTTCCCTAAATTCATTAGATTCAATCCGAATGAGTTGGTTTGATGAACAATTTATGTATTCGGCATCCCCTTTCTCTTTTCATAATTAACGATATTTTTATAAAAACCATATTGAAACATATATGATTTTATTCAGGATTTAATTCCTATGGTATTTTAATACATTTATCCTTCAATTATGTGATATAATCAATCACGCCTTAAAAAGACCTTTCCTTAAGTTGTTTCTACATCAAAGTATGATTTATTTAAAAAATGATGAATTTTTTGATTCCATTATCCTATTAATTATTCCATTTAAATATACAGTAATTTAAGGTAATACTAAAAAAATTATAATACTTTTTATATAAGTTTTTTATTAAATAGAAAAGTTTATTATGTTTTCCATTTATTTAATTTCATTTGAAAAACAACACTCATTGTGGTGGTTTTACAGTACAAATGTCAAAATTTATGTTTTAATAAACATAGGTATTTCATGGATATTCATAAAAAAAAATATATAAATCAATAATATATATATATATATATATTAGTCTAATTTTATAATTATGTCTCTAAAATGGTAAAAAATTCATCATAATAGTTAAATTATAATTAAACAAGCACATTTTGTCATGAAATATTCTCTGAATGTCAACTGTTTTCAGATCTACTGAACCCCCATGATTCTAGAAAAATAGTCATAATGACACAACAATTATCAATCTTTTAGAACACATTAGAAATTTACTTTTATTTTTTCCATTATACAATAACATCGTTAGAGGTTATGGACCGAACGACCACAAAAAAGTAACATAAATAATAATATTTTTCTAAATAAATGAAATGAGATAGTATATCAAATAAAAGGAAAAATAATAAATAAATAAAAATGAAAATGGTTCCAAATATTGTAGATAATTAGTATAACTATTTTATACATGAGGTAAGAGGATTTACCGAGTGAGTTAGGACTCATGGAAAAAATTATTCTTTTAAATATTTACTATTAAATTTTTTTACAGCTTTTATATATTCTCATTAATGGATTAAAATAATTTTAATTAAAATATTATTAATTTTTATTACAATAATTATATGATATATTTATATTTTTATCCCAGTATAGAATTGTCTAACACATTTTTGTATATTTCCATTCCTTCGGTTAACTGAAAATACTTATTATTATTGGTTGAAATATATGTTTTTATGAGTTTTATTCAAGAAATAGTGAAAGCCAAGGACTTATTGTAGAGACCCCAAACATGACGTACATGGACATTATATTACTTTTGCGGAATAATTAATACATAACAAAAACAAAAACTGAAGGACCGTAACAGTTTATTGTCTTTGGAAACTCAGAACATAATCTTCTAATCGTGGTGAAATATCTTCAACATCTCCCATAATGATCTTCCGCTTTTGTTTTCTTACCTAAAACCATTATTTATATCCTGGGGAAAAGAAAACATATAAAAGGTGAGCTCAAATTCTCAGTAAGGGTAAGCATGAAGAAAATAAATCAAACTTTATACATTTGAACATAAAAACATCAACATAATGTTTAAACATCGAAATCTTGAGCAATTACATAAAACATGGAAGTACGTAAGGCATAGATCATAATGGAACATCAATCATGATAAAATATCTTTGAAATAAAACTTCTAAATGTGGGAAAACATTAAGCACAAGATATTATTTTTATAGTAGCCAAGGAATTGCTTCCAAGACCATCTTAGTGGATAAAGTCCCTTTCTTAATCGAGTTCACTCCACATTCTAGTCCTATATCACTGAAACGGATTAACCTACCATTCCAGCCATGTCTATCTAATGAGATATAAATCTTTAACCAATTAATTAGAGGGAGATATAGGTCCCACCCATCTCATAATGAAATAATTCTTACTTGTGCCACAACATGATCATAAATCATTCATCATTACCCAAAGTATAAAATTGGTTTCATAAACATCATCACATCATAATATAATCTATATAAAACAGATGGATATCATTTCATCATAATAAAATTGAAACCATGTAAACCATAGAGATATTAAACTTGAAACATACACATATTAAATAATGTCATCATAGATGGAAAATGGTTTTGATAAAACACTATAAAAGAACTCTTGAGGAAAATATCCTTTCTTATTAAAAATCATTTTCTTTTTACAAAATGCCATGAAATTTTAATAGAAAAGGATTTTATTAAAAATAACCATGAAATCTTGTAGGGTAATATTCATGAAAATAAGGTGTTATAAAATCGTAAAAATTCATTCATGTCATATAAGTTAAAAAGACATTCTTCACATACTTTTGCTGGAAAAGCCAAAAAGGACCATGCATGGTAAAAAAAAAAGAAATATTCCATAAATAACATGTAGTAAAAGTTAAAAATGGGTAAAAAAGACTCTAAAAATACATGAAAACATTTTTAGAAAACAGGTACATGGATGATAAATATAACCCCATTAAATACTTACGGATAAACAATCTCGGATAAAAATTAGATTTGAAAAGTTATCCCTTACCTTAGGTCCGATATGCTTCGTTCATATCCAAAACTCCTATATAATGATTTAAATAATTTCATTTACTTATTACAGAATCATATTCATTGTTATTATATCATATATGGTTCACTTATGACTTTATATTACCCTTTCTTTTGTAAATTCCATGATAAAGCATCGTTTTGGGTAAAATCGTTTTATTTATCGTACTTGTTTGAACTTGTTGTTCTTGATATTATTATTACATATATCATGATTGACTTACTTAAAAAACTTAAATCATGATTTAAATATCATATATATTCAGTATATATATATAATAGATAGATGAATGAAATGAAATACACCATTCCTGGGGACGGTAGGCTGTACGTACGCATGAATGTTGTTTTCCTTTCCTTATTGACTTTAATGGATGTAATTAGATGACACATATATATATACCTAAATTCAGTAGCTTCATTATGTCATATATTTCATTATTATTCATTATATATAATTTATAATCATTCTTGAATGGTTAACATGAAGAATGAATCTCATCGCGTCGTGGAGACGGTAATCCGTACGTACGTACGAGCGATGATATCGTTCCCATAATTATTGAATGGAATTGGAGGGGATGATATAATACCTTAGAATTCATATGGTGTTATAATAACCATATTTAGTTATTCTTTACACCATTATACCCATCCAAGTAAGGTGGTGGAGGAAAAACTGATTAAACGACGGCGTGGAGACGGTATTTCGTAGGTACGCACGCGCGCTGATTTCGTTTTCCGTAGGATGGATAGAAGGTGAAATGGGGTTGTTTCATATTTATAATAAAATATCTGTATATTAGTGATACCGATGTTAATACTTTATAATGAAACAACAAAATAAGAAGAAGTTGAAGAATAATGAAAACATGAAAGAATCGGTAGACGAGATTACCTCTTCATCGACGCACCTCCTTTAAAAATCTTCTTAGGGCACTAGAGTTGGACTTTTGAGAAGACCAGAACCACTATTATATACCTAGAGAGGTTTAGAAGAGGAATTGGTATGTTTTGGCCGAGCTTCAAGGATCAAAAGGGTGTGAAGTGAAGAGGGAAGGGGTTCCCTTTTTATAAGGGAGGAGAGGGGCACCTTAGGAAAACCTAAAATATTATTTTATATTAAAGTCAAATTCGGTTTTTCATATCTCTAAATTGATTTATTTCAAAGATAAGGTGGGGATGGATCTAAATCCTTTCAACCAATAGGTTTTAGACAAGTTTAGGTTAGTATTTTATCCTTATCATTTATATTTAACTCTAAGTTAAATAATTTAACTTTTACTATGTCTTTTTGTTTTCTTACACTATATGGTTAATAAACTTACTATAACAAGAAAAACGAACCCAAAGTGGTTCATTATTAATATATATAACCATACTTAAGTCATTTGACCGAAACATAGATTTTAAGGAATAAAATAACAATTAATAATATAATATTTGTTTTAAAAACTATTTTATGTCAATTTTGACACTATTTGGTACTTGATTTTTTTGAAAATAATAACAGAATTATTAGTTCGAAAAACGTTAATTAAATCAATACTCACATGTCATATTAACCTATAAAATTAGTGGCATTCATAAAAATTCGAAAATTAAATTTATTTGGGTATTTATAACCTCAATTATGTTAATATTTCATTAATAAGGTAATTGCTGCATCATCATTGTTTCATAAATAAATTAAATTATTTAATGTCTAAAAATTATAAATAAAATACGATTATGTATGAAATATTTTTATCTTTCTAATAAATATTTATAGTCGAATTTATGTTATGTATAACCCTATATTAAAAATGTTTTAGTTATTAAACTTTGATTTTAACTATTTTAATTCTTCTTTTAATGAAATACTAATAAATGTCCTAATCTAATCCAAGTGGACCTAAAGGGTGATATTTTATCCCTAAGGTTTTTTGGTCTAAATACACTTATCCAATAGAATTAGGACATGTGTTAGGGTAATAATAATATCATTTTTACCTTTAATAACCCTATTTACATTTAACCGTTGTAAATAAAAGTAAAAAGTTACTATTCACCAAATATTATTTTTATCTTATTGAACCACATTTTACTCCTTGATATTAACTGTGTCTCTTGGATTTTTGAAATTCCACTCACAGAAGTGGTAAAATTATGTTTTATGTAAATTTTCAAATTTTCCAAGGAGGTGGGTAAAAGACGGTGAAAAGGTCAATAAAATTTTTATATATCTAAAAATATTATAAAATGACTCAAATTAATTAAATTGAACATATATAGGTATTATGTATCAATCTTGACCAAAAATAAATGTAAATAAAATAAATAATTATTTAAATAAAAAGTCGGTTTTTAAATAGTAACCTAGTGTTTTCACTATTCATAAAAAATTGAACGTTTTCAGAAAAAGACCAAAAATTCACCCTAGGCTAATTCTGATATTCCGAATCCAAAAATGAAATCCATTTTAAAACATAAAATTTATAAATTTTTAAAAAGTGGGTATTACTATTCATAACGACTAGTTCATTATAATATTTAGTGAAACTCGGTATTGCGTATAACACACGCTATCGAAGAAGGTTTCTCTGGCCTGCAACACATGTCAAGAATAGTTCTTGCATATACTTCATGCTATTATTATTTTTCATTTAGTGCAAGTTAATCATGGTTTAGCGTACAATACATCAAAGAAATGAAAAATAATAATTTAATAAAATCTTGGGGTGTTACATTCTACCCCCCTTAAAATGAATTTCGCCCTCAAAATTCGTCAGGGTTATAAATGGTTTTGTACTTGAATGTTTCTTTCATATAACCCCACATAATAAAAAGTAATACTAAAACTTAATTTTAAAAGCTAATGTATGAAACATAAGGGTTACCCAAATTAACTCTTCACTGGGTTTCCACATAGAAAAACATAGGTGGAAATATGGATATGGAAGAGAAATCTAACCATCATGTTCTGATGGAGAGTGGTTGAGAACATGGCTATTAAAATTCCAACAATCAAAAAGCCATAATATTGTGATGATTTAAGGTACCATCTGATTCATCGGATATAAGGGCACTAGGACAACATTTTTGGTTTTCAAGATCATTTCCCTAATGTTGAAGAATTTGAATTAGAAGATATAATTACATTATTTAGGTATAATCTCACCGTTGTTCATGCCTTGAACAATTTCCACTTCATTTCTTAAAGAAATGAGGTTGAGTTTTTCAATCGTGAAGTGTTAGAAGATCATGTGATAGAATGATGGTTCATTCCACATGTCTCAAACAAAACGTTAACAAAAGTTATCAAATATAGATAAGTCTATCTACGGTGAGGTTAATCATATATGATTCCAAAAATGGACTTATAATTCATCTATCATACTAATTAATAAAACTAGTTTCTACTAACTAGGGACTTCCTATAGGCCATTGGGAGGAAATAAAGGTCCGTCGCACTTCGGTTGAGGGTTCTATTCCCACAGCCTTGTCTGACGCGACAGGTTGTTGCCCGTCATTCAGGTTATCCCTTTTTTCTAATACTACATTATAATAACATTCCTGCAATAAAATAGAAAAAAGTTCTAGCCTTAAACAATACTATATTATGTCTAACATTATTTATTCTAATCTTTAGGCTTATCCAAAATACTTCTGTCCAAGCTCATAGTAAAGAAAAGAAATATTAGAAATTTCATCTACCGAGCATGTGAATACCATCATTTATCCCCCATATATCCTATGATGTATTTTATTGGTCACATTCTAAACATGTGAATACCTTAATCACGTATTCCCTTGAACCATAGTGAAATTGTGAATGCTGTCACATGGTAACTCTTTCCATATACCAAAATCCCAAAAATTCTATATACTCAAACCATGATATCACATTTTCCATACATTAGACATGAGCTCATTAATACTATAAAAAATTTCATTATCTCTTTATCCCTTCTTTATGTGAATATTAGGTGCTTTCCAAAAATATCTGAATAACCTTTGATGGTTATCGGTACCATTCAACATATACTTTCAAAACTCAATCAAAGGCAACAGTGTAACAATCCTTAGATTTTACTTTATTCCATAGTACCATACATAATTCTTGATTAACTCATAATCATTACACTACCTTCTTAAACCATTGACTGAGTTTCATCATTTCATCCATCTCATATATCATTTGTAGTCTCTTCATCATCATCCACATAAATACTACCCATCTGACCATGCTGATTCTCTTTATGATATTTTCCCTTAGGTAATTAGTTTGCATAATGCCCGTACATTCCACATTTAAAACACTTAACCATTGTTGATTTATTAGAAATACCATTATCTTTGTCCATGGTTTTAACTGAACCTTTTATTTTATAGTTACTAGATTTTTGTCCTTATTTTCCCCACCCAAATCATCTTCCAGTTCCTTTGAAACATTCTCCCTGATGCCTCTTCCCACATGATTTACATGTGGGAAATTGAACTTTCTTTCCTCTAGGATCATCATTAAACTCCATCATTCTCTTATTAGATGAGTCAGAAACCTTACCAATGTTGATAATATTGATCATATTATGAGATTTTTGATTAGGAATAATAATAATAAGTAGACTTCCAGATCCAATTTCATTTGGTTGCTCATGAAGAATATCATTCCATTGTCCATCATATCCTTTATTATCGTGAATCTTCCTGCTTCCAGCCATTTTCTAAAACCCAAAAAGAATAGTCTGAGAGGCCAAAATAATAATCAAGGGGGAGTAACTTCAATATCTAACATCTTAGTTTTAATTTTAATATCGTTACCATAATTTTATGACTATAACCTATACTTATACGTAACATTAGGGATATCCCAAGACATACCTTAGAAATATCTCAAGGGATCTCAATAAAGTTCTCACATCCTAGTTACCAAAGGTTGACTAAACCAAACCTCTGAAACCAACTGTAGATACCTCAAACTTGACGTACATGGACATTACATTACATTTGTGGAATACATAATACATAAAAAAACAAACACTGAAGGACCGTAATAGTTTAGTGTCTTTGGAAACTTAGAACATAATCTTCTAATTGTGGTGATAGATCTTCAACATCTCCCATAAAGATCTTCCCCTTTTTTTCTTACCTAAAACCTTTATTTATATCCTGGGGAAAATAAAACATATAAAGGGTGAGGTCAAATGCTCATTAAGGGTATGTATGTAGAAAATAAAACAGAACATATACATTTGAACCTAAAAACATGAACATAATGTTTAAACATTGAAATAGTGAGAAATTACAAAAAACATGGCAGTACGTAAGGAATATATCATAATGGAACATTAATCATGATAAAATAGCTTGGAAATAAAACTTGTAATTGTTGAAAAACATTAAGCACATGATATGATTTCAATAGTATCCATGGCATTACTGCCAATACCATCTTAGTGGACAAAGTCCCTTTCTAAATCGAGTTCACTCCTCATTCCAGTCCTGTATCACTGAACTGGATTAACCTACCATTCCATCCATGTCTATATCATTAGATATAAATCATTTCCCAATGCATTGGAGGGAGATATAGGTCCCAACCATCTCATAATGAAATCATTCTTACTTGTGCCACAACATGATCATAAATCATTCATCATTACCCAAAGTATAAAATGGG
The DNA here is from genome assembly GCA_963277665.1 of Viscum album. Lineage (NCBI taxonomy): Eukaryota > Viridiplantae > Streptophyta > Magnoliopsida > Santalales > Viscaceae > Viscum > Viscum album. The sequence continues at coordinate 1,026,880,182 of OY728166.1, forward strand.
TTTCATAAACATCACCCCATCATAATACAATCCATATAAAACAAATGGATATCATTTCATCATTAGAAAAGTGAAACCATGTAAATCATAGAGATATTACACTTGAAACATACACATATGAAATAATGTCATCTTAGATGGAAAATGGTTTTCATAAAATAATTGAAAAGTATTTTTGAGGAAAATATCCTTTCTTATTAAAAATAATTTTCATTTTAAAAAATTCCATGAAATTTTAAAATAAAAGGATTATATTGAAAATAACCATGAAATCTCGTAGAGTAAGCTTCATGAAAATAAGGCGTTATAAAATCGTAAAAATCCATTCATGCCATATAAGTTAAAAAACATTCTTCTCGTACTTTTGCCGAAAAAGTCAAAAAGGACCTCGTATGGTAAAAAAAAGAATGTTTCCTTACATACCTTGTAGTAAAAGAAAAAAATTGGTAAAAATGAATTTAAACATACGTGAAACCATTTTTAGAAAACAAGGACATGGATAATAAATATAACCCTAGTAAATATTTACGAATAAACAATCTCAGATAAAAATGAGATTGGAAAAGTGATCCCTTAACTTAGGTCTGGTATGCTTTGGGCATATCTGAACTTCCTGTATAATGATTTAAATAAAGTCATTTACTTATTACAGAATCATATTCATTGTTATTATATCATATATGGTACACTTATGACTTTATATTACCCGTTCTTTTGTAAATTCTTTGTTAAAGAATATTTTTGGGGAAAATAATTTTATTTATCGTACTTGTTTGGACTTGTTGTTCTTGATATTATTATTACTTATATCATATATATTCAGTATATATATATATAATAGATAGATGAATGAAATTAAATACACTGTTCATGGAGACCGTAGGTCGTATGTACGCATGAACGTTGTTTTCCTTTCCTTATTGACTTAAATGGAAGTAAGTAGATGACATATATATATATATATGCATAAATTCAGTAGATTAATTATGTAATATATTTAATTATTATTTATTATATATACTTTATAATCATTCTTGAATGGTTAACATGGAGAATGAATCTCATCGCGTCGTGGAGACGGTAATCCGTACATACGCACGAGTGATGATATCGTTCCAATAATTATTGAATGGAATTGGAGTGGATGATATAATACATAAGAATCTTTATGATGTTATAATAACCATATATAGTTATTCTTTACACCAATATACCCATCCAATTAATGTGGTGGTGGAAAAACCAATTACACAATGGCGTGCAGACGGTATTCCGTATGTACGCACTGGCGGTGATTTCATTTTCCATAGGACGGATAGAAGGTGAAATGGGGTTGTTTCATATTTATAATAACATATCAGTATATTATTGATACTTATGTTATTACTTTATAATGAAACAACTAAATAACAAGAAGTTGAAGAAGAACGAAAACTTGAAAGAATCGGTAGAAGAGATTTCCTCTTCCTCGACGCACCACTTTTAAACTTCTTCTTAGGGCACTAGAGTTGGTCTTTTGAGAAGACCATAAACTCTATGATATAACTAGAGAGGTTGAGAAAATGAATTTTCAGGTTTTTTATGAACTTAAAGGCTCAAAAGGGTGTGAAGTGAAGAGGGAAGGGTGGCCTTTTTATAAGGGAGGAGAGGGGCACCTTAGGAAAACAGAAAATATTATTTTATAGTAAAGTCACATTCGGTTTTTAATTGCGCCAAATTGATTTATTAAGAAAGCTAAGATGGGTATGGATCTAAATCCTCTCAACCAATAGGTTTTTGACAAGTTTAGGTTACTATTGTATCCTTATCATTTAGACTTAACTCTAAGTTAAATAATTAAACTTTTACCGTGTCGTTTTGTTTTCTTACGCTGTATGGTTAATAAACATACTATAACAAGCCAAAATAACCCCATGTGGTTCATTATTAACATATATAACCTTATATAAGTCATTGTTCCAATCCTTATATTTTTAGGAATAAAATAAAAAGTAATAATATAATATTTGTTTTAAAAATTATTTTATGTCAATTTTGACACTATTTGGTACATGATTTTTGTGAAAATCATAACAGTATTATTAGTTCAAAAAAAGTTACTTAACTTAATACTAACATGTGATATTAACCTAAAAAATTAATGTAATTCATAAAAATTCTAAAATTCAATTTATTTGGGTATTTATAACTTCAATTATGTTAATATTTCATTAATAAGGTAATTACTGCATCATCATTGTGTCATAAATAAATAAAATTATATAATATCTAAATTTTTTAAATAAAATAACATTATGTAGGAAATATTTTTAGATTTCTAATGAATATTTATAGTCGAATTTATCTTATGTATAACCCTATATTAAAAATGTTTTAGTTATTAAACATTGATTTTAACTATTTTAATTCTTCTTTAAATAAAATAATAATAAATGTCCTTATCTAATCCAAGTGGACCTAAAGGGTAATATTTTATCCCTATGGTTTTTTTTCGAACTAAACTTATCCAATAGAATTAGGACTTGTGTTAGAGTAATAATAATATCATTTTTAACTTTAATTACCTTATTTATATTTAACCGTGGTAAATAAAAGTAAAATGTTACTATTCACCAAAAATTATTTTTATCATATTGAACCACATATTACTCTTTGATATTAATTGTGTCTCTAAGATTTTTGAAATTCCACTCACAGAAGCGGTAAAGTTATGTTTTATGTAAATTTTCAAATTCTTCTAAGAGGTGGGAAAAAGACGGTGAAAATTTCAATAAACCTTTTATATATCTAAAATTATTATAAAATGACTCCAATGAATTCCATTGAACTTATATAGGTATTATGTATCAATTTCGACCAAAAATAAATTTAAATAAAATAAATAAGTATTTAAAGAAAAAGTTGGGTTTTAAATAGTAACCTAGTGTTTTCACTATTCATCAAAAATTGAATGTTTTTAGAAAAATACCAAAAATTCACCCTAGGCTAATTTTGATATTATGAATCCAAAAATTAAATCTATTTTGAAAGATAAAATTTATAATATTTCAAAAAGTGGGTATTACTATTCATAACGGCATGTTCATAATAATATTTAGGGAAACTCGGTATTACGTATAACACATGCTATCGAGGAAGGTTGATCTGGCCTACAACAAAAGCCTAGAATAGTGTTTGTGTTTACTTCATGCTAATATGGTGTTTCCTATAGAGAAATTTATTCATGGTGTATCATACAAGACACCAAAGGAATTAAAAAGAATAAATTTCTTAAAATCTCGGGGTGTTACACTTATGTTCTTTATTCATGTTACCAGTCTCTAAAATTATATATGATAATGGGTGGTACCATGATATGTATCCCTAATTCATTGATTAATTATTTACACTCTAGAGAGAATATATTAAAATTAACTTCTTAGGTTATTCCATTAAAAGTGTGTTTGCAATGGTTATTTGAAATTATACACCACAAGAAGCCATTATGATTATTCTATTTCCATTAATATTGATTTTAATATTATAATATGTAATTATTTATGATTTTTATAACATGTGTAATATTAGGTTTTTATGAGCTCAATGTTATTGATTTATTTTATAAACCTTTTATTGGTGTTTTCATGTATTTTAATATCCTAGCATATTTATTTTAATTTATGCCACATTTTTAGTTTTTTATATTAATCCCATGGTTTAAAATTATTTGACATCTATTGTAACCTATAGTCCTATTGAACATTCTTAGATGAGTGAAAATTAGGGTGTCTTGGAATTCCTTCTTATATTTATTCCAAATTAGATCCATTCTTTTTTTAGTGATGACAACTTTAATATCTTTAACACTCACACCCAAGAAAATACAAAAGGTATAAATGTAAGAGCATCGATACAATTATTATTCATGGTTCACATGTAATTAGATATGTCCAATGAGAACAATTCAACAGTATATTGATATGAAAATGTATAACTATATCACTAATATGTGATAATTAATATTGGAAGGGCACAAATCTCTTCTATACCCTCTAAACCGACAACACGTTAGCCTGTGGGGGCTGGGTGAGTCGGTTCAAGGCGGTGGTGTCCCATTATTGAGGTTCTTTTTTCGAGTCCTCACAAAGTCAACGTGCACCATATGCCAGTGATCCACTCATCCCCTCGACTCCGTGGGAACTGTCCCAAGGCCATGGTTGGCCACCATAGGCCTAGCTGGGGACATGCGACATGGGGTGGGGTAAGGCCGCCTCAATATCCTCTAAACCGACAACACGTTTGAATGATGGCTCTCGCAAACGCTCCCGAGGCCGAAGCGAACCCTAAGCAGGGAGATGATACCGGAAGGTTGAAGGGGAAAGGAGTAATCGCTGTGAATGATGAGGATCATATTTCTCATTCTGATCTATTTAGCTTCTACGCGAAGAGTAAATCTGAGAAATCGGAGATGAAGGCTGCTTCTGAGCATGGGAAAAGCTTTGTTGATGTCATCAAGAAGTCCGGTGGTTTCTCCTTCTTGGTCTGTGAAGCGTGTAGCTCAGGAGGAATCATACATAAGGGTCGGATTGATCATGTCTTGAAAAATTAGGCTGCTATTGAAGAACAGGTAAAGTTATTTAAATTTTCCATTATCGATAGAGTTGTTATACCAAAAGGGGTACGCCCCTGGGAGATTCATGAGCTTTCAAGCAGGTTAGTAGAGATTTGGGGTTTTAGCAATTGGAAGATGACTGCAATTGGTGGAGGCTTTTTCCATGAGGTCTTTCCCTTGGATTATTGCAAAAGACGCACCTGGAGCTTAGGGTTTGTTCCCTTACGACCTGGATTCCTTCGGATTCATGAGTGGGAGCGGAACATTGATCCTATCTTGGTTAAGAATACATTTTCACAGTTATGGATTCGTATCCATAACACATGTTGGCTATATTGGCACCCAGAGATCCTCTGGGATATAGCCTCCTCAGTTGGGAATCCAATTAGATTGGATAAACAGACTGATAATCCTAGCTTTGGTCATTATGATAGAATACTTGTGGAAATTGATATGTCAAAAATTCATTTAGAAGAGGTGGTCTTTACTACTAAGGAAGATATCATTAACCTTGAAATAGGGGATGAGAGGAAACCTAAATTCTGTATAAACTGTCATGTGTTTGGGAATCTTTTATCTGAATGAAACAGGAGAAAGATCTGTTCCTCTTATAGCTTGAGACGGCATGATTCCCAAAATTGTAGTAAGAAAGCTTCTGGCCAGGGTCCTCCAAAGAATGATAATGATAAGGTATTTTTTGACAAGGTTGATGCCTCCTCTCCTACTATGGTGGAAATTGCACAAGCTGCTGATATTCTGGTATAACACACACAAGTTAACATTGTGGATGAGGCTGCCACTATTGTTGAGGGGATCATTCAGGAAGATGGCACCAAAAAGGGCTCAAATGATAACGTATTTTCTGTGGATCACCCAATAAAAGATACTAATGTTGTAGATGAGTCTGCCATTTCTTCTGAGGGTAATAGTCATGATCATGAAGTTTCTGGTCAACCGAAGGATGTTTCAGCTGAGATAAATAAGGATGATGTTTAGACTACTCAGCATGAAATTATTTCTGGCACCAAGGATGATGAAAAGGGTACAATAGGGATTATGGTTCCTATATAACCACTGACCGATGGTTCTGTTAAAATGGCATCTACTGAATCATTAATTCAGGAATCCTCCTTGGTTAGAAGGATGATGGAAAAAGTCACTGAAGATAATGAAGGATGTTTTTCACAAATACCCTCTCCAAATATTACAAGATGGAAGCTTCCAGCAACATTGTCAATGCCTATTGACTGAGGTAACATATTCATGTCTTTATCTAATGATGAATCTGGACCCTGCAAGGATGAGAGTGTGTCTATTCAAGAAACTGAAAAGAATACATTAGACACTGAGGAATATATTATCCCCTGCACTAGGCAGAGGGCTGCTAAACAATGAAGATCATTTATTGGAACTACCATGGTCTTGGGAACTCTCCCACAGTCAGGACCCTGAGGCACATTATCATGAACAATTAACCCATGTTATTGGGTATCGCTAAACCAAGAATGAAGTTTGAAAAATGGATGGATTTTAATTGGAATGCTCTTGGGTACTCTCTTGTTGCAACGAATCAACATGTTAATGAGTCTGATTCCCTTTTGGTGCTAAGGCACAACACGGTCACAATTGATTCTTTCTAGAGTGACCAGTAATTGGTAACAATCAATTGCTACTTTCAATCCAATAAATTCTCTATAAATGTTATGTATGCATTCAATCAGTACATCAGAAGAAGATCTTTATGGGAATCTCTGATTAATATTTCAAATATCATTTCTAATAATTGGATTCTTATAGAAGACTTCAATACTGTTCTCAGACCAGAGGAGAAAACTGGGAGGAATTTTTGTAGAACATCATCTAAGGACTTTTATGCTTGCATTGACCATTGTAGATTGGATGAAGTTCCCATATCAGGTGCTGATTTCACTTGGAATAGATACATTATTAATGGATGGTAGTAAAGTAAGATGGATAGATGCCTTGTGAAGTTGGATGATAGAAATGATATGATGGAGGTCTATGGAATGACCCTTCCCAAACTCCATTCAGATCACAATCCCATAATGATGGATTTGTGCTTTAGTAGTTTGAGGTCAGAACCCCTTCCCTTTATGTTCAATAATGCTTGGCTTGTTGTTCCTGGGTGTAGATAAATAGTCCAGGGGGCTCGGAATATGTATATCATAGGTAGCTCTTCTCTTATCCTGATCTCCAAGTTGAAAATTGTCAAGAGAAAACTCAATGAATAGAGAAAATTAACCTTCTCCAATACTGATAATGATATTAAGGAGTATGAATCACATATTTCATACTGTCAGCAGAGGAATTTAAATCAGAACACCCCTTCTCAGGAGGAAATCCATGCTGCTTCAAAACTTGATAATCTCCTGGCTCTTAAGGAGAACTTGGCCCAGAATCAATTCAATGTAATGTGGCTGAAAGATGGAGACATAAACTTGAAATTATTTCATTGTTTACAAAAATAAAAAAAGGTTAGAAGGAATCTCAAGGTACATAAGATTGATAATACCATTCTGACATCTGAAAATGACATTTCCAATAGGGTGACTTCCTACTATGAGAGGGTAAATTCTGAAGATGCTGACAAAAACACTGGGAAAATCATTTAATGTGTTGACCATAGTGTTGATGATAGTCAAAACAGAAAGCTCATAGAGATTCCTAGTCAAAAAGAAATACATTATGCTTTATTCCCATTGAATATGGACAGTTTATCACGACCAGATGGATTCACAAATAAATTCTTCATGTTCTATTGGGATATCATTCAGAAAGAAATAATTAGTGCTATCCAAGAATTCTTTCATCACTAATTCATGACATTCAGGATGAATTATAATTTCATCTCTCTGATCCCTAAAAAAGACAATGCATTAGACATCAATGACTTTAGGGCAGCTTCCATGGGGAACTCTATCCCCAAGGTTATTAGTAAAATATTAGCGAATCAGTTAGGTGATGTTGCCAGGAATATTATCTCTCCCAATCAGTTTGGTTTTGTAACTGGGAGAAGGATTCACGACTGTCTTTTCACTGCTTCAGAAGAGACCGAATTTTAGAAGAGAGGATGGTTCTTATTCTACTGACCGGGATGAGGTTGGAGTCATGGTCAATGAAAGTATCCATTCCCTACTAGCAGGGCCCAATTTTGGCTTGGATGGTGGGTATCCGAAAGGCGATGCTGAAATTTTTGAGGCAATTCTGAGCTGTGATTCAGAGGCAGCTGATATAAGCTTGAGGAGGACTCTGGAAGAGACTGACGTGCGTGAGGCTCTTTGGACTTTGAATCCAGAGAGCGCACCAGGGACTGATGGCCTTCTAGGGTCGTTTTATAGGGTGGCTTGGGATACAGTTAAGGGTGACTTAGTGAAGGCAGTGCATGACGTTTTTCAGGGTGGGAATCTGTCGCGCATAGCTTCTGCAACCAAGATAGTGCAGATTCCAAAGATTCATAATCCACATTCCATGGATCATTATCGGCCTATTATCATGTGTAATATGCATTACAAGTTTTTGGCCATCATTCTTAATAAAAGGATGGCGTCTCACTTGAATACTTGGGTGTCTCCGGAACAACATGGTTTTATTAAAGGGCGTTCTTTTCTGGGGGCAATTAGAGTGGTGCAAAAAGCGGTTAGTGATATAAACAATAAGTCTTTTGGAGGCAAATTGGTGATCAAATTAGATATTAGCAAGGCTTATGACAGACTGGAATGGGGATTCATATTGAGGGTGCTGGCCTGCATGGGGTTCTCCAATGGGACTACTGATCTACTATTTCGGTGCATTAGTTCGGCCTGGATATCAACATCTTTTTTGGGAAAACAGTTTGATTTTTTCAAGGCTTGTAGGGGTCTTAGGAAAGGAGACCCCCTCTCCCCCACTCTGTTCATCCTATCCCGAAATGTCTTTAGCTACCAGATCAATCGGGGTCTCCACTTGGGGAGAGTTTTGCCTTACCGGAATAGACATGTACCAAGGGGAATTTCACATTTTATGTTTTTGGATGACACAATTTTATTTATCAATGGCAGTAGAAGATCAGTACAGGGGATGAATGAGCTTCTAGGAGAGTACTGCAAGTGGAGTGGTCAGGTTGTGAACCGGGGGAAAAGCTTGTTTTATTCCTCCAAGGATATCTCAAAGAGCAGGGTTAGAACTTTTGAGGCCAGCTTGAACATGAATAGGGGGTCATTTCCTATGGAGTATCCTGGGGCACCGGTGAGCCCTTACTCTCTCAGAATTCAGCATTTTGATAAGCTGGTTGCTAAGCTCACATGGCGTATATTTAACTGGAAGAACAGATTTTTGTCTTTTGGTGGCCGCATTACCCTGGTGAATAGTGTTTTTTTATCTATCACTATGAATGTAATGTCCACCTTGAAGGTTCCCAGTAGTGTTATCACAAACTTGGAGAGGATCATGGTGTCCTTTATATGGGATGGGCAAAGGGAAGGCAGACATCATTGGGTGTCTAGAAAACGTCTTGCAAAACCCCTCTCCGAAGGAGGAATTAATATGAGGAGTTTTTTTCGACCATGGAAGGTCTTCATGCTAAACGTGCATGGGAGGCTATGGAAGTAAGAACTATTTGGGATAGGATAATGCAATACAGATATGGCACAAATGTGGATGAGAAGAGAGCTCGACCCTCAAATGTTTGGAAACTGATTCACCCTTATTTGGGGTTTTTGCTTCAGTACTCTAGATGGATGGTTTGAAGTGGCAATATTTACTTTTGGATGCAAAATTGGGGGGCTAGAAGGTTGTGGTTTCCAGGATTCCCCACACTGAATATTTCTTTTCGTGAGGCTAGCGGTCATCCTGGTTTTATTCAGGCCATCTTGGATGATAGCCAACGGTCGGTCTTCAATAGCATTGTTATCAATGATGAGCATGACAATCTTATTTTTACAGGTTCTCCGTCAGGTGTGTTATCTTTAAAGGCTTTTTCTCTGGTGAGGAGGGATGCAAATGATGATGAAACTTGGGGGGAGACCTTGTGGTGCAGGGAGGTACCCTCAAAATTTAATTTCCTTTTGTGGAGGGTAAGGAACCGAGCTTTGCCTACTGATGATAATATTCAACACATGGGTGTTAGCTTTTCCTCCAGGTGTTGGTGTTGTCGAGATCCCAAAACAGAATCTCTGTGGCATTTGTTTTTTGATATTGAATGGGCTGGTTGGATATGGCCGGTGTTCGGTGCTCTCACTGGATAGAGCGGGTAGGGAGGGATAATGGAGATCTTCTTAACTGCATGGTTCCAAGGCGCGGGCGGTCAAGGACCTGAAAGGAAGGCTCGATCTATTCTGTTACTTGCCGGATGCTGGACCCTATAGAGCACAAGGAATGATGCGTGTCACAATAACAAAAGAGGTACACATGCCAGTATCATTTTTAGAATGCAGAATTCTTTTCAGGACTTGGTTCGGGTGTGTGATAACTGCCAGGATACGCCATCGGTGAAGGCTATTATACCCAGCTGTATTAGGTCCAGCCTAAGCAAGGAGTTGGGCTGCGGGAACTGGGTACGTTGGAACCCACTCACCTTCGACCTAAAATTAAACACTGATGGATCACTTTGGGGGGGAGATGAGAGGTGGAGGGGTTATCCGGAACTGGGCTGGGTCTGTTGTAGCAGCCTTTTCTGCTTCCTATGGAAGGGGTGACGTTTTTCAGGCGGAAGTGCAGGCTATGCTCACGAGTTTGGAGTTGTGTGGATAGCGGGATATCATTCTCAAAGCGGTTGAAACAGATTCGTTAATGCTCTTCAAAGCATTAGTAGGTAAAGGTCGGGTTCCATGGAATAGTTTTTATATCATTAAGAAGTGCAAGCAGAGTTTCGGTAATCTTATTGATATCACTCACACATGGCTGGAAGGGAACCAGGTGGAAGATTTCTTGGCGTCCAGAGCTTCTCCCAACCAAAGTATGTCTCTTTTCCTGAATATATGTTCTTTTCCTACTGAGGGGATGATGTTTGTGATTAATAATGCCTTGGGACTGCACTTTTTTTGACCTCTGTGATTTCCTTGTATCAACTTTCATTCAAAATCAATAAAAATGTTAGTTGTCAGTCAGTCATACTATATTAAAAAGTACCTCTTTATCAATTCTGGTAATGGATCCCTAAGAGGATTCTTTCAGTGAACCAGAGGCGTTAGGAAAGAAGATCTTCTATCTGGTCTTTTATTTTATATGGTTGAGGATTATATTAGTAATTGTCTCCATGACCTTGTTAACATGGGTATTTATCAAATAATGTGGGTAGTGAGAAATTTATTTGCTCCTTTCACATTTATTCTATGCTGATGACATTATTTTATTCTGTAAGGCTGACAGGAAATCAACTTCTTCCATTAAGAATATTTTCTAACTCTGTGAAGAGGTAGCTGGCCAGTTTATAAGCTGAAACAAATCTTTTGTTGTCTTTGGAGAAGGTATTGCGGCACTGAAGAAAAAGAAGCTGGCTTCTAAGCTTAGAGTAAAAAGTGGTACCCTACCATTCAATTATTTGGGGATTCCTTTGTTCTAGGGGAGAGTGAAATGTGTCCACTTAGAAGGAATTGCTCTTAAAATATCAAATCAATTGGGAAGCTGGAAGGGGAAGACTATGTCCCAGGCTGGTAGAATCTATCTAGTGAAATCGGTTATTACCACTATGTTTGTCTACCCCTTCTCTCTATACAAATTCCCAGCAATGTTGTTAAATGAGTTGAGTGCTATGATACATAAATTTTTCTAGATTGGCTCAACCCATCAGAGGAAATTTGTGACTATGGTCGGGAAGGACTGCATCAAGCCAGTTAAGATGGGAGGTATGGGTATTAAGGATATTAAATTTTTTAATAATTCCCTTCCTCAGACTTTTACCTGGAGGCTTATTTCTCAGCCTGATTTTTCTATTGAATTTCTAGTTGGAAGGTTTGTGGACAGACTTCAAAAATGTAAGTGTTCCTACCTGAAATCCTCTGTGTGGTCTTCCATCAAGGGTACATATTAACATATTATCTCTCAATAAAAATGGTTGGTCTCTACTGATTCTCAATTAAACAGTTGGAGCACACCATGGCTGTCCACTTCTATTAAAGACTGCACTGAAATTCCATCAACAATAAAGAGGCTAACCATTTCATACTTTCAGGGATGTTTGGACAATTATGATTTTATTCCTCATCACCTTCATGTGTAAATTCAATGTTATCAATATGTTGATGTTGATATACTCATCTGGATGCCTGATTTAAATGGTTTATTTTATAGCAGAAATTTTTACTTACAATGCACTGCTGGTTCTGGTATCCCATCGTGGCTTGCAAGGTTGCATCAGCCTTTTGTCTCACCCAATGATGCTCTTCGCATCTGGAGAATTTGGAAACATAGAATTCTAGTTTATATTGCACTACAGCAGAAAGGATTCAACATGGCTTCAGTGTGTTATTTCTGCATGGGCAGGGATGAATCTGTTAGTCATTTGTTAATGCATTGCTCTTTCTCTGTTAAATTATGGCACTATGTTCAGTCCATCTTCAACTGCTGCTTGGATTGCTCTTTTGTTCATTTTGTCTTCATTTTGGAATTTAAAATAGATTTCAGTGATCAATTGAAATCGCTGGTCATTGCTACTATCATCATTGTTTTCTCTTATATCTGGAAATCCTGGAATAGTACTATTTTTGATAATGATAAACCATAAATAAAGGATGTTGTCATGTTCATACATAGATGGATCAAAGATGCTTTAATGGTTCAAACATGCTCGATGAATAATGATGTTTCTGATCTAGTATTGTTAAGATCTATTGGAGTGAGTGGAAGGGAAAGAAGGCCCAAAGTGGTCAAGTACATCAGATGGATTCCTCCAATTGTAGGGTGGATAAAACTGAACATGGACGGGGCAGCCTCTAGTGCACCGGGTCCTGCTGGGTGCGGTGGGGTTTTTAGAACTCATCGGTGTTTCATGAAGGGATGTTTTTTCACTTTATTGGTATTGCCTATGCTATTGAGGTTGAACTGTGGGCGATGATCAAAGCTATCCGGTATGTGGTTCGTTATGGCTGGCGTAGGTTATGGGTGGAGTCGGATTCCTCTATGGCTGTTCAGATTCTGAAAGACCGCTCACGTAATGTTCCTTGGATAATGGTGCCTTCCTGGATTTCTTGTCTTCACCTTGTGGATGGAATATGTCTTGAAGTGTCGCATACCTACTGGGTGGTGGATCAGGTTGCGGATGCCCTGTCTAAAAAGGAAATTATAGAGGTCGACTTCAGTTGGTCTTTTGTTTTTACCCCTATTGTGACAATTTTGTCAGTAACGATAGAGATGGTGTCCTGTATACGCGGCTTTGTAAATCCCCTTTCTTTTGAGATACATTGTAATGTTTAAATTTTTATTTTAATTTTAATGGAAGCAGGTTTCTGCCTGTCTTCCACAACTTCTGGCTAAATTTTAAAATTAATATATAAAAAAATAAAAAAGGAGTGATCAGATTTTTTCCAAACACAGAACTATTAATATACTAAATATTCACTAAAACCCACGATACCCAATAATTCAATCCTAATCTTCATGGTGATTCATCACCACACACGATTATCATCACAATAACAAATACAAAATTATCCTTTTACATTGAGAATATATATTCTAATCCCATAATATGTCTCGATCTCATCTTGAATGTGTGTTCTCTTATTCTTTTCCAACTATGTTCCTTTATATCTAACATAATTACCAATTTAAATTCAAATATCAATATTCAATTAAATTCCAATAATTTCGACCTCAATTACAACAACTATATTATTTCAAAATTTATTTAAACCATTGAAATTAAAATAGGTAGTAAATCCTTGTTCAAGTAATTCAAAATGATCATAAGACAACATCATCATATTATATGTTCAAATACAATATATGGCCATAAATAATGAAATAACTCAATTCTATATGGAATGGTATGAATTTTTTACTTTTATCATACTTAGACAACAAGACCAGTCATGACTTAGCTTGACGGTCACATGAAACATATTTTATTCTAATTATAGAAAACTTTAATCCTGAAAAATATTTTAACTATATCTTTTTCAATGTTAGATTTCAACATTTTTATCCATTAACATAGGTTTTTGATTGAACTGGTTATGACATGATATTTTATTTATAGAACCGTTGTTACCTTTCTAGAATCATTAAAATATTTATCTAATTCCTTCGTGTTGAGGCCTACATTTTATGGAATTTAAGGATAATATTTATATTTTCTAATATAAAATATCTTATTCATTTTATGAAAATATCTTATACAAACACCACTATAGGTGTAATAATTGATCACTTAGCGAGACCATTGTTATGGTTCTTGAGGAAGTTAATTTTTCAAGTCCTATAATGGTAAAACCTCATTGTCACAACTTGTGTGGTTCTAATGAATTATCCTAAGGATGCTTATAATGTGATCACATGATCTTTATTAAATGAAACTTCACTAGTTTTGAAACTTCAACTCCATTCCTGGAAGGAGTCTTTTCTAGACGGTGAGACCTACAACATCCAAAAAAATCAATTTTTTTTCTAGAAATTTTAATAAAATTTATTTATAATTCATAATAGACATATGATAAGTCATAAATATAACACATATATTAAAATGTTATAATAATATCCACCTTTGGATTTTATTTTTATCCAAAATCGTTTCTTGTGAAATCTTGAAATATATTCTACCAATATATTTTATTTTGTAGTCTCCCACTACAATCATTATCTATCACTCTTTGATATATTTCCCCCTCACTACTTGATATATTATTTCTATTTATTTTCTTCTTAAGCAGAACTTTTATACTAACATACATTACAATTATTATCCATCGTTGGACTATAAAATTTTAAGGACTAGTATTTCTATATCTCATTACATCATACATGTTATATTTTATAGTGTAAAATAATGTCAAGAGAAATAAAAAAATTCATTAACAAATTAGGTGTGAAAGATAATTTTAATAAATAAGAGAAGAGTTATAAACTTCTTGGTTGTGTAATAAGAAATAAACTGGTCAGTTCCTCAATCAACTTCAAAATCCCCAGGGATAGTATCTCCCCTAACATTATTCAATCAAATTTAAGATAATGTTTTATATGAAAAAAATATTAAATTATAAAATTAAATATAATAAGGATTGTGAACATTTAAAAATATTTATTTAATTATAAAAGTAAAACCTATAAGGTAAAAACAATTATTTTGAACAACATATGTATCTAAGCATTTAGTGAATATATCTCCACTTAACATTTGTTTCAAAAAAAATCATGTTCATAAATTATGTTTTACACCTTAAATTTTATGATATGATACCATATATCAATTTTATTTGTGTGAGGGTGTTGTATTGGATTCATTTTTAGTTTGATATAACATCTTTTATTATATAGAATCATGATTTCTTAGTGAACTACATTTAGGACATCAACCACTTACTAATTCATAAATATTAGTTCTGTGTATGAATTAAAGATAAAAATGAATTAAAATTATATTATACTAAAAAAAAATTTGTTTCATATTATAAGATCCATCATAGTTTCTTTTATGTTCATCCATTTCCATCTTCTTGATTTTTGATCCAAAACATTTCTATCCAAATAAACACATCAACATGATAATATGTTCATGTATTTTCCAACCATGAACAACAACCCATAAATTATTATTCCTTAAATATACCCCATTATTACCCTTACAAATATGAGGTTATTTTTCTTAGTATATAACTTGAAACATGTTACAATAAAAATATCCAAAAAAAATTCCATGGTCATAAAAATTTTGGGTTACACAAAATTATTATTTTATACTGTGTTTTGAATACTTACTCGCTATACACATTCCTTACAATAATTATTCTAACTACTACCAGAGTTTTAACAGGCTTCAGATCTTCAATTTAGAGTTTATTTTACCAGACAATGGAATATTTTACCAAAGATTTGAATATCTTCTCTCTATATTGATAATCATGTTGACCAATAGGAACTATCAACTATCTAATCTAGGAAATATAATAATAAATAATCATTAACCTATAAAACTCAAAAATAAAAATATATATTTCATCCAATGATGATTTTATCGACAACACTCTCACTGTATACTATTATGCAAACAAAAAATACATAGATGTTGTGATCAACCACTCATATACTGAAATCTATAATTCTTATAAATAATTCATTTATGCATATCAAAAACACAGTTCATTTTTTAGGGCATATAATTCCTCCCCTCATATTGAATAGGGTTCAGTCATATTTTCTCAAAATAGACCCAACTCGTTAATCAATATACACCTATTCATCAATAACTCCAATAATTATTTTTTCTTCATATCCATTTGATATATTGTTATTTTATTATAATATTATACTTGATAATATCTAGTAGAAAACAATATTTCTACTAGTGTAAAATTATCATCAACATCCACTCATTCTATATGATCATATCCATTATAAAACATATTTTAATTATTATAGATTATTATTCCTTATTTGTTAAGATATATCATAAAGGCCCAATTTATACAAATAAAACTATGATTCTTCAGTGATTTTACAATATACTGAATATGATATTTATTAAAATTTAAAAATTATTTATTAATGGATTTAATCCCTAACTCTTCATTTTATAATTACTCTACCATGGATTTTTTAATCATAGATAATAATGTAGAATGATTGATTAAACTAACCTTATAAGTATTTATTATAGAATATTATTCTCTAAATAAATTTAGTGGAACAATATGAACAAATTTCCTTATTGAATAAATAACAATTTTACACTATTATTAACCTTTTTATTCATCTCATTCAGCATCATAATAGTCAAAAATTTAAATATTTTTAAATTAACCAAAATCTATATTTATTCATTTACATTAAAGAATTGTTTAGGTAGAGAAATTAAAAAACATATTTTATCATCATTCTCAATGAACATTTCATTAATTCCCTACAAAATATTATTGAGTCATTGAATAAAATACCAATAGGACGTAATCTTTAATGGGTAGCTTTGAAAAATTCATTCACCCTCTATATGTCCATATTTTGTTTTAATTAATTTTTTATTTATGATAAATTACTTAATTCTAACTACGAAAACATGATTTAAAGAGTGGTTCCTTTAGTTGAATTATTTTTTCGCCTATTATCTTATCAAAGATTGAGTAATGATCTACTTTGATTACACAAAAATAGATACATATCCTAATTATAATATTGATGTGAAATAACACACTCTATAAATGATGACTTTTCCAGGATGTTCAGAATTTAGTTATTTTATTTCAAAAACCCATTATGTTGTGAAATTCCTCAAACATGTTCTATCATAAACAAACATACAACATAAAATTTTATGGAATACATATAAAAAACAAATTATCATTTATTCTTTAGTGGATAAGGAATTCCAACAACATTCCATAGTATGAAAGCATCACAAAACATATCTAGAAATATCCACCTGTTATTGAATGCCCACTTCATCAATAAACTTGAAGTTATCTATAATTTTTCAATTAAAATAATGTGCCCTTTGAAGAAAAAATTTATTTATTTTATCCATTTTTAGAATCCAAGCATTATTTTTTCTATTTAACTGATAAGCACTATCGATTATTTATTAACCTTTCATGTGAGGATTAGAAATATTTTCTTTGATGATGCACCATATCTTGTCAAATATATCTATTAAATCATATTATCAAAGACATATCATTAATAATAAATTGTTTATATGTATGAAAAATATAAATTAAATTATTATTTTCAAAATTTTCTCAAGAAAATAATGTCAATAAACGTCTATAAATATATAATTTTACATTTTTTTTACAAATTTCACTATTTTAGTAATTATTTCATTAAAATTATTTAGATAAATATTACAACCTATCATATATGATGAATAAACACCAACTATAATTATAGTATATCTATATTTTAATGATTTAAATGAAATTATATAAAAAATTTCATTTTCAATATAAATTATTTTCTTTACAGGGTTTTTTTCAAAGGGAAATGAATTTTTTTGAACACTTATAATTTTCATCAGTATAAAGAATAAGAAATAATTATTCAATTTTAAGAATTGAAACGAGTTTATAAAAATAATTTCATTACATTTATTTTCATTAATTTTTTGTTGACTTCCATATGAATATATTTATCTTTTATTCCTACAGTTTACAACATTATGCACAGTTCTTGAGAGATTAAATGAGTAACCATAAATAAAACATCTTCCCAAATATAATGTGTATATTCTAAAACAACTATATTAAAAATAAATAGAATTTTTTATAATATATATTCCAATTTAATAATTATATGACATAGTTTTTCCATGTTAACTATGAAATGTATCCTGAAAAGAATAATTATATTGTTGCTATTATTTTTCAATAAATAACCTTCTTTTCAATGTCTCCTGATTTTTGGATTGTTCTCAAATATCAATAAAGTTTTCCATATATGTACATATATGGGATATTCATGATTATAAAACATTACTTTTATGTATCACCATAATATAAAATACTAATATATCCCATTGAATTAGTTTCTTAAGCAATATGAAATTCCTATTGAGATTTTGTTCTAAGATCTTCCCTCTCTTTTCAAAAATTATTTCTAAATTTCCCAAACTAAAAAATATTCATTAAATCATATATTATAATATATGATTTAGTATTTTTTATCAAGTGTATTAATTCCTATAAATGAGTTTATATTCACTTAATTTTCTCCTTAAATTACATATTTTTGTATCATTGAGCTTGGCCTTTTCCTCAATCTTTAATATATAGTTCACTTCTGCTTCTGATGACACATGATTATTTTCATATTACTCCAAAAAACATTCTATGTAGATCAAATAATTATTAATTTTCACCAACATGAATTTATGAATACTTCAACAAACCAATAATTTACATGTTATTATTTATCTGTAAACCAGGCTCCTCAATATCCCCTTCCAATGGAAGGACTCTCCATATATCACAATATTATGAGATCAATGATGAACGAAATTCACATACCATCATTGATTTATGAAATTCAGTAATCATAGAGATCGTCGAAAATATTCTCATAGTGATTATAATGAATATTTTCCCATAAATCCAATGATATATCATCACAGAGGTCATGCATCAATCTCCTTCTCGATGGAAGAGGTACAAATTCTTTCTTCTGATCTACACTTTTTGTTTGTTGGAAAATTTATCAGGAATATAACCTCACTCTATTTCCTATGAAATACCATATAATTTATTGGATTTATGAATTTTAATGTTGTACAATTAAATTCCTCTCATGTTTTATTCAATTCACATATGAAAATGTATACTATTGGCTTTGTATGATTAGTTTTGGTTCTCTTAGTGGATTATTCATAAATGATTTGAAATGTTCCATCAATTTATTAACTAACATCATGACTCTAATATACCCTATCTAGATAAGGTTCCCTGGTTGACCACTACACTTATATGATAAGGATTATCATTTTTCAATTTCCATCATAATTGGGAAACCTATTAATTTATACCCACTACAAAACTAATCACTCGAACTTATATTCCTAGATTTTGTGTTGAAATTTTATCTCTAAAACTATTTGACCCGAAATTTGGAACCAAAATGGTGACACTAGATTACTATATGATGGAGGAATATAATATAATCATATTTATTGTAGTAAATATTTAAAAATTGGAAATAAAAGAAATTAATGTAGAAAGAGACCAAATTAGACACATCCCCTAACATGAAAAATTTATATCTAGTTTGAAAAAGGAGGGAACAAATGCCATTATGATAATGAAATTTGAAATGATGGAAATTGAGTAGATATGTATTATAATTATAATTTGATTAAAACTTCTAAATTTCATCACCCTCCTAATGAATTCTCAGAACTTGATGAGGTTGTTCATAATGCTCATTCTTTCAATTTTGAGAAGGGAAATCATAGAATACATGAGCATATTATTTTTTTAGAGAATATATTCTATTAAACATTAAAATGTTGAGAAAAAAGTGTTCATTATTGAGATTTATAATAGTTACCTTTTGATTATGAGAAAAATTGTTCGATTGAGTATGAATATTTGATGTTGAGTTTGGAGAAATGTAAAAATCTAATGATCGATTCATATGAATTCATTCCTAAAATCCCAGTAAAAAATGGAGTTATGGTGATTACATGAACATAAAAATAATAATTTTTAAAATATTAATAGAGGCCTTGAGTAGGAAAAATTGGCATTCCTTCATATCATGTTCATTTTGGGCCCACTAGCACACCCTACGGTAAAGGTGATTTAAATATTTTCTTTAATGATGAAGAATAAGAACACTTCTGAGTTATTCTTGTAATTTTAAAGATGAAATAAAAGATGATTTGGAAACATGGATGGAGGATAAATATTCATTTATATTACATAAATGTAAATATTTTGAAATCTTTTCAAAGACCGACAATAAAATTATAAAGTGAAATCTCACTAAAATGATGGTGTAATTAAAGTGAAATCCCAATTTTAATTTCTTATAAATTATATATAAATTTCTATTAAGAATTATCCCTTAAAATTTATTTCTTCTATCTGGTCCCTTATCTTTAATGTACTAATTACAATCTATGTTTTAATTTTTATATGTTATTTGACATAGTTAATTGGAAGGTATGTACTTTAACATTATTTAGGAAAATATAAGAGTTCAATACACTAGATAAAAGTCATAATTTTTTCTAAATGTTTCTCAGGATAAAGATATATGACTTTAACCTCTCTATGATAGAATGTTTTAGGATTTAAGGGTTTTTGTGATACCAGATTTTGATTATTAATTTGAAAATTTCAACCCCCACTTATAGTTGTGATGAATATTAG
The DNA here is from genome assembly GCA_963277665.1 of Viscum album. Lineage (NCBI taxonomy): Eukaryota > Viridiplantae > Streptophyta > Magnoliopsida > Santalales > Viscaceae > Viscum > Viscum album. The sequence goes on from OY728166.1 coordinate 1,026,900,780, forward strand.
AATAGATGATTGTAATGTTGTTGAGGATACATATTCTCTATTTATTCCACATATGGTTTGGGTCTCCATTTTTTCATTTTGTTATAGAATAAATCAACATATAAGGTTTTTTATCTTCATTATTTGATTTTGATTTAGTTTGAAGAAGATTTTATTATATTGTAACTTTTTTACAGATGATTTCAGAGGTTACTTTTGTGTTTGGTTAGAAATTTTTGAAAACTATGTTTTTAACGTAGTGTGTTATATGAATACACTATGAAAAAAAATTGTGTTTTACCTTAATGTGTATAGTGTACTTTGGAACTACTGAGACGTTTCATGATTTAGTAGACATCTTTTTGGATATGATATTGGTGTCTTTTCATGTCTAATGATTATGGATCTCAATGTTTTGAAGAATGTATTATTAAGAGGGAATATAACACTCTTATTTATGTGATGGTGTAATATCAATAAACAAAGTTTCTAATTTCAATATAGGGTGTTGTGAGATTATGATGTGAAAAAATTCTGGAAATGATAAGAACAATAATATATTTCAAGACTGTTAAAATTTTGAACTACATTCAATAGTTTTTCTTTAGATTCTCACTATCTGAATAGTTCTTGGATCTTCAAATATAAAATGATAGTTTCTTATAGAGTTGAAATGATTCATTTTTTTCATTATATGTATGTGTAATCACATTCAATTTTTTGTTGGTGTATTCCCATTACACCTCATCTGTTATATTTACCTATTTTTTTCTCTAATAAGTATTTCATATATTTTGGTTTGTTGTCCCAATGATATCAAAATTATTCTGACAAACGGGATCCTTATAGTTCCACATTGAGGGTGAAAACTCCATTTATTCAATCATTTTCCCAAATATTTTTTTAGAATTTTTAATTGTATAAATAATTTAATGTTATATATGTAATATAAACATAGTATTAATCCCTTAAAATAGATTTTCCCATGTGTCCCCTATATAGTTTCTAAAAATACTTTTTTAGAAAACATATTTCACTTGAATTTCATAATTTAAATTACTTCATGAGAGAAATTTTATATTCACTTTTATTGAGAATTTAGACTCACTATCCTCCTCATAAAACTTCATTAGATATCATTATAGTATATTTCCAATATTCTTATATTAAAAATATGGTAGGGGAAATCTACCATTAAATATCTCTTTTCCACTTATAAATTTTGAAGACACTTGAAATAAGAACTCATGACATCTATTATATTTATTTTCAACCATATAGAATAGTTAATCCCAAACGAAAATTAATTCTATATCTTTAGTTGAATGTTCTAAAGAGATATTTAACTTCACATTAATTTTATATATGATTAGTTTATAATATGATACTTTAAGTGATTATTAACCAAGGATAATTTAGTTTAGTTCTAACACCTTTAGATTTTATACTAGGAGAAATCATTTTATAATCATCTTCAAAATACCAAAACAAATTATATCCACACAAATACTATTAATAGAAGCAATAAATTAGGCAATACAATTAAATAAACCATCATCATTATCACTATAATTCATCGTAGTCAACTAAATATATATAGAAAACTTAAAAAAATTTAATTTCCCTTCTCTATCAACTTTATATATGTTATAAATGTCATCCTATGCTCATTTTTATGGGAAACATAAATCAAATTCAAATATATTTTATTATATATTTCTCCTAATATGGTGTTATGAACCACATAATTATAATAAAATAACATCTAATTAGATTATATATTATTATTTCTAGTGGAATAACCTACATAAATTCAGTTAAACATTATTGAATAAATATCACGGCCAATTAATCATATATTGGATCTCATTATATAATTATAAATTTTATAGTTGTACCCATGAAACTACGGTCCACCCTTTTCATTCAACAAATTACATGTTATAATATATTTCATAAATAGAGTAATGAAATGACATGTCATTGACTTCAATTTTTTTGGCTTGTTATCCCACTAAACACCCATAAAGGGGGTAGGATAATTAATGTATCTTGAAATTTTATCATTTCATTATAAAAAAATTGATCATCACTTCATGTTGGAAAATGAACATTGAATTTTTCTTTAATTTAAAAATATAGAACAACTACTGAATTTCAAAGAGAACATAATTTACTAGAATTTGATTAGAAATTCTTTAATCTCTTACTAATAATTTTTATTGGTACACCCATAATGGTATATGTCCAAAGAGAACATACAAATAGTATGTTTACATAATAAATAATCACTGATTCACTATAATTTGATTAGAAGTTAATGAATCTTCTACTATTCATCCATGTTCTAAGCCATCTTTTTATCTTCAACATGATTCATTAAAAATTGATAGAAAGATATAATTTACTTTTACATAAAAATGAAATGATATTAAAAATAATATTTAACACCAAACAGTATAGGATAATCTCATTGATTCTCTATTCATCAACTTTTATATATTCCCCAAATTTTATAGAAATTTAATATTTATTTCAAGATATTCATTGTAATTTATACCTACATGATCATCTCATAATAATTTAATATATTTAATAATCCTATTTTATTAATACTATATTTTCCTAATCAAAAAATTTTCACACTTTTTCTCTTATCTTATTCCTGTGTAGCATTAGTCCTCTATATCACATTAAATTTATGTTTAAATTCAGATATTAAAATACAATTAACTTCATGTGAACTATACAACAAATCCAACCATATGATTGTTTCAATTATTATCTCCGTTTTCTGAATTTGAATGATTTGTTAATAGTTGTTCAAATTAATTCCAAACCATCATAAGACTACCACATCCAAAATTCTATTAGAACTTTTTAAAAGAAAATAAATCATCAAACAACCTATTTTATTATATTGTGATAGTTTAGTTTCCCTTTATCGTATTACAACTACAATATGGGTAACAATACAACATGATTACTCTAAAATTTACAGTTTTTTCTAGTTTTTGAATTTCATGAATCCTCCAAAATCATTACATTATTATTTTATATTGATGGATTTCTTATATCATAATCTTCAATTTAATTTTTCAATTAATCTGGTCAACATATGGTATTACTTTCACTACATAGGCACTACATTCAAAGAAAAAATTAAAAATTTTAAACATACTTATTGGAAACAGCTACTATATTATATAGTGTATCATAAATATTTAAATTTCTAAATGAAAAACATCTTCATTATTACAAAAAACATATGAAATCTCCATTAATGACACAATACACATGCTTTTGATAAAAAAACCAAATCTCTAGAAGTACTTAATTTATTAAATAATACCCTAGTGAAATATCAGTATTAATGTATGTATGATTATTAGGATGTGATCCAAGGACAATAATGAAGTTAAACTAATATCAATTTGAAATGGAAATTTTCCTTTTTTTAATCTCAACTTATTTCTCTTAATGGTTCTTCTCCTCACAATGTGAATTTCAACATCGAGATACTTCAGATTTTGTCTCTAGTAATAAACTTATACTTTTATATTTGTTTATAATAGAGATATAATTGAAACACCTTCCTAAAATTATAACCTATGTTTATACTAATAGGGTTGAAGGATGTGTATGAATAATAAGGAAGTAATTATTTAATTTTAATCTCTCTATCTGGAATAAATGAAGTGTATTATTTAATGAATATATATTCTTCGAAACGTTGTACCATAAAGGGAAGTGTGGCTTTTAAAATACAATTGGAATTCCTAATTCACAATAACTCAAGACCTAAATGTTCATGAGAATATAAGTAATTTAAAATCTTAAATAAATCATTCAATTATAGAGTAATAATGTCATAGAAGTTTAAATTATCCCATGATGGTGTGTGTTAATATGATAATTGTATTTATATTGTTATTATTAAAATATAAAAATTTTAACATCATCATTAAATTTTACTAAAATATTGGATATTGAGTCAGGAGATACTATATTGATACGATACGGACTTGGATTGATAAATTCATGGTGGTTATGTTTCTTTGTTGAGACCACTAGCATAAAATTGTAGTTGGCTGAAATTCGATATGATATGAAACTTATTTATTCATGTTATAGTCACTATACACTTGTAAGGCATTAAATGAGGGATATTTCTATAAGATTATATTCATTTGTGAGAATATAGGACTACCAACATCACTTCTAGTAGTTTGATTCCATACATGATTGTATATTAATTTTATAATGGTGTAAAGTGGAAATATTATAAATATATGAGATGATGCCACCTAGATAGTAGCTTGTATGACTGATTGATGATGATTTGAACAATCCATTTTTCATATTCATGTGAATATTTTCTAACCCCAGTCATTTAATTTTAATTTTTTAATGCATTAAAAAAATTTAATTATAGGAGAAATAATATACGTTCAATGTTAGTGTGATGACAGTTCAGTGGAATAATAAGTTTCAGGTCGTCTTTATTTAGTGTCAATTATTGAGTTATTTATATAGTAATTCGGAATACATAAATGAATAGTTATTGTAATGAGATAAGAGTAATGTATAATTTAATTATTAATTTAATATTCATAATGGACATTATACATTATTATATTATGATTATATTCACTATGATATTTGGATATGACATTATGATTTTGTATTATCGATGAATATATTACTCTTAATTTCTTCAATGATATTCCAAATATTGAGAAATTATTTACAATTTGGTAAAACAATAATTGAAAATATGTAGATATAATTATAGTGACTCTTTTCAGACGTATATAACATTTGAATATTTTATATACTATTTTTAACTAGGTGATGAGTTAGCACATGATTCTAAGACCCATAGAGGGTTGATATTTTTATAATATAAGTATTAAATATATTATATACCACAAGCACAGTTTTTCAAAAATAATGGAATAAATACCAAACAAAGTCCTCAATATGAAATTTAATGCAACCATAAAATCAAGAATGTGGGATTTATTCTAGAAATTATATACTTTTTTGTTCTCATCGAGTGTTCCATAAGAGCATAATCATGTGAGGAATAATAAATATCTATTTTATTTATTTATTATTAAATATAAAATATAAACCCTCTTCTATATAAATATGAATATGGTAAATCTCTACAATAATCTAAATAACACTTTGTATTCAGAGACAGATGTTGGACGAGGATTCTTGGATGAAAAATGAGAGATCATGGTTTTGATATCTATGTGAAAACGTTTCATGTATATATCAATAAAGACAACAACATGAAAAAGTTATTCATTAGCGATTGATCATAACCCATGTTAGTGAATTTTTTTATTTGTTTAATTCTCATTTGATTATAACATGATGAATACACATAATTCCATTAAAATATTGATTCATGGGAGGACTATTTGGAAGAAATGGATTTATATTACCCGACATTTTTTATTGATGAAATTTTATTATTTATCATTTAATTATCTCCAAGGATTCACCATTTTAATGAAAATAGTTTGAGGTTAACCTAAACAATGGCCTATGCCTTTTACTCTTGTTGTATTTTTTTCTCCCATAATTTGTTCAACATTCTTTATAAATGTGTTTTTGGAAACTGATTCGAAAAATACCTGATTGGATAAGGTTTTTCAGTCAATTATTATCATAATAGATCAGTACAACATATGAATGTTTTGGGTCAACATTATAGTAGCAGTGTGTGATGACGAAAGGTGACATTCAGTATTATTTAGAATCCATGTTTCCTTTTTTAGTTTACAGTGATGGCATGATTCAATATTAGATGATTCATGATTTTATAATGTAGAAGTAATCCTTTCATCAGTATAGATTAGAGTTTAATACTCTTTGTCCTAACTTTTTTGGAGTGTTTCACACTAAATTTAGTGTCTATGGTTGTGTAAGAAGATTATTCGTTTTTTTCTAGATTTTTGGAAAATCCAGACAACACAGCATATAGTGTGAGAGAACATTCACTTTGGACCATGGATATGGTGTCTCAAGTTTCCAAAATAGGAATAAAATAACATAGAGTGTGTACTCAACACACATCTTGTGGCCTATGGTCAGAGTATTGGTGTGTATTCTCAATTTAGAAGAGCACAAACACATCCAGGTGCACATACAAGGTCATACTACATGGTAACGACCACATACATGGACTTGGATAGGTATGGGGAGACAACCATGTACATAAGAAAAACAAAATTACATGGTATTAAACTAATGTAAATGGTCATGGGTCGGAGTACATGGACTCAATATGTTGGAACTCACCGAGTTCAACATGACCGTTACATGCCATATATCCTAAAAGAAAATATCGTGTATATGGATAATGAAATGTCATGTGAGTAAGAGAGACATGAGTATAACCTAGGTAGACATTTCATGTCGTATACACTAGTACATATCATGTAACATCTCTAGGGTAGTTGTAGGATTTTTTTATCTTCATTTTGTAACTATTTTAGTTAGGGTGTATTCCATTGGTCCATTCCCATGAAGTTACAAAGATGAATTATGTATTGGTCATAGGATGTAATCCCTTATGTGGAATTATCTATAGAATTCGTTCAGAAATCCCTACATATGTATTGAGGTGTTGTCCAAAATTATTTCATCTTCTATTGGTGGGGTTTAGAGAATAGTAATTGGTAAAATTAGTGGGAAGATGATACCCTACATATATATTTATTCAAAGTAGGGTCTTTTATACCCTATATGCCTTTGGTGAGGTCACTGATTTTTGTATCATGATCATCTAAGTTACAACACATACATCTTATGTGAGAGGCTCGATGAGTATAACCTATTGTATAATATGTACCAATGAAAACATTGATCATTGAGCGAGTTATCCCATATGATAATTTTCTTTAATCTTAAAAAATAATCATATGGAAATATGTATCCTCAATATCTCATTTATACATGGGTGTCCATCTGGATTAAATATTTGTTATAATGTTTATGTCTCATATTTTGACTAACATTCCCTCAAGATAATGATCGTAATACCATGTTTATTTTTTATGTTTTATTATTATAAGGTTGTCCTACTAGGTTTTTTATAGTAACCCCGATATGGGATATGCCCCTGTACAGGTCAAGTATTTTGCAGATGAAATATCCTTTATTGCATTTATAACAAAACTATGAGTAATCACAGTTTTATGGGGATAAATAAACTATCATTTGAACAAGGTGGTGAATTTTATAAAATTCAACTCTTTAGTTGGTTGGACACATTAACCTAATTGTTAGACCTATATTTGGACTTTTATTCAATCCATTACTTCTTAGACTCTTAGGTAGGATATAGGTGTGTGCGTGCATTTTTGTAAAAATTACATATTATCATTCAACAATGTGTTTGTAATTTTGTGGACGTGTATAATTAACATATGGATTGTCCATGCATGTGTGTGATATGCGTAATCGGTTATTTTCCCTAGGGAATAGTCTATTAGAGGGTGGATTGGGGTGTCACACATGACATATCATTTTCTTACCAGGGTATAGTGGGTCTGTTCATGATAGAGTGGTAGCATAGATAATTTTATCATAGGAACATAATTTAGATATTATACAGATATAATAAATATCATTGAAAGTATAAAGGTAATGTTACTTTTTTTCAGTTCATATCTGAGAAAAGTGAACCACTTTTTGTTGTAGAGCTCATTTTATTCATTCATCGGGACTCCAAATACCATCTTGTTTACTCATTGTATGTAGACAATGTTGTAGGGAAAATAATGTGCATTAATCATATAAATAAGGGATGTTGTATCCATGTCTATATTGAATGATCTCCTTTGATATACTCATTTTCCATGGTACTCCATGATTATTTAAGGATGACTCCATGTGATATAAATAATTGATTCCATTGTAGGATCACATGAATGATCTACCTAGTAACAAGGATTAATTGCTAGGACCTACTCTAGAGGTGGTACCCCATGGTAGTTTTCCATAATTTCCAGCTCCTATTGATCTACAGGTATTACCAGCAATACTAGCTACACATTTCCACATTATGAGCCCAATACATGAATTTTATAGGTAGTGAACTCCCTCGTTTTGAGTTTTTGTTGACCCCTATGCAGCGTAGGACTAGATAAAAGAAGTTACTTTAGTTTTCTATCTTATTAGGCTATCTCCAAATAAAATGGTGTTCCTAAAGAAAATCCTTATTCAAGTATCTATAAGGAAATAGTTGAATATACTAACATAGACATGTGATGAGAATGGCTTATATTGGATATATTTTGAGCATCTCTCTATGGAGGTGCTGTATATAGATAGGTTATGAGCAGTTCGTATACAGGTTCTTCTATGGATTCAACAGGGAACCATGACCATGGATGTGTATTCATCAAGGATAAAAACATCTCATGATAACCATTGGATATGTATTTTTATCTAGTATTCAGATTGAAAACTTTTTAGTGTTGACTACACCAAGATATTGGGGATGAAGTTATATCTCTTCATAATCAAACATGTACTAGAGTTGTTGAGAGGGCATTATTATTGGAGTTCTTTTTGGCTGAGATGACGCTAACAATTAATGTAGGAAGTGGGTATACAAGAGATGATACATTGGTATCCTATAGAATAAATCAGAAATAATGATTCAGATATGTTAAACAATTCATGATATAGTATTAGGATAGAGGTTATGTTGTATAATTCCCTTTGGACGACTCTAGCCAAATTAGAGAGATGTGGATTTTCTCATACTATAGTCAGGGAAATATATTGTTGGAATGCCCAAACAACTATGAAAATGAATGAAAGAGATTTGATGAACCACACTAGCATATATATTGGAATGATAGTGTTGGTTTATGGGGTGGTGGATGTGATATTGGAGAGGTAAGAGAAGTAGAGGAGGAAGATAGATCAATCTGTTATCACCACCACTCCTATGTGGTCCACACTTAGCTCATAGAGATGGTAGTAAGGGATAAGGATACCTTGAATTAGTAGAGTCCTATAACCTAGATAATGAAAGGATTATTATAGGTATATTTTTTTTTCTATTGTAAATTATCTATATAATTGATAGGCATATGTTCAAGCCTCTTTTTTTCACTTCACTTGTTCGAGACTTAGAGAATTAGATTGGGCCATTTTCTAGACCTTTAAAATATAGACTCTTATTTCAGTGAATTTAATTGACACACACCTCTAATAATAGTTTATTAATTCTATCAGAGGATATATAATGTCATGGTATCTCATTTTAGTATATATTATCCCTTATTATGTCCTTTTAGGCATGGAATAATAATCTAATGTTAATGTAGATATTAATTATTTTAGGTAGATAATGATATATGTCTGTAGTAATGGGATTAGGTTTTCATTCATTTGTGATAAGGAAATATAGGTATACTAGGATGTGATCATAGAAATGATAATACAATCTATTACTCATTAGCAATATAGTGTTACCCAAGTAGAAGTGGATGTTATCGATTTTCATATTCCAACAGTGTAAGATGAGTACGATGATCTCTATCCTATATGTGACAAACATACCTTCAAACTAAAAGATAGACATCTATATTAAATTTAACCCTAGTACTTCTTCTATATATTCACCAAATTAATAGATTTCTCTTGGAGTGATTCATGGGATAATGGTGATGTTGGAGAGTATTTAAGGGAAGGGATTTGTTTGACCCAACATGTTACTTTGGGCAGCCCCATTGTTTTTTCTCAATGAGAGAATACAGTAGAATGATGTTATATTCAGAATATAATTTCTTGAACAATGTAACCTTTAATAAAAAAATTACATTACTAATGATCAAAAACTTATTTTATTAGTTTATAGGGGTGAGATGTTTCCTGATTATTATACTCAGATCAGTGTATCACCATCTCAGCGTTCGGGTTGGGGATATACCAATAAAGGAATTCTGATATTCATATAGTCACTATGATAACCTAGTGGTTATATTTAACATGAAAAACTACCCATAAGTTCTCATTGGACTCATTAACCAAATCATTCTGTATTTCTTATACTTTTTCTTGGTAGTCTTAATCAATGAAATCCTACTATATTCAGCATCAAAAGAGGATCACATGTGAAATTTGATGATCCATATAGACACACTGTGATAGGACCATCTCCATGTGAAGCTCTATATGTTTCACTTATTAATTATAAAGGTCATATTCTTAAGAAATGTCATCTTAAAAGTTGGTTTGGTAGTGGACTAGTTAATGTTTGGGGAATTTATTGCATTTGATCCCCCCAAGAGCATGATAGATGTGGAGATCTTACATGGGTTGAAAATCTAATTATGTAGATTTTTTCTTAGTTTATCTATTATATAATTAACCTTTACATATATTACGTGAAATGGGAATCTGTTAATTTAAATTTAAAGGTTCCATAAAACCATTATTGTTTTTCAAAAGTGGTTGATGTGAACCCACATTTTGAGACTGCAAGAGGAGGGTGTTGAGTATGTGGTGTTATACAATGACTTAGGTATTGAACATGAATTCTTTCTAATTTAGAGGAAGGTAATGATTTTAAATGAGTCTTTGTATTTATACCATAATAGAAAAACTATTTGACCCACTACATAGTGATAGATATGGTGGCCTTGACCTAAAAGATATGTAGACACAACCTTGTTGTTCAGTGATTCCGCTTCTATTTTGAACAAAAGAGATCCATGTATATATTTTTAGGTAAATATCACAACTTGAGAAAGCATTGATTCTTACAGTTCATCCCAGACAAATATATTGAGATATGATATACTTTGATAAAGGGGATCTTGGTGGAATATGATCTTGGTTGGAGATCTTGTAATCAATTCATGAGTGAGGATTCAGTTCAGTTATCCAAATTTTGGTTTTACATAGTGTACGGGGATAGTGCATCATACATCTCATTATTTTTTTTACCCCACTAATTATAGAACATGTTCATGTTTCCCATATTGGAGCCACATACTATAAGAGTTTTCTTATTAATATATCCACTAAAAATTTTATTTATGGATTTTATGAAGGTGGGTAGCACATCATTATTATCAAAGTGAAGGTTGATGGTAGAAGTGATATTGTATGAGGTACATTTTAGGGAGTTTCATAAATACACATTTTAAGTACATCTAAGTGTAGTGAAGATGTACTAGGACAAATGAAAACAGTTCTATTGGGCATAGATGAAGTACTGTGTAACTAATATTCTCTCATGATACATCACTTTTTAGTAAAAGAAGAAAAAGAACCAGGTTCTTTGTCATTTGGATCAACCTTTTTGATGCACCAGAGACGAAGTTGGAAATGATATATATGTACTTCATTATTGGGATTCTATGATTTCCTAGAATACATTGTTCCATTTGGGTAATGATATACTAACTCACCACATTTCCCCACATTAACGCTATCTAGTAGAAGAGTTTAATATAGTTGTATAGACACCATTATGTGAAATTTTAAGTTTGGATTCATAGTGTTTCATTGATGACCATTTCATAGAATGATGACCACTTTATTTCATGATTATAGAGAGGATATTAAATGAACATTGGGACACAATTGTGTTTGAGCATGTTAATACTAGATTGATATTCAGACTGATTTGAATATTCAGGTACTACAGGATATTTTCTAGATTTTGTGTTAGGCCTTGTTCACAGTTGATAAGATCACCTACACATAGTGGAGTTTGCGTACAACAACAACTGCCATTCCACCATCAGTATGTAACCATTTGAGTCCCTGTATAGGATACCTTATTAGTCACTACTCTACTATAATGACCCTGAGGAGCCTGCAATCATGGTCCCATAGTTGGTGTGAGCAATGAAAGAGAAGGTTAATGTCACAAATGTTTTTATGAGGACTACCCAAATCCATCAACAATACAATGAGGACAAGTGATGGGTGCCTTTAGAGTTTGAGGAGGGTGATGATGAATAATTTAATTTTCCTCTTTTAATTGGGTTACAAGGAACTATCCATGATGGAATGATATCTCTGTGGCTCATAAGACCTTTCAAGATAATTTATGGGATTAGTTAGGTGCTATACCGCTTGTACCTATCACGATATATAGTCCATGTACACAATCACTTCATTGTATGAGAGTTGATGAGTTATTTCATGAACCATCTCTTGTTTTTGATTATAGGGAGTTGGACATCGAGGATGAAGTTACATTTGCAGCGTACTCGACAGAGATTGATGATTTATGTGAAAAGATCATTCATGGGTGAAGGTTTAACTTGGAACATTTATAGTGGAAGCATTATATTATTCTATATAACACCTATGTAAGGGAGACAAATTATGTCCCCATTACCCTCATTTTTGTTTTGGATTTTTTATTTTTATGATTAACATCCCTAATTCAAGGAAAATATAATGACGGATTTTTCCCATCTAAAACCTTAAAATATTTTAAATAAAAATTAACAAACATTCCCTAGAGATATCATGGGATTTCGAGGCCTAGGGTGTCTCTTTATAAATAAAAAACTGTTATTAAAAATATTTTATAATGCATGTTATTTTTTTGAAAATAATTGAATAACACCAGAGAAATGTCTCGACATCACCTAAATATTGAATGTGAGATTTACCCATGGTTATGCATAATCATTTTACAAGATCAATGTTTTCGTTGGGATCCCTCATGGGATGAATTATAGTTAATTTTTAAAAAATATTTTATTTATTATTAGATATTATACCTAAGTCATCTTATGTATAAACACTCTAATTGAAAATAACAACAGTTGAACTCATAACTCTAGGGATTGAGAGTGGTCCGATAGAAGAGGATTCTTAGATGGTCAATGGTTGATCATGGGGTGGAAATTGGTGTTACCATGGTTGTTTTGGATCTCCCAATGATAGTGATGTTTGACCATTATTCATTAGTGATTTATCCAATCATAAGGAATGACATTTTTTCATTAGATTAATCACCACTAGTTTATCCCATTATGAATATGAATAACATACACTAACTGATTAATTCATGGGTTAGTCATGTTTTGTGGGTGTGGATATATATTTCTAGGATTTGAATATTTATAATATATGAATATTTCTTTTTATTTATTTATTTCCCTCTTATTCTAATATAATTAAATTATATTGAGGCCGACTCGAAAATTGGATCTGGTTCCTTCCATATGTTTTTTTAGTTTCTCACACCATTTATTATGCATCTGATGTTAGTGTTTTCTTTGATGTATGAAAAAAACCAAACATGTGATCATTTCACAATTCATCTCTAATGGAATGGATCAATAACATAGGTTTAGGTATGGATTCAAGAGAATTTTTGTGGAGTACGATAATTAAAGTGGAGCTTCGATCAGATTAGGAAACGTTGTATCATATTTTTGTATGTTGGGATGATGTAGAACGATGGAAGGAAATTCCCAAGAGGAGGATGGGTCCAAAATATATCCATTGTAAAATATCTATGTTTGTTCAAATAAAATATATCCTTTTATGTGAATTACACAGAATATTTTATAGTGCATGTTGTGTGATAAGACAATGCATTAACATTATATATTTTTTGAAAAATCATGACTATAAAATAATAATTTTGTAGAACCCAAACCATATGAACCATGGATACTACTAATTGGGATACATGTTAAGAAAAATATCAAATGGCATGTGAACATTCCATATACATTTTGACCAAAAGAATGTTACACAATGTTTACCCTTAGGGAGAATGTGAAACAAAATTCTACGTATACATGGTCATAACCTAGTACTCAGACATCTTCATGTACCTATTTGTGGTTAGGTACATGAGAATTTATAGAGTACACGAGTATGGGATATAGTACACAATGTCAAGAAGGAAGTATACACCAGGTATCGACACAACCTCTATATTTTTTGTATCATAAAATGACTCAATATATATATGGATAAAGACATTCCGTGTCAAAAAAAGAGACATGGGAAGACCCAGGGAAGTCAATACACACTATTAACATCAAATACATGCCAACTAATTTTTCTAGGTTTTTTTGAAGAACTCATTTTCATCGGTGCAGAAATTTGTCTCTATGAAATGTTCCCTTGGTCCATTTACCATATGGGTAAACTAAGCAATTACATCATGAGAATAACATTTAATCCCTCCTATGAGATTATTCATGGGATGTTTTCAGAAATCCCTGAGTTTGGCCCTTGTTATGATCATCTATATTTTATTATTCTTAGGGGTATTTGAGGAGTCATTATGACCAACACACATAGGCATAAAATCCCTTATAAAGAGGGTTTTTCTATGTAGGTTATAGTGTACTCCAATGGAACTGGGTGATATATTCTAAATGTGAACCAATATATTCTTAGATCATACATAGACTACTTCTCAGTGAGGCCTCCTGAGAACAACATCTCGAATAAGACCCATTGGGGATATCATGTCCCATGAAGTGAGTTCCCTCAGATGATTCCCATGATGATTTCTATATCTAAAAGCATGTTTAAGAATGTGTTAGGATATAATGTCTATATTTAGTATATTGTTGTTATGTATCATATTTTGATTGACATTCCTTAAGAAGGATGAGATGAATATACTCTTGATGATTTATGTTTTTTTGATTTCAAGGTGTCCCACTAAAAATGGCAATACTCACCCATTAATGGGATAAACCCATCAAAACCATGTATTATATAGGGAAAACCCTTTTACCAAGTCCTCAGAGGACTGGGAGCATGAATAGAATAGTTTGGATAGATAGACAGTGGTTCATATCTGGTGTTTTATTTGACTTCTTTCCTCTAAATCATAGTTCGATAGACTCTCTTATAGCTTTTATTAGGATTGTTTTTCGACCATAATGATATTTGTAACTCATTTCATACACTTTTGTGGGATATAGATATATTCATAGATTTAGTATCATTTTTATTTTATCCTTCAACAAAGTGTTTGGAGTCTTGTGTGTACATGTACCATAGGCTATGTCCTCCCATGTGTGTGATATTCTTACTCGAAGTAGTCACTGGCCCTGGCCATATTAAAGGTGGGCTTGGGGTGTCACAGTCATCTTATCACTGGCCATGAAGTATTTACTGGCTCAAGTCATGATAAAAAATGACTTTAATTATTGTATTAATCACCGTAAATAGAATTGAACAATTATTTCACTTTTTGTGGAATAATTTTTAATAAAATAAATTATTCATCTTGTTTTCTATAAAAATTTTCCATAGTTTCATTTCAATTATTTTTTATGTACCTTATATTCTTTTATAGGACCTTCCTTTTACGTTGGAAATATAATAGAGGGTGTTGATTTTATGAGATTCATTAATTGTGAACATATTTAATGTTGGCCTATTATTTCTACCAAGTACTGGTTATTTTATTTAAATATAATGACAAATTATCATATGATATTGCATTTTTATGTTTAATTGTAAATTATGTTGCTTCAATATTGATTTTTTAATAAATTATATTATTTAAGGAGTTTTTTAATCTATTAATAAGTTTTTTCCAATGATAAAATTTATATATTAATATATTTGTGTGAGACTTCTTGAGGATTCATAATAAACATAGGAAGATTGATTCTCTATTAATATAGGTATATAAATTAATTTATAAGGCAATAAAAATTAAGTTGTAGGTTATTTTAACACAATTATATATCAATATATTTATCATTGAAAATTTATACCACCAATTATTAATGTTATATTTTTTAGCATGATTTTGGGTTGGTATATTAAGAAATTTATTCCATACCTGTTATGAAGAAAGTGATAAATGAACTTAAGCCAGGATGGTAGGTTAACATTTTAATTTTAGTAGATAGAAGAGAACAATTGAAGATATTCTTATGGATCATATCATTAATATAAAGAAGATGATGCCTTGATGGTTACAGATTGATTTAATATACTATGCTTTTAAATGTTATTCATTGAATATTTTTCATGGAATATTTTGGTTGATTAATTATATTAAATTTTATGTTCAATTTGGAATTATGTAATTGTTCATTTAAATGAAATGATAAATATTTTATTTATATTTTTGGGACATATGATTGTATTATAAATATCTGCATATTTTTATACTTTATTTTCCATTATTTCTTATTGTTACATTTATGTGGTTATATATTGGGATATAAATCATTTATTTCATGTTTTATTAGATTAAAAATAGGAACGATTATTTTTAAAATCATGATTCTTATTTTATGTATTATTTTTGAATCATGACGTTTCTTTAAAATGAATATTATGATGTTAGTTAAAAATTAGTTTTGAATCATTATGAAACATAATTTTGATTTGTATAATGTCTTGATAAATGTTTCTCTTTTTGTTTTTTTGAAGTAGGCTTCATCAGTTTACTTATAAAAGTCACCTCAACACCATTTTAAAGAAACATAGTAGATTTTTTAATATTTTATTGATGAAATGTTTTAGATAAATTTAATGTAATGACTGAGATAGTTCTATATTATATTATTTTAATTTATGAAAACATTTAATAGTGAAGAGAATGTAATATTTTATGTTCTTTCATGAGAATGAGTTTTCTTTCTCTCATAAATTGACATTGGGTTTAGCTTTATTGAATTATTTGTTGTCTTCATTTATTATAATACAACTTACAATATTTTAAACAAGGACTATGAGATGTTGGTAATTGAAATACTTTTAATAGATATAAAATATTTATACTATAATTCCTTCATTAAAGGTTCATGTGATTAATAATTGATATTCTTCATTAAGTCTGAAATGGGGAGTTCTATTTTATATTTGGTTTTTTTAAATATCCAACATAGTTAATATTTTAGTTTTCATTATTATCTAATAAAAAAACATAAAAATCATTTTGAAAAAAAGTCAATATTCTTTTATATAATTGAGATATATGATATTTCTAGAGGAGATCTGTTTTGGAGGAGTTAGCCCTGGGCTTAGTTGATTTCATCAATGTTAGTATGATCGATGAACACTGGTATTATTCATTAATCTAAAATTTCTATAAGTTCAATTATTTGGAATTTTAATCATTTCTTTCACACATTATCCTTGATTATATATGATTTATAATTCGTATATAATAAATATTAAAGATCTATAATTATAATTTAAATGGATATACATCTTTTTTATTTTGAAAAAAAGTTATTTTTAGAATTAATTTCAATAGATATAGACATCTCTCAATAATTATGTATCCTTAAACATATATTTTCATGAAATGATATGGTGTGTTAAATTTTTTGGAAAATATTTTTATTGACATATTCTCTTTACTTTTTTAAATTCTATTAATATATATATATATATATATATTATACTAGATTTGATACCAATTTTATTAAAATTCATATTAAATTAAAACCCTAGAGAGTAATATTGGAAATGACATAAATTTAATTATATAAAAAATAATTAAATCTTACGAGACCTATAATTCAATAATCATACGATAGGATAGAAATATTTTATATATATAATTTTTCATATAGCTACACATTCTCTTTTATAATTCATAGATTTGACTTATGGATAGAGATATACATGTTTCTGAATTATCTGATGATTAAAATTTACTTATAAAATTTAAAATGAAAAATATTTTATCTCTCTATGATAGAGGTTATGGAAAATGGAGGATCATCAAGATTAATGGAAGTGATTAACATCATGGTGGATGATAACAATGTGATTACTGTCTGATTAAAAGACAAGAAAAAGTTGGATATGTTGTGTTATCAAACACTTGTGTGGTATGAGTAAAAAATGTTTAATAATATAATTAATTTGGCTTTATGATACTTGGTGGGACCACATAACCCTTGTGAGGGACACCCATTTTTATTAAGGAATATAGATCAGATTCTTCAAACCACATTCCACATGGCTCTTTCATCATATGTGAGATGGATTTGATGGAATCGATACAAAATTCGAGTTTCATCTAGGTATTAATTGGATAATAATTATTTTATCATGTCTTGTATGACTATCAAAGGGTTTTCATTTAGATAATGGGGTAGGGGTCAACCTGGAAACCCCAGAGTCGCTAACAGATCCAAAGGTGTATGGGTGCGAATGCATGATAAAAATAGGCATTGAATATTTAATTGGAATAATTTTGAAATATCAAACATAATGAAACAAATTTTGGATTACTTTGATGATATTTAATAGTCCATTTTGATATTTCTCAATAAAGGAATATTTTGTGACATGTTAACTGTTTCCCATGTATCTTTTATATAAATATTACTTTTGATAAAATATATAAGATATATTGGTGTTATTGACATATCTAGTTCATGGACAAGTAAATTTATGATTATGATATTGATTAATGATTAAAAATAAATAATTGAATAAATAAATTATGAATTAATTCTCGTTTTATGATTGATGAATCAGATTCATTAAAGACTTAACAGAACACCCAATAAGTTAATGTAGAAAATATGATAACATGAATTAACCAAAAAAAGAGAAACATACTTACATTTATTATAATTATTTCAATTAAATATATAAATAAAATTTTACACATCTGAAATGCATAAGATATGTGTTGTTGATATCACCTAAAGACCATGTTTTAATAACTAAAATGATAGAAATAAAGAGAGTTACATATAATATCATTGGTTTTTCTATGAGGTATGGATCTTTATAATTCCAATTTAGTTTCTTTTTTTACCTAAAGTAAATTCCTATATAGGTCACCATGTTTTAACGGGATTTTCAGCTTTCTCATAGATCGAAGCCTTAGTGTTTTTGAAATGGAAGCAGGTCCAAATGGTTAATAGAAACCATGAGACACAAGCCACATGGTTTGAGTTACCCATGATAAGATGTATTGAGAGTAAAAAAGGGCCCATGGGTTTCTTTAACAGTATTCCCTAGGCCTCATGCCTATGTGGGAAGCACTACAATTTTTAATTGAGGTGTGTGACATGATTTTTTCGTGGTTTCCCAAACCATGCACATGAATCATGCAGGTTCTTTGCTAAGATATTTAGGCTAACACAGTGGGAACATGGTTTGAAAAACCATGCGGCCAAATCCTGCAACCTATAATTTTTGGGTAAAATGACAGAAATACCCTTAATAGTCCTTATAAATAAATTTAATTTTTCCTTTTTCTCTATTGTATATCACATCCCTTATTTGAATCCTTCTTTATGCCTCCTCCTGGGATTTTTTTCCAATTTATCATATGAAATCATATTCGAGTGTCATTCGTCTTGTTAGTTCCGCACTGATTATTTCTTCAATCATCTCATTCCTTATGTTATTTGTCTCCATATCGATAGATTTATTTTGGTGTTAGAAAATATACCTTATTTCTAGGCCATTTATATGTATTTCCAATTTCTTATCTTTCGGGTTGAGTTAGTAGTTATTACAAGATTAGTGTTCTACAATGACTTAATTGTAGGTGATCTATTCCATTCCCTTAATGTGTGGTGTTTTATAAATCATTATATCATTTTGATACATGTAGGACCCTCTAAAATTATCTATAAAATTAATTAAACACCATAATTATATTTTTCGGACCTATTTATGATTCTCAGTTGTGTCATGATAAGGATGGAGGTTGTTTAACTCAACCTGTTCCACCTTGGAGGTGTGATTAAATTTTGTTTCCAATGTTATACATCCCTGTTGGTTGTGTGTAATCTCACCAGTTTTAGTGGGATCCTAATTGATTATTTATTGTGGACATAAAAAATAGATTATGAATCACCATCCATTTGATGAAATTACGTTTAAATGGTTAAATATTTTCATTAAAAATTTTAAAATAAATTTTTTGAACACATGTATTTTTAAAGGATATGAAATTCATTGTGAATTTATTAATGAATTGATAAATGAATTGTATAAATTAGATATTTATACTCTTCATATCCTACCTTTATTTAATTCCATGGTCATTTCTACTCCAAACATATTGTTTATGGTAGTGGATCCAAAGGACATTTCTACTCATAGGATCCTAATTCGATAAATTTTATGGAAATTTATACTCCATGGATCTAGATTACATTAGATACCAATGATGTTACTACTCTTTTGATCCAGTTTCCTTGGATCTCCTTGGACATTCTCCATGGAAATGTTCCTTGGGCACCTCCCAAGCCATTTTTGGGTTTCCATAGAGAATTTATTAGGACTTCAGGAGATTATTTTGTTGTTTATAACTTGGACCAATCCCATATAGGAATGAAACGATGAGGATACCTTGGTATTATTAACTTGGATCTATCCATTGGGGTCTGAAACATGATTACATTTCATTAGAAATTTTGGATGCTAATCATGTATTACAGATAGCCTTAGCATGGATACTAATTTATAGTTATTATTGATTATGGGTTCTTAATTATTGTTCACAGGGATCCATGGTTGTTTAGAAAGGATCACATAAGCATTTGAAAATTAACTATTGTTATTATTATAACTGTGACATAATACATACTACATAATTTATACACAACCTGAACATGTTATAACTATTGTTGTTGGTGGCCCATTGAGTGTTATCTCACTCGATATTCGAGCCACAATGGGATTCCTAGATAGACTACATGGATGTATGTAGGAACTAGAGAAATGACTCACTATATGATTCTTGACTGGTTTTTATTAGGAGGAGGGGATCACATGACCCATCTATGCTCGTGATGCTAGCCGAAGATAGTTCATTTTTTCCTTTTTTAATTTTGACACATGTATTGTATTTATTCAATTTTTCTATCTATTTCGTGAATTTTTTTTAGAGATACGATAAAAATCATTTTTTATATTCTATTTACCTATGTATTGATCATTTATTATATCTATCTTTTTCCTGATTATTTTTATTATTTCATTATATTATGATTCATCTTATTTCATAATATGATGCACCACTATGTTACTCCAATATGAGGGTATAGTATCCCAAAAATATCACCATACACACTCATTACTATTTAGTGGCCTATTACCTAACGGGAGGCATTCTTGAGGCCATGTGGCACAATGTCTCGGGGAACTATTTATTATCTCTTAATTGAGATGTTACAAAGAGGTATAAGAGGTTGTTTCTTTTTTGACATACCAATTTTAGATAAATATATAAGTGATTATGAAAGAATATGAATTTGGCAATGAGATGTTCCTTAGAGTAGCTAACCAACAATTTTAAAAAAAATCCAATGTTTGTGGAATGGGATATATTGTTCTATACATTTCCTATTTCAATTTATCTAATTCAACTATTGGTTGACACACTTGATGTATAATGTTCCTTATGATTCTGTATTTTTCCATGGTCCGATGAGATGGAGGAAGTAATCTCCTGTATCAATTTAGGCACCACATATAATTCACATTCCAGGCAAAAAAAATGACATATATGATATATTTCTTGATAGAATGAAATTTATTATGTGTTCCTTATGTTATAGAATTGATATCGATTAACATTTCTAGCATTGAATTTATAAGAATAATTTGTATTTAGAGTTTCTTCCATAACGCAAAAATTGTTTTATTATTTTGGCTATAACATACACCCTCAGAAGTTTATCTGGGAATGATGATTTATGGAAAATTGGTCCCATGGACAAGAACATGTTATTGTAGGGATGAAAAAGAATCCAAAAATCAGTTTATAAGGTGTTTCTACCCTTATGGACTGAAAGTGGTGATTCAGTTGGTTGTACCATTTAATGAGAATTGTAAATAAATATGAATTTGAATAAAATTGAAAATCATAAATGGAATTTTTTTAGTAAATGGATTTTCCAATTTCACTGGAAAATCCATATAATAGAAAACATGATGGTAAATTGAGAGCTTGATCTTGTCCCAACATTAGATCAGGTAGTATGCATTGTCTTTCATGTTTTATATGATTCATCATATTACTCTATCATAGATTTTGTAGTAGTAAAAGGGATGTGATATTTTTATATAAATGATTCTAACTATACTATTATTTATTCTACCATATTGATTATATTGAATATTCTATTAGTAATGTGGTAGGAATTGTAGAAGTGTGCTCCATGGTGGCCTCCATTTGTGCACCATGAGGGAGATGATGATCATGAACCATGGGTGGTAGTTCATGAGCCCCCATTTGAACATCTAGTAGTGATCTCGCATCACTACCCATTATTCCTAATATGGATTATGACTCCCAGTTATGAGAGAGTTTCATAGGCATTATGCAGGCCATTTAGATACCCCCATACAAAAACTAGACTATGTAAGAGCTAAAACATGTGTTTAGATAGTAGTATACACCTAGGTTTTCAATGGATGGTGTTCCATATGTTTTTTATCATTGGTTTGAGACTAATTTATCGATTTTACGGCCTCCAAAGACACCTCTGGAGAAGATAGTGAAGCTCATGACATTTAGGAGAATCTATGCACAAGTTGGATGTTTTAAACTTGTCTGATATACTTATCGATTTGTTCTGGAGGGATTTACATTCTGGTTTTTATGATATCTTCTTTCTAAATACCACGAGGGATGATTGGTCTAGTGAGTTTATGCATCTGGAGAATGTTGCAATGATCGTTAAGGAGTATTTACAATTCTTTATTGAGCTTCATCATTTTTCACTGATTTATCTTGTTGATGAGACATTAAGGGTGATACACTTCGAGGAAGGTCTCAAGTATGTTGTTCAATCATAGGTATATTTTTTTCTATAGAGTAATGTTGTATACATATTGAATTAGTTTCTTATTAGTTAATGAGACCTGAGGCAAACTGGGGGTGTAAAGTAGGACAGTTCGGACTCTCGACCATGTGGATCCACATTAATAGGAAGAAAGTCTCATTATGAGGATTCCCATGAAGGGCCATACCATTCAATGTTTGAGGGTAGGTATTTTTGTCCTCTATAATTAGTTTGGGAGATTGGGACACATGAGGAGTTAGTGTGATGTTTGACATGTCACCTGCAGAACATGCGGCATGATGGGCCATGTACAAAGATTATATAAGACCTTCCCTCCAACGGTTAGTGGAAAGGGAATGACATAAACCCCATTTTTATGAGTGAGATTCACCACACTTCCTCAAGATGGGTTCTATAGTAGTTATGGTCTTTCAGGATGAGGACGTGTTCATGGATGAGTTAGATGGGAACATGTTTTACAATGACTGTATAGTGTCCCTGATCTAGGTAGTGAGGTAGTTTCAAATGTCTATGGTTCATGATTGATATATTATTTTCAACCTAGACATGAGGAATAAAGAATAAAGATTTCTACAGCATGGGGTATAATATTACTGGACTCTACTCTAGTATCTACTATTTTTGAAATATGTGCTTCTTATATTTTCATATATGTACCGATTATAGAGAGCCTCGTGATTATTATTCCATTATTTTATAGCATCAGGACACTCAATAATCCATTGAGGATGATATCAGAGAGTTTATACTATTATAGGGAGTCCCCCTGAGGTTGTTGGGTTTCACATCATATAGGGTCTATTCATCCACAAGATTGTAGGGTTTTATGTCACACATGGGATGGACGGGCTAGTTTCATATCTTTATTTTGTTGATAGTTATCATTTGAGTGTCACCATTATATAACCAGGGGTTATTAAAAATATTGAATAGGATGTTTATGTTATCCAAGATGTACTTGAGCAATATGGTCTGGGTGGAATGATAAACTACATTACTAGAATATACCTAGATGGGTAGAGAACATGCCTTGTAGACATTCCTCTAGAGGTTTATCATTTCAATGATATTTTCCTAGACAACATTTCTATTTTACCTCCTGATAGATAAGTGTAGTTATCTATCATTCTAGTAACAAGATATTCCCCAGTATCCATTCATCCATTTAGGATGGATACTATAGAGTTTTAGGAGCTCAATAGGATGCATGATGACATAGAGATAAAAGGGATTTTATGACCCAGTACTTCTCTATAGGGATTAGTAGTATATTTTATGAAAATGGTAGATATAAATCACAGGATAAGTGTTGACTATCGAAAATTTTACCAGTTGATAGTTAAAAATGATTATCATTTTCTCGATATAGATAATTTCTTTGACCAATTTATAATAGATTGGGTTTTCTCAAATATTTATTTGAGGTTAGGTTTTCACCATGTACATGTTCAACCTTCATACACACCTCTCACATATTATCATTGTAGGTATGATATTTGTGAGTACCTTGTTTTTCGTTTTGTCTCATGAACTAACTAGTAGTTTTCATGGCTATGAAGAACCAAGTTTTCCTTGTATATCAAGATTTATTTATGGAACTATTCATGAATGATATATTTTTTGTATTCTCATAATTGATATGTCCATGAAAAATATCATGATATAATTTTGGATACACTAAGAGAGAATCAATTATATTCTTGATGGATAAGATTCACTTCCTGGGACATATTATATTACATACATGAGTATTATTTGACCTATATAAGGTAAGAGATAATTTATCATGGATGTATTTGAAGAAAATATTTAACAAATGGTGATTCTCAGGGATAGTAAGATATTACCTTCATTTAATATCATACATATCATTATTAAATACACCTATGATGGTATATATTAAGAATGGTGTGATGTTTTTATGGTTAGGTATCTGCATGATATTCTTTTAGTAGTTGAAAGGGAGATTGAATTCAACACTAGTCCTGATTCTTCCAGAGCGAGGATGAAGCTACACTATGTATTGTGATGTATCTAGAATTTTGTTTGAATAATTTAGAATTTAGGGGGATAGATTAATTGTATATGGGTCTCATAAGTTGAGAACACATGAGAATAATTAACAAACACAAGATATTGAGTTACCTACTATTGTGCATGCGTTTCAATATTGGAAGAATTATTTACTAGGAAATCATTTTTTTCCACAGAAACCATAAATTATTTATGTATATATATATATATATAATGTCTTGAATTTGAGGCATTGAAAGTGGGTTGAGTCATTAATGTCCTATTACTTCAAGCACTACTGCACACTCAGGAAGGGAAATGAAGTTTTCAATGAACTAAGAAAGAGGACTCCGATAAAGGAAGTTCCGGAAGCAAGTAGTGAGTAGAATATTATGGGATTATTTCTAGATATGAACATGGATGTGGAATATATCCTCAGTTATACTTTTCACTCATCTGTAGATGTGACGTCCACTCATCATGATAGATTGAGGATGAGACAATTGTAGAATTCTAAGGTCCTAGTTCTATGAGAGAAAAAGGTAGGTAAGAACTCACCACCTAGATAGAAAATGGTTGAGGATAAAATTATTCTTTTTAATAGTCATGTTTTGGTTTTAGTATACATACATAAGGAGAAATGATGATAGATTCATTGCTCAATGTGGGGAGTATATACCATCATTACCAAGAAGTATCAGGACTTATTCCTTCAATACTTGTTTCCAGGGGTGAAATGAGAGGTAGCTAGTTTTCTCATGAGGTGTTCCACCTGTATACTAGTGAAAGAAAATAAACCAAAATCTATATGGGATTTTATAGAAGATTTCCATTACAGAGTGTAAATTGAATGATGTTGTGATGGATTTCATGACTAGTTCCTGAAGTCCACCTCGAGGTAGTGATGTCGTATATGTAAAGACCCGGATTTTCTATGTAATTTTTTTTAATTATATGGAAATATTATGAATATGTTAAAATTGAAGGCACATAATTCTGAGGCCTGGTGTTCCTAGAATGAATTTCAGAACATTTTTCAAGTAGGTTCAGTAAATGTGCGAGCGGGTTTTTGAAACTTTTGAACTGGTGACCAAAATTGAAATCTAAGGGCACTGTTGAACTCGTAGCACAAATATTCACTTAAGGACACCTTTACCTTGACTATAGTAGGTTGAGGGTGGAAGTTATTTTCTCAGATTTTCGTGGAAGAAGAAAAATAAAATAATTAACATTTTATTTTTCTTTTTGAAACCTCTCTTTGTGAATTCATGGTGGTGGGGACCACCCGCACCCCTCTTAATGTGGGGGAAAACATTCAATTCTCAATTCAAACATGAAAACATAACTTAGTTAATGAGAAAAAATTTAAATGTTTAATTAATTAACTTAACACATAATGCTGGCTTCTCTTTTCCTGTGGGGGAATATGGGTTGGAAAAGGAGAGGAGTTTAGGGGAGAGATTTTGGAGGATCATTCTCTACAACGAAGAACACCTATCTAATGAATTGAATCCTCCAGAATCGAAGAACGAGGATGATGCTTGGGCCCAGATTGGAAGCATCATACCTGAGTGACGAATGAAGATGTTACCATCCACTTCATCGACTTCATATTTTACCTCTCGACACCTCCAACGAATGAAAAGGTAAGGGTGATTTTTATTATTCATTGTTAATTTCTTTTACATTGAATCTTTTCCCATTAGCTGAGTGCTACCAATATAATATGGGGGGTGTGGGACAAAAAAACATGGCTTGATCCCTCTACATAATCCTTGTTGATGTGTTCTTAGCGATGAAGGAGGGAGGAGACCGGTGCCGACGACTAGGGTCGGTAGGGCTCGAGAGCAGTGGCCAAGACTCTGGCCTGCCGTGATGATGATGATGGTGCAACTACACTGCCAGAGGAGGGTCGTGGACCATCGGCCATTGAAAAGCATGGGCTGTGGCCGACGCACAACCATCCATGTGAAATGGGGCGGCGGTGCGCGTCCCTGCCGCCGGGCGTGCAGGGGCTATGGCATGAGGCCGTAGTGGCGAAAGAGGGTAGCTGGGTCACTGCCAGCCACCGGGGGGAGCGCACCGCATGAACGCACCATGTAGGAAGGCTACTTGTCCCTCCAACCATGGAGCCGAGCGGGACCCCAGGTCCCACGTGCCAGCTACTGGTGCCACGTGGCACCGTCTGGTCAGACTCCCAACCCGAAAACCCTAACCGTTCGGGGTACCCAAGGGGTGCCTCCCCGTTCGGAGGTGGCTTGGGCGGACACCACTATAGGTCCACCCAGTCGCGGGGCAGCCCTGTGGGTTGGGTCGTACTGGCGGGCCAGGTCGGACCTAGTATTCTGGGTCGGATCTAGCGGGCCAGGTCGAACCCAGGGTCGGGCTGGGTTGACCTGAACCAGGTCGGGTCGACCCGGGCCAGGTCAGACCGGACCCTAGACTAGCTTCAGCCCCTTTTCCCTCTTTTGGCTATATCTTGTGCTACAGGAGTCCGTTTGACGAACCATCTGCAGCACCAGAAACCATGGATCAAGACGTTATTTTGGTTATAACCCACATGACTATAGGATAATGTTGGGGTATGACCAAGTTGGATCAAACATGAATCCAGTCGGGCCCTCGAGACTAAAAGGCCAATAACATACCGACCGAGCGTCCGATTGACACACATTATGTTGTGTTGAGACCCCTTTTACGTGGAAGTCCTTTGGGATAATTCATCGTGGTACTTCATGTATGTTGAAGTACCGACCTGTGGCTTGAGGAGAATACCCTCCCAAAATCAAGCGAGATTAGTGCCAGAACCCTATGGCTGGCTGTATTATGAGAAAGGGATCCTACGTGGGTCAGTGATTTGGGATCCCGCATAGTTCTATGTTCCATGGTCCACCTGAATTCGCTCTAGGAATCCACATGTTACAACTCTATGATCCTAAATGGGTGTAATGTACTAGGATCTTATGTGGGTCTGATGATTTAGGATCCTACATGGGTCTACCTCTTAACAGAGTAAGATGATTCAGTAGTTACATCTAATCATCTTTACTATCATACCAATGTTATACCTAGTGTATGAGAAGTCCATACCTTTGTGGTATTCTTATATGTGGTTTTACCTTTTTGGTACTTACCTTTGTGGTGATACCATTGTGGTATTCGTCTGTGTGGTGATACCTTTATGGTATATTCTTTTTTGGTGATTCCTTTATCATATTATAAAATGTGGTGATACCATTGTGGTACTTACCTCTATGGTGATACCTTTGTGGTATACTTCTGTGTGGATTTAATTTTGTGATACTAATCTTTGGGGTGTTATCTTCATGGTAATCTTTCCCTCGTCGAACAGTATATCTTTGGGCTTTTGAGTTTGGCCTTATGTTTCCTCATGGATGAGATGGGTATACTTGATAACTTAGGTATATGTATCGGCATATACCTAAGTAGGGTTGACTGTTGTTTCCATGCATTGTGGTTTATCCATGGATGATTTTTTGAGACCTTTCAGGGTATCAGGTTTTCTACTGAGTATTGTTATACTCACCCCTACATAGGCTATGCCTGCACCTTGTTGTGTTTGGTGGAGACTATGGACAGTGCTGACTGAAGGGGAGGGTACGAGGACTAAAGGTAGAATAGTGTTGGACATAGATGAGGTGTATCATAGATATGATCATTCGAGAGTTTTACCTACCCTTCAGGTGGAAACCTTGGTGACTGTTCAGAGGATCTTTTTTTAGTTTTACTTTTACTTTTCGGTTTACTTTTACTTTTCAGTTGGGCTTGTATTCTGGCCCCTTTTTCTTTCGGTACATGCCCTATTTAATATATAGTTTTACTTTGTTCTTGTACCCTGCTTTGTGCTTAGTTGTGTGAGTTACATTTTATAAAGACAATGCCTTCCCAGTTTTAGGGAATACGCCTTTCTGTGCATGTCGCCTGCCCCTGGACTACGGAAGGTGGGCTTGGAGTAGTTACAGAACGGGTCCTAGGGTACATGTCATGATAAATTGGTATCATATGAGTTGGTTCTACCATATAAAACTAGACTCTGATCTTCTAACAACAATAGTGTTATGTATTATGAGTGTGGTTATCTATTTTGGAAATCATGTGTTGGTGCGGTGGCCAATGTATCCACACACCAGGACCCTGACGTCTGATTTCTAACTCAGTGCATGAAAAATTGATTGTGTGTGTGTTCTGAAAAGTTTTCTTTCTGATCTCTTTGAGTTAGCTCACTAGGTATAACATATTGACTATGGGGCACCAGTTTCTTTCAGGATGCCCCCACGCAGACAGCCAGCAAGGGTTTCGAGAATAGTATGCGATGTTATCCCACCAAGTGAAGAGGCCTTAGTGTAGGGTCCTCTTTTAGTATAGGCAACAGTATAGGTACTAGCGGTACCATTACCCATTGGGCCACCGATGTCACCATCCCCATCAGTAAAAAGGGCACACTACCTGAGTTCGTTGCATGACTTCCAGCAGTAGAAGCCGCCCAGGTTCGGGGGTGAGACGGACCAACATGTGGTTGAGGATTAGCTTGTGGCTGTGCTGAAAGGCTTCTGACTGGTATGGACACCAGCTGATCTTATGGTGATCCATGCCTCCAGTCTTCTACATGAAGCAGCAGGTAGATGGTGGAGCTTGATTCTCCAGGTTCACAACGAGGTGACACCACTCTAGGAAGACATTGAGATCTTGTTTCGAGCAGAATTTGTCCTAGTAACCCTACACGCAGTGCGCATATAAGAGCTTCATCATCTGCAGTAGGGCATCATGTTTGTGGCTCAGTACTCAGCAAGGTTCACCAACCTCTCCCACTACTCCACTAATATGGTCTTTGACCCTTTCTTTAGGGCCCCGACCTT
Organism: Viscum album; assembly: GCA_963277665.1. NCBI lineage: Eukaryota > Viridiplantae > Streptophyta > Magnoliopsida > Santalales > Viscaceae > Viscum > Viscum album. Next base: position 1,026,930,448 of record OY728166.1, read on the forward strand.
CGAGTTGGGGGTCAGGCAGGAGATCAGGGCTTCGATCATTTCTCTCAGCATCCTGACGCTGGTGAGGGTGTTAGAGCGAGCCTTTATAGTGTAGAGATTTCTTGCTGAGTAGTCACCAATAGAGAGACCCACCACCGACCGTCACAAAGCTGATTCTTTGTAGCTGGAAGTAGACAGATGACACCAGGTCCAAGATGATCATACCTATAGGTGGACGACAATAGGATACGGGTTAGGTTGTTTGGTGCCTCTAAGACAGGTCCAGTACTGTAGGGAGTAGGGAGTGTTAAGTATGTGATGGGTAGGGTCACATGGCTCGTGACTGTTTGACCCACTATATGGATGACCAGAAGACGGTCAACTGATCTCCAAGACAGAGACATAGGTTCGAACGACGAGGTTTGTAGTGAGCAGGCAGACGTGGTAGAGGATCTGGCCATGAAGCTAGGTGGTGGGAGATGATTCGAGGTGTTACTTCCACCACCACCAGGTGGTCTGCTCTGACCATAGGGAGCTGGTGGACAGGGGTGAGCTAAGATCTAGGTGCTGAGGCCTATGACCACAGCCATCCAGATATGATAGGAGGTATGATCTGTGTCTACTCCACATTATCTATATTACTTATAGACATAGGTGTCAGTCATTCTTTTATTTCCACTGCCCTTTTTCGGAGCTCAGAGATTTCAGAGGAGTTGTTGGCTCGATATTTATGTCTAGAAACTCATATGGGAGAGGATTCTATGATTACACACTGGTGTCGGCAGTGTGAGATTTGTCTAGGAGGCGAGATCTTTAGTTACGATCTCATAGTAGTGGCGTCGAGGACTTACGAGGCCATCTTGGGTATGGACTGGTTATCTATAGTGTATGCATAGATTTACTATATTAGGTGAAATGTGCAGTGTTTCTGCATGGATGGGACTATTTTTACCTTCACCAGTGAGAAGGGAGCCTTTGCATCACAGGATGGTCATACCTGAAGGAGAGTACAACGGATCACTAATTAGTTGTCTAGCCTTACCCTCATAGAGGTTTATATGGAGAGTTTGAGCTATGCTGTAGTGGTGGAATAGTATGAGGGTGTCTTCCCTAATGAGGTATCAGGTTTACCTCCTCGCAAAGAGGTGGAATTTTAAATTCAATTTTACCCTTGGACGACACCGATATCGATAACAGCATATCAGATGGCTCTTGCGAAGCTTCGTGAGCTGTGGGTACAATTAGAGGACTTACAAGGGAAGGGGTTCATCCGACCCAGTGTTTCTCCTTGGCCAGCCCCAATTCTGTTTTCCAAGAAGGTGGATGGGAGCTTGAGGCTTTTTGTTGACTATTGGTGCCTAAACCACGTTACAAATATGAACATGTGCTGACTCCTAAGGATTCAAAACCTCTTTGATCAGATGAAGGGGGTACCATGGTTCTCAAAGATATACCTCAGATCCATCTATTGCAAGCCCAGAGTACAAGATGAGGAAGTGTAGAAGACTGCTTTTAGATGTTATTACAGCCATTATGAGTTATTGGTTAGGTCATTCGGAATGACCAATGCTCTGTCTATTTTCATGGGATTCTTGAATAGGATCTTTCAACCATACCTTGATCTCTTTGTAGTAGTCTTCATCGATGTCATTATGATCTACTTGGATACTAAGGAGGAGCATGCCTATCATTCACATGTAGTACTGTACACACTCTGAGAGAACCAACTTTATGATAAGCTCTCGAAGTGCTAGTTCTGGATCCGAGAGTTTGATTTTCTGGGACATTTCATCTTGGAGGATGGAGTTGCGGTGGATCTAGTGAAGATTGAAGTGGTACTTGCTTTGGAGCCACCCAGGACTGTGATAGTGGTACGATGTTTCCTGGGTTTTGCCGGATATTGCCGAAAATTTATGCCAGATTTCTCAAGAGATTTAGAACCTTTATCAGCATTAACGAAGAAGGGGCAACCCTACGTGTGGTTGGAGAAATGCTAGCGAAGTTTTCAGGAGCTGAGGTAGAGGATTACTAGTGACGCCATCAAGAGACTTCCGTAGGAGGGCGTTGGGTACGTAGTCTACTACGATGCATTAGGGACCAAAATCAGATGTGTCCTGATGCAGGAGTGATCAGTTATCGCATATGGTTCTCGACAGTTGATACAGCATGAGCAGAAATACGCTACACGTGACCTTGATTTAACAGTTATGGTCATCACTTTGAAGATGTGGTGACACTATCTGATGGGAGGGTGTTATACAGTCTACTCTGATCACCAGAGTCTCAGGTATATCTTCTATCAGAAGGACTTGAACCAGAGACAACGATGTTGTCTTGAGTTCTTCAAGGACTATGACTTCGATATAATCTATACTCTTAGGATGGGGAACAGTGTAGAAGATGCACTCAGCAAGGGATCTGTTATACAACTACTAGGTGAGGCAACAGAGCATCTGGCCACATTATAGATAACCTTTGTCGAATGGGATGAATCATCTTTTCTTCAGTCTCTTTTAGTCACTTCCCCAATTCATCAGCAAGTCAGGGAGGCATAGTGTGGGGATGCTGACTGCGAGGCTCGACGTGTTCAGGTATCCACAGGACATGCACCTGATGTATTTTTTGAAGGTGGGGAGCACGTTATCCTCTTTAGAGGATGCACCATGGAACCAAAGTCACTTCTGGAGGAAGTGTTGAAGGAGTTCCACACATCCCCTCTATCGGTACATCCAGGAGTGGAAAATACGTACCAACAACTCCAACGATAGAACTGGTGGTCAAGAATGAATAAAGAAGTAGACGAGTTTGTCTCTCATGGCCTCACTTGTCAGCAAGTGATGGAAGAGCATCATGTTCCATTAGGCTTAGCTCAACGATTATAGGTCCCAGAGTGGAAGGGGGATGGGATATCCATGGACTTCATGATAATACTTCCATGTACATCCAGGGGTCATGATTCTATCTAGGTGATCGTTGACGGAATCACCAAGTTGGACCACTTCTTATCGATCAGAGAGCAGGGTACTGTAGAAAGCTTGGGACACCTCTATGAGTAATAGATTGTGAAAATTCATGGAGTACCCTCTATGAGTTTCTCCAATTGTGATGCATGATTCACTTTTATGCTATGGAATGCTTTGCGGGAGACTTTTGGGATGCATTTTCATTTGAGCACCACCTTTCATCCTCATACGGATGGTCATACTGAGTAGACCATTCAGACCCTCGAGGAAATGTTGTTTGCTTGCTTCCTTGACTTCGTTCCCTATTAGGAGGATCACATGTCCTTGGTGGAGTTTTCATGCAATATTATTTATCACTCCACCATGGGTATGACACCTTTTGTGGATTTGTATCGCCAACCTTACAGATCTGCATTGTGCTGGACTGTCCCAGGGGAGTCCACACACATGGGACCATATATGGTACGAGCTACCACAGAAAAGGTGAAGATTATCTAGGAGTGGATGAAGACTACAAATAGTAGTCATAATTCTTATTTCAACAGGAGACATACACCTCTAGAGTATGAGGATTGTGACCACGTCTTTCTATGGGTCTCACCTCTAAGAGGTTTGTAAATATTTGGCAGAGGGCGCAAGTTATCTTCAATGTTAATCAGACTCTTCCAGGTCTTCAGTTTAGTTGGTGAGGTGTCATACTGCCTAGCATTTCTCCCTTAATTTCACCAGGTTCACAACATTTTCCACGTATCCCAGCCGAGGAGATACGTGCATGACCCATCTTACATCACCGACCACTGAGAGCTGGACATCGATGATGGGGCGACGTTTACGAAGGTTCTAGCAGAGATTGAGTATTGATAGGATAGATTCATTCGTGGTCGATCAATACCTTTAGTGTGTGTATATTGGAATCAATGGAACCTCCAAGAGAACATGTGGGATCGAGAGGCTCATATTTGTGCTCAGTACCCCCACTTGTTTTCCTAGTTATTGTGATGCCGATTTTGGGGATGCAAATCCTAATGGTAGAGAGAATTTAAAGACCCGGAATTTCAATGTAATTTTTTAAATTATATAGTAATATTACGAGTCTATGAAAATTGAAGGCATGTGATCTGGAAGAATTGTGTTCCTGGAATGAATTTATGAACTTTTTTAAGTACGTTCAGTAAACACAAGAGCGGGTTTTTGAAACTTTTGAACCAGTGATAATAATTGAAATCTGGGGCACCATTGAACTCACAACACAGATATTCACTTAAGGATACATTCACCGTGAATGCAGTAGGTTGAGGGTGGAAGTTGGTTTTTCAATTTTTCATGGAAGAAGAATAATAAAATAATAAACATTTTATTTTTCTTTTTGAAACCTCTCTTTTTTAGGTCATGATGATGAGAACCACCTGAGCTGGAAAACCTCTCATTTTGAATTCATGATGGTGGAGACCACCCGAACCCCACTTAGTGATGGAAAATCTTTCAACTCTCAATTTGAACATGCCCAATTAACATAATTAATGAGACTACTTTTAATTGTTTAATTAAATAAATTAACACATTATGGTGGCTCCTATATTCTTATGGGGTAATTTGGAATGGCAAAAGAGAGGTGTTTAGTGGATAGCTTTTAGAGGATCATTCTCTCTAATGAATAACACCTCTTTAATGAAGCGAATCCTCCATAATCGAAGAACGTGGATGATTCTTGAGCCAGGATCAGAAGCATCTTATGGGATAAACGAATGTCGAAATTACCATCCCCCTCATAGACATCATCTTTTAACTATCAGAACCTCTGAAGAATGACAAGGTAGGGGTTTTTTCTATTATTATTTGATAATTTATTTCACATTGAAACTTTTCCCATGAGACGTGTGCTAACAATCTGACGCGGATGGTACAGGACAAACAAACCTGGCATAATCCCCCCTAATCATCCTTGTTGATGCGTTCTTCGTGATGGATGAGGGTGGAGACTAGTGTCGGTGACTGGCTCCGGTAGGGCTCAGGAGCGGTAGCTGAAACTCCGGCCAGCCGCGAAGACAGTGGTGGTGCAACTGTACCACCGGAGGAGGGTCGCAATAGAGTATGGGTGGCATTCGGTACATGGATGGCTGCATTTAGGGGATGAAGACGCGCGTCCACCCCATCGGGTATACAAGGGTCATGGCACATGTCAACAATGGTGAATGAAGGAGGCTGGCTCACTACCGACCACTAGTTGTGGTGCGACGTGCGACTGCGTCGTGCAGTAGGGGTGGTCGTCCGTCCAGCCAGGGAGTCAAGCGATATCCTGGGTCCCACGTGCTTTCTCTTAGTGCCACATGGTGTCGGCCGGTTGGCCTCCTAACCCGAATGTCACATCTATTCGGGGTGCCTTCCCCTTGCGTGGCGGCTAGGGTGAACCCCACCGCAGGGCCACCCAGCCACGGGCCAGTGGGGGCGGGGTCACAGTGGTGAGTCGGGCCGGCACCGGTGGGCCAGGTTGGGTCGGATCCCGCAAGCTAGGTCAGAGCCAGGGCCGGACCAGGGTCAGGCTGAGTTGACTTGAACTAGGTTAGGTCAGCCCAGGACATGTCGATCCGAGTCAGTCTGATCGGGTTGGACCAGACCTAGACCAGCTTCGACCCCTTTTCACACTTTCAGCTATATCTTGAGCTACGAGTGTCTGCTTGATGAACCGTCTATGGATCTAGAATCCTTGGACCAATAAGGTCTTTTTGGTATACTCAAAATTAGTTTGGCATATATTTGGGGTATGTCCAGGTTGGAATGAACACGAATCCAACCTGGCCCTCAAGACCAAATTGGTAATAACTTACAGACCGTATGTCTAATTGACGCACCGTCTATTGCATTGAGACCCATTTTATGTGGTGGTACCTGGGGATACTTATTCGTGGTACTTCATGGTAGTAGGAGTATCGACCAGTCACTTGAGGACCAAACCCTCCCAGAATCATGCAAGCTTAGTGCGAGAACCCTATGGCTGGCTATAATATGAGAAAGGGATCCTACGTGGGTTTTTTCTTTGGGATCCTATGTGGGTTTTTATTACAGAGTCTGACATGGATGCTATTTAGGAATCCACAAGGGACTAATCTAGGACCCTACATGGGCATGATGTAATTAGATCCTATGTGGGTCTTATAATTTAGGATCCTATATAAGTCTGCCTCTTTGTAGAGTAAGATGATTCTGTAGTTACATATAATCATCTTTAATATCGTACAAAATTTATACCTAGTGTGAGCATGGGGTAGTCAGGGCATTGGCCCTAGTGGACGGGTTGTGACAGTATGGGTTTTTGGGGACATGCTCATGAAGGTTTCCTATTTCTTACCGATTTGGGAGATATTCTCAGAAGATGGTATTGGACATCTTTATATCCATGATATTTGGTTCTTCAATGATTTTTCTCATACTATTTTACTAGATATGGATGCCTTGAGTCATCAACTTTTAGGAAAGGATTATACATGGCATTTAGTACATATGTGATTTTGACCATGGCATACCACACTCTGACTAATGGCTAGTCATAGTGCATGATACAAGTTCTATATGACATGGTTTGATCATGAAACTAGAATAATGGGGCTCTTGGGGGAGGCATATATCCCTAGCAGATTTTGTCTACATAAATAGCTATCTGAACACTATAATAATGGACCCTTATAAGACATTCTATGATATGACATAATGATCTCATCTACGTTGGTTTGAGGAAGGAGAGGTAGAATTTCATGGACTGTGTCTCAAGAAGGAGACTTCAGAGTAGGCATAGTTTATTAAAATCATATTAATATGACATATTACATACAAAAAAAACCTATGATGATCGCAAAAAATGAAAACATGAATTCTTGGTCAGGGATAAGGTCTTTTTATATAACCACTCGATGTTGAGGAATATATTGATTAGGAGAAAGGGTAATCTTTCACTTTGATATGTCTTGTCATTCAAGATTATGGGGAGAGTGGGATAGTGCCCAATTAGTTGAAGTTAACTCAAAAGTATTGATCCAGGAATATTATCTTCTATGTATCTATGTTTCACTTTTTTCACTCAAAACTATATCATACTCAATAGCCAGATATGGTTGATATGTGAGTAAATGTGTCATTTGAGGAGAATCCTCTTCGTATATTTGATAGGAGCAGAAATCCTATTTTATACTAGACAATTACTATAGTATGGGTGATTTTTAATCATGACTATGTACAAGAAGAGACATGGTAGAAGGAAAATGATGTACTTGTTAAATGGACATAGATATTCTCAGACAATTCTTGACCACCCATGGAAGGTAAATTCGTGGACGAATTTATTTATGGGGTGAATATCCTAAGATCTCATGCCATTATATAGTGTATGAATATTTTTAATTCAAGAATAATTACATGGTTTGGACCTAATTTAAATTCCTAGAGATGTCATGTGAGTTTCAAGGGTGTCTGGGGATTTTTCAAACCCCGAGTTTTTTGAAAAGCTAGTTGGGCCGAAAATTTAGTATTAATGGTGTGAGCCAAGCCACAGAGTTTTAGTAAACCATGTTGGGCTAGATAGAGAGAAAAAAGTTTTCACAGTTTTCCATAATTATTCACCTTGGTCTACATGCATGTGCATGAAACTTTGTAATATTTAGCATAGATTTACCATAAAATTTGCATATGGTTTCCCATTACAATGCATATGAACCATACGAGTTCCAAATTATGATATTGAAGGGAACACAATTGGAACATGGTTTGGCCAACTTTGTGGTGAAACCACATGATGCCATATATTTAGGAAAAATAACCAAATTGAACTTAAAATTCATGGTAACCAAAAATAATTATCTCCTTTCACCATTGAATCTCTTTTCTCTTATCGGAATCATTAATCGAGTCTCCTCTTAGTCTATATTGACAATTCATCAAATGGAATCTGATTCATCAATTGTTCATCATGGGTTATCTATATCGGTGTGTTGTTCAATCATCTTGAGGATTTAGTGGTTTGAATTCATATTAATGGATTTATTTTATTTCAAGGTATTATAACATATATCTAATGTGTTCATCTATTTCATTGTTTTCTTCTAACCTAGTTTGAGTTGGGATCCCATTCTAGTTGTGTGTTCTAATATGGGTATATTGTAGTTATTATATACCATTTCCATATTGTTTTATGTTGTTTATACCTTGTTTTCATTTTTCCACAATCTTGACCTTCCAATGATTCCCCTAAAATAAAATAAATTACATTGTTAAATAGTATGATACCTATTTATGATTACCAATAGTATCATTATATGGTTGGAGGAGATTCACCAAAACCCATTCCGCCTTTTAGGTGTGTTTATAATTTTACCCATGTTATACCATCTAATTGTGTGTGTGTGAGACCGCCAATTTTAGGGGGAGTTTAAATGAGTGTTGAATAAGACTTTAAGTGAGGGATTATGTTTCCTTTTCCTTACGATTGATAGATTTATAAATGTTTATATGTTTTTATTGGATGTGTATTAATAATTTTAATGAACTCAGGTATTTTGAATGGTTATGAAATTTGTTATGAATTGACTAATGAATTGATAATTGTAGTGGATGCATTAGAAAATTATAATACATGGATCCTTATTCCATTGGATATCATGGACAATTCTACTCCTGGATCTTCATTATAGTAGTGGATTCCATAGACATTTCTACTCCTTTGATCCGGAATCCATACTTTTCCATGGACATACTTACTTTATTGACATAGTTTACATTGGATACCAGGGACATTAATACTCTTTGGATATTAATTTCTTGAACTTCCATGTCACAAACCCTTTAAATTATATTTTCGATCCTCCTCTATCATTACTGAATATTTATGGAGATGCACTTGGTACTCGTGGGTATTCCTTGGTCTTTTATGCCTCAGACCTGGCCCATGTATGCCTAACATGATGAGGATGACTTGGTCTTTATACATTGGATCCATCCCATGGGGTTAGACACTTGATTACATGACATATTCCATTGTGTATATTTATCATACATTACATATAGCCCTAGTGCGGGAATTAATTTATAGTTCTATATGACTAAAATTGATTTATTATTATTCATATGGATCCATGGATGGATAGACATGATCACATCAACGATTAAATGTTTAAATTTATTACTATTACTCCTATGATATACTCTACTCGTCTTCATTATTTATACAAGGACTATACATGTTATAGACACTGTTGGTGGTGGCTTACATAGTTCATATGATGCCTAGTTTGGGCCACCATTTAGTACCCATATATACTTCATGGATTCATGTAAAGACATGAGAAATTTCCCTCTATATGATGTTTGATTGGTTATGCTTAGGTGTGGGGGGGGGGGGGAATATGGCCAATCTATGCTTATGATTCTAGAAAGAGATAGTTTATTATTTTCATTCTTACTTTTGATACATCTATGGAACCTATTTTCTGTTTCCATGTTTTACATTCCATTTTTTATAGAGACATGGCATACATCATTTTGTTATGATATTTTCCTTTCTTCTTTATCATTTTGTATTGTTGACTTTTGGATGGTTATTTTCTATCATTTATGATTATTATGATTCTACTTATTTATTCATATGTTTCACTACTGTGTTACTCTAACACAAGGGTATAGTCTATCCATTATATCACCCTACACCATTATTTATAGGGAGCACCCTATAACATATAGAGAGGCGTGCTTGACGTTTTATTACCCAACCAATTAGGGCACCATTTAGTTTCTCCCAAGAGTGGACATTACTTTAATTTTTACAAGATGATATTTATTTTTCACTCAAAAGAGATTATATTTAATTTCTATGGATAGTATTAATGAATTGAACATTAAAATTATGATACAAGTAAATATTTATGGCGGGTAAAATATATATTAGTGAGTAAATAGTATTTAAAAATACTTATATGAATAAATGATTCATGACATTTAATTATTATAGTGAAAATAAGGATGGTGGTGATAAAATATAATAGGTAAAGTGGTTTATATAAAAATAAGAAGATACACATAAAATATAATAAGGAAGTTACTATTTTATGGTGAAAATTTTGTAACATATAATTATTTTGACATGATAATATGAAATGGACGGTGATACAATTACTATGTTAATATAGTGACAAGGAATGAATCATTATTGAAACAAAAATTCACTGGATTTTGATATGTATAGAGTATTATAATATAAGAGAAAAATATTAAAACATTTTGATTACTATAAAGGACCCCATGTGATCAATATATTTATCATTAATCTAGTTTCTAAATTCCATTATATTTCTTACACACCCCAATTTGTTTCATTGATATCATTGAGTGGTTGTTCATTTTCAATGGTGAGGTAGTTGTAACAACCATTATACAAACCCATATAATTAGGCTAGAAATATATGGTGATATCTGAATATTTATTAATATATAACCTAAAAAAATTGATTAGATACCAAAAATGACATATATATATACCCATTATCAGTCTCACTCACATGAATTTATTGATACAATAAATAATAAATATGAAATTGTTTATATTCTCACCCACTATCTTGGGTTTGTTATGTATAATGAGTCACATAAGTGTTTTCGCTCTTTTAATACCTTATTTCTTTGATTGAGGTAGATGATGATATAGTGAGTAATTATTCAATTATCATGGAAAACTATGGGTTCAATGAAAACTAGTCAAAAGATGACTTACTATAGCATGACAATTTCTATAGTGTATATTATAAAGAATGTGGAAGTAGTGAATTTAGGATGATTTATTAGGTTTTTTATAATTTCTATGGGGTGATATTATAAATTTATTTTATAAAATGTTGTTTTTTTCACACAACTACCATCTATGTATTGGGAATGTTAGTTACAAAATGTGTAATTGGATGTGTACAATGATTAATAATTTTCTAGTGCATTATTACCATTAACCATCTTCAGGAATGATGACAAGTTTGAGGCATTAAGATAAGGGCCATCATTTAGACTTACCTCGTGTAGGATAAAGTTTTCAAGGGAACATATTATTAAGAAATTTACGAAACTGAATAATATACATTCAAATAAATAATATGTTTTTAGTGATCAAGATAGTGGTTCTATATGATTAAAAAAATTAGAAATAAATTATGATTCCAATTTTCCTTGATGGGGATTTGTGTTGATAAGTTAGATTTTATATAGATTATATATTTTTTATTTATATAGACATTCAAATTTTAAGAGAGTTGGATCACTACATGGGGTAGTTATACCGTGTATATTTAATCACCGACATTTAAAAAGTTGGGTGGTTTCATCTCTTCGGATTTGGAATATTAGAGGATTCATTTGGTGCATGATCAAAGATTATAATGATTTATATAATATATTATAAAGGATGTCATAGCGTTTTGTTATAGGAATTAGTGTTGTTTTTATCAATATTTAAATAAATATTTCTTTTTGTATTCTATAGATATGTTATTTTTGTAGTGATTCATTTGAAAACATGATATTGTACAATGATGATGTTTATCATTTATGCATGGTACATATTATGTTTATTATTGTTAATTTATTCTAAACTGGATCTTGTTTCATTTTAGTATGTGGTATGTTAATTTTAAAATAAATTCCTTATATTATAAAAAGATGATAATTTTTCAGTAGTAGCTATTACATAGACTATTGGAGGATATACCAAGGAGTTAAATTGAATGTATGATGGGACATAACAGTTTTTATATTAATATTATACACTGAAAGATTATATCATCCATTTTAGTGATGTGATAATATAGTTATTGTTTTAATGAGTGGAATTATATTTTCTATAAATGTATATATATTTTTTGAATAAGTTTTATAGAAATTAATTTTATATTATATGAGAATTGATGTTTTTTGTGAGTAAAATTTCTATTAGTATTAATAACAGTCATATGTTTTTTGTAGTTATAGATTTTTTTCTGATACATTTTATGTGGCATGTCATATATATTTTATTTAGATATGCTCTTTGATATTCTATGAATAAATGTTTTTTTCAATATGTTCTGGGTAATTTATATTATTTTTGGATAATTTTTTTTGATACATATTACATATACATATGTTTATTAGATTGAAAATTATTCTCCAGATATATATAATGTGGATAAATTGAAGAAAACCTATCTACAAATGTAATAATATATGTCCAACTATAAATAATTGGATGTAATGATTATGAAAAAGGTTCCATGAATAATATATTATACAGTCACGTGGAAAGTAAATTTCTAATAGTTATAAGGAAAAAAAATTGTAGTTATTCTAAAGTTACGTGTTTTATTCCTAGAATAAAATGTCTTTTTGGATTGGTTAATGAAATATGATATGTAATAATTGAAAATTAAATGTATCAGGTATACATGTTCATTGATGATATATATTTTTTTGTGGAACTAAAAAAATAAATTTTATATAATATAATTAACTATGATTTCGTTGGAAATGAAATTACACTTTTTATTATATGGAGGGTTAGTAATTAATTTGATTTCTTATATTTTAATAATTACTAATATATTCATTGTATTGTGGGTATTATTAGGAAATCATAAATATTCTTTATTTTATATTATAGATTAAAATGGAGCATTTAGATGATGAAGATATTTCAGATTCTCAATAAATGTTTTGAAATTACTCTTGGGAACATGGAATTCACATAGATTAATCATCTAGAGTCATAAAGATCATTGTAGTAATTATATTTTTAATACTCCATTAAGAATATAAAAATTTATTTTCAAATCATATCATCACTGTAAATTATTAAAGGGAGATCTTTAAATGATTTTAATTTTCCAATAAGATATTGTGACCCGGTGTAGATATAATGTTTACTTAAGAGTCTTTTGTGATGTAAGACATAAATTTTTGGATGATTTAATTAATATAAAGGGAAGATTATTTATGATGTGTTGGAGAAGATACATATTGAAATCATAATAAGATTGATATCCTAGGATCTAAATATTTTTCCTATAAAAATTATAGTCGGAACGTGTGATATTATTTTATTATTATATATCAGATTTTGATCGATTTTTATAAGGTTGGGAAACCCAAAAATATAACTGTGTGGGAGACATGATGGGGATGCGATTTTAGGAAAAACAACAATTTAGAGTGCTCATAAGATAGGAGCGACAACCATAAAATCTACCACTGGTAGTTCATTATTATATTTTTACATTCACGGGATAATTATCAATGATACCTCTATTAGACACATAATAGTGTGACCCAAAAAATTGATAAGTGACCCTATATAAATGATTTAATATTATGTTTATATGGTTAGTGTATTGTAATAAAGAATTTTATTATAAAAAATAATTTAAATTAGAAACCTTAGAAAAAATTACGTCAATGTTTGGGAATATTTTGATTATAATGAGTTGTTAATTAATTAAATTATTTTTAACTAATCACTCAATGGTTTACCTCTCCCTCTATTGAAACCTCATAGTATCCCGTGTCATTAATACTGATTACTGATTTTTAATAATATTCATATATGTAATATTATTTAATAAAAAATTTATTTGTTATTATATTATTTTATAAAATACATATTTTTAAATTATTTTTTACATTCAATATCTCAAAACCTATAAAATGTAATAATTCACTTCATAAACATAAGTCTTAAATACTTTTTTGAATGTAGTGATATAATAATAAATTACCATAAAAATTTATAATTGATTCCAATTAGTATTTTCATGATGGAAAATAGAATCTGTATTAGAGGTATAAACTTTTGGTTATAAGGTACACCAATAACAACTACTTATAATTTTAAAACATCACTATTAGGGTTTGTAAAATGACCCATAATATATTGTACATTAATTCCTTGATAATACATACTTGGTATACATGTTATGTAAATTTATTTTGTATTAGAAACATTATTATGAAGGATTTTTTATAGTTTTTCGTAAACTATTTCATTAAATATTATAGTATCATGACATTGTGGAAGGATCTACAGGTACACCAAAGGGTATGAAAGGTGAATTGAACAAGGTATGAATGATCCATTTAATCACCAATTTTTAAAAATATTATAATAATCAATATAAAAAATGATGTAAGATATATTTAATATTGATCCTCATGAGGTAGATATGACAAATGATATTAGTAATTATTATCCTCTAATATAGATATTATGATTTATACCTTAGGAATGTAAAGTCATGGGTGGAGCTATTTTATGAGGAGTAGATGCTTATTCAAACACTAAAGATAACATACATATACCTCCCAAAAAGTATTTTAAAACATCTAACAAGGGTTATAACATATGAAAGAGTGTGTTTAATATAATTTATTAATAATTAAAAGTACTATTTGGTTGTGTCTCCTCATTTATAAAAGTATTTTTAATGAAATGTATGTATATAGAATTTTATCTTTCTTGGATACACAACCATATGAAGGATTTATTCACCATGGACATTAAATGAAATAAATATGAAACATAACTTCATTCAGAGATTTATTTAGAAATAAATTAGTTATATGCTGGTATAGAGTACTCATAATGGGAACACAGTCTTCAAAAAATGCTAGGAATTTGAAATAATATTGATTATTGGTGTCTATCATGGTTTTGTAGTGATAATCCAGCTATTTTATATGGATGGGGAAAGAAATTAATGGTGTATCCTATTGTGTGGGAAATAATACAGGATGATAATGTTAATGATATATTATGGTAGTCATCTATCACGTATATACAAGCTTTAAGAGAGACAATATCATCCTCATTTAAATATTATCAATTTTTTATTAATATTGATATGTGATTATTTTGGAATGAGTTGATGAATTACTTGATAAAACTACATCTTGTAAAATATCTGGTAGTGAATAAATCATTTAAATTTTATATAGGTTCAATTATAACTTTCTTAATATTTTTTTTATAAAGTTAACGGTTCTCATCAAATATAATCATATGATAAAATTTGGGCTTTTAAAAACCATAATATAATTTTTTGACCATGTATAGTAATGTTTTGGTAATCATGGAAAAATTATGATTGAATTCTAGGGATTAGCTAATATATCTAAAATATTCAAATATAATATTTTCATACATTAATTTTTTATTATTTTGATTAACGTTTCTTTACTAAAGAAAAAAATATTGAATTATAGGCATTCATGACTTGTTTTTTTGGATCTTTCATAATTAACAACATATTTAAATAATATAAAATAATTATTTACTATTAGTATAAATATTAAGTAATATGGGTGCGGAGTTACATGAATTTGGTGGAGCTATTATTTGGTTGAACCATATCAGCTTTGTTTTTCAATTAACTAGAGTAAGAATGGAACTAGGTTCAAACTTTCCTATGAGATACTAATATGTCACAATTAGAATATTTTTATCTATTTAAAAAAAATGCGATTGAATTACACATATTGATTTTTTCATTATAATCTTGTATACCTAACAAATTTTTGTAGATTTCCTAATCTACTACACATATTATCACATGATTTTTAATATAAATATCAAATGATCACAACCCAACAATCATGAATCGTATTGTATTTGGGAGACTAGGCTCATAATACATCCGTATGTGATTAAAAAACATCATTATTTTATTCTCCACACCAATCTCGTAAATATATTTTTTTCACTTAATAATATATATTATACCATAGGGAATAATCAGTCAAAAAATGGTGAGATAAAAATGCATGTAAGAAAATATATATGATAAGGAATCATCAAATATGAATCAAATAGCGCCAAATGACATAATAGAAAGTCAAGGATCATAAATAATCAAATGGAATCATGAAAAAATTAATATTAAGTCGTTATATCAAAAAATAATTGGTATATGGAAAAAATAAAACAAGACCTAAGCATAAAGCATGTTTCACTACCACGACAACAACACATGGTGGACATAGTCCCATAGTGGTTTAGTTTTACTCCCAAATCTTATACATATAATTTCATTATGCATAAAAATAACCTAATGAAATGGGACACTATGAAGGTGAACCCATCATAAGTTATATATGAATATATGTTCCTCTTAAAAAATCAAACATAAAGCACCAACAAAATGAATGCCCATGGAAATAAACGGTTTCATAATCATGTCTTATAGAACAACAAGATGGAATAAAATAATGGTTTCTATAAAAATGGTATAAAAGAAATATTGGATGTTCATAGATGAAATATTAAAAATGAACATAAAAATTTATGTTCATTTTTAGTAAATACTTAAGAATGAGTGGAAAATTCACTTCTTAATTATACATTTAATGCAGGGTATTAAGGAAAGGGGAATGAGTATTGAAATATGGGAAATATCATATTAATCTACATAAAAATATAAACGAACTAAATACTATTTTAAAATATAAAATGTGATTTTTATAAAGACATGGATGGTTTAATACATTTTATGCAGTGGTACCTAACATGGGTTAAGAAATAGATGAGTTTCCTTTAATCAGGATTCCATAACAAATGAAATTAAAAAGGGAACCATAACACAAGTATATACCACTTATAAAAGTTAATTAAAATTAATATATATATGGGGGACATATAAAAAAGTATATAATACATATAAAATAAATATAGAGAGTGAATTGTATTTATAACGATATAAATCATAAACTAAATAACATTGTATGGTTAAGAGAGATCCCATGCTGTAAGTCCATAGTCATTCTACACGTGAAATTAATTTCCAAAATAGTCAAAATAGATTCCTTAATTATATAATTCTAAGACACACCCATCCATATTGTATTTAAATTGATTATATTTTTTTTTATTTACAACCATTTATGTGATGTATAATATTTAGTTTTATTTTTCTGATGCCATTTGATTTGTGGTACCATGGTCGGATCAATTATGGATAATTAATGATTTAATATACAAATGTGTCAACTAATAATGAATTTAAGTAAAAATATTTTCATTTTATTTTATAAATTGAAATGGGAATAAATAAATATATGTGATTCAAAATATGGATGGTTCATTTCGTATAAACAATTTCATTATACGGTTAGTTCATTTAGGTGGGGTTTTCAACCATCAGGAACTAGATCCCCTTAATTTATTAAATAATTACTAATACAACACAAAATATGAAATAGGTTTTAATACACATATTATCATTATATATAACCGTAGTGTCAATTCTATATCAATACATGAAGTCTTTTTAGAAAAAAAGTGCATTACTCATGGTGGTTGTGAACCTTATATATTATGAAAATTGTTATCATTATCGAATGAGTTGAGGAGAAGGAAGTCGTTGGATATTAAAACAAAATAATATCATATATATATATATTTATGGTACATAAATTAATATTTCTATGATGATGAAAAATATATGAGTTTGTAGATAAAAAATGAAATTGGAATTGGTTTAGATGAGAATTTACCACTCCATTTCGTTGTCTCCTCTTAGTGTTCTACTTAAGGATCCTTGTCTAGGTCTTTTTATGAGATGAGGGAATATATAATGTTTTTTGAGATATAGGGAGAAAATTTCCTGGTTTTTGGTAAGTTAAGGAAGTTATAATCTATGTGTAGAAAAGGTAGAGAGGGATGTTTTTTATAATGGTTGGAGTAGGGTATTTTGTGAATATCATTTTCATTTTTTTATTAATTTTGATAAACAATAATAATAGTAATGAATATTATGTTGATACACTATAAATTTTATATTTTAGAATAAATAAATATTAACTTAAATCATCCAAGACTCATTTATGTGTGTATTTACATTATAATAAAATTTATAATAATTTTTCTTATTTAACTATTCTTAAAAATAAACTATTTTAGAAAAATATGAAAGAATTTACCTAATAAATTTTCAAAAAGTATATCCCCAAAATGGAATCCACCTTATGAAAGTAATTTTCTAACTATAAGAAATGTTATTTTTCTACAAAATAGTTTTTTATTTTTAAAATTTAAATTTTTATTATATTGGGAAATATTATGAGTTTTAGAAAAAATAATTTATGGTCTTATAAAATTAAATTATTAAAATAATAAAACAAATTATTATTTTATAAACACATTTTTAAAAAATATATATTCTTTTAAAAATATATTTATTAGAAAATAATAAATAAATATATATGTGTTATAAAAACACAAACACTTTTTTAATCATTTTAAAAAATTTGTATACTTTTATCATGATAGAAATATGCCATATTTTCATTTTATGATATAAATAAACATAATATTAAACATCAATAGGTGGGGATACTATTCTAACAGTCATGTTAATATACATAATACTTAGATTTCTATTCTAATGGTCATATTACTAATCCAATGGTTATGTTTTTAATAGTCATAAGGGTATCCTATATTCTATAAATACAAAAAAAATTTCATTATTGATTCTCATATTTTTCTATGAAGGATATATATATATATTTTAATTTTCAAAAATGAATATTTCATTGCTAATATTTTTCTTTCTTTCTACATTGGAAATTCAAGAGTGTGATTTATCTAGGGATCATGCATATAAAAATATTCATATTATAGTTTTCTTATTTTATATTTTTATCTCATTATAATATTTTTAATTATTATACCTATATATAATCTCTAAAAGAAACTCTAAAAGTTGATTTAATTAAATTTTTATATTTGTCATTATTATATTCATGTCCTTTATATAACACTTGATTACTAAATTTTACAAATTTTATAATCTGGTGGGGAAATTACATTACTAAATTACCCAGTAGTTAAATCCATCCCCATTAATATATTTCATCCTCAAATTTTTATTTTACATTATTGGGTGAAAAATACTAATGGTTTTTCTGTTACATTTCATCCAATAGAATCCATGTTTCCTCCTTATACTTATGGTTTACCTAGATACATTGACTAGTTGAGTTGTCTTATTGCATTGAACATTATCTAAGTAGTCTACGATCTTTACTAACTACTTATAAGAGATATCTTCTTTCAAAAATTACACCTAAAAATTTAGTATATGTCTAGTATATGGTATGTAACTCTCGAATAGGTATACATGTAACATTTCATGTACTTGAGACATGGATGGTGGGATTAATAGTCGATAGTACATGGCTCTAATGCAATTAAGAATCTCATATTTTTTGATGTACATGCTACAAGACATTTCATTATTCCAAAATATCATGACCCTATTCAATTTTAATATGTACATGAGAACTTTTTATCTAAACATAATATTAATTAATCTATAAGGGATATCATCATAGTTCTTTATTTGACATTGCGATGCATTGATATTCAGATGAATTTTTTCGAAATATTCTACCATTTCCTCAACCATTATAGTATCAACAACTTTCATTTACCAACATTGTCCCAAGCCCCAAGTTGTCACGAACCATCCCGAGTGGAACCTGAAGCGGTCACCCAGGCCAGCCTGTGAAAAGTCCCGAGAGGCGTTCCCAATCCTCCCGGGATGGCGACAAGCACAAAGGGCATCAATAGTGTACACAAGGGAATGATTTCACCCATAAATAAGCAATCAAACAAACAACGGAAATAAATGGACAACCCAAAATGAATTTATATAAAAATTGATGTAAAAATTATTTATACAAGAAACTAAAAGTAGAACAAAACCAACAACTCAACTGAACAATCCCGAAGACCAAATAACTCCATGTGGCACTTCTGTTCACTCTCCAACACAATGATCAAATGAATCCCAAGGCGATCAAACTCAAGCTAAAACCTGTACAAGGGCTCAAAAAAGAATAAGACTATAAGGGTGAGTATTAAAACTCAGTAGGTTGGCCCGATATTATATTCCTAATGCACTTAATTTAAAATAAATGAAACATCAATTTCATGTTATAAATAAAAGATATAAAATTATGTTTTTCAAATGATGTTCCATGTTATAATAGTTATCAGAAAAAAACTTTCATGTTTTATAACCCAAAAATGCAAGTAACAATTTTTCAAAGTGGTGCAACTTCAAAATTAAAATTGTTTTAATGAGGGCTTCTTTAAATAATTTTAACTTTCAAATAAATCACACACACTACTGAAATTACCAACCAAACACACCATATTCCGACGATGACTACAAAAGATCCAATGAGCACAACTAATGGGAACACCCCTAGGTACTAGTCAGTTGTGAGCCCCAGGTACCTCATATCTCAGTGAACGTAACCATAATAAATATCCTTCCTCGTGCACGATCCACTAGTATGGAATATACCCATAACCAAGTGGTCCCCAATCATCATCATAATCATATTTTAGTTAGTTTTTTCATCCTCAAACTTGTTACGTGATATAGGGGCCAAACCCCACAGAATCACAAGCATACTAGTACACGTCCACCCACCTAGATACTTGGGATTCCCTTTAGTTATCAATCAAGTTAAACATATTATCAAATACACATTTCACATCCAAATTCCATTCCCAAACCATAAAAAAACAAAAAAATCCCATAAACATTCTTTAAATTTCTTACACGAATCAACAAACCGCTAAATATTTTCGTAAAACAATTTCTTGAAGTGTATTGAGGCTTTGCACATAAAACTCATTCAAAAACACTCTTTAAATTATAAACACACATCAAAACCATACCAAATCATATATGGAAGCCTGAAAAACATTTAATAAAATCATTTCATGGATCATAAAACAATACCAATTGCACAACCTGGTATATACAAGTAATACACCCTTTTATTTTTAGGAAATGAAAACGGGCCTTTAAACATTTTCTCAAAACTAATGTTTGATGAAGTTATGCATTTCAATTTTATTAAGGAGGTGTGTAAACACCATTTACAGAATAAAACCACATTAATAAATCCCTTAAAACACTTAGGTGACATATTCAAAACACAAACATTTTTATAAGAATGTGAAACAGGCAATTTTTCGGTAACTCGGGCCAAAACATGTTGTAAAAAAAGACCAATTGTTTGTAAAAAAAATCCAAATTTGAAAACCATAAATGGATCCCAAAATAATTTTCATACATGCTTCCAATATATTTAAAAATCCAAACAAATTATTTTAAATTTCACTAGACACAAAAAAGCCAACCGGTCAATTTACCGAACACATCTCATGCACTCTTTTACAAAACAACTTATGTTAAGCACATAAAAATGTATAAAACAACACTTTAATTCCATAATGTTATTCAATCTACTGATACATATTCAAAATACCATAAACCAAGTACGAAAGCTCATGGAATAATTTATCAAAAAAGAGGAGTTCACATTTATACAAAAACAACTATATTTTTAACAAAATAAGTCATAAAACATAATTTGCAAACAACACCTTTAGAACCAATGTTTCACAGAAGAACATATCATATAAATAAGGATATAATAGAATTAAAATGATGAAACTTAAATTATAAGGGTTTGTGTAAGGGGTATCCTACCTCAAATCCTTGGCGTAACAGAAACGCACACCCAAAATCACCTGTCGCGGGTTTATAAACCTTAAAACTATGAATACCAGACCTAAATGAATATAAACTCCATCAAAAAACAAGGTATAATAGAACCCTAGTTCAATCATGTATAGGGGAGATTATAAAACCGATAAAAATTGAAAGGAGGAAGAAGTGGGAGGATAAAAGAGATGGAATCTCACCTTCTCCACTAGAAAAGTATTCATATTCCATTATATCTGCACCCTAGAGAAAGGGGATGGGATGAAACTTCATGAAGAGTCTCCTAAGGTCCAAAAGAACCAGGTGAAGAAGAGTTTTTTGAAAAATACCTCAAATTGAATGAGTTATGTATAAAATTATTTACCTTATCTATTCTGGGCGATTTGAGGTATCCTGATAAATTTTTCCCTAATCCGAAAAACATATGAGCTCAAAAGAGGGTAAATAGATTCTGAGGGTGAGTATAGTGTTATTTTCTTCGAGGTGGAGGTGGAATCACCGACAAATATTAAAAAATGAAAATGATATAAAAGAAACAAATTATTTTTTTAAAAACCAGTAAATGGGCCCATGGGCTGGTCCAACAAATAAATAAGTAACCCCAATTCAACATGCTTATGAATTTATATGGGGTCCAAAAGGATAAGAATGTTTTAATATATTACTATATGACATGTGGGAAGTTTAATGGGTGAAAAAGTATGAAAAAAATAGTTTTAAAAGAAAAGAATTCATTTTTTAAAACTGGAAATGGGCTCACGGTTCGCCCAAATCCTGAAGTAACCACCCTTTCTTCAAAAACTCCAAAAAAAATAATGGGGTACCCAAATTAGGGTGATTAGAAATATTTGAAACTTAAAAACTGAAGATTAATCTCACCAAATACCCATAAAAGGATCGGGATTTTTAATGGATCGGATCAATACAAAGACAAAAAAACCAGGTGCGACAATTCTCCCCACAATTAATGCTCTCCGCCCCCGGAAAGCCATAACACTTTCCGGTTGAAAAAATCAACACCTAAGGATTCCTTAACAACATAATACGGCCCCTAAAGATAATGAAATATCAATAACCCACAATTCAACTTAATACTCTTTCCCAAACATTACACAACTCACAACCACGGCCGGAGAATCAATGGAAAAATGAAGCCACCACCTCCACAACCAAACCAAGAACTCGATTGTTGGGCCTTCTCCCGATGAACCCAACCATAACCCAAACCAAAGAGCACTCACAAAATCCAAATATTCTATGGGAGTCTAGAATGGACTCCCCACCATTATGAAACCACTAGGACTATAAAATTTCTTATGATGAAAATCCAGGAGACCAATGGTGGGTCTCCCTACCATTAAAAACCAACTAGCAACGAACAGACAAGAATTCAACATGAGCTAGAATTGGGCCTCACTCACACAAGCCCAAAAAAATCGTAAAAAACTTACTATACCAAGTTAATAGGGTTACAACATGAATATATAAACCAGCCACTCCTGAACGGAGGGGACAAGAACTTGGCCAACACATTCAGCACAGATCTGGACCCCCACCACTTGGGGATGGGAGGGACGTGGACCCAATAATTTGGCCACTGAAACAACAAAATAAACAAAGAAAATACCAAAAAATATCCACCTATGAATAGGTAACACCAAAACTACACCTGATTTTTACAGGCGGTCCACATAGGGACATTGATTGAAAACCCACATCCATGAAGGCGTAACCATAGACACTGTGTGAGGGGTAAGTCAACCACGCTTGTTGCGAAAAAGGGAAATTAAAATAATTGAGGAAAAAAACTGACATAGAAAATAACATACCAAGAAAGATGAAGAATGATCCTAATTGAGCACTGCACACCTCTGGTGATTTTCTGACTGCGTGAAAAGCTTCACTCCGAGGCCTATGGCTGGAGCCCTGATTCATGAAGCATCTGCTGCACCACAGTCAGGTGATAAGGATCACACAACTCAAAAAAACTCACTTGATCACCAAAAAAACCTTTATCTAAATAGGAACTCATAGATACATATCAAAATTCGGTCTCACTCTGTACAAGGGGAAGAAGGTACAAGGAATACGTCGAAACACATCAAAATCACCGAACACAACTGCTCTGCCCAGAAGAATTGTCATGACCTAGAAGTACTTTTAATAGATCCCAAACAGCTCTTTATTCCAATAAACAGGTTTATGAATCATCAAAAGAGGTGGATTTAACATTTGAAATGAATCCTTAGGTTGATTAGTAGGAAATATTTCCAACATAGAACTATCCATGCCCCATCACAACACAAAACACATCTTTAGAAACCCAATGAAAATTACCCCAAAACCGAGCCACCAACAAGCTCTCATCTCAAGATAAAATAAGAGTATGAATTCCAGATCACAAGTAAGCTTACTGAATAAATATCCCTTCAAAGGAATAGAAAAAAATTATCCACATAACCATTGGTTTATAAAAAAAAGGCCAAATTTTTTCAACTCAAATTTTTTTTTGAAAAACAAACTAACTTGGTGGGTTTCCACATTCACCAGTGGTGTTTCATCATGTCTCACCCACATGCACATTTCCATGCCCCCCAGGCACCCAACCACCATGCCATATAGTCCATCCTTCAAGATATCAATAAATATATGCATGCGAGCACCCATGAAAGTAGCAAAGGATAAAACAAAACATCATTCCAAAAATCATTTTCCTTCAAAAGGAACACCAACCACCAAGTCAAAAACCCTTTTCATATTTCACAAAAAAAACTCAATTCATTAAGAACCATTTCCTTAAAAACCTACCGCTTTTCATTTTTAACAACATTTAAAATAACCAAACCACTCCAAACAACACCTTCCCATTTTTTTAAAAAATTCAGCAAGGTATATTTTCATAATCCAGGTTCCATTGAGACCAATACCCTTTCGAGGAAAACACCAACCGATCAAATCCAATTTCCAAAACTAATTTATCTAATTCAACAAAACTTTTACATCTGAAAATACCCCATTTAAAACAATGATCCAGAATCACCTTAAAAAGATTCACAATTTTAAAACATTTTATTTCAACAAACCACTAGTTTAGATTATGGATAATACAATCCCATTAAATCATTTCCACTTCCCTCCATTTTTTTCACAAAAACACAACATTTTGAAACCATTCTTATATTTAATTTTTTGAAAACCCCCCTTTTTAATTTTTAAAATCTAATCCCTCCTTTAAAACCCATTTCCACAATTCTCACACAACGATTTTGAAATCAAAAATTCAGAATTCGAGAAAGGTTCACGAGACCCAATGAAAGGGAACTAGTGTCAGTGGGTGACTTGACCATATGGTTGGTGACCAGAGGTCAAACAAAAAACCAACACATAGAGAGTTATTAGGACCATTCCCCAGCTCCACATGGCTTTCCAGGCCCTATGAGCTCAGGGAGGCCATTAGTCAGACTCCCCTTATCATATCCCAACACCAAACAATCAACCAGAACAAAGGACACTAATAAAATCGGAATTCCCATGGAAACAAGATTTCACGAAGCTCTTCTTGCACATACCCCTAAAGTCCCAACAATCCTACTCCATATACCTTGACAACCCCAAAATAAAAAGGGTGATCTAAGAAGAAAGGTCAGCTAAGAGACAACCTCCTCTGATACCATTTTGTCGCGAACCAGCCAAAGTCGACCCTAAACTAGTCACCCATCCAGCCCGCAATAAGTCCCAAGAGGCGGTCCCGATCCTCCTGGGATTGAAACAAGCACCAAGGGAATCAATAAAGTACACAAGAGAATGATTTCTACCATACATAAATAATCAAAAAAATATTGGAAATAAATGGAAAACCCAAAATGAATTTATATAAAAATTGAAGTAAACATTATTTGTACAAGAAACTAAAAGTAGAAGAAAACAAACAACTCAACTGAACAATCTCGATGACCAAATATCTCTATGTGACCCTTCAGGTAACTATCCAACACAATGATCAAACATCCCCCAAGGCGATTTAACTCAAGCTGAAACCTGCACAAGGGTTAAAAAAAGTAGAAGACTACAGGCATGAGTATTAAAACTCCGTAGGTTAGCCCGATATTCTATTCCCAATGCACTTCCTTTAAAAAAAATAAACATAAATTTCATGTTTTAAATAAAATATATAAAATTATGTTTTTAAAATTATGTTCCATGCTATAATAGTTATCAGAAAAAAAAGATTCTTGTTTTATAAACCAAAAATGCAAGTAAGAATTTTTCAAAGAGGTGCAACTTCAAAATGAAAATTGTTTTAATAAGGGATGCATTAAAGAATTTTCACTTTTAAATAAATCACACAAAATACTTAAATTACCAACCAAACACATCGTATGCCGATGGTGACTACAAAATATCCAATGAGCAGAAGTCATGGGATCACCCTTTGGTACTAGTTAGTTGTGAGCCCCTGGTACCTCGTATCTCGGTGAAAGTAACCATAATAAATATCTTTCTTCATGCATGAGACACTAGTATGGAACATAACCATAATCTAGTGGTCCCAAATCATCATCATCATCATTTTTTAGTTAGTGTTTTAATTGTTAAACAGGCTATGTGAAACAAGGGCCAAACCCCACAAAATCACTAGCATACTAGTACACGTCCTCCCACCAAGATACCCGGGATTCCCTTTAGTGCTCAATAAAGTTAAACATATTATCGAATACACATTTCACATCCAAATTCCATTCCCAAACCATAATAAAACAAAAATCCCATAAACATTCTTCAAATTTCTTTCATGAATCAACAGACCGCTAAATATTTTCGTAAAACAATTTCATGAATTGTATTGTGACTTTCCGCATAAAACACATTCAAATACACTCTTTAAATTATAAACGCACATCAAAACCATACCAAATCATATTTGGAAGCCTGAAAAAACATTTAATAAAATCCTTTTATGGATCATAAAAAAATCTCAATTGCACAACTTGGTATATACAAGTAATACACTCCTTCATTTTTAGGAAATGCCAAACGGGGCTTTAAACATTTTCTCAATACTAACGTTTGATGAAGATATGCATTTCAATATTATTAAGGCGGTGTGTAAACCCCATTTACAGGATGAAACCACATTCATAAATCCCTTAAAACATTTAGCTGACATATTCAAAACCCAAACATTTTTATAAGAATGTGAAACGGGCCATTTTTCGGCAACTCTCGCCAAAACATGTTGTAAAAAACCAATTGTTTGTAAAAAAAATCCAAATTTTAAAGATATAAAAGGATACCAAAATAATTTTCTTACATTCTTCCAATATATTTGAAAATCCAAACAAATTATTTTAAATTTCACTAGACACATAAAATCCAACCAAGTACTTTACCGAACACATGGCATGCACTCTTTAACAAAACAACTTATGTTAAGCACATAAAAAGGGATAAACCACCACTTTCATGCCCAATTGATATTCAATCTACTGAGAAATATTCAAAATACCCTAAACCAAGTGTCAAAGCTCATGGAATAATTTATCAAACAAGATGAGTGCACATTTATACCAAAAAAACTATATTTTTAACAAAATAAGTCATAAAACATAATTTGCAAACAAAACCTTTAGAACCAATGTTTCATAGCAGAAAATGTCATATAAATAAGGATATAATAGAATTAAAATGATTAAACGTAACTTATAACGGTTTGTGAAAGGGGTATCCAACCTCAAATCTTTGGCGTAACGTAAACGCACACCCGAAATCACCCATCGCGGGTTTATAAACCCAAAAACTATGAATACTAGACCTGAATGAACATAAACTCCATAAACAACCATTGTATAACAAGACCCTAGGTCTATCGTCTATAGGGGAGATTATAAGACCAAGAAAAATTGAATGGAGGAAGAAGAGGGAGGATAAGGGAGATGGAATCTCACCTTCTCCACCAGAAAAATCTTCGTATTCCATTAGATCTACACCCCTAGAGAAAGGGAATGGGATGAAAATTCTTGTAGAGTACCCTAATGTCTGGAATTACAAGGTAAAGAATATTTTTTTGAAAAATACCATGAATTTAATGAGTTGTGTATAAAACTATTTACCTTATCAATCTTGGGCGATTTGAGGCATCCTAAGAATGTTCTCCCTACTCCATAGACAATATGATATCCAAAGTGGGAAAATATATTCTGAGGGTTATTATAGTGTTAGTGGATTCTAGTGGGAGGTGAAATCATAGAAAATAATTAAAAAATGAAAAATATATACAGGAAACGAATTATTTTTAAAAAAAAATAGGAAATGGGCCCATGGGCTGGCCCAATACCGAAATAAGTAACCCCAATTCACCATGATTATAAATTTATATGGGCTCAAAAAGGATAATTATGTTTTAATATATCATTATATAACAAGTGGGAAGTTGAATGGGTGAAAAATGATGAAAAAAAAGAGTTATAAAAGAAACAAATTCGGTTTTTAAAACTGGAAATGGGCTCACTCTTTGCCCAAATCCTGAAGTAACCACCCTTTCTTCAAAAACTCCTAAACAAACAATGTGGAACCCAAATTAGGGTGATTAGAAATATATGAAACTTAAAAACTCAATATTGATCTCACTAAATACCCTTAAAAGGATCAGGATTTCCAATGGACCAGATCAATACAAAGACAAAAAAACCAGGTGTGACACATGTGTTGTACATATCTTTCCACAAAAGGATTCCTAATAAACTATTTTTATACTTTAGTGAAGGATATAATTTTATGAGAACTATATCTATGGGGAATTTGGATCCCATCCTCCTTTGAAATCCATAAATAATGCACTCAATATATCTAGGACTTTATGGATAGTCTATTTTGAATGGATATAATTTTAAGTGGTCATAAGACATACTAGATTTCAATTAATTGTGTAGACCATGTTGGACAATTTTATATAAAATGTATGTTATCCTTTTATATCTATTAGACACAATTGATAATTATAACACCCCAAAAATTCTAAAAGAGTAACTTTTATTTGATAGCTTGATTGACAGACAACACCAAATGTAGAAAGAATATAACCTATCGATACTTTCTTTTACATTTCATATTTTAAATAAATTTAACATGTTATATTTCTTTCAATTAATTCACTACCAATATATCTTTCATTGCATGTAATGAGGACTTACGTCCATAGCTTATGTTGCATACATGAATGAGTTTTACAGAGGAAAAATATATTATTAAAATAAATTTATTTAATATTAAAATATATATCCTCGCCATTAAATTAGAATTTATAATTAATATTAACTAAAATTCTCAAATATATGGATTCTCTAAACATAAAATGAATTAATTGGTTACCAGTTAATTCGAAATGAATATGAAAACCAATTTAGTATAAGGAAAATATATTTCTATTTAAAAAATATTTCTGTCATAATAAATTAAATTAATTAATATTTTTAAATGATATTAATTAAATATATATTTTATAAACCTATTAAATTTTCTATAATTCAAATAATATATTTTATTTTCCTAAGATAAGATCATACCCAAATTTATGAAAAAAAACCCTTTTTTTCAAAAGATAGTTTTACTTCTTATTAAAGGGGAACTTATTTTAAATAATTTTTTTTGGAAAATTTATAAATTTTAATTGATAAAATTTATTTCATTTTTTAAATATAAATATAAATACCCGTTTAGGGTGAATGTTTTGTATTTTTCTATGTGGTTTCATTTTTTGATGAGTACTGAAAAATATTGAATTTTAATTCAAAACATTTTTTCATCTAATTATTATATAAAGATAAATTATAATTTTGATTGGTTTTAAATCCTATTTAGATAAAATATAATTCCATTAATCCAAATTTTTTAATTTTAGTTAATTTCACAATTTAATTGTATAAAAAAACATTTTAAACCATTGTACATTTTAACCTTAAAAACATGTTGTGTCGTCCTGCCTATGGGATTAATTTTATATTAATTTACTCCACATAAGTGATTATAACATGGAAAAATGGATTAAATATTTTTAATAATACTTATTTTACTTGTCTAAAAATTTCAAATTTGTTTTTGACCAAAAATAACACTTAATGGGATTTATATTAATCATAGTGATTATGAAAAACAATTTCTAATTAGTAAATTAAATCATAAATGTATTGCCAAAAATAACCTATAATCTTGTCCAAAAGTCATTTTATGTTGTTATTTATATTAAATAATCACGTTTACCTACATTTTACCATTTTTGGAGCCATGTAACATTGTAATAACGTGGGTGGAATCCCCTTTTTAATCATTTACAAGAATTCCACCCTCCTCCACTATTAAAAGTCCCTCCACCCTCCCTCTAATTCACACCTATAATAAAATTTATAACATAAATACTCTGACCAAATAATCTCCCTACATCATTTTTATAATCCTTTAAGACTCATATTTATCATAATATATAGAAATACTTTTCATAAAAAAATGGAGTTACCCAAATAAGAGGTAACATTTCCCAATGATCACTTTTTTTAACTTACTTCTCCACCCCTAAAAATATTTTTATATCATGATTACATAATATTATCATTAAATTAAATATAATAACTTTTTTATTCTCTTAATTATACCAATATTGATACACACATTAACCGAATGGGATATGTTATCAGCATTCGTGTGTTTCGGCGGACTACCTCTTTGCGAACCAATGTTATTTAGTTTTTTTACATAGATCCATTATTGATTGAAATAATTATTTATTTATAGTTTATATATAATATTTAAAATTTATTTTTTAATTAATTATATAATTCATACCTTTATTCAGTCCATTTTTGGGTAATATGATAACATAGTCTATAGACTTGTGGACTACTACCTCCTCAAAGCGATGTGATTCGTTCACTCTATACATGGAATTTATTAAGGGTGAGTTCAATAAAAATATCATAAAGATATTACATAAATATGATAAAATAATTAAAATATAGATATATATAATATTCTTTTCAATATTTTAATACAAAAAATATGAAAGTAGCGTTCAAGCATACGTACAAGATATTATCTCCATGAACGGTGCATTTCATATCCTATCTCCAAATTTAATTGAATACTATAAATAAATATATAAAGAATATATATGATATTTAAATAATGGTTTACATTCTTTATTTTATTAAATCGTGATCCAATTAATAGGAATATTAATTAACATGTCAAACCATACTTGAAAAACTATGCAATTAACACTCAAAATAGTAATGATAATGAAAAACTGTTAAAAACTAGTAATATGATATTATAAGGAAGATAATATATGATATTATAAATATTATTATTCTTATATTTTAAGATAGTATAATTTTTAAATCCCTTATACAAGAGGTTAATGTATTTTCACCCGAAAATAAATGAAATTCAATGGATTGTTGTCTCACATTTACTTTTGTGAGTCACACATCATAATCACCACTTATTTCATTTCTGTTGTGTATCTAATTACCCTTTTGATTTTTAATATCATGAATTATTTTAACTTCATGATATTTATAGTTTTTTTAAAATTATTTATTTCATGGGAATTAAAATTCAAAAGTAACCAAGCGATATGGGAATTTGTCTTAATTTCATTTCTATGAGGAATACCTTATCATTCTGTACCAAATTTATTATATATGGTATACATTCTACCAAATTTATATATAATATCATGAATAATTATTTCAACTTTTTATTTTGAATTTAAATTTTATAAATTTCATCTAATGGTATTTAAACATCAAATTACTAAGTGGTAATTAAATTTTTTAAGTCAATTCCATTTTCATTAGGTTATATTACTTCCTATTAGTCATTAATATTCTATGACTATATGTGTAATGAAAATGAATATCCATTAATTTATTTCCACTTATTATATTTAGATTTATATTTGATATACATAATCAATTAATTTATCGATTCCCACTTCAACATTACGGCCTTTTCGGGGGTTTACTTCCCAATATCAGTTTGTTCAGTATTGTTTACACATTAATTTAAATTAATTGAAATTATATGGTCATTATTAACAAAACATTTAAATTTTATTCTCCTCTCATTATTGATGACCATTTTCAGGTAATAATATTATTTTTAAAATATTTTCTACTCAATATTTTATAGAAAATATTTTTATTAAAACGTAACATCATTAGATACCATGTTTCAAAAAACATTTTCCAAAATTGTTTTAACGGTTCCTAAATGATTAAATAATTTTATGTTTAACCATTTTTATTTTTATTTTTTTCAAATGAATCCTCTTATCTATTTATAAATAAATATTTTTTATAACATTTTTACCGTGAAAAAAATGTTCATTTAACCTTTTATAACATGTACAGATTTACCAATTGATATTTATTCTATGATTACATTTCATGTTTATAAGGAAATCATATAAATTAATATTTTTGAACGGTCATTTTCATACAAATTATTTTGAAAATATGCGTCATAATAAAATGATATTTCCTAAATAATATTTAAATCTTTTTATAAAATTGTGAGTAATCTTAGGAAACAAACCATTATTTTTACTCCACCTGGGATATGTTGCATTAATACCACCCTTTTTATTCTTATGGATACATTATTATTGATATGTGAAAGGATATTGACATTCAATTTCATTATTCCTTTGTTAGTCTCATTGAAATAGTCAATTACATATGATCATTGAACATTTAATTTATCTTAATTATCCATATAATATATCATGAATATCTTTATTGACTAAACTGTAATTCATTTTTATATATTGTATTTACTTTGACAGTTATTCGATTATATTAGAAAGTATTTATTGATCTGTATTTATTATTCAATAAGGATTTTTGATAATGTGTACTTTCTATTAACTAAATTGATTACTCGATATAAGTAATGATTTGGATATGTAGTGATGGGTGGTGCCCATATATTATATAGCCCATCAATTCATCGATAGGTTCTCTTGAGATAAATTAGTTTCATAAATTAAAAATGCCTTTATATATGGTTTTAGACTATCTGGTGGAAAGGTCTTGACAATAGAGGTTTTCATGTTCATGAGACATGATGTCAAATAATTAACCATTGTCTTCATTTTGATTTAGTAATTACTATACGTGGGGTTTTTAAAATAAAAAAGTCTATAGATGCATTTCATTTTCATTCTATTAAATAAATAGTTTTTTTCAGTTTCATAAAATTCACTATTCATTATTCCTTATCAAGTTATTTAAATGGAATTATTTTTTATCCATTTACCTTTCTCTAGTGTTTACATAATTCCCTCTCAATTTATTTGTTACATGGCATGTGTGTTGAGATATTTACCTTTCTATATATATTATTATCATTGATGAATTATTTATTCTTCTACAATTTACCATTACTTTTCATTTTATCTCAACCTTATATTGTTTCATTTCTTCATGTTATGAAGATGAATCCATTGATTGATTTTTAAGGAAGTAGTTTATTGTTTTTATATATTTTATTACATTTTTAATTTCCCTATGTAAAATGGGTATCATGTATGTATTTTGGTTTTACAAAACAAAGATCCATTTAGTCCTTTGGAATTTAATTACATGTAATCATGTCAATGTGGTGGTAGTATACATCAACTCCTGGATCCCTAGTAATAGATCACTATATTTTCTATCAATTGATGTTTAATAAAAACCTTGGAAAATATATTAAAGAAAAAATAGATTACAGAACATAAGCATATTGTAGAATTCCTGGATAAGTATAGAAAAACATTCTAATGTTTTTATTAGATATAGATTTCGTGGTTTTTCTAGAATATATCCCTATTTTGATACTAAAAGTAGACGTGATTGTAAAATAGATGTAACTATGCATAATAATACTGAAAAGTTGTGTCAGTACTGACTCGAGTGTGATCGGGTACACAGAAATGGACCTTACTGTGCTCTAAGTTTGACACTCCATTGGGGTATGGTTTGGAAAATTCACATTTTCTTGACAAACCGTTATGATTTATTTCAATATATAGTAAATATTAATAACCTTGGTTAAACATAATTTGATTTATATTTTAAATAATTTGTCATTATTTAGATATCCTATGAATGATTATACATTTTATCACTCTTACTATTTTTACTCAAACATTTCTGTCTGGTTTTAGTCAATGTATAGAACCCGATATAGTCATGTTAAAAATTAACATTAAGGATAGTGTGGTGAAAATTAGTAACCAAAAGGTATGCTGATATGAGTAAAAGATATCATGTTCATGACTAACCGGATTTCCTAACATATGATTAACAAAATATACCATAACCTACTCACAGACTCACCAAAGAAGATAATGACGGTGTTTCTTAATAGCTTGAGTGTTTGAGACCGTGGAGAAAAAAGGTATAAATTTTAATCAAGCAAGAAATTTGAAAAGAGACACCTAGGAATGTGGCTCAATGGAATAAGTAAATTATTTATTTATGGGAATTAAAGACATATAGAAAATAAATGCAGAGGAAAAATATAGAGAATGATTGTAGGAAACAAAACTCATCCTAAAGATCCTTTTAATTTTTTTCATAGATGTGGGGAACATGTGAATTACCTTATTCAATTACCACTTTTATAGAATACACTCTAGACCATGGGAAGATCTATGTGAATATAAATGGTTGATGTATTTATGTATTGAGGTAGTATTTAAAACCATAGTTTAATGGTTATTTAATTATTAATTTCACTAATGTCCATAATATTTACATTGAAAATTATATAAATATATATTTAGAAAAGGAAAAATTGTATCATGGGTGATGGACCATCAAATACATAAAGGAGGTGTAGCTTGAAACAATGACCAAAGGACGATAAGGGTTTCACACCTACTACTAGCCAATGCAATGTCCTGGTTAATTTGTTAATGTTTTTAGTTAAAATATTTTATGAATAAATATTAATGATTTACTGGTTCTGTTACTTTTTTGTTTTAATGGTTAATGTATTAAACATACTGTATTTGGAAAATATTTGGAGACCAATTTTTTTACTTTTCACTCATTTATGGACCCTATTATTAGTTAAATGTGTAATTTAGTGTTACGATCTTCAAAGTTAATTTTTCTATATCCATTTATTATTTTAATGGATGGATTAGAATTTAATCGAAGCATAACCAATTGATGAAATTTTTTTTATATAAATATAATCAGTAATTATATTTTCAATTATTTTTAGGTTATAAAATATTTACTCAACATTATGAAAATGATCAATATATTTTTTTTTAATATATAAGTATGTATTCAACTGATGGTATTATAAATCATCATAGATTTATGGCTTTGAGACCCTGAAAATTCCATTGACTATTCACTTTTTTTGATTGATGACCTGAATCACTCCCTATAAATTTGAATTTTTTTTCCTCCATGTATATATCTCTACCAACCACTAATGATATTCTACTTATAGTCCTAGTAATATGTTAGTAGATGTGACATTTTTACATCCTATTCTATTTTTCATGAGGATTTTTTACAAACACTTATCATGATGTGGGATTTCATAATAGTAAATATAAAAGAATATATTACCAAGATCAAAATTAAATTATGAGGAATAATTTTATTTAATTTGGGGATAATGTAACACCCCACAAATTCTAAAAGTTTATATTTTATTATATAGCACGTATACCACGCAGGACCAAACATTTAAATAAATATAACCTATAGAGAATTTATGTTATATTTAATATTTTAAATAAAATAAATATATTATATAGATTTCAATTAGTGAAATACCTGTATAGGTTGTGTCACACACACTAAATATTTTCTTCGATATCTTATGGTACATGCATGATCAATTATTACCAAGCAACAATATATTATTAAAATATTTTTATTTAATATATTAAGATATAACCTATATACTGAATTAGATATTATGAATATGAATAACAAATATATGAAAACATATGATTTATAAAAATAGAAAATTAATTCATTGGGTAATAGTTAATTTAAAATTAATATAAAATATATTTGAATATAACGGTAATGTTTTTATGCTCAGGACATGTTTTATCATAATAAATTAAATTAATAAATACTTGTGAATGATATTAATAAAATAAATATATATATGTATTATATTCAGTCAAATGTTTTTACAATTATCAAATATACATTATATTCATAAGAAAAAAACAAACCCAATTTTATGCATAAGTACCTATATTTTTTCTAAAGGAAGTATTACTGTATTTTATTGAAGGACCAATTTTATGTCCAATTTTTAGAAATTTTAAAAAATTTATATGTAAAAATAAACTTCTATATTTTAAAATTGGAACATAAAAATTATTTTAGGTTAAATGTTTGGTATTTTTCTCTGAGGTTTCATTGTTTGAGGAGTAGTGATAAATAATGAATTTTAATTCAAAACTTCATTTTCATATAATATATTTATAAGTAAATTATATGATAGATTTATTTTAAAGAATACTTAGATTTATAATAAATTAATTAATTAAATTTATATCATTATAATAAATTTCACATTTAAATAGTATATGAAAATATTTCAAAATTTTGTACATTTTTACTTTAAAAACCCAGACTTTGTCGTCTCGTCTGCATGATTATTTTAAAATGAATTTATTCCACATTTGCGATTTCAATTAGTAAAAATTGTTTCAATATTTTTAATTACAATAATTTATAATTTATAATATGTTAAAATTAGTGTTTAATAAAAAATATTAGTGAAAAATATTAAAATTAATTTTAGTGATTAAGAGAAAAAAATAGTTTTGAATGACTAAACGTTAAACATATAGCCCGAATGGCCATGAAAATTGTCAAAAATTCATTGTATGTTAGTATTTTTACCATATAATAGCTTTGATATAATTTTTATGATTAATGGATCCACTATAAATGGGAAAAATATAGTTGTAATTCCCATTTCAAAAATGGACACGAATTTCACCCTCCTTCACTTTAAAATGTTACTCACACATCCCACTTATTAACACCTCCCAAGACATTTTAAAAATCCATAATCTAAAAAAATAATCCCACAACATCCATCCCCTAATCTTATAAATCTCACCTAGGGATGAAATAAAACCATGGATGACTTTTTATATGAACCAAATGGAGTTACCCGAATTAGAGGCAATGTTTCCTAACAATCACTTTTCTTTCTTTTACTTCACTACCCCTAAAATTAATTTCATGTAGTTATTATATAATAATATCATAATAATATGTATACTAATGTTTTCTAATTCTATGTGTTGTACCTACAACTCAATAAACATCCACTAAATGGGATACACAATTCTCATTCATGTGTACGGTGGAATACTGCCTCGCTAACCGATGCCATTTGTTGGTCCATTTACAACCTTTCAAGGTTGAAAATAATGAAAAATTTATAATTTATATATTATAAATAATTTATTTATAGTTTATATATGCTTTTTAATTATTATTTAACTCATTCCATCTTGATTTACGTTTTTCATAATACGATAACATCGTTTGTCGAGGTGTAGACTACTACATCTTCAAAGAGATATAAATCATTCACACTTTACATGGAAAGTATTATCAATAATTTTAATAAATATATGTGACCTTTATGAGATATATATTATACATAAATTTTAATATACATATATATCATTTTATTCTCATTATTTTAAAATGACAATGAAAAGAAAGCATCATTCATCCGTATGTACAGCTTACAGTCTCCATGAATGGTGCATTTTATTTTCTATCTAAAAATATCATGGATTACTTTAAATTAATATATACATAATATATATGATATCAAATTAATAGTTTAAATTATTTATATGATTAAATCAATATTTAATTATTTGTACCAATAAGTATCATGTAAAAACATACTCAAAAAAATAAGGCAAATAATACACGAAATAATGGAGTCAATGAATGATTGAAAAAATTGGTAATATTATATTATTGGAAGATAATATATGATACTATAAATTTTATTATGGTTCTTCTATAAGTTATTAACAGGTTTAAACCCCTTATACATGATTTTAAGGTATGTTCACCCAGAACGAAAAGAAAGGTAAGGGATCCTTATCTCACTTTTACTTTCGTGAGGCATATATCATAATAAAAAATTATTTAATTTTCATGGTTTATCTGCTACCCATTTTTATATTTTATACCAGGAATTATTTATTCTTCTTTGTATTTAGAGTTTAAATTGAAAATAATTGTTTTTTAGGATTATAATTCAAAATTTACTAAGTAATAAGGTATTTCATCTCAATTTCCATTTTTAGGCATACTTTATCATTTTATACCTAATTTATTCTCTATAGTGAAAAATAAGGCCACGTTGATATTTAATATCATTAAGAATTCATTTTTAATTATACTTTGAGTTTCAATTTGAATTATTTAATCGAATTGGATTAGACCAAAAAATTACCAACTGTTAATGAAATTTGATAACTCATTTCCTCTTTCATTGGGTTATATTACATCTTTGGTTTCAATAATATTATATTATTATGTTTATAATTACCTTTAATATAAATTGTTGTATTTAAACATATAATAGGTAGATTTATTGTTTATATAAATAATCAATTCATTTATTAATTCTAACATCAACCTTATGGTGTTTTAAAGGGTTTCATTCACAGTCTCATTTTGTTTGGGATTGTTTACACATGAATTTATATTAAAGGAAGTTATTTATTAATTATTTGATAAACCCTGTAATATTCATTTTTCCTTTTTATTAATGTAAATTTTCAATAAATGGTACCATTTTCAAACAATTTAGTACTCATAATTTTTTAGAAAATGTTTGTATGAAAACCCAATGTTATTTCTCTCTTCAGTCGGAGAACTAACCTTCTTCTAAAAAACATGTTTAAAAATGTTTTCTAATTTTTTATTATTTCTAAAATGATTTATTAAATAATTTTTACCCACATTATCTTTTAATTTTTTTCAAAAGGATATTATATTCTATTTTTAAAGTATTAAATTTTTAATCCTTTTTAACCATGAAAAAGTATTGTTCTTTTTACCTTTTATGCCATGTGTGGATATACCCACTATAATTTCAACAAATATTCCCATAAAAGTATAATATGATACATTAAAAAAGTTTTTTTGCAACATTATTTTCAAAGAAATTGATTTTTAAAATGTTTCTCTAATTTAAAATATTATTCTCCCCATGAATGTATTTATAATATCATTTTATAATATATCAATTCATCAATGAAAACATACCTTTTATATTTAATAAAAATGGAATATGGTGTATTGATAACATTCTTTTTATTCCTCTGGATGGTTTATGATTGATTTTTTTAATGGTTGTATTGATATTCACTTCCTTGATTCCATTGTTATTCCCCAAAAAATATAAATTTTCAATGATCATTTAACATTGAATTTCACATAATTATCCATATAATATATTAAGGATATGTTTATTTCCCAAATAGGGTAATATTTTTACACATGGTAATTAATTTTATACTCATTTCATTATCTAGGATATATTGTTAAATATATATTCTTTATTCATATGAATAATTGATAAGGCATATTGTTTGTTAATTAAATTGAATACACAATATGAGAAATTCTTCGAAAAATCAGTCATTGGTGGAACTCAGACACTATATATCCCCTTCATGAATTAACTTTTTATCTTGAGACAATTTTTTTTTGGGAAATAAAATTAGCTTCTACATGTATTTATAAACTGTGTTAAGGATATATCATGAGAGTAGATTTTTTAATGTGCCAAAGACATGACATTCAATAATTAAGTGTTGTTTTCATTTTATTATTCAGTCTTTGTTATCCTTTATATTTTCACTATAACAATGTATTTGGATGTGTTTAATTATTAGTTTATAGATAATATTTCATTTTTTAAATTTCACAGCTTTACATATCGATTATTCTATATCTCATTATTTTAATGGAATGTGTTTTTAGTCCTTTACTTTGATATAATGTTTATTCACTTCCATATTAGTTTATTAATTACCCAGAATGTGTGTTCATATATTTAAAAAAATACTCATTATTCCCATAGATTCATTATATTATATTCTACATTTTACCCTTGCATAGAATTTGAGATCACCCATATTATTTTCCCTTCCCCAGGTAATGAATATGAATCCTTTGAATTAGTTTCATGTATGTAGTTCATTATTGTTGTTATATGTTGTTTTTTATTTTATATTTCCCAAGGTAAAATGGGTATCAAGTATGTAATATAATTTTCCAAAACTACTAGACATTCAATACTTAAAGACTTGGTTCATTGTAATAATTCTCATGTAATGTTGGTAGATAATAGCTATGGGCTTACTGGGGTCAGTTTTCTAAATTGTGATGTTCCATACAACCTTAGTACTTCCCTTCAATATATCATTATGAGTTTATTCAACAATAATTTATATTGAATTGAAATTAAATGATAAATCTATGTAAGATGATCCATCTTACTTTATAAAGCATTATTTCCTATGGTTTTCTCCATTAGTGTAGTGAAAATATCCATGGTGAACTTCTCCCATTTCCATATAGGTATAGAAAATGGTTTCATCATCTCCTTACACTATTAGATTTGTACCATCACAATCAGACATATCATAATATTTTGTGTATATCCAGTGATATCCATCTTCATATTGTCCCATAAATTGTACTATTAGTTATCTGAAAACATCTTCATGCTCCCTGGATGAATAGAAAAGGTTGAGTTATCTACATCACTCAACAACCCCTTATTTATCAATGGATTTTATGATACAAATAATAGTAACTCAAATATTACAACTAATTATTCATAAAAATTTATATTTAATGATTTTAATTTTTAAACATATTACACTTTATTTGATATTTTTACATCATATCGTTTAGTATCCTTTAACTTATCAACAAGGGATCATTGAGAAATAACTTTAGAATTGAAGGATTATGCTTCTCACTTAGGGGATTCTATTTAAAACCTTATAAAGTATAAGAATATGGGATCCATCATATTTTTCCTCATGAATAAGGTTTTAGTATAATTTATTCTAAGAGAATATCCAACATTATTCACCTTCCTTAGGCAGTAGTGGATTAAGTTGTAATAATCCTTAAATATATTTAACTATATTTAACATGGAATATTATTCTCTTGTGTTAATACATAACTCATGTTCGTATAATATATATAGATTTTACCCTTCTTCCTATGAGTATATATCATCCAAATTTTAAATGTGATTGTGATTTTAAGAAACTCAAAATCATTTTTTGGGTAGTTCTTCGCATTAATTTTCTATTGTTGTGAGTAATATTTGATCATTTGTTATTTTTTATTATTATATATCCCGAGAACCATTTTGATGCCTCATTACATACTACTAATAGTTCCCCTCTTGATTGTAGCATGAGGAATCCTATAGTGAATAACATACTTTTCAATTCATTAATGATATCTTTTCATTAATTACACTAGTAGTCAATTACTCCCTTCTGAGCCAAAATGTTTGGTGGAATTTAAAATTGAGATAAGTTTCCTAAAAATCATCAATAATACCCATATAGTCCAAGGAAACCAAAAATCTATTTTATAGATGTTGTTTTGGGACACACCCCTATTTTCATTATCTTATAATAGTCCATATATATACCCTTACATGTGGTAACATTCCATAACAATGATATTTGCTCCATCCAAAACTCAAAATTATCATATATTATATATATTGTATCCTTTTTAAGGTCATAAGAATAGTAATCATATAATATTAATGATCCTCAATGATTTTGAGTTTTATCTTAATATCTTTTGTAAACATGAAAATTATTTTTTCAATGTAATATTTGAAGACTCTGGTTATTATGTCTATGAATACTATTAAAAAATTAGTGATTCTGATGGACATCACTATGAACTCTTAGTGTTCACATACTATTCAGATGTTATTCTTAGTAATATATTACTATATCGCCTTTAATTAGTGATATCATTACTAAATGTACACCCTATATAAATAATCAGCCCCTTGATTTAATTTCAGTCATCGTAAATGTGGATTAACCCATCCTTCTATTTAGAATTGTGGGAAAACACATCACATGTTGAAGAATAAGAGCATATCAAAATCTTTTCAATAATCTTTTTAAACTATTTCATTAGTTTTTCTAAAATAATGGTGTTCGTTTAATAGGAATTATTTTATAGTGGAGTGATCCAAATATAATATCAATTGGTAACTCAACCCATTGAATTGATGGAAGTATATAAAAATATTTAGGGAATAAAATCATAGTGTCCCACAGAATGGGAATGTCATTTATCATTACTCTCTAATTTGTATAAATCATTTGAACATGATTTTTTGACCATATGGCTATAATATTTATGCTTGAGAATACTATTCCAATGGAGATTCATATACATCTTTTCACTTTTATAATGTGAAAGGAAAAATCATGATACAAAAAGTGATCTCCCATTACATACAATTGATGTTGGAAATACATAATGAAAAATAATATATTCCCAAAATAGAATCAAGATACAAAATAAAAAGTATGACAAGATATTCTAGGAGGTTCATTCCACACACATTTACTTGTGAGGAGATATATACTTGGATAGAAATAATTTTTCCTTTTATTGTTCCCATATATATCTCAACACCTAAGTAATAAGTTAGTGTACAAATAATTATACTACATACTCCTGATAATAAAGAACATATAGAAATAGAATAAAATGTTATGTTATGTATTATTTAATGAATAATTGGAATACTTATCACCATATTATTTTCAGGACCTACCACCACCTTATTTATATAAAATATCATTTCATTATCTCAATGCCATTATGTTTTTTTGATGATTATATCTTACAACCCATGCCTTATGGAATTGTATAGCATAATGCATGTGTTAGTTGTAGTTGAAACACTATATTATATGATATGTGTATATCATATTATTATTTTCTTTATTGGTATTAGTGGGATTCATTATCGACTTTTAGAATTGTTTAGAATGATTCACCTTTTCTATAAAATTGATGAATATCCTGGTTCAATTGAAATATTTTTCATGATTCTTTTTCCAATATTTTTGACATGAGTGTCATTATATTTTCTTTTTTCCTATGGTATTTTTCTTTTGATCGTCCCAAATAAAAAATTATTTTATGGTTCTTTTATATATCCCCATGAGACCACTTAGAGTATCCAACCACCATCTCAACCTTATGGAAATAATAACAAATCTCCTAATATATATCAAAGTCTTGAATATAAAATTTATTTCATTAACATACCATTAATCCACTAATGAATATTTTTTCCTTATTTTTAGTCTTGATAAAAAAAAATTTGAAGGCTTACCATGGATTCGTTGTGTTTTTTTTTCAAATACAACACAATAAACTAACTTTGTTTTTTTTATTTTAAAGATATACCTCTCAAATATTTAAATATTTAATTTGAGAAAAACATTTATCGGGAAATATTTTTTTAATCCTTCATATTCCATATAATTTCATTCTTCCTTGGGTTCATGTTTTTAATTATGGTGCACCATTGATTCACTTACCCCAACTTATGATCAATGGATTGTTTGAAATTTTATTGTTTAAAGAATAAGAAAAAAAAGTACTATAATATTAATTGATTAAACTCAATTTCATATGATGAGGGGATTAATATATACACTAAATTTATGATATTTCTTTCACATAAAGTAATAATCCACAATAATCATATTTTTGGGTAAATAGGGAGTTTCAAACAATTCTAGTAATTATTAAATACTTGATACAGTAGAGATAGTACTTCCATGATTTTATCTATTCATGTTACCATTAGGTTAGGAATATAATTATGGAAATAATCACTTTGGATGTCACATTATATGTTCGTACAATTCCACCTATACCCTTCTACTAATAAAAAAGGTAAGTTAGGTATGAAAATAGTTAAAATATTATCCATATAAACAAGGAAATTAAGAAAATAAAAGTAATAAAATATAAATGAAATATATATAATTACTTTTTAGTAACTTTTCATAATTCTAGGTAATACATTTTAATTTTACTGATCCTGTTTCCTAATATAATAATATTATTAAATCCTTTATAATTATTCAGGAAGAGTATGTTAATTATCCAAAGCATGTCACTAGGGAGTTTCAATGAAATTGTATTCAATACCACTTTTTAATACACTAGGATATGTTTGATTTACAACCCAGTGATCCATATTAGGATGATTATCACTAGGAACACCAATGATACAATCAAATCAATATATAGTGTCCAGATAGGGAAGTAATTTTTTAGAAACCACTCGCTCTATACTTCACCAATTGTTTAGGAGGTTTTCCTATTCATAAATTCTCTCTATGGTTTTTGATAATATATTATTGTATAAATACCTAAAAATAATTTTATTGTTATCGAATAACACCTATAAAAATCCAAGTCTATTACACCTACTATCAAATTATTTTCTAAAAAATTTAAAATAAACACTTTACATGGATTGGGAGGTTCAGTGAATTTAGATGACTCGGTTCATAATAAATCAATATGTGTCTAAAACACCTAATTTTTATTTTATTATATATAATCATATATTAAATGATATTAATCTCATAAAACTATATAGGATAACATTAAGAACACAAAAATAAAATTGGGTGTGTTTAAAGCGCAGTAAGGGAATACGTTTTTTAATGAAGCGTAACATGTGA
The DNA here is from genome assembly GCA_963277665.1 of Viscum album. Lineage (NCBI taxonomy): Eukaryota > Viridiplantae > Streptophyta > Magnoliopsida > Santalales > Viscaceae > Viscum > Viscum album. The sequence continues at coordinate 1,026,974,821 of OY728166.1, forward strand.
ATAAATTGTCATAAAATTATTTCATAGAAAGGAAAAAATAAGGAATAATAATATATAATAATATCATAAAGAATATTTAATAATATTATCATGTAATAAAATTAATGTGGATGAAAAATAAGATATTACATAATAGTATATTAAGGCTAACTGCCAATATGATATGGCATGGTGGGGAGATTCCCTATAATGGATTAGGATAACTCACAAATCCAATACATAACCTCTCTTGACTGATAAAAATTACCCAAAAATTTATTTATATTGGGGTATACTAATCAAAAAATGTAAATGAATATGTGTCCCATATATAGAAATCAATAATTAGCCACAAACATATAGATTATCCATAGAAACAAATTAGTTACATAATCGGGTCTTATAGTATAACCAGGGGGAAAATCATAATTGTTTTTATGTAAAAATAGATTAAATAATTATTTGATGTAAATAGGTGGAATAGGTATAGGCTGTTAATGCTGGTGACCAGGTGATGTTATTACCTGAAAAGGAGTTGATAAATCACTTTGGAAATGTGACTCTTCAGTATAGTTTTAAGGAAAACATTATATATTATTATAAGATGTGAAAGATAATATTAATATATGTAAAACCATAAATTAAATTATTATTTTTCCAATATAAAATTAGAGATTTTAGAAAAAACATGGATAGTTGAAAACATGTAAAGGAATGGTACTTGAAATGGGGTAAGAAAAGGAGATGTTGCCATTAATCTAGTTTACAGGAATAATGAAATTGAGAAGGGAACATTTAAAACATGCATATACCCATCCCATAAAGGTGACATAAATAATTTATATATATTTTTGATACATTTATATAATTTATAATAATTATATAAGAATAATATAACGATAAAAATGAACCAACAAAATTTTATTTTGGAAATAAAAAACATGGATAGTTTAAAAAATATATATGTTTTTCATTGAGGTGATCAACAAACCAGAACATGAACAATAGTTTTTATTTTTATAATCAATTTGGGTGAGGGTAAATGATGAAAATTAAAACACAAAAATTAATTATGTCTATATTTATGATACTAATATTATTATATTTTGAGGTATAAAAAACATATGGGGGTGGTAGAAGTAGAATGAAATTTAACGAGGTTTATTAAAGAATTTAATGCTTCTCATGGATTTATCCTACAATAATATAACATTATGCACACTTTATTGGTTCTTTTATTAGAAAAAATCTTATAATAATGTCGTGGGGATAAGGAGAGAGAATTTTGAAGAGCTATGGTATGTTAAGGATCTAAAAATTTGTGAGGAGAAGAGGTGGAGATGTGTAGTATTTATAAGGGATGAGATAACTATTTTTTAAATAGGATAATCATTATTTAATTATTTTATAATGAAAATAAATGTATTGGTGAATCATGTGACTATATATAGTATCATATACATTTCAGGCTGATCCAATGGTCAGCTACATCATCTAGGACTCAATTCATCTTGTATGTTTTGTAAAATTAAATTTACCATATTTCCTTTGAGTTTTACTTTTCATAAAATAAATATAAAAAATATAAAAAATTTATCCTAAAATTTTTTGGGAATGTGGATTCCAAAAACTAAATAATTTTTAAGAAAAATAAATTTCTTAATGTGAGTTACTGTTTGTAAATAAATATCATTCCCATTTCAAAAACATCAATTTTATTATTATGAGTAATTATTTAAATCAACAAAAAAATATCTCTGGTCTCCTAAAAAATAAATTTTATTTCATAACACTATATTTTCCATTAAAATTCAAGTAAAATATATATTTTTTATAAAAATAAAAATAATTTTTTAACATTTTGTTAAATTAATGGTATATATATATATATGTGAAATATTTTCCTATCATTATATACATATTTTTATTACACATACATGGGTAAGGGTACTATTCTATTGGAAATGTTACAATTCCTAATAGATATATTAGTATTCTAATAGACATATTAATATCCCGCTGGTGAGATTAAAATTTCAATGTTCTTATATTTAACGGTTATATGGGTTTCCTACTTTTTAAATATACCCAATATTTCTTTCATTATACATTAAATTCCATTTTCCTTCAAGGTTAAATAAAATTGAATTTTCAAAAATTAATATTGTGTTACTAACATTTCTCATAATTTTCACAGCGTTCTTTATGAGTGAATTTATTTTTGGGGATTGAGTATATCCAATTTTTCATATTATAGTTTTCTTTATTTTTTCATCCCACGTTAATATTTTCAATTCATATGGACATATTTATTCTCTCAATATAATTTCCATGTAAATATAAGAATGTTTTTTATGTATTCATTATGTGTGTCATGTGATTTATATAATGCTACACTACTATGTATGACATATTTATATAATCGTATTGGGAAATTCCAATGATAAAATTTTTGTTCATTATAGTTTGACCGATATCGTATATTACATTTAATTTTTTGAGGATTCCTCCAAATGGGATTTGATAATATGAGTTTAATGTGTAAAATTTGAATTATATGGGTCTTTTTGGAGACAACATAATTAAAAGTCTTTATGTAGTATCAATGAATTAATTTTAATCATTTCATTAGTTTAATTGATCAATGATGTAGATATTGTAAAAATAACTAGTCTAAGATCATCTAATTAATAAAATATATCAATTTAATATTTTTCATGTACCGTTAATTTTTGTATAATTTTTTAAATTTTAATGACCATAATGTTATGAGAAGGAGAATAATTATTTAATTAATAATTATTTAATTAATAATTAAATAATATATTACTTTTGATAATTTAATTTTTTAAACGTATTTGTTGGAATTAAAAAAATGGATAATTTATTGATTATGAGTTATTTTTAGATGTCAATTATATATGTAAATAATTCATAAGAAAATAAATGGTACTTTTTTTATTTAGTTACAAGTGTGTAAATAAATAAATGGATGCTAACTAATTAACTATATAATATAATTAATTATTTTATGTGAAATAAATACCTAATAAGTTGAGAAATTATATATTGGAAATGATTATGAAAATAAAAATTATATAGTAGAAAAGTTATGTTTATAGTGTGGGTATTTTTAGAAGTAAATGATTTAATGAAATAAACAAGGAAAAATTGATGAAAAAGGAATTAAATAAAAAAATAAAAAAATAAAAAATATGATTTATATATTTGTATATTTATTTGATTAAAATATTTATAATTTGAATTATGTTTTATTTGGGTTTTAAAACATGAAACATCACCCAATATATATACCAAATACTCTACAATATTCTCCCCTTACCACTTTCCCTTCTTCCCATTTACCCTCTCAATTTTCATTATTCCTCTCTTCCTGTACCTAGGACTAATTGACCCATCCCTATATGCCTTGGTCAAACATCAATTTACTTTCAATATTCTCATTGTATGAATTTTTTATTTAGATAATGGTATGTTATTATTTTTAATTGATTGTTAATTTATTGGCTAAGGGTTTCAATTTTTACAAATGCTTATACATGATACTATCTGTGAACATAGAGTGATCAGTATATAGTCCATCATAAAATATTGAGTTTAGTAAATAAGATCCTGAACTATATAGAGATATATTACATATTTAATTTACTTAATAAATCTCAAGGAAAGGATTGAGGTGTACAACAACATTGAATATAGATACCATGATGGTGACTGAAGAAAACCATTTTTCCAATTTAACCATAAAAACATGTTTTTATATGGTAATTTATAGTTTATTTTTAGATTTTTTGGTTTTATTCTTTAAATTTTATGAGTAATATATTTCATTACTTGAGTGATACAATCATGGCTTTTCACTAGTGTTAAACAATAGGAGCATAAATTTCTAAGATTCAATTAAATCACAGATCTAGGATTATGGGTTTGAATTACTATATTTTCAAAAAAAATGGCTATGTGTGATAGTCTTTAGGTTGGAAAATAATAATAATAGTTATATAAGGACAATAATATAATGGGTATTATCCATAAACTAGTATAACATTCTCCAGATGTTTATTGTAGTGATTATTTAGGATTAAATATCTAATGAACGCAAAACATGATGGTTGTGGATTAATAATAATATTATTATGAAAATATGTTAGATTTGTTGATTAGTAGATAATACAAAATATTGGTAATTAATAGTATTGTTTTGATAGAGTCTAATCAAGAAAAAATTACCAGAGGTAATATATTATGATCAAACTAGTGGTGTGTATATTGTTTAAAAACTTATATAATAATATAATGATATGAAAAAATTTATAAAAAATGAGTATTAAATTAATGGAGAGAATATGAGGTGGAACACTATAGATGATATTGTGTATGATTGAAAAATTGTAATGTTCATTCTTAAGATGATGATTTACTTGAATAGACTAACAATGTGATTCAATAATTATTTTACATCTTAAATCAATTATGAATGGATTTAACAAGTTCAAGACAACATTATTGATCAATATCATCTATTGAATCATTTTTTATGCTTTATTTGAGATTCTGATAAATGTTGAAACAATGGAGTATTTTTTGGAACACAATAAACATAATCAACCATGATAACTAAAATTAAATATTATGTTAATTTTTTTTTTGAAATAACATGTGATTTTAAATGGATCAGAATGAAGGGATGAAATTAGTTCATCAATTCCTGTGTTTTATAGGATTATCTATAATAAATCAAAAGGGTGACAAGTATTATGGTGTGTAGTTTGAAATGACAAAAATTGTACATGTTGATTGAAATGTTTTAATTTTTCCACTATGTGATTATATATAAATACCTCCTCCTCCAAGTTAAAATTTTATTAAGACCAACTTTTAGGGGAAAAAGTGGGAAACCCGTAAGACAACTGCACATTAAGCACAATAGTATATAACAGAACTATAGGAGACCAACTTGAAAATATTGGATACAACTACCCTGAATAATTTCTAGGACATGTCACTTATGTTTTTTCTCGGCTCATCATTGATAATCACTTCAAAATGGGAGGTAAACTTGTCCCCAACTTGTAATAACTCTTCCACTGTAATATTCTTTTCATTGAATCCTCTGGACAAAATTAAGTGTTGTTTGTCGATCCAAGCGGTGTGCTCCTTGATTACACCAACTTGAACTGGTCTTCCATTGATCCTTTCCGCGTCCTCCTCTAAAGACTGAATGAGCAAAACCCCTCCACCATATCTTCCTTAGAATACATGAGGAGGTCCCATGATTTTTATACAGATTCAGAATCCTCCCCTCCTACTGCTAAATGCTCACCCTTCCTGATCACTGAAGGATCCACAAATCCACTTTTCTGATTTTTAGCACCATGTGCAGAAGAAAGGCCAACCTATGAAGTATTCCACATTGGGGTCTTACATGAAACGGAAACCCCTTCCTTGATCAATAGATAAATACCTGGAATAGCCTCTGTGACACTTCATTTGGCCTTGCTAGATGATCTGGTAACTATAGTCTTTGGAGTGGATGAATAATCATTGTGCGGTCATGACTTCTTCCCACCCTTCAGAGCCAAAAGGCTTCCAGTTAGAAGGTTTCCTTGTTTCCCTTTACTTGAACTGGATCAAACCAATTCCTCTTGATCAAAGTCTGCACTGGTCCGAGAGACCCACTCTTGGTTGCTTGAGGCCCCGTCTTGGTCACTCAATTCCTCCTCCTCTGAGTGTCTACGCCCGACCTGCTTACGTTTCCACCTAGGAATGACCATTTTCCATCCTTTGGGATCTTTATTTTTTCCCTGCCTCATCCAACAACGAAAACCAATTATGCACCTCAGTCGGCTATGAAGCCTTGTGAAACAGGGCCACCTAGGACATTGACTCATACACATTAAGAATATGAGTAACTCTTTTAGTTCCCCAAAAGCTATGTGGGAAACCGTATCTCTAGGGTCTGAAAGATGTCCAATTCTCTGGCCACCCCTTCCAACCTTAACTGCCTCGGCAAAGGATGAGAGAGAATGACCTCCACCAAGCAGAACTGATCCCCATATTCCACCACCAACACCTCCTTCGTCCAAATATTCCTTAGTAGGTCATTCCAGCAAGTCCCCATTCAAAAAATCAGCATCATATGGATTCTCTCTTCCACCTAAAGGAATACCTGCTGCAGCCACAATAATATCACCACGAAGATTTGAAATTGATGATCACACTTCTGCATGCCAAACAAATCACCCACCATTAATTTTGAAGGTGGCATGCTTACATGTTTTTGTAGAACTGGTATACCAAGATCAGGATCAGAATCTATGATCTTTTTCACCCCATTGTGCCTCCCATGCTTAGCGCGGTGACAAAGAGCATCCCCATGACCCAACCAATGACATACCAAGTAGCGATCATCCCAGGATTCAAAAACAACAGCTTGCCTATATCAGAACTCCTCACCAACCGATATCCAAACCCACTCAACTAACGACATTGATACATCCACCTCAACATAGATCCTCGGATTAATCGGGTGGAAAACCAATGAAGCTTGACTATCCGAAAAAAGGTAACGACCCACCATATTTTCTAGCATTCGAATAATCGCGGGGGTTTGAAAGGGTAGGGGAAGATGAGGGAAACTAATCCATGTCACTATGAGGGGTGAATCCTGGTTCATATAGAGATCGTACGACCAGCAGAAGAGGAACAACATACATCTGATGCATCTATGAGGAGCCCTAGACCATGCGCAAATCAGATCCTCTTCTGAAGCAAAGCGAATCATCAGGTGACTTTTATCTTGGAGACCCATGACCATGTGGTCATGTAAACCCCAATTATTGCGGAAAAATCATGAAAAATCATCCATTGAGGGTCTTTGATGATTGAATTGATCTGTAATGGTTAGATTCAGGAGACTCGATGCTTTAGAGAACTCTGAGGTAGAAATCAAGAGACGAGGATCACAAAAACACAAATCATGAACTTTTGGGTAAAGAGTGATCATCGGGAAATAAGGGGTTGATTAGGGTTAGAAAAAGGGAAAAGGGGGATCTTCAGATCTGAAGGTGGAAAAGTGTGGCCGTCCTCCCCCCTTCCACCTCTGGGAAGGGGGGGAAGTCTTCGACAGACATCAGTGTCGGCTAGAGATGTCATCGTCCTTGACCAGCATTAGAGCTCTCTGTTAGGTCAATAAAGACTATATAAATACCTATATATAATATTCGGGATACGTTAAGGGAGGGAAGGATACAGAACAAGGATAAACATTAGGAAAATTAAAGATTTTCAAAAATTATAGAATCCCACTGACACCCTAATCACATTCCATTAATTTTCCACCATCTATACAAAATTATAAACATCAATCATCATGATCACATTAGTGGGATCTAGAGACACTTTAGTCAAATAAATATTTTAGGAGGGATACTATAGTCTCAATGAACTACCCAATTCAATTTATTGTATTGATATTTTTAATACCTTAAAGAAAGGTATGGTTTATCATTTAATAGACTCGTTTTTTCACCTTAATCCTTGAGAAACAACCCCTTTTCTCTTTTATAATATTTCAAAAAGTGTTCTCCCCAGTTATCAAATCAAAATAGAATTACATGTTTTTAGTTTCTTTTGATTTCTCCCATTAAAGAATACATAACATCTACTTTTAGATTTTTTTTCTCATTCAATTTAGTAATACACTACCGTAAGTCCCCCAATGTGAAATTTTTTTAGATTATCTAATTTCATGACATTGAGGATGAATAGACTCAAGATTAAAAATTATTTAAATCCTATTCCCATGGTTTTGTAGGTCCCTATCATTCAACTTTATCTTACATTCCATACATGTGTTGTATTATTTTCATGATCGAGTAAGTGGGTGCGATAGAACAACATTAACGATGATAGGGATTGTGTATTCACTAGATAGTTTCCATTTCTCATTTAAATATCAATGATGTTGTGAATGAGCTATGCAATATTTTTGTAGATACATAGTGACTATGATAAATTTAGATTAGTATTTACAATCTAATGAGGATCATATATAGTTTTCTTCAATTGAGTAATGACTTAAATTAAATCTTTTTTATTGGTGGGTTATGATTTCATATTCTGTAGAGATTTGTGTTCCTTCAATTGGTATGTTAAGATAAGTTGAGAACAATTAATTATAAAGGATTAATGGGGGTGGTGACTACCATATTTAAATTTGTATTGATTTAGGAGGAATTTTTTGAAATGATATATATGTTTTTGTTATTTTACATGATGTATGGGTATAATGATAGCCACAAAATTAATGATTGACCCTTGGGGAAATATTATATAATGTGTGGAAATGGGCCTTGGGGCCACATCCCCTTTAATAAGGTGATGTGTAAGATGATCCTTGACTACTCTTATAGACTATATATTTTCGTAGAAAATCAAGATATATAATGTACAGTGGGAAGGATATTAAGATATATGTCATTAATTAGATACATATCACATACTTAGGGCTTGAAATCTATGAGTTTTCGAATTGAAGAATTAGTCATTTGTAATATAACTGTTGAGTGTTGTTTGGTTCTTGGTTTTCCGGCCACGAAACGCCCAACAACTCTGTATCCATTGATTGATGGACCTGCTTTCCAAAGGCAGGAGTTCACTGGATGTTCTGCCCAACGACTCTTAAGAACTCACATTGGTCGAGAGGATGGGAAGTCAAGATCATCGCTCCATTTTGTGGGGGAAATTATTGCCTGCTCCGGGACACTCTTATAGATTTAAGACGTATTCATATGTTTGCGAATCTTTGGTTTATACCCAAACATAGTATCCATGGATTCAACCCTGGTGGGTAACGGTCAACTGGACGCAGGGGTTCAGAATCATTTATGCTCAAGGTTTACCATCCCTCGTTGGATTAATGACCTCGAAGGGCTGGAAATCGCTTGAGGAAGCACCAGAAGTGGTGTCGTGAACTGACGTGGATATGGTCAGATCAACCGAATGTTGGGCTTGAACCTCAGGAAGACTTCCTACATACCGTGCTTAGGAAGAAGGGATCAATTTCCATGTAGTTCAGATAAACCGTCATGCTGGACGGGGGCATACAGTTTAACATCATGTTGGATGAGGGTGGAACTCGACATGAAAAAACGACCGAGTGGTGGGCTTGAACCTCATGGAGGCTTCCTACGTACCATGCCTTGACATGGATCAAAGTCCTCGTAGTTCACATAGGTGTTGGGGAACTGACGTGAAGAGAGACCAGGTGGTCCAATGGGTGGTGGGCTTGAACCTCATGGAGGCTTCCTACGTACCATGCTTTGGCATGGATCAAAGTCCTCATAGTTCTCTTATGCAGTTTAACATCATGCTGGACGAGGGTGGAACTCGACGTGAAGAAACGGCCGAGTGGTGGGCTGGGACATCATGGAGGCTTCCTACGTACCATGTTTTGGTATGGATCAATGTCCTCGTAGTTCTCTCTGGCTTGGGGCTTACGCTCTGGGGCAACCTAGAGGAGGATTTCATGGTCGATGCTTACTCTATGCCCACGTGAGTCATGCTCGGTGTGAGAAACAAGAGGCAGTAGGGACCAGAGGATCACGTCTTGAAAGGTGCGTCCGTGAGAAGTGGAGTGGGGATTACGCATGATGGTGGCCTAGAGGAGGTTGAATTGGGGCTTACACTCTGAGGAGGCCCAGAAGGTCGGGGCTTACTCCGAGATTGACGCCCGGGGCGATAAAGCCTAGCGAGAGAGGGAAAGGGGGTTCTTCTGTTCCCGTATCCTCTCTTGTGGTGCACGAGGGCTTCCTTCTGATGGGTATTTTACCATCTTCGAGGAACCCTCAACATGTGGAGGGGTAGAAAAGAGATTCCCAAGCTCAGACTCCGCATTACCATGGGAATGTGGACCCCAGAATGCTTTGGGAATCTGCTCAAGGGTCGGGGAAACCCCTTTGCCCCTGTTTACCATGGGTATGTGAACTTAAAATGGCATGCTAATGCACATGAAAGTTATACCATGAAAATATGGTGGCTCTGGAAGAGGCCTGGGCTCGGTGCCGATGAATATGCCAATGAGGGAGTTGCGGAGGACCTGGCTGGATTGGAAGGATTTTACCTGGCTCTGGAAATGAGAACACCGAAGTATTTTGAGAGCCACCGAGAGGTATCGGTGGGGGCTCCCTTCGTGTGGGGAAGTTCCACATGGCTGGAGAAGACGTTCGCAAACTAGGGTGGTCCGCGGACTGATTGGAATTCCGCGAACCAGGGTGGTTCACGGCTTCGGGTTCAATCCTTGAACCATGGTGGTTCACAGTTTTGGGCTCAATCCGCGAATCAGGGTGGTTCATGGAGGATTCCAGGCAGACAGCGAAGGCCATGGGAAGTGCTAATCAGAGGCTTTTCGGTCAAGGTTTCACCTACAGAGGAGGGTGCTCCGCGGTACGACAAAAATGGGCATAAACTCCCTGGTCTGTGGGGAAGTCATCCGCGGAGGGGGGTATGGTTTGCAGTTCTCCTTTTTGTTATTTTTAGGTTCGCGGTTCAACAAATTATTATGTGTTTTCCAATTCCTTCTTAATTCATATACCTGATGTGGTTCGTGGGTGGGAATTTCACTATTTGCAAAATTCAAAGCCTTCCTTCAACTGATCTCCTTCCTCCGAATCTATTTCTAGTTCTTTGATCCCCCTCATCTTTCCCCCTTGGTATCCTTTTATAGAGTGGGGAAAGGAATGTATCTATGGCCATGCAACACCTTTTGCGAAGGCCCATAACCAAATACCCAGTTCATAGTTGACTTGGGCAATCCGTGATTTGCGGTGGGTATTGATCGCTCCCCTCCTCCTAGAGGAGAACTCAGGGGATGCTCCGTGGCTGCGGAGGGTTCCTCCTCCATTCCGCGAACGACAGCGGGTGCGTCTTGAGCCGGTCGACGCGGTCCGCGGTTGGGTCGGTTCATGACGGAGAACCAGACTGGCGTCTATCCTGCCTCGGGACCGCAGAGCCTCTCCGCCTCCATTTCGCAAAGGAAAATTGTTCGTGGAGGGGTTGCCTCACGGCGTATGGCCACATTGTGCTTCCCTGGACTGGTTCGCGGACCGGTCCTTTGTGTCTCCTCTTTGATAATTTTCCCCCAATTCTTTTGGGCGATTTTGGGTAAATTTTCCATTGCGGATTTTTCAAGACCCTAAATATGCCCCCCAATGGATTGGGGTCTGATTGGAACGAAGAGGAGGCCATTCCGATGTGAAGAGGTCCTGAAACTGATATGGTTTGTGGTAGAAAGGTGGTCCCAGTAGGGGACCACACCTATAAATATGGGGAGCCCTCACTTGTCCATTACCGAATTATTCGTGAAACCAGAGCTCCTTCGGCTCCGTGTGTTTGCTCCTTCGTGAAGTGCCTCGTCTGCGAATCGACAATAACTTATGCGAACCATTTCTTCTTCACGGTCGCCTTCATCCGCAAACCAACATTCCAACCGCGAACCATTACTCTTAATTAATGAAAAATTAAGTGATGACAAGTTACGGAGGAACATGATTCGCGGTTTAAATGATCCTTGGAATATACATCTCTTGAACATTAAAAAGTGTCTAAACCATCTGAATGAACTCGGCATTGAGTTTCCGTGGAGCGACTTGGTTCGCGGTTTCCTGGCCAGCGCTCCGCGGGCCAGGGCTTCGCATACTGATTTCGTGAAGGGATGGTTCATGGAATGATGTCCCGGACTAACCAATTGTTTGCTCTCATTGTGCAAGGAGAAAATATGGTTCCCCCTAGTTCTGCACCGAGGCCTACTGCAGAGCCCATCTCCACCACCTCAGAGAGATGTTCAGCTATGATTCGCAGAGCGGAGAGCATCACATGGGACATTAGCAGGTCCATCATTCCTGATGATGGTTCATTGAAGAACCTTATCTCTCTGGAGCTTCGGAGTTATCCATTATCTAATTGGCTCCTGCTCTACGGATTCGGTCTCCAGGAGGACGTCCCTATCCCCCCTACATTCGTAGGTCTCCCTTCTCCTTTCCTGGAAGCGCCTTCAAAATTCATTCAGGAAAACATTACCCAATCTGGGGAAATAATCTCTAATTTTGGTTCGAAAGACACATCTATTATGAGGGGCTCTATCTGGACCCAAAGAGAACAGTGTGCTCAAGATTTTTCTCAAAGAGTTGTCTTTAAGGACTACCCTTCTATTATTAATCTTTCTCGAAGGGATCCTGATGAGGGGAGGGTTCTGAGGTGGGATCTTCAACCCCGCAGGCTCCTATCAAATGATTGGGCTTGGGCTTTCTGGGTCCATCACCACTGTCGGGAGTCTCTTGATTCCCTGGAAGCTGTCAACCTATACTCCACAGTGTGGGATTCCCAATTTGCTATCTAACCGTCGTCTTTGATCCTCCCTGACCTGTTCAGCCGCTGGGGTTCAAGTACTAATACTTTCCACCTTGCCCACGGTAAAGTCGGCATTATTCTGTGGGACATCTACCAGATATTAGGACTGCAGATTGCTGGAGAGATGTGTGATGAATTGTTTCCCACTCCCGATGCATGGGATGACATTGAATAGGTGCCTTTATTGGTGAAAGAGATGCTGACCATAGCAGAGCAGTCACTGGTTCACTCCTTGTGTACCCGCTCACTTATTCCTTATAGTATTTGGATAGAGTTATTTCTGAACACCATCGGTCCTACGCCGAAGATTAAGCTTCCCCTGACTCATCCTTCCCCGCAGTCACAAACCATTCAAGGTTCTTACTGGGCGGTTCTGGAAGCAGGCAACTACCTTTCATGGGGTTACGAGGCGCGCCCTGGTGTGTCATCTATGCTCCGGTTGGCCGGTCTGTTTGCTATGTTTTTGATTGGATGGCTATTTCCTTCCTTTGATGTTAATCCCGGTGTTTGGGCCTGGACTTTGATGATAGCGGTTGAGTTAGCAGAGGGTCGCTTGGTGAATTTAGTCGTGCCCACTATGGCTCGTATCTACGAGCTACTAGGCCACATGCAGGTGGGCAGGTCACCCTACCGTCTAAGTGGGCCATTTCAATTTTTGTATGGCTGGGTGGCGGATCACTATCACTGTTATGAGTATCGTCACAACACGGCCATCCCGCTTCCTACCTTTCGGCCTACCCTACTGGATATACCCAGAGTTCACTTGAAATCTCCCAACTCTAGTGAAGTCCTCGAGCTCCTGAGTGACTTCTCCGAGTTCAACATCACTCCCTACCCTACCCCTTCTGGCATCATAGTTGACAACCGCTGGGGTAGCTTGGAGGATCTCTCTTACATCGTCTCCCTATGGGACGGGTTTCTGTCTGCACGGATTGACGACAACTCTTTGTGCTAGCTGTATGTCTCGTATCACTTTTCTCGCCAGTTTGGGTGAATGTATGGTCAAGCTTCCCTTCCCCCTCCTCGGGGCCAAGGACTGCATCCAGCCACAATTCATCAGTGGTGTCTGATGCTAACGTGGGAGGGATCTGACGCAAGCGTTCCCCTGGCTGATACAGGCGCGACTGTCAGCCTTTCCCTGGAATATGCAAAGACATGGGTAAAATAATATCCTGACGGGATCCTATGGAAGGTTGTCCAAAAAAATCCCAAACCAGGAAGTATGGTGGCTTCCACATCCACTACACCTTCCTCAGCAGTTTCAAGGGAGGACCGACTAATGGCTCACCGATCAAAGCGATTCATAGAATGTTTTTCTCCCGACCCTGTGGTGGCCGCATTTCAGGCAAGTTCATCCTTCTTGTGTGTGGATGAGGACGACCCTGTGGTGTTGGGTCCTGGCGAGACCATCCTAGAGGTTCCTCCAGTTGATATCGGGCTTAGAAACTTGGTCCCCACGCCTGAACTGGGGCTAGGAGCTCCAGACTTACAAGCTTCAAATCCAACTTCTAGTGAGCACACGTCTGCACAGGCTTCCATGTCGGACTTTATTCTCGTGTCGTCCAGCGATGATATCAAGGATCCTCGCATCATGGCGGACCATAGGGTAGTGTGCAGGTGGGACTAGACCCAAATCTGTGAGATCATCACCTAATCCCCCTTATCCTAAATTGCAACAAAAACTGAAGCTCTTCTTCAGGTCTTCCTGGTATTGGGGTCAGGTGGATTTTACTATTGGCACTTCTATTCTCTTGCTTGCCATGTTTTCATGGCCCGTGAGGAAGCTGTCACTAGGGAATACACACTCTCTCCCTTCGAGACCACTCATTGCGGGGCCCGAACCTTGGAGGAATCCAAAACATATCTCCATCAACTAATAGCACTGGAGGCGATCTCCCGAGATCAGGCGACCATCTTATCCTATGTGTTGCATGCATGCGAGGAACGGGTCGTGATGCTGAGGGATCAGTTATCGGCTATGAATGGCCTCCTTGAAGTCACCAGAAAATGGATCAATGATCTACAAAACGCAATGGAGCGTATCCTTCCGGTGGCTGAGGCTGAGACCAGGAAGAAAGTAGTGTTGGAACAATCTTGCGATGGCCTTCACCACGCAGTTGCTGATCTGGTAGGGAGAGCATGGCAGGCTCCTTTATAACTGTCAAATCTACTTTTGTATCCCCTGTTACACATACCCCTCTGTCCCCCTTAATTTTTTTTATAAAGGAGAGAACCCGGATTTGTGGACGTCCACTTTTCTATTCCTTTGAATGAAATACAGTCTCCATCAATCACTCGTTGCTATGGAATTTTATTGTTACTTAGAACAATTGTTGTGAAAAGAACAATTCACAGAATCAGAACTAATCATAACTCAGGAAAACAAGCTCTATTTTTTTCCTGGACAATGGGATCCAGCGAGCGTAGTCTGAGTATTGCTAGGGTTTTATAGGAAAACCCTACAAACTTTTTGTCTTTTTATTCTTTTAATGCCCTGATTTTCCATGGGCCCATTAGTGTGGACCTAGCGGGTACAACCCGACTTTTTCTTATGTCGCCCTTTTCGGGTTTTCGGCCTAACAGGCTTTGTGCCTCTTTCTTCTGTAAGCGGTTTAAAGTCCTGCCGACAAGACTGTCATTACTGATGTTTTAGGTCGAACAGCTTTGACCAAATAAGGTGGTCCAAGGGCCCCAATAGGGTTCAACTGATTAAAATATGTCTTAATTCCCTTCAGATGCATGTTCGGGGAAGCATATTTGGATTTGAGCAGTATGCAGGGCATGTCTCAAGGCATGGGAGCCGTGTCCGCATATAGAGGTAAGAAGAGCATTGCCTAAGGAAAACTTGTCTTTGGTAAATGGGCCAAGTGGCAATCAATATGTAGAGCCGTTGAGGGCATGATATGCATAGCCATACAAAGGTGTCCTTAAGTCAAAGACTTATCCATTTCTGATGGCCAGGGGACTTCATGGAAGTCCGGCTTATGGAAACCATGATGGGTGGCATGGAATGAAATGAAAACCACTAGGGACAGCTCAGAAGGGGAGTGCGACATCTGAAAGTGTTTTGGGAACATCCGTACTAATCAGAAGCATGGTCTGGAGACCACCCCCCTACGCGTTTAGTTAGCGTAAGGGATGGTTGAGTCTTGACGCAGTTTAAAGTCATGCAGCTAGGACATTCTCTGAAATGGACCGACTTCTCTTGGTTCTCGGTAATCTCATCAAAGAAATTTCGCCGCATTCAGGTAGGATTTTGAAAGAGGTTGTTAATCTTAACTCAGAAGGTTTCCGAATCCCTGGATAGAAATGGGGGCTCAGAGGCCAAGAGGCGTACATAGAGAAGCATTACCCAAGGAAAAATTTCCTTTGGTAGACGGGCTAGGTGCGATCAATATGCAGAGCCGCTGAGGGCATGGTATGCATAGTCATACAAAGGTGTCCTTAAGTCAAAGACTATCCACTTCCAATAGCCGAGCAACTTCAGGGAAGTTGAGATTTGGAACCACCAGGGGTGGCTTATGAGAGTTCGGATTTTTCTTAGTACAGAGTATGGCTTATGATGAGAGTGTGCCTGAATATGGGGGAAATATCTAGACTATACTTCATGAGAACAGGTGAAGTAATTCTTTCTCACGCTGGTGTGAGGCGGTGGTTCGTGCAGGTCTGACCCGTGCACTGCAAGATGGAGAAAAGCTTATGTTTCTTACTGATCCTGTGATGGGTTCGACCATGCGGCTTAACGTCATGCAGTAAGGCTGAAGATATATTTAAGGGTTGCCGTGCAGTTTAACGTCATGCGGCGAGGACGGGGAGTATTATTAAAGGCTGCTGTGTAGCTTAACGTCATGAGGTGAGGACAAGGGTAATTTTTGAAGGTCACTATGCAGTTTAACTTCATGCAGTGAGGATGTATTCCGTGCAATTTAACGTCATGTAGCAAGGAAAGAGATATCTCTAAGGGTTTTCGTGAAGTTTAAATTCATGCGGAAAGGATGTAGATATCTCTACGGGTTGTCGTGTAGTTTAACGTGATGCGGAGAGGATGGGGGGCATTATTGCGAAGGCTGATCTTCATCAGAATGTAACTGGGCTTGAATACCTCAACATTCCCTAGGCGTGGAAGGGGGTTGATTGGTGTAAATCATGAAACTGGGGCTTCTTGGATCAAGAGTGGTGATATGGGGGCTCGGAGGCCGGTAAGTGTACAGATCTAGGAATATCATCGGTTGTGGAAATCATTCCTTTAATGGACGAGCCAGGGGCTATCATTATTCAGAGCCGCTGGGGGCATGGTATGCGTAGTCGTATAAAGGTGTCCATGGGTTGATAACTTTCCACTTCTGATGGTCGTGAGTGGTTATGAGGATCCATAGTTTTTCGGGCCACGAAGTCTGTCATCTGGTGAGGAATGCTTAGACATGCCAGGAATATTCGTCCTTGGCAGATATTAAAGCCTAATGAGCCCCCATGCGCTGATTTATCTTGCTCGTGGGGGTGTACCTTCACTCCGTGCAGTTTAACGTCGTGCGGTGAAGACGAAGTACTCCTAGTTTATCATTCATAGAGCTCGAACTATTGGGTGACTATTGCTGTAATCACTCGAAGGATAATTTGGTAAGGATGTTCTGGTATACATGGAACAAGCTGGGGGATGATGGTCATAAACAACAACTTTGAGCTTTCCCGGATGAGGAGGTATGGTGTGGGGGCGCTGAGGCCGGTAGGCGTATGGAGCTATGAGAAGTACCGCCCTAAGAAATCATTCCTTTGATGGACGAGCCAGGGGCTATCATAATGCAGAGCTGCTGAGGGAATGGTATGCATAGTCATACAAAAGTGTCCCTGGGTCAATAACTTTCCAATTCCGATGGCCATGAATGATTATGAAAATCCATGATTTCTCACAGTGCCGAGTTCGGCATGTGGGGATAATGTTGTCCGGGTATACAAGAATCATCTTCACCACAATTCATCCATTGAGTCAAAGTAACCTAGTCCCGACTTGATGTATTTTGATGCAGGTCGCTATGTGAATCACTGGCGGACACACATGCTAGCCAGATAGGGAAACCCTAGAAACACCCAAATGTGAAAAGGGGAATGAACTTGTAAACCACTTCGCCATAAACTTCTTTATCAAGAGATATGGTGGGAGGGATCTGAGGCCGGTAAGCATATGGATCTGGGAAGAGTGTCACCTATGGAAATGAGGGCTTGATATTCCGCTTCACTATTCATACATCCCTCTAATAGGAGGAAGGAATATGGAAAAGCTGCCTTTTCTGGGGACACGAGTATTATCCCCAAACCCACTTTGTTGAATCTGGGATCCTCCATCCTCTTCCCGGTGGGGCTTTAAGACCCGCCGTCAAAGTACATTTCCCATGCTGGGAACTGCCCTTGAACCGAGAAGATATCTTCATCAGGTAGTTCAGCATCCGGTGTAGTGGTCCTTGTTGAAGGTTGTTTTGCCAGAAAGTCTGCTAATGCCTGGCCCTTGATGGATTTTTGAGGCACGAACCGGATGTCGAATTGCTGCAGGATGACTGCCCATCGGGATAGGCATCCGGTTATCATCGGGCGACTAATGATGTACTTGAGTGGGTTACTCCGTGAAATCAAATGGACCTCATGATGCTGCAGATAATGTCACATCTTTTGAACCGTGAAGACCAAGTCCAGACAGCTCTTCTCGATATTTGAGTATCAAGTCTCTGCATCAATCATGGTTCGACTGAGGTAATATAGACTATTTTCGCTTCCAGCGTCGTTCTTCTGTGCGAGGAAGGCTCCCAATGAATGTTATAGGGCCGTCACATATAGAATTATAGGCCTTCATTGACCAGGGGCATGAGCATTGGTGGGCTTAAGAGGTACTTCTTCATTTTTTCAAATTCCTCTTGGAAGTCATTCAACTATTGGTACGTGACCCCCTTCTTCATCAACCTGGTGAGGGGAAAACATTTTCCGGCCAGGTTGGATATGAACCACCTAATATAGGCCAGGTGTCCTTGGAATCCCCTCAGCTCAGTGAAATTTCGAGGGGGTGGCAGGCTCAGGATAGCCTTCATCTTTTCAAGGTCGACTTTGATGCCGTGATGGCGTACGACAAAGCCAAGGAACGTCCCTGAGGTAACCCCAAAGGTGAATTTCAAGGTGTTCATCTTCAAGATATGCTGTCGGATCTTGTTGAATATAGTCTCAATGTCCGACAGGTGATCTGAGCATTATCTGGACATGACCACTAGGTCATCCACGTAACATTAAACGAATTTACCCAGGAATGGATTAAAGATCCAATGCATGGCACACTGATATGTGGCGCCAGCATTCATGAGACCAAAGGGCATGACCCTGTAACAGAATACCCCTTGAGGGGCCCTGAAGGCAGTGGATTCCTCATCTTCTCGGTCCATCCTGATTTGATTATATCTAGAATAGTCGTCCATGAATGATAGTGCCTCATACTCGGCCGTCACATCAATTAATAACATGGTGATTGGAACAGGGAAGTCATCTTTCAGAGAATACCGATTTAGGTCTCTGAAGTCAATGCAGACACGGATTTGATCATTCTTTTTCTTGACAGGGATGATTTTTTCCAACCAAATGGGGTACTGGACACACTAATGAATCCTGATTTAATGTGCTTATCGACTTCAGCCTCTAACTTGGCAGCATTTGAGGGGTGTGTCCTTCTAGCGGCCTGTTTGTAGCCCCGATGTTCTTCTGGAAGACCCAGGTGATGCGTCGCTACCTCGGGATGTAGTCCTGGCATTTCGGTGTAATTCCATGCAAATACATCCTGATGTTTCCTTAGGAAGGAGGTATATACCTCGTGTTCCTCGAGAGACATGGCCGCAATAATGAGAGTGGGCCTCAGGTCTTCTTTGCTACCCAGGTTTATTTCCCTGAGCTCATCCATAGTGGTGGAGATACCCACCTAGAATGCGGGAGGTGCATCCCTAAGATCTCCCCCCCTTCTTCTCCCAAGTCCTAATCTTCTTGATCTGATGAGGAGAGAGTTTCTGGTCTAAGCCTTTCAGGGTTTGTGGGAGAGGCATCTTGGGCATCCTTGCTTGAGTGTTTGTCCCCAAATCGAGGGTTGGTAGACATTCCCATGTTGTCATGCTCGGACATCGTGCCTAAAGTCATGAGGAAATCCAAATTCATGTCCGGACTCAAACTCCTACTCTCAACATGGTTGATGGGCAGGACATAATCTCTGCCAAGCTGCCTGAGGGGGTCATCGGGGACCATTTCCAGGCCATTTGGAGTGGGGATCCAGTCGACGCTGTCAATCAAAGGCTTCTTCTTCTTTTTCTCATAGAACCTGGCGCCGATGTAATGTGACTCCAAGAGCTCGAAAGTGTCCTTTTCGGTGTGAAACATCCCGCTTTTTCCATTTACGCAGTACATGATACACTGGTGGTATGATGAAGGAACGACCATGTGCTTATGGAGCCATGTATTTCCCAGCAGGGCATTGAATGATGTGCTCTGCCGGACCACCAGGAATTCTGTGTAGGCTACCAGGTCACCAAAATGGGTCTTTAGCTTAATCTGTCCCATTGGTTTCTGCTCACTCTTTTCATAACCTAACAACGTTGTGGCTGAGGGAATTAGATTGTCCTCACCATAACCCAACTTAAGGAGTGTCTATAGGAGAAGGAGGTTAACTATAGATCCATTGTCTATAAATAGTTTTCGGATCTCAAAACCATTCAGTGTTCCGGACACATATAGCGGTTAGATGTGTCCCTGCATGATGGAATCTTTGTCCAGATCAGTGAAGGAAATCACCGCATTGCATTCAGTCAGGCCAGTCTCCGTCCGGTAAATCTCGGCGGCAGTTGCCTTGGCTTGGAATTATTGGGGGCTGATCAAGGCTTCGATACACACCTCCCTAAGGTCGGCTGGAAAACTCAGGGCATCCATTATTGAAAACTTGGCTGGTACTGACGCCAGCTGCTTAAAGATGTCGTATTTTTGCTCCAGCGGTCGATGCTTCTCCATTGGCGGGAGAGTCTTAGCGGGTGCTTTGGGATTTGGTGAATTTGACGAGGACGGACCGGCTACGAGTATAGATGTTGATGGTGTTCCCGCATTTTGAGGACTTGGCCTGGACAGTTTGTTTTAGTGCACTAGGCGATCAGACACTTGCTCCTCCTCTGGTGGGAATCACAAAACAATAGGACCAGAGTGGCTGCTTGTGGGTGTGGAGGGGAATTCCCTCTCTTGCTGAGTCCGCTAGGGGGCTCTCCCACGGGTTTCCACAATATTAAGGGTATGGGCCGAGGTCCAACCGTAGGGTTGGTTTCGGTCGCGGTTGCACCTCCCCTAGTATCCCTTGACTCTGGGATTCCTCCTCCTAGCTCCTCGTGCAGGGAACCCAGGTTCGTAATCATAACCTTCATCAAATAATGATTCCATGAGATGGATGACGTTGATAGAACCAAATATTGGCTCTTCATCTAGTGACAAGTCAACCTGGTCGGTTGTCTCGGATAGTTCCGTTTGGTGGGTCGGTGCCCGTTGTGCCAAATTTGAGGGCGTGAAATCTGCCAGGGTTGGGACTAACTTTGGCCCCGTTGCGGACTGATTCTTTTGTGATTGATTCCTCCTTTGGCTCCGTCCGGATGACCGGCTTGTAGAGGGTTGTGAGGCCGATGTGGTCGTCTTTGCGACTCCAGGGGCTGCTTGTGGAAACACAGGCTGCTTTAGTTGATCTTGGAGTATGCCCTGGGCTCGGTTGATAGTCTTCCAAGTCATCCAGTTGTCTAATTTCATCCCCTTCTTTCTAGTGACTTTCTGCCACCCCCCCCCCCCCTCTTTGTCGGAGTTGGTGGTAGAGATACATGCCACATGTGCTGGGGGTGGTCCCAGCTCAACATGTCCGGAATCTACCATCCTCTGCAAGAGGTCTTTGAAGACAAAGAATTCTCGGATACTATGCCCCAACATCTGATGGTAGGGGCAGTAATCTAGCATGTCATCGTGGCCGACTTCTTCTGGTCTCCTCGGCTCCGGGAGGTGGAGAAAGTTACAGTTCATGGCAGCGATGAAGTAGTCGCGGACATGATCGTCTCGGAATGAGTATACTTTTTGTCTTCATTCCTCAAACTGATTTTACTTTGGTCCTCTCTGATCGTCCCGTTTAGGCGGGGGCGGCCACTGATATGCAGGGGGTCCTTGATGATTTGGTGGAGGCCTGAGTGGCAGAGCGGGCACATGGGTCTGGTTGAGTGTGATAGCGGACGCTTCAACTCTAGGAGCTCTCTTAGCATGAGCCTGCGAGGCTATTCGGGACTTCGTATTAATCCACTGCAGGGAGTCCTCTATTCTCTAGGCAATGGCCGAGAGATGGTAGAAGCCCGTGTTGCACTCCACCGGTATAAGCGGTGTTCTCATCTCATCTCTAAGATTATCGATGCACATGGCTAGAATCTCATCTTGTGGCATTGGCCTGTTCAGAGAATAGGTCAGACCTTTCCATCTGGCGATGAAATTTGAGACCCTTCTGTTCCCCCTCTGCTTGCAGTTCATGAGATCGCTGACCGTTGTTTTATGCAGCGTTGAGCCTAAGTGGAACAGGAACTGCTGTTGCAGGTCCTCTCAGCTCTTTATCGACTGGGCCGTCAGACTCTTATAGCAGAAGAAGGAAGATCCTTGCAAGGTCTGTCCGAATCATATGAGTTTCACTGCTTCTTGTTGTTTCGGAGTCCCCATCATAGGGTCACAATAGGATTCATAGTGCCTCAAATTCTGCTCTGTATTGCCTGATCCAATGAATATGGGGAATACAAGGCTCCCAAAACTAGGTGGAGGTGGTGTGTTGGTCACCCAATACGGGTAGGGTTTCCGCTCCAGCTGTATCAGAGCGCGTTGACCTTCCATCACTTCCAATTGAGCTGTTAGTGCCTCGATGGTATTGGTAAGTCCCTGGTCCCGGTCCTGGGCATGCATAGCCCGAGGCATTGCCTGAGGATCTGGATTGGCTGGCACCAAGGGTGTATATTCCATTCGGGGTACCCTTGGAGGGTTTGGGCGTACTTGCTTCGGTTGTCTCCAAAGTGGAGGTAAATCCTGGTATTCATCATCCACGTTTAGGTAGTTGGACGGACCAGGCGCCTCATTGGGCAGGAGGCCTGATCATGCTCCATTTTTCGGGGAAAGCCTTATCCTTTGAGGTGCACTTGCTGTGAGTGCATGACCTGGCTCTTCTTGGGATGCACTTTCCAAAAAGAGGTTCCTCTGCAGTAGCTCGGCGTTATGCTGCCTCAATTATTTCATCTCTTCTTCCGGTCAAGCGAACCTCTCTTCAATCGTGAGTGTCTCGTTTTTATCAAGAGAAGGGGATGGGTTAAGGGTAACAGTCCCGTTTTTCTTATCCTTGTTGTGTGCACACCTGGGGGTTCATTGTGAGTCACAGTCTGACCGAAATCGTCATCTCCCGATCCGTTCGGATTTGCATTTTCTCCGGTGTCACCCACGGGGTTAGCCTCTATGGCATTGATGAACGCATATTACGGGGTGGAGGGAACATCATCTTCCAAACAGGAAGAGGATCTCCAGCTTCTTCTGATGGCCTTCCCTTTCATGACTTGGGATTTCCTTCGGACCTCTTGATGGAGGGTGACACAGAGAGTTCATTGATGCGACCTTATAGTGCACATTCCTCTCA
Source organism: Viscum album (assembly GCA_963277665.1). NCBI lineage: Eukaryota > Viridiplantae > Streptophyta > Magnoliopsida > Santalales > Viscaceae > Viscum > Viscum album. Next base: position 1,026,997,916 of record OY728166.1, read on the forward strand.
GAGGGGATGCTTATTCATATGAAGGGATAGGACGTGACCCTCCTCTTATGACTGTCCTCCCTAGACAAGAGAATACCGACTCTCGTGGGGGAGGTTGTTGTTGAGGGGGTAATAATGCCCCCAGCCCTGAGGGCTGGGGCTATCTCCATTCCCTGGACGTTGAGTCTCTTCCCGATTTTATTTGTCTTAAGGGGCATTTGTTGTTAAAAATTCCCCCAGACCAGCAGGCTGGGGTTGACCCTGGATTGCGGCAGTGGCTACGGCTATCACAACCTGCCTGATCTCGCGTGCCCCAATCTGGGGGTGAACCAGATCTGGTTCCGAATTCACCTATGGATAAGTTCCTTCTGGGGAGGTAGGCAGATATCATTGATTGGCCTCTCTTAGGAGAGAGTCATACTATATGCTCTCGGTGGCCTGATTGAGGAGTTTTTGAATGGATCGTTCCTGCCAGGCCTGACGCTTATAGGACTTACTCGAGGCCCGATGTGGTTGTGTGTGTTGCCTCTCTTGAACAGGGGGTCCACCCGATTGCCGTCTCGATGTGACAACGTTACATGATACCATGCTGAACGGGTTTTTCTGGGTGGGGAGTGGAGTGAAATGAAGAGCTTTGTGTTCCCCCCATCCCCTGATATGGACTCCTGCTAGAGCGTCACTGATGAGGCGGTGCAGCTGATGCAGTGCGCGGAGACAGGCTATCTCCATGCTTCCTTTGCGCCTCTCAGGGCATTGTTGTCGCGTCGAGGAAAGGGCCTCCAGGTTGATGTGACACAGGAGGTACCCTATCATCTTGACATGGTCTACATACCCTTCATAGGGCCAGAAGCTTGTCTTCGGTCGGCGGAGGGTCATCCATATATTATTGTAGATGCCATGCATGCATTCTTCCGACAACTCTCTGGGTATGTCGAACTGAGAGGTGGTCGTGGGCCAAAACATGACCGGTATATCATTCCTGGCCAGTCGTATCCTCAGGTGCAACATATCGGCATAATCCCTGCCTAAGATTCTTCTACCTGGTCAGCCCATCTGAGGCGCTCACTGCTAGTGTGATCAGAGGCAGTGGGACCGGTAGGTGCTGAATCATTATGTAAGTGATTCCAAGGTGGTTCAGAAGATGAACGCGGACCCAGACCATCTCTTGATTGAAGAAGGGGGTCGTTAGCGATAACCTGGGATTCTGACATGCTCGATTCCGTCCTTCTGAGTGCCTCGGCATACGAGGGCTTTTCGGAGCTCGATTCGGCAGGAGGAGGACCTTCCTGTCGATATAATGTGTCGTCGTGGGGAGGACCTTCGTAATGATGGCCGTAATGGCGAGGACGACCATTACTGCATGATTCCTCACTACATAGAGGAATTTTGCAATGCACACCATGGGGAGGACCTCTAAGGCATGTTGTAGCAAGGGGAGGATCTTCTGGCTGCGTAGCGTCATTACGGGGTGGACCTTCGCAACGGCGGCCGTAATGGCGAGGACTAGCATTACTGCTTGATGCCTCACTGCATAGAGGACTTTTGCGGTGCACACCCTGGGGAGGACCTCCAAGGAATGTTGCAGCAAGGGGAGGACCTTCTGGCTACGTAGATTCGTTATGGGGAGGACCTTCGCAACAACTGCCATCATGGTGAGGATGACCATCATGGCTTGACGTTCGATGCACATCCTGGGGAGGACCTTCAGGACATGCCGTGACAAGGGGAGGACCTTCTTGTTGCTTGGGGCCATTGTGTGGAGGACCTTCGCAATGGCGGCCGTGGTGGCGAGGACGACCATCACAGCTGCGGCAATGGTGAGGGATACCATTACTGCTACCGTAGGGAGAATATCTACGGGATACATCCTGGGGAGGGCCTCCAGAATGTACCGCAATGAGGGGAAGACCTTATCGTTGCTCGATGTCTCTACGGGGTGAACCTCCGTTATCAGGGTGGCACATACTACCACCATGACCTGATGCCTGGCTACGTGGAGTTCTGTTGCAGCGTAACCCCTGGGGAGGACCTTCAGGGTAGGCCACGACAAGGGGAGGACCTTCTTGTCGTAATGAGATGTCACTATGGGGAGGGCCTCCGTAGATGTGACTATGATAGCGAGGACTAAAATCATAATCTGTGGTCCCACTACATGGAGAGTGATTGCAGTGTATACCCCAGGGAGGACCTTCAGGGTGGACCGCATCAAGTGGAGGACCTTCTTGTTGCTTGATCTTCTGGACACGTGGAGGGTTTCTGTGACTCACATCATGAGAGAAGCTCTTGTGACCTATCGTTATATGCCCGCGGGGGAGGCCCCCACGGGTGCTCTGGGGAGGACCTTCAGAGCTGTTTGTAGAAAAATTGTGGGGAGGACATTTGCAACTGTTACTACCACTTACATTATATGGTAATGGGTGGGCAGGGTTTCAATCCATTGATGTGTTCTTAGCGGCGTTGGGAACCCCAGCTTCCTGCAAAGAGGAGTCATGAACCTGCTCTTTATTTTCCTGCTGCATTTGGCGCGTTCGGGGCGCTCTTTTGCGGGCATCGGGGACCATCTGCTGTTGAAAATGGCCTTCACCTTTGGGTCCCTATCTAATTGGGTCCTGTGACGTTTCCGGGATATGCCGACGAGCATCTTGACTTTTAGCAGGGATATATGCCTGCTCGGGAGCATCTACAGTGATGGACGGGTGTCCCCCAGTTTGAACGAGTGAAGCTGCTCGATCGGGTTGCCCTTGCGTCGCGAAATATAGCTGGCGACCCTCCTGAGCTGAAGAAGGGATGCAGATCTGCTCTGAGAAGGCTATCTCATCTCCTGGATGAGTCGCCTCAATTGGGAATATGGTCTCACAGGCCCGAGTCCTTGCTGTTGTCGCCGATGCAATTACATGCTAGCAAGTCTGCAAGTTATGATCTGGGATCGATACCTACTCCTCCATCATTTCTTGGATATGTAGAGAGACATCTTTGGATGGAATGGGTATGAAGGTCCATTCCTGTATCGGAGTAGGAATATCCTGCTCCGGTCCTCTAGTGGTCAGTGGGTGCTGACAATTCTCTTGTATCGGGGAAGGTGAACGAATCTGCCCCTGTATCGGGATATGCCGGATTCTCTCTCCATTTTCCGCCACATCAGGGTGGCAGACATTACTTGAATCTATAGGGATCATGCCTTACATATATTGGTTTCCCACTATATCGATTCGGTGGACTTTTTTGATGGGGAGACCTTCCCACCTATGATTTTCCGCCACATATGGGTGGCGGGCTTTGTTGATCGCCACCATATCAGGATGGCAGGCATATGAAGAAACTGCCAGGAGCTAGTCCTACAGGTGCCGTGTTGCCACTATGTCGAGATGGTGGGCTTCACGACCCTGGGAAGGGAGAGGTTCCTGCCAGGTATGTGCCATCCTGCGTGAGCGATGGGCTTGATGGGGCTCGACGGCAATGTGTGTCGGCTCGTATGATGAAGCCATGTCTGGATGGCGGGCTTGGGAGGAGCGAACAGGTGGAGGTTCCTATTAGTGGTATGTCTCCATGGCTAAGCATGGGAGATCCTCCTCAAGGACCAGGGTGATGACCGGTCCCCGATTGTATGTCTGCCGCCCTCGTCGAGCGGTCTGAGGGGCCGGAGCTCAGGGAGAGTGGGCCTGAATCCTTAGGGAGACATCCTCCTCGACGTGAGGTTTCTGGGTCACGACGTGATCGCGATGACGCCTTTCGGCAGGTGCCTTGGAGTGGAACCCCCATTAGACAGGTATGAAGTCCTCAATGTCAACCTCATATGCCTCCCTAAGATAAGGGAGGTATGCATTGTCCCATTCCGGGGATAGACTCCCGAAACGGTTGGAGACAGTGACATGGGCTGTCTGGTTCCGCCTTTGCGGTCGCTGCTGGGCAGGAGACCGGTGAACCTTGATGGATTGGAGGGCATGCATGGCCACCTCCACCATTGGGAGAGTACCATTCATGTGGTACTCTCGGATCAGTGCATCTGAAACCCAGCATTGAAGACGCTGGGTGGGTGACAGGGTCCTCCGTTGTTGAGGAAGTCTCATCCTTTCATTTTTGAGAGCGCACACTTGTGAGTTCCTTTGCGATGCCATTGGATCAAAGGGAGTTCTGAAAGTTGTTCTTAAAAAAAAATTTAGAAAATACAAGCAGCAAACCCATCAAAGCCGAATCTCATTATCCCATGCGTAGTTAATGACCTTGCTTGGCCCTCAATTAGAGAATAAGGGGGAACTGAGTGAGATTAAGGTGAATCCGTCATGTTTGGTTAAAGATTCACATCGGGTTCAAAAATTTTTGTTTTGTTCTTGGTTTTCCTGACACGAAATGCCCAAAAACTCTATATCAAATGATTTATGGACCTGCTTTCCAAAGGCAGGCGTTCGCCGGATGGTCTGACAAGTGACTCTTAAGAACTCACATTAGTCGAGAGGATTGGAAGTCGGGCTCATCGCACCCATTTTAGGGTGGAAATTACTGCTTATTCCGTGACTCTCTTATAGATTTAAGATGTATTTATATGTTCACGAATCTTTGGTTTATGCCCAAACATAGTATCCACGGATTCAACCCTGGTGGACAATGGTCAACTGGACGCAGGGGTTCAGAATCATTTATGCCCGAGATTTTCCATCCCTTTTTGGATTAATGACCCCGAAGAGCTGGAACATGCATGAGGTGGCACCAAGAGTGGTGTAGTGAACTGACATGGAGATGGTTAGGTTGACCGACTGTTGGGCTTGAACCTCAGGGAGGCTTCCTACGTACCCTGCTCGGGAAGCAGGGATCAAAGTCCACGTAGTTTGGATAAACTGTCATGATGGATGAGGTCATATAGTTTAACGCCATGTTGGATGAGGGTGGAACTCGACATGAATAAATGATTGAGTGGTGGGATTGGACCTCATGGAGGCTTCCTACGTACCATGCCTTAACAAGGATCAAAGCCCCCGTAGTTTGCATAGGTTTCAGGGAACCGACGTGAAGAGAGACTAGGTGGTCCAATGGGTGGTGGGCTTGAACCTCATGGAGGCTTCCTATGTACCATGCTTTGGAATGGATCAAAGTCCTTGTAGTTATCTTAAATAGTTTAGTGTCATGCTGGAAGAGGGTGGAACTGGACGTGAAGAAATGACCGAGTGGTGGGATTGAACCTCATGGAGGGTTCCTACGTACCATGTTTTGGCATAGATAAAAGTCCCCGTAGTGCTCTCTGGCTTGGGGCTTATACTCTGGGGCAGCCCAGAGGAGGATGTCATGGTCGATGCTTACACTAAGCCCACGTGAGTCATGCTCGGTGTGGGAAACAAGAGGCAGTAGGGACCAGAGGATCACGTCGCGAAATGTGTGTCTGTGAGAAGCGGAGTGGGGCTTACGCATGAAGGTAGCCTAGAGGAGGATGAATTGGGGCCCACACTCTGAAGAGGCCCAAAAGGTCGGGGCTTACTTCAAGATGGACACCCGAGGCAACAAAGACCAGCGGGAGAGGGAAAGTGGGTGCTCATGTTCCCATCTCCTCTGTTGTAGTGCACGAGGGCTTCCTTTTGATGGGTATTTTACCATCTTCGAGGAACCCTCAACAAGTGGAGGGGCAGAAAAGAGATTATCGAGCTTAGACTCGACATTAACGTGGGAATTTGGACCCAAGGATGCTTCGGGAATATGCTCAAGGGTCGGGGAAACCCTTTTCCCCTATTTACCATGGGTATGTGAACTCAAAATGGTGTGCTGATCCGCCTGAATGTTATACCATGCGGATCTGGTGGCTATGGAGGAGGCCTCGGCTCGGGGCCGATTAATAGGCCAACGAGGGAGTCACAGAGGACCTGGTTGGATCAGAATGATTTTACCTGGGTTTGTAAATGAGAACACCGAAGTATTTGGCGAGCCACCAAGAGGTATGGGTGGGGGCGCCCTTCGCGTGGGGAAGTGCCACACAGTTGGAGAAGCTGTCTGCGAACCAGGTTGGCCCGCAGACTGATTCGTGTCCCACGAACCAGGGTGGTTCGCGGCTTCTTGTTCAATCCATGAACCATGGTTGTTCACGGCTTCGGGCTCAATCCGTAAACCGGGTGGTTCAAGGTGGATTCCAGGTGGGCAGCAGTGGCCAAGGGCGGCGCTGATCGGAGGCTTGTCAGTCATGGTTTTTCCCGTGGAGGAGGGTGCTCTGCAGTATGACGGAAAGGGGCATAAACTCCCTGGTCCGCGGGGATGTAATCCGTGGAGGGGGGTATGGTTCGCAGTTCTCCATTTTTTATTTTTAGGTTCGTGGTTCACAAAATTATTATGTGTTTTCCCATTCCTTCTTAATTCCTATAACTGTTGTGGTTTGCAGGTGGGAATTTCAATGTTTGTGAAATTAGAAGCCTTCCTTCAACCGATGTCCTTCCTCCGAATCCGATTCCAGTTCTTCGATCCCCCTCTTCTTTCCCCCTTGGTATCCTTTTATAGAGTGGGGAAAGGAATGTATCTGTGGCCATGCAGCACATTTTGTAGAGGCCCATAACCAAATACTCGGTTCATAGCTAACTTTGTCAATTCGCGATTCATAGTGGGTATTGATTTCTCCCCTCCTCCGTGAGGCAAACTCAGGGGATGCTCCATGGCTTCGGAGGGTTCCACCTCCATTCCGCGTATGACAGCGGGTGCGGCTTGAGCCGGTCGACGAGGTCCACGGTTGGGTAGGTTCGTGATAGTGAACCGGACTGGCGGTCATCCTTCCTCGTGACCGCGGAGCCTCTCCGGCTCCATTTCGCAAATGAAAATGGTTCTTGGAGGGGGTGCCTCGTGGTGTTTGACCGCATTGTGCTTCCCTTAACTGGTTCACGGATTGGTCCTTTGTGTCTCCTCTTTGATTATTTTCCCCCAATTCATTTGGGGGATTTTGGGTAAAATTTCCTTTTCGGATTTTTCAGGACCCTACAAGTGTTTTGAGAAATGCTGCAGTTAAATAAACATTGGGTTGAGATATTCAGATTATGATATATATATATATTGTTAAATAGTATTAGTGTCTATATTTTTAGATAATATTAATTGAAATGATGCTTCATTGTGTTCGATAACCTAATAATTTTTTTGTGATGCACTGTATCAATTAGCATAAGGGAAGGATAGAGTGTTGAGTAGATTTATCTTTAGGTTTCAATTGAGAAATATATATCCTCATATTTATTATAAAATTGTGTATAGTTTCTAAGGTGTTTAGTCTCACCATCCTTTTAGAAGAACTTGTTTTTTAGGGTCAGAATATTCCTCCAATCTATTTCTAGGTTGACTTTCATGACTATTATAAAATTTATTCTTGAGATTGATTATTGGGACTAGAGTTAATCTATATCAATTTTACATTAATATGATTGTTTAAGAGGTCTATATGTATATATGTAACTAATGAGTTTGAGTAACTTTATTGTGGATGGACTCTCCATGTCTGTTTTTGTTTCCCTATGGATGAATGTCCTTTTTATTTGGGTCATTATCAAGTCTATGTCTGTTTTAGTTACCATTATTTCATGTATTATATTATAGGTTCCCCCATAAGGATGGATGTTACTAGATAACCACCATATTTTGTCCAATCTTAATTTATATGGAATCTATCCTAGAGAAATATTTTCTTCCACGCTATCAAATTAATTTCAATAACTAATCAATTAGTCGTGAATGAATATTTTGAGACTTAATAATAGGATTATGTGTTGAGATTTCTATTTCATGTATATCTAAAATATCTAAATTATTCCTACATAATATCTAAAATATATCTATTATTTTTATGCACATATACTAATTCATTACTCGAATGATATTATTAATATGATTATACCTACCTTCATGACATGGTATTATTATTTTGATGGAATGATGTATATACATTTATACATGGATAAAATCACTATAACTTGCAGGAACATGCCTATGTATGTATATTTAATAATTATAGAACCTTGTTATCTATGTAATTATTTTACTTTATATCATGTAATGTGTGTAAATACATTAAATTTCCATTTCATCTACATTAACATGTAGTAGGATAATATTAAGAAACAAAATTTCGGTGTCCTTTTCAATATTATACTCACATCCTACACATTCACATCAATTGAAATACTAAACATAATTTGTATATTTTGTTTGGGGAAGGGTGGTTATTTTTTGCAATTTTTCTTGAGAAGCAATGATGGGATGTGGAGACAGTACCAAGGAAATGTAAAGATCTTTAGAAACAATATCCCCTTGTTTGTTTAGTTGTTATTTTTATTATAAATTGTATATGATCAAACTCTCAGGGGATTATCAATTGATGTATTAATCACATGGTATGTTATATGTTCATTTTGTTACATAATGGTTTTGAATATTTATTTTAGTTATCCATTCACTTTGATTGTATTCATTATTAATGATAGTATCTATTAAAAATGTTAATGTTATTCACAGGGTACTGTGTGTTTATGATACAAAGGATATATTTTCCCCATGTTATATTAGTCATTATCTCAAAATATTTTTCATTCTCTAATGTATTATGATATACTATTGAGCTGTTGGGACGTTCTGATTTGGGTTATGACATTGGTACCCTGGTCAGTGATGTTATAATTTTCTCAATCTATCACATGAACTAATCTACCAAGATTCTATCTGGATTAATAATACACAGAATGTATCACCCAATACCCACTTTCTATATGAAATGAAATCTTAAATTTCACCAAAATAGAAAAATATACATGGAATTCTTTATTCTATAACATCCTATAACACATATTGAAATTCAATTCATAGTGTAATCATCAACCACCATGAATATTCATAGAAAATTAAATTGTATAATAAAATTCAAAGAACAAAATATTATGGTATAATACAAAAAATAAAAATCCTATATAAAATCATATAAAAAAGTAAATTCCACTAAGAATATAAGACACATGTTAAGTAAACCCACCTACTAGCTAGGAGAACTCTTGGGAATATCACACCAATACTTACCAATACTATAAAGAAACACTTTTTCCACTATAAACAAAATTTTCATAAGCTACACTAGTTCCATACCTACCAATAACATCTCTAAACTATGCATAATTTTAAGAAAAACAATACATATATGTATAAATTCCGAATAATGGTGGGTATAAAAATACATAGTAGGAATCCTCACAATCAAAAATATTTGAAAAAATAATATGTCATCTAAATTTTCTAGATTTAGTTACAGAATTGAATAATCCTATATACATGTTATTACAAAAAAATATAGGACTATAGGGAATACCTAGTAATTTAATATCAAATCTACAAAGGATCGTATCAAGAAGGTATCCTAGGGCACCCAAGAAATTGAAAAACCCAAAATCATGACATCACTATCCAAAATGTATATTACATCTAGATGATAGTTAAAATTTTTTATGTCTCTCATGATTCACAGTTCTTGAACTACCCAACGTTACTAACATCTATTCAACCTCTATGAATATATAGTTGGGGTCTGAAATCTTAATGAGGAAATATTGAGAGACATGGGGGAACTTATCCAATAGATGACTCATAACATAACAAGGAAAATGTAAACTGATTGGGTATATAATTAAATGGATAATTGAACTGAACCCTAACTCATAGGGAAAATTGACCTATATATGGGGAGGACTCAAACCTCATCATATAGGGAAGTAACAGATCAACATTATTAAAAATAACATATACATTTTTACAATTTAGGGAATACTGAACCCAATCATGAATGGAGAACCTATTCCCCATGAATAGAGGAACCATAAAACAAATACATGTAAGACATCCCAACTAGATAATACCTATAGAGGAATCATTACCTATCATTATAACATCTCCAATAGAGTTTTTGAACCAATGTTTATTATCAATATCATGCCTAAAAACATTTAATAACATCTCTATAGATAACCACCTGAATAAACACAAAAATATTCCCAATTGCATTTTTTTTCAAAATGAATCTTACCATTGTATTCCAAATAGAATAATAATTAGAGTGGAACAATAATTTTTCTTCTTCATAAATCCTAGTGAGAATCTATAAAAAGTTCCAAAAATGCATTGTAAAATACATTTATTATTCTAAATATGTAGTTAATGCATTAGAATGAAGTTGGGTGTGTACTACCCTTTTTCTTCAATATAAGATCAGGTTATATAGTGAATCCATTGGACATTATATGATACTAGGAATTATATGGTGTACCCTTATTACCACATTATATGTATCCCCTAGGATTAAAATGGGTGTATACTCTAAATATACCATAGTCACATGACCTTGAAAAACATGATGTGTGTATCAAAACATCATATCATGTGTTATTTTATTCCACTATGAAAACTAGTGTCTCTATCATTACCAAGACACAGTGTGTTCTAAAAAATCATCAGCCCTATATTATTTAACTACTATATGGAATCCCAGAACATAAATTGAAATCAAGAAGAGAATGTGTTTTGAAGACAACACATTGTATATTTAGTTCCTCCATAAATCTAAAAATTAATTCAATTTCACTTTAGTAGTCATACATTTTTCCATTGTATGTTCACCCCACTACACTTTATTCAACATAGAACCATGACCTTAAATCTAATATCCATTCATGCCACTTTCTTCAAATATTATTAAATCTAGTTAAATATGTTATTCTTGAATCTTCATATTATCATTCCCACACTTGATCCACAATTTGGGTATTCATAGGTGAACCAACATTATATTATTCATAACTACCTCAATGGATCAGCCCCAACCTCATAACTCACTAGATGTCTTATAGTTATTGTCTCCCTTTTTCAAACATATACAAATTTCAAAGTATTTAGATATTCAATATTCTTAATGATACAATAGGAATGAAATTGAAGAAAAATAGATAAAAAACATTGGGAGAAATTATGACCCATTGTTAATTATTTTTCCCAGAATTTAACTCTATCAATTATTATAAAATAATAATAATTACTCCCAAAATTATTAATAATTAGATTATACAAAATCATATAATGAATAAATATGAATAATAATAAAAATTTTGAATTATATTTTAACATTATAAATATTGAAATATTTCATGTGTCATGTTTATTATATAAAATAACAATCCAAGCATGATGAATCATAATATAATTCATAAAGAATGGTGTAAAAAATGTAATCATTACTTATCCCATTAGAAAAGTTTTCCTCACTTTGATTAGTTTTGTGATCCCGTTTGATTGGATTAATGATGATAAAAAAATTGATTTTCCTCTCCTCCCACTAAATTAAAATAAAAACCCTTCTCTATAGTCTCCATTAATCTATAGTTTATAGAATTTAATATATTTCTAATTAGAGTGGAGTGCGTTAAAAATGAGTTTATTATATTGAATTATATAAAAATGTTTATATTAATTAAAAATCTAAAATGATTCATTTTGGGGGTCGAGACCAAGAAACATAAGTCAGATATATCACAGGTAAATGAACCTATCTAAGACATTACATTGTTTAAATTTAAATTTTACTCTCTTACGAGATATCAATGCTCACACATGTAGAAAAAATATTCAACATGAGACATAATATTTTTTATCATAAAAAATATTGAAACAATAAAATTTATTTTAATTTTAATTTTATACAAGGAAAAATAATAATTTTTCAATTCTTGTTGATTTTAACATATCATCTTATTTGTGAAAATAATATTTTAATCCCACACATTGTTGGAATAATCCTTTTGAAAAATAAATTCTTACTTTAAGAAATAAGAATAAAATATTTAACTACTATAATAATTTTTATAGTAAAATTCATAGTTAAATTATCATAAATAAATGTATAAAATAATTATAGAATAAGATTTATTTTTAAAAGTGGTTCAAAAATCAAGGAGACATTTTGAACATAGATCTATATTCACATTTTATACTCATGATTTAAATCATTGTTTTATTTACCAATAATGGTATTATAAACATTTAATTATTAAATGATTAAAAGATGTATTCATTCCTATACTACTAAAATTTAGGAACTATACATTCATATTAAAAAGGGGGTCAAATTTCATATTAAACTTAATGAAATAGGATTAAAAAATAAATAATAACTTTTTGGTGATTTTCTTTTTCTTCAATATTATTTACATGATCTGAGTTCATTATCATAAGATGATCCCCTAATCAATATCATTTAACACATTTAATTTATTTAATTAATCGCATTCATAAACACCCATTCAAATACTTCTTAAACAATTCTAATAATAAACATCATATATTATAGAAAATTCACCCCACCCACCATATTTAAATTCATTACAATCAAAATTTCTACATCACCACCAAGTGTCCATTCCAAGGGAAAATATTCTAAATATTAAGTAGAAGTATAATTATATGTTTATTGGATAAATTATTAGTTTCGGTTATTATATAATACTCAATCCACATCTCAACCATAATTATCATAACTTATACCTCCCTTACGAAAATAGAAATACTCCAAAAACAACGATGGTGTCCAATATTTTTCTGATATCACATTTCAGATAAAAAAATACCATTTAATAAATATTTAGTTATGAATTAATTTGTATTATTTCATTAATTTTTATGTGGCTCTAAAAAGTACCAATATATTTTCCTATGGTAAATACCACTCTCTGAGATCCATTGATCCTTCAAAAATATTTATAGAACCTTTTACTATTCTGATATTACAACTTTAAATATCAAATAGACCTAAAAATCCAAGACTAAAATACGAAATATTTATTGATTAATAAAAACACTCTTGGATGATACATCCTTCCCACAATTAATCCTTATCATACCCAAAAATAAAAAAAATGATCAACTCTATGAAAAACTCATAAAAATACCTCTAGTTGATAGAAACCTAGTTACGCATGTACATAAACATCCTCTGGGTATATAGAATATAAACAAACTCATAAAGAATGAATATTATCATTATCAACACAGACACACATGATATTTCATTTATTGTGATACAAAAATATCCCAATATCCATCAACATAATCTTTTATCAAACAATCACCTTAACTAAATCATATGATTACATCATTTGAGTCACATCAACCCCAACACCCATCACATATTCTTCTACCAATTTTCAATGAATTATAATGAATGAATAAAATCTACAATCCTCTAAAAACCATCTTGAAATGATTTATTTCTAATGAAACCACAATATGGAGAATCACAAACCCCACCCATTTGAATATTCCAGATGTCTATTATATACGAACAAAATTTTTATATCAAGTTCATATTATAAACAGAAAATAATAATTATTTGATACAAAATCGTCAAGAATCATTGAGTTTCATGTTCTCTAGGGTTTGTATAATATTTTTCCATTTTCACCATCAATTTATACAAACCAAATCCCCAGACATGAGGATTACAGTTAGTATGATTATGATTAACAAATCCTTTCCATAATAATTAGTGTTCATTTATGCTCTAAAAATTATTTCCAAATAATATTTCATTCAAAATCAAAAAAAAATATCAAATTTCATTGATAGTTAATAAAAAATACAAATGAAAAATTGACAAAACAACGCAATGATCTTGAAGTGACACTACCACATTCAACCAAATTCTAGTAACATGATTTACCAAAATATAAAGTAAATTTTTTAACACTTATATTTGTATTATTTTTTATCACTAGAACCCAATATAATTCATACCAAGATAAAGAAAACATAAAAAAATATTGACAAATTATCATCCTTCATGTTTGCAGATTGAAATATGTTTTAATGAATAAAAATATAATTAAACATATTACTTGATGGATCAAGATATATTGGGGTGATCCTTAATCATGAACTATATTGAGACATACTTGATGTTCTTCATAATTATACCACTATACACATAAAAATTTTGGTGTCATGAACCCTACATTTTGCAAAAAAAAACCTTTCATGTCTTATCCCAATGAATATCTACTAACACAATATCAATCAATTGATAGAACCACTAGGGTAAACATTAATTTTATTCTTAATTACAGAAAATATTTCAATGATATCATTTTTATTTAATACTTATTAATGATTATACCAATGATTCTCATAATCAATAGAATTAAATCCCATAAATTATCTCCTCTCCAGTCAATGTAAAAATCATATAACTAAATGGTTCGATGGAAATATAATTTCTATTATTGGATATTCTCTTGATAACATTAAAGTATCTATGATCTTCCCTTGTATCAATATATATAAAAAAATAGTTTGGGATGAATATTTTATATCAGTATAGACATGTTAAATGGTTATAAGGTTTAGGTATGAATCATTCCTTAATGATCCCATGAAATATGAATACCTTCATAAAAGTTGGGTGAATTAGGTTATATATAATTTTTATTAGAACTTCATTAATGATCATGGTGATAACAATTTAGGAACACTTTATCTTCCTCACAACTGATGTAAATAAATAGTGAAATAAAATAAAATAGACATGAGTATTTAACTTAGATTAACCAAACATAGATAATTAAAGGATAATCCAATAGTGATGTGATGATCTACATGAAACATTAATTATAGTACATTTTTTAACATCATGTAGTGGCCTCATTAACCCTTCATGAATAAAACCATAACCAAATAGAAATCCCACTACTCTCAATCACGTAGAAGGATAACTCCTCCTTTAATAGTTATTGTTTGATATTCATGAGTGGAATAATGCATACACCAGTAGTGGTGTATTGATCTACATTTTTTCAATAAATTTAAGAAAACCCATGAGTTCAATCAATATTTACTTGTTGATCTCCTTTATTATACAGTATATTTCATATAGAGAGGTGAAAAACTTATCCTCTATTCTTCTTTTTTCATCTAGTTTGTTCTAGGAATTTATCTTCTACCCATTGAATTTGTGGCTGTACAATCTACAACACCCACTAGTTTTTCAAATATAAAATATATTTTTATTTTAATCGCTAATATTTACATTGATATATTTCCCATAATTAAATGTAGAAATACAATCATTTTAGCAGCATCAATTTTAACACCTTTAAATCTATATGTGGCTCATTATTTGAACCATTTAGGATAAGATAATATTTTTAAATTTTAAAAATATATGTACATATTCAAGTTACATTATAAATAAATTGATCCTTGTTTATTCTAAAATATTCAATTTTAAATTCACATAAAGATGTTACTTATACTTTAGCATCAATAAAACCGTCTTCAACATGTCATTTTTGTTCATAAACTTAATCAAAAAATACTCTTTAAACATACATTAAAAGTGCTAAAGAATCATGTAAAATCCACCTTTAATTTTGGCATGATTTTATTCTTTCATTGTAGGATAAGATATCATTCATATGTATTTTTTAATGATGTTATTTTTAATTATTTTCGTCTGACCCCTCACCAAAAAAATATCGGAGGCAAAGAACATTAAATTTTGTAGTTCTGTGAATACTAACCATTCATATAATGTAAATGTATCTAATGTTCCTGGATAATTATGCTTATATTACTCATGAGGATCCATATGAATGGGAATTACTGCCCTTATATGTTCATGTTTCCTACATTCTTTATGCACATAGCCAAATAATCATTCTATTTTTTCTAAATATGACCTTTACACAATAGTGTGAGGTTACTTCAATAAATTTTCAAATATATAATTATGCATCATGGTTATACTTATCCAGATAGGGAGATTCAATTTCACTGTGAAATTATATAGGATTAAAATCATTATACAATAACATAGTCAGGGAAATTCTCTTGGAAATAGTCACTTTACACTACCTCTATTAGAAGATAACTAATAGACACCTATAGAAGGATATATCTCATTTCATTTATTTTCGGTCCTCTATTTAGGTTACCTAAACATTTCATATTTATTTAATCCTTCTGTTTAATACTTATCTAAATTTTCAAATACCTACAAAAAATTGAAATTTTCTAGAATTCAACAAAAATATATTCAATACTTCTATAAAAATAAGGTTATATTCTCCCTATGAACTCATAATAACACTTGATAATTCCTTAGAAATTATTTTGCAAATAATTGTCCAAAAATATCTCTAATGGTATATTTTTAATCATAACTAATGCCACATTATATATCATTTAATCACAGAAATCCATGTCATGCATTAACCGAAATCTATATCATCTAGCACACTATGTTTGAAAAGAATTATAGGATGAACTTATTGGTGTTATTAGAATGAAAATTAATCAACCACTAATCGCATTTTTATAACTAGAACAATGATGAAAACCAATTTCCAGAAATAAAAATAATTATATAGAGAGAAGGTCATGGTTCTCAACACAATATTAAATATAGTGGTTTATCCAATTTTAAAGTATAACTTTATCTATAGATAAATCTATTCTGAAACCAATATACATCCTTTTTAGGGATATCTACTACAAATTCTCATTCATGGACTCCAGAATTGGTGTGCATGTGAGGGAGGACCACCCCAACCTATGTTATCATTCCAAGTGCATCATTTGTGCTACATAAATAAAAAATTCCATTATGAATATTGACCAAGGATTAACCTATGAGGTTTTTATCCTAAAATAAAAAATAGAAATTTTTTGTGTTTTCCAATGAACGGTATAACTTATCTTGAATCACTAACAACATTTTGAGATAAAACAATTCCTCGAATATGATATTAGCCTCTAACTATAGTATAATAGTACTTTTATGAGTTTATGGAAACACAACTAATAAACATCTCACCATGACATATCAGGACACATTGGAGATGAAATATCCATTTAATGGGTGTATAAAATTGATAGAATACACGAGTCAGTAAATCTTAACAACCCTCTAGAAAATGATAATTGTTGTTTCCCCAATGTAACTTAAACATTTCATAATATAAATGTTATAGAGTACACTATATATCGAATATCTTTTTAGATTGTAAGGGAACTATAATTTGATTTAAAAGAGTTATATACATCTATAAAAATGTATGTGTATCATACTAAAATTATAGGGTAACAATATATATATCAATAATGTCTCTAAATCGACACCTTGATACTCTTCCAATTGGGGATGAGATGCTCAGTCCAATGAATAATCATATCAATACTCTTCCACTAAATAAGAACATGATATATATGTCTGGAATACTACATTAAATATGATGAAACCAAAGTGAAAAATAATATTTGGGTGATGTGAAAGAAAAAGGGCAAAAAGAATCACATCTAACATCTTTATGATAAATGTTCATCCATAATTATTAAACATACTCAATTAATTATGGTTATGATATCTTAAAATGATAATCAATATCCCAGTGAATAGATTCATTATCCACTACACTAACACTATCTTTCATGGTCTGTTAATCTTTAAAAAATAACAACATCACAGTTTCTTATTTTTCTGAACCAAACCATACAAGACTAAAAACAATAAAACTTTCCTCTTATTACTTAAATTTCAATAATATTATTATAACATGAATAGACCCATTATGATGTTATATGGGCCGTCTATAATCTCTATGTGCCAACCCAATACAACATAGAACATCACATGGGCTAGATACAGGCACCAAGACAATATAACCATACATGGTGGGCCTTAACTGAGATCAACCTACAATAATAATATAATATATAGAACCTAATTGTCAACTAAAATAAGAAATTATGAAAAGGTGAACTATATAAAATAGGATTTTTGAGAAATATCTATAAAAACTATATTCCATAGGTAAACATGATGGTTAGTCATTACATATGATAAAACCAAACTATTCATGGATTTTTAAAAATGAAACACAAACACATCATAGTAGGGACACATAAGAAGTGCAACCATGAGACACCACATGTCACTAACTATAGGGGTGAAATTTAAAAAACTACCACTACAAAGAACAATAATGACTCACTAAGAATCTTCTCAACATAAACTATTATAGACCCATTATCACCAATCGTAAATATAAATTAATAATGATATTGATAAACATAGTTTGTGTTACCATGTGGACTTTGTAGGGGTGACTATAAAAATACTCAATAGGACACCCTAAGGAAAAATAAAATATAAATCAACAAATCATCTCAAAACCATCGGTATAAGATTTTTAATAAAAATGAATATAATAATATATAATCTGAATATACATTAAAGGATAAAAACATAGAAACATTGGGATTCTCTTATCATCATAGATCATCTCAACTCTATTAAGATTCATGTTTTATGGTTATCTATGTTTACGCATATCAATGTGTCACAACCAAACTTCTTTAAGATGAGGGAAGGGAGAAAAAAATTCCAAACCCTTCCTTCTTCATGTTGAAGGAGTGATAATGACTCTCCATGTCCTACATTCAATAGGCCTCAATGTGGTGACTAGAAACAATGGTTTAGAATCTCACTTTGTATGGAAGGCATTACCCATTTTGTAGAAAATGATCAAGAGATAAAATGGTAAATCCTAAACAACTCCAAATAGTGAATGTACAAGTAAATCCAAAAAAACTTTTTCCACATGCTTGTTCAGAATAATGTGATATAAAGTACAAGAAAACAATGAAGTAAAGTACCAAAATAAAGAAAAGAAGCAATGACAAAAGTCTCGATGCTGAGCTAGTAAGGTATGGAACAATCTCAATGTTTTCTTGGAAACCCGGAATAAATTTTATATACATAGGCTGTGTATAAAGGTATACTAAATAGGGAAACCAAAAAACACTCATGCACAAGTTGGTAGACATTATAATTCCCTATGGAAAAAATTAAATGTAACCTAGCCCGGAATACTATCCACCAAACCTCACCAAGAAACACTCCCCAAATAACGCAAGTCAGGTAAAGTAATAGTAATAGAAATTTGATATTTGGTTACCCCACACAACTTTTCCACTAGTTATTTAGAACATTCCATGAATCAAACCTCCCCAAAAAATCTCACTACAGTCCCAATACCACCCCCAAGAACAACCATATGGTCCATCCCTACCACACGGTCAACCCACCCACAAACACCTCATCCACAACAACCACACATCCCACCCACAGACACCTAAGAAATAACAACCACTGCCATTCCCAAAGACACCAAGGCTAGAACAACCACTACCATGCCCGAAGACACACAATCCTCATCTTGAAGACACTTGGGAATCAATCTTGCCCGCACACAACTAGGCCAAACCACTATAGAAAAACCTTAACCAAGGTTTATGGGATATAATGAACCTTAGGCCATCATAGACTCCCCAAAGAGTCTTCGGATAATAGGTAGAGGGATCAAGAAGGAGCTAATAACAATCCACTAATAGGAATGTTGGGAAAACACCCTCCCCAATGAAATGGGGGGGGTGTTCGGCACAAATTTATCAAGATGGGTTGGGTGTGTATAAGAAACACAAGATATAAATATTATAAATATAGGTGATAAACCACTCATCTAAAGCTAAGGGTCTTGAAAATTACAACCATTATGCACACATCCACTCTTGCTACTACACCCTACATGCACAAGTAGACAATGACCACAACCAGAGCACAACCATTTTCTGAAAAGAAATTGTTTCTTATCGTACCAATTCTCATTATCATGTTAAAGTGATTCCATTTAAAAATTTCATCATAATAGAGAAATTATCAGGTATGACTAGAATCCCAAACAACTACTAAAAGAAAATAGATATGCTGGAATTTAATCATTCACTCTGAGTTCTCTTGTAAATAATAACATCAAAATAAGTTCCATGAGATCTACCGATGCACTAGAACCAAAATATCCCCATATTACTGGCTCCACACGACCACATATTCACAAACCAAATACCTATTAACCATAGGTTCCATTAAAATCCCTATCACCCCACAACCATCAATAAAAACAATCCTACATATCTCTAGAACAAAATAATAATGATTTGTAGATTAAGCTGGCACCATTCATAATGTTCCTTCTTTCTGTTTAGTTATCCAGGGTTATCACACAAGGGTTCCAATCCATAAATAATCCTTTTAATCAAATAATTTTATGTAATTAATCTTTTTCCATGTTATAGTCATTCCATAATAAGATTATACAGTAAACATAGCTTCATTAGTTCACAGTAAAGGACCACCAACCACCACAATTTTCAATGGACACAAACCCATACAATTCAAAACATGAAATAAAGGTAAAATAAAAAAAATTAACATCTTTACTAACTCATAATTATTTTATAATATTTTTGAAATTTAATTTAGTCTACATCCTAGGGGACATCATCATACCCACCCCACATGATGCACAATAAAGAGAGACAAATAAAGAACCCCTACTTGGATTATCGAGGATCGAAGTTCTCTCCTCGAACCAATGATAGGGGAAGCACGAATTGCAGGAAGAGATCTAATGTTGAGTGTAATGGCTCCATTATAGGTTTACAATTCATCTCGGGAGGAATTCTAGAGGTGCACATAGATAAACGCAAAAGGAAGAAGGATGGAAGGATCTCACCTTAAGAAGAGACTAGATCCTAACATCAAGAAGACCATTTCAAATTAATTAAAAGTATTATCATGGATTGACCACATTAATGGGTTGTTTCACACATTGATATTAATTCATATTTAATAATACCACTCATAAATGGTGGAGATAGACTAGTGTATGGTTGTGAGTTGATAGATTTTCATTAAACAGAGACAAACACGTAATAGGGGTGAAACTGGAAACCACAAGAGGTTGGAAAACATGGAAAAGGGTCTGAAACTGATGAAAAGCCATGAATTTTAGTAAATCAAGTGTCTTAGAACTATTTGGGGGTTTAAAAATATTTTTCAGGCCATAAATGGCTTTGAAATGGGTATTAAAACACTTTTATGTTAAAAGATACATTACTCGAGCAAAACTAGAAAATTTTGGAAAACTGGAAATGACACACTGAAGGGTATGTCAATAAAACACGTGCACCATCACCCTAGCACTAATATCAATTGGTGCCACTAATGACTGGTCACTGCCACTAATTCCCATTGGTGCCACTTATGCTCATCAGTGCCACCGTTTGTTCTACCTAAAATTTTGCAAACACCCCTAAATGTCACCAATGGTTCCCTGAAAGCCTCGAACACTAGGATTTGGAAATGTAATGGAGCAGGAGGGTCTGGTTCATTAAATAAAAAACCTCTCAAACAATTCTCAGCCTCGGGAAATACAGATTAGACCCAATGAAATGAGTGGGGTCTGAATAACCACCTCGTAAGATACCTCTCAGGGACAAACAACCCAAGGGTTTTTCGAAATGTGAAATAAAACATTGACTGCTAAGGAAATAGTTCTCACAAATTTCTCCTATGAAATCATTGAAATCTCTACTGATCATCTCACCTAAGTTACCACAAAAACACTTATGTGTCCCACAGTTGAGATACATGGGTTACATAGGTCCTCCATCCTTATCAGTATACTATCCACTATGGGCGGCAGTGACTTACTTGCACATGTTTAATCACATAAAAATTAATGCATATTGATAATGTATCATGTTCTCCCTCCACATAGTCAGTAATTTTCACACAAAATAGGGAAGAGGGAAACAACATACCATATAACACTAAAAGACTGAACATTACATCTTTACCAAGGAATGAAATAAAAACTTAAGAGAAAAGCTAAAAACCACACTAGGTATTAGGCACACATCTGTTCCTCCAATTCCAACGTACTCTCCTCGAGGAAATCATGCTTCCACAACACAAGAACTAAGGGAATGGTCCATCCATGAAGCACATTATCTTTAAAATCCTCTATTCTCACTGGTCACTTCACCAATGTCAAATCATCCTCGATATCCAACTCTCCCCAGTTGAGGATATAAGACTCATCGTGTAGATACCGACAGATTTGAGATACATGGAATAAATTGTGTATCCTCTTTAACTATAGTGGTAACACCATCTGATATTCAACCTCATCAACTCATCCAAACACCTCTAAGGGTCTGATGAACATGGGAGAGAGCTTAATCCCCTTGCCAAACCTCAACTTTCCACGTTGATGGGAGACCTTTAAGAATATGTGGTCCACAACCTTGAACAACAAGGGTCTCCTTCAATAGTCGAAATACTACTTCTACCTATCCAGAGCTACCTTCATCCTTTCACACAAAAGATAAACCTTCTACGTCATGCTTTGCACCACCTCTTGGCCCAGAACATCAGCCTCCCCAACCTCTTTCTAGAAAACATGTCATTGACACAACCTATCATACAAGGCGTTGAACTATGCCGTGCCAATGGTAGAGTGATATATATTTTTGTTGAAACACTCTACCTAGGGTAATTGTCATACACATGATCCACAAAAGTCTAGAACACATGCTCATAGTATATCCTCCAACATCTGGATGATCCTCTCTATCTAACCATCCGCGTGAGGGTGGAAAGTAGTTCCATGAAATAGTTGCATGCCAATATTATGTTGTAATCCCTTCCAATATCATGAATTTGATCATGTATCCCAATCTAAAATGAAGGATTTGGGAACTCATGTAGTCGCACAACTTCACCCCCAAACCTCTGGGCTGAGGCATCAACTGCGCTCAATAAATTAACTGCTATGAAGTGAGTTGATTTACTCAACTGGTCCACCACTACCTAGATGGAATCCTAGCCTCCATCAACCCTATATAGTCATATGATAAAATCCATCAAGATTGCATCCCACTTATACTAAATAATGTCTAAGGTATGCAATAAACGCTCAGGAACACAATGTTCGGCCTTCACTTGCTGATAGCCGAGACACTTTTCCAAAAACTCCACCACTACCCACTTTATTCTAGGCCAACAAAACTAACCTCCCAAGCCCCGATACATCTTGGAAACTCTTTGGTGTACCCCTAGGAATGTTTTATGGAACTCACTGAGAACTCCCTCACACATCGCTTCCAGGAGAAACAAATTCCCATAGAATAACATACAATTCTGACTATCCTCTAACCATACCTATAATGCATCATCCTAGATAACGCGGTCACACATTACTTCAGCCTCTGAGTCTCCCCAATGAGACTCCTCCACCTACGACACAATTTAATACTGCACTGTGATCTAGAATAGACAGCCTCTACCATATTCCAATATCATACCCATATTCAAAGAAGCTAACTCCTCCATCCCATTCCAAGAATCTCTTAACTCATGAAACACGTCATTATGTGGCTTCCTACTTAAGGCATCAGCCACCAGGTACCCCTTTCAAAATGTTTATAAGATCCCAGAGTTGTAGTCCTAAAAAATCTCTATCTTCCTATGCTACTGCAAGTTCTGGTCTCACTTGTAGAAGACATACCTCAATGACTTGTGATATATGAAGACCAAAAAGTGTTCAACAATTTGATAATACCACCACAACATCATCAAGAAAAAACCACTACAAGATCTAGTTCATGGGAGTAATAATTATGTTCATGAGTGAATAAATTCCTAGACCCATAAGAGATCACACCCCACTACTGCATCATCACACACCTCATGCCTAGAGTAGAAGCATCAAAGAACACTTTAATATTTACCCATTCTTCTAGAAACCTCATCACTGGGGAACTGACCAACTTTCCATTCAGGTAACTGAATGCTTCATGGCACTTCTCACTCCACATGAATTCCTGGTACTTTTGGGTCAAGGACGTCCAAGGCACGTCAACTCAAGATATGTATGGTACAAACCTTCAGTAGTAACCTTCCTGTCACATGAAACTATGAATCTCTGCCACATTCATTGGTGATTCCTAAGAGATAACTTCTTCAACCTTTGATAGGTCCTGTAACACCCCAAGCATCTACGGTACATTTCCCTTTGAATAATGTGATAGCGTGTGTTGTACGCAACATCGAGTTCTAACACACCACAACCAATCAAACTAGCCGTTATGAATAGTAAAACCTACTTTTTGAAAGTTTATAAATTTTATCTCTCAAAATGGACTTCATTTTTGGATTTGGAGTATCAAATTTAGCCTAAGGTGAAATTTTGGTACTTTTCGGATAATTTTAATATTTTTGATGAATAGTGAAAATTACTAAATTTTAATTAAAATTTTTTTAATCAAAATAATTAATAGTGATAAATTATGAATTTTAGTGGTATTAAAGTATATTTAGAATATATTTCTACCATTTAGTACAATTTTGGTCATTGGACATAATTTCACAATTAAACCGAACATAAACAAGTATAGTCTTTTGATAGTTATTATATCTTAAAAACACGCTTTTTGTTTTGACAGCGGGAATGCATTTAAAATTAATTTCTGCCACTTCTGTGTTTTGAATTTGGAAAAATTGATTCCATATTTGGAATTAGGATGTTAAAATTCTGTAAATAGGTAGCTTTTATTTTTAGACATTTTGAATAATTACTTCGGTAAATATTTTATTTACCATGGTGAAAGGTAAATCTGGTAAATAAGGGTTAACAAATAATATTATAATAATACTAAATTACCCTAAAACGTGTCCTAACATTATTGGTGGATACATGTCCGACCATGGGCATCTTTGAGTATATTTTGGGACACCATGGTGCCATTTGTGTGTGATAGGGACACTTTAATTTAATTAAGTTAAAATGAATACAAAAATGACACAAGCATATATCATTTAGAAAAACAATTTTTACATAGGGTTATAAATGTTGTATTTTCGACTATAAATATTTATTTTAAAGATAACACGATTTCCTACATAATGGTTTTTTATTTATAATATTTAGACATTAAATAATTTAATTTATTTATGACACAATGGTGATGCAGTAATTACCATAATAGTGAAAAATTAAAATGATTGATATTGTAGATACCCAAATAAATATAATTTGAGACTTTTTATGCATTACACTAATTTTAGAGGTTAATATGACATGTTAGGAATGATTTAATTAAACTTTTTCGAAGTAATCATTCTGTTATAATTTTTTAAAAAATAAATTATTTAATAGTGTCAAAATTGACATAAAAGAGTTTTAAAAAAAATATTATATTATTAATTGATATTAAATTCCTAAAAATCTATGGTTTGGCCATGACACTTATATCATGATAGGTGTATCCATAAAGTACCATTTTGGGGACACTTGGATGTATATTGTAAATTTATTAACCATATAATATAAAAATACAAAGAGACATTGTAAAAGTGAAACTAATTAACTAAGAGTTAATTCTTGATGATAAGGTTAATATAGTAACACAAACCTATCTAAATTCTATTGGATGAGTGGTTTTCTACCCATCCCCACATTAACCATTAAAAAATCCACTTTGGAGCCATTATAAACTGAATATTAATTTATTATAAAATAATATTTCTAGCTTTTCCAAAGGTTCCCCTCACCCTACTTATAATTGGGCACTCTCTCTTCTCATTAACTAACACCTTCAAAGCCTTTTCGTTCGGCCAAACTCTTCCCACATACCCTCTCAACTTACCTCACTTCATCCTAGAGGCCTTCCTTTAGTCAGAAAGCAAGCCTAAGAGCCATTCTGATAAAATCAAAAGGAAGAACCCGAAGAAGAGGTAATGATTTCACCACCCTTTTCCAAGTTCCTTTCTTTTCCACTTCTTCTTTCTTTGTTATTACAATTCAAAAATAATAACTCTAGTATCTTATATATACTGTGATTTTATTATAAATATGGTACAACCATTTTCAGTATTCTATCCATCCTTTTAATAACATGTCACCATACGTGCGTACGTAAGGCTTACCGTCTCCACGTCATTGTGTAATCGTTATTCAATAAATTATATTTTGGATGGGTATAATAATGAGGTGTAACTCATGTAAATAATAAATATACCATGATAATGATTCTTTATATATGATATACCATCCAATTATATATTATTTTAATATCAAAAGAATGATATTGTCGCTCGTGCGTACGTACGGACTACCGTCTCCACGAACGCGATGAGATTCATTCTCCATCTTATCCATTCAAGTATAATTATCATTTGATGATTAATAATAGTATCTAAGGACATTTTATCATTCTGGATATGAATAAGATGCAGCCTATCCATGACAAACACAACTAACGTAACAAAACATATAAAAGAAAACGAGTAAGTTAACACCCGAAACAACGATAATACGAAGATATTATTGATAAATCAATGTTAAAAGCTCATATATTATATCATAATAATGTATATGATTCTTGTATAATTTAATAACAATTATTTCACCATTATACAGGAGGTTAACCTACCCTCAACCAAGGAAAAGTACAAGGTAAGTGTTTATTTCGCAATCTCTTCATTATCCGAGGTTGTTTATATGTAATAATCTACTGGAACGTGTTTATCATCCACATCCATGTTTCTTAAAAATGTATTTCAAAACATTCTTAATATTTTACAGAATGTGGGTTAAAGTCATTTATACCCTTGTTTTACTTTTTATAAGAAGTTTATAAAGGAAAATTTCTGTCGTTTTCCAAACAAGGTGCTTTTTAACCTTTTTGACAAAATTAAGGTAAGAATGTTTTTTTAACTTATACGGTGGGTGCAGCTATTTTTTGCCATTAAAAAATCTTAAAAGCTTCCCTTACAAGCTTATAAGAATATTTTCAATGTAAATGTGTTCTTTTATAATTACGTGACTTTTAAATGATTTCAAAAAGATATATTTCTCTCAAACAGTTTTGATTTCATCTATGTCAACATCCATTGATGGATTGTAAGCTTATTTGAAGTTGATTTATTATGATACAAAACATCCATATTGTATTGATGATTTTGTGATATGTTTGACTGTGGATGTGTTATTTTTATACCATTCGTAGTTTATGAAGAAAGTATTGACATTTCGTTTTCTAGTTTTAATACGAATGTTTATGTTATGTTTAAACCCGTTCATATGAGAAATGAATTGGATTTAATATATGATGGGTGGAGACCGCTATAGCTCCTCGATGCATCTGTAGGTCTAATGAGACAAACTAGTTCCTTGGCACAAGGCCTTGGAAAAATCATATTTATAGTCTTGGCACGAGGCCTTGGCTATGTTGTTTTGATAGTCTGGAATTATGCATTCCATCATTATGAAAGTGGTTATTGATATTGCATGTGATTATTCGATTAGTAGAATATCCATGTGAATAAGTAAATGGAATTATTTCATTTTATTTTTTCAATACTATGTTGAAGTTCATGTTTAAAAGTCTTTTGTTTTAGTTATACATTGCCTTTAATGTTTATTCTTAGTTATAAAAGTTTCCGCTATATTGTTATCCTTACTGGGAATTTGAGCTCTCCCCTTTTCTATGTTTTATTTTTCCCAGGATGTGAAGAGGTAATTTAGGAATGACCTGCAGGAATAGTATGGGGGGATATGAGTGTGGACTATGAAGAAAATATGTTGTTGTAGTTTTCATTTTTATGATGTAATGTAAGACTTATGAATATATCTAGTGTTTCCAAGGCTACTAAACCAATCGGTCTTTCGAGATTTGATGTTTCTTCTAAACATGCCAATGTTATGTAATAATGCACCGAATCTGGGTAACTGGGGCCAGGGTGTTACTGTTGGTATCAGAGGATGTTTAGTACAAACCTTGGAAGCTAGATTTAGATAAACTCTAATTATATCACATATATTTAAGATGGACTTTGAGGATTAGTATAGAAGTTGTTCCTAGAATTTTGGAATTGTAGATATTTTGTGAGTTTTCCGAGCAATACATCCCTGTCTAGATACGAGCAGGTAGAGGCAAATCTGGAACAGATGTACCTAGGGGTAAAACCCGAAAACACCGCTTTGAGCTAGACTCAAATGGGAACTGGTGCACGACAACATGCCTTGCTGCACTCTTGGTTACGACACTCCCGGGGGATATGCTTAGGATAACTCTCATTTTCTTTATAAATCATTATGAAGGGTTTATGAGTATATACTTCCTCAAAGAAAACATTTTTTATGATTATGGATTATATCCATAAATAGTTCCATTTATGTTAAGTGTTTTATAAGTATGGAATTATGTATTTTGATTCATAAACTAATCTAGTTTATGCCATTGTTTAGAAATGGCGCCAAGTGGAAGAAATGGAAACTGTATCAATGCACACACTCCATGTAGGGATTTCTCTCCTGGTCAAGATAATAATAGTGGAGTTGGTGATGCAACTGGTTCCAATCAGCTAATCACCATACTGGGACAACTCACTCAGGTTATGAATAATGACCTTACCCGTATGGAGCACCCTGATCCGCAGTGTGGAGGATCAATGTTAGATCGATTCATGAGGAAACAAACACCAACGTTAAATGGGAGTACAAATCCCTTAGTAGCTGAGCAGTGGATAAATTCCCTAGAGAAAATATTTCAGGCTTTGGGGAGTAGTGAAAGGGAAAAAGTTATCAAGGCAGTTTATCGCCTCACTGGATATGCTGATCAATGGTGGTCATTGATTCGAAACATGAAGGAAGAAGATGAAGTATAAAATATGGAATGGAGGGACTTCAAAGACCTGTTTTTAGAAAAATACATTTCTCATTACCATCGAGAAGATATGGAAAGAAAATTTCTGAGTCTGAGACAAAAGGAGGATGATAATGTCACAAAGTATGAGGCTAACTTTACAAGGTTAGCAAGGTATGCTGGAGATTATATATGTAACCCCATAAGTATGATTGATCGTTTCTTTGATGGGTTAAAACCATTTCTCTGTCGAGCATTAGTCTACCAATCTTTTTCATCGTATGAAGACGTTGTCTCATGTGCTATCAAGACTGAAAATGAATTCTCTAAGTCTTATGACTTTAAAGAAAATCAAGAGAAGAAGAGATCTTCTGATCAATATGGGGATGGAAATAAGGTGAAGAAGGGAATAGTTGAATATCCATCCTATGGTAAATGTGGGAATAAACACCCCGGTACTTGCTTAAAGGGAATTGGTGTCTGTTACAAGTGTGGTGAAAAAGGCCACCAAGCTCGTGATTGCAAAGGGAAGAAGGAAGCTACCAATGTTCAATGCTACAATTGTAGGGAGATGGGACATTATACAAATGAATTTCATAAGCTTCAGGGGAACATACCTCAGAAAAGGCCAAGGGATCAAGGCCAAGCTTTTGCTATCACTACTGCTGAGGTAGAAGCTCCAAAAGAGGTGGTGGCAGGTAATTTAATGGTTTCCTCAAGTTTAGCAAATGCATTATTTGATTCTGGATCATCGCATTGTTTCATATCTTCCCAGTTTGCTATGAAAATTAGATATTTCCAATTTGATTTAACAAGGGATTTTTCAGTTAAAACTTCTAAGGGAAGTATCATTGCAACAATGTTTTGTGAATCAGTCCCCATTAGAGCACATAAATGCTCCTTATCTGTTGATCTCATCATCATACCTATGATTGAGTGTGATATAATCTTCGGTATGGATTCGCTTTCGGACTATGATGTGAATATTTATTGTAAGAAGAAGGAGGTTACGATTTTTGATGATGATGATAAGGAACACCATATCTTTAGAGTAGAATCGTCACCACCTAATTCTTTTCTTGACCCACCTCGAGTGGCTCAACTAAATTCAATTATTGGGGAGGAAGGGAAAGAAATGATTTTGGGGGAGGAAAGGAATGTTCAAATATAGGATGTACCTATTGTGAAATAATATGTAGATGTATTTCTGGAAGATTTACCTAGACATCCTCCAGAACGAGAAGTTGATTTTTCCATTGATTTAATTCCTGGATCAAGGCTTATATCGTAGACCCCTTATAGAATGGCCACTGTTGAATTAGTTGAAATAAATAAACGAATAGAGGAATTGAGTAATAAAATATTTATTCACCCTAGTGTTTCTCTATGGGGATCCCTTGTGCTTTTTGTTAAAATGAAAGATGGATCTATGAAGTTATGTATCGACTACATGGAGATAAATGCTATAACAAAAAAGAACAAGTATCCCCTACCTCGCATTGATGATTTATTTCACCAACTACATGGGGCTCAATACTTTTCAAAGATTGACCTTCGATCTGGATACCATTAGTTGTATGTAAAGAAGGAATACATTCCGAAGACAGCATTTCGAACCAGGTATGGGCATTACAAGTTTATTGTAATGCCTTTTGGATTGACTAATTCACCCTCTGTATTCCTGGATCTGATGAATAGAGTTTTCAAGGAATATCTCAGTGAATTTTTTGTGGTATTTATTGATGATATCTTGGTATACTCTAAAATCTACTAAGATCATGAAAGTCACTTGTGCATTATCCTGAAGACACTAAGAAGAAATGAATTATATGGGAAGTTTAGCAAGTGTGAATTCTGGCTTCATGAGATTTCTTTTTTTGGCCATATTGTCTCTAAAGATGGAATCTCTGTTGATCCTTCGAAGACAAAGGCAATCCAATAATGTCCAGCACCTACGTGTATAACTGAGGTACACAGTTTTATTGGATTGGCAGGTTATTATCGATGTTTTGTCAATAATTTTTCCTTATGGGCTAACCCATTAACGAAGCTCACACGTAAAGGGTTCAATTTGTTTGGACAAAAGAGTGTGAAGAATGTTTTGATGAACTGAAGAGAAGATTATTCAATGCTCCTATATTGAATATACCATCGGGGAAGGATGGGTTCGTTCTTTATAGTGATGTATCGAAGAAAGGACTTGGTTGTGTCCTTATGCAGAATGATAGGGTTATTTCCTATGCATCACGATAGTAGAAAATTCATGAGAAAAACTATACTACTCATGATCTCGAGTTAGCATCTGCGATCTTTTCTTTGAAGATATGGAGGCACTACCTCAATGGTGAAAAATGTGAGATTTATACTGATCATAAGAGTTTGAGTATATTTTCTCACAAAAAGAACTCAACATGAGGCAAAGGAGATGGGTTGAATTACTCAAGGATTATGATTGCACGATACACTACCACCTGGGGAAGGTAAACAAGGTGGAAGATGATTTGAGCAGAAAAGACCATGGAGTTTTGAACAATATGAGAATTGAAAGGGCTCCAATTTTCAAAGATCTAGTGAAGATGGACATGGGAATGACCAGGGAAAGTGAAACATCAATGCTTTTTCAAATGGTTGCCAAACCATCTTTACGAGAAAGGATTATGAGTTCTCAGATGGATGATGAAGAATTTCAAAAGAAGATTAAAGATTTGAATTATGGGAGATTGGGAGACTTTGTGTATGAAGATGGAATTTTGAAATTCGGGAAGATACTCTGTGTTCCCGATATACCTGATCTAAAAAGGGAATTGCTGGCTGATGCTCATAGTTCCAATTTCTCTATACACCCTGGGAGCACCAAAATGTTTAGAGAATTGAAGGAACATTTTTGGTGGGATAAGATGAAGAGGGAGATTGCCGATTTTGTGTCAAGATGTATGGTTTGTCAACAAGTGAAAGCTGGAAGGCAACAGCCTGGAGGAGTCATGCAACCTCTTCCCATACTGGAGTGGAAATGTGACAATATTACAATGGACTTTGTCATGGGGCTACCAAAGACTCCTAGAAGGAATGATGTAATATGAGTTATTGTTGATCATCTTACCAAGTCAGTACATTTCCTTTCTATAAGAGAAGATCTACCACTAGAACGTCTAGCATGACTATATATTAATGAAGTTGTGAGACTTCATGGAGTACCCCTATAGATTGTTTCTGATCGTGATCCTCGTTTTACTTCAAGAATATGGAAAAGTCTTTAGAAAGCCTTGGATACTGAACTTCATTTGAGCACTGCCTACCACCCTCAAACAGATGGAAAATCAGAACGAACTATTCAAACCTTAGAAGACATGTTGAGATCCTACTCACTTGACTTTCAGGGTATGTGGGGTCAATATTTACCTCTGGTAGAATTTTCCTATAACAATAGCTTCCATTCGAGTATTCAGATTGCACCATATGAAGCGTTATATGGAAAGAGATGTCGTAAACCAACCTGTTGGGATGACGTTGGTGAAAGAAATCTTGTAGGCCCAGAACTGGTGGAGGAAACGATGGAAAATGGAAAGGTAATCCAAAATCACATCAAAGCAGCTCAAAGTAGATAGAAGAGCTATGCCGATAATCGAAGGATTTGGAATTTCAAGTCAGTGATCAGGTTTTCCTGAAGGTATCCCCATGGAAGGGAGTCATACGTTTTGGTAAGAAAGGTAAATTGATTCCCAGGTACATCGGACCTTTCGAAATTCTAGAACGAATTGGGGCTGTAGCTTACCGATTGGCAATGCCGCCAAGTCTCTCCAAAGTCAATGATGTGTTCCACGTATCTCTATTGAGGAAATACATACCAGACCCAACGCATGTACTCACCTATGAGGAATTAGAACTGGAACCTG
Source organism: Viscum album (assembly GCA_963277665.1). Taxonomy (NCBI): domain Eukaryota; kingdom Viridiplantae; phylum Streptophyta; class Magnoliopsida; order Santalales; family Viscaceae; genus Viscum; species Viscum album. The sequence goes on from OY728166.1 coordinate 1,027,030,376, forward strand.
ATCTGTCTTATTGCGAAGATCCCATCAAGATTCTTGATACGAGAGAACAAGTACTGAGAAACCAGACGACTCGTCTGGTAATAGTCTTGTGGAGAATCCATAAAATGGAAGAGGCAATGTGGGAACCCGAGGAACTTATGATGAAGAACCACCCAAGTCTTTTCATGTGGTAGTATTATAAAACTTTTGAGCATGAAATTACTTGAAGGAGGGGAGAATGTAACAACCCAAGCTTCTATGTTACGTTTCTCTTTGAATAATACGATAGCATGTGTTGTACGCAACATCGAGTTCTAACACACCACAACTAATCAAACTAGCCATTATGAATAGTAATACCTACTTTTTGAAATTTTATAAATTTTATCTCTCAAAATGGACTTCATTTTTGGATTTGTAGTATCCAATTTAGCCTAAGGTGAAATTTTTGTACTTTTCGGATAAGTTTCATATTTTGATGAATAGTGAAAATTACTAAATTTTAATTAAAAACAAATTTTTTAATCAAAATAATTAATAGTGATAAATTATGAATTTGAGTGGTTTAAAGTATATTTAGAATATTGTTTTACCATTTAATATAACTTTGGTCATTGGACATAATTTCACAATTAAACCGAACATAAACAAGTATCAATCTTTTGATAGTTTTTATATCTTAAAAACACGCTTTTTGTTTTGACAGCGAGAATTAATTTTAAATTAATTTTTGCCACTTATATATTTTGAATTTGGAAAATTTGATTCCATATTTGGAATTAGGATGTTGAAATTGTGTAAATAGGTAACTTTTATTTTTAGTCATTTTGAATAATTATTTCGGTAAATATTTTATTTACCATGGTTAAGGATAAATCCGGTAAATAAGGGTTAAGAAATAATATTATAATAATACTAAATTAACCTAAAACGTGTCCTAAACTTATTGGTGGATACATGTCCGACCATGGTCATCTTTGGGTCGATTTTGGGACCCCATGGTGCCACTTGTAACTGATAGGGACACTTTATTTTAATTATGTTAAAATGAATACAAAAATGACACAAGCATATATCTTTTAGAAAAAAAATTTACATAGAGTAATATATGTTTTATTTTCGACTATAAATATTTATTATAAATCTAACAAGATTTCCTACATAATTGTATTTTATTTATAATTTTCAGACATTAAATAATTTAATTTATTTATGACACAATGGTGATGCAGTAATTACCATAATAGTGAAAAATTAAAATGATTGATATTGTAGATACCCAAATAAATATAATTTGAGACTTTTTATGAATTACAATAATAATATAGGTTCATATGACATGTTAGAAATGATATAATTAACTTTTTTCGAAGTAATAATTCTGTTACAAGTTTTACAAAAATCAATTATTGAATAGTGTCAAAATTGACATAAAAGAGTTTTTAAAACAAATATTATATTATTAATTGATATTAAATTCATAAAAATATAAAGATCGGCCAAGAGACTTATATCATGATAGGTGTATCATTAAGAGACCACTTGGGGGTCTCTTGGATGTATATAGTAAATTTATTAACCATATAATATAAAAATACAAAGACACATTGTAAAATTGAAACTAATTAACTAAGAGTTAATACTTGATTATAAGGTTAATATAGTAACCCAAACCTATCTAAATTCTATTGGTTGAGTGGTTTTCAACCCATCCACATCTTAATCTATAAATAATCCACTTTTGAGCCATTAGAAACCGAATATAAATTTATTATAAAATAATATTTCTAGCTTTTCCAAAGGTGCCCATCACCCCTCTTATAAAAGGGCACTCTCTCTTCTCATTAACTCACACCTTAAAAGCCATTTGGTTCGGCAAAAATCTGCCCAAATACTCTCTCAACTTCCCTCACTTCATTCTAGAGGCCTTCCTTTAGTCAGAAAGTCAACCTAAGAGCCCTTTTGATCAAATCAAAAGGAAGAACCCAAAGAAGAGGTAATGATTTCACCACCATTTTCCAAGTTCCTTTCTTCTTCCACTTCTTCTTTATTTTTTATTACCATTCTAAAATAATAACTCCATTATCTTATATATATTGTGATGTTATTATAAATATGGTACAACCATATTCAGTATTCTATCCATCCTTTGAATAACATGTCACCATTCGTGCGTACCTACGGCTTACCGTCTCCACGTCGTGATGTAATTGTTATTCAATAAATTATTATTTGGATGTGTATACTAATGATGTGTAACTCATGTAAATAATATATATAACATGATATTGATTCTTTATATATGCTATACCATCCAATTATATATTATTTTAATATCAAAAGAATGATATTGTCACTCGTGCGTACGTACGGACTACCGTCTCCACGAACGCGATGAGATTCATTCTCCATCGTATCCATTCAAGTCTAGTTATCATTTGATGATTAATAATAGTATCTAAGGACTTGATATCATTCTGGATATGATTAATATACAACCTATCTAGGAAAAACATGACTTACATAACAAAACATATAAAAGAAAACGAGTAAGTTAACACCCAAAACAACGATAATACTAAGATATTATTAACAAATCAATGTTAAAAGATCATATATGATATCATATTAATGTATATGAATCTTGTATAATTTAATAACAATTATTTAACCATTATACAGGAGGTTAACCTACCCTCAACCAAGGAAAAGTACAAGGTAAGGGTTTGTTTCGCAATTTCTTCATTATCCGAGGTTGTTTATACGTAATAATCTTCTAGGACTTCTTTATCATCCACATCGATGTTTCTTAAAAATGTATTTCAAAACATTCTTATTATTTTAAAAATTGTGGGTTAAAGTCATGTATACCCTTGTTTGACATTTTATAATAAGTTTATAAAGGAATCATTCTGTCGTTTTCTAAACAAGGTGCTTTTTAACCTTTTCAACAAAATTAAGGTAAGAATGTTTTTTTTAACTTATACGGCGGGTGCTGCTACTTTACGCCATTATAAAATCATCAAAGCTTACCTTACAAGATTATAAGAATATTTTCAATGTAAATGTTTTCTTTTATAATTACGTTACTTTTAAATGATTTCAAAAAGATATATTTCTCTCAAACAGTTTTGATTTCATCCATGTCAACATCCTTTGATGGATTTTAAGATTATTTGAAGTTGATTAATTATGATACAAAACATCCATATTGTATTGATGGTTTTGTGATATGTTTGACTGTGGATGTGTTATTTTTATACCATTCATAGTTTATGAAGTAAGTATTGACATTTCGTATGCTAGTTTTAATACGAATGTTTATGTTATGTTTAAACCTGTTCATATGAGGAATGCATTGGACTTAATATGTGATGGGTGGAGCTTGCTATAGCTCCTCGATGCATCGGTAGGTCTAATGAGACAAACTAGTGTCTTGGAACAAGGCCTTGTAAAAATCATATTCGTAGTCTTGGCACGAGGCCTTAGCTATGTGGTTATGATAGTCTGGCATTATGCATTCCATCATTATGAAAGTTGATATTGATATTGCATGTGATTATTTGATTAGTAGAATATCCATGTGAATAAGTAAATGGAATTATTTCATTTTATTTTTTCCATACTATGTTGAAGTTCAAGTTTTAAAGGCTTTTATTTTAGTTATACATTGCCTTAAATGTTTATTCTTATTTATGAAAGTTTCCGCTATATTGTTACCCTTACTGGGCATTTGAGCTCACCCCTTTTCTATGTTTTATTGTTCCTAGGATGTGAAGAGGTAATTTATGAATGGCATGCATGGATAGTATGTGGGGATATGAGTGTGGACTATGAAGCAAATATGTTGTTGTAGTTTTAATTTTTATGATGTAATGTAAGTCTTATTAATATATCTAGTGTTTCCAAGGCTACTAAACCAATAGGTCTTTCAAGATTTGATCTTTCTTGTGATCATGCCAATGTTATGTAATAATGCACCGACTCTAGGTAACTGGGGCCGGGGCGTTACAGGACCACTGTTATTTCCCTACCAAGACATGACATGTACAAGGAAGTGCACATCTCGTATACAAAACATTCTTTAGACAACTTCTCATAGTGATAGTGGTGTCAGAGGAGCTCCAAAACTGTCCTTATATGATTGGCGTGATCTTACCCTGACATTCAGTAGTTCAATATGTCATCAATGAACATGACTAAGAACCTGTCTACATACTCACAGAAAACAGTGTTAATGAGTCCCATGAACATAGCTGGTGTGTTCGTAACCTTGAAAATATTGACCATGAAATCAATGATCCCATAACAACATCTGAAAGATGTCCTCCGGATTCCACCCTCCACCACCCTCAACTGATAGTATCCATACCCCAAGAAGATATAAGAGAACCAACCTGCTCCCTTCAACTAGTCCAAAAGTTTGTTGATCCTCAAGAGGGGGGGAAGGTTCTTGACTTTCTCCTAATTCATACATCATTTTCCTATACAGATTTTGATACCATTATCTTCCTTGATTACGAAAAAGACTAGGTCACCCCATGATGACACACTTGGTCACATAAAACCCTTATTCATCAACTCATCATCATGAATCTACAACTCCCGCAACTCAGAAATTTCTCATTGATTGGGATCCGTCGAAATCAGATGGGCATCGAGTTGTAGGTCTATCACAAACTCAACATCTCATAGAGGGGGTGGAGTCAAAAAATCTTTTGTGAAGACGTCCATGAACTCATTTAAAATATCAGGAACTTATTCTATCTCTATGTCTACTGAATCTACTGACAACTTGGTTAAAAATGAATAGAGGGGTTCCATATGCCAACTGCCCTCCTGGAAACCCCGCCCCCAACAAAAGCTAAACACTAGCTACCCATATATGAGAACAAAACCCTTCTTCGGATGTATTAAATAACATCATTCTAGGAAAAGTACCATTAAATTCCCATGATTACATCGTATAGATACATTTGGAATAGAAAGAGATCTCTACTAGACTGATGCAGGCCCAACATCAGTCTGCATCCTGAAAAAACATAAAAAAGATGGTATGACCTCTAACTGGTATACTAAACACCAGGGGGAATGGATATTCTCTCTACATATAGACCCAAGAAATAGGATAGAATATGCGAAACAATGAATTACAAGGCTCCTGGATCAAACAATTCACAAGTACGAGTACTAAACTGACTAATTGTACCTCGAATGAACTCTAGACCTACTAGAACTATTGCCTCTACAGAGTCTAACTACCCACACCTAACTCCTCTACACATCAGCTATCATCCAACTCCCTGAACATGCCTGGGTTGAGGTCCCTAAAGAGCACCCTAAGGTTGGCCTCCTATGTCACTGTCTTCCCTTGGTAGAGTGGGAGCTCTCTTCCCCTACTACTGCTGCTAAAAAGTTATGGTCGTAAATCGGTGATGCTGAGGTGGGAGCTGAACCTTCCCACCCCCACTATTCTACAGTCATACAAGGCAATGATTTGGATTATTTCCATAGCTTCCAAAGTTAAAACACATCAGTCCTAGGATTGTATAGAATTAGAGAGGTCTGGGAGATTGGAACTAGAAATGCTAGGGATTTCTCCCCACCAGCCAAAACCTAGAAGGCCCTGATGCTAAAGGCCTTCTACTGATGGCCTTACCCTTTAACGAACCCAACTGGATACCTTCTCATGGAACACCTTCAAGCATGTGCATCCTCTTTATAACCTAAAAATTATTCTGAACCTCTATGTTCTTCAGTTGAGTGAAGGGAGTAACAACATATTGAATACAATGTCAGAGTGCCTCCTTTAAGTATCTTCCCTACGACTCCTCATCCAGGTAGAGGTATGGAGAAAAATGAAGTAGATACTTGATCTTGATCCCCAAATACCTTACCAATATACTCCCGTAAATGAGGAATACTGATTCCTACCACTTTTCTACCTTCATTATGGAAGAACGGAATTCCTCCTGGAAATCATTCTCAAAGTCATCCCACGAAACCTCAATCTTCATCCTCTCTCTGAGGTAGAGAATCCATCAATGACACACTGATCCCAGCATCTGACTAACTACCAACATAACCCAGTACTTCCTTGAAGTACGAATCAAGGTAATGGTGATGACAACCTCCTCAATACATCCCTATGCCTCTAAGTGTGAAACACAGCCCTCATACCTCTCGAGGGTATGCCACTGGAATGAATGTAGAGTATTCTACCACTTGTAATCCTCTTCCTCTTGATCAGCCCTCCTATGATCAATGTGACCAACATACTAGGCCTTGACATCCTGTACTACTCATGGATGTTGTCTAGGTGGCATAGCTAAAAAAACAAACAATTCCTGAGCCTGAGTAGTGCAGAAGATTCATTTTAAATTTCGTTTTAAAAATATGTTTATTTTTAAATTCCCAAAATAGCAAAGAAACACAAGAACACAAGTCATTATGAGGGATGGACTTTTCCTAGGGTCTCTACCACGCAATCAATGTATCCTCAAATGGTCGTTCAGTAGGTACAGAGTCCCTAAATCAGATCACTGGGGGGAGGGTGAGGGGATAAAATACAGTGTCCTAGATGGTCTTCACTGTCATATTTCATGCACCAAGATTGACTAAACTATTTCCCTATCATTCCATGAAATCCTTATTGTGCCTAACCCCAAACTTCATTCTATCTCTCAACCATCAGCCTCTAATACCATTATTCCATAACCCGCCATCTCGAAGAAGAGGGAAGGGGAAACGAACTTCCAGACCCTTCCTTCTTCAAGTTGATAGAGTGATAATGACTCCCAAGTAATTCCATCAATAGTCCCAAAAGTGGTGACTAGCACCAATGGTATAGAATATCACATAATATGGAAGGAATTTCTCTTTTTGTATAAAAATATCTAGAGATAAGATGGTAAATACAAAACAACTCAAAATAAGGAAAGTAAAAGTAAATCCAAAACCCTTTTTCAACATGCATGTTCAAAATAATGTGTTACAAAGTACAATAAAACACTAAAGAAATGTACCAAATGAATGAAAAGAATCAATGAAAATTGTCCTGATGCTGAGCTAGTATGGTTCGACCCAGTCCTCAATGTTCTCTTGGAATCCAAAAAGAAATTTTATATATGTAGGGTGATTATATATGTATACTCAGTAGGGAAACCCAAAACTCTCTTGAATCAGTGGTGAGATATTCTAATTACCTATGGAATTAATAGGGGTTACCAAAAGGCCTAACAAAGAAGACTATCCACCTAGCCTTGCCATGGAACACTCCCCAAATAACATAAGTCGGGTAAAGTAACAGTAATCAAACATCGATATTTGGGTAGCTCGCACCACTTTTACAGTGGTTATTTAGAACGTCACATGAATTAGACCTCCCCAAAAAATCCCACTAATGTCCCACTGCATCCCCCAACAACAACCATATTCACCTTCCCATCTACACATTCATCTTTCCCTGCAATCAACTAGGCCACCACAACCACACATCATGCCCGCAGACACCTAGGACACAACAACCATTTCCACACTCAAAGACACCTAGACCAGAACAAACACTACCATTTCGGCAGACACCTAGGCCTCTTCCCGAAGACACCTGGGAAATGAACATTCTCTCACACACCATGGTCAAACCACCATAGCACACCCTTCCTAAAGATTCCTTGGCCATAATGAACCATAGTCCATCACAGCCTGCCCAAAGAGTCTTGGGATACCTAGTAGAGGGAGAAGAAAGGAGCTAATAGCCAGCCACATATTTTAATATGTAGAAAAACTCTGCCTCGTGTAATAGGGATGTTCTGAATGAAGTACTCAACATGGGTAGGGTGCGTATAAGAAATAAAAGAATATAATTTTATACATATAGTTAATCAAGAACTCATAACTACCTAAGGGTCCCAAAAAAAACAACCATCCCACACACACCAACTATTTCAACTACCCCCTACATGAACAAGTAGACAACACCCAAAAAAAGAGAACAACCCTTTTCTAAAAAGAAACAGCTTACCATCGTACTGGTTCTCTTTGTCATGTTCAAGTGAATCAATTTAAATATTTCTTCACTACTAGGAAACTAATAAATATATCCACAATCCAATCAACAACTAAAAGAAAACATCCAAGTGGGTATTTAAGCATTCACTCTTGGTTCTCTTAATAATAAAAATATTAAAATGGGATCTATGAGATCCTTCTATATACATGAAACAAACCAAGCCCCAACATGTTGGCTCCCCATGGCCTCAGATTCAAAAACCAACAACCTCTCAACCATAGGTTCTGTTCTGATCCAATTCACCCCACAACCATCCAAGAGAACAACAATCCATATCACCAGAACCAAACAAGGATGTTTTTTAGTTTTAGCCAACACTATTCATTATGTTCCTTCTTTCCGTTCGGTTAACCATGGTGACCACACAAGGGTTATTATCCATCAGACATCCATTTAATCAACCATGTTTACATGATTAATAAGTTTTTATGTTATTTTAATTCCATCACAATATTATCTAGAAAAAAAATTCATTAGTGTGCAATAAAAGACAACCAATCGCCACGATTTTCAGTCGACACAAGCCCATAAAATACACAACATAAAACAAATGTAAAAAATAACATCTTCATCTTTCCAACCCTTCATTTTTTATTACCTTTGTAAAAGTTGGTTTTATCTACTTTCTGAGGGAGTATCATCATACCCACCCCATATAATGCATAGTAAAGAGAGATAAAGTAAAAAACCCCACTTATATGATAAATGATCTATGTTTTCACCACTCTCCACGAACTTGGGAAGCGTTAATTAAAGGACTAAATCCAAGGGCGAAAAGAAAGACTCTATTACAGGCACACAATTCATCTTGGGAGGAAGTCTTGAGGTGAACATAGAGAAAAAAAAGGAAGAAGGGAGAGAGGATCTCAGCTTTAGAGGAGGTCAGATCCTAAAATTAGGGAGACCATTTCAAATTAAATAAAAGTCAGATTGTTGATTGACCAAGTAGTTGGGATGTTTCACACATTAGGATTAATGGATATTTATTAATCCCTCTTATAAACTGTGGATATAGACCATCAGAAATTTTTGAATTGATATATTTATTTTAAACAGTGAAACACACATAATAGTGGAGAAACTAGAAAACACCGGAGGAAGGAAATTGTGTCAAAGGGTGTGACACCATTGAAAACGCTAAACGTTTTGGTAAATCACATTTTTCCTAACACTTTGGGGATTAAAACATCTTTTACAAACCTTAAATCAATTTCAATAGTTTATTAAAACACTTTTATGATAAAATATATGTTACTCGAGTGAAACAACAATGTCTTGGAAAAAAATATAAATGACACACCGACGAGTGAGTCACTTACACCCTAGCACCGATGCTAATCGGTTTTACCAATGTCGATTAGTGCCAATGATTCTGATCGATGCCACCATTTCCTATTGGAGCACCAAAGCCGATTGGGGCCACCGTTTGTTCAACCCGAATTTTGGGAAACTCCTCAACGAGTCACTCATGGTCCCCAGAAAGCCTCAAACAGAAGGATTTGGAAATTTAAAGGAGCATGAGGGTCAGGTTCATTACACAATGAACATGGTAGGATGTTTTCCATATTTAAATTTCAATTTTCATATTAGTGATTAAAAATAGAAATAAAAATAATCCTAAAATCATCAATATTTATGATTCATATAGACCGACTCCTGAATAACCCATGATAATTTTATAATCAACATAATCCAAGAACCTAGTGCCAAAAAATCATCACATTTCCACTCTTGAACTTTGATTTGGGATTACACCTCATCTTATAAATCTACATTAATACACACATTTCCACTCTAGATAAGTCTATCTTTGGAAAGTAATTTGGAGAAATAACATTAATGCTTGAATCAATGAATAAAAACTATATTCTAACTATTTCAAACACAATATCACATAGTAAAAGTAGTAAGGGAGGAATCATACCATTCTGGAAGACACCTCAGTAGAGATGGTTGTAGACCACTTTGGAGTAATTTTCCCTAGATGCGTGTTATATTCATTTTATGAGAACATCACAAACTCTATTCATAGAGAGACCATGACTCATCCATGTTAGAGATTCTCCCATGGATCTATATATATAGGATCAATTATCTAGAGACTAATATACTACACAATTGTCTCTTACAACATGGATTACCTACGTATCTATCTATACACATCATCATCTCAACAGATATATAAAATAAAATATACATAATTACATTATATATAATCGATGGGTGATGAATATATTCTCCTCATCACATTTTATAAATAAAAAACTCAAAATTTACTTGATCTAAGTCCAAAAATGAAACTTGTGTAGAATGATATAAATACTATTATATTCTTTTATATATGGAACATGTCATTGTAGTGTAAGTTTTGATTCCTTATATGGTACAAATTTTGACCCAATAGGCTTCGTGAATTATAACATCAATTAGGCTCTCTGGTCAGGTACTTCAATTTCACATCCATTCAAAAGATAATATATATTTTAATCCTAGTGAGGTATATGATGTTTAAGGCTTCCTAGAAACCCAGGCATAACATGGTTACAGATACTCTGTCACATAATATTATATATCAAATTCACTCATATAACATGAAATTTTGTAATACTTTACTTGGATAGTGTGTAAATAATGTGAATATTTAAAAATTCACCAAGTGTAATATACCTGATTTCTTTATAGGGTAAACAATGTGTTGTGTTTACATGAAAACATGGTGTGTATGTCCACAACAGATCGAATATTCTTCATCCACTATAAATGTTGTGTTTGATGAAGACAAATTGAATATGGGTCCATCAAAATTAAATGGAATTTATTTAGTAATATAAATAAAATCAGTTCCAGTATATAATGTATGTGACTAAAAGTCAGATGGTGTGTAAAATTTAAAATGTCACATAACAATGGTGATACAAAATCTGATTAACATGATAATATTTTTGAGAGTTTACAATCCATATGGAATTAAATTAAATGAATAAATATGTATTGATGTTGTTGAGGATGTGTAACTAGGGAATATACATTGTATAATAAGAAAATATGAATAATTCATGATGTTGTTGTTCCATGTTTTGAAAATCATCATCACCTCAATCACTATTCATTCCTCCAATGTTTACCACAAATATTACCTATGATATCTTCTTTAAACTCTTATTGTCATCCATTAATAGTTTTTTAACCTGTATTTAGTAATAGATCATTTCCCACAATGGGAATAATGAAGGAAAGAAATGATAGTATGTGGATTATCTAACCACTCAATAATTTGTTCACAAATAATATTTTTTATAATAATGGAATGGATAATTTTAAATATCTAAAAAAGTAAATTTAAACATAATTTATAGTTGCGTAAAAAGATTAATCATTCAATGAATAACTTAATTGTATGAAATAAATATATATTCATCTCTAGGAATAAATATGGTCAGAAAAATAAACCAATATTAAACCTGAAATAAAATAATTGATAAACATGGATCCTTCACCACATCGTTCAATACATGGTACAAATATGACAATTAAGAACACAAATAATAATGATATAGTTTTTTCCTTAAAAATATTGTTCATGTTTTAAAAAAATGTTACCACATCATATAAATAAACGATTTTTGTTAATCCATGGATTATTTTACCTTTACACAAATATTTTACAATAATAAATTCAAAAATAATATATATACATTAGTAAAAATTTTGAAAAAAAATATTTTTTTTAAATTCTCAGAGGGAAGAAGATAAATTTATTCTAATATTATTTGGGTTTGACCATTTGATTATTTTTTCATATGAAATGTTAATAGATATAATATTTCTAAAAATCCAATTTATAATTATTTATTGTTATTTTTTATTTTATGAATACACTATTTATCCAAAATAAAACTGATAAAAGAAAATTTAAAGATAAATTAATATAAAATAAAAAATTTATAATATATTCTTGATTCAATTAAATATTCCAAAAATGGTTCTAAAGTCACTAGGATCTATGTTGAACAAGTAATATTTTTTTAATGAATTTTTAAGGAAAAAATCATCATTTCATTTACCAATAAATGTTTCATAGAAATTTGAGTTTTAAATAATCCATGTATTTAATCATTTATTTTCCCATAAAATAATGGAAATTTAGGAGGAAGGAACTAAAAGAATTTGAAGAGTGAGATGTGTAATATAAACACTTGATTTATCTTATTTATCTAAGTTAATTATGATCCATCATCCTCCCAAACTAATGAAGGGATGCATATGATACTTTTATTGGGTGGTATTTGACAATATGCCCTAGTGAATCCATATATTTTGGGTGGTAACTATTCAACAAATAAAAAATAAGTGGGATTTTCCAGAACTAACATAAAATTTATTCTAAAATATATTTTCTGGGTCTTGGGATCTAGAAGATTGATAATTTAGTTGATAAAAAGGTTATTCTTGGATTATATTCTATGTATTAGCCCTAATGTTGGGAATCTTGAAGTTATTGTGGATTTTGGGAGCCTAAATGTTAAAATCATCTTAAATAATATCAATAATACAAAACATAAAATAATTTGATATGATAATAACTTATATATATAGGTTATATTAATCCTAGTAAAATGATGGTTCTCATTTATAATAGTAAAATCCCTTCTTATCAACATTTCCCAACTCATTACCATCATTCTTCTAAGGGGGACCTCCTATATCAATTAATTCTTTTTACCAAATTTGATCCAAGTGATAGATAATGGTAAATCTATAATTAATACCCATTATCTCACATTATCTCATGCTATTATGTTCACATATATTAATGAATAATGATTGTACATTATTTCAAGGATTTTTAAAAATAATAAATTACAACTATTTGACATGAAATTAAATATAAATATTTAATGACTTTCTCCTCAAATGATTAATGTTATTGAATTATAATCTATCCTCAAATATAACACATTTTTTTCATGTGTGTAATTTTTTGTTGTTCCAACATAATTCACACTATACCTAAGGCGTTATTATATGATTTATGGTTTTTTATAACTTAATAACCACTTCATCAGGATGTGAGAAACAAATTGATTGGTATGTGTCTAGAATATTGTCCACTAGGAATTGTGGGTCCTATTTTGATAAAAATATGGATTTTACAATAGTGACCAGATGGGTGCCTTGAACTAACTGTAATCTAAATAAGTCAATGTAAATACACTTGGATGATTCCTTGGGTGAGAAATTTGCTCCAAATGAGACCTCCAATTATTATTTGAAAATATCTAAATAATATAATTGTAAATTATGTGGAAATTGATGAATATTGAAATTAATTGTTGCATGGTAGGTTGTGGATCTTCCATGGTGATATTATAATTGTTTTAGGGTAGGGAATATATTCCACTTAGGGATAATCTAGTGTTTCTATGGTAAGACATGGTTAACCCTCAATCATATTCTAATTGTTATGTGGTATGTCACGGTTCCACTATAGTGATATTATAATGGTTCAAGGGTAGATAATAGATCCCCTAAGGTGATATTATAATGTTTTTGGGGAATGATGTGGCATCTCGAGGATGATATTCTAATGGTTATAGGGGATGATGTGGTTTTCCCTCGGTGATATTTTAAAGTATCTTGGGTTATTTTGGGTTTCACTTGGATTTTTATGTAACATTATAAGAGAAATATGACACTGGAAATGAATGAATGATAAATCTCAGATGTCACATTAGAACTTTCGGTCCTATAATGATTTATTAATTATGTATTCTGCTATTTTATTATGGAACATAAATATATATTTTATCATGGTTTATATATTTATTTAAACCATTGGTGGTAGCCAAGTGAGTTGTACACACACATTTCAGAGGACACAATGGTAACCAAGTATACATCATGGTTATTGGGAAGGATATGGGAAAGAGACGAATGATTCATAATTGATCCAGTTATCTTGGATTGAGCATGGGGGATTGTACATTGATTGAAAACATGATTAGTTTTTTAACATTTACCAATTCTGTATTTTTCTTATCCCTATTATTAATGAACATGATATTTTGATATGGTATAATTACTTGATCTTTATAACATTAATAACTTTTAGGTCCATTATTTTGATATAGCCCTAGTTGTATATGTTTTATATTAGCTCACATAATAATCTCAGTATTCTTTTATTCTTTTAAAATGAGGTTATAATATACCAAAAAATATTACCCTAGACCATCACAATTAATTTTTAGCCTATGGATTATGAGGAGGTGTTCTTGAGGTCTTTTTCCACAAACGGTTCGACTACTATTGAGTGACCTGGGCTAGAAACATTTCAATGTTGTATCAAATTTTTATCTGTTTTTTCTCTATAATTAATTTTTTTGGATTAGTGGACAAGATATACCACATTTTTATAATTATATATGTATATAATTGGTATGTATATAAATCCAATTTTAAAAAAGTCTATTTTACTAGTGGTTGGACTATTGTTCATGGTTTTCACTTTTATAGTTGGAAAACAAATCCTTATTTGAAATACATTGATAATATATAGATGATTTAATAGTTTATCCTATTTTCATAGACTATAAAATGAATATTTAATAAGGAATTTTGTCTATAACATTGGTATCATATATAATTCATGTCCTTGAAGATTATTAGTTACATGTATATGAGATAAGGGTAGAATATTCAATGTGTAATAAATGACATATATATTGTTTTTCATATAAATAAATGGTGGAAACATATATAAAAAATAAATTAAAATCACCCTTATTGTTACTAGTGAATAGATAACATATATACCAATGTTTTATCATAATTAAAATTACAAATGAAACTTCTAATTTTTTTCTAATATAACAATCGAAGGGTACTCTGTAAGCAATCGAAAAATACATTTCCTTTTTAAAAGGAAAAAATTAAGTGATGTGGATCCTATGAACACTATTAGATAACCCTTATTATATAGATGTGAAATTTTATATAATTCCCATGTTATAAGATTTTTAATGGTATGATGTGTGAAGGATATGTTGAAGTTATGGTTAAAATTAATTTCACTAAGAAAGTGAATTTCTGCACAATTATATAAATTTGTTCAGTAGTTTTTCTTAATCATTGAATTGACTTGACTTCATGATTTACTCTAATACTAGATTATGATGGTGGGGTTGTTAAATTTCCATCATCCGTTGGGATGATGTATCTGGTTATATTAGGACTATCGACAAACAATCAGCTTTGTGGGAGAATATTTGGTGTTATATAGTCTATTCAGATAGATACTATGTGACCTACACCTACCCAATATGATTTTACCTAGGAATTTAATGTACAACCCTCGCCCTTATTATGGATGAGGGTGTCCCCTATAAATATTTGTTATTAGGGTATTATAGTGATACTATCTTTGACCATCTTTACTATAGAAACCCTTCTTTTCTTATATAACTATTACATCGTTTTAAAGATAAATAATATAATAGTGTTACAAAACTAGGATATAATGTTTTATTGTAATGGGAAAATTTATTCCAAACATACAATTTACATAATAAAACATTAAAATTATTTAATTACTTATTCTCTAGCTTCGTAGTGGCCCTCATGTACTCATTAGTATTAGTAGTCACCTATGTATATACGTTAAAGAAAGGGGTGAGCTATAATCCCAGTAAGATGATAGATAAGAACATAAATCAATATAAAAATGGTGATTATAATCATCATAATCATAACATAATTATGCTATAATCATCATAATCATGAGAGTAATAATTTGAAAAACGAATGGAATGTGGCTATACATAATAACGAAACATCATGTCTTACTAGTCAAATAACACACATATTTATGAAAAGAGATAACATCATTGTTAAGAATAACATATCTTCATAACCATGACATCATCATATTTAAAAAATATTGCATAATTTTCATTCATATTTGACCTTATATCAAGAGATTTTTTCATTATGTAATGCATTAGAGGGATATATAATTCCAGATGCACCCATCACATGATAACATTTAAATAATCATGAATTCCACATAGATTGTATATAAATATGATACATAAAATAACCCACGGAAAGGAATGGGTTTCATTTAATAAAATAGTACCATAATTAATAATTTTTTTGGATCCAAAAATTGATATCATACTTGTATATGAATAAATAATCATGGGTGAAGAAGAAACAATCTTAATAGAATAAAAATGTTGTTTTTATAAAGGAGAGTTCTTTTATAATGTCCTTTTATTTTTAATATAACCAGATTAGAAACATGTATATACCCTAAAATAAATAATAAGAGTAGGGAAATTATATTGAATGAGTATTAAATGAATATCCAAACTAAAATTTGGTACAAAATAGAAATAACCCAATGCAAGGAAATTGGGTTCAAGAATCCTCTTACCTTATGTATGAATGATTAATTCACTTTAATATCCTAGATAAATAAATTAGATTCATTAATTAATAAAAAACCTATTATAATTATATTTTATTATTATAATTTTATGACGTTCATTTATATACTTTATTATGAGTTATAGTGTTTAATTCTCTTGTTCTAAGAGTGTTTGTTGCTTGGTGTTCATGATCGGTTTACCAATATACATGTATTGAAGATCATGTAAAATAGGGAAATTGTCCATAATTAAAATAATATTTTATTAATTAAAATCATGAAGATTAATTATTCTTATATTTTTTTTATAGATATTAGGATTATTAATTAGATAAAATGATAATGGCAATGGTTTAAGTTAATTATGGTTGTTTTTTATCACACTAAATTCATTTTTTTTATTATTTAATTTTATGCATATAAGTTAGTTACCTAACATAAAAAAGGTAATATAATTAATTTTAAAATCTTTTGAAACCGTTTTTTTGGTTTTAGGACCAGATTTGATGTTGGTAATGGAATATGAATACATTTTCTCTTTAAAGGTGGAAAAAACACCTCGTGGATAAAGTTTCTATTTTTGGAATAAAAATGAGAGGAGAATAGGTTTAATGATATATTATTCCATTAACATAATAAAATTCCACAATATATATTATTCTATGGTTATAATTCCACATTGATAAGTAGATATGAGGAGAGAATAGAAAAATAAAATGAAATGAAAAGCAATTAGATAAAAAGAAACATGATGTTACATTTTGAATTATTCTCTTTGAGAACCTCCTTAAAGAGATCGATTTTGGTCTTTTTTTTAGAAAAAATGGATCTCGATCGTGGGAAATTATCTTGAGGAGAGGATTGGATAGAAATTGGATATGATTTTAGTCTTGGAATGTGTGAGGGGAAGAGGTGGTATTTATAGAGAAGGATAAGGGTGTTTTTTAATTATTTTTTTCATTAGTTTATTATTTTGGATCAAGACTATCAATATTTTTAAGCATAACCACAAATATTTTAAAATAATGAATTATAATTCAAATATTATGGTATTTCATAAAGAATACATCATACATGACTGAATAATTTAGGTATTTATTAAATAATGTAAATTACCAAATTTAACTATTCAGCAAATATTTATCTATTTTAGAAAAAATACCATACAATAACCCTAAAAATTATTCAAACTGTATAATTAAAACAATAACTCCATTTTTTGAATGAAAATATTTTAAAAATGTGAAATTTTCTTTTTAATTGAAATCATCATTTATTCCAAAATATATCAATTTTAAAATTTTAACTAATTTTATGACACATTAAAAATTTACATAAGGTATCATAAAATTATATTATACTCATAAGAAAAAATATTAATTTATGAATACATTTTTTGAAAATATATTTTCTATTAAATCATTATATTAATTATATATTTGTACATATATATTTATAACTTTCAAAAATAACAACACTAAATTTTTCATTTCGAATAAATTTATATTCTTATAACATGAAATAAATATATCATAATTTCATTCATAAGATGCCTAAATTTTATTTATACTTTCATAGGTGAGGTTACTACTCTATTTGTTGACTTACTATTCCTATTGGTCACATTACTATTCCAATGGTCAAGTTACTATTCCTATAGCATAGGTTACTCAATAGATTGAAATACCTCTTATTTAATTAATTCTTTATTTATAATGTTTTTATTGTGTTCTTCATGTGATTTCATGTGATTTATACTCTATGTAATAACTATAATAATGGAGAAAATTCCACAGATAAATGTTTTTGTCGTATAATTCTTCCCCCTTTTGAAATTTCTCCCTCCAAATTTAATTTTACATAAATAGGTAAGTGTATATCTCCATCATCGCATCCCCTAAATCCCATATTTCCTATTCATTATTATTGTGTCACCATAGAACATTGAAAAGGTGATTACTATTATTTTGTATAATATTATCACTATGGTCAAAGATCTTCACTCCATGCTACCACCTCCCGATTCAGTACATGTGAGAGATCTAGTATATATTTCTCAAGAGAGATATATGGAATTCATCATGTATATCAAACATGGTAGGTGTAAGTGATTTTCGATAGTCCACTACTATTACATGATCAAGAATCTCAAAAGGGTCGATGTAAATGAGACTCAGCTTTTCTTTTCATCCCAAATCTCATTATACTCTTCCATAGAGATATGTAAAGGAATTACATGTCTCGAACCTCAAACTCCAGGTCTCATCAATGATTGTCTGCATATCCCAACTGTTAACTTTGGGCATCCCTAATGTGATATTAAATGATTTTCACCTTTCCACTATTTCTTTGACAATTTATTTTCCTAGTATCTTACATTCACCAACACCATCTTATAATTATAATATTCTCCATATTTTTATATAATGGGCTTTAAATGGATCCATTTGGATGCTTGAGTGTAAACTATTGTTGTAAGAGAACTCAAACAGAAGAATAAGATGTTCCCATCCTCCCTTTAAGTCTATATACATTCTCTCAACATTTCTTCCAGTTTTTAAAAACTTAACTCTAATTGGACTTTAGTTTGAGGATGATAAGATGCACTAAAGTTCATCTTAGGGTTTAGATGATGTTGGATACTTTTCTATAACATTGATGTGAATCTTGGATCTGAATTAGATGTATTTAATATTGGAGCTCCATATAGCCTTACCACTTCTCTGGTGTATATCAGTAAAATTTGATGTAGGAATAATTCATCTCAAAGTGTCATAATGTATGTTGTATTTTTGAGACAATACAAAACAACCCATATAGCTTTTTTTCCTATGGATATTTTCATATGTTCGGTAAAAAATCCATAGTGATGTTTTATAATTTCCATATTTGTATGTGTAATGGTTTCATTATCCCCTTATAATTTTTATTTGATCCTTAATTGTTGACATACCAGGCACTTAAATGTATATTCAGAGATCACATTCTTTATATTGACCCCAAAATAATTCTTTTATAGATATTGATCCTTAATTGTTTTCCCTAGGTGAATAGGGAAGGTTGATCTATGTGAGTCACTCCAAATAACTTTATTTATCTCTGGATTGGATAATACACATATTCATGAGCCAAATCATATAAAATCATTCTCATAAATTTTTAACTCTATGGGTTTTTCCTTTCTCATGGATTTATCATTATTATGAATTTCAACATCATTTCGTTGAGTATCCCTTATTTTCTCCTCAACGGATGGTTGATAAATCATTTTAGATAGGATTGTGATGTTCCTTCTTTAATGATTCAAATTTCCATCCTTTGAAATTATAATAATAATGAATCCTTATTAATTATCATCACTTGATTATCTTGTATGACCCTTTCTAATAGAGCATCCACTACCTTATTCTCTTTTTTGGGATGGTTGTGGATTGAGAAGTCATAATCATTGATGATATCTAACCATATTCTCTAGTGCATATTAACCTCACAATGTTTGAATATATATTATAGGTTCTTTTAATTAGTATATATTTCACTATTCTCCCTATAAAGATAATTCCACTGAATTTTCAATGACAGGATCACAACATTCAACTCCATATCTTGTATGGGATATTTTTTCTCATTAATTTTCAACCTCCTTGAGTCTTAGGCTATCACATTTTCATTTTTCATAAAAAAAACCTAATCACTTCATTGAATCATAACTGCATGCCACACAGAGTTCCCCACTTGTCAGAAGTGTGAGTACAAACATGGTTATAATCATTTATTAGCTCTTTGAAGAAATCTTCACATTCACCTGTTTAGACAAACATTTCTCCATTCTATGTTATATCTGTTAGTGGGTTTTACAATCATGGGAATTTATTCAAAATTCACACGTAACACCCACCTAGGACAAGGAAACTATGGATATACATTACAAATATTAGCCTGAGATACTCTTTGGTAGCCTTTATCATGGAAGGGTCCATAGATATTCCTTTACTGATGAAAAAATTCCATAGGAATGATACTTCATCTATCCAGAACTCACATTTACTATAAATTGAATAATTTTTACCCCTTAAAATTTTTTTAGCACAACATTCAAATTCTCCTCATGTCCCCCATTTACCTTGGAGTATATTAGAATATCGTCTATAAATACTACCCAAAAATTTTCAAAGTGATATCTAAATATTCTATTCATTATCTACACAAATACTAATGGATCATTAGTGATTTGAAATGTCATCACTATGAGCTCATATTTTCCATACCTCATTTGAAAGGTTGTCTTGGGAATATATTCAGTCCTCACCTTTAACAGGGGATGTCATAACCAAATGTCCACATTTGAGAAATATAGGGAACCACATAGATGATCAGACAAGTCATATATCTGTAGAAGGGGATACATGTTCTTTATTTTGATTTAGTTGAGATCATGATAATAAATATAGAGGCTCATTAATATGTCCTTCTTCATGACGAAGAGGATTATAACACCTCTTGGTGAATCACTCGGGCTTTTTATATCCTTATATATATTCTCTTGTAACTACTTCTTCTTATTTTGGAACTCAATGGTGGACATTGGTTGTGGAGTCTTCGACATCATAAGAGATCAATGAATAAGTTCAATCAAGATCTCAACCTTTTGATTAGGATTAAGACTATGAAATTCTTCAGAGAACACAATACTGTATTCTTTCATAATGGCCATGTCCTCAAGAAAATATATCTCATTTTTGTCAATCATTTGATCTTCTTATGATTACTCATAACTAAATAATATCCACATTTGATACAATCATCGTAAATTAGACTCATCCTCTTTCTTACCCTTTTAAACAATTGGAAGATGCTTCGAGATGTGAACATTGTTCTCCCATTACCAACAGTTGTTATTGGATTTGTATAAAGATATCTTATCTATGAAGAATATAGCATCAAACTCCAGCAAAGAATGTATGGATATATTTTTTGGGAGGTTCAGTAGAAAAACATTAACCGATGAATAGTTATATACTTATAATTCAATAATTTACCCTTTTTATGGTCTCATCGATAACTTAAGCTCAATATTTAGAGTTGGTGTTTGAATTGATCTACTAAACTTGTATGATATGAAAGAATGAGTAGAACCATAATAAAATAATACATTGTCTATTATAGAATGAATAACCAGTGTACCTTTAATCATATCATTATTAATTTCCACCTCAAAAGTAGTGACAACTTATAATCTCCCTTGGTTATTTTGATTTGGTGAAGGCTAATACACATTAACATCGAGGAATCGAGGTTTAGTGCACTGGATTTCATAGTTCCCTTTTTTCCTAAAATTTAATCATTGATCCAATGGTGGTTCCCTCTTTTCTTCCACCACGTTGTCCAACATTCTCATGTCGCTTCTACATTCATGAGATTGGTGAACTTCTCTCCTCTATTTGAAGCATTTCCTCATTCTTTTTGAGGTAGTTACCAGGTTGCTTCTTCCCACATTTTTGACATGTGAGTGGTAATTTTTTCTTTCCACATTTTTTTATTAAATCCTATATATTTAAAAAATATATTTCTTTTCTTATATCCATAGCCATGGGACCATTATATGAACTCCATTTCCACATTGAGATCACATCGAACAACTTCTTCATAACTAAAAAAGTCTTGAATATCTATTGACATTCGACAGTGTGGTTTCAAAACAATAAATATTATATCTATTTTTCAATGATTATTTATAACAATACATTATTCTTACCTTGAAATCCTTATGATATTTTATTTCTAATCCATTATAGATTCACCTTATGTTTTTCTCCAACTCAATGAATTATATCTCTAGCTGTGTTTGAATAGTTGAGGGAAATGATTATTAAGAAATTTTTTCTCCAAGTCATCCCACTCCATCTCTTCAATTTCATCCTTTGGCTGGGTTTTTTTAATCAACGACCACCATTGATCGGCCTCTTTATATAGATGATAAATAACCATAGTCACATTATCTATTTAAAAATATAAAAGCATAGAATCTATTTTCTCTATTGAGATGACCCACTATCCTGAGATGGTGGATCAAAAGATACACTAGTTTTTTGTGGTCATTTCTACATAAAATATTTATAGCATCCCACCTTTTTATCACATAAAATTTCATTACATTTTACAAAACCGAGGATCTTTAAGGTTTAGTGTCTTAGAAACCAGGAAATTAAAACATGAAAACATAAAACATTCTTCTTAAACACTTGAAAGGCTTCTCCTCATGTTCATCCTAGGTTCATTACTGAATCTCATAACCTGGGGACATACATCAAAATAAAGGGTGAGCAGAAGGCCCAGTAAGGGAAAAAGGAGAAACATTTTACATGTGAACTTGAGATACTTCAATAATGTCATGAAAAGATATTTAAGGCATGAAAAAGAAATCATGAGATATATCATAATAAAAATAACATTTTTCATAACATGAAGATATGGCTACAACATTTAATAATGATAATCATTTCGTTTCACCAAGGTCCATCCCCAAGGTGTCATTAAAAATTACCAAGGTTATTCACCAAGGTATCAGTCTAAAAATTCATCTCTAGAGATTAAGTCTTTACCCAATGCATTGGAGCGCTATCTAGGCGCACCCTTGACATGTCTTTATTATCATGTGATCCACATATATCATCATCAGTAATTTCATAAACAACCCATATAGCATAAAATAAATGGGTTTCATTTCATAATCATAACGTTTTAAAACTGCTTTAAAGACATGATCTTTATGTCACTTTAAACCCACGGAAAAGGGAAAGTGGGTTTCATGTATGTAAATACCAGAATTTAAAATAGAACATTTTGATACATATATGAATACCCCTTTAGAATAAAGATATTTGAGTATTCACTTAATAAAATAAATGATATTTAGAAAAAGAGGGAGATATTTTGAAACGGAAATTCTGCAGCATAACAGCTATGTTTCGGGGTTTTAGAAAACATTGAAAAGAGAGGGGACATGGTTCAAACAATCATAAATGATCCATAAAACAGTAGGGGACAGAATATAAAGGATTTGAGAACATGGTAATGAAATTTGAATGATATACCATATGAAATGAAGAACATGAAAGGAAGACAAAAATAAGATTTCTCTTATGAGAATTCGGCATCCTAACGGTGTCACTTAAAACTACCAAAAATGGATTGACGAGATCAAATAGGGTATCTCATCATATGAACATAAATGATCAGTATTATATATATATAGATAATACCCCAACATAAAAAAGTAACTTGAAATACTAGACATGAAAATAGATCTTGAAAACGAGAAGGGTGAAAGAATCCCTTAAAAATTCGGCAGCCTAACGACGCCACTTAAACTTCAACAAAAATGAAATGATGAGATAAAATAGGGTCTCTAATCATATGAAAATAAATTATCAGTATGATATACATAGATATCATACCCCAACATAACAAAAAGGAACTTGAAAGAATTGATATGAAAGTAGAACTTCAAAATGAGAAGGGTGAAGAACCACTTAAAAATTTGGCAGCCTAACGGCGCCATTAAAACTTCAAAATACCGAATTGAATATATCAAATGGGGTATCTCATCATATGGTCATAAAATATTAGTATGATAGATATAGAGATAAAACCCCAACATAACAAAAAGGAACTTGAATGAATTTACATGAAAGTAGAACTTCAAAAAGAGAAGGGTGAAGAACCACTTAAAAATTTTGCAGCCTAACGGCGCCACCTAAAACTTCAAAATACTGAATTGAAGAGATAAAATGGGTTCTCTCATCATATGTTCATAAAATATCAGTATGATATATATAGAGATCATACCCAAACATAACAAAAAGGAACTTGAAAGAATTTACATTAAAGTAGAACTTCAAAACGAGAAGGGTGAAGAACCACTTAAAAATTCGGCAGCCTAACGACGCCTCTTAAAACATCAAAATACTGAATTGAAGAGATAAAATGGGGTCTCTCATCATATGATCATAAAATATCAGTATGATAAATTTAGAGATCATACCCCAACATAATAAAAAGAAACATGAAAGACTTGACAAGAAAATAGATCTTGAAAATGAGAAAGGAGAAAGAATCTGTTACAAAAATTTCGGCAGCCTAACGGCGCTACTTAAAACATCATAAAAAGAAATAATGAGAGTAAGAGAGGATATATCATTATGTGAACATTAAAAGGGAAGTAATAGGATTATAAAATAACACCCTTTAACATAAGGACATGGAGAAAAAAAGAAATTACATAAAAGAGATTTCTTGAAAAGAAAGAGAGAGATCAGATCCCTTACCTTAAAACATAACTCTTAAAACTGAAAGGTCGGGATGTTGAGGGCATGGTGGCACCTTGAGAGGACTCCTTGGGAGGTAATGAGACCCGAAAGTCATTGGGGGAGAGTGGGGAGTCGAAATGGATGAGAGTATGGCTTGGTATTTATAGGGAATGTGAGAGGACCAGGCATTAATGGCCAAGGGACACCTCAAAAGTGGTTTTCTCAAAACCATGTGCTCTCCCAAGATATTTCCCATGAAGTTAGGCCACATGGGCCCCCCACAAAATAATTCATCACCTTTGGTCGACCATACCTTAAAATATCTCATGATATCATCATGACACAGTTATGATGTCATTAAACATACCGAAACCCTAAAACTGTATTTTTACTATTCACTGAAAATTCAACTTTCTCAGAAAGATCCCAAAATTTCACCTTAACCAAATATCAATGCTCTAATTTCAAAAATGAACTCCATTTTATAAAAATGATTTTCTAAATATTTTTAATTTATTTTTTAAATAAATACACTATTCACCGAAAATTCAATTTTTCAGAAAAAAAAACCCCAAAAATTACCATAACATAATATCGTTGCTCTGAGTTCAAAAATGAAATCCATTTTATAAAAATAATTTTTTAAATATTTTTAGTTTACTTTTTAATTAAAAAACACTATTCACTCGACAAAACTAATACTTGAATAATAATTTATGAAATCGTTATTTAACCATTTTATTGAATCACATTACTTAATCAAGGTGCCTAGATTATATTAATACTTTAATTAAGTGTGATTACTAATCCATTTGGAAACATTACTAATCCTAATCATAAAATCACTATTCATAATTTACTATTCATCAAAAATTAAGTTGATCTTATTAGACTCTAAATTTCATACTGAACATAATTGTAGAAGACCATTTTTTAAATATCATTACAAATTTTTAATTATTTAAGGTTTACATAAACATTTTTAAAATATCCTTTTTCTAAAATTCATCAAAAATATGCATACTATATTTATCCGGTCATTTGAAAATTCATATACTTCATTATAAGAAGAAATCCGAATTTTTATTTAAAACAAAGGATTACATAATGCAGTTATGGTCTCCTTATATAGCCCCTCATCACACCAGCATAGGACCTAAGTGTAAGGTTTGCTAAGGTGAGAGAATCTGAGGGAGGCTCGGCTAACATCGCACGAGTAGTAATTTCTATCAGTTTGAACTTCTCGTAAAAGAGATTCCATTCTAGCTTCACACGATGAAGTTCGGCTTGGGTTTGGTCCAGAGAAAATCCCAGTGGTGCTACCTCCTTCCCAAGTTCTATTAGGTGGGCTTCGATCGGTCCAAGACTACTGGGTGAGGCTATCGAATCTTCTTTCTATAATAATTAACCAAGATTACTTGTATTTAGAGACAATAATCAAAACGTTTAGTTTCCAGGGGTCATATTGACCAATGGTTATATAACAGTCAAAACCTAATGGTCTCATTTTAATTATACTCATGTTATCAAATGAAACATTTTTGTTGAGTATAAAAATAAAATAAAATAACACATAAAATTAGGAGACAAGATTTATTCAAAATTTCGGGTCGTTACAATCTTCCCCCCTTAAGAAATTGCATCCTGGAAATTTTTTAAATTGGGTTTTGAAATTTCATTGAATGTCCCACAACGGAAAAGGAGTCTGTAAAACTATTACTTAAAAAGAAAAAAAGGGAAGTACAAAGGTCACCCGAGTTAGCCCACACTAGGATTCCATGTAGGAAAACATGGACATGGAGGAGAAAACAAAGGGTTAAGTTCTGAGGGAGAGTGATAGAAAACATGATTAGGAGAAAGTTAACCAAAAGAAAATCCCAAACTTATGATGTGTGTAAACGGTCTTTGATTACCCAGTAGGAAACATAAACCAACAACGTTTTTGTTTTACGTTCCTTTTCATAATTTTGAGGAATTCATTTACAACATAAGACAAAAACATAAGAAAATATACCTATCTTCATGTAGAGTTTCATCCTTTAATAAGTTTCTACCCCAAACTAATCATTTCTCCAAACTATGAGCATTCAAAACTACTTGGTCTCATCAAAACACAAGAATCATTTTCTAGAGAATCACATAATCCACAAAAGATTAACTATCTATTTATTCTATCTTTAAACATTATCCCAAAAACAGAAAGGGTATGGTAAAACAAATCTTCAAAAAGAAATAATCCCAGAGGAATGGAAACTAATTTTAAATCTTCAAAGTTCCATGGTACTACCCAAAGTTCATCATAGACCATTCCATAAATAACGGTCCTTAAAATTCCTCAAAATAAACCAAACTAAGATTGAATCCCAAATACAAGAAGGATATGATAACATAGTATTCCAAAATAAACATCATTGTTCATCTCCAAACAACATCAACCACTCCTAACATATTATAACAAAAGTATCTAACCTAAACATATTTTACCCAATATAGGTTAATCATTCCCATAAGTAACCTAAATTACTATAAGTCCACCTTAAATTCATTGATTCGTCAAAATATAAGTCAACCTTACTCCTCAATGAAAATACCGTAGTAATCGATTTACCTCGATCATATGGGGTCCCCAAAATAGTGAACGTCTTCCAAAATAATAATCATCCTTTAATCCCCTAATCATCTATGTCATATTAATACGGCAATCATCGCATTTCCTATCACATTGGTTGTTGGAACATGTTCTTCCATTTCCCTCCATTAACTAAGAAAAGAAACTATAATTAGGGGCTTAAATACTTATCTAATAATCATGAAAAGGAAACTTTAAGCATAAAAGGATAAACATGTAGAATAAAAGTATATCCTAACTTGTGATCCCCTAGGTTCCAAACAAGGTTATCCATGATCATATATTCTTATGTAAATCTTTATTTTGTTTTATCCTTGTTCCTTTAATAATGGTTCATACTAAGCTTATGAATTTACCAAAGCATATCCCCCGGGAGTGTCGTAACCAAGAGTGCAGTAAGGCCCATTGTCGTGTACCAGTTCTCGTTTGAGTCTAACTCAAAGTAGTGTTTTTGGGTTTTACCCCTATGTATATCTGTGCCAGAGCCACCTCTACCTGCTCGTATCCAGACAAGGATGTATTTTCCTGGAAACCCATTACTCAATACTCACCAAAATACCAGGAAGATTTGAAATATATAATCTTTTCTATAGGATTCTTCCTAAAGTTTTAATATCCTAATTTCCATAAATAACTAAACCATCCTTTGATACCAACTATAGCATCCCGCCTTTTTATCACATAAACTTTCATTAAATTTTACAAAAACCGAGGATCTTTAAGGTTTAGTGTCCCGGAAACCAGGAACTTAAAACATGAAAACATAAAACATTCTTCTTAAAAACTTTAAAGGCTTCTCCTCATGTTCATCCTAGGTTCATTACTACATCTCATAACCTGGGGACATATATCAAAATAAAGGGTGATCAGAAGGCCCAGTATGGGAAACAAGGGAAACATTTTACATGTGAACTTGAGATACTTCAATAAGGTCATGAAAAGAACTTTAAGGCATGAGAATGAAATCATGAGATATATAATAATAAAAATAAAATTTTTCATAACATGAAGATGTGGATAAAACATTTAATATTGAAAATAATTTCGTTTCACCAAGGTCCATCCCCAAGGTTTCATTAAAAATTACCAAGGTTATTCACCAAGGTATTAGTCTAAAAAGTCATTTCTAGAGATTAAGTCTATACCCAATGCATTGGAGAACTATTTGGGTGCCCCCTTGAAATGTCTTTATTATCATGTGAGACACATATATCATCATCAGTCATTTCATAAACAACCCGTATAGCATAAAAGAAATGGGTTTCATTTCATAATCATAACGTTTTAAAACTGCTTTAAAGACATGATCTTTATGTCAATTTAAACCCATGGAAAAGGGAAAGCGGGTTTCATGTATGTAAATCCCAGAATTTAAAATAGAACATTTTGATACATATATGAATACCCCTTTAGAATAATGAGATTTGAGTATTTACTTAATAAAATAAATGATATTTAGAAAAAGAGGGAGATATTTTGAAATGGAAATTCTGCAGCATAACAGTTATGTTTCGGGGTTATAGAAAACATTGAAAGGAGAGGGGACATGGGTAAAACATTCATAAATGATCCATAAAATAGTAGGGGGACAGAATATAAAGGATTTTAGAACATGGTAATGAAATTTTAATGATATACCATATGAAATGAAGAACATTAAAGGAAGACAAAAATAAGATTTCTCTTATGAGAATTCGGCAGCCTAACGGTGTCACCTAAAACTTCCAAAAATGGATGACGAGATCAAAAAGGGTCTCTCATCATATGAAAATAATTGAACAGTATGATATATATATATAGATCATACTGAAACATAAAAAAAATAAACTTGAAATACATGACATGAAAATAGATCTTGAAATCGAGAAGGGTGAAAGAATCCCTTAAAAATTCAGCAGCCTAACGACGCCACATAAACTTCAACAAAAATGAATTGATGAGATCAAATAGTGTCTCTCATCATATGAAAATAAATGATCAGTATGATAGACATAGAGATCATACCCCAACATAAAAAAATTAACTTGAAAGAATTGACATGAAAGTAGAACTTCAAAACGAGAAGGGTGAAGAACCACTTAAAAATTCGGCAGCCTAACGGCGCCACTTAAAACATCAAAATACTGAATTGAAGAGATCAAATGGGGTATCTAATCCTATGGTAATAAAATATACATATGATAGATATAGAGATCAAACCCTAACATAACAAAAAGGAACTTTAAATAATTGACATGAAAGTAGAACATCAAAACGAGAAGGGTGAAGAACCACTTAAAAATTCGGCAGCCTAACGGCGCCAATTAAAACTTCAAAATACTGAATTGAATAGATCAAATGGGGTCTCTCATCATATGGTCATAAAAGATCAGTATGATATATATAGAGATCATACCCCAACATAACAAAAGGGAACTTGAATGAATTGACATTAAAGTAGAACTTCAAAACGAGAAGGGGGAAGAACTACTTAAAAATTCGACAGCCTAACGACGCCACTTAAAACATCAAAACACTGAATCGAAGAGATCAAATTGGGTCTCTCATAATATGATCATAAAATATCAGTATGATAAATTTAGAGATCATACCCCAACATAATAAAAAGTAACTTGAAAGACTTGATAAGAAAATAGATCTTGAAAATGAGAAGGGAGAAAGAATTCGTTACAAAAATTTCGGCAGCCTAACGGTGCCACTTAAAACATCATAAAAAGAAATAATGAGAGTAAGAGGGGATCTATAATTATGTGGACATTAAAAGGGAAGTAAGAGGATTAAAAAATAACACCCTATAACATATGAACATGGAGCATAAATGAAATTAAATAAAAGAGATTTCTTGAAAAGAAAGAGAGAGATCGGATCCCTTACCTTAAAACGTAACTCTTAAAACTCAAAGGTTGGGACGTTGAGGGCCTGGGGGCACCTTGGGAGGCCTCCTTGGGAGGTAATGAGACCATAACTTCGTTGGGGGAGAGTGGGGAGTAGAAATGGACGAGAGGATGACTTGGTATTTATAGGGAAAGTGAGGGGACCAGGCATTAATGGCCAAGGGACACCTCAAAAGTGGTTTTCTCAAAACCATGTACTCTCCCAAGATATTTCCCATGAAGTTAGGCCACATGGGCGCCCCATACAATAATTCATCACCTTTGTTCGACCATCCCTTAAAATATCTCATGATATTATCATGACACAGTTATGATGTCATTAAACATACCGAAACCCTAAAACTGTATTTTTACTATTCACTGAAATTCAACTTTTCAGAAATATCCCAAAATTTCACCTTAACCAAATATCAATGCTATGATTTCAAAAATGATCTCCATTTTATAAAAAGAATTTTCTAAATATTTTTAATTTATTTTTTAAATAAATACACTATTCACTGAAAATTCATTTTTTCAGAAAAAACCCCAAAAATTACCATAACATAATATCTGTGCTCTGAGTTCAAAAATGAAATCCATTTTATAAAAATAATTTTTTAAATATTTGTAATTTAATTTTTAATTAAATAACACTATTCACTCGACAAAACTAATACTTGAATAATAATTTATGTAATAGTTATTTAACCATTTTATTGAATCACATTACTTAATCAAGGTGCCTAGATTATATTAATACTCTCTTTAAGTGAGATTAATAATCCATTTGGACATATTACTAATCCTAATCATAAAATCACTATTCATAATTTACTATTCATCAAAAATTAAGTTGATCTTATTAGACTATAAATTTCGTACTAAACATAATTATAGAAGACAATTTTTTGAATATCATTACACATTTTTAATTATTTAAGGTTTACATAAACATTTTTCAAATATCCTTTTTCTAAAATTCATCAAAAATATGCATACTATATTTATCCGGTCATTTGAAAATTTATAAACTTCATCATAAGAAGAAATCCCAATTTTTATTTAAAACAAAGGATTTCAAAAGGCAGTTATGGTCTCCTTACATAGCCCCTTATAACACCAGCATAGGACCTAAGTGTAAGGTGTGCTAAGGTGAGAGAATCTAAGGGAGGCTCGGCTAACATCGCACGAGTAGTAATTTCTATCAGTTTGAACTTCTCGTAAAGGAGATCTCGTTCTAGCATCACACAATGAAGTTCGGCTTGGGTTTGGTCCAGAGCAAAGCCTAGTGGTGCTACCTCCTTCCCAAGTTCTATTAGATGGGCTTCGATCGGTCCAAGACTACTGGGTGAGGCCATCGAATCTTCTTTCTATAATACTTAACCAATATTACTTGTATTTAGAGATAATAATCAAAAAGTTTAGTTTCCAGGGGTTATATTGACCAATGGTCATATAACAGTCAAACCCAATGGTCTCATTTTAAATATACTCTTGTTATCAAATGAATCATTTTTGTTGAGTATAAAAAAAATAAAATAACACATAAAATTGGGAAACAAGATTTATTCAAAATTTCGGGTCATTACAATCTTCCCCTCTTAAGAAATTGCATCCTCGCAATTTTTAAAATTGGATTTTGAAATTTCATTGAATGTACCACAACAGAAAAGGATTCAGTAAAACTATTACTTAAAAAGAAAAAAATGTAACTACAAAGGTCACCCGAGTTAGCCCACAATAGGATTCCATGTAGGAAAACATGGACATGGAGGAGAAAACAAAGGGTCATGTTCTGAGGGAGAGTGACAGAAAACATGATTAGGAGAAAGTTAACCATAAGAAAATCCCAAACATATGATGTGTGTAAACTGTCTTTGATTACCAAGTAGGAAACTTAAACTAACAACGTTTTTGTTTTACGTTCCTTTTCATAATTTTGGGGAATTCGTTTATAACATAAGACAAACACATAAGAAAATATACCTATCTTCATGTAGAGTTTCATCCTTTAATAAGTTTCTACCCAAAACTAATCTTTTCTCCAAACTATGAGCATTCAAAACTAATTGGTCTCATCAAAACACAAGAATCATTTTCTAGAGAATCACATAATCCACAAAATATTAACTATCTATTTCTTCTATCTTTAAACATTATCCCAAAAACAGAAAGGGTACGGTAAAACAAATCTTCAAAAATAAATAATCCCATAGGAATGGAAACTACTTTTAAATCTTCAATGTTCCATGCTACTACCCAAAGTTCATCATAGACCATTCCATAAATAATGGTCCTTAAAATTCCTCAAAATAATCCAAACTAAGATTGAAACCCAAATACAAGAAGGATTTGAAAACATAGTATTCCAAAATAAACTTCATTGTTCGTCTCCAAACTACATCAACCACTCCTAACATATTATAACAAAAGTATCTAACCTAAACATATTTTACCCAAGATAGGTTAATCATTCCCATAAGTAACCTAAATTACTATATGTCCACCTTAAATTCATCGATTCTTCAAAATATAAGTCAACCTTACTCCTCAATGAAAATACCGTAGTAATCTATTTACCTCGATCATATAGGGTCCCCAAAATAGTGAACGTCTTCCAAAATAATAATCATCCTTTAATCCCCTAATCATCTCTGTCATATTAATACAGAAATCATTGCATTTCATATCACATTGGTTGTTGGTACATGTTCTTCCATTTCCCTCCATTAACTAAGAAAAGAAACTATAATTAGGGTCTTAAATACATAGCTAATAATCATGAAAAGGAAACATTAAGCATAAAAGGATAAACATGTAGAATAAAAGTATATCCTAACTTGTGATCCCCTAGGTTCCAAACTAGGTTATCCATGATCATATATTCTTATGTGAATCTTTATTTTGTTTTATCCTTGTTCCTTTAATAATGGTTCATACAAAGCTTATGAATTTACCAAAGCATATCCCCCAGGAGTGTCGTAACCAAGAGTGCAGTAAGTCCCATTGTCATGTACCAGTTCCCATTAGAGTCTAGCTCAAAGTGGTGTTTTCGGGTTTTACCCCTATGTACATCTGTGCCAGAGCCACCTCTACCTGCTCGTATCCAGACAAGGATGTATTTGCTTGGCAACCCATTACCCAATACTCACCAAAATACCTGGAAGATTTACTATATATAAACTTTTTTATAGGCTTCTTCCTAAAGTTTTAATATCCTAATTTCCATAAATAACTAAACCATCCTTTGATACCAACTATAGCATCCCGGCTTTTTATCACATAAACTTTCATTACATTTTACAAAACCGAGGATCTTTCAGGTTTAGTGTCTTAGAAACCAGGAACATAAAACATGAAAACATAAAACATTATTCTTAAACACTTTAAAGTCTTCTCCTCATGTTCATCCTAGGTTCATTATTGTATCTCATAACCTGGGGACATACATCAAAAGAAAGGGTGAGCAGAAGGCCCAGTAAGGGAAACAAGAGAAACATTTTACATGTGAACTTGAGATACTTCAATAAGATCATGAAAAGAACTTTAAGTCATGAGAAAGAAATCATGAGATATATCATAATAAAAATAACATTTTTCATAACTTGAAGATGTGGCTACAACATTTAATATTGACAATCATTTCGATTCACCAAGGTCCATCCCCAAGGTGTCATTAAAAATTACCGAAGTTATTCACTAAGGTATCAGTCTAAAATGTCATCTCTAGAGATTAAGTCTTTACCCAATGCATTGGAGTGCTATCTGGGCGAACCCTTGACATGTCTTTATTATCATGTGAGCCACATATTTCATCATCAGTCATTTCATAAACAACCCATATAGAATAAAAGAAATGGGTTTCATTTCATAATCATAACGTTTTAAAACTGCTTTAAAGACATGATTTTTATGTCACTTTAAACCCACGGAAAAGGGAAAGCGGGTTTCATGTATGTAAATCCCAGAATTTAAAATAGAACATTTTGATACATATATGAATACCCCTTTATAAGAAAGATATTTGAGTATTTTCTTAATAAAATAAATTGTCTTTAGAAAAAGAGGGAGATATTTTGAAACAGAAATTCTGCAGCATAACAGCTATGTTTCTGGGTTATAGAAAACATTGAAAAGAGATGGGACATGGGTAAAAAATTCATAAATGATCCATAAAACAGTAGGGGGACAGAATATGAAGGATTTGAGAACATGGTAATGAAATTTGAATGATATACCATATGAAATGAAGAACATGAAATGAAGACAAAAATAAGATTTCTCTTATGAGAATTCGGCAGCCTAACGGTGTCACTTAAAACATTCAAAAATGGATTGACGAGATCAAATAGGGTCTCTCATCATATGAAAATAAACCATCAGTATGATATATATATATATATCATACCCCAACATAAAAAAATGAACTTGAAAGACTTGACATGAAAAGAGATCTTGAAAATGAGAAGGGTGAAAGAATCCCATAAAAATTCAGCAGCCTAACGACGCCACTTAAACTTCAACAAAAATGAAATGATGAGATCAAATAGGGTCTCTTATCATATGAACATAAATTATCAGTATGATAGACATAGATATCATACCCCAACATAAAAAAAAGGAACTTGAAAGAATTGACATGAAAGTAGAACTTCAAAACGAGAAGGGTGGAGAACCACTTAAAAATTCGGCAGCCTAACAGCGCCACTTAAAACTTCAAAATACTGAATTGAAGAGATCA
The DNA here is from genome assembly GCA_963277665.1 of Viscum album. NCBI lineage: Eukaryota > Viridiplantae > Streptophyta > Magnoliopsida > Santalales > Viscaceae > Viscum > Viscum album. The sequence continues at coordinate 1,027,065,412 of OY728166.1, forward strand.
AATGGGGTCTCTCATAATATGGTCATAAAATATTATTATGATAGATATAGAGATAATACCCCAACATAACAAAAAGGTCCTTGAAAGAATTGACATGAAAGTAGAACTTCAAAACGAGAAGTGTGAAGAACCACTTAAAAATTCGGCAACCTAATGGCGCCACTTAAAACATTAAAATACTGAATAGAAGAGATCAAATGGGGTATCTCATAATATGGTCATAAAAGATCAGTATGATAGATATAGAGATCATACCACAACATAACAAAAAGGAACTTGAAATAATTGACATGAAAGTAGAACTTCAAAACGAGAAGGGTGAAGAACCACTTAAAAATTCGGCAGCATAACGGCGCCACTTAAAACATCAAAATACTTAATTGAAGAGATAAAATGGGGTCTCTCATCATATGATCATAAAATATCAGTATGATAAATTTAGAGATCATACCCCAACATAATAAAAAGGAACGTGAAATAATTCTCAAGAAAATAGATCTTGAAAATGAGAAGGGAGAAAGAATCCGTTACAAAAATTTCGGCAGCCTAACAGCGCTGCTTAAAAATTCAAAAAACGAAATAATGAGAGTAAGAGGGGATCATTAATTATGTGAAAATGAATAGGTCAGTAATAGGAGTATAAAATGACACCCTTTAACATAAGAAAATGGAGCATAAAAGAAATTACATAAAACAGATTTCTTGAAAAGAAAGAGAGAGATCGGATCCCCTACCTTAAAACGTAACTCTTAAAACTCAAAGGTTGGGACCTCGAGGGCTTGGGGGCACCTTGGGGGGAATCCTTGGGAGGTAATGAGACCATAAATTCGTTGGGGGAGAGTGGAGAGTCGAAATGGATGAGATTATGGCCTCATATTTATAGGGAAAGTGAGGGGACAAAGCATTAATGGCCAAGGGACACCTCAAAAGTGGTTTTCTCAAAACCATGTGCTCTCCCAAGATATTTCCAATGAAGTTAGGCCACATGGGTCCCCCCATACAATACTTCATCACCTTTGGTCGACCATCCTTTAAAATATCTCATGATATCATCATGACACAGTTATGATGTCATTAAACATACCGAAACCCTAAAACTGTATTTTTACTATTCACTGAAAATTCAACTTTCTCAGAAAGATCCCAAAATTTCACCTTAACCAAATATCAATGCTCTGATTTCAAAAATAAACTCCATTTTATAAAAATAATTTTCTAAATATTCTTAATTTATTTTTTAAATAAATACACTATTCACTGAAAATTCATTTTTTTCAGAAAAAACCCTTAAAATTACCCTAACATAATATCGGTGCTCTGAGTTCAAAAATGAAATCCATTTTATAAAAATAATTTTCTAAATATTTTTAATTTAATTTTTAATTAAAAAACACTATTCACTCGAAAAAACTAATACTTGAATAATAATTTATGAAATTGTTATTTAACCATTTTATTGAATCACATTACTTAATCAAGGTGCCTAGATTATATTAATACATTCTTTAAGTGAGATTACTAATCCATTTGAACACATTACTATTCATATTCATAAAATCACTATTCATAATTAACTATTCATCAAAAATTAAGTTCATCTTATTAACCTCTAAATTTCGTACTGAACATAATTGTAGAAGACCATTTTTTTAAATATCATTACACATTTTTAATTATTTAAGGTTTACCTAAACATTTTTAAAATATCCTTTTTCTAAAATTCATTAAAAATATGCATACTATATTTATCCGGTCATTTGAAAATTCATAAACTTCATCATAAGAATAAATCCCAATTTTTATTTAAAACAAAGGATTACACAAGGCAGTTATAGTATCCTTACATAGCCCCTTATCACACCAGCATAGGACCTAAGTGTAAGGTGTGCTAAGGTGAGAGAATCTGAGGGAGGCACGGCTAACATCGCATGAGTAGTATTTTCTATCAGTTTGAACTTCTCGTAAAGGCGATTCCGTTCTAGCTTCACACGATGAAGTTCGGATTGGTTTTGGTCCAGAGAAAAGCCCGTTGGTGCTACCTCCTTCCCAAGTTCTTTTATATGGGCTTCGATCGGTCCAAGACTACTGGGTGAGGCCATCAAATCTTCTTTCTATAATAATTAACCTAAATTACTTGTATTTAGAGACAATAATCAAAACGTTTAGTTTCTAGGGGATATATTGACCAATGGTCATATAACAGTCAAAACCCAATGGTGTCATTTTAATTATACTCATGTTATCAAATGAAACATTTTTGTTGAGTATAAAAATAAAATAAAATAACACATAAAATTAGGAAACAAGATTTTTTCAAAATTTCAGGTAATTACAATATTGGATAGCCAGTTTATTTCTCTTAGGAGAAGGAGGGATTTCCACATTATTCAAGTTATTGTTCATATTCTTAGATAGATGAGTATGAATCCCCATGAAATTTTTAAATCCTACTCTTAAGGCTTTGGGGATGCCATTCATAAATTTTCTACATTTTTCATTACAAGGATTATTAGCTTGGTTTCTCAGGTTACCCACCATTTTATAAAATAGAATGGTTTTGAACAAAATAGAAGTCAAGAATTAATAAATAAATAATTTATTAATTTGTAAAATTTACATTATATACATGTCTTGTGGGATCCCTTTATTTAGTATTTTTCTTAAAATTAAATCTTTTTTTGTGCTTACATATACTTATTCTCATAACTATGGTTTTTAATGATGTTCTATAATCCAAATTCGCCAATTAACTAAAACTTTCTCTGATTCCAACTATAGAGATTCTTTATTTCATACATTTCTATTAAATCATTTTGGAGAAATATAAAATAACAGAGAAATAAAAAAGGATCCAAAGGTTTACTTCCATGGAAAAATTATGACCAAACATTACCTTTAAATTTTAAAAAATAAACATTATTTAATTACTTCTTCTCTATATTCTTAGTTTCCATCATGTAGTCTTTATTATAATTATTCACTCGAAGATATACATCAAATAAAGGGGTGAGATAAAAGTCGAGTAATATGAAAGATAAGAATATAAATAAATATAAAATTGGTGATCATAATCATCATCATCATCTTAAAATAACTATGGGATCATAATATTAATCATGAGAGGAATTATTATAAAAATCATATAATTTTTAAATCTGTAAAAATGAAACATCATGAATAACAAACATGATCTTTATTACCCATTAATTCATGATTGGTTAGATAAAATTAAACATGATAGAACCTAAAAGATAGAGAAGTCTATTGTTTTTGGTAATTCAGTATATATAATAGAATCATGAACATGGGATATAGAAAACATTAATGAGAACTTCCTTAACATGTTTCTAAAATTCCATGGCTATTAAAATTGAACGACAAAAAATGGGGAGAAACTTATTAAATGGGTGAGCTATAAAACATACTTAGGGAATAAAAATTGAATAAGTAGATACATGTATGAAAATATTCATCTCAATGGGGCATAAAAATAGTATTCATCATAATAAGGAACAATTAAACATGATTTATCATGATAATTATAACATGATAAATTTGGAAACAACATAAAACACTACATTATAAATATAGGAAAATGATAACTACCAAACCATCTATATGGAAAAACTACTATAAAAGAATCAGGATCACTCCCTATCCCAACATAACATCTCTTGAGACTAAACATTACCTAATGAATTAGAGAAATATATAATTCTATGTGTACCTATCACATTAATTTCATTCTCATGCTTAAGTGTACCACATAGATCATAAAAAATGAATCATTTGTCATAAAATTTTATTCCTTTGACATGAATTGTAGAATAAATACATGTAAGTCCCTTGTTAAACATTTATGAGTTTATAAATTTGAATAACCTTTATAGAAAATGGGTATGGTATTCACTACATGATTGTTTTTTAATAAAAAGTCACCGTAAAATTTTGGAAGCATATTGTTGTCACATATAAATTCATAAAATATATATTAATGAGGGATAAAAGGGTCTCAAATAATTTGGAAATCAAATGGGATGTAATAGAGACATAAAAATTCATATCAAAAAATTATTAATTGGAAATAAAATGTATAAGATAAAAAACAAATTTGAATAAAGATTAGAAGTTTAGGATCCCTTAATAAATTTCGGCATGGTAATAGGTGTATATATAGGATTTTAGGGGGGATTAATCAGGGTCAAATGGGTATATAATCATATATAAATAATCATTATAGAAAGGGGATATATTAGAACATTCCCGAACATGAAAAAAATGAAATTGAAAGGAAAAACCTAAAAAAGGTTCTTCAATTGAAATGGGAAGAGAGAAATACCTTACATTAGTCTATGACTACAAATGCTTAGGAGGAGTTTCATGAGAGATTGTGGTGATTTGAGAGGAATGTTGAGAAGGAAGTTAAAATTAATTAATTTCTACAAGTAGTTTTAGTGAAAATAAATTGGAGATTGTGTGGGTTTATATATTAAATGAGGTGAATTTTGTTATTATTAATATTTTAAACTCTATATAATAAAATAACCAAAACCAAAAACCATCCCATGTGTTTTTCACATGGTTTCTATCAAATTTAAGATTTTATTACTATTTTATAAGGTCAGTGTATTAACATAATAAAATAATTCCCTTTATTATGTAGATGTGAGACAAACTATTAAACAAATGGTTTTAAAATCATAAAATATATTAATGGTTTTGGAGGATTCATAATTACCTTATAGAAAATAAAATAAAATTTAAATCGCATTATTTTAAATGAAAAAATATATTTGGTCATGTATACCCTTTATATTATTTATTACTTTTCTTTTGAGTCATTATAATGACATATCACTCACTATATATTTAAATGGAATTTAATTATTACCTAAAAATTCAGTTGTCTCGGCAAATAATGAAACATTCACCAATAGATAATTTAAAGGTTTTGATTAAAAAAATAATATTCATTATATATAGAAATATAATATTATAAATTTTTGTATTTTAACTTTTAAAATAATAATTAATATTTATGGGGAAATGATTGGTTTTTTGACAATAATAGTTTTGGAACCCATATAAAAATTAAATTTAACATCATAACTATTATGTGATCATTCATACCTGATAAACATAATTTGATAATAAAATTTTATTAGAACACTATTTAGTGGAAAATCCATTAATTCTTTAAAATAAATTCCCTAATTGAATTCGAATATCTCCCAAAAATAAAATTTTTTATTATATAAAAATAAAATAATATATAATGGAACTATAATATGATGAAATTATATACATTATTCTATAAAAAATAACTTAAACAATCATATTAATGGGGTAAGAATATATATCCCTTTAATATGCCAACAAACACCTTAATAGTAATGTTTGTGATTGTGATACTTTTATGGGGTGGTTTAACGTAAACGGTGTGGGTTGGGATACTGTTGAGCTTGGAATTATTTAGTAAATGGTTTCCATCATATTTAACTTATTGGATATAATATTGGGCATAGTCAAGGGAAAATCGTAATGAGTTTATGTCCCTTGTAATCTCTGATAAATGGGCTTCATGCAGTATGATCCTACTGGTTGGGGCCATAAGTTCCTTTATCTATGTCAATTGTATTTGTTAAAACCATATATTTATACTAATCATTTGATGATTATTCAATGGCTATATTATCAATTGAAATGATGCATAAAAAATATTTTTAAATGATGCGATATTATAAAAATAAAAATTGCATCAATTTTATACAACCATATTACATGAAAATACATTTTATTAAATTAAAAGTGGAATTTTATTTATAATAGTTCGGATCATTACAATATTCCCCCCCCCCTTAAAAAATTTCACCCTCATGATTTTCATTTCCCACACTTAAATAGACAAGGTTAACACTGTCTCATAACATCCTCTTATTCCCACACTGCTTCTGCAATTTTTCTTTTCCATAGTACGTTGACAATTTGTATTGTCTTATTTCATAAAACCTTTTTTCTAGGATCTAGTATCTTCACCACCTGCTCCTCATATGATATGTAATTATAAAATGGTATAACATATATATTTATTATATGTGATGGGTTTTTAATGTACTTTCTCAAGTGTGATATATGGAATACATCATGTACTTTAGATACATTAGGTTGGAGTGCATGTTGTAAGGATACAGCTCTGAAGCGATCAAGGATCCTAAAGGGATCGATCTTGTCTTGGACTAAGAATTCCATTATTCCCAAAAATCATCACATTATTCCATGGATATATTTGTAAGAAATCCATGTTTCCAACATCAAACTCTAGGTGTTGTTAATAATTTTTATCATATCTCTTATGTCAACTCAATGTAACCTTGATGTTTTTATGAATGTTATTAACTTTATCTACCAATTCCTCAACCATTTTAAGGACTAGAAGTTTTCATTCCCCAACTTCATCCCAACATGCATGTTTTATGCACAAATACCTATAAAGGGTTTCATAGTGATCCATTTTGATACTCGAGTATAAAATATTGTTGTAAGAAAACTCATCAAGAGGTAGGTGTTGATCCCATCCTCATCTGAATTCAATTGAGCATGATCTAAACATGTTGTCAAGAGTCTGGATAGTATACTCAAATTTTCCATCAGTTTGAGTTTTATAGGCCGCAATAAAGTTCAAATCAGTACATAATTCATGGAAGAGACTTCTCTAGAACAAGGTGGTGAATCATGGATCTTGATCTGATACAATTGATAGTGGTACTCTATTTCATACTTAACACATCTATGATATATATCCATAGAAGTTGAACGAGTGAGAAATACTCTCAAATCACAATGATTAAATCTATATTCGTATGATTATCCAAAACAATATGTGTTGTTTTCTTTCCAATGGATGACTTTGGATGTTGGGTGGTAATATCTATGGTTGTGTTTTCCCATTTCCATGATGTTATGGTTCATGGTTTCATCATCCCCATAGACCTTCCCTTTCAACCTTCACATGCTGATATACTAGGCACATGGATATATATTCAGCAATTTTCTTCCTCAAATTATCCCACCAATATTGTTCTTAGATATCTCAATACAACATTGTGCTTATAGGATAGATAGAGATAGTTGAACTACGTGCATCATCCATCAACTACTTTTTTAGCTTAGAATTTGATGGTACAGATAGCCTTGAACAAAATATTACCACACCATATTCATTAATATTTAAATTAGAGGATTTACCTTTTATTATAGCTTCCACTTTCTCAAAAATTCCAAGTCCTTGTCTTTTATAATCCTTTAACCTCTCTTAAAGTTATGGGTTTGGAATAATTTTTGAAAGGATTTATGAATATCCTTCCTTCACAATTCAAATGTTCATCCTTTTTCAAATATAAGAAGATCATATCCTTATCAATTCCAATAAATGATAAAATTGATAGATCCATTATACTTGTATATTCATTTTCAATATTTTCTATACCATGATGGTAGTGGATAAAAAATTAATAGTCTTTGATTAGGTCTTACAATCTTATTTGGAACATATTCAACTCTTTATATGTGAATATATACTTGATACTTTTGTGATCTGTATATATTTAAAAATAATCCACAATGAGATAATGGAACTTTATTATAAAAGATAAGATCCCTCAACACAACTCCAAATCAAGTGTTCGATATTTCTATTCATAAACATTAAACTTCCTTGAATCATATTCTAGGAATTTTTCATTTTTCATTAAAACACATCGAAATCCCTTCTTCAAAGCATCGCTGAATACCATGAAAATATATCCACTTCAGGTGGTGTGAGAACATGTATAGTTATAAAACTTTTCTAAAGTCCTTGAATCATTCCTCAAATTCATCATTACAACAAAAATTGGAACCATTTCAAGTTATCTTGGTATTATGGATTGATAATTATGTTAAATTTCACAAAAATCACATATATTACCAAACAAACCCAAGTTAACTACGAAAATCTATCATTGATTTTGGCCTCATCGATCCTTCAATTACTTCTATTTTTGATGTGTCCATATAAATATAATTTCTTAGGATTATATTCACTAAGAATGAGAATTAATTTAACCAAAACTCACATTTTATATACTTGGCATAAATCTGTTCATTTTATAGGGTCTTTAGCATAGTGCTCAGAAGCTCCACATTCTCCACCTTTATTTTTGAATAAATTATAATATCATATATAAATACTACCAAAGACATGTCTAGGTAATATATAATGACTCTATTCACCATTTAAATGATGATTTATTTGGCATTAGTGAGTATTGATTGCATTACTATGGACTCATAGTTCTTAGACCTTCTACAAAAAGTAGTCTTGGGGATATCTTCCTTGTTCACCATTACATGATAACATCCTTAATGAATATCCTCCTTGGAGAAGAATTGTGCTCCAAATATCTGATTTAACAAGTTTTCAATTTATGATATAGGATACTTGTTTTTTATTATGATGTTGTTGAGCACATGATAATCAATGTAAAGCCTAATTGACAAATCCTTCTTCTTGACGAAGAGGACTGGTGCACCCCATAGTGAAGAACATAAGATTTTGAACCCTATATCTATATTCCCATGTAGTAGTTTCATCAGCTCCTCATGTTCTATAACATGTATTTGAAAGAGATTCATGGATAATGGAAATGCCCCAGGTATTAGCTATATTGAAAATTCACACAATTGACTAAGAGAAAGACTGGGAAATTCCTTAGCAAGTATATCAATGTATTCCCTAAAAATGTCCTTGTATTCTAGGATTGTTATTTCCTTAGACTCAATCATTTTGGATAGATATTGTTTCTCATAGGGAAATGATATCCATGCTTGATATGATGGTGATAAAGAATATTCATCATCCTTATTACACTTGCACAAAATCGAGTATTGATTTTCAATACAGAGAGTGATTTCCTTCTCACGGATTTTTTACCCTTATAGAGGGAAATCCAATCCTTACCCAAAATTACATCAAATTTCACCCAAGGGAATTTTAAAATGTTTTCTAGGATGTTCATCACAAAAATTGTGACAAAAGAGGAGTTATAAACATGGGTTGGAATAATTCCCCAATTTTCAATTTTCACTATAAAGTCTACTTCCATGCTATATGGTGGTGTTTTAATAGTTATATGATACTATCATGATATAAAGTAATGAATAAAACCAGAAACAAACAGTAAATTTTCCATTCTTAAATGAATAACAAACTTAAATTTCACAACATCTTTTTCAGGAACCACCATAGTGGAAATGATAGAAAAATACCTCCCCTATTACTAAACAGGATCTTAGTTGTCTCAGAAAACCCTAGGTTTAATTCATTGGTTTCCAATGTGTAATGTTTCATTGAAGATGAAACAATCAACAATGCCATAAGGGTTGATCGGGTTATCCCATTACATTTCCACGTTAGAGAGTCTCTCTTAAAAGATATCATGACTCGGGGAACTTCTTTAATTCACCAAATGAATTTACTGAATATCTATTTTAATTTTGGGGAACATCATAAAATTTCCGTATATCTTTCTATGTCATGGATCACCAGTGCTTTTGGTAGAGTTGGTTTTTTCTAACAAAATATCTAGTCAACCATGCATTCTGAGTTATGAAAATGTTTGAGTCATATAAATAAAGTCATATGGAGTATTCCTCAGAGACCTTGATAGATTTTTTGTCTTTTTGATTGATGGAAAGAAAATAACATTCCATTTTAAGATGGATAGTGAAGGGAAAATAGTTTTCGATAATTATTTTCTAGAATTACTTACACCTCGTCGTTTCAAACTCTTCCTTAGGCTTCATATTATTGATCAATGTCCACCAGCGGTAAGATTTTACCTCCATATGATAAACATATAGTTGAGTCTTCTCTTACTTAGAATATTTAAGGATGGAGAAGATCTTCTCAATAGAGTTGATCCATTATTCTGAGATTAAGGTATTTTAAGATCCATTTAATATCAGAGGTCTTTGTCATATAAAGGTGTTAATCGCATCTTTTAATCACTTAGAGGGATTTGGATTATCCTCTTGATCTAGTTTTCTATTAAAATCCCGAGTCGACAAAGAGAGTATCATCGTGATGCTCATGATTCCTGCTCCTATCGAGTTGGGAGTCTCATTACAGAATTCATCACATTTCCCACAATACTGATTGTTTAAAAAATTGCGAATATTTTCATCCATTGTATAGAATAAAAGGAAAATTAGGGATGAGTTTTTAAACTATTATACACAAAAATGGAAATTTAATGATTTAAAAGGGTAACTTATAAATTAGATTTATTTCCTTAACATATAAATTAATAGGATTCAATCTATAATTTCCCGGATCTATTTCCGAACATATATTCTAATGGGAATTTTTTGTTCCATTAATAATAGTTCGTAATGAGATTAAGAATTTAACAAAGAATATTACCTAGGAGTTTCAATCCATGTGCATGGTAAGGTTCATTGTTATGTACCATGTTACACTGTGTCATGCTCGACACACCTTGTTGGAGTTGTTACCCCTAGGTACATCTGTGTAAGAACCACATCCACTTGTAGTATCCAGAAAATGATTTATTTTCTACATAAACTGCTTACTCTATAATTACCAATGTTTATGGACTTTTTTATAATTACTCTTATTACTAAGGATATCTATAGATTTTTCTAATCATAATCCCACAAATAACTAAACATTTCCTCTGATATGAACTATAAAAACGCTAATATTTATTAAACAATAATTCACGACTTATTATATAAAAATACACATAATACAACCCAAAAGTGCGAGAAGCCTTGTTTACTATATAATTAGGATAATATCATAACATCTTGAACATGTGACACAACAACATTGTTGAAAATATCCTTAACTTGCTTCAAAAATTCCATTGCTTTTAAAACAACATAGGATGACCTAGGGACAAATATAAGAAAGGGATGAGCTATAAATCCCTATAGAAGAGAAATATGGAATAAAGTCAAACATGTTAGACTATAGACATATCAATAAGGTATAAAAAGATAAGTAATCATAACAATTAAAAATAAGACATGATATAGAATTATAATAATAACATGGGAAATATGGGAACAACATAAAACATTGAATCATAAATTGAGCTCAAGGCTGACTTACAATACATCATGATGAAAAAATTACCATAAAAGAATCATGTTCAATCCATATCCACACATTATGTCTCATGAGACTAAACAATACCCAATGATTTAGTGCTCTATATAATTCTAGTCTCACCCATCACATTCATTTAATTCTCATTCTTAAGTCTACCGCATAGATCATAAAACAAGGAATAATTTATTGTAAAATTTAATTAAAATAATATGATGTGTGGAATAAATACAAGTATGTAAATGGAAAAATAGGTATAAGTGTATAAATTTTAATACCTTTGATAGAAAATTGGTATGGTATTCACTACATAATTATTTAGCAGGGATAATTGCTGTGAAATTTCAGTAGCATAATGAAGTTAATTAAAAATTATTAAAAATTTGGTTGATGAAAGGTAAAAGGATCGCTCATAATTTTCACATAAAATGGGATGAAATTGGGATATGGAAATGAATAACCTAACATTATGAATTTTAAATAGAAGACATAAGGTAATAAATAAATTTTATTATCGAAGAGAAGGTTGGGACTCCTTACTGAATTTTGGCATAGTAACGGGTCTACAGAGAAGTTCATGGAAAGTATTAATTAGTGTTAAATGGGTATCTTATCAAGTATAAATAAAAAATAATGGCTGATATGTAAAAACATATACCAACCTGAATAAATTAAAATTGAGATACAGAACATAAAATTGGTGTTTGAATTTCAATGAGAAGAGTGAAATCCCTTACATGAGTGAGTGACTCCAAATGATTGGGATGAGATTATTGACAGCTTTGGGTCTCCTTGGGAGATTTCTGGAGAGGGTAGGGATGAATAATGAAGTGATCTATTTTTTTAGTGAAGATAAATGGGATCATGGTTGGTTTAATATAGGAAAGGAGGATGATTTCATTATTATTTACATTTAAGACTCTATACAGTAATATAACAAAAACTACTAACCATATTAATGATTTTTCACATGGTTTCTACCAAATGGTAGTGGTTTTCGTTATTTTATAAGTCCTATGGGGGAACATAAAAAATTATTCCTATGATTATGTGGAGTTTAGTTCCACTCAAAAATAAATAATTTTAAAACCTTAAAATATATTAATGTGTACTGACTCAGATCCTCATAATCTATTAATTTATCAAATCTTGATGTTCGAGGCATCCAGGGGACCATTGGTGACTGATTGAGGAGTTTTCTAAATTTTAGGGGTAAACGAAGGGTGGCACCGATCGGTAGTGGTGCCACACCAAACTATGCTAGGGTAATGGTGCCAGTGTGTCAACAAATCACCCATCAATGAGTTAGTTCCAAATTTGCCAATACGTTCTAGTTTCACTCCAATAATGCCTCATTTGACATAAAAGTGTTTTAATACCCCTTTTAGAGAAATTTAATGCCCATAAATGATGTTTTAAATCTCCCTAGAGTCGTGAAACCAATGAATTAAAAAAATGTGTGGCCTTTTTGTCAATGTCACACCCTTTCCCACATTTTCCAAATATCTTGTGTTCTCCCAGTTCTTTCCCTACTACGTGTTTTTTCATTTAAGTTTGATTTATCAACTCATAGTTGTGCGCTAGTGTATCTCAACCAACTCTATGGGAATTGTTAAATCTTAAATAATTCCAACGTGTAAAACCACCAAAATACATGGTCAAACCATGATCCTATTTTCAGTAAATTAAAATGTGCGTAACCTATAACTCTAGGATCGGTCATTTTATCACAATAATATCTTCTTCTTCATAGGCCTCTTTTCATTTCCTTGGTGTGATTGGAGTCCCTCTTCTAGGGACATGCCATGCCTGCATGAGATGCCTCATGTTCAGTTCTTCATTGAGTTTCTTGATGTGAAACCATAGTTATTGGTTCATGGAGGAAACATCGGTCCTTGATCATCAAGGTAGGGTTTTTCCTTCATCTCACTTTATTGTGAATCATTCAGGGTGGGTATGATAATGTTCCCTCAGGACATAGATGAAACCAACATTAACAAAGATAATAAACCTACATTTAAATAATAAAGGGTTTGTGATGATAGTGATGTTGATTTATTTTAACTTCATTTTATGTTGCGAATTGTATGGGATTATGTCTATTGAAAATCGTGGTTGTTGGTGGTCCTTTCTTTCACACTAATGAAGATCTATTTTTGGAATAATCCTATGATTGAAAGACTGTAACATGGAAACTAATTAATCATGTAAACATATTTTATTAAATGGATTCTCGATGGATAATAACCCTTGAGTGATCACCCCGGTTAACCAAATGATAAAAAAAGGAACATAATGAATGGTCTTGGATAAATTTAAAAAATTCATTACACTATTCTAGTGACATGAATGGTTGTTTGGTTTTATGATTGCGGGGTAATGTAAATAGGAATGGAATATCTTGTTGGTATCTTGTTGGATTTTTAATTTGGGGTCATGTGGAGTTGATGATAAAAGCTGTGGAGCCAGTAAATTGGGTCTTGGATTGGTTCCAGAACATATTGGAATATCGTGGATTCCTTTTGATGTTTTTACGTACAAGAGAACCAGGTGTGAATGCTTGAATGTTTTCTTAGCTGTTAATTTCAATTGTTACTTTTGATTGTGGTTATGATTGTTAGTTTCTGATTAGTGAAGGAATATTTTAAATGGAATCATTTGGAAAAGATAATGAGAACTGGTACAATAGGGAATAGTTTTCCCAAAATGTGTGGTGCTCTAGTTGAGATCACTGTGTGCATGTGCAGGTAGGGATAACAAAAAGAGTGGTTGTGTATAGGCTATTTATTGTTTTCCAGACCCTTAGTTTGGGATGAGTTATTTTTTACCTATATGTATAAAAAATTTACTTCTTGTTTTTCTTATATGCTTCCCACCCATTTTGAGGGAATCGTGTCGAACACCCCCCCCCCATTTCTTAGGGGATAATGTTTTTCCAACCTTATTTTGATTGGAAGTGTATTATCTATTTTATGCTCCCCCTCACAGGTAGTCCAAGACTCTTCAGGTAGTCTATGACTGCCTGAGGTTTATTATGGCCCATGATTCTCCATGTAGGGTGTGTTGCTGTGGTTCGCCCAGGTGTATATGAGCAGTTTAGTTTCCCATGTGTCTTCAAGATATGTCCTAGGAGCCTTCAGGCGTGGTAGTGGTTAATGTGGAGTGGGTGTCTATGGGAATTCTTATGTGTGTTTGTGGTGACCTAGGTGTTTATAGGAAGGATAATTGTGTGTTTGGGATGGCCCATGGGGTTGTTGTTGGGGTGTCTGTGGGATAGTAATGGTATTGGTTGGGGAGGTATGATGAATATGATGTTCTAAATAACTAGTGGGAAAGTGGTGCGGGGTACCCAAATATCGATGTGCTATTAATATTACTTAAATCGACATGCATTATTTGGGGATCTCATCTTCGTGAGGCTGGGTGGACAGTTTTCCATGGTAGGTGTTTTGTTTACCACTTTTTATTCTCATGGGGAATTAGAATGTCTCCCCACTTCGGCAAAAGTGATTTTGGTTTCTCTACTGAGTATACATGTATACAAACCATGTGTATAAAAAATTTCATTCTGGTTTCCAGGAGGACATTGAGGACCTTGCCAGACCTTATTAGCTCAGGCATCGAGAGTTTCCATTTCAACTTTTCTTTCTTTTTTTACATTCCTTCATAGTTTTCTTGGATATTTTTATATGTTCATCTTGAATATTAATATGGGAAAATGGTTTTTGTCTTGACATTTACATTAAGTTTTTTGATTTGTTGGGATTTACCATCTTATCTCTCGACCATTTTCTATATAAAAAATGGTTATTCCTTCTATATTACATGAGATTCTATACCCTTAGTGATAGTCGCCACTCCGGGGCCTATTGAATGTGGGACTCAGGGGTCATTATCTCTACATTAACTTGAATAAGGAAGGATCTAGCAGTTTTTTGTCCCTTCCCACATCTTGGTGAAGGTGGGTCATGACAGAATGGTATCAGAGCATGATGGTTGAGGGATATGATGGAGTTCGAGGGTCGAAATAGTTATGATTGCATGAGATGGTAGGGAAAAATAGTTAGGCAATCTTGGTGTGTGAAATAGTCCAGGGAATACCAGCTAGTACATATCATTTTAGCCCCACCCCCCATGATCTGATTAAAGGAATCTGGACCAACTGAACTACCAAGTGAAGCTACACTGATTTCAAGGTAGAGACCCTATAAATGATATGTGCATCATAATGACTTGTGTTCATATGTGTCTTCAGTGTTTTGAAAATTTTAAATTGAATAAAAAGATTAAATGAAATTTAAAAATAATCTTCTATACTACTCAGACCTAGGAATTATTTGTTTCTTTTTCATCTATGGTACCCAGATGACATCTACGAGCAGTGCTAGTAGTCGAGGCTCATCATGTTGATCTGGTTGATTAGTAGAGGGTTGATCGAGATGAATATGATGAAAAGTGGGATAATACACTACATTATATCATGTGTAAAACCCTTGGGAAGTACGAGTGCAATGTTTCTGACATGGAGACAGAGGGCTAGATTAAGGATCTAGAAATCATTGTTACATGATTCGTAATCTGAGGGAGCACTGGGTTCCATTTCTATTTCGTAAGATGAGCGGATCAGGGCATCAGGGTTGGAATCTCTACCTCAGAGAGTGGGTGGAGACATAGTTTTCATGGGCTAAAATTGAGAATGAGTTCCGGGAAGAATACCTTTCTTCCATGATGAATGTCGAAAAGAGGTAAAAGTTTCTCTCCCTCCAGGAAGAGAGTATTTCAGTAAGGGAGTTGGAGATCACGTTCAAATATCTTCTTCATTTCTCTCCAGACCACTTCTTGGATGAGGTGTCATGGTCATGAAACATAGAGGAGGAACTCTGACCCTTTCTTCAATATGTTGTTACTCCCTTCACTCTATCAAGGTACATAGAGGTTTCGAAGAAGGATGAGTTAGTAGAGATGATTCAAAGACATGGAGGTTTTATTGAAGAGTGGATCCAGTTGGGTTCATCAAAGGGGAAGGCCTTGAGTAGTAGTCCCCCAGCAATAGGGCTTTCTAGGTTTTGACAGATAGGGAGTAGGCCCCAGTAGTTCTAGTTCCGATCTCCCCGTCCTCTCCCTTCCTCCATGAGCCTTGGATTGAGGTTATTTATTGGTTGAAGTTGTGGTAATAATTAGAATTTAAACCTTATCTGAGTGTTTTATAGTGTGGGAGGGAAGGTTTAACACCCACCTCTGCTACACCAGTTTCCAGCCAGTCCTTTTCAACAGCAGCAAAAGGGGCAGTGGGCTCCTGCTCCACTGAGGGCAGATGATGACGTAGGAGTCCAACCTCAAGGCGTTCCTCAGGGACCTCGACCTGGGTGTGGTCAGGGAGGTACCTAACAGTCAAGGGGAATTGGAGTTTGGAGTGGGCTATTGAACACTGCAGAGGAAACTATTCCAGTATTTCTAGAGGTCGTTCGAGGTATTATTAGTTTGTTAATCACTCTTACATGTGCCTTGTTTGATTCAGAATCTTTACAATCCTTTATTTCACCAAGTCTATCCCATTCCTTAGGTGTAGATAAAGAGAGACTTCCATTAAACTTGTTTTGAGTATTCCAAATTGATGTTAGACAAATCTAATTGACATTTTTTGGGGATTTAGACAGATGTTTGGGCCACATCAATCCAGTTGAGACCTCCTTCTGCTACAAATGCAGCCATACAATGTCATCCTAGGCATCAAATGCGTACTTTCCATGCACACCATTATTGACCACCTATGGATAAGAGTATTCTTCTAGGATATGGGTGGCCATCATTTAGCCTTCATTGGCAAGCAGGCTTTCCAGGATGATAGCCGACAAGTATATCCCATTCTTTCATTGGTAGTCAAGCTGTCAATAGAATCAATAGACTTGAAGATTGTGGAAGTTTCAGAGATTTTTAGTTATTTCATGGAAGTCCTCCCTGAAAAGGTTGTGACTCTACCCCCTCGACGTGATGTTGTGTCTAACATAGACATAAAACCTAGTGCCCATCTGATTTCAATGGCTCCCTAATGGATGAAACCTTTTGAGTTAAAGTAGTTTGGATTCATGTTGATGGCCTGATGAAGAAGGGTTTTATCCAACCAAGTGTGTTAATGTAGGGTTCTCTAGTCATGTTTGTGAAGAATGACATTAGGGGTCTCAGGCTATGCATAGACTACCGAAGACTGAATCAGGTGACAGTCAGGAACTGTTACCCCTCCTAAGGATTGATGACCTTTCTAGATAGTCGAAGGGAGCAGGTTGGTTATCTAAGATCGACCTACGATATGGATACCACTAGTTGAGGGTGATGGAGGGAAATGAAGCAAGACTACTTTAAAATGAAGGTATGTACAATTTCAGTCTGTGGTCATGTCATTCAGCATTACAAACACACCTGCTATGTTCATTGGACTCGTGAACTATATTTTTCTCGAGTATTTAGACAGGTTCGTAGTTGTGTTCCTTAACGCAATCTTAATCTACTAATGATTATAGGAGGATCATACCAATCATCTAAGGACAGTTTTAGAGGTCCTCCAACACCACCTCCTCTATGATTAGTTGTCCATGTGCAAGTTCTGGACCTGGGAGTCTTCATTCCATGGACCCGTGGTGTCCTAGTAGGGAATATAAGTGGACCCGTTGAGGGTCGAAGTAGTTTTTTTTGGGATGCACCCAAGAACATGGTAGATGATTTTAGATTCTTGGGCCTAGAAGGATACTACCATGGGTTTGTACCCAACTTCTCTCAAGTTGCATCTCCTTTAATGGCTTTGAACAAGAAAAGGCAAACATTCATATGGAGTGAGCAGTTCGAGGAAGCTTTCCCTGATCTGAAAGGGAAGCTGGTCAGTTACCTAGGGATGAGGATTCAAGAGGAAGGGGTAAACTTTGAAGTGTTCCATGATGATTTTGTTCTAGGATTGCGGTGTGTGCTGATGAAGCATTAGGGAGTGATCACTTATGGGTCTAGGAAGACACACCCTTATGATCGTGACTATGAAATTAATGACCTAGAATAGACATCAGTTATGTTCATGCAGAAGTTGTGCAGGCATTAACTCATAGGAGGACGATTCATGGTATTCACAAATCACAAGATATATAGGTATATCTTCTCCTAGAGATACATGATATTGCGACACTAATGGTGGATTTAGTTTCTTCAGGACTATGGCTTCAAGATCTACTACACCTTAGGAAAGGGGAACGAGGTGGTTGATTCCTTAAGTAAGAAGTCACAAAAAGATGTTTTTGGGAGTCATCAGATGCTTGGAAAGAAATTTAGGAGATGGATGGTTTACATCTGGGAATGAGAATGGAGGAAAATAGAGGCTATCTGTTTAAGATGATAGTGAAATCTACCTTGGTGAGGTAGGTGGAGGAGTCTCATTGGGGACACATAGAGATGTAAGTGATGTGTGATGGTGTTAGCCAGGGTAATACTCCAGAGGGATGGTCGGAGGATAGTTTTAATTGGAAGTTGTTCAGTGTGAAGCTGTTTTTCCCAGTGGAAATGTGTGAGGGAATTATCTGTGACTTCCATAGCTCACCCCCGGTGGTACACCCAGAAGTATCCATGATGTACCAGGGATTTAGAGGTCTGTTTTGGTGTCCTGGAGTGAAGCATGTAGTGGTAGAGTTTGTGGCGAGGTGACTCGTGTGTTAGAAGGTAAAGGTTGAACACCAAGTTCATGGAGGTCTATTACAACCACCCATATTGATGGATTTAGACACCAGACTACCCATGGATGAGGGAATCAGTGATTCCATCTGGGTAATGGTGGAACATTTGAAGAAATTTCCTCACTTCTTAGTGATTAAGTAGTCGAGCGTAGTGGATACCTTAGCAAAGAAGTACGTGGGTGATGTTGTGAGACTACACAGAGTTCCCAAAACCATTATTTTGGATTAAGATACATGCTTTTCTGAATGATTCAAGAAGGGGTTACAGTGTTCTTTTGGCACCCAACTATTCCTTAGCACTACTTTCTACCTTCATACAGATGGGAAGATGGAGTGGACCATCCAGTCGTTGGAGAATATGTTCATAGAATGTGTTCCAGACTTTTGTGGATTATGGGTACGAGACTTGTCTCTATTAGAGTTTTCATACAAAATATCTATCATTATATCATTGGTATGGCACCATTTGAAGCCGTGTACGGGAGACCGTTCTGTTCACCCATGTTTTGGATAGAGGTTGGAGAGGATGGTGTACTTGGACCAGAGGTAGTGCAGAGCATAAAATAAAAGGTTCATATATTGTGTGAGAGGATAAAGGAAGCTCGTGAATGGAATAAGTCATGTGTTGTTCTTATGATGGGACCCTTGGAGTTTGAGTTTGGAGAACATGTGTTTTTAATGGTCTCCCTTTGGTATGGACAGCGGAGGTTTGGCAGGGGGAGTAAGCTTTCTCCCAGGTTCATCAGACCCTTCGTGGTGTTGGGATGAGTCGGTGAGGTGGCATATCAACTGGCGTTTCCACTACAGTTGTAGAGGATCCAAAACACCTTTCATTTATCTTAGATATGTTGGAATCTACACAACGAAACCTACGTCCTTTACTGAGGAGAGTATGATATCGAGGAAGATACGATGTTCATGAAGAAACGAGTGATAATCAAGGATTGTAAAGAGGAGGAGCGTCATGGATGGACAGTTCCCTTGGTTCATGTTTTGTGGAGGCATGGAGGCCTCAAGGAGAGTAACTGGGAATGGGAGGCATAGATGTGTTCCCAGTACCAAGAGTTGATTTGGGTTTTTCTAATATGTTTTACTTTTTGGTTTTTTATAGTGGATTATTGACCATATTATTGATGAGATGAGTTGGATCCATTGTTCACTAAATGTTTATGAATGATCCTAACTATGGGTAGGGGAGAACCTGATACATAATCAAGAAAAATTAATGGGAATGCGATTAAACTTCTGTGGGTGAGTCAGTGTTACCCAAAGCAGATAGTATCATGACAAGGAGTAATGAGCTTTCTAACGCATATATCTCGACGGGGTGAACTTTTTTTCCATGTGGTTACTTAAGGGATATATAGTTAGTGTTTGTACAGTTTTTCAAGAGATATATATGAGAGATGTGTCCCTATATGTTGAGGTTTTATTCCAGATTTCTAAAAAACCCTAGGCTAGTTTGTCCCTGAGAGGTATGTTATAAGATGGTTGTTTTAACCCCTCTTTTTTTCTTAGGGTTTAATCCTGAATTATTGAAGGAAATAATAGTTTGAAAGGTATCTAATGTATTGAACCAGACCCTTCTAGTCCATTACATTTTCAAATCTTAATGTTTGGGGCTTGCTGGAGACTATCTGTGACTCGTTGAGGAGTTTTCCAAATTTTAGGGTAAATGAATAGTATCACCGATCTGCATTGGTGGTACAAATCAGATGTGGTACCACACCCATCGGTGTTGGGGTGATGGTTCCAGGGTGTCAGTGACTCCCCCATCAGTGATTCATTTACATTTTTTCTTGGTCATTCTAGTTTCACTTTCGTAACACCTATTTGGACATAAAATTATTTTAATACCCCCTTCTGATGGATTTAAGGCCCATAAAAATGACTTATATACAACCTAGAGTTAGGCAACCCATGATTTACCAAAACATATGGAATTTTTATCAATTGTGTACCATTTTCCACGTATTCATAATCTCCCATGTTCTCCCATTTTTTCCCATGTTACATGTTTCCTCCATTTAAAGTTGATTTATCATATCAAAGTTGTGCACTGGTCTATCTCATCCTTCTCTGAGGGAATTGTTAAATCATAAATAATTACAACATGTGAAACCTCCCAACTTCATGGTCAAACCACGATTCTCTTTTCAATAACTTTGAAATCTCATATCCTGTAACTCATGGAGAGGGTCTATTATCACACCGAGATATTCTTCTTCCTATACCTATTTTATTTTTCCCTTGGCGCACTTGGATTCCCACTTCAAAAGATAAGTTGTGCTAGCATTCGATCCCTCCTATTCATTTCTTCATGGAGATTCCTGATGTACGACCATGGTTCTGGGTGCAAGGAGGGAACATCGATGCTTCATTGTCTTAGTGGGTGTTTTACTTAGTCTCTCTTTACTGTGAATCATGTGGGTTGGGTATAATGATGTTCACTCAGGACATAGATGAAACCGGATTTAATGAAGAAAACAAACCAACATTTAAATAATGAAGCACTGGGAATGAATATGATATTATACTATTTTACCTTATTTTTATATTGTGAATAGTATAGGCTCATGTACAGTGAAAATCATTGTTGTTGGTGGTCCTTTATTATGAACTAATGAATCTTTTTTTTTTGTGATAATCTTGTGATTGAATTACTATAACATGGAGACTGATTAAACACATAAACTTGGTTGATTAAATGGATGCTTGATGGATAAGAATGATTGTGTGATCCCCATGGTTAACCAAATGAAAAAAATAACATAATGAATGGTGCTGGATAAATTTTAAAAACATCCTTGATCTGTTTTGATGATATGTATGGTTGTTCAATTTGATGTTTTTGGGGTAATGTAAATAGAAATGGAATATCAGGTTCATTGGTTTTTTCTTGTGAATTTGTGGCCATGTGTAGCCATCAGAAAATGTTATGGAGCTAGTAAGATGGGGATTGGTTTTGTTCCAGTACATCAATGGAATTCACGGATCCCTTTTGATGTTTTTTCTTACAATATAACCTAGTGTGAATGCTTAAATGTTTTCATGGAGAAAAATTTCAGTTTTTTATGTGGTGTGTGGTTATGAATATTTTTTTCCTGGTGGTGAAGGAATATTTTAAATAGAATCATTTGAACAAGATAGTTGGAATTGGTACAATTGGGAACTATTTTCCAGAAATGGGTTGTGCTCTGTTTGTGGCTCTTGTGTACTTTTGCATGTATGGATGACAACAAGAGTGGTTTTTTATGGGATGGTTGCTGTTTTTTGGAACATTGGGTGGGATGAGTGATTTTTACCTATATGTATAAAAAATTTAGTTCTCGTGTTTCGTATACGCACCCCACCCATGTTGAGAACATCATTCCAAACAACCCCATTTCATAGGGTAAGGTATTATTTCTAACATTCCTATGAGTGTATGGTTATTAGATCCTTTTTTCTCCATATCCTAGGTAGCTCGAGACTCTTCGAGCAGGCTATGATGGCCTGAAGTTCATTATGGACCAAGACTCTTCAAGCAAGGTGTGTTATGCCGGTTGGCCCAGGTGTGTGCAGGTAGGTTTGTTTCACAAATGTCTTTGGGATGAGGCCCATGTGTCCTCAGGTGTGGCAGTGGTTGTTGTGGCTTGGGTTCCTAGTAGTGTGGTTATGGGAGCTTATAGTGGCCCAGGTGTTTGCGGGTGGGATAAACATGTGGTTGTGATGGTCCATGTGGTTGTTGTTGGAGCATTCATGGGACTACAATGGGATTTTTAGGGGATGGAATATGCATAGGATGTTCTAAATAACTAGTGGGAAAGTGGTGAAGGGTACCCAAATATCAATGTGCTATTATTATTTCATTACATGGCTTGCATTATTTGGGGAGTGCGCCTTAGTGAGGTTGGGTAGATTTTTTTCCTTGCTAGGTGTTTTGGTTAGCTCTATTTTTTCATTGGGAAATAGAATGACTCCCTACTTGAGCACAATAGATTTTAGATTCCATGATGAGTATATGTATATAATCACCCTACATATAAAAAATTGCTCTTAGGTTTCTAGGAGGGCTTTGATGACTATACAAGACCTTACTAGCTAAGGCATCAGGAGTTTTCATAGCTTCTTTTCTTTCTTTTGGTACTCTACTTAAGAGTTTTTTATGTACTTTGTATCAGTTTATGATGAACATGTATTTGGAAAAATGGTTTTTGGCTTTACTTATACCTTTAGTTTTTGGAGTTGATGGGATTTATAGTCTTATCCCCTGATATTGTTCTATAAAAAAGATTAATTCCTTCCATATTACCCAATATTCTATACCCCTAGTGCTAGACACCACTTTAGGTCCTATTGGAGGTGGGACTCGGGGGGTCATTATCTCTCATTCAACTTGAATATGGGTGGGTCTGGCAGTGTTTTATTCCTTCCCTCATCTTGGGGAAGGCCTCTCGTGACATCATGGTTTTGGATGATTTATAATTCAGTTATAAAACAAATAAAATAAACATAAAATCAATTTTTTTAATTTGAAAACATTCTTATGGTCATGGGTACACTTAAATGTATTCATTACATAAATTTTGGGTCATTAATATTTCATAATACACACCATATATTTATACAATATTTAATTTTTACTCGAAAATTCGACTGACTTATTAAATTATGAAAAATTCACTATTGGATAATTTTGAAATTATAATTCCAAAAATTATATTCATTTTATCAAAATAATATTCTGAACATGTGTATTTTCACTTTTAAAATAATTATAGTCATTTATTTAGAAATGTCAGTTTTATTACAATAATAGTTTAGAATAATTATAAAAATTACATTTGACATCATAAAAATTATATGATATTTTATATTTGGTTAATAATATTTAATAACAAAATTTTAAAAAAATATTATTTGTTCCAAATATTAATTATTTAATTAAAATAAAATCCTTAATTTATTTCTAATATTACCTAAAAATCTTTTGTTTATTATATTTAAATAAAAATCATTTATAAAGTAACATAAATATTATGAAAATATATCAATTATTATTTAAAAATTAATGTACACACTCATATATCTAGGGTACTGATATATATTCTTTAATACCCCATTAAAATCCATTAGAGTAAGTTGCGTGTTGGTCATACTTTCATAAGGAGGTTCGGCATAAATGGTTTGGGTCGTGATCCTGATGAGCATGAACTTCCCTCGTAAACAGTTTTTCTCAGTCTTGAGTTGATGGATCATAGCATGGGCATGGTCAAGGGATAAATCTGCTAATTTTATCTCCCATTTAAGCTGCAATAAATTCATTAAAATTTTATGCTCATACAGGTTGAGGCCATCACTTCATTTTGTATGTGTCAACTAGATTTTTTAAATTCTCATATTTATACGATTCGTTTTATCATTTATCTATTGTTATATTATCAATGATAATGATAGATAAAAATATTTTAAATTTTTATGATATAATAAAAAATATGGGTATTTTTTTATAATCATATTACATAACAAGACATTTAATTAAATTAAAAGTGGAATTTTATTTATAATTGTTTAGGTAGACACATCATGTCTTAGTTGTCAAATACCACACAAATTTGTGAAAAAGGATTGAATCATGTTCATGACTAAAATATCTTCATAACTAAAAAATAATCATTGAGAACAAATCTAGAATCACGTTCATGTGTATTTCACCTTATCTGATGAAATACATCACATTACCCAATGAATTAGAGAGCTATATAATTGCAGGTGAACCCGTCACATCATAACATTTACATAATCATTCACGCCACATAGAACGTATAACAATCCTAGACCAAAAATAACCATGGAAAGTAGTGGGTTTTATTTAACAAATTACAAATTCTTGAACAAACTTTGGGGTTCAAAAAAATTAATATCATACCAGTATAGGAATAACCAATCTCCAGTGAAGAAGAAACAATCTTAAGAAAAGTAAATGTTTATTTGAGAAGGAAGTGTTCTTTTGGAAAATCATTATATTTTTCATAAAACCATATTAAAAACATGTATATCCCAGAAAATAAAATTTATGAAAAATAAAATTATATTTTATGAGTATTAAATGAACATCCACACTGAAATTTGGCACCAAAGATGAATAACCCAAATTAAGGAAATCGGGTTCGAGAATCACCTTATCTTATATATGAATGATATATTCACATTAATATACTATATAATCAAATTATATTTGTTCATTAATAAATAAAAAACTGATTATACATGTATTTCATATATTATAATTTTATTAAGTTCATTTATTTCCATTATGATGAGTTATAGAGATAAATTTCATCATTCTGAAAGTGTTAGTTTTTTTCGTTTTCTTGATTGGTTCACTTGTATACGTGGATTTAAGATTGTGTAATATGGGGATAACAAAAAATTGAAATTATATGTTAGTAATGAAATTAAATAATTTTTATTGTTCCGATATTTTTTCCCAAGATGATGATGATTGATTAGCTAAAATGTTAAAAAAAACCATTTAGATTAAATTTGGCGATTTTTGATCACAACAAACTTATTTTATTTTATAATTTAATATTATTTATATTAGTTGAATATTTTAAAAATCCTTAAAAAATTTATTTTATAATCTTTTTAAATAATTATAATGGTTTTAAGTGCATACATGAAGGAAGTAAAGGTAAATTAAAACTTTTTGTCATTTAGGGTGATAAAACAACACATCACAGAAAACGTTTCCATTTTCAGAATAAAAGGGAGATGAGAAGAGAGTTGATGATAGATTATTCTAGAAACATAATAAAAATAAAATATAAATATGATAATGGAATTATCATTCCACATTGATAAGGGTGAATGTGGATATAATAAGAAAAAGAAATTAAAAGAAATTAAAAGAAAATAAAGAGGATTTTACTTCTTGAATTCTTCTCTTTGAGAGTCTCCTTAAAAAGATTGGTTTTCAAATTTTGATGAGAAAAAATGTTCTTATAAGTGGGGTAGGTGGTTTTTGAAGATAATTGGGAATAAATTATACAATATTCAAGGATTGGAACATGTGAGGAGAAGAGGTGGCGATGAGAGGTTTTTTGAGGGGAGGAGAAGGGTGTTTTTTCATTATTTTATTCATTAGTTTATAATTTTGGATCAAGAATATGAATTGTTTGAAACTTATAAATACATATATTAAAATAATAAATTTTGTTTCAATTTTATTTTCTTAATTCATCTATGAATCATCTCTGACTAAATATTTAATGTATTTTTTAAATATCGTAAATTACAGTATTTCACTATTAACCAAAAAATCAACTATTTTAGAATACTCCCAAAATTCACACTAACCATTTTTTAATGTGTAGACTTCAAAAATTAAATCCATTTTATGAAAATAATTTTCTAAATATTAAAAATTTTATTTTTAATTTAAATAATCTTTTATTAAAAAAATGGAAATTTTAAAATTATAACTGATTTTATGACACTAAAAATTAAATAGAGGTCTCATAAAATAATATTATAATTATAAGACAAAAAATAGTATTTTATGAATTAGTTTTATTGAATTAAAATTTTTAAGTCGTTTTATTAATTATAATAATTTAATTAAATATTTATAACATATAAAAATACCAACACATAATTTATCATTTCTAAAAATATTATTTGCTTATAACATGAAAAAAATATCATGTTTTCAGTCATAAGATACCTAAAATTTATTTATTGTTTAATAGGTTGGTTTACTATTATATTGTATAAATTACTATTCCTAAGGGTGAAATTGCTATTCCAGTGGTCATGTTACTATTCCTTTGGTATAGGTTCCTTAACATCTTCAAATAACTCTTATTTCATTCCTTCATAATTTCTAATGTTTTTATTGTTTAATCGAAGTGATTTTAGATTATTTATACAATATGGAGTAATTATAATAAGGGAAACAATTCCATTGATAAATTTTTGGGTTCTTACGTTTACATTCCTTAAATAATATGGTGAAATTAGGGGCTTACAAGTTATGAGACAAAACCAAGAGGTCGTCAGACATTTTGGTTTACTTGTAAATATATTTTGGGTTTTATTATAAGGAATTGCCTATACAATTAATTAAACTGTTATTATCATTGAAAATAAAATAAGACATGACCCGAGAGTTTATGCACCTTACCCAAGGAGGTGTAGTAGTTATAGATTGTGTTACTCTTTATAAAGATATATAATGTCCTCCCAAATTGTTTATTGGTGATGATATATCTTGAGTGATATTTATCGGTGATGGGATCAATTATTTGGTAAGATATTATGTATTTTTTTAACTTAAATTTTTCTAAGATGTTGTAATACCATGTAATGTATAAATATGAACATCATATTTGAGAGCATGTGTGATACGGAACACCAAGAGTAGAATGAAATATAAAATTAAGAGAATTTATGATATATTTAATATTATTAATAATTTAAATATATTAAATATCTCTCGATCCATACAATACTATGTATGATTCGTTGACACACAATTGTGAGTTTATTTGAAATCATGCGCTACACACAAGACTGGGTTTTATAAAACAATAATATACTATTAATATTATTATTTAATATGATACATTTCTCCTATATTTTAAATTGGAGTTTATAAATTGGAATAAATAATTTATTAAAATATATGGTGGAATTTATTGGTAAAAAATTAATTATAAATGAATATAAAAACTAATAGAATATAAATGAAATATTTTTATGAAAAAACCATTTTATGAGCCAAATGTGTTTTATCATAATAAATTAAATTAATTAATTTTATTAAATTAAATTAATGAAATTTATATATTATATATTCAATAAAATGTTTTTA
Source organism: Viscum album (assembly GCA_963277665.1). Lineage (NCBI taxonomy): Eukaryota > Viridiplantae > Streptophyta > Magnoliopsida > Santalales > Viscaceae > Viscum > Viscum album. The sequence goes on from OY728166.1 coordinate 1,027,093,154, forward strand.
TATTAATAAAATCAATTTTATATACATAATATATAAAAAATCCAATTTTACACATATAGACATTTATTGTTCTAAATGAAATTTTACGGACTTTTGATGGTGATTTTTTAAAAAAAATTAAAACATTTATAAATATTACATGATGATGAATAATATTTAAATATTACTATAAATATTGTATTATGTTTTTTTAGTTTTTTGAGATGTTTAATTTTTTGATGAATAGTGAAAAAATTGAATTTTATTTTTAAAATAAAATTTCAACTAAATAGTTCAAAATATTAAATTATTATTGAATTTTTTTAAACTTTAAATAGATAATTTTTTTATATATTAATCCAATTTAGTGACTTTTAATAATTTTTACATTGAATTTAGATATAAAAACATAGTATACTTTTGAATATTTTTACTTTAAAACAATATCAGTCATCCCATCTACGAGCTTAATAGTACAATAATTTATTATGAATATGTGGTTTGAATTTGAAAATATTTATTCAATATTTGGAATTATAATAAATTATAATTTCAAATAAGGTAAACTTGATTTTTCCCCATAATGAATAGTGAATGCCGTTAAAATTATTTATACTGATTAAGAGAAAATTGAGTTTACCATGAGACTAAAATTTAAACCCAAGAGTTCAAATGATCTAGAATATATTCCAAAACCTATTTTATGGAACTATTTATAATTTAAAACATATTGGATATAGTTTTATGAGTTATTATATACAATTGATATGTAAAATACGTGGGTGGAATTCACACTTTTAAAACATTCCACATTTTCCACTCACCATACTTTTAAAATGCCTTTCCCTATCCCACTTCTTGACACCACTCAAACAAATTTTTTTCATCCATAATCTACCGAAATAACTCCTCATATTCCATTAACTCATTATATAGGCATAATAATGGTAAAAATTCAACATAGCTATGCGTTAGTCAAAACATAAAGAGGATACTCGAAGAAGATGAAATGTTTTTCTAAAATCATTTTGATCTTATTTTCTGATCCAACCCCTTAGATTATTTTTGTATCATGATTATTTAATAAAAAAACTATAATATATAAAATAATATGTTATAGGTTAATTTTATATTTTAAAAATTCACATGCTACCATCAAATTTGTTATGGAATCATCGTCCCTGTGTAAGAAGGACTACCAAATCGTAAATTGATGTCGTTCCTTTTTAAATTACCACTATTCAAGGAAATAAATAATGGTGTAAATTTTATGTTTTTATGATATTTATTATATTTATGTGGTCTTTAAGGTTGTTTAATTATTATATAACACATTTCTGCATGCTTTCCATTTTATAAAAATATGATAATGTCTCTCTTGTTTACAGAGGACTACCGGCTCACGAAGTGATGTGATTCATTCAGAAATTATATGGAATGTATTAAGGATGGTTTTATTAAACAAATGTGATATATATGATAATAATATGATACTAAATGATAATATACATATATATCAGTAACGTTTTTTCTTTAATATTAAAATAAAATGGATACATTGTTCATGCGAATGTATGGTCTACCATCTCCATGAATATTGCATTTGAATTACTATAACCAAATATTATTGATTACTATAAATACATATATAATGAATATATATTATATTTAAATAATTTATTACATTGTGGATATGATGAAATCCTTATTGATGTAAGTGGAAAAGAATAAGTCATAACATACTCAAAAACAAAGAATGTAACACTCAAAACAACACAAATAATGATAAATTATTAATTAATGATTTATAAAATTTTATTAAAGAATAAAAAATTTTATTAAAATTTTATTATTGTTCTAGTATAAGTTATAAACATGATTAAAACCAATATAATTTAGAATAAGTAATGTCAACCAAAAGGAAGTGTAAGGTAAGGGATTTCAGATCATAATTTCTTCATATAGGATTAAACATCAACTTTATTGATTATAACATGATAATATTTTTTTTCTAATAAATTTATATTAAATAATATTGTATTTAAAATAATATGTGGATCTACCATGGATACACATAATCAATTCATTTAGTAATTCTCACCTCAATTTTATGATCATTTAAAGGGTTTATTTCACAATTTTATTCTAATCAAGATTGGTTAATATCAAATATCACTTGAAGGTAATCACATTTCCATGTCCTAATAAACCCATAAATTGTTTATCCTTTTTTCATTAATCAACTCCTTCAATTAATAGTACCATTTTAAACATTTTTTTATCTAAAATGGTTTCATTAAAATATTATTTCATTTCGCTCTTCGATCTGAAATATGTTTCCATCCAAAACAATGTTTTAAGAAAATATTTTCACAAATTTTTTATACTTTAATAATTCATTTATTAAGGGAATATTAACCTATTTTAACTTGATAAAAAAATTAATTTAATTTTTGTGATGTTTTCAAAACAATGCTCATTTTTTATCAAAAAATATAAAAGAAAAAATTGTTTTAACTTGTAAGAAATAAATAGAATCACCAAAATTCATGAAAAAAATATTCAAGAATATTTTGTAATATTAAATGTCTATTTTCAAAGTTGAATATTTTTAAATTGATTTCTGGAATTTTAGTTTTTAAAATTGATTTCCAATGAAATTGATTTTCATAATTTTTTTTAAAAAAGTGTCATTTTCTTAAAAATGTTTTAAATATATTTTTATGGTTTTTCTATTCATAAATGAAAAATAATTTTATTATTAATCCAATGGTTATATATAATATTGATACAATTAATAATATTCTTATGACTTATTTAGGATAATTTTTTATAAGGAATTTATTGACATTCACTTCCTTGATTCATTTTTGTAGTCAGTAACTTCTCTTTAAAATATTCAGTTTCTCATGATCACTAAAAATAAAATTTCCCAATAATTTTCATATTATTTATAATATATATTCAAAGTTGTTAACTTATATCCCATTTTTACATAGGGGGTTTACATTGACAATTATTTTATTATCTCATGAAATATTGATAAAACATTATCCTTTACTCAATATAGATTTTTAATAAGGCCCATGTTTTTGAATTAAATTTATTATTTTATATCTAAGGAATAAATGTTATAGGTAGTTAATGGGTTGGGGATATTTAATATAATACCCTAGATTCATTGGTAGTCTCATGAGATTAAATGAGTTCAAAATAAATCCATCGTATTTTTAACCAGTCATGTATAAAGTGTCTTATAAAAAGTCTTGACAGTAATATTACGTATACCATCATGTGAAAGGAATTGAAGGAAATGTTTTAATGTACCTACGAAACATGATGTCATATATTTATGCATTTCCAACATTTATAAATTTTTTATTATTATCCATGATAGTTTCACTGTGAAAAAAATATTTGGATTCATTTCATTCTTAATTTGTAGAATGTGTTTTCAGTTGTTTACAAGTCCATATTTATTCTTCCTTATCATATAATGTTATTCAAGTTATTTAAATGGAATATACATAATTAGTTTATCTTTACATTTTATTAACACACTATCTTCTCAGTTTGTTGATTACAAGGATTTTTCTTTCAGTTATTTACCTTATCATATTTATTATTATCATTTATTCATTATTGTTTCTATTTTACATAACCCTTACTAGGAATTTGATCTCACCCTTATGTTATTTATTTTCCCATGGATTCCGTGAAGTTTAATATGACTTATATGTAGGGATTCAATAGATGGAATAAAGTTATTATGAAATTAAACAAATGTATATCTTAATTTTAATATTCATATGTAATGTATAACTCAAGTATGTATCAAGTTTACCAAGGATACTAAACTGATTGGTCCTTCTTCATTCATTTCATTGTATCTTATACCATAATAATGGTTGTCGACACTAATTCTGGGATTTGAGGGTTTCTATCACTACCGTTTCTATTAGAGGGAGATTTAGTAGTGACCTAATAATCATGAATTAATAAAACAAATATTTACAAGCGCAAAAATATTAAAAAAATCATCGATAGGTATATAATTTAATCTTAATATTTTGCTAATATAGTGATTAAGTGGTATTTCTGTAGAAAAACATCTTTTATAGATAGTATCGTTGTTTTATGAGATTAATATTTATGATATATGAAAATAAAAAAACACCCCCTTTTAGGTTTTATGTGATGGGAGTGTAAAGATATTGTGGTTATTATGGATAAATATATGGAAATTATATGTTTTTGTGAAATGTTATTTCAAGAATAATTCCATCAAATTTTGTAGACATAAATTTAAATTTATGGATAAAATTTAAGGTTAATATGATCATTAAAACCATTATAATAATAGTTAAATAAAAAAAAATTGACATTGTGAAAAAAAATTATCACAAACCATAAAAAAGGATTTTTAATTACTAAATTTATTATAAGGATTCCCATCATATTTATTGGGTATATTATAGGAATTATATTTTTATGGATTTATAAAAAGGAAGAACCATATACTAAGTGAAAAAACATTATATTTTGTTAAGATGTGGGGCTTGAACTCAATAATGAAGGATGATAAGAGTTTCATACCTACCAATGGCATACACAATGTCCTGGTAAATATGACTTTATATCAAAAAAATATTTTAAAAATAAATTTTAATGATCAAACAATGGTATTAATTTTGAGGTTTATGGAATAATTTATTAACCATACTTTTTTTATAAAATATTTTTCAATATATAAGAATACTTTTCACTCTAAAATAGATCTTATGATCCATTGATATTGTATTTTAGTGCTTCAGGCAGAAAATATGACTTTTGGATATTGATTTCTTAGAGTATGGTTAGAGTTGTAATTTGGTTGAAGGAGAACCAAAATCTTTTAATTTTTTATGAAAAAGAAATTTATCAAGGAATTATATTTCCTTAAATAATATAGAGTTAAATAAGTCCTCAACTATAAAAAAATTACATGAAATAAATATGTTTTCTTAATATATTTATTTTTTGAACCATTAATCTTTTTTATCATCATATATTATGGCTTTTAGACCCAAAAATTCAAATTGATAATTAACTTATAATCGATTAATGAACTCAATCACTCTCTATAAATAATTATTATTTTCCACCATGTCCATATCATTACTTACCACAAATTTTACCTTTCATAGAAACTTAATTATATATTATTCCACATGACCATTGTACTTACCTTTGTCTCTTATTAATGAGATATTTTATTAACTATATTTTTATGAGGGTTACTCAATAATGATATATCATAATTTTAAAATCATGATTACCATGATCATGTTTAAATTGTGTGGATTAAATTTATTTAGGTTGGTGAGAATGTAACACCTAAAAATTTTAAAATACAAACATCACATTTGATAGCGTGAATGACAGGATACACTAAGAGTAGAAAAGAATATAAAATATCAAGACATTATGATATATTTAATATTTAAAATAAATTAAATATATTCAATGAATTCCAATGAACAGAATACTATGTTAACTTGTGTTACATGCAATCATGAGTTTCATTAATAGCTTGGGCTATACGTAAGACTGAGTTTTATTGAAAAATTTAATACTATTAATATTAATATTTAATATGATAATTATACACTAGAAATTAAATTATAGGTTATAAATATTATTAACTCACTTATGAAAATATAATTTTTAATTAATTGGATACTAATTAATTATAAGTCAATATAAAAACCAAGTGATTATAAAGGGAATGTTTTATAAAAAACAGTTTTTATACGCTAAAGAAGATTTATCCTAATAAATAAAAGTAATTACTATTTATGAATTATATTAATGAAATTTATGTATTATATATCTAAATAATTTTTTGACTTCCATTTTATATATTTGATATGAATAATATAACAACAACCCCAATTTTATGCACAAAAAGTTGTATTTTTCTAAAGGTGGTTTTGACACCTTTTAGTGAATCACTTGTTTCATAAATAAATTTTGACACATTTACTATATTTTATTTTATAAAATACACATATGTTTTTAAGTGGGATATAAAAATTTTATTATAGTGATTTTTTTGTATCTTTCTACAATGTTTCATTTTTTTGATGAATAGTGAAAAATACTGAATTTTAATTAATAATTGACTTTTAATATAAATAATTTATAAAGTTAAATAAAATGTTAGATTGTTTTAACATAAAATTAAATAAATATAACATATATTAATCCAATTATGGAAATTGGAATCATTTTTTAAATTAATTTAGATATAATATATTGTAAACTTTTGAACATTTTTACTTTAGAAAACCCACTTTATTATCTAGCATGTGGGGTTAAATTTAATTATATTTTTTTTCCACTTTTTGGAATTTGGAATATTTTATTCTTTATTTATAATAATATTAATTTATAAATTTTAGTAATATGAAAATAATGTTTGACTAAAATTATTTTTGAAAGCATTTATAAATAATTATTGTAATTAAGAGAAAAACAAGTTTATCAAGGGACTAAAAATTAAATATTAGGGCACAAATAAACTATAAAATTTACCAAAAACAATTTTATTGAATTACATAGTCATTATAAGTTAGTTTTTATAGTTTTTTAAATTATTTGATCCACTTGAAATGGAAAAAAAATGTTCATGTTTTCCACTAACCCCACTTGTAAATGGCCTCACCCTCCAAAACCTATTCATGCCTCTCAAACCAATTGGTTTTGGACACTAAATTCACAAATAATCCCCAATATTTGTGCCCCATCTTATAATCCTTATCTTGGGATGATATCCAACTTCATAATGCATTAGTGCAGGCCTAAGGTGGATAATTGAAGAAGAGGTAATGTTTTTCTAAAAGCATTATATTTTTCCCCTTCATCCCCCTAAATTATTTTTATATCATAACAATATAATAACAGATGTATCTTAAATATACTTAATTTTTTTTATTTTCTTCCTGTGACATTAAATTTTACATAATTACATCGAATAGGTACAAAAGCATCATCGTTTGTATGGAGGACTACCGCATCACGAACCAATGTCATATGTTTTTTTTCCTTACCACCATTAATCGATGAGAATAATGACAGAAATAATATTTTTTTACTATATTTATGATATTTATTTTTTTATTATGATTATAGAATCATTATATAACACAACCAATCATACTTTATATTTTGTGTAAATATGATAACAACAATCATGTGTACTGAGGATCACCACTACATAAAGCGATGTGATTCATTCATAATTTACATGGACTATATTAATGATGGATTTTATAAACCCCTATCATATATATGAAAAAAGATTATATTTTAAGGATAATATATATGTATATATATAATTTTATTTTATTTCATTAATATTACTAGAATATGGATGGAGTGTTCATGTGTATGTACGACTTATCGTCTCTATGAAAGGTGAATAACATTTCCAATCTCTAAATTTCATGGAATACTCAATATATATATACACTAAATGTATTTTTTTATTACATAATGGTTCAAATTAAGGATATGATTAGATCGTGATCCAATTAATATGCACACAAAGTACCATGTCAAAGCATACTCAAAGAACAAGGTAATTAACACCAGAAAAAAAGAATATAATGAATTATTATTAAATAATGGTTAGTATTATTTTCTAATAAAATCATATATGATATCATAAACATTAATATTATTATTTTAATAGTCAATAAATATCTTAAAACCCTTATACATGAGTATAATTAATGTTTAACCAAAATGAAAAGTAATGTAAGGGGTTTCATAACTCAATTTCCACTCATTATGTTAAACTTCTACTTAATTGACTATGTAATGATAATATTGTGTGAATAATGAATTTTTATTATCATATGATGTATTTAACATTTTTATGGGGATTTAAATTAGATTCATATAATCAATTTATATATTAATTTTCACCCAAAATTTATGATCATTTAATGGCTTTATTTCGCAATTTAATTCTAATTAAGATTGATTGTTCTTAAAAATAAATGGATAGAAATTACCAGAAAATTTTTTAATAACCCCCTTCCATTTTCTTCTCTTGTGGTTATTTGTTAAATAATTTATGTAATATTACCATTTCTACTATTTTTTATATAAATTTATACAAAAAAATGTATTTAGGAAAATTCGACTTCATTTATATCTTTCGTAGAAAATATGTTTTCTTTCAAACCCATTTTCTATAAAACATATTTTAAAAAGGTTTTATCCTTTATAAAATGATTTATTAATGTAATTTTAACGCATTTTTACTCTTTCGATTTTTTTTTCAAATGAATCTTTATAAAATTTTCAAAATAATGCTCACTCGATATATATTAAAATAGTGAATGGAAATAATTTTTTTAACTTGTACATCATGTATAGAATTTCCCAAAATTATTACAACTAAAGTTTTATAAAGATTATTTGGTATGTTTCAGAGGTTATTATCAAAGAAAATTATTTTCCAAGTATTTTTAAAAAAAATATTTTTTTAATGTAATTTTAAATTGAAATTATTTTAAAAAATATAATAATGAACATGATATTTTTCTACATAATGTTTTAAATAGACATTTTGTTGTATTTATACTCATCAATGAAAACAAAACATTATTCTTACATCAATGGGTATATAATGTAGTCAATAAATATTCTTTAAAATATTCAGATTCTTGGGATATTTGGATGTACAATTACCCCTTAATATCCATATTATTTATCATGGATATTATGATCGACTAAATCATATCCCATTTTTTAATTATGGTTTTTAATTTGACATTTATTTGATTAACTGGGGAAATATTTATAAGTATGTAAACATTATTCAACAAAGATATTTAAAAAGGAAAATTTTTTACGAATTAAATAGATTATTAAATATGTGAGCACTTTTTTGTAAAGGTATGTCACATGTTATGGTCCATTTAATGTAATCCACTTAGTGCATCAGTATTATCATAAGACAAAATCAGTTTGATACAAACCCTTCACATTTATAACCATATATGTATAAACTATCTCCTAAATGGTCATTAAAGTAAAATATTTTAAACATTATTATTAATTGTATTGAGGTTTAATGTACTTGGTATTTTAATGTGATATTGCAAGGCTCCTCTATAAGAATCCTATTGTAGGGGATCCATTCATGCCTAGGGATTATGGGCCAGATTTGGTATGATCCTACTAGAAGATAAATATAGTCCCAAAAACATTTTAGGATTACGTAAGTAATATTATTCCATGGGATTGAGGATGTAGTTAATATTGGGGAGTATAGTTTAGGAATGTTATGTTGGGGTGTTGTATTGAAGTTTGAGCCAGGTTCATTCCATTGATCTTACACTTGGTGAATAAAATATTGGTTCATCTACCATTAGAGGAATTATTTTAGTGTCTTATATATTATAATATTATTTTATCGACAAATTAGTATCATACGATTTTATATGCGATCTTTTCATGGTTTTATCAGTGATATATATAGATTATATATATGGTGTGATGTCGATTGATACACCCTTTGGGGAACAATTAAAGGGATTCACTTGGAATTGATACTGTATTATAGTTAATGGTGTCTCTAGAATCTTTCTGTAATACTTTTAAATTGAGATGAATAAATTATACATGATCTTGAGGTTGTATTTACTAGTTCTTTTTCAATTCCACATTTAAAATTCTAATTTAGAGGTGACATTAATATATGTCTATGGATGTAGTTGGGTTTATATTTATGAAAGAAATAAATAAAAGTTTTGTCTAACATAACCATCAAGTGATGGTATGGATCACTACCCATGTTTCTAGTCTTGTTTTGGATAATGGGGAAATTAATCACACAAACTTTCCTCCATTCATTCGTTTTTTTAGGTTATACTTACCAAATATTTATTAGTTTTTTACCAATGAAATATGTTTAGTTTATGAATAGGCAAATGGAATGTCTAGATCATATTTTTATTCATCCATATTGGATGGATTCTATAAATCCAAGAGTTTAAGGTTTATTAGGAGGAATTAGGGGGGATAGGTTTCATATTTTTGATTGAATCCCGTAGAGAAAATACAATTCAATTCCCCAAAATGACATCTTGTTCATTGTGGTTATCATTGGAATGTTGATGTTTTATGAAACTAAAAATGATGAAGTTATATTCACTCCCTCAATTTAATTAAATTTTTGGTTAAAATTGCGGATCCATAGTTTTTTTATTAAGAATGAATTGATATTTGGAAATTATTATATAAGGTTTAGAACTTCAAACATTACTAACACCACATTTAGTATTTGTTTTAATTTATTTGAGTTAATTGTAATATCACTGAGTTTGATTATTCCATAAGTAGTATTTGAGGAGTATATAAATAGGGACTTGAATCCTTCCATTGAATTTTTTTTCATAATTTTTTTAAGTCCTCATATACTCCTCGGATAGGGAGGAACAAACAAAATTTTTTGTTGATACCTAAGAATATATAGGGATCCTGGGGTATATATAAATATCATCAATGGAGAATTTTGGATCAATTATTTACAATTATTTAGGAATGTTATATAAGAGGTCAGAGTATCAATAGACCTAGAGAATGTCAATGAATTATTTTTACAGATTCTTTTTAAAAAAGTTTTTGAGATATAGGAATTTTTTGGGATTAGATATTTTTAGGGGAGGTTTATTTAGGACTTCTACAATATAGAAAACCTAATGATTGGCATGACTAAGAAGGCACTTATGAATCATTAGTCGGATTCATTGGATAAATTACATTAGTAGCCGAAGTGAAAATTATGTTTTTCTAACCAGCACCTTACATAAGCTACTTAATGACAACACAATACATTTTGATCAATCAAGAGTTCATCTTTGATCAGTTCTAATTCAGGATGGTAGAGTATTTTTGTAACAATTAGTAATTTTATAGAATTTTCCTCTTAAAATGAATACTATATTGAATTGATTATTCTAAATCAAACAGCAAAACAAAATTAGTCATGGAATATTTTGTGAATAAAATTTAACTATGAAAAATTTTCTTGAACACTTTAAGATATTTAACCCATTTTACTACTAATAAATTGATAACATTTTGTTAGCATAGATAAATAATTAATAATGTTATTTTATCTTAAAGTTAATTTTTTTCTAAAACTAGATTTTATGTTCATTATTTGAATAAGATAAATATATAATATATAGTTTATATGAATAATATATTCACAATAATTTAATTTTAATATGATATGAAATAATAATAATAAATTTTATTAATTAAAAAGTTATTTTTCATTAAAAATAATTTTTAATAATTTTTTATATTTTTTATTAAAATTTAAATTCGTATACATTAAAATATGAATTTTAAAAAATGTAGGATTTATAATAAAAATATTATCATTTTATAAAATTTTGGGATTGTAACACCCAAAAATTATAATAGAACTTTATTTTTGATAACTTATACAACACACAACCCTGAGCTTAAATGAATATAAAAATAATATTTTTTAAATTTGATTATTATAACCTAGTCATTAAATAGGTTTTTATAAATATTATTATCCAGATTATAAAATATATATTTATAATAACTACTTATTACAAATTAAATTATTAATTATTTTTAAATAAATACAATTTTTTGTAATGTTATTTTATGCTTCTCAAATATATTTTCTGCAAAAATTATTTTCATTTTGTAAATATTATAATTAAATATTATAAAATATATACGTTTTATCATATAAAAATAATATCATTTTTTAATCCATCATAAAAAAAATTCTCTGGGGAAATATTTCAGGTTGTATTAAAATAAGTTACATTTCAATGAATAGTGAAAATAACAGTTTTTATTGAAAGCCGTATTTTTGATTCAATAATTTAAAAGGAATAATTTTATTTTAAAATAGATTAAAATTAATATTATTTATATTAGAAAATATATAATCCAATTATTTTTATTATAATCAATTTTATGGTTGAATTTGGTATATAAAAGAATGTTTATACTTAAAATGGAATTTTTCTGGAAAACAAATTTACATTGTAATTTATTGTTAATTTTTTATATAAAATATGGCACTTATATGTTATAAATTTTGATAAATTTATTCCATATTTGGATTTATTTGCTCAAAAATAATAAAAAATTACGTATTTATATTTTTCAAAATGAATATTAACTATGGTGAAATTCATCACCTCAATAAAGGGTAAATCATGAAAATCTAGGTTAAAACTAAGTTTTATGTTCCTAATTATTCCTCCAAATTCATTTGGGATCTCTGAAATGAATCCACTATCACCTTATGATTTTATTTTTATGTTTTAAAGGACACATTTCCTTCAAAATGACTTATATATTATTTAAACCAATAGAAATGAAAAAATATTACTCTATCAGTTTAAGATAACATTAATGTGTTCCTATAGGGAAAAAATATTTATGAATTAATTTTAATTGTAACTTTTTACTAGTGTTATAATATTAATGGTTTTAATTTATTTATAATTATTCTGAATTAAATAATTACATTAAATTCTTAAATATTGCTCAAATTGTAAGTACTTAATTGATAAAAAAATCAAATAAATAATACTAAAAAAGGTATTTTAATTTTGGATAATTAATGTCATACACTAATTTTAAAGATGAAATTTACATATTTAAGATATGTAAAAATAATTGGTTCTAATTTTATATGGTTTCATGATGTTATTAAAGTAAATGTAATGAATAGTTTTAAAAATTCAAATTTTTATATTTTATAAAAAATATGATTTTATTAAATGATTTAAAAATCGTAATAATCTTATATTTTTAAAAGTAGTCGTATATGGTTAATAACATAAACCATGGTCTATTTATGGGTCCCGTGGAATTTTATTACGACATTAATAACCCTTATATAGGTGAAAATTTTAATAGTACGGTAATTTTCAAAAAGGTTAATGGGTGGTTAAATGAAAAAGATAAGTGTAAAACCGTAACATAAAATTCTCCAAAATATATTTCATTTGATTATGTAGACCCATAATAATCCTTTATTCTTAATAATAGTTCTTTGATAAATTTTCAGTTGAATAATAATTTATATTATTTTAATATTTCAAGAAATTCTAAAGATTCCAATCACCTAAATAATAAAACGGAAACTCTTTATTCGAATATTTACACAAATTTGAGCCATGTACCTTAAAAAACCAACCAATTCGTATTATAAACATATATTGAAATGTTATTGAATTTTTTAAATGGTAACCATATGTAAGATCCCTTGTTTTTTCAGGGGTGAGTCAGGAATAAGTGGTATGTTCTAGGTACCTAACAAATAGGCATCATGGACCCAATTCACAATGTGAATTGTTTTGTGTAGACGCATGAATTTAATTCTAAAATCTAATTAATTCACAAATTAATATATTTTCATCCCCAATAAATGATTTTAACAAAATTAATACATGTCACGAAAGTAGTTTTTTCATGTCTCGACATGTCAGGGAAGTACAATACACCCACTATTATTATCTTTCGCCTCTTTTCAACATGTCATGAAATTATATTAAACCACATGTAATCATTATTTTTTAAAGGCTTGTGATGGGATTTATTTGAAAAATTCTGAAATGACAAACGAATTATTACATTATGTGAAAAGATAATTCACATAGTGTAATTATGTTGTCCAGTATAATAAATTCACAACTCTAGTGCCACTTAAACCTATAGAAATACCTCTCCTCTATTGTAGGTACATGATACCCTCTATTATTTTCCACCTAATCCATGTACACATATTACATGGACCAATTATCCTTTGAAGAGTCTCCCCCTAAGATCACAACACCTTCCCACACAACCATTTTCGACTAAATACCATCCGCGCACCTCCCACGTGTGGCTATTCTTCCCATTTAGATTTATATATATCATATTCTCATCATCCTAGATAAATGAAATATTTTTATCTTGTATTAGATCTTGATCTAAATTTGTTGAATCTAGATATAGGATTGTTAGATCTAGATCTAAATATGTTGAATCTAGATCTAGGATCTTTGGATATATATATCTAATGTTAAGAGATATTGTTTTGTTTAATCATGGATTTAAGTTTCAAATATAGACCATGTTCTCTGTCACATTCTTAATAGATCCCCTACAAATTAGGGATTTCAGTTGGCAAGTGTTCATCACCATTCATGAGGTTGGTTGTCTAAAATTTAAATCTCAGAGTCTTGATTTCAATTATGTGAATATAATTGTAGAATTTCTATTCGTAGTTTAACAATTATATTCTAGTTAAATAAATTAATTTGTTGAATTAATTAATAAATTAAAATGTTAAATTTTGATATTTGAATTTGAGATAATGAATAAATAATTATCAAATTAATTATTGGGAAATTAATATTTTTGATGTGGGGATAGTTAAATGATCAGTAACTTATCAAAAACGTTTATTGGTGAATGGCATAATTAATTACTGAAATAATTATGAGAAATTAGTAATTAATTAAATAATTCATTAATAAAGTAATCAGGGTTATGAAATTCATTGATATGTGACAATTTATTAAAGAAATAACCAGGAATATTAAATTGATTGAGCAAGATAAATTAAATGATAATTTATTTAGGGTTATTGAATAGTTGATTTGAGATTAATAAAATTAAAAAATAATTATTGAGAGTTATGTGATTATGAAATTATTGAATTAAATAAATGGATTAATTAATTGATTAATTAATTAATGAGAATTATGTGATTATTTAACTATCGAATTAAAAAAATCGATTAATTATTTGATGAACTGATTAATGGGAGATATGTGATTATTTAATTATTTAATTAAATAAATGGAATAATTAATTAATGGGAGTTATGTAATCATTTGATTTTTGAATTAAATAAAGTGTTTACTTAATTAGTTAATTAATTAATGGGATTTATGTGATTATTTAATTGTTGAATTAAATAATGTGATTAATTAATTGATGAATTAATTAAGGGGATTTATTTAATTATTGAATCAAATAAAAGGATTTACATGATTAATTAATTGTGGACATAATTAATGAGATTGATGAGATTAATTAACCATTGGGTTGATGAATGGGGATTGTTGTGTCAAAATAACTTAATGAGTTTAATAAATTAATTAGAGAATTAATTAATGTCGATTATGTTGGTGGAGAAATTTAATGTGTTAGATTAATCAATTGGTGAACTAATTAATTATTATTTTTGTGATGGCATAATTAAATGAATTAGATTCATTTTTTGGTGAATTAATTAATAAATATTGTTTGGATACTGAATTGATAGAATATTATAATTAATTCTTTAATTAATTATTGAGAAATGAGTTTTTCAATTATAGATAGTTAATTATAGAAATAATTTTGAGATATTGATATTGTTGATTTGAGAAAATAAATGTTAAATAAATTATTAGATTTTAGCTACGTGAATATTGATTAATTCACTGATGACTTAATTAGTGGGACTAACATACTTAATTAATTGGGGAATTAATTAAGGATATTTATGTGATATAATAATTATAATATTAATAATAAATATAGTATTATTAGTTAATTATTAAATTTACTAATAAAATTGAATTTATGTGTTAACTTTTGAATTAATCAATAGATTATATCTGATTATTTAATTGTCAAATTAACTAAAAAAATTTATGTGATTTATTAATTATCAAATTAATTAATGTTATTGATGTAATTAATTAATATTTTAATTAATTAATGTCATTGATGGTATTATTTAATTATCGAGTTTACTAATGAATGTGATGTGATTAGTTAACTTTTGGATTAAATTAGGAAATGGATTTGATTAATTAATTCTTGGATTAATTTGTGAAATTGTAGTGATGAATGAATCGTTGAATTAATAATTCTGATTTTGTAATTAAAAATTGGTTGAATTAATTAATGAGATTGGAATGATTAATTTCTTATTAAATAAATTAATGTTATAATGTGATTGTGAAATTGTTATATTTTTATTTAAATAATTGTTAAACTATTTAATGTTACGTTGAGATGTGATATGTGATAAGGGGTAAATGTTGATTATCCTTGATTATTTTCAAATATGTGAAAATGTGGTATATGTGATATATTGTGAATGATTGAGAAAGTATGTGGTAGATGTGAAATTCTAAAACAATTATATATATGTATGGTTGAAAAATAGTATGTGAGAGAAGGACTGATGCTTCAAATACTCACGAGGTGCTTGACACGGTGTTCTACACCCATCATGAATGAATATATTTGTGTGTGGGATAAGGACTGAGCCTCTAAATACCCATGGTTTGTGTGATGGGGATGGGTTTCTAAATACTCACGAGGGTTTTAGACATGAGGGTACACACTAATTTATTAATAGTAGACTATGTATCCAATTGGAAATACATGAATGGAATTAAGTGGATAATGAACTCCCATAAGATATAATGAGTATGAATTGAATATAAGAATTGGTTCAAAATCTAGCATAGGACAAATAAGCTAATGAGATATGTGAGTACATTGGAACCTGAGGGTTTATGCAGTTAAAGAAGGGATAATTGAATAAATATACATTGTTTAGTTTATTACATTCATTTTATTCTTTATACCACTACATACAATGTTATTGACTGAATTTGTTTTATACAGTATTGGTGGTGGCCTACAAATTTTTACTGACACCCTACTAGGGCTTCCTGATCGATACCCAAATAAACTATGTGTTTTTTTATATGTTAAGTAAATAGGGAAAGTGTTAGATATCTGATTTGGAGATAAATCATGAATGAGGGAACATGTCCTGGATCAGGACCTACTTGGGAGTTTTCAATGTCTTTATTTTGAGTTATAATTTTAGACACTACTCACATACATTATAATAACATATTTATTGTTTAGTTTTTACATTTTATTTCATGAATTGGTTATTGTGAGTTATTGGTATTATTTATTGTTATATATTGAATCTCTTATTGTATATTTACTTTTTCTAGTGTATTAATCTGGTCAAAGAGGGTATAGTCTCCCCATGAATGACTTACCAGACCCTCACATCTAGTCGGCCACCTCTGGCATATGGGGAGGTGTACCTGAGGTCATGTGATGAATTGGCTCGGGGCACCGATGTGTAGCACCCGGGCTGGGACATTACAAAGTTTTATCAGGTCAGTTTTTTCTTTTTATTTTTTCTTACAATATGGGAATGATAAACCGAAGACTAAAAATTGTCTAGGCTTGGTTATTAGTTCATTCATGTGAGTATCTATCCTATGTATGGGGGAGAACCCATGCTCCTAGGGTGGGAATTTGGTAATTACTATTTTTTACAATTTAATATTATTTCACATTCGGTGACACACTTGTTATGTGATATGATTATTATTTCTACGATTTGTTGATATTGGACTCATGACCTAGAAAGTCATGATGGTTGAGTATGAATTCGTCATTCCAAGAACTTAGGGTTATTTTCACATGCATAATTTCAGGCATGCATGAGGAAATAGGTTTCGGGTAAGTTTTTGAACTAATACTACTTTTTCTTTGATGGGAAATTGAAATGAAAATGGTTCCAATAATGAAATTGAGAAATATTGAAAAATGATGAAATATGAGAATAATTCAGTGTCTAAATGATAAAAATATAATAATAATAATGTTTTTATCCTTGTTATCTAGGTCCTATTTGTTGGATGTTTATAGGTAGTGATAGTTCTGCTGTCTTAACCGTGTGGTAGGAAAAAAGGGGGAAGACTTGTTATGGTTTGGTATAAATCCCTCTTGTTAACTGTACTAATTTTTTGAATTTAGAATCCTCTATGTTTTTTCATTTTACCTTGATGTGTGTTGTTTAGGTAGTGATAATTCCATAGTTTTAGAACTCGGTTTTGAGTTATGTGATGAACTTTCTAGTTTTGGATCATTGTGGTGAGATGTTGGAAAGTAGGGATACTTGAGAATTTTGATATATTAAGATGTTTCTGTATTGGGAGGTAACGTCAAAGGTGGATTATTCATGGGAATGTTCGTTGATAAATTCTTAGTGTACTTTTAATTAGTGTTAATCATGTCCCCTACCATAACATTATTCTGTGAACATTGAGAAAGCTCTAGTTTTTGGCCTAACTACCTAAATGTGTTTTGTTGGATATGGGGTCCCGTAGTGGGTATGATTATAAAGATGTATATGTTGATCTAGATGGTGGATGATAAACCATAGACATTTTATAGATGAGGTTCATATGATTTACTAGAGTTTGATAAAAACTATAGTTATTAGTTGGTTGAAAAAGAAATGTTAACGACGCTCTTATGCTGGTGAATGATATTTCAAGAGTTGGTTCATCGAGGAATACCACTGGTTAGATATAGAGGAATTATTTTTTCAATGAGGAAAATATAAGGGTTGTTTTTAAATTTCTAATAGAATGGTTAGGTGGGGCTTGGATGTAGTGGATGTGCATTTTTTCTAGGATGTTTTTGATGAAATGTGTAAGTGACAATACTAGATTGTGTTCTTACAGCTACTGGGAATAATGAGTTTGTAAAGGCGTCGATTATATTTTGGATTTTAAGACTGAGACCAAATCATTATTTGAGGATCATCTAATATGTGTGTTGGATCGTAGTGACATGGTGTTGCAAAGAAGAGGGTGTTGTTAGTTTATATACTGTTTCAACATGTACATGTGTAGGAAGAGAATTTGGGGAGAGAAATGGATCTGAGGTCTCATTTGCCTTATTTTTTTTTGACACAAAATCATAGAGGTAATAGGTAGTAGAACTTGAGGATGAGCTTTTATAATGTCGGGAGATTGTAAGAACCTGTTTTTTCCATAGGTCCAGTAGGATCAACTGATAAGTTCTAGAGAGAAAAAAATATGCATCGTGGAACCAATACAAGATGTGAATTGTTTTGGGTGGACAATGGAAATTTAATTCCTGGATTATATTTATTCACAACATCAGATATTTACACCCCCTATAAATGGTTTTCACCACCTTAAGTCATGTTATGAAATTAGATTTCTCCATGTGTCGATGTGTCACAAATGTAGATTATAGACATATAACTGTATTTCACAATGTGGAAACATGTAAAAAAGAATATTACACCATGATTAATCATTATTTATTATTTTTTAAGAGTTATAATGATATTTCATTAAATATTATGAAATTAGTTATGACTTATTACACTATTTGAAATAATAATTCATGTTATGTAATTATGACACCCAGTTTATTAAAGTCATGAATCTAATGTCTTGTAAGCCTCCAAACGTGCTTCTTCTCTATTTCAGGGCCTTGGAACCCTCTCTTTATTGCCATATATTCCCCATGAACCACTTCCTTTGACCAATTCTCCCCTTTAGAGCATCTAATTAGAACTGAATTTCCTCCACACACCACCATCTTAGACCAAATACCCTCTTCACACCTCATATGAATGGGTATTTTTTTCTTTTAGAACAACCTCTTTAAAGCACCACTTACCATTAAAAGAAATGTGTTTATCCATTATTGGATCTACATCTAGGTGTTTTGAATCTAGATCTAGGATTCATTGATCTAGATCTATATTTTTTTGAATCTAGATATAGGATCATTTGATCTATATCTATGTTAAGAGATCTTTTTTTGTTCAATCATAGATTTAGGTTTTGGACCTATATTGTTTTCTTAATCGTTTTCTCGACGGATCAACATTAAATTGCACAAGTTTTTTTATCTGAACACTAAGATCGCCCCTGCAACTATTAATGTTGAAGATGATCTTTTTGGTTTTTCTATTCCTAGTATGAAGGGATTTTCATTTGCCTAAATTTTATCTAGGAAGGATAATAGTTCTTTTGATGAGTATAAAATTACCAAGAATCGACATAGTATATTCATTATCCCTACTAATCGAACTATTTTTCTATAATGACCTGATTAATTAAAAAAATTATTAATTGGTCATTTAGTCCTCTCCAAAGGGGAAAACCACTTAATGTAGATGATTTAAAACAAAATCTTGGAAGAATATAGGGCTTCAATGAGTGTAAAATAATTCAGATTGGAAAGTGATACATTTATCTTATTTTTAAATCTAAATTGCATAGTTATTATACATGTAGATGTAGCTTATATAACTTCAATCATGGGGAATTCCATCTTTCATCCTTGCAACATGGTTTTAATCCTTTTAATCAAAACCATACCAACTGATTAATCTATGTTCTCATTCATGGGCTCAATTGGATTCATTGGCATTTATAAATTTTAAAAGATATATCTTCTTTTATTGGGTAACCCTTAAAGACTGAATATAATGATAATACCATTATTGGAAAATATGGGTATTACGCAAGGGTTTTGTATGATGTTGATCTTCTACATCTACGGATAAGAAACACCACACTTTTAGTTGATGGTTTCAAGATAGATGTTTATTTGTATAATGATGTTTTTCTTTAATTTTTTGGTTTCTGTAATGTGGTTGGTTATCATGTTCATGATGTTGAAATATTATTAGAATTCAATATAATAAATTTAGTTCTAATAAGAAATAATAGGTAGATAATCTTTCAAAGTATAAGATAGGAATTGAATTTTATTTTGAGATAAAATATGATAAAGTGAATAAAGATTCTGCTTTCAAAAGGCCTTCATACATTCTAAAAATGGAGGTCTATAAGGCCAAGAAGGAGTGGAACTCTCTGTTTGAGGAGGAAAATGTACCTAATAGTAAATAATATTGGGGAATATCCACTAGAGTTGGCACCTCTGGGGACCATGCATTTCCTGACTCTTCCACTAAGTCCTATACAGTTATGGTTTGTTACATAGGTTATGATGCTTCTGAGCTTACGGTGTTGGGTGAACCCGTTCTTGACGGTCAATCGGACTTCAAAAGGGATGTGTAGAATAAATATGATTAGGAATTGGTTTAAGGGAACACTTTATCACACCACAAAAAGTGTAATACGATGTCAAATTTGTTTCATAGGGAATCTCTTACTCTCACAGATGGGGTTGATCTAGATAGAGCTCGACAATAAAACAAGACTTGGTGATGGGGTCATCAACCTAAAAATTGTGGTCAATGGCATAAAAAGGATGCTGGAGGGCGTGGTTGATCGACCAAGTCATCTAAGGAGCTCACTCTAGATTATTTAAAACTTAGGGAAAAGTTTTATGTACTCCTTAATCATAACAACTCGTATCCAGAATGGTAATCATCTGATGATTAGCATAGGGATGATATTGTTTCTCCTCATTTTTAGTTTTTTATTGGATGAGGGCTTGTCCTTTTTTTGAAACCATCTATTATATCTTTATTTTAATGTTTTTCATTTTTAATAACATTTGGTAGGAATTTTTTCTCAGGGCTCCTAGACATTTTTTGTAATCTGAGTAATGTGATTATTTAATTTTTCAATTAAGTAACGGGATAAATTTACTAAGTAGTTCATTAGAAAGAGTAATGTGGTTATTTAATTATTGATATAAATAAAATTATTAATTATTTGATGAATTAATTAAGGGGAGTTATTTAATTGTTGAATTAATTAAATGGATTAATTAATTCTTGAATTAATTAATAGAAGTTATGTGGTTGTTTTATTGAGATATTCAGTATTTGTATTCAAAGTTATTATTAATGGTGGAATTTACTAATGAGATTAACATATTAATTAATTTTTTTATTAATTAATGGTGATTTTTTTGTTAAAATAATCAAATGAGTCTGATTAATTAATTAGAGAAGTAATTAACAAAGATTATGTTGTTGAAGAAATTAAATGAGTTATATTAAATCAAAAGGGTATTAATTAATGAGGATTGATGTGATAGTGGAAATGAATAAATTGGATTAATTAATTAGTGAAATAATTAATGTGGATTTTTTGAATATTGAATTGGCAGAATTAGACATTTAATTTTTGGATTAATTATGGAGCACTGATATATACAATTTTAAATAAGTAAGTGTAGAACTAATTATGAGATATTGAGATTATTGATTTGAATAATTAGTTATTGAATTAAATATAGGATATTATTTTTTAAGATATTGATTAATTAATTGATGAATTAATTAATGGGACAAACATACATAATTAATAGGGGAATTAATAAAGGGGGTTTCTATGATAAACAAATTGTGGAATTAGTAGTGAAAGTGATATGATTTGTTCATTGTTTAATTAACTAATAAAATTTTAGTGATTAATTAATTTTTGAATTAAATAATGTAGATGTTGTGATTAGTTAATTTTCAAATTCACTAAGGGATTTTCTTTGATTAATTAATTATCGAATTAAGTAATATTATTGATGTGATTAATTAATTTTCACATTAATTAATGTTATTATTGTGATTTGTTAATTGTAGAGTTAACTAATGAATGTAATGTAATGAGATGATTATTGGATTAACTAATTGAATTGGTATGAATAACTAATTCTTGAATTAATTAATAAAAAATTGGTGATTAATTAATTATATAATTAATTCTTGAGATTATTGTGATTAATTATTAATTAAATTAATAAATATTATTAACATGATTAACACAATGTGAAATTAATTATCGAAATAATTTTATTATTAAATAGTTGAGTTGTGATTAATTAATTGTTAAATTAATTTATGTCACGTTATTATGTGAAATGTGATAAGGGGTTAATGTTGGTTATCCATGATTGTTTGAAACATGTGAAATTGTGGTATATGTTATATATTGGGAATGATTTTGAAATGGGGGGTATAAATGATGTTCTACACCCTAAATATATGTGTGTGTATGATTGATAAATAGTGTGTGGGATATGGACTAATGCTCTAATTACTCATAGGGTAATAAACATGGTGTTCTACAACTAGTATTAATGAAAATAATTTTTTTATGGGATAAGGATTAAGGTGCCAAATAATGATGAGGGTGTGAAATGGGGACTGATCCTCCAAATACTTATGAGGGTGATAGCCTTGATGTTCCACACCCATTCATTGACATTGGAAAATGCATCCATTTGGGAATATAAGAATTGAATTAAATGGGAAATTAAATACCATGAGATATAATGATGATGAATTGAATATGGGAAATCTTATAGACTCTAGCACGGTCTAAAGCATGTATTGAGATATGGGTGTCTATGGGAACCAAAGTGTTTATGCAGTTAAATAAAGGATAATTAAATAAATGAAAACCATTTCCATTACAACTTGCATTTTTATCTTTATAAAATTGTACACACTATTATTTGCTGTATTTGTTTTAGATATTTTTTATGGTGGACTGTTGTGTTTTACTCACACCCAACTTAGCCTGCATGATCAGTACCAAAATATAATTCTTGTTTTTTGGGGAGTTTATGGGGAAAGGACCTGTGTTAGATGGTTGATTTGGGAATAGAACAAGGATAAAGGAACCATACATGGTTTAGTACCAGCTTGGGAGTTATTAGTGTATTTTTTGGGATTGATTTAGTACACATGGCACATACATTAGCATAAAATATTTATTGTTTTTTAATTATATTTCATGAATTGGTTATCAAGAGATATTTATATTATTTTTTTATATTTATTCTGGTATTGTTTATTTAATTTCATTGGGTTATTACTCTGATCAAAGTGTGTATAGTCTCCCGATGAATGACTTATCTGACCCTCACTACTAGACGACAGCCTCTGGCGTATGGGGAGGTGCAATTGAGGTCATCTAGAAAACCATCTTGGGGTACAAGTTCCTAGAACTCATCTTGGGATGTTGTACCATAGTCCCCATACTAAGATATCTAAAAGTATTTTACTGAATAAGACGTAATCATATTTATAGAATCATTCAAATAAATTTCTTCTTCAATATCTTATTCATGTGTTGTGACCATCCTAAAATAATAAATAAATTCTGATAAATATAACAATATGATACTATAATTATGGTAAAACCATATTTAATCTTGTTTCTGTACAATAAAACATAATATCATCGCTCATACGTATGTACGACTTACCATCCCCATGTAGTGATTTAAATCGGTTTTTATCCCCATATTAATTATATAGTTACAAATATGTAAATAAAGAATATATATGAAATATATAGAATAATAATTATTTTTAATGATTTATTATACATTAAATTTCATTCAGTTTGTCTATCAAAAAATGGAAAGAGAATAAATGGGAACTTATGACCTATGATCTCAATGAATCGTTTAATTCATTTTTAATATCAAAATATTTTATCGATAAATATTATTTTATATATGTTGAATATATATATATATATATATATCATATAAATATAAAGAATAATATCTTCGATATGTTGGAAGCATGAAAATTTTAAATAGACCGAAACTAAAAAACTAAAACATATATGTAAAATTAAGCGATTATCACCCGAAATAGTGATTTTGATAATGATTTTCTATTATATAAATGAAAATATATTATATATGGTGTAACAAATATGGGTATGGATATCTAAGAAATTTATAATAAATATAAATTTATTACACTGTTATTTTGAAAACATTTTAATGAAGTCAAATTGGAGGTAACATTTTCTCATCTCACTTTTACTTTGATGAGACATATTCTATATTCACCACTTATTTATTTATATGGTGTATATACATCCCATTTTAAATACTATATCATGAATCTATTTGAGTTTATTTTATTTAACGTTTCTTTTTGTGTTATTTAATTCATGGGTCATATGATTCAAACAAAACCTATGTGGTGAGGTTTTATTTCACAATCGCCTCATTACTTGGGATTACTGATTTATAAGAATCACTTGAACAGTATTTATCTGTCATTTCCATGTTCTATAAAAATATTTTCATTTTTCAAAATATTATAAAATATATTTTTAAATTCACTTTTATCCTTTATTGGCTTTTTTACAATTTTTTAAAAATTAATAATCTTATTGTTTTATGAACATTGAAATTTTTTATTTTTATTAAAAATTTATGAAATGAATGTTTTTTAAACTTATAAGAAAGGAAATTAATTTTCATCCATATTTATAGTTACCATGTCCTACCACGAATTATTATTACATCTTTTTAGATGAGTATTCATTATATTACACAAAAACATTCCCATGGACTATAATAGTTTGGTTCCTTTGGAAACATAAAACACAATCTTCTAGTCTTGTGAAAGGTATTCAATGTTTCAAAAAAATATCATCCCATTTTTTTAATCCAACATTATTACTTTCTTCATTACACCAGGAAAAAAAGAAGAAGAGATATTAATATCATATTATCAATTCGGGTGCATAATGGAGATAAATAATCATAACATGAAATAAGAGTAGGATAACATCCTAATAAAATTTGAAAAAAATACCTTATATATCAGAGATCATAATCACAAGTCACTAAATGATGATTACAATTTCATAAAACATGAATGATAAAATAATCGAATGACATGAGCCATGAGACCATACAATCAGCATAATTCATACAATTTTATCATACATATAGGTATATAAAATCATTCCCAAAAATTCAAGGCTCATTTCCAAAAATTATTAGTGTACTTGATGGGGGATACACCTATATGCGAGACAAACTAACAACCCCTTAAAAATACATTTTCTTATAATGGGATGGGTTCACTCCGCCAAACTGTATAATTGAAAAATTCTCTTACTATACCATGTTCACACCATATTCCATTCATGTCCATTTCTTGAGATATATAAATCATTACCCAAATATTTGGATGCAGACATAAGAACCACGTTTCAAATAATGATATCATCCATATGTCAAATATATGTTCATAAACATTTATTAAATCATAACATTTGAAATGAAATGTTCATTGTAATCATTTAATTATATCATAACCTTTGAAAAAGCGAAATGTTTCATAATTATTTAATCAAAACATTTCACTTGAAAGGAAGCCATTTAAAAAGCATTTTATTCTTCTTTAAACCATTGAATAGAAAGAGTTTTCATAGAAAAACTTATATTAAATATCAACCATTAAAATAAAGAATAATAATGGTTTCATCGAATCATATCCCCAATAAAGCATAAATTATATCAAAGGATTCCGTCTTATATGGATAAAAAAATTTAATGTTCACTTGGATAATTTCGAAAGGAAAATATCATCTTCTTGAAAATTAATTTCATAAAAAAATTAAAACAATATTATAAAATGATAGTGGAAACATATAAAGATTGAATTTAAAATTAATTGAAAACATTTCTTGAGGAAAATATACATTCCTTAATGAAATTTATTTTATAAAGTGTAAAAAATTTAGAAACCATTTTATTTGAAAAAAACATTAAAACAAATAATGGATACATTGAAAACCATATAAAATTAATTTTAATCATAAAAACCCTTTTAAATACTTTTATCTAAAAATAAACTTTCCATATTATTATGTAATCTTTGAAAATCTGTTACAAAACATTTAAAAAATAAAATATATTAAAACATACATTCCTTGAAATTCATTTTCAATTAAAAATATTTATAAAATATTTAAGAAAACATTTTCATTTGAAAATATTTTTTTAAATTTTTAAATTAATCTTAAATAAATTATGTTTTCATGAATTTGGTTAATTCCACTTATGAAGTATGCATAAAAAGAAATATTTCATTTTTATTATGGGTAGAATTCAAAAGAGACTTTATAGAAAATGATTGGAAGATACCTTTTAAAATGAATTTTTAATAAGTAAATCATTGGTAAAATATTCTTCTAAAAATCTTATGATAATATTATAACGTTTTTTTAAAAAAATTATAAAATAAGGTTTTGAAACAAAACAGATTTAAGAATAGAGATATAAATAATGATAGATTTTCATAAAAGAAATTTCGTAATATTCTTATTCACCAAAGGGTGTAAAAATGGTAAAATTACTAGAATATATAATTATTAACTAAAGGAAAATAAAATTAATGATAAATCTAAATTTATGGATCATAATATTTCATCAATTGATGAATTATCATAAACAATACTTATAAATGATTTAATTATAGTAATAAAAGTTTTCTACTTTGGTAACATTGAATCAAAATATTCAAGAAAGAATAAAATTACATTAATAATAAAATATCATGAAATATTAGGATACATTATAAAAATTTCAAATGGGAAGTATATACACCCCATAAAATTATATATGTCCATAACATTACGTGTTTCTCAATGAAGGCAAATTGAGGCATAATTTCCTTACTACCATAGAAACATAGAATTTGTAACCCCATTAAAGAGGCAACCTAAAATATATATGTAAATAAACAGACATTATGTCAAATAATCATAATTTAATTCATGGGAATTATATGAACCAGATATGAGATAAAGGTTGTGAATATAGCATGTATCTCACAAAATAAAAAAACATTAAGACGGAAATCCATTACCTTAAGTCTTGACTCTAATCATACTCATTAAAAACAACAGTATATAAAATAAAAGTATTGTATATATCAATCAAAAAAATGTATTGATTTATAAAATACCATATATAACTTATATATGAATTTATTTAAATTATTAATTAACAATTCCATGTTAATGTTATGGTTTGGGTAATAACCACATTGTTATTCGTACAGATTATGAATTATTTTTATTAGTAATATTATATAGATAATTAATTCATCATCTACATAAATATTACCATGTAATAATTATCATATATATTTAATATATATGTATTTGTGGTAATATTTAATATTTAGTTATATGAATGGAAATAACTTTTCAAGGAGACAGTAGGTCATACGTACACATGGAAGTTGATTCAATTTTCATTTAATATTGAAAGATATAAATCTATAGGATATATTATTATAAAAGAATCATATTTATTCCATATATAAAAAAATATTTATTTAACCCATATTTAATCCATTTCATTTATATCATGAATGAATCACCTCGTTTCATGAGGAAGAAGTTTGTCGTATCCACAAACAACGTTATCATATTCCCACGGAATGTAATGCATAAAAGATTGCTTTATATAACTATTAAAAACCAAAAATACATTATAAATATATTATTTATCATATATAAACATTATTTACATCATTATTACAAACCTTTAAAGGTGGAAATTAAAAAATTAACAACATCAGTTTGTGAGGTGGTAGTCCATTGTACATGCTAATTATGATTTCATAACCCATTTGATGGTAGTTTGTAATGTTTGTATGTAATGACCGCAAAATTAAAAATACAATCATAAGGAAAATGATTATCTCACTATATAAAAATTATATAAAAAAATTAAAGGTTTATGTAGAAAAAATTAAACATAATGTATGTTTATAAACATTGCCTCTTCTTTGGGTATCTTCTTTTGGTTTCCACAAAAAGACAAAATTTGATGGATTTCTACAAAAAGTGGGTATTCTAGGATGATATGAGAGAATTTTATAAGTGGTATGGATAGGAATTTTTTAATAAAAGTATATTGAGAGTTTTGAAAAATATAGAGATTGATTTCACTTTTATAGTTGATGGAGAGTGGCATTCATGGAAATTGTCAATAATATTTTCCATTAGGGGTAAATGATAGATACATATGCTCAAAAACTGATAAATAATTTTTTTAATGGAAAATATGTATGATTAAAACCTCAAAACACATTTATATATATGTTTAATATATTATGTTTCATAACTCATAAGTTTAAGAATTTATCATTTCTCTTTTTTCATTATATAAACTAGTTTTCTATCCTAAGTTGTTTATTTTTTAGAATAAGCTAGAGTGATTATTTTTAAATAATTTAGAATTTATTATTATGAATATTATACCTAATTTATAATTTATTAATCCTATGTGTTTTGGAAATTAACTCCAACATAAGCGCAAGTAACATGCAAAACACCGCATAAACAATAACCCTGCAAATAGAGTTTTTTTTCACATAACAGTCATCATAGTAATTATAATATAACAATTATCCCATTAATTTAACATAGTTGGTATTTATTAATATTTAAAAGTCACTTTTTTCAACATTTAATTTTTATTAATTTTAAATCGATTAATAAAATTGCATTTGTTATAAAATATTATTAATGTCAATTTTGATATTATTCATTTAATTTAAATAAAGAAATATCAAGACAAAAAATTAAAATTGATGACATAATTTATAAACCAATGTTATAAGGAATATTTATATAAAAATATAATATTACATAATAAATCATTTAGTTTAAAATACATTTAGTATTTTTACTATCATTTGATTTTTTTAACTATTAACTAAATAATTCTTCTGCTGGAGTTTCATGTGAATTTATTATAATTATATCAAATATAATAATTTAAAATAAAATATAATGTTAAGAAAAACTCATTTATCTTTTAAAATAGTATATATAACTAATATTTAGTTGTTTTTGTCCCTATTCCAAAGAATTATATAAATTACAACGAAAAACGTACATTTCTTGTCTTTTCCTTTATGTCAATTTTTATATGGAATTATTTCATTTTTAATCATCAAAAAACTCATTAAACTATATCACATGGTCAAAGGGAGGTTTATATATCCATAAAATTGATTTTTTTATGTTTTTTATCATTCTTATACATTATATTCATTGTTTAGGCACTAAGTAAACTCCTTTTTCCTCAAAGGAATCAATTAATTTTATTAATTCCCACTAATAATTTTGATAAAACATTATTTTAGAAATTTTAGACAATAAAATTTATGTTTATTACAAATATTTAATCCATTTTTTCAAATTTAGTTCATATAAATAGTAGAATTTAATTTACAATTAATCCCACAACGTAATGAGAAAGAAGATTTTTAATGAAAAAAAGATAGAAAGTTTAAAACATTTATAAATTCAATTTTAAAATAAAATTGTTTAAAATGACATAAATTGTATTAATAGAAGTGTAATTTAACTATTTTTACTTTCAAAACAATTATAAATATAGTTAATAATTATAAATTAATTAACTGTAGAAATAATTTTCAATTAAAATTCAATATTATTCACTATTCATCAAAAAATAAAACATATCAGAAAAAAATACCCTAATATTATTTTAATATTATTTGTTTCCAAAATGAATTTAATTTTTTATATAAATTTTATAAAAGTGTAAAATTAGAATTTTTAAATTTTTGTGCCATGTAGGATGAACCAGACTTTTAGAAAAGATGTTTTTTTAAAAATAATTATAAATGAATCTTAACTTATTTACAGAAAAAAGATAACTAATATAAAAGTTAAAACAATATATTTTTATATGTTAGATAATCCTATTCAATCCTTCTATTCTAGAGGCTAGTAAATAATTATCATATTAAATGATAATATTAGTAGTGTATTGTAGTTTTGTAAAACACACTCTTGCATGTAATGCATGCTATTAAAAAAACACAGTATTATGTGTAACATAAGTAAACAATTCGTGTTTAATATACTTAAATAAAAACATAGCATTGTATGTATCCTAAAATTATTATTCAGTGTTGTATAAACCATGCTTGACTTTGTGTAGCATGCAATTCATTCCATCAAAAAATATTAATGCAGTCAAAAATTTTATTTCATAAAAACCCAGGGTGCTACATTCTACCCCCATTAAAATGAATTTCTACTTAAAAATTAATCTACATCTTGAAAATTGCAATACTTTAAATTTAATTTCAGAGAAACCTATAACTTAAAAGTAAATAAAATAAATTACATTGAAAATGGATTATTTGAAACATTTAAGTTTCCCAAAGTTACTCAACACTAGGTTTCCACAAAAAAGAATATAGGTGGGAAGTGATAACATGGACATATTAGAGAAACCTAACCCCCAAATACTGATATAGAGTGATAGGAAGAATGGTTAGGAAAATGTTAATAATGAAAAATCCATATACTAAAGAGGCTTAAAAAAGATCCTTGATATCATTAATGATGATAATAATAGGATAACATTTTATATCCAAACCCTTTTACTATATTGGATGAATTTTAACAAGAAGATATACTTACTTTATTTAATTCCATTTCATAATCAAAATAACATCCATTTGTTCTTCCTTGATCAATTTTTACTTCAGTTCCTACTATGAGAAATAAAGGTGATTTTTTTCTGAAGTAATAATGAATCATAAGATTCATAAATAGAATGTTCCATCATTCAGTTAATCTTTTATTGTCATTACAAAAAAATCGTTCACATATGTTATCCAAAATTCCTAAATATTCATATTTAGAAACACTAATACCTAAAACCTCATTCAAATTAGAACATAATTTTCTCATAAATGATTATCATTTTGATCATTATTAATTATGAAAATACAATAATTTTGAAATAAGGTCATTTAATTTCTCAAAATCAGCTCAACATTGATCCCAGATATATCAAAAGTACATCTTGATTTTCACATACCAAGCATGTTACTACCATCATCATGTATTCTCGAGAAACATGGTAATCAAATGAATTACTATAAATTATAGTTGAAACTATTCATGCTTCCCCATTATTTATATAGATTATTAGATATGTTCCTCAAAACCAAAAATTCATTAAACTTAATCAATGATAATATAAACCACTTTATCAGCAAATCCCTTATCAATTATAAGGCTATCAATATTGTACTATTTAAATTATCTATATCAATCATATCATTATTCAAATGAAATAACATCATATCATCCTTAATTACATATTAAGGGTTTTTTTCAATTAGTCATTCTTTTTTTTCCATAAAATAAAACACTTCCATTAAATTAATTTTCTAGGTCGCGAGCACTATAAGTACCCGACCATAAACATTACATAATATTGAATTAAATGAATAATTAACATTGAGGATCTTTTCATGTATAGTGTTTTAGAGAATTAAGCCATAACTATTACATTATAACTTGAATATTACAAGTAGACACTACTACTATGTATCCATTTTTTCATAAAATAAAAACTCTTAAAAAGAAATTTTTCTAGTTCCATATTTTAGAAGGCATGACTTTTCCTTGATCCCATCCTTGACCCTATTCATCTTTAAGTCCTGTGGAAAAAATTTCAAAAACATGGGATGAGAATAAAAAGCTCAGTAAGGGTTACAAAATAAGGAAGGAAAACATTATCCCATTAATAAATACAAATCAATGAAACTATACTTTTAAATCATAGCCTACCTTATGAAATCATAAGATTTATGAATAACACAAACAAATAATAAATAATAAAGGTTACTTATGGCATCCATATCAATCTTACATTATAACTATCACAAATACATAGGGAGTTACACCTGGAATACCCATCACATTATATTCCCTAAATCTCTTAGGAGAAACATCGCGTTCACCTCCGTCACGTTACCCAATGCATTGGAGAGCTATCACGGGCTCACCCGCCCTAGGTTTATCAAGGAACCACCTGTATACGTAAACAATTCCCTATAACCATAACATAATAATAACACATAACATAAGTATAATGGAAAGATAACATTTTCACATTCCAATATATCAAATCAATGTATTGAAATAAACAATGCTTTAACGAATCATTTTCAAAACCATTTAAAAGTGCTTTTTTAAATCAAAGTTTCCAACACCACATTGAAGATTTTAAATGAATTATCTTTTGAATACATTAATGTCCATATAATTAAATCCTAAAACCCATTTTGAAAACATGGACTTTGATGAGATATATTTAGAAGAATATATATTTAAAACATTTAAAATGATATTTTAGTTAAAGAGTTTTTTAACAAAAATAAGGTCGATTGAATAAAAATAACTGAGGAATATAATTTAATTGAAACATTATAATATCATAAGATTGAAGGTATTCATGATATAATATGACAAAGGACATTATATAGACCATATAATAGTGAATTGGTGCATAATAACAATGAAGTCTCAATGGAATGTAAATTGAGACGATATCCCTTATAAAGATGGTATCCTTAGATTAGGGATAAATAAATTACCTAATTATGTGTGATGAATATAAATACACCCAATATAAGTGAATATTAAGTTTAAAACAATCATATTTCATTCACATATATTTGTAGAAAGACATAATCAACAAGTATAAGATTATCCTAATTAATTGAAATTGGGTTAAGAAGTTCCTTCACAGAAATTCAATAGCCTAACGACACCACTTTAAAATTAATAAAAAGAGTTGATGAGATTAAAAGGTTATATCATCAATTAGACATAACATTTACATCAATAAGGATATATAAGAACATATTCCAACAAAAGAAAATGTAAATTAAATGACATAACAAAAAAAGTCGTTTAAAAAGGGAGGGTGAAAGGTTCCCTTACCGATTTGGTAGCATACAAAACATATGCCACATGAAGGAAGGATCATAAAATGAAGATGTAAATACTCATAAATTAATGTATTTTACACAAAGAGTACAATCATGGGTAGTACATACACCACACAAGGAAAATAGTTGCAATATAGCATGATTCTCACGAGAATAAAAAGTGAGATGAAAACAATTTACCACGGCGTAATCAATCAAGTCATATGACCAAAAGTTAATATTCATTAAATTAATCATAGAATACCATGAATATAAAAATAATAATTATAATATATATCAAATGGCAGTACAAAATACACCACATGCAATAAATTAGTGGCGAACAATAGAAGTCTCATGGAATTAAAAGTGAGATATGAAATCCCTTGCCTTGTGTCCGACATGACTCGATCTTTTTTTTAATCTCATGAATAATAAAATAAAGTTAATTTATACTTTCATAAGAACATTTTTCAAATTTATTATTCCTTTTATATCACTTATTACCACGTTATAAACATTATGTAATCATTTATGTTAATAACATCCATTTTGTCGATATTTGTTACTTGAGTCAAAAATGGACTTCTTATAATCACATGTTGTTCATGTGGTCAATAGTTCATTATATATAGAATGATATTCATGAATTTTATATCATATATATCATATATATACAGTATATACCTGTATTTATAATAGTACATAACATTTGGAGGTAAGAAATGAAATGCACTGTTCATGGAGAGGGTAAGACGTACGTACGCATGAACGCTAATTTCATTTATATTTATAATTTTAATGGAATTAAAACATAATTATACATAGTTATATTATAATTATAGTATAATATCATATATAATATCATTAACTCCATCCTTTATACATCCCACACAAGGCATTAATGAGTCATATCACTTTGAGGGGGAGGTAGTCCACACTTCCTCAAATGAGAATATCGTATTTACCCACTATGGAAACCAAAAGGTGTGAAATAAATGGGAAGTACATAAGCATAAGTGAATCATAAACATAATATATATATAATATATAAATACAGTAACATCATAATGGCCACCTTGAGAAGCAGTAAGAGGTAATTGAATAATCATCGTCTCCTGAGACGTTAGTTTTCCATCCACAGAAACATTATGTTCTTCACCCATTAGATGGAGGTGTGTGTAAGTGCAGTTAAAATAATTCTCATAAAAACATCCTAGTATATTGAGGACACTGGTGTTTTTACCAATGAAAGAAATAAACATATTTTAGGGGTTAGAGAAGTAAAATAAAATAAAACAATTTAAGAGAAATCATTACCATTAATTTGCGTAACTCCCTTTGGGTTGAACCAAATGACTTCTTGAAGTGCCTTCTACCTAAGGTAAGGCATCTAGGTGGAGGAGAGGGATATATGGAGATTAATTGGTCAGTGTGTTGATGATTAAAATGGCTTGAGATGTGCGAGGAATTCGATAGATATGGTCTCCTTTTATAAGGGAGAGGAGGGGCTCTTTAGGAATGTTTGAAAATATTATTTTAGTATAGAATTATATTCGGTTTGTGAAGGTCCAAAAAAAATTATAGTAAAAGATAAGATGAATCATATTCGAAATAAAATCATCCAATCAGAATTGGAAACGTTTTGGATAATATTATAATCCTTATAATCTTATTTATTTAAATCATTAAAAAATGAGGTAAATACTGCATCAATATTGTGTCATAATTAATTTATTTTAATTGATATCTGAAAATTATTAAAAAATATCATGATGTAGAAAATCGTTTTATCTTTCTAATTAATATTTATAGTCTAAAAGATAACTTATATAACCCCTTATTAAAATTAATTTACTAAAAGATATTTGCTTTTGTCATTTTTGTCTTTACTTTAAGTTAATTAATCTAAATTGTCATTATCACTCCCAAGTGGCTCAATGGGGTCAAAAAATCGACCCAAAGATGCCCATGGTAGTAAATGAATCAGAAAATAATTCTTGGACATGTGTTAAGGTAATTTTTAATAATTATAATATTCTTTTAACCTTGAATTTCTATATTTACCTTTAACCGCGGTAAATAAAAGTCAAAAGTTACTATTCAACAAAAAATATTTTTATCTTAATGAACCACATTTTACATCTTGTTAACTACCATTTTTGTCGGATTTTTGAAATTTAATTCAAATAAGTGTAAATATTTCATATAAATGAAAAAGTCGGTTTTTTAAACTACCACTTAGTGGTTTCACTATTCATCAAAAATTGATGTTTTTCGGAAAAATACAAAAAATTCACCCTAAGATATATTTGATATTATGAATTAAATAAATATTTCTATTTTTACAAATTCAAAACATAAAAGTGTAATTAGTTAATTTTAAAATTAATTCTTGTTATCAAAACAAATAGCGTGTTTTTAAGAAACAATAACTATCAAAAGATCAATACTTGTGTATGTCCAATTTAAAAGTGAAATTAATTCCAACAACCAAAATTTGATTAAATGGTAAAAATATATTTTAATTTCACTTTTAAACCAATAAATAATATAATATAAAAAAATAAATTATATTAAAAGTCATTTTTGAATTAAAATACAATATTTTTCACTATTCATTAAAAAATGAACTTTATCGGAAAAATTCCAAAAATTTACCCAAAGAAAATTTTGATTTCCCCATTATAAATAAGGATTTTATTTCTTCATATAGAATGGATTAAGTTTACCAAAACAATATTTAATAAGGGTTCACCATTAAAAGGTGATAAATCATCCTTTTAATGTAAATTATGCTTAAAATTAGATTCAATCACATTTTAATCCTCTAACTTTTTATTGGATAATGTAAATACATTTAGAAATCATGTATAATAATATTGTAGATAGTTTTGTTCATTCCCTCCAATAAAATGGCTATGAGTTAACTACCATTTAAAATAATTATATTATATTATTAGTGTGCTATGTAAGATTTCAATGAAACTCGTTGTTGTTTATCTGGCACGCTATCAAACATAGAAACCCTTTTTAAATTAAAATTAATATTTAATTAATAAATATTAATAAATATGAAATATGATTTATTCGTCTGTTACATGGGATGTTACATCCTTCCCCCCTTTTGGGAATTGCATCCTCACAATTTTAGAATTGTTCTCCGGAACTTCATTGAAATACCCACATCGAAAAAGGGTAAATAAAACTATCACTTTAAAATAAAGAAAGTGAAGTAAAAAAGGTTACCTGAGAGAACAGATACTATGATTCCCTGAAAACATGGATATAGAGTAGAAAAAAAACCATCATGTTCTGATGGAGAGTGATAGAAAACATGTTTAAGAGAAAGTTAACCACCAGAAAATCACAAACTTGTGATGGGTTAAATAGTCTTTGATTCCCCAATAGGAAAAGTTAACGGACAAGGTTTTTGTTTAAAGTTAATTTTCATTGAGGAATTTATTTATGATCTTAAACAAAAACATACGTAAATATACTTACTTTTCATGTATACATTCATCTTTTACTAGATTTATAACAAAAAATTATATTTTCTCCAAACGATGTGTATTCGGGATGACTTATTTTCATAATAAGAGCGCTATAATCAACTTCGAGAAATTCACCTAATCCACAAAAGATGAACTATATATTTCCCATGACTTTAGATATTAACTAAAACCAAAACATTTAGTATAAGATCAGATAATACCCCAAAAGTATAAACTTTTACAGAAATAAAAACTACTCTTAATCTCCAAATTTTTCCTAACAAAACCCAAAGTTCAACAAAGACCATTCAACAAACAATTATCCCTAAAATTCTTAAAAAGTAATCCAAATTGTGATTGTAACCAAAATATCATGATTAATTAATTACATAGACTTCCAATATACAACTTATCATTTATCTCTAAGTAACACCAGTTACTCATAAAGTATCATATTGAAAAGTAATTAACCTATTCACATATTATCCATGATAGGTTAGTCA
Source organism: Viscum album (assembly GCA_963277665.1). NCBI lineage: Eukaryota > Viridiplantae > Streptophyta > Magnoliopsida > Santalales > Viscaceae > Viscum > Viscum album. Next base: position 1,027,130,572 of record OY728166.1, read on the forward strand.
TTTTCATAAATAAATCAAATCATCATGTTTCCATAATAAAAACATAGATTCATCCAAAATAAAATTTCAACCATTAATCCACAATTGAAATCTCATAGTATTCTATCTTCCTTAGGCATATAGTGTTTCCTCAAAAGAGAGAACGTCTTCCTCCACAACCTTTATCAATTAATCACTAAATAATTTTTTCAATACAAAGTATATCCATTTGATAAAATACATGTTCAAAAAATAAAATTATTCTTATTCTATAAAATCATTTTAAAAAAATAATAAGTCATAGTAACCAGGGACTTCTAGTAGGATATTGGTAGGTGATGTGCCCTTGTCTCCCTATGGTTGTGGGTTTGATTCCTACAGCCTTTCCAGATGCGACATGTTGTCACCCATCCTATGAGTTGTCCTTTTTATAAAACTCAAAAATAACCCTAACATGTTTTAACCTCAAAGGTTTCCTTATACCTCTCATTTTCAACAAAATTCATTATGATCTGAACATCTTAATTCATTAAGTATTATTTCACCACCATATAATAAAGTAAAACAATCCCCAAAATGAAGAAAATCATACCTTGATCATGGCGTCCATTTGGTTTCATCATCATCATGTTCACGTAGGTAGAAGGTCCATGCATTGCAACAATGATTTAAAGATCCTTGAAAACCATTTTATTCCTCCAACAAAATACACCTTGTACAACATGGGTCATAGAGGTGTTCTCAAAAAAATAGTTTTGGAAAATAATCATATATGACATATAATTTCAAAATATCTGATAAAACATGATTTCTATAAAATACTCGAACCGAATTGGAGTTGAAAATTTCAATTAATGGTCCTGTTAAAATACATATGTATGTGCTGAGAGACTATATTTTAAAATCAAATATAAATAGGTTGCGCAAGGGTCTCCTTATTTAGCACCTTTTTTAAATCATAATATGCTTCAAAATCATGTGATAAGGTAAAATATTTGAAAATGCCTTGATAATATTTACCTTTCTTGAAAATATGAGAATATTTTGAAAATAGTATTTTTGAAAATACAACCCATGATCCACGATGATAACGAGGTATAGTGGAGGTGTTTGATATCTCAAAAAACTTTTTTCAAGTGATTTGTATGCTAGAAAAAGTTTCACAATCATCCGAACATGACTTTGCAATAATTATTACAAGCATGTCATCAAGAAGAGATAGGAATGTCATTTGAGATCCCCCTCCTTCCATTTTAACTAACTTTCCTTGATCTGAAAAATTTATAAGACAAGGATTTAACTGAAATAAAATATAGGGACTAACCATATGTCTAATGAAAATTCCTAATCCCTAAAGTTGTCTAAACAGACCACTGATACCAACTATAAGGACCCAGCCATAAACATTACATTATATTGAATTAAATAAATAATTCACATTGAGAATCTTTTCAGCTTTAGAGTTTTATAGAATTAGACCAAACCTATTACATCAAAAATTGAATATTACAAGTAGAAACTACTACTCATTAACCATTTTTCCATAAAATAAACACTCTTAAAAAGAAACATGTCTAGTTCAATGTTTTAGATAGCATGACTTTTCCTTGATCCCATCTTTGACCCTATTCATCTTTAAGTCATGTGGAAAACATTTCAAAAACATGGGATGAGAATAAAAATCTCAGTAAGGGTTATAAAATAATGAAGGAAAACATTAGACCATCAATAAATACAGATCAATGAAACCATTCTTTACAATCATAACAAACCTTGTGAAATCATAAGATTTATGAATAACAAACACAAATCATAAATTATAATGGTTACTTATGGCATCCATATAAAAATTAAATTGTATCAATCACATCTACATAGGGAGTTACTCTTGGAATACCCATCACGTTATATTCCCTAAATCTCTTAAAAGAAAAATCATGTTCACCTCTTTCACGTTACACAATTCATTGGAGAGCTATCACGAGCTCACCCACCCTAGGATTATCACGGAACCACCCATATATGTAAACAATTCCCAATAACCATAACATAATCATAACACATAACACAGGTATAAAGGAAATATAACATTTCCACATTCCAATAAATCAAATCAAGGTATTGAAATAAGCAATGCTTTATTGAATCATTTTCAAAACCATTTAAAAATAAATTTTTGAATCAAAGTGTCCCATTCCACTTTGAAGCTATTAAATGAATTATCACTTGAATAAATTAATTCCCATATAAGTAAATCCTAAAACCCATTTTGAAAAAATGGACATTAATGAGAATTATTTAGAATAATATATCTTTAAAACATTTAAAACAATATTTTAGTTAAAGGGTTTTTAACAAAAAGAGGGACGCTTGAATACAAATAATTGAGGAATATAATATAATCAAAACATTATAATATAATGAGAATAATGGTATTAATTATATAATATTTCAAAAGACAGTATATACACCACATAATTGTGAATTGGTGCATAATAACAATGAAGTATCAATGGAACGTAAATTGAGAAGAAATCCCATATAAAGATGGTATCCTTAGATTAAGGATAAATAAATTACATAATTATGTGTGATGAAAATAAATACACCCAATATATGTGAATATAAAGTTTAAAAAAATCATAGTTCATTCACACATATTTGTAGAAAGACATAATCAATAAGTATAAGATTAACACAAAGAATTTAAATTGGGTTAGGAAGTTCCTTTACAGAAATTCAATATCCTAATGACACAACTTTAAAATTCAGAAAATGAGTTGATGATAGTAAAATGGTATCTAATCTCTTTGACATAAAATTTATACCAATAATGATATAGAAGAACATATCCCAACAAAATAATATGTAAATTAAAAGACATAACAAAAAGAAATCTTTTTAAAAAGGGAGGTTGAAAGGTTCCCTTACTAATTTGGTAGCATACAAAACATACGCCACATGAAAGAAGGATCATACAATGAAAATATAAATACACATAAATGAAATTATATTACACAAAGAGTAAAATCATGGGTAGTACATACACCAGACAAGGAAAATAGTGGCAATATAGCATGAATCTCACAAGAATAAAAAGTGAGATGAAAACTCCTTACCACGGTGTAATCAATCGAGTAGTTTGAAAAAATGTTAATATCCATTAAATTAATCACAGAATACCATGAATATAAAAATAATCTTGATAATATATATAAAATTTCAGTACACAATACACCACATGCAATAAATTAGTGGCGAACAATGGAAATCTCACAGAATTAAAAGTGAGATAAGAAATCCTTTACCTTGTGTCCGACTTGACTCAATCATTATTTAATCTCCTGAATAATAAAATAATGTTAATTTATACTTGCTTAAGAAATATTTTTAAAGTTTATTATTACTTTTATATCACTGATTATCATGTTATAAACATTATGAAATCATTTAAGTTAATAACGTCCCTTTTGTCGATATTTGGTACTTGAGTCAAAAATAGACTTATTATAATAACATGTTGTTCATCTGGTCAATGGTTCATTATATCTAGAATTATTTTCATGATTTGGATATCATATATATCATATATATCCAGTATATACTTGTATTTATCATACTACATAACATTTGGAGGTAAGAAATGAAATGCACCGTTCATGGAGACGGTATGCCGTACGTATGCATGAACGCTACTTTTATTTCTATTTATTATTTTAATGAAATTAAAACATAATTATACATAGTTATATTGTAATTAAAGTATAGTAGAATATATAATATCATTAAATCCATCCTTTATACATCCCACATCAGGCATTAACGAGTCACATCACTTTGAGGGGGCGGTAGTCCGCACATCCTCAAATGACATAATCGTATTTACCCACTATGGAAACCAAAAGTTGTTCTATAAATGGGAAGTACATAAGAATAAGGAGATCATAAAAATAATATATATCATATATAAATATAGTTCCATCATAATGGACACCATGAGAGGCCGTAAGAGGTAATTGAACAATCATCGTCTCGTGAGGCGTTAGATTTCCATCCATAGAAACATAACGTTCTTCACCCATTAGATGGAGGTGTGTGTAAGTGTAGTTAAAATAATTATCATAACAAAATCCTAGTATATTGAGGATACTAGTGTTGTAATTAATGGAATAAAAAGATTTTAGTGGTTGGAGAAGTAAAATAAAAGAAATCAATTTAAGAGAAATCGTTACCTTTAATTTAGGTAACTCTCTTTGGTTTGAACCAAAGGACTTCTTAAAATGCCTTCTACCAAAGGTAGGGCTTTTAGGTGGAGGAGTGGGATGTAGGGAGATTAATTTGGATGATTATGGACGAGACAAATGGATTTATAGGTTTGAGGAATTGGATAGAAATGGTCTCTTTTTATAAGGGAGAGGAGGGACTCTTTAGGAAATTGAGAAAATAGTATTTTACTATATAATGATATTCGGTTTTTAAGGGTCCAAAAATCATTGTAGTCGAAGATAAGTTGACATGTATTCAAAATAAAATCATCTAATCAGAATTGGACATGTTTTGGATAATATTGTAATCATTATAATATTATTTATTTAAATCATTTATTAATGAGGTAAATACTGCATCATTGTTCTGTCATAAATAATTTAATTTATTTGATGTCTAAAAATTATAAACAAAATACCATGATGTAGGGAATCATTTTAGATTTCTAATTAATATTTATAGTCTAAATGATAATTTATAAAACCCATAATAAAAATTAATTTACTAAAAGATATTTTCTTTTGTCATTTTGGACTTTACTATACGTTAATTAATCTAAATTGTCATTATCACTCTCTAGTGGATAAATGGGGTCCAAAAATGGACCCAATGAGGAAAATGGTCGTAAATGAATCAAATAATATGGTTTGGACAAGTGTTAAGATAAATTTGATTTATTATAATATTCTTTTAACCATGAATTACCCTATTTACCTTTAATCGGGTAAAAAAAAGTCAAAAGTTGCTATTCGCCAAAAATTATTTTCACCTTAATGAACCAAATTTTACTTGATATAAACCATGTTTTTCAGATTTTTGAAATTTAATTCACAGATGTGGTAAAATTTCATTTAAATGAAAAATTCTGTTTTTTAACTACCACTAACTGGTTCCACTATTCATCAAAAATTGAAGTTTTTCAGAAAAAATACTAAAAAGTCATCCTAAGGTATATTTGATATTCTGAATTCAAAAATTATGTCTATTTTGAGAAATTCAAAACATAGATGAGGAATTAATTAATTTTAAAATTAATTCCCGTTATCAAATCAAATAGCGTGTTTTTAAGGAACAATAACTATCAAAAGATTGATACGTGTTTATGTTCAATTTCAAAAGGAAATTGATTCCAATGACCAAATTTGGATTGAATGGTAAAAATATAGTTTAATTTCAATTTTATACCAATTAAAAAGATAATATATCCATATAAATAAATTATATTAAAAGGCACTTTTGAATTAAAATACAATATTTTCACTATTCATTTAAAAATGAACTTTATCAGAAAAAATCCAAAAATTTACACAAAGTAAATTTTTGTGTCACCATTCTAAATAAGGATTTTATTTGGTCATATAGAATGTATTAAAGTGACCAAAACTAGATTTAAGAAGGGTTCTCCATTAAAAGACGATAAATCAGCCTTTTAATGTAAATTATGCTTAAAATTAGATTCATTCACATTTTACGAGTCTAACTTTTTATTGGAAAATGTAAATACATTTAATAATAATGTATAATCATATTGTAGTTAGTTTTGTTCATTCCTACCAATACAATGGCTAGGAGGTAACTACCATTTAAAATAATAATATTATATTATTAGTGTGTTGCATAAGATTTCAAGGAAACTCATTGTTGTGTACCGCGTACGCTATCGAACATAGGAACCCTTTTTAGGTAAAATTAATATTTAATTCACAAATATTAATAAATATGAAATATTTCTTATTCTTCATTTACCTAGGATGTTACAAGCACCATTTAACATATTCTCTCTAATCCTTAACAAAAAAATTATTCTAAAAAATATTTACATATTTTAAAAATAATATAAAACAATCATATAATTGTTATAAATAAATAAATCATTCAAGCCACTTATTTTGAATCAATAAACTAAGATTTAATTTCTTATTCTTTGACACATCATTCCTTTCACATGTCATCTATAGTCTCCTCACTATCAGCAATATAACAATTACATATACCTCATTGCTTATTCCTTTAAAAATATTCCACATTATAAAACTTATTTTCATAATTTACATACATTATACATTGAAATCACTAAATAGTACATGATATCATAGAGAGACCAATATTATTATCTATTGTGTTAACTGATCTTTTCATTTTCCCTTTGTAGTTACATTATTTGTGTCCATCTTTTCCACTATCAAAACATATTTTTGCTCCTATAACACATTCACATTGGTGTTTCATTCAACATTCATGGGCTAAAGGAAACTGAATCTTCTTTTATCCATTTTATCCATTATGAAAATTTTAAAGAAACTAATTATTTCCTTTTATTGGGGAGTCTGATATTTTGCTAAGGTAAATGTTGTAAATCATTTTCTATGAAATCTTATTATGCATAATCACCATTTCCATTACTCAAGTCATCAAACAAATTGGTTTCACATCATTAAATTTTTATTCTCATTCATTATTAAACAAGATTCTTATAGTTCCTTCCATAGACTAAAACCAAAAATCATTGTGTGAGAAAAAATAATCATAATGAGAAACAATATATTCTAAAAAATCACTTTTTTCGATATTCAAATCATGACACCTTCTATATTAATCCATAACACCATATTTTATCCTAGGTCATTCATATATATCATCTATTTGAATCCATCACAATGGATCATAAAGTGTTTGAAAATTTCATAATCATATCCCTGAGGAATGTCAAAATAGGCGCGGAGAATGGCCTGTTATCATTTACCAGTTCTCGATAGAGTCTAGCTCAATACTGTGTTTTTAGTGTTGTTACCTCTATGTACATATGTTCAAATCCTCAACAACCTATGGTATCTAATCATGGAATTAATTAAAAGAAATTAATTGATATATCCTTTTCAAATATTCTAGTACATTTTCTTATAATGTATCTAATCCTTGACTTATCTTTATAGACATCCCAAGCCATATCCTTAGAAATATCCCTAGGCATCTCATTAAATTTTTTTCCTCATAGTATCCAAATGTGGACTAAAAAATTCCTTAGTACCATCTATAGGGAGACAGATATAACATAGATAGATATTACATGTTTTTAAAATAATATACATTACATTACCCAAATACATACCCAATGACGATAGTAGTTTAGTGTATTTAGAAACATGGTGCCCAATCTTCTATAATTGTGAATGATTATCAATTTATTCCATAAAAATCATCCCCATTTTTACTCTGGCTTGAAACCATTTTCATAACCTGTAGAAATGAAACATAGTAAAGGGAGATCATAGATGCTCAATATGGGTGAACAAATAAGATATATAAGTATAACATGAATATAATGGTATAAGAACATGACAATAATATTTGAATACCATACCATTAATATCTATTATCATAATCATGAGTCTGGGAATAAATATTAGTAGTTCACAATACATTAATGATATGATAATATATGAACCTGGGCCATTATAGCATAAAATTAGGATACAACATAGATTTGTAGCATAAAAATAGGAATATAAATCATTCCCAAGAATTCAAGGACAATTACCAAATATTATTAAGGCACTTTATTGAGGATACACCTACAATGTCGGACCCTCCATCATCCCCAGTCACATCTGTTTTCTTATAGTAGATTACGTTCACTCCTCAAACTATCCTAATTGGAATTTCACTTAATTTATCAAGTTCACTCCCCATTAAAACCATGTTAATCTCATGAGATATATAAATCATCACCTAATGCATTTCATGGAGATATTGGTCTCACCAATCACATAAATAGATCATAATTATGTTCTCTACAAGATCATAAACATTACTTATATCATAACTAGTGATATGATATTGGTATAATCAACATTTCATCATATTGTAACATATGATGAATATGCTGGTTTTATATTCATTTAATTATATCATAGCCTATAAAATTAGTGGGATTCTCAAGAATTTTTTCATGGTAGAACACATTAAAGAGAAAACATATTCATAAAAAAAAGTTGTCTTAAACATAAACCCTTCAACTAAATAATATGAATCGTTTCCATGGATCATATCCCCAGTAATGTGTAAATTATATCAATGCATTCGGTCTTGGATGGGGCAGGATCTTAAAAGATCACCTAAAACATTTGGTAAAGAACATAGTATTTTATTGAAAAATAATTTCATAAAAAAATTTCAAAATCCATTTACTTGAAAATAACCTAGGAAACATATAATGAAATATTGTAAAATTAATATAAAACATTTATTTAGGAAAACATATTTTCGTCAATGAAAAATGAATTTCAAAATGAAAAACATATTTTAAATAAATATGTTTTAAAATAAAGTTGAAAATTTATAAAGGATTATTTGATAACCATTTGAAATAATTTTTAATTATAAAAATTCTTTCAATCATTTTTTTTTCAAAAAAATTGAAACTTATAAATGAATATTTTAAAATTATTTAAAACCCTTTTTAAAATAGAAAACATTTCCAAAATTACATACATTGAAAAAAATAAAAATAAAAATTCTTCCAATATATTTAAGACAACCTTTCTTTTTAAAATATTCATTAAAATGGTAAAATGAATCATTATTGAATGAATTTTTCATGATGTTAGATAATTCCATATATAACATATATGTAAAAACAATGATTCATTTCACATTATGGGATAATTTCAAAAGAGCCTTGATTGGAAAATAACAAGAAGATTACTTTTAAAGAAATTATTTTAAAATGAAAAACATGGGTAAGAGTTATTTTAAATATATTTGTAGAATAGTTGATATTTTTTTAAAACATTATTACAAACCATTTTTTAAAGAAAATTGATTTACAGCTGAAGAGATATCTAATGTTAGATTTTAATAATTTTTTATTTATCTTAAATACCAAAGAGTGGAAAATAATAAACTTACTTTAAACAATATTTAATATCAAGGGGAAGAAAATGTATGAGTATAATTTAGAGATAGAGCATAATATTTAATCAATGGATGTATAATCATAAACAATCATAATAAATTTATATATTTTAGAATTAAACTCCTACCACTTTGGAAACATTGAATCTTATTCCCTTTTAAATAATAACTGTAAATAAATATTAAATCATCATTAAAAGAAGTATAATCATGATATATAATGTCAAAGGTGACGTATGTAGACCTCATAAAATAACATATATCCATAATATAACATGTTTCTCAAAGAAGGCAAATTGAGACACAATTCCCTTACCGTGTTGGTAACATTGAAACCATAACCCCATGAAAAAGCGATCATCAAATTGATATTTAAATACCTAAAATTTATAGTAAAAGAATAATAATGTACATTCACATGTATTATATACACCACATATAACAAATATGTTACTAGTATATCTTGTGTCTCATAAAATTAAAAAGTGAGATGAAAATCCCTTACCTTATGTATTACCACCCATCATACTCATTAAAACCTAAAGTATACTAAATATAAGATAATTATAAATATATAATAGAACAATATTCATATGTATAGTACCATATATTACATACTTATAACATTATTTTACTTGTTTATTAAAAAATCCATGTAATAGTTATGTTTTAGGCAATAACAACTTTTTTCATAGATGTTTCTACTATTTATTCTTTATCATCTTACAGATATCATGATTTAATCATATAAAGAGTTTTAATCATGATATATATATATATATCATAAACTTGTGAATCTATTTTTTCTATTTAATGGTCAATAGTATTTAAAATAATACAATTGATACATTAGTGGACTATAGTTGAAAATAATTTACATTTAAAAACCAATTTATAAAATGTAGGTTTTTAATAAATTTAAATAAATTAATAGAATATATATTATAATAAAATATCAATAATTTAAATTTTGAAATTATTCTTTTATATTAAATTAATATAATAATAAAAAATGGAAATCAAATCCATTATATTAACAACTATTTAATATGATACATTAATCAACAATAATAATTTAACATAGTAATTCCATTAATTTAAATCACATTAAATGTATTTAGTATCATTTTTTTATCAAATTATTAACTAAATAATACTAGAAAAAGTGTTTTTTAATAATTTAATGTGATTATATCATCTCTAAATATTAAAAATTATATTATACTAATGAAAAAATAATTTATCATCCAAATTAATTTTTATAATTGACCATATTTAGTTTGTTTCCCTATTCCAAATTTTTAAATAAATTTAATAGACGTATGGTACATTTTTTATTTTTCATTACATAATATATTATATGGGTCACATTCATGGGAATGTTCTCCCAAAACTCATCAACATAAATCTAGTGATACAAGAGTCAAAATATTTCCATTCAATGGATTTTGGACAAGTGTTTGTTCATTAATACAAATTATATTCTTTGTTTAACAACTAAATAATATCGTTTTTTCCTTAATCATTATTATTATTTTTTACTTCTTTCACAAAAAGTGGGATAAAACATTAAGTTTCAATTTCTAGAAATTATAAATTATTATGATTGCAAATATTAAATCCATTTTTTAAAATTTAATTCAAATAAATGGTATAATTTAATTTAAAATTAATTTTGCAGATTTGATGGGAAAAGAGGATTTTAAAGTGAAAAAGATCAATAAAATCAATGTTTTTATATTAAATGAAAATATTAAATCGATGAAAATTAACAAAATTGGATTAATAGATGTATAATGGACTATTATGACTTTAAAACAATTCAAAATCTAGTTTGAAATTATAAATTATTTAAATAAAAAATTATTTTTTAATTAAAATTTAGCATTTTAACTATACATTAAAAAAATGAAAATTCTCGTAAAATTACCCAAAAAATCACTATAAGATAATTTTTATATTATGGTTCCAAAAACTAAGTATACTTTTCCAAATAAGTTTTCTAAAATTGCAAAAATTTAACTTGTAAATATTTTCACCATTCACGGTTAACTGATCTTTTAGAAAGATACTATTTTTTAAAAAACATTTCTTTATCTTATAAATTGTTATTAATGTATTTATTATAAATATATATCGAATAAAAATTATACATCTATTAAAAAATAAAACTACATTTTTTCATATTTAGTTATTCTTATTCATTCCTGTTATTTAAACAGATAGGCGATAACTATAATATTAAATGATAATATTTATAGTATATTGTATTTAGATAAAACAAAATATTTCATGTAAGGGAAACTATCGAAGGAACTCAGTATTGTGTGTTATATACGTAAAAACGGGTTTCTATGTATTATAAGCTTAACTCAATGTTTCTTGTTGTGAAATATTAGGTTTTGGTTGTGTAAAAACAATTCTTCACTTAGTTTAGCATGCAATGAATGTTGTCAATGAAATTTAATTTATTGAATAAAAATTAATTCATTAAAACTCCGGGTATTACAGCCATGAAACCCCAATGATTTTAAGATTCCTTCAAAATTTTAAAATGTTATTTTCAATGATAAGTATTTGATTATTACATATTCAATTTTTTAATTTTTAAAAATAATTTTCAATGTTAAAGGGGTATTTTTTCAACGAAATATTTGAGGAATATATTTAATGTATATTCATCAATGTAAACATCAATTGATAAATATTATATTGGTGATTTATTTTAATGATACCATTCATCATATTTATTTGGATGGTTTATGTCCTGTTTGACTGGGAATGAATATAAATTACATACTACTAGGTTTTCAAATATGAACACTGGTTGATTTTTTTAGTCATGTTGATTCAGTTGTATTAATTATTCATATGTCAAATAAATTTTACTTCTTTAGTGATGTGTGGGTCTAACTATAGACTGTCAATTCATCAGTAGGACTCATGAGAAAAACTATCATGGGTACTGAATTAGGCATTACCCATATATGTAAAATGTCATGGAACGAGGCCTTAGTAGTATGGTTATGATGTACGAAATTATTCATTCCATCTCTATGAAATCATTCATTGATATCCATAAAATCATTTAATTTTTTATAATATACATGAATAATATTCTAGTTCATGTGATTACGTATATCGAATTATTTGATAATTTTGTATTCCTTCCATATTATGTTCAGGTTATTGAATAAATTTCATATATTTATGTTATATACCATTACATATTATTTATAATTATTTTTCTATAGTTCTGTGGTATATGAATACCCTTATTGAAAAATATAGATCACCTCTTTTTTTTTCCTTTTCTCCAAGATTCCAGAAAGTGTATAATAATTGATATTTTGGGATATGATAAACTAAATAGTCGTGTAACAACAGAAAAATACTATGTTTTGTTTTATGTATTCAATTTTAATGTGATATTCAATTATATAAAATTTTAACCAGGACTATTAAACTATTTGATCCTTCTAAATGTTATTCTTTTTATCTAGTGACAATGTGATAAAGTAACAACTTACTATAAGATACTAGAGTATGGTTATTCATAGTTGGTATCCAATGATGATTAGTAGAAACCTTGGGATCCAGATTTTGGAAAACATCAATTAGGAAATATAAATCTATGATTGAATTATATTAAAAGTCTAAGTAGTGGATAACCTCTTATATATTTTGTAACGATTATAAAATATATATTATAAACCTACAGAATTGTTGATTGAAAATAATGTTCAATTATTTAGACATCAGTTGAATAATATTTCATGATTATTGTCTAGATGAATATTTTTATTTTACATTGATGCTTATACGATGCATTTTTTTCAATGTAGGGAACTTGAAGGAATTGGATTAACATTGAATGTGAAAGGAAATGTTATGATGAGAAACAAAATGAAGATGATTACTACACTGATGGTTAATGTGACTATTCCTAACCAGTAATCATGATATTGGATTAAAAACATGCACCTTAACCAACTCTTAAAATCCCTAATTAAAGGAAGGATTGATTCCAATAAGAACATGACTAGTTAAGATAATAGATGAAAGAAGGATCAATTTCCTACATGGGAAATTTTTTTATGGAGACACCCAGGAGAGAATGATAAATTAATAGGAAAATGATTTATGTGTGAAGAAGAATGACATGAAGAAAGTAATTATTGATGAAAAATTAAAATTAAAGACAACATATTGGATGAGAATAGTGGTCACCCTAAGTGTTATTGATAGTGGAATATTGAAATAATGAACGTGTGGGGATTATAAAAATATAATTCCAAGGAAGATAGATTTTGAAGAGAATTTACATTATTCTACAAGTAGTTGTAATATTTCTGATGATGTTGTGTCTACAATGGAAAAATAAATAGAATATGATCTTAAGAAATAACATGATGAATCATATTTAGCGGTTTAATAAAGTACTGTAATGATTAATGTTCATTGTTTGGATTCAATAATTTATTTATAGAAGTATTTTATCAATTAAATTCAGGTCATAATAATAATTAAATATATAATTATTATACAATAATAAATCTACATTATTGTTTTGGAACAATATGGTGAATAATATGGATAACCAATAAAAGTGATTCTATAGAAAGATAACATTTTGGATAACATATGATTTGGGTAAGATAACATTAAATATGTGTCTCATGTTGAGACAATAATGATAAATAGATGTTTATGGGATATTATTCGTGACCTTGAAAAAATAGTGATCTTATGAAATTTTATTTCAGGATGATGTTTGCTACATTTTTTTGGTCTTTATGAAATATAGTTAAAAATAATATATTTTTTTAACGAATAAGGTTATAGTTAATTAGTAAAAGAATGCATGTTTCCATTATGATTTCATGGTGACTTAGATTATTACCATATTTTATAAAACTTTTTGAACAAGGTATTTACATGTTACATTATGATCTACATTGTAGGTGATTATTGGTAGGTTGATATAGGATATTTAGTGACCTTATTCTTAATTTTTTATATTTTTTTAGGACCATTAAGATTTAGTATTTTTTTCATTGTATGTGATGTCCCAACCTGGCAGCCACTAAATTGTGCCCCGGGTTGATTGGTCACATGCCCTCAAGCGCGCCTCCCTATATGCTAGAGGGTTCCGACAAGCAGTGAGGGTTTGGTAATCTTGTTATGGCTAGACTACACCCTCCTTTTCAGAATAACACACCAACAGAAGAAAATGGCAATAACCAAGTGCATAATAGTATAAATAACAACAACAAATCCTTGTCTCCTAATAACCAAAACATGAAGATACAATACGCATTGAAAGATAAAACGTGCTATGACAATGAAAATTTCAAGTATCTATAATGAAACTGAATGTAAAGACATAATGACTCCCAAGAGGGTCCCGAAGCATGTATAGTTCCCTCTCCCATGCTCCCTTCCCAAACTACAACCTATCCTAGGGCCTTTCCCTTATCATATCCTGCAACAACATAGCCTACTAGGTTGTCGATCAGGAGGCCTGAAAAGGGTGTGAGTACAACTTAGTAGGCCACCACCAACGAGGCCTAAAATGAGTATAGTGAAAAGATAGTGCTTGTAGTTTTATAAAGCAATCAATACAATTGAAAATTTAAACTATTAAAAAATTGTCATTTAATATTTCTTCATCACATTAGGCCAATTTTAATTCATGTTTCCAAAATGATTCATCATTCATTATCATTAATCATTTGGTGTTGGTCTTCATGCCTCGCACCCAAAATTTCATTCGAATCATCATTCATTATTATCATTTATTTGGAAGAGGCCTTCATGCTTAGAACCCCAATCTCATTGAGTGTATGTCGACATGACTAGCACTGAATTTCTCAATCAGTGTAGGTCATCATTCCTAGAACCCCATAATCTAAATATAGGATAACTATTGGGAAGGAACATCATCTCCAAGTACAATATTCTAATTGGTCTATAAATCCATGCCTAGCACCATAAAAATAAAAACCATTTAACCATTCATTAATTCACAATAATTTTCCACATCATTCAATTACTAATCAAACGATTAGATAAACATTTGCAAGGCCAATAGTTAACTCAAAAATAAATTAATCACATAACCAATGAATTAATTCATCAATTAATTAATAAATCAAGACATTTCACTTTACATAATTCATTCATAATAATTAATTTTCCATATTAAATATCAACTCATCAAAATTTATTCTCATAATAAATTTTATTTGATCAACACCACGGAACATAATTAATTATCACAATTAATTATCTTTTTTCAACATCATAGCCTACAATTAATTCTCAAAAATATTTATCTTACAAAGCCAAAAATATTTCATAATTAATTCCCATCAATTAATTATCTTAAAAAAACCAATTCAACATATCAATTAAAATATATCATCCCATAAAGAATTTCCAAAATTTCTATTTGGGAAATCCCCTTCATTTGTTCCATGATTTAATTGTCAATTAATGACAAAGGTAAACATTGGAAAATTCCAAATTCAAAATTACTCCAATTTCGGAAATCATTAATCAAACGATTGAAGATAGTAATAAACTCACCTTCACATATAAAAATCATGACTATGGTAGATATATTAAGACCACCTACCTCGGTTTATTGATAGAAGTTAGCCCAATGAAAATACCCAAAATCAGAGCAGCACAATGTCGACAATCAAGATTCAGATCTAAATCTATAAACCAAAATTAAGATCAAAGTCATCATGATCGTGAAAATATAGATATTGATCCAAAATCCTAGATCTATATCTCAAATCATTGGTTTAGATCCAAGAAAATGGGGTATATCTTCCGTTAAAATATATATAAATGATAGAGGAATGAACAAGTTAAGAAATGCGATGAAATCTATATACCAGAATAAGGACGGATTTACAATTTGGTCTTTTGATCTCGATGAACAGTATTCGGATTGCCATGTAATCCCTCCGAAAGGATTTTAGATCACCCAGAAATTTTCAATATCAATCCTAGGTCTAATTAAAGAGGTTTTAAGGTTTTGGGTGGTTTAAAAACAAATTTTCGAATTAAACTACTCTGTGTACATTGTTTCACCTGGGAGGCCACACAGTTTGGCCAAATAATGTGACAACTATGCGGTAATACACTACCTTCATGGCTTGATGGTGCTTGGTTAGGAAAACATTACGCCAAACATTTGTTCATTCATTTCCCACATGGAATGATGACACATGGTTAGTAAAACTGTGCACTAACTGTGGCGACCTTCATAGTCCACACGGTTACCTTGGGAATGGTTTCACCTAACCATGTGAAATAAATGAAAAACCCCATGTCTTCCCATGTCCCTTAAAAATTCCCGCCCCCCACCTCCATGCCACTACACCAAGTCAAATGTATTTAAAAGTATCAAAATGTAGCAAAAATAAGGCATGATATTTCTCAAAAAAAAGGCTGGGATCTTACAATCTCCCCACCCTATAATATCTTGTCCTTGAGATGCACTCCTGAACATATCAATAATTAGAATATAGAGAGATTGGGACTTTGAGACCTCTTGTCTACTTCCTGTTCCCAATTTTCCTCTTGAAGACTTCCATGTTTTTATAACACATGAACAAACATCACAGTCTTTCCCCTTAACACTTTCTTACTATGACCCATCAGATGTATTGGATTCTCCTCAAAAGACGAATCTATCTTGAGGTCAAACTCTTCTACATAAATAAGATGATATGAATGTAGGTGATACTGCAAATGTTTTGACACATGGAAAACATCAAGTGTAGTAGTGTATTTCATTGGACATTCTAATCGGTACGCCACTATCCCGATTCTCTCCAACACCTCAAACAGTCCAACAAAGCTAGGTACCAAGTTTCCCTGCATTTATACCCTATGGTGACCCAATCTATGAGACAACTAAAAGAATAAAAGATAACCCTTTTTAAAATCTAAGGGTCATCTTTATCTATCATAAAATGACTTTTTCCTATTCTGAGCCACATCAATACATTTCCAAATAAATTCCACCTTTTCTGATGTCTCCTGAACAAGATGTGGTCCCAACAACTCTGACTCACCCGACTCTAACCAACATAGTAGTTGTCTAAAAGTCATTCCATAAAATTCCACACATGGTTCCATCTGTATATATTCTTGATAAATGTTGTTATAGGTGAACTCCACAAAATCTAAGGTATCCCCAAAGAACCACAAATTTCAAGCATACATGCTCGCAACATGTATTCTATCACCTCTATGGTATGCTCGGACTGCCCATCTATATGTGGGTGGACGGACATACCAAACAGATTCTGTGCACCATGTTCCTTCTATATACCCTTCCAGAAGCATGAAGTAAAGTGAAAATTGTGATCTAATACTATAGTCTATGGAACCCCATGTAAATGAACTATCTATTGCACATACAGTTCTCCCATCTTCTCTACATTAATGGTTTCCTTGATAGGAAGGAAATATGATACCTTTGTTAGTGGATCCAAAATGACCCAAATAGCAATATTAATATTCTTCCTAAGAGTCATTGGAAGTCCTACCAAAAAATATATATTCACATAATCCTACTTTCATTCTGGAATAGGTAACGGATGCAATAAGCCTCCAGGTCATTGATGATATTCCTTTACCCACTGATAGGTGAAACATCTTGTTACGAACCCTACTAACTCCTTTTTCATGTATAGCCTCAGAAACTGTCATCATAAGTAATGGTACATTTTTTCACCCCAGGATGTACCATCCATTTTGAGGCTTGAAATTGTTGAATTATTTCCTCTCACATACTCATAGGCACAACAACCCAATTTTGCACATAGATGATCTCATCCTTATATGTTACCCAGACTCAAGATGTCACCCATCATTCAAGGCTTTCCCTTGTGTCTAAACACTCCAAATACTCATAATACCCATCCTTGATCCATCTCAAGAGTATAGACACCATGAATACAAAATCCAAAGTCATTCTCCTCTGACTCTATTGAAAAACTAAATGAATTCCTTCCAGCACGAACATCATCTTCTATTTTTCACTCGACTCGTATACCAACTGATTCGGTGTTTTCCTACTCATGGTATCAGCCACACTATTCCAATTTTTGGTTGTATATGCCAGTTCAAAATCGAAGGACTGCATATATTCTACCCATCTTCACTACCAAAGATTCTTGTAGTGCTAGGAAAAGATATACTTCAATATTTTGTGATACGTAAAAACTATAAAATTTTCACACAAAAGATATTTCCACCAACAATAAAGAGCATAGTCAACTACTTCCAACTCAAGGTTATGCTTAGGGTAATTCAGTTCATATGGCCACAGCTACTGAGACCCATAATCATTGACTTGATCCCCTTGCATCAAAAAATCTCTATGTCTGATCATAAAATCATCACAATATGCCATGTACTCTTCACCCGACTCAGGTAAGATATAAATTAATTCCAATTTCAAGGGATTCATCAAATCCTATAATGAATTATCGCATGATTTTGTCCAATCACACTTTATCCCATTTTTTTCAAACATGTAAGAAGTGCTTCCAATGAGGAAAATTTCTGAATGCACCTCCTGTGATATCCAACTAATCCCAAAAAGCATTGAATATCAAAAAAATTCATGGGATTCTCTCAAGAAACCATTGCCTTCACTTTTTCTGGGTCCACTACCACACCTTCTTCCGAGATAGTGTTCCCCAAAAAAGTGTACACTGCCAATCCAAAATTGTCATTTAGATAGCTTTGTGTATAGACGATTCTCTCTCAGTGTACCTAGTATGATGTCAAGCTGTTGGGAATGATCGTCATGAGTCATAGATTAAACCATCATTCAATCTACAAACACCACCATAATGTGACCTATGTACTGATGCAAGACCATGTTCATAAAGAACATAAACACTGCTGGATAATTTTTCAACCCAAAAAAAAATACGACAAACTCATAAAAGTCATACCTGTGTCTAAAAGCAGATCTTGGTATATATGAGGTCGAAACTCTCACATGAAGATACCCTGGTCGTAGATCATTCTTTGATAACACACACTCCCCCCTTTAGTTTTTCAAACAGATCATCGATATGTTGAAGAGGATATCAGTTCATCATAGTCATTTTATTTAACTTCTGGTAATCAACACACAAACATTAACTTGTATCTGTCTTCTTTGGAAACAAAATAGGTTTTCCCCAAGGCGATGTACTAGGATGGATAAAACCTTTATCCTAAAACTCCTCAGACTATGTTTTGAGCTCTGGAAGCTCATTCAGTTCCATTCATTAAGGTGGAAAAGATAATGGATCAACACCTAGCATGAGATAAATAGTGAATTTCATATCTCTCTTAGGTGGAAACCCTAAAAAGATTTCAAGAAATACATCATGAAATAAGTCTACTACTAGTAGAAGGAAGTCATTCCTACCACTCTCATCATCCAGCAAAAGACTAGAAACATGGGTTGTGAGATCTCATAGTTACTGATTAATTCGTCCCACTCTTCTTTTATGGATAACCAGTTCTCCACATTGAACATAATGGTCACCCTCAGGTGATACAAAGGTCACACTCCTACAGTAAAAATCTATGTGGACATGCTATGTGACTAGTCATTCTATACCCAAATTCATTTCAAATGCTGTTATGTCAAGGATATAGTTATCCCAAAGAAAATTATACTCTCTGATCTCTAGAGAACACTCATTTAATAAAAACACATCCCTAGAGAGTTTTCACAATTGTGTATCAATATTCATCACCTATCTCATGGACTCTACCTCCAGGCTCAAGCCATTAACAAGATTTGTAGTAATAAATGAATGAGAGGCACCATTATAAAACAAGGCAGTAGCTAAAATAGAATTAACTAGATTAGTACCTCTCACTGTCGATGGACCAACCATTCCCTCTACATGTGAAGGCTATAATACTTGTAACATTCCTTCCCTTCTTTCTTGGGTTGTCATCTAATTCCTTTGAGTAACACCACTCTGCTGATATGGGCACTCATACCCCAAAGCACCATGTCCACCACCTCTACCACTTCTTCCAGTTGAACTCTAGCTACTAGACCTATATGGTTCGAAATACCCCCTTCCCATACCTTTACTTTGAGTAGCTGTTCCCTCAGCACCATCCAGGCGCTCCATCCTACAAAACATCTTATATGTTCCCCATCATGCAAAAAAACCAGCACTCCACTAGTGGTCAAGATAAATCTGTATGATAGTGTCCCTACCTAACATACTAGTGAAAAAACATGTGAGTAAGATCTGGTGAAACAGTTCCTCATGACTATCCATCTTGATTTTCCACTATCCTGGATAAGATTATCATTATGGAATATCCTAATCTTGGAAGTCACACTCACTGATCGTCCAGTGACATTTAATTATCTTTTACTGGAAGCATCCTTCAGGTTCCCCTATAAAATGAGAGCCTGATTAACTACATATGACAATTTCTTCCACCTAATGATATTCAATATGGACTTTATTTCATCATGTTTTCTGTCCTAAAATCTATTTTATAAAGAAGCCTCATCTCTAACTAATGCTGGTGAAAAACGTTGTAAATCTATGAAACGTTCAGTGTAATAAATTATGAACATGCTTCCTTGGGTTATATGTATAAAATATGAAGCGTTATCTTTTCAAAGTGTGTCCGAATTGACGATTTCCAAGAACTTCTCCCAATGTCCAACCATAAAATCTCATCAATCTGTCCAGATTGTACCTAAATGTCCCACCAGCGCTTCGCTAAACCCTGTATCATATAAGCCTTCAACATGACCCTCCTATCAGACAGAGTCTACAAATGGTCAATTATCGTCTATATGGACTAAATCCATAATTGATCTCCCTCAGATCCACCATCCCTAGTAAAAGTAGGATGGTTCTACAGCTAAAACTCCCTTGTGAACTCAAACATGATTTTATGAACCCACCCTGGGTCTCTCCCCATGAATTAAATGAAACGAGAAAAGTTCTCTCAGAATTGTTGCCCTTTCTCCTCATCTTGC
Organism: Viscum album; assembly: GCA_963277665.1. NCBI lineage: Eukaryota > Viridiplantae > Streptophyta > Magnoliopsida > Santalales > Viscaceae > Viscum > Viscum album. The sequence continues at coordinate 1,027,151,783 of OY728166.1, forward strand.
ACCAGTGGTTCCACAAGCTCCATGACTTGATCTTCGTTCTGGGCCATACCCTTCAGTCTCTCCCTTAATAATCATCATGGAGGCATAAATCTACAAATCCAAATACACATCTTGGGTTTCAGAACACAACCTTAAAATATTTACGTAAGAGGAAAAACTAACACAACAAGTTTAAACATGTCCTTTCCCCTTTTTCTCACTACACATTCAACACTAATGCCCTATTACTACTTTTAACCATCATACTCCTTGGTCTCGGTTAATTAGGATACATTAATTATCATTAATTAATTCAAACATTAATAAATAAAATTATCTCCAATTAATTAATTCTATAATTAATTAATTAATCATACCATTTCTTCAATCAAGGTTCTCATTAGACACCCATTCATTCTCATTTTTTATCATTATTTCAATCTCATAACAAGAAAAATAGTTCATTCTCAAAACATACCAAAAACCCATTTTCTCGTGAGTACCAAAAATGATTCTTGTCATAACAACCTCGAGTGACTAGAAAGATGCATATAGACTCAAGTATCAGGAATTTTTCAACCAAAAATCAAAATTAAATAATTTTCAAAACAAATATCACATCACACCACATGTGCGTCACCCAAGGTGAAATAATATCCAACTGTAACAAAAAATAGCAATCACAACCATCCCACCCTGAGTACATGGATTTTCCCTCATACATTGGTTTGTAACTTCCATGCATGATCTCATTACCAATCCTAGACTCTTTCTAGTCTCATGTCTACCTTTCCCCGAAATAGTAAGACTGAAGAAGAAGAAAAAAAAAGAAAACACCTCTAATAGCACTTTCTAACATCCCAACCTGGGAGCCACTAAGTTGTGCCCTGAGCCGGTTGACCACATGCCATCAAGCGCACCAACTCGTATGCCATACGGCGCCGACTAGCCGAGAGGGTCTGGTAAGCTATCTTTGGGGAGACTATACCTTCTTTTATTAGAATAACAAACCAAAAATAAAAATTAAAAATAAGAAAGTCAATAAGAATATAAATAAATAGAAAAAATCCATATCATATGATAACCAAATCACTAAAATACAATACTCAATGAAAGGTAAAACATGTTATGATAATGAAAATGTCAGGTGTCTACAATACAATTAAATGGAAATACACAACAACTCCCAAGCGGGTCCTGAACCACATCTGGTTCCCACCCCATGCTTAATTCCCAATCTAAAACCTATCCTAGGTCCTTACCATTATCATATCCTGCAACAACAAAGTCTACATGGGTTCTAATAAGGCGTCCCAAATAGGGTGTGATTATAACTCATTAGTCCACCACCAACGGTGTTTAAAATGAGTCCAATCAAAAGATAGTTCATGAAATTTTATGAAGAAATAAATATAATGCATAATTTAAATAGTTATCGCATTTTCATTTAATCTTTATTCATCACATTAGGCCAATTTCAATTCATGTTTCACAATTTATTCATAATTAATTATCATTATTAATTTGGTGTGGGTCTTCATGCCTCACACACCAAAACTCACTTGAATCATATTAATTATTATAATTCATTTGGTGTATGTCATAATGTCAAGAACCACAATCTAATTGAGTGTAGGTCTTTCTTCCTAGAATTGATTTTCTCATTTTTTGTAGGTCGTCATGCCTAGAACCCCATAATATTAAGCTTGGATAACTCTAGGGGAATAACACCATGCCCATGTCCCAACTTTTAATTGGTCTAGAATGATATGTCTAGCACCACAAACACCTAATCCATTAAATCATTCATTAAATCAGAATAATTTTCCACATTATTCTATTACTAATCCAAAAATTAGTTAATCATTTCAAAGGCCATTAGTTAGCTCCGCAATTAACTAAGAACATAACCCATTAATTAATTCATCAATAAATAATCAGTCAACACAATTCTCTTTCCCTAATTAATTATTCACAATTAATTATCCATATTAAATCCCAACTTGCCATATTTAATTCTCATAATTAATTATCTTTGATATAGAACATGGAACATAATTAATTCTCAAAATTAATTGTCTTTGGCCAACATCATGGAACGCAATTAATTCTCAAATTTAATTATCTTACACACCCAAACATCATTTAATAATTGAATCCCCCTAAATAATTATACTTTCACAACCAATTAAATATCTTAATTACAATATCAAAACCCATAACAGATCTCCAAAATATCTATTTGAGTGACCACCATTTGTTTGATCCGTGTTTCAATTCTCAATTAATTACCAAGGAAATAATCTTTCAATTCCTCATTACAAATTACTCCAAAATAAGAAATATATAATCAAGTGGATATATAAAATAAAAATACAACATTCATATATCAAAATCATAACTATGAGAGTTCGATTTAGACCACCAACCTCTGTTTATTGATGGATGTTATCCCAATAGAAATTCATAAAACTTGAGCATCACAACATCGTAGATCAATGTTTAGAGCTAAATCCCTGAACCAAAATTAAGATCCAATGCACCAAGATCTTGAAAATATATATCTAGATCTATAATCCTAGATATATATCTCAATACTTAGGTTTAAATCCTATAAAATGGAGGATATATTCCATTAAAAGTTCTAGAAATGATATAGGAAAGAATGGGAGAAGCAATGAGATGAAATCTATATACCTGAACAAGGAAGAATATTTGATTTGAGCTTTCGATCTCAATGAACAACACTCTGATTTCCATTGAATCCCTCCAAAATGCTATGAGATTACCTAGAAATATTCAAGATCGATCCTAAGTTTAATTAGAGAGGTTTCATGGGCTATGGTGTTTTTAAAAACAATTTTTGGATTAAATTTCTCTGCACGGACAGTTTCTCTTTTGAGGCTGCATAATTATGCCAAAATGTTTACCAACCATGCGGTCTTCCACTATTCGCATGACTCAATGGTGCACATATAGGCAAACCATGTGTCAAACATGCCGAACTCCAAAATCCACATAGTTATCTTCCATACGGTTTGGCCAAACCATGACCAAACCATGCACAACCCTATGTATTCCCAAGTTCCATAAAAAAATCACCAAATCATATCCCAAGACACTACCCCTAATAAATGTTACTTAAAAGAATCAAAATGTACCTGAAATCATGTTCTAGATTGCTCTAGAAAAGTAAAAGATGTTATATTGTATTATGATGAACATCAGATATTATTTTTTTAGTTAAAATATCATTTATCATATTGGATAAAATATTCTACCAATTCTAATCTAAGTAAATATTTATAGGCTAAAGGAGTGAAATATAGATCTTATGATTCATTAAAAGTACTTCACGCATGAAAAACTCCTAAAAAATACTATTTTTTTTATAAGGATACATATTATAAAATGATCAAAGAGAAACCAAAGGATGAGATAATGATTATAAAATGGAAAGAAATTAAGTAATTATATTTTCTCAAGTATATTATAGGGATAGAAAAATAATTACTCAATATTATGATAATTATATTTAAATAAAAAATTTGTCTGATTAATTTTCATACTTAGAAATCAATGACCTTTTAACACATCGAAAATTTATAGTTTGTAATGGATAACTTTATCTAGGACATGATATCTATCTCTCTATATCAGTCCTTGAGAGTTATGTTTTTCATCCATATCCATCTTTTCACTTACCACCTATATTTTTTTATTTGTAAATGTAGTTATTTGTTATTTCATATGACATTTATACTTCCATTTCCCTCTTTAATGAGGATGATTTGCTAATTGTTTTTACAGTGTGGGTTTTCCCAAAAATTGTATTTTAAAACCTCAAATCCATGATTACTGATCATAAGATAAAATTTTTTAGATACAATTTATGGAATTTGGGGAGAATACACCACCTCAAATTTTAAAAATAACACTAAGCTTTATTGAAAATATGACATGCAACACCAAGCTTAAATGATCCAAAAATATTATTATCTAAATATGACCATTATAACATCGCTACTACATTGGTGGGTATAAATAGTATTAACCAATTTATGAACCTCATATATATATATATATCGAATATATGAATTAAAAATTCAATGATTAATTCAAATTAAATAAGTACTAAATTTTCTATAAAGTTAATCTATCATTCAGAAAAATAATTTCTTAAAAACGATAATTATTTAGAAGATATTATAAATAAATTATCCATGTCAAATAAATTTTATTTTATAAAAATAATAACATTTTTTAAAATAATTATATCAAATTTATCTTATTGTAAAGGTTTTTTAATTTTCTGAAAAGATTTTTTCTCCAATAAATAGAAAAAATAAATACTTTTAATATAATTTTTTATTTTTATTTCAAATAATTTACGTGATCCATTTTATTTTATAATTATTTCAGTGTATATTGTTTATATTATGTTATGAATAATACAATTAAGTTAATTTGAATAATTTTAATGGTTTAATTTGGTAAAAAGCCTTTTTAATAATTGAAAGGATCATTTTTCTAAAAAACTATTTTTCATTGTATTTTTTTCAGTATAATTTTAATTTAAATTATGAAAAATAAATATTTTATTATTAAAAATGTATTATATATTTGGATTTAGAAGTACCATATTTAGTAAATAGGGAGATGTTTTGGTCAAAATGAATTGTACCTGTGGTAAAATTTATCACCTTAGTAAACAGTAATTCATATAAATATATTTTTAAAACTAAATGATATAAAAATATTTATACATCATAAATATTATTTAATGAATTAAATTATATAATTATCATTTTATTCCCTAATTTTAGTTGTGTAATAGACAATTTCTTTGAAAATTACTTATATACAACTTAAACCAATTGAAGGGACAAAATGTCACTCGCTTTGTTTTAAAGATCCTTAAAGAGTTCACTTAATGAAAAAATTAGTTTTTAATTATATTAGAAAAATTGTTTTCATATTTAATTTATATTCATAATATTAAATTATTTATAATTTTTTTAAATTAAATTATTACCTTCAATTATTATATAATGATGATGCAGTAATTATTTAATTAATGGACAATAAAATAAATTAAAATAAATATTATAAAATTATTATAACTTTTTATAATTAAAATTATAAATAATGTTTCTACATTACTGTGATATGTTTTAGATATTATAAAATAATTGGTTTAAATTTTATATGTTCTATTGATATTATTAATGTCAATATAATGAATTGTTCTAAAAATTGACATTATGGATACTTACTAATAAATACTATTTTTACTAAATAATTTTAAATTTTGAACACTCTTAAAAACGTCAAAATTAATTTAATATGGTTAATTACATATATAATGGTACATTTATGGGTCTTTATTCATTTTATAAGAAACTTATTGACCCATAGATAGTAAAAAATGTTAAAGGTGTGGTAATTGTTAATTGGGTTAATAGGATGTTAAAACAAAATGATAAGGGTAAAACCATGACCAAAAAGTGAATAAAAGTTATTTAATGAGATTATTGTGACCCAAAACAATCCTATATTTTAAAACAAATTATTTTGGATCTGTTGTTGAATGAGTATTAACTTAAATTAATTTAATATTTTGGGAAATTTTAATGATTCCCCACAACACAATTAAAAAGCGAACCTCTGGTTTCACATCATTACAAAAATTTGAGAAATATAGATAGATTAAACCCTACAAAATCCTTTAATGATCATACTTTTACAAGTAACTTATGTTTTGGAAATTTTATAATATCAATCATGGGTCCTTTATGAAGAGATGAAAAATGAATCCACTGAAGAATATGTAATCATCTTTAATGACTCTTTAAAAAACATTCAACATCCACTTTATATGTTGTGACCAATTTAAGATAATAACTCTTGTATAAAAAATATATTATTATATAATTATTTTTATGGTAAAATAATATTTCATATCATTTCCATCCTATGAAAAGCGAAATCATCACTTGTGCATATGTATGGCTTACCATCTCTACATAGCAGTGTAATTCGATTTTCATCACCACATTACATGGATGGTTATGAATATGGAAATAGTGAATATATATGACATATATGAAATAATAATTAATCTATAAAGGTTAATTATTCTTTAACATTCTTATGTTTCATCCTTTATGAAATGAAAATTGTGTTCATGGGTTCCCACAACCAACCATCTCCATGAACAATGTTATTAATTTTGGTATATCATTATTTAATATATAAATATCATTATACATATATTTAAAATATATGATATTTATAAAGTGAATAATATTATGGTGATGATGGAACTATGATAAATGTGAAAGGACTAAAACTTCCAAAGAAAAATATATATGAATAATAATGCAATTATCACATGGAGCTGTGATTTTGATAATTAATTTTTAATAAATGTATGATACAATATTGTATATGGTATAATAAATATGATTAATAAACTATATTAAATTTATAATAAATATATATTTTAAGATATTATTTTATAGAACATTTTAAGGAAGTCGTACTTGATTTAGGGGTTTCTCGTCTCACTTTTTCTTCTCTAGGACATATGTCATATTCACCACTAATTTCTTATTTGTAGTGTATATACTTTCTCATTAAAATATGGTATCTTTTATCTCATTGTATTAATTTTATTTAATGTTTCATTATATTTTATTTCCAACATGGTTCTTATTATTTAATTTAACCCCATGTGCTAAGGGATAATTTGACAATCTCATCATTATTCAAGATTGTTGATTTTCATGTCTCATTAGAGGAATTTTTTTCTTTCCTGTATATGATTATTATTTTTCTTAAAAATGTTTTTACTATTCAATAATGATATATTGAATTTACATTCACCCTTTTATAATGTTTTAAAATAAAAAATTAAATTGAATCATCCAAACATTTTTTATATGATGTGCCTTTTGATATTTTTTACAAAAGAGTGAAAATAATTTTTTAACCTATATTGCATGGATGGAATTTCCATTATCATGAATAATCAAGGATTTAAATATTCTAGTAAAACATTACAGGACTCTATTCAATGAAAATTATTTATTTATTATGTGCATAATTTCTATATTTTAAAAAATTATTTTCAATGTGTAAAGGTTAATTTAATCTTGAAATATTTTAGAAACATATTAATTATATTTGCATCTATGTGAACATATTTTTTTGAATATTATGTTGGGGATATATGATTATTATTAAATTCATCAAATTTCATTAGTTTCTTTATTATGATTTTGACTATTTAATATATTGATATTATATATTAATTGTTCTTCAAATATAGAATGTTATTGTTTTTTAAGGCATGTGGACATTGATGTATTATTTTTTAATATGATGTGTGATTCAGACTTTGTAAGCGATTGACAGGTCTAAAAATATCCCCTAGATGCATCGATATTTCTCGTGAGACAAACTATCTGGGTATTGGATTATTCTTTGATTATTTTTGTTGCATTTCTTGACACAAGTCCATGAAAGTGTTTTTATAATGTCTTCCGTTATGAATTCCCTCACTATAACATTAGTCATTGATCTCAATGTGATTATTTAGTTAGTTATAGTATCTGTGGATAATTATAAATCTCATGTGACTATATATAAGTAACTATATAATAATTATTTATTCCTTCCATATTATATTCAATGTATTTTTAAAATAGTTTTTGTTTCAGTTATTTACCTGTATTTATAGTTTATAATTATTTATTCATAACAACATATGTTGTATGTATATCATTAAGAAGATTTATATCTCACAAAATTATTATTTATCCTTTCTCTAGTATTCTAAAAATGTAATGTTATTTATATTTAGGTATATGATATAGGAAATAATGGTGTACTCAATGAAAATACACTATTGTATTGTATATTTTTAATTGTAATGTGAAAGTCATGTATGTATCTAGTGTACCAAGACTAATAAACTATTCAATCCTTTAGAATGAGATTACTTTTATATAGTGACAATTTAATAAATTGACCACATAATTTAGGCTACTATATTTGGGGTCTTTACCCAGATATTCTAAAATAGATGATTTTAATGTGAATAGTAAAAAATATAGTTTATTATTAGACTATATCCTCTATGAAATTATCATAAATATATCATTTATTTATAAAACATAATACATTATATATGGAAAAAAAATATTTAAGGAATGAAATTATATAATTAAAATACAACTTTGAAATTATAAAACTTATGTTTTACATTTTTAATGCATAATTATTCTTTTATCGTAATATTTACTATTTTCGTGGTTTTTATTTAATTATGTTTTCTTAAGGTGGAATTTGATTATTTAATACATTTAAACACAAAATATTAATATTATTTTAATAATAAACCCATTGATGGCATGAAAATAAAAAACATTCATAATTTTATCAAATACCATATTTTTATGTATTAAAAAAACTATATTATAAAAATGGGTTTTACACATAATGTGCACTAATATTAAAATAATTTTTTTATCACCCTTTGAAATTTTATTTGATATAATGATTTCCATTTTTTATATTAAAATATCTTGATTTTTTAATATGATTATTTCAATTTTTATTCATAATAATTAACTACTGAGGTTAAAATTGTTTCTACCACGATAAAGCTAAATTAATATAAAAAAGAGTTTACACAATTTTAAATGAGGGAAAACATTATAAAAAAGAATTCAAATATATAATATGGGTTGTATTGATAAAAAAAAATAACTATTATCCATTATTGTGAACTTTTGATTCCATTTTCCTATTAAAATATGTTCTCCCATTATATTAAGATATTGTATCTACAAAAATTTCATTCTCTCCACTTATAAAAGGGGCCTTACCCCAACACATAGAATAAAGTCAAAAAATAAAATTTCCCTCCAAACTACTCCCTTTCAACATTTTCTTTAATTTTATATCACCATTATAAACCTATGATCTCACGATGTTTTTATATTCCATATATTTCCATCAAATCCAGTAAGGGAAATCTGAAGTTCTCAATTGGACCACTAATCAATCCCTAACATCATTTATTCATAAATTTATAATAAAAATATAATTTCCAAAATATTATATAAATAAATCTTTAATATTTTATTATTTAATGTTATTATTGTGATGTAACAATATTTATTCACCTATACTCTTTTCTAGTATAAAAATGAAAACACCATCGGTGTGTATGTACGGACTACCACATCGATGAAGCGATGTGTTTAGTTATCCATAAAATCCATTAAAAAATAATTAAAAATAGTGTTCATAAAAATATAAATTATATTTATAAAATTATTATAATTCATAAATAATGATCCAATTTATACCTTCTTTATACTCCATGAAAATAAAAATGATGGTTGTGTGTACGTGTGAACCACTCCCTCCATTGAGTAGAATATTCTAGTTATAATTACATACAAACAAGGATTGTAATAATATAAATTAATTTATTTTTATTTCATTATGTTTTAATATTTATCATGAATACAATTTATAAAGGATAATAGGAAAATAGCTGATCATTATAAATCAATCAGTTAATATCGATAAATTACATGAAACAATCTCGTCATGGAATCCATTCCCTTGAACCATTCCCATAGTTCAAAATAATAAACCTGGGGAATAATAATCCATTAAAAAATATTATTTCAATATATTAGATAATTTTGGAATAATTAACTTTTTATCTATGAATTGGGTGCAACGTCAACATTGTAGACCATATATCAAAAAATTGAAAATACAAGCATCTAAAGATAAAAATTATATTTTACTGGATGTTGAGTGTATAATGAAGAAGAAAATTAGTAATTTTAATAAATATAAATAATGTAATGAAATATATTATTAATTTGGTCATGTTTTTTATATTGTATATTAAATAATTTTCAGGGAATTCAAGAGTAATCGTGAGGCAGTTTTCTTGAATCAAAATTATTTTCTTATGTCACAATAGTTACTCTTTGAATATATAGTCACCATATTGATATAATTAATGTCATTATGATATAAAATTCCTTTCTATATTTAATAATGAATTGCAATGATATATTTATTTCATCATTTTTTAGGATACTGTTAAGAATAATTCATTATCTCTTTAAATGTACTTGATTTATTCTAAATATATTTTATCTAATCCATCCAATATTCCCCTTTATTATTTTATATATATATTTTTTATTTTATGGGATCTTAAAATTTATATTTACATATTTTCAAATGAATATTTTATTAAATTTTTTTATAATTTGGTTTCCAAAAAAATATATTTTAAAATGATTGAAATGATGTTGTTTTCTTAATTATAAAATTTATCCTACAATCATTTTCACATTGCAAAAACATTATATATTTTGATATATCAAATATTGAAATTTTAATCCATATAATATTTCAAAATTATTTCACATTAATTCTTCAAAAAGGAAATTTTCTAAAGAGACTCATAACCTAATATGTTTACAATAATTCACATAAATGTTCTTTAAAACTATATAATATTTAGAATTAGATTTCCTCATTAAATTAATAATATATATTATCTATAGAATTATATTATATGTATCACCTTTCAAATGACTTCATAAAATACTCCACTTTTCTAAGTGAATTTTTTGAATCATCTAATCTACATTTTATATCATCCTCTTTGACACCATTTGGAAATGATATGAAACCCATTTTATATAATTTGGTTTTCCTGATATAAAGATTTATTTATATATTATGGAAAGCATATGTATGGATAATTATAGGTTGGTTCCTATATCTCCCTCAAATTCATTAGTTATGGTTTATTTTATGCCATAAAATAATTAATTGTGGAAATGGTGGTATTTTTTCAAAACAAAAATATTAGACATGCTTGTATTTTTTATGAAAATAAAAGGTAAAAATTATTGTATTTTTTGATAATATTAATGGTTGACATGATTGTTTTTTTCCAATAAAATGGTTAAAGAATTTTTTTATTCATAATTTAATGGGTGGACATTCTTGTATTTTTTTAAACAATATATGATGATCTTATGTACTTATATTTTATTTCCCTAATTACATAACATATCTTCTTTTATTGGAATTCCATACATATATTTAATATTATAATGACTATGATTTAGGGATATTTTTTATAGTCAACCATTTTAATTCCATGGTATATAATTCTTCATGAGATTATGTGTCATAAATCATGACTTATGAATAACTCTTATTTTTAAATGTTATTTAAATAATATATTTCTATCAATCTAATTTTTCTCATTTTATCATGGTCTATACCTTTATGATATGTTGAAAATAATTCCATTACTAAACATTTTAGGTCACCCCTTTCTCATGCTTATATTCCACTAGTTATGATGACTAGTATAACCTATAATGAGTCTTGAAAGGGGTAATTTTTTTATTACAATGATATATTCAAAATTACTGTAAGATCAATTTATTATGTAGTTTGTCCTAAAAAAACTAAATCTTCCTTTCTTTGAATTTTTAGGTGATATGGGGTTATAATGTTTATCTTATATAAATAATTTAAAATAAAGATATGTTTATATTATATCACCTATTGTGGTATTTGAGAAGTTTTTAGTTATATTTAGTAACACTATAGTTTACTTTGTAAATTATATTAGTTATTAGGATGAGATAAAACTAGTGAATATTGTAGGTATATATCTATTTATATGATAACATCTTAAATATTTAATAAATTTTAAATTTTAAAATTTTCTAAGAAATAAAATTCTTGATTGGATTCTATGTGTGGATGAAGGATATAATATAAAATTATAGTGGGGTAGTAGCTCTTAAAATATAAGTTTTCTATTAACTTGATCTCCACCTATTGTTAGGGAAGAGGCATAACTACAAAAATTGGTTGAAATTCCCAATGTATATGTATTGAATATTCAAAATTATTTTGGGAATAATTATAAATCATTTGATAACATTTATATATATTTTTAAGAAATATTAATAGAAAATAAGCAAATAAAGCTAGATTTAACCCTATAAATCTTTATGTTTCAGATCATAAATGATTTTTGAATTTTTCCTTTGATGATTGTATATTTAATTTTAAAAGAGTATAAAATTCATAAATTATCTTTTCATTATTTAATTTAATGGCTAGAAAAATATTAAACTGAGTTAAAAATGTTTTCAATTGGAAATTCCATAACTATTAGAATGAGATACCTAATGGTAAGAGATATGATATATTGAAGATTATGGAAATTGTCAATCAATTATCCCAAATTATGAATAATGACACTAACCATGATGAGAATTTTAATGCACCAAGGATTAAAAAATCATGTTATCGAGTTTTAATTATGATGATGTACAACCTCGATTAGTGGGTCTTCCAATTCAATTGTTGTTGAGAAATGGGTCAATATGATGGAAAGTATAATTTTTTAATCAGGTTAATATAACATTAGAAGGTTTTTTGGACATTTCTCATTTGAAATATGATATTATCCAGTGTTATACTGTCATTAAGAATGTAACAAAAATAGATGAAGTGGAATCTATGTAATGGAGGAAGTTAATGAAATAATTCATTATCAATTAGTTCCCTCAAAATCATTGCACAATGATGGAAGAAGAATTCATAAATTTTAAACCAAATAAGGTTAAATCCATTGGAACTTATTAATAATGCATTACAAGGCTTGAAACATATTAATCTAGTTTTAAATCATATCTTGAGAGTGAAATTCATCCTTTTGTCACTATCTTAAATAAAATTATTCATAAGTAAATGGCTATATTAGAAATTTTAAGCTAAAAATATATTTCAAATATTCTTTAAATTTAGATATATAAATTGGGGACATTCATTATTCTAAATAAAACAATAGGAAAATAGAGAACTATTAATTATCTATTGATATTTTACATGGGAATGTAAGGACATCTTATTGAATGTCAAAAATGTAGGAGGAATTACTTGAGTAATTGAATAAATGGAATAGAAAAATTATTTAATTTCATAAGTCTTTTCCATCAATAATATTATTATCAAATTGGGAGGAAGAATAGTTTCAATTTAATGGTGAAGAATAAGTCCACAAATAATGCACCACCCACAACTCAATTTGTTAAATGCATTATGTTTAAGTCTTATGAAAATCAATTCCATAACCCTTGACTATAAGGATGAGTTGTTGATAGAACTGATAACTTGATGTATACCTATCAAATAAAAAATATATGAAATTGATACAATTGAATAAGATGAATTAAATAATTTGTCACAAGAGAATCATGAAATGTTTTTATATTCCCTAGTGCTTCACTATAGTTAGCTCTAGTCAACTTTCTTTATGGATTATTAAATAAAACAATTCACTGACTATAGTTTGATTAAAAATTTATGATCATGAAAAAGTATCATATACCCCATATCGATGACTTATTCAGTTAGTTGAGGGAGTTAAATACTTCTCATATATTGTTCTTTGATGTCGATATCACATGTTAAGGGTAAAAATGGAATATATTTCCAGGATATTGTTTATACAAGTTATGGTCATTATAAAGTTATAGTAACTATATTTGGACTTAAGAATTATATCACTATATTCATGTATATAATGAATAATGTATTTAGAGACTACCTTGACCAAATATTTTTTAGTATTCATAGAATATATTCTCACATATTCATGGAGTCAACAAGAGTTTAAAGATAATTGAGGATTTTTTTGAGGAATTTAAAAAATAAGAAAATTTATTCCAAATTTTTCATGTGTTAATATGAGATATATAAAGTATCATTATTTGGTCACATAATAATATGAGATAGCATATCTTTAGATCCATTGATAATGATTATTATCGATAAATTTCCACGACAAAACACTATAATTAAGATTCTTTAACATCATTGGGTAATATGATATTATCAATTCTTTCTAAAAATTTTATAACTGTTATAAAATCCATTATGAAATTTAAAATGGAATATAGAAATGTCAACTTTGATAGAGGAATGTGAGGAATGATTTAGAGAACAAAATAAGAGGTTTTCCACTGCACGTATATCATGATTACCATAATGATGCGAAGGGTTTCTAAAATACTGTAATTATTTAAACAGGTTCTTGGGGTGTGTTCTTATGAAAATTATAATTTAAATTATTATTCATAATTTCAATATAAATAATGTGAGAAAAATATATTACATGTAATTGGGAGTGGGAACTAGTGGCCTCTTCATTAAAAATTTGGCAGCATTACCATTATGGAGAAAGGTTTGATATATATATTGGTCATAAGATCCTGAAATATATATTCACATAAATGAATTTAATCATGCACATGAGGATATGTTTAGAATCGATAAATGATTATGACTAATCAATACATTACCACCCTGGGAATGAAAACATTGTGGCTAATTTCTTGTGTAGGAAATATCATATTAAATTTTCTATGTTGAGGTTTGAAAAAGAAGAAATTCTCATAGATTTAAAAATGAGTAATATTTATATAATAATAGATGGGAAAATTCTATATTTACGAAATTAATTCTAAAATATAAATCCAATTGATGAATATTTATTTCTACAATATTAATGTGGAGCTTGAGAAATAGGTTGCAGTAATTATTGAGTTCATCTTTGATAAAGACGGAGTTAAAAGGATTATATCCTAGAAAAGTTTACTATAAAGATTATAACTAAGGAGTAAACATTTTTATGACTCACAAAGGTCTTCATTCCCTATACATATAGTATGAAAAACATTGTAAATATATCAAAATAAAATATATTTTTATGATAAAATTAAGAGAGAGATAAATATAAATATATATATCTTGATGACTAGTTGGCCATCAACTTAGTGATAAATTATAGTTTTATAATATGATGATTATATCATTACTTATACATGAATAGATATTTGGAAATAAAAACATGTATCTTTTCATATTTCTCTTGAGGAAATCTAATATCAATAAATCTATTTGGGGAGAAGTCGATCACCTTACAAAATCAGTGCATTTTATTTCCATAAAGGAGGTATTATTACTATAATAACACACTATGATATGTATAACATTTTAATGATATGTTT
The DNA here is from genome assembly GCA_963277665.1 of Viscum album. Lineage (NCBI taxonomy): Eukaryota > Viridiplantae > Streptophyta > Magnoliopsida > Santalales > Viscaceae > Viscum > Viscum album. The sequence continues at coordinate 1,027,166,915 of OY728166.1, forward strand.
TAAGGATAAATAATGTAAAACTATAAATTATAAATAAAAAATATACATATATTACCTCATGAATATAGAGAAGTACCTAGTGAACATTAATGATAGAGTTGAGTTGCATCACTCTATGTCAACATAAGATAGATGGTAAATATTAAAGGACTATTAAATATGTAGAGTCTATATTGGGATAATGTTAGATGGATTTTAATGGATGTTGGGATCAGAACATTCCCATAGTATTGTTTACATAAAAAATAATTTTTCATTGTTATATTAATATGTAACCATATGAGGATTTATATATGAAGAGTTGACATACTCCAATCTGTTGGGATGATGTTTGAGATAGGGAGCTAGTAAGACCTATCATTGTATAAAAATTTGTGGATAATTTTTAACATATCAAGTAGAGTATAAAAGGAGAAGAATTTAGAATATGAGTTAGTTAAATAAACGATGATTAGATTAATATCTTTTTTAGAGATAAGGTGTTCCACTGGAAATCTCCTTCGATGTTCATTATAAAATTTGATAGGAAATAGAATCACGTCTCTTATTATATTGATCCCTTTGAGATCTTAGATCATGATTGGGTAGTATCATATCACATACAACTTCTTCCAGACCACTCCCAAGTACATTATGTGTTCTATATATAATTGTTTAGTAAGTACATTCATGACGCTTTACATATAATGAACTCAAAATCTATATAATTACAATATGATCAATAAATTATGGAACTACTAGTGTATATTTTATATCAATGTGGGAATGTTTTGGGAAAAACTATAATTTTATTAAAATTTATTAATAAAATTTAATTTGTATAGCTAAATAACTATTAAGATCAATTTATTCTTGTAGACAGATGTCTTCCAAAAATTTATTTTTATTCACATAATTTTATGAAACTAAATATCTATATGTATTGTTTATATGAATTATATATTAATACAAATTTAGTAAATAAATATATATAGTAATAATAATAACAATAAACTTTTTACCTACTTGTTTTCCTATTAAAATAATAAAAATAATATTTTTATGCTTATAGTTAAAAGATAATTCGAATAGTTTAGAATTTTAATTTTAGAAAACAATTTTTTTAAATTTAAAATGTTATCTTGGGATGATTTTTTTATATTAAAAAAGTAGTATTTTTTTAGGTTAATAGGAAAAAATATTTTTCTATTACTATAAGAAGTTTTTATGGAATTATTAAAAACTGAATATAAATTTAAAAAATCCAACAAAATTATTATGGTCAAATAACATTTTATGGGCTAAAAGGATGCATTTAAAATAATTCAATGAATTAATAAAAGTCGTATTGTACATTTTGAAAACATAAGTAATCTTGTGGCCAAATGAAAACTATTTTTCATCTTTCTATTTTAAATAAGGTTTCTCAAGGTGTAATTAAATTTTGGCATAAATTTAATGAAAAATGAATCTTAATGGGGTAATTGGAAACTAGTTAAAATTTTAAAAACCAACAGTAATATTATATTTATTGAAAACATTAATTTTTTTCATGAAAATATACATTAACTAAATTTAGATTGTATGCATAATGTTCCCTTTAATTAAGTTTTTTTTTCTAATCCGTTGATTTTTTTTGGAGAAATGGATTACAAATTTGAAATAATAATGTACTAGTTAGTTAATAATGACATCATCATTTTTATTTATAAATAGTAGTTATAAATGTTAAATATTTAGTTTTCAAGTTAACGGTAAAGGAAAAATAAAAGTGTTCTACCAAATGAAAAAATATAAAAAACATGTTTAAATAGGAAATAAAATGATTTTTTTAAGATTTTATTGTCAAAAATATATCTCACATTAATTACACCCCTGTTTTAAACCAATTTCCTTGTGAATCATGTTATCAATTTATATTAAGATATTATATTTATAAAAATTCCATTCACTCATCTTCTAAAAATGCCTTCCACAAACACTACTATGAAAATAAAAAAAATATATGTTTCTTAGAAAATCATCCCTCTTAAATTCTCCTTGAAATGAATTTCATGTTCCAAATCCTTGGTCAGTTGATGTTTTGTTAGGTCCTCAAGTACAATGAAATACCACAAGGGAATGATCGATTTATAAATATGATTACTAAAATATCCCTAACATATTTTGTCTACCATTATAGAATGAATATAATTTTGAAATTATTATATTATGAAATTATAATTATTCATATGCTAATTTTTTACATTTATGAAATAATCATTGACCACTAATCTATTTTTACCTTCAGAAAATAAAAACGTTTTCATTGGTTATGTGCATATTATCACCTCCATAAATTGATGTGTTTCATTTTACATAAATGAATTAACTAGATGGTTAGAAAGTTGTATTTCGATAATAAATATTATATTAAATCCTTTAATTTTATTTTGAAACGTTGATCCAGTTTCTATATTTTTTCCATAATTTTAAAAAACAAAAACATTATCTATGTGTATTTTCGGAGACCACCTCTATAGAGTGATGTGTTTAATTATTCATTACCACTATAAAGATATTGTAATAAAATTAAAAATTTTAATATATATTTTATTATGTTCTAATTTGTCTCATGAATATGATACTGAATGTATAAAATAAAAAATGATCATTACAATGTAGTCTATTAATAGAGATAAATTACATCAAATAAAATCATCAGAGATTCTACTATTAAATACTATTCCAACAGATTCCCTTAAACAAACATGAATGTGAGTAAATAATTTAATAAAATATTTCAATTTCATTTATACTATAGGGATGATGTAATTCGTATGAAATATTGGGATGTGACATCACTATCAATAAACATGTATGAAACAATTTATTTTATAAGCATATGATGATAAAAATAAACATTGACTAGAAATGGAAATTATAATGAATAAATATAATTAAATAATAAAAACATTAATAGATATGAAAAGTGTTCTAAAATAGTTTATTACAATGGTTTGGTTTTTGATAAAATCGAAAAAAGCATTTATGGAAGCTGAGTGTAATGGTAATGATGTTTTCATAACTCAACTTATTTTCTTGAGTCATCATTTTTACTCTTTGAGAAAAAATTAAAAGATTATTTTCTTATTCAAGAGTAAATATTTTATAACACAATATTCCATATTTTTATATATAATTAAATTTAGGTATTTGTTTTCTTTCATTAAAATTATTGATGTTAATAATAATTCTTATTTTCTCATAATGAGATATATATTTTCCCTATAATTATTATCTCTTACTTTAAATATACTCCTCTATAAATTTTGAACATTGAATATGATTTATTTATATTGATCTTAAAATATCTCTTTACCTATTTTAAAATGAAATGTTTGTTACTACTTTTTTGATGTGGGTTTCCATAAAGTTATTTATAAAATTATTGAATAGGTTTTTTATTTTATGATTATAAATTTTTTCTTAAAATACAAAATTCTTATGGAAATCCATTATTCCTATTCATAGATGAGTCATTAATTTTTCCTTAAAAATAATGTTTGAAAAATATTTCATTTGAATTTTCAAAAATAATATTTTTTTAATTGACACAAATATTTTTATATTTATAGTAATTTTTTGTAATGTATTATAAATACTCATTTATAGTTCACTTTAATTTTCACTATTAACATTGAAAGATAAGAAAACTCTATAGAGTTATGTATTCTAAATCTCATTATAAATTCCATTATGAAATACCACTATTTAATGATTGAATTGTTTTTAACCAATCTACTTTTGATATCGCAACATGTGATTAAAATTTTTATTCATATGAAACCCAATATTTTCCTAGTATTTTTATGGTAAGATTAGTAATTAATGTATTATATCCCATATATGTATGGATAATGATGGGAAGAGTACAATATCACCATTTAATGAATTTTATATGGTTTTTTATATCTCATGATATATTTAAGAATGAAAATTCGTATATTTTTTCATGATATAAGTGGTGTCCATTGATAAATTTCACAATAACTTAAAGGGTGGAAATTCTTCTCTTTTCTTCACAAACTAAATGGTGAACATGGTTGGATTTTTTCACAAGATAATTGGATTCCATTTTTGATTTTTTTATAGAATAATTGATATACATCCTTATTTTTTCACAATATATTGATTCCATGTTCTTATATTTTTTTATATAATACATTATTAGTATATATATCAAGGACATACCTAACTTTTTTGTTATATTCCTGTGATTAAGTTCCATGAATCATGATTATTATCTCACATTATTATACCATGGTGAATTATTGTCTATTGGAATTACCTATCATGTTATTATGATACAAAGACTACCCTTACTATTCCATGTTCTTAAAATAACATATTTCTGACCTTATCATGTTTTCTCTTATTCTTCTAATCTATAACTTTTTTACACATTGAAACATTTTCTCATAATTAGGGTTTGAGTCCACCCTATTCTTGTGATTTCATTTCCCATGTTATAAAGTTGGTTATAACATATGGGGAGTCATTAATGGGTAGTATTATGGTTCGATTATGGAAAAATGTTTTCAAATATTATAAATTTAGTTTCTTATATAGTTAATCCTTAATTAGACTAAAACATTTTTTCGTAGTATTATAGGAGATATTGGAATAATAATGTTCATCTTAAGGAAAATATTTAAATAATGATTTTTAGCCTAGTTCAGCTCATATTTCAATTGTTTTTACGAATATGTCTCTCGATGAGAAGATCAACCTATAACATGACCATGTGTTGGGAGCAATGGTTTAAACCAGGAGATCTTAAATAAATTACCATTTAGATGATAGTTTTATGGTATACAATAACATTAAGATACTAATAAAAAATATTTAATAATAGAACCTACATGTTCAATAGTGAAAAATGTTCGGGTATTTGTAGTAATTTTATTTTGAGACTCCATATACCTACTATAAGGTGAATTTTTTGTTAATGTATTGACAATAACCAATCTGACTTATGGTGTATAATAGTCAAGTATTAAGGATAAGTCGATGGATATATTTTATAAGATGTGGATTGGGGTTCTAGAGTATATGGGTCTTCAAACTCATATTTATTGATCTATCAAATATTTAATCGTTAATAAGGTAATTATGAATCAATTATGGTATTGGTGTTTTTTCATCATATTTAGAATAGGTGGGGGTTTCAACACCAAATTGATATATTGTTACTAAATATATCCTTTATTTATGATGCCATTGTCTTCTCCCTATGATCATTCATCATGATTTGATGAGGGAATCACATGAATCATGCTTGGTTATACATCAACGATTGACTAAAATTTAACATGGTATACATAGGCAGTATTGCTGTCCTGGGATGAAAAGGGATATTCTGGGTTTTTTTACATGGTAATCAACCAATAAATAGCTAGAGATAAAGAATATTTGGTCTTTTGGATTTTATATTAACTACAAAATCAAAACTGGATTTTGGATGATGTCTGTATAGAGTTCATGATGTTGTTGGAAGGGACACCTTATGTATGTAATTTAATATTTGATATTGTGAAATGGTTGAAGAATTATATTGGTTTTCTACTAATCTGGGAGAATGTAAATTTTTTGGAGCTAATTAAACACCATATTCAAGAGATAGTAAGACTATTTAGAGGGACTCAATTTATTGTCTCAAATATACATTCTAACATTTAACCTTGATTCTAGAAATTGTTATAAAAGAAACATGATATGGAAGATAATATAAGAACTATTATTCATCCTTATAGATGTGGAAAGTCTATGAATATTAATCATAGACTATAGTGAATTCTGTGACCATGTATAACATGCATTGGAGAATTTTGGGGGAATCATTTGGGAATTGTTGAGTATTACTACAATAGAAACTATTAGAAATTGATTCAGATAGACCATTGGAGGATATATATGCATGGACCTGTTGATCACCATTATGATATAGATTGGGTGATGAGCTATTAGTTTTTTGACTAAATATTCTATCATATACATTAAATACTATCTTGTTAATTAGGAAATGGTTGGTGATCTCTTAGATTAGAAATATTTCATATTACAAATAGTGATTTCATTCAATATAATTTTATATTATTGAGTGGGTATACTTATTAGTGTCACCAATAATGATACATCACTATATATGGTGGATGGGGAAATTAGTACTCAGTTATGCTGGGATAATTGATATTGTGGATAGAATTAGAATGGTTGAAAACTAATTTACTAAACCTTGGAATTCTGGTTATATAAAAGATTCACTACTAATTTCATGGATTTATTTTGATTATTATAATCCTCTAAAAGTGATCAATACTAGATATATAAAACATTATGTCAATGAATCCCCTTATGATTGTTCAGATTATATAGTGGATCTGAACTAGATTGAATAAAAAGGTAATATGATTCCTCCAGTACTAATGTAGTGGAAGTATATCCATATCCAATGGGATACGTGGGAGTGAGAGTCAAATATATTATCTCAATAGATTTTTTTCTGATGATCAGTCCCAATAATATTTGGGAATACATATCATGTATAAGATGTTATATGGTGGGAATATTGAAACATATTGGAATTTTGTTGTTTTAGTTTTGATTGAATTTTTTTGAAAACATATACTATTTTATATTATTGTATAAATATTAAATTTTAATTTACAAGGTTTTTTATATTTATTGGGACTCTGTCAAATAGAAATGTATTTTGTGGTGATATTTCGATAGACTCATTGATCGACTATGTTTGTTGGGACCCTTTAGATGTGTTGTAATATTTTGTAATTGAATCTCTGTTGATGGACAGAGTCTAGGGGATGGGTTTTTGTCACTTCTTAGCTGATGTTGATTTGGAAGGATATCTATGGGTGATGGGATTTTTTTGGTAATTTAAGAAAGAATTTATTTGTTTCTGAAGTGTTATAGATTTTAAAATTATTTAATATCCTAAATCCATATTTATAATAAGGGAGAAAATATATATTAGTTATATAATATTATTTTTTTGGTCAAAAATTATATGTAATGTTTAGAAGTTATATCTCATTAATAAGGGAATGTCTATCGATGTAAAAGAATGCCATTTGATGGTGTGTGTGAACCACTAAAAGGAGGATCTATAAATTGTTAATTTTCAATTTATTAGATATTTTGGTGTAGTAAACTAGAATATGTCTAAAAATTAATTAGTTTCTCTTATAAAAGTTGATCTACCACGGTGTATTCATCGTATGTAAACGCACAAAAACGAAATAGAATGCATTAATATTTATAAAATTTAATAATATTATATATAAAATGAATATATTATGTATGAAAAATATTACATAGAAAAATATAATATGTTTGAGGAAAGATATTATGTATATGTTTTCTAGATTTGGAATAAACCCTCACAGTCTATGGAATTTCATTTTTATAGTTTAAATGATATATGTTACAAAATTTTTTGAATTGAGAAATTCTAAAATATTATATATGTACAGATATATTTCATTATTTAGAATGTTATCTATAAGTTCCATATGATGGGAAGTAATTTATATTTTTTTATAACTATATATTCAAAACAATATTCTAGTTTATGAGAATGGATTTATGACCATTGCTTCAGTATAAGGTAATTAGTAAAATCTGAATTCACTATTTCTTTGTGCATTTATTATAAATAATTATCCTCTGAAACATGTTAATATATGTATAAGACTTTTTTGAGGTTCTGAGTATTGATAATGTACCCCAGTGATTGATTATATATGTAATGGAAGTTGATCTAGATGTAAAGATTATATGGGGTTCTCTAGAACATACTTAATAGTTATTTTAGATGATTTTTGTGCTTTTTATATGGAGGGAATCTAATTTTAGAGTCTGTAGGGTGATTGGATTTTGATGATGTGATCCTAAGATGTGGATTTTTTCAAATGTTTTATATTAGGATGTTGTTCTTGATTCTAGGAGTTTGGTTGTTAGAATTTATTTTAATATAATTTAATAAAATAATAATGATGATAACAAATTAAATATATGTTCATATTATAAATCTAAAAATGAGGGTTTAAATTTATAGTAGTGATATCTCTCTTACTCAACATCAACAACACTTACCCACTTTTTTTCAAGGTAATTATCCCTTATTTTTCAATGGTATCACATGTTTGTTGGTCCAAGGGACCACAATAGGAAAATTTATAACTCTATCCCCATTCCCTCTCTGCCTCTTCTGTTGTTTCACAGTATTACTCTAGTTATCAAATTTTAATCTTTATTTATATGTTTTTCTATGAATTTTATTAACAACTAATATTTTAGGATTATCTTCACTCAATATTATGTGTGGTGGTCCCTAATAAATCTATAAATTCATACCCCATTTCACAAATTTTATGATGTGTGATTTCATTGACCTAACATGAAATTAACTAAAATATAATATAAATTATTTATTTTATTATTATTTTTCATCAACCTGTTTTTTTTCATGTGAAACCAATTCATTTTTGTATGTCTTGATCATTTGACAATTATTTTGGTGTTTCCAATTTTACTGAAAAATGCCTATTTTGTAAAGTGATTAGAGGGGTGCCCAAAACTAAATATTTACCTATTAAGCGAGTGTAAATACCCAGAAATGTTTCTTACGATAAAAAGTGGGGTAAAATGAAAACTCGTGTTAAATTTTTAAAAATGATAGTGATGTGAAATTTAACTACTATGGTAGATTATAAATGATGTACGTAATAATTATATGGTAGGATTTTGTTAAACTTAGATAGTATTTTTTTAGCTCAGAGGAAGTTTTTTATTCCACCATGACAATATTTTAATGTATCTAGGTTAGTATGTGGTTCTCCTGGGTGATATTCTAATGGTTTAGGTCTAAGATTTGGTTCCCTTAGTTGAAATTATAATGGTTTAAAGGGAGAACATAGATCTCCCTTAGGAAAATTATAATGATTATAGGGTCGGAAATGGGTTTTCCTTGGTGATATTATAATTTTAATAAGGTAAAAAATGGTTCCCCTATTGTGATACTCTATAGTTTATAGGGGTGGTTTTGTTTTCCCTTGTGTTTATGTATCTGGTTCGTATATATCTATAACTTGTAAAAGTAGGTATGGATTATCTAAAGTCTCACCTTAGAACCTGAGATTCAACATTGATTTATTATAATGAATTAATTTATTATTTCATGGGTCATCAACATGAACTTTATTATGATAGATTTATTTAGGGATACTGTTGGTGGTGGATTATTCAGTTATACTCACACCTTGCAGGACCAGTTTTGGGTACCTGATTAGAATTCAAGGATACAGGTAAAGATATGAATAATGGCCATAAAATTAATTTTTTAGACATTCTAGCTAGGATAGATCCTGGGAGACAATATTATTCTTAGTCAAGGTACCAGTTTTATAGATTTCCCTAGTATTTTATTATTTATATTTTTATGTTTCATGTAAATGATCATACTATATAGGATCTTGATTGGGTGTGTATTAATTTTTCGAAACTTATATCATTAATTTTGATATATAATGGGGTTTTATATGTTATTCATGGGTTCTTTTCGTAATGGGGGTTATCCAAATTGGATTTATGTTTTTATTATTTATAATATTATTTATTAATATTAAATGAGGGTTTTGTCTCCCCATGCTATTTCCATAAACCCTCACTACATGTAAAATTCCAATATCATATAGGTATGTATGCATGATGACACATAGAAATCAAATCTTGTTAATATATATTGAATCAATACAATATTATACAAGATAATTTAGTGGTTTAAATTTAATCTTCAAAATTCCAAAATATGTCGATCAAAACCAAATCTGAAGAATTATTCCTCTCCTATGAAAAAAACTATATTCCAAATCCCAACAAAAAATATTAATTTTTATCTTATCACCAATTTAGATGTAAATAAGTATATATTATCATGAAATAAATATTTATTTAGTAAATGGTATTTATTTTTCCTTAAAATTTCTAGTCGATTGTAGAATGAAAAAAAAATTAATCCTTGTGGTAAAAACCATTCTCCAAGAATAATCAATACCTTAATAAATATTTAGGTCATTTGATATGTTTAGATTTAAATGTTTCCACTTTTAGTGACTTAGGACTTTAAAATTAAAAAATAATTTCAATATCTAGTAAAAATGGGTATACTAAAAGCTGCTTCATGAATATACATGAAACTCTCTCAATGATGAATCAGTATACCTCTAATTTCATAGTACAAACATATTCTGATAAGAAAATATATTTTTTTATGGTTCAACAATTTCTTTTCAAAAGTTAATTAAAATATTCATATTGTTTTAGTGAATTGGGAGTTTTTATATTTTTTAGAAATGTGTTGTGAATGATGGGGTTAGGCTCTGGATGTTTTGGGTTATATATTTAGAGATTTGTAAATTTATTTAGGTATGGTGTAATAAAATAAAGTTTTTATTTGATGAATAATATTTACTGATGTCTATATGAGCACATTCTAAAATATATGTATGAGTTACTTCAATAATCCAAATACATTGTAAGATATTTTCAATTTTTTAAGAATAATATAAGGGTATTTTTGTAACAGTAAATCTATAAAAATAAATGGAATAATGTATAATAGTAAACCAGAGGACTTAAAGTCTATATAAGAGTAATATATGTCGCAAATAAGATTATTTATTAGTTCACATAAGATTAAGAAAAAAATTATAAATTTAATATTTGGGTAGAACTAAATTATCCTGTGTGTAGGTCGGGAAGTATATTATATAAAATAATGCTATAATGATCTTATATATTCAAATTTAGAGATTCTAAGGTATGATCGATTATTAATGAAATTTCATTTACGGTTATTGGATGCATAATATTGTATCATGATATAGATCATTAAAATGAAATCATATTTTCATTGTAGTATAAAATTGTGTAGAAAATCATTAAATTTTTTGGGAGAATTGATAAAATATGAAGTCAATAATTTATGATATTTAAATATATAATATCTAGTGGATAATTAAAAATGTATTAGAACAATAATTCAAGATATTAAAAAATTATATTTTCACAATAATTATAAAGATATAGACTTCTGTATTTATCAAAACTATAACTCGAAGAGTATTAAAATAAGGATATATTAATGTTACCCATTTTATAGATGTTTCCATGTTTGAATATTATAAATAATATCCATATAATATATCTATCATTCTAACTGTTAAAGAATGAGTTATTGAAATATAATGATCATGAGAAAATATTTATAAAGGATGATTAATGATTTTATACTACTTTTTAAGCAATATTAATATTTAAATTTACTAAAAATGAGAGATTATATATTTAAAATAAATATTATAAAGACTTCAGATAAAATATCTCTTCATATACTGAATCCTTAGAGAGTTTATAGAATAATATTTCATATTAATTTTATCATCATTTCAAATAGGAAGGATCTAGTATCAAGAATATATTGGATACTTTATTATTTAGAAAAAACTTTTAGTTAAGGATGATATCAAACCTATTATAATATCTTAATGATATAATTGAATATTTTTTTTAAATGACCCAAAACTATAATGGATTTTATCATCTATATTGTTGGAAAATATTATAAAAATATTATCTTCATTAGGTTATTTTTTATTTTTCCAGTATACATGATAAAGTGATATTAAAAGATGTGTTCATATTAACTTTAACCAGCCATATTACATAATTTCAAATTAAACTATAAAAATAGTAAATTTTATTTAACCCCTCATCTACATGTTTTACAATTGATCACTTTTGTAATTCATGTGGTATCAGAGCTACTCAAGTTCCATGTAAAGCATTTTATCTTGATTGAAAATATGGATTGAGAATTATAATTCCCTTAATAGTATAGTCATACATACTATTGATGGATATAATTACCATATATCAAAAAATAAGATGATTCCTTATATTATTTCACTTGTAATGGATTTTATTTATAATATAATTTTTTGTATTATATGAGAAAATAAAGTGGGTCCTATGATATTTATAGATAAGTAAAATTGTTAATTTTATGTCAATGAAAGGATTGTTATATTGAAGAACATATAAAAAAAATTATAATAAGTTTATAGGATGAAATGTATATATATAATGACTTGATAAGAACCTAAAAATATTTCAATAAAAATATTAATGTAAAGGAGGAAAATATATATATTTGAATAAAAATATTATAATATTTTAGAATGTTTGATAATGAAACTATTATTTAATAATTTATAAGAGTAAATATTATTTTTATAAATAATTGGAGAATTGTAAATGAATTTTAGGATTATATAATTTTGAATAAATAATTCAAGAAATATCTTAATGTATTTCTTTAGAATATATATAATTTTATGTGTTTTTTCTTGATGTGTTTACATGAAATATTAAAAACAAATAAATTATCATGGATCCTATGATTACAAAGAAGGTATATGGGGATATATTAATTTCATTCAAATCTATAACGATTAATAAAATTAAACGGAAAATATAATATTTATCTGATTGTACTAAATATAATAAAGATCATGATATGGATAATGATAATATCACATATATCATTTCAATGATCATTATAAATTAAAAGGAGAGGTACAATGGTGAACAACCCCTAATTTATATTAATTATGTTATAATTTAGAATATGATAATTACTTTTCTAAATATGATGAATGTAATACTGAAGATGATATGAAATGGTATGATTACCTAAAGAAAGTATGTAGATAATCTAAATAGGGAGGCAGTGGTAAATATACCTTTTCAAGAAATAACAGAAACAATTGATGAAAAAAGAATAATGTTAATGTTACTCATAAATAATTGAGTAAAAAAATTATTTGAAAGTAAATAAACCTAATACCGTCATAGGACAAGTTGAAAAATATAAAAAAAGTCTTTATGACCATGCAGGTAAATAGACCTATTCTAAAAACATTTTAGAGAAGAACATATGTATTATCTTGGGAAAAACACAATAATAAATAAATAAATAGGTCTACTGAAAAAAGTCTAATAATTTTGAATTTTATAATTGTTTACTGAAAAATAATGATGATTTTATTGAATAAATCAAGCCTTTAAAGGTGATAATTTACTAAAAAGAAAACATTTTGAATGAATTTTTTTGTAAAATATTATATGATTTAAAAGAAGCTAAAAAGGTATAATAAATATTTCTTATTTCTTAAAATTACTCAAATAATTATATAGTACATCTATTTATATACATTATGAATCATCAAAATCTACTAAGGATAACAGAAAATTAAAAAGGGTAATATTTTCTATTATGTATTCCATTTTTTGAATCTATTATAACTAATAGTGAAAGTTAAAAATGTAAATATGGACATGTATGGACAATGAAAAATCATGAAAATGATACTCCTATATGAAATGGGGATGAAGGAAATTTGAAATTAGCTATTTTCTAAAGACAATGTTCAGGAAATATCATTACTTGAGGGATATTTCGGTTGTTATAAAATTTGTGGAAATACCCACTATATATAAGGATATAACATGCCTTTTCCATGGTGTCTGAGTATTAATGAATTAATGGGGGAACCCTATAATGATGGGATAAAATGTACTAAGGATAAATTCTCTAAATCCATACACTCAGAATAGACATAAAATATTGGAATAAATTTCAAAATTATTGTAATCATAAGAAAATTATTTATAAATATTATATGACTACTCTTGTAGGAAAAACCATTTCATGATGTTCAAATTATGAAATTTCAAGAAAATGGAATGTTTGAGAAGTCACTTTTTGTTGAGGTGGATTTTATATACATATATATGGGGAATACATGGATACGTAATTTTGGTTTCTCATCCCATAACATTGAATTCATAAATATCTTAAATAACCTAGAAATTTGGGATAGAGTATAAGTTACCTTTGGTAATGATAGTTCGTTGTATGTAAAAGTAGTTTCTTTCGTTACGATTAATGCTTTTAAATTGATATAAATGGATATTTTATTCATTATATACTCTAATAAATATAGTGATCATTAAATGTTTTTTATAAAAATGGTGATGGAGTTATTTTAATAAGGAAAAATTATATCTTAAATGATCTGAAGGTTGTAATATATATCCATAATGTTAGAAGTTACAATGGTGATATATTTCATAATGGAAATAAAAATTATTCCTGAAATTTATATAATTTGGATGAAAATTCATTATATAATTGATGCATTCATTTTAAGGGAAAAATATATTTGGTAATGACATCAATACCCAAAGTATTGAGAGGTATTCACTACATATAAAGGTAAAAAAAATTGTGTGTGACTTTTATTAAGGAATAAGTGGTGATATGTTTTTATGAAAGAGAGAAAATGCATTCAATTATGCAACTTTAATTAAATAATTTTTTTTGTATGAAAATGTCACATGGTTCAACCAAATGTAATCATTATTTCCTTAAATTAATTACGGATTCCACTATAATGAAAAATTGGATGTTTATAAAGAACAAATATATGGTTGTGAAAATGTTTACAGTTTTAAAATGATATTTGGAGATGGAGATTGTAGTATTTGTTGGAAGTGTATGAACAAATAAACAGAGAGAGTAAAAATTCAATATATTTGAATCATATCCATCTAATCTTGAGATCAATCAGTGATACAACACTCTCTACACACTATATCAAAATTTAAATTTTCAGAATAGAATTAAAATCCTTATTGATATGGGAATTATAATTTTATATGAATTATATCTATCTTTAATCATTTATAGATAAACTATTTCAATATATTTATATATACTAAAATTTGATCCCAATGATGCATGTTTCAAATTTTAGTGTATATGAGATGTGATTCATGAATAATTAATTAGTTAGGTACTAGATTGTTTTTAGTCATCTAATCTTGAGGGAAATTAAATTTTTTGATCTATATAGGTGAAATGATAGACATTAAGAATTCATTTTCATTTAATATTCAATCATTGGAAGGTAATAAATACTATATAGAGGGACTAAAATGATGGAATTCCATTATTATGTGGAGATATTGGCAATAAAAAAATTCAAGTTAGTTATCTAATGTATATTTTCAAAATTTATATTAATGAGATATTTGAAATTAAAAAAAGTTATGTTAAGAAGAGACTTGAAATTATCCAAAGCCTATTGATGTTGATTCAAATAATACAATTTATATAAAGGGTATTTTTGGAAATGAGTAATAGATGTACGAAATGAAAAAAAAATTATATTTAATTTTAAAATCTAAAAGAAAATTAGGGAGAAAAAGTGTGGACTATAAAATGATTGAGATATAACAACTAAATAAAACATACATAAATATTTGAGTAATATTTAGATACTAAGGATGTTGAAAAAAGTAATGGAAAAATTCAATGTATGAGGTGGAATATCAGATTGAAAATAATGATACCTTCGATCATATTCAAAGACAATAATGAATTAATATCATTAGAGATGACTTGTTTTTGAAATAAATATACTGATAAAGGAGTAAATATATTCTGAAAAAATTATATATTGATAAGTAATTGATAAAACCTCTTTAATGGTTCTATTTTAAATAAAATTTTATATATTTATGATGAAATCCGGCAATAGGAAAATATTAATCCAAGTACATAACCACAATAATGTTTATTAAATGTAGGTGAATTATTACTTCTTGAATATAGATCTTGGAGAAGAAGTATTTAATGGGAAACTAGAATAATTTACAATTAAAAGTGATGGTATAAAGATTTACCAGTTCAAGAGGGTTGCTTTGGTTTAGAACATGCACTAAAATATTTGTATTAAAAAAATAAAACTACATTAAGGATGTTTAGTTCATTAAAGTAATATTTTAGAACAACCTTTTTGTATAATAGATGACCAAAGATACTCTATTTGTTATATTTTAATAAAAAATGTATCAGGTGCAAGGGAGTATTCTTTTGATGAGTTTTTATGAAAGATGACGATTCATTTGGAGTTATCAATTATTAGAGAAATGGAATTCTATCAAGAAATGAGTTTTGGAAAATGTGATAATTTTATATTCTAGTCGAAATATAAATAATCCATTGATTTATAGAAAACACAATGAATTGATAAAACCAACCAGGTTTCTACACTTATTATTGTTTTAGAAAATTTTAGTAACAAAAATATGGTATAGAAGGTCAGAAAAAGATAATTTTTAAAGAATGGTGTACTTTTTTTATATTTAAATAATTTGAGATCACAAATTATTTATAGTGTAACCATATGAGAATGATTTAAAAGTGATAATTAAGATTCCCACATTCATTTTCACAGCTTAATTATTATATACATCAGAGGAACTCACAGTTATGCACTAATATATTTGAGTATTAATAATCTATAATGGTAAGACTAAACAAAATCAAATTGGTTTAGGAGTATGGATGAAAAAATATTAAGGGAAAGATTATTTAAAAAAATCTTGAGTGAGTTGGGATTTAATGAAAAAAAATTATTTTCCATTAAGCACTACAGAGGATGAATGTGTTAAAGTTATACATGAATAAAAAAATTATTTACATTAATAAACTAATGGAATATTTGAATGTGAAAAGAAAATATTTATGAATTTTATTTTTAAGATTTAAAACCAATATTTTATGACAACACATCTCATTTTATTTTATAATTATGGTACAACACAACTACATTATTACATTCATTAGAATATCTTTAACCATTAATGTATAACATTACATAAAAATTTTAAACACACTCTTTAAAATTGATATTTTTTATAATGGGACACTAAACACATAAAGTAATATTTCTAAAATTTGGAATTCTAGTTTGTTATGATCTCTTTAAATTATAATTTTTATGAAAATTAATTTAAATTGAAAGTAAAATATTATAATCTTGATCAACATTTTATTAAAAAAATAAATTAACATTGATAAAAATTTGTTTAATTAATAATAATGTATATAGGTTTTATTTATAGGGATTATAAAAATTATTTTATCATTTTAATTATAACTGATTATTATAAATAACAATTGATGATTTTAATGGTCTCTTATTCGTTTAATATGGTAAACTACCTAATAAATTTTAATTTAAAATATTGAAAAAATTCAATAAGGAAATTGCGAATAGAAAAAACTACTTCAAAAAAGTATATAAATAAAATCATAAATGTTTATAATTTTTAAAAATTTACTGGTAAAACAAACATATAAAACAAATAGTTTTCAAATTTCCAATATAAATTAGTAAATTAAATATATTTAGAAATTTATTATAATTAAAAAATAAATTATATTTTAGAAATATTATGTCTATAATATAAATATTTTTAGTTATTAAATATAAATTAGTATTAAAATAAGAAAAATAAAAAATTCTAATCACTCACAATAAAATATATAGTATATATTTAAGAAAACAAATATTTTCCATGTTTTATATTATTTTATTTAAAAAAAATTAAATTTTTTGTATATTTTAAAAATGGACATGACCATTGGAATATTAATAATATATATATATCAGGTTGAACTCTTATTTTTATTTTGTGGAAATTTTTTTTGATGAATAATAAATAGATTTTTTATGATTAAGTCGATTTGTATGACATCATCATGATACAAATATGGCTCAAATTTTTATAAATTTGTTTTCTATATTTAAATCATATTAAACGAGTAAAATAATTCTTGAAATATAATAATTTATTAATATTATCTTATATTTGGAGTTTATGAATCCAAAATTATATTTTATTCTAATAAAAACAATTTTCGATTCATTAATGTTAATAAATTATTTCCAAAAATTCATTTGGTTCTTTTTGGTTTTGAATGTCAATGGAATATTTTTTAATCATGTACTAAAAATATTCATTGTAATAAACAATATTAATTTCCTTTGGCCTATATAAAAATGTATAATGATTACATTATGCTAATTTATCCCTCAACATTTATAACATTTAAAACCCTCTCATTATTTATCCTAACATTAAAATATATATTATGAAAAATATATATATATATATATATATCTCAAATATCCGCTAGGAACCTCACTAAGGTTCTGTTCTAGATAAAAGTCCCTCCTCTCAAGGCCTTAAAATCGATCCAACGTAAGTGGAACAAAAGAAAAATGTAATGTCTCTAAAGTCCCTCCTTTATTTCTCAATTGTGATACGTTTTCCATGAATATCATTTAAACATTCATTTCTGTAACATAAATTATTCCTTTTCCAAGTAATTAATATTATTCTTGCCCTCGATAATGCATTATAATATATTAATTATTATTTTACCTTTTTATTCATGTTGGTACTATATCAAAAATTTGTGTCATAAAATGTAACACTCTTCCTTTTTATTATCCTATTACTACTTCTATAATGTTAGTAATCATTAAAAGAAACATCCAAAAAATAGATTATTTAAAATATATTTTAAAAAAAAACCATTCATTTATTCCTATTATTTAACGATTTTTTTTAAAACATTTTTTATCATTGTGGTTTTACGTTCACTATATGAACGATGGTGTTTTATTAGAATATTTTCAGTTTATATGTATTCTTTAAAATGCATATCATGATTTGTTATAACATTAGTAATGAAATAATATATTACTTTTGATTCTATAATATCTAAATAAATCTTATATTAAATATAAATCACATAGTCATCCAAAAAAGCATATGGATAATTATTATTTTAATTGTATCTAGTAGAAAAACTATTGAAAAAAAGTAGTTGTAAAATCAAATGAGAACTATATAACAAAAATATTGATTTCATGAATAACTAGACCATGGTTTTTTATCATTCACATTACATTGAAACAGTTTTGGAACTATGAATAGAACAATCACAAAACATATGATTGAACCAAAAATTAATCTAATAAATCAATAATAAATAGTAATTAATTAAATATATGAATAATAAAAATTGAAATAAAGATGAATTTTTTTTAAATATCATAAATAAAGAAAAAATTATTATGAAAAAATTCTATAAGAGAATACTGAATAATTCAGAAATCAAAGTAAATGTTTATTTTTAAATATCCATTTTTCTCATGAATCGTTTTTTATTCTATATATTCTCTTATATGTCTCATATAAAATTCCTTGAAAATGTAACTTTATATTTTATCATCAAATATAGTGTTTTGATGGTATCCTTTCCACCTCATTAATCATAAGGGGTTATTCACCTCTATTTTTGTTTCTTATGATTATATTCTTTATCACTCTCTATCACTCTATTGAAATTATTTTTTTCTCATTCATGTTTATATTCTTTACTCTCAAGGTTATTTTTTATATCAGTTTCACTATTTCATTTTTTTACAAATATTTACGTAATCATATATCCATTACAATGTATGGGTTGAATACCATATGATACCTAAATCAAATATAAGAGTGATTATATAATATGTTTTTTTAATTTCCTTGATTGGTGATTGTTGAACATTTATATATCCATCATTTCAATACAAATAATTATTATTTACTAAGACAATTTTATATACAAGGTTACTCACAAAACATTTTATTTATATTTATTAATCTATTTTATTTATATGAATAATTTACTAGAATAATAATGTGAGGAATGAGAACTGGGATTATATAACCCCTAGAAGAACTAATAAGTATCAAGAGAAAAACACTCTATTATATTTAGTGAATGGCTACACATTTATATATTCGTTCATAGACAATACATTCATGCTATGGTTATGATGTGTGGTGTTATGATTTCCATCTTTAAGAGATTTTTTATTTTTACCAATGATATTATTTGTGTTTTGATGGATATGTATATTTTATGCTAATATATATGGACCATATTTTATTAATTAATCTAGAAATATTACATAAACCATGGTTATTATATATTGGATTCCATTGCATTATACATTTTCATATTTTTCTAATCCAAATCACTTATTAGTTCACTATTTACCAAAAAAAATAATGATTATTCATATGTGTGAACTTTGGACTTGAATTGTAGGAATAATTATGTTATATTGGTTTTTATAATGTATTTTTTTTTAAATTTAATGTAATATTAAAGCATATATTCATTCTCTAGAAACTACTAATCATTTCATTATGGAATATTCAAAGGCAAAAACTACTCCTCGATCTGGGTAGCTAGATTTTAGGTTGTTACTGTTGATATTAAAGAATGTATGGTTCAAATCAAGGAAGTATAAGTATATGAACATAGTTGGATAACAAAAAAATTATAAATAAACGTTATAAATTTATGAATTTTTTTCTAGAATTTCTAAAATATTTGATAGGAATTTTTAATATTTTGAATTTAATTATATAATATTATTAAAAATTCCTAATTTTTTATAATTTAATTATTATATGTCATTTTTATAGTAATAGAACCTATGAAATTATTAAAAACTATAAAGATATGTCACGACCTATCCCTCGGGGCCCATGCTGTGACTACCCCAAGCCCGCCTTCCATAGGCCAGGGGCTGGTGACTAGCACCAAAGGCGTAATTCCCTAAAATAGGGAAGGCACTGCCTTTATAACCTGGAACACACATAAGAATGCACATAGTTGAATGAAACACCAAGTAAATTGTATAAAAAAAGAGTGCTGGAAGTAAAAGGGGCTAGAATACAAGCCCAACTAGAAAGTACAAGTACAACTAAAATGTAATACAACTGAAGAAATAGAAAAGACAACTACTGGATCAACCTCTAAGGTTCCTACCTGAAGGGTAGGTACAGATCGTCTCCTTATCACTCTACGTTCATTAATCCCCTCCATGTACTGACAATTCGTGTGGTGTACCTCCAAGTACTAACAAGTCTTGGTACTCTCAGCCTCAGTCAGCGATGTTCTTCGTCTGTATCAAACACAACAAGGTGATGGCATAGCCTGTGCAAGGGTGAGTATAACGATACTCAGTAGAGAACCCAAGACCCTCAAGGTCTCACAAAATCCATCAAGAATAAACCCCAAAGTATGAAATATACAGATAACCCTACTTAGGTATATGCATATACATATACCTAAGTCACTAAGTAATCCATCTCAATCAGGAGGAAAACACAAAATTATTAACTCAGCTCAACCAGGATTTTATTTTTGGGGTAGTATTAAGTAACATCCCCCTTCACATTATTGAAACCTCGGATCCTGGAGAACTCCTACTCAATCGAATACAGTGGGACCACCGCAACACCGGGCATGCTTCCTACTAACCTTGGACTACTGAGGTACTCCTCCTGTCGAGTACCGTGGGTCAGCTGTGTCACACGAAGGCGCTCCCCACTGTGGGTCTGCCGCGTGACAAAGCGCTATCCCCCTCGTAGCTGGATGAGGTACTCCTCCTTTCGAGTACCATGGGTATTCTGCGTCACCAAGTGCGCTCCTCCACCGTGGGTTTGCCGCGACACTATGGCGCTTCCCACTGGGCTAATAGAGTCACTTTGAGTCAAACAGTCAGCAGTCGTCAGGTCTCAGCCAGGTAATAGGTCTCCTCAATACGCTCTCTCGTCTTTGGGAGGATCTCCTCCACGAACTACTATTTTATACTCCAACTATCATAAAGTCCCACGAAGAATTATCTCAAAGGTTTTCCACATCATAGGGGTCTCAAGGCAATAGATGGTACGTCTATCGGACGCTCAGTCTGTGAGTTATTTACATTTTAGTCACGGGGGCCTGGTTAGATTTGTACACGATCCAACCGGACCATATCTCAACTATACCCCAAAATCTAGTAGGGTATACTCAAAGGTACCTTTATTCTCCATGATTACCAGCGCCGCTGACGGTTCGTCAAACGGATGTCTGGTTCCAAGGATATGGCCAAAAAAAGGTAAAGGGTCGTAGTGGGCCGAGGTCCGGTCTGACACGGTTTAGGTCGACCAAGCCTAACCTGGTTCATGTTTCCCTTTCCTGAACCCTTGGGTTTGGCCCGGCCCATTGGGCGGGCTAGATAATTGGGTTCGTCTAGGCATGCTGGGCCCAGACCAGCAGGCCGCGAGGGGCCGTAGAGGGCCGAGAGAGCGCGGATCGGCCGTGGGTGGGAGCGAGGGCGGTTCGGCACAAAGGGTGCCACGTGGGCGGCTCGTCCCGGAGGGCGCCGCGAGGGCATCTTGGCCTAGGTCATGGGGCCGGTTTGGCTCAAAGGTCCGCGGGGTCACGTCGCGCTGGGGTGCGGCGTGGCTGGGGAGCGGCCGGGGTACTGCGTGGCTGGGCGGCGACGTGGCCGGTGCGCGGCTCAGGGCGACTCGGCCTGGCGGTCGAGGCTCAGCGTGGGCAGGGTGTGGCACAGACGGGGCCGGTTTGGCCGGGTTTTCGGGGGGCTGCGGGGGCGGCGTGGGTCGCGGAGGCCGCGGGGGACTGCAGGGGCGGCGTGGGTCACGGAGGTCGCGGGGGGCGGCGCCGTCGCCATCATCACCATCCTCTGTTTCGAAAAATATCACAAATCAACACAAGGGTTACGAAGAGGACATACCATGTTAGTTTGGCCTGCACACTCCACGTTAGAGCGGTTGTAAGAGGTTCACAAGAATAAAGCACATCAAACCCTCCCAGAATAATTAATCCCAAAACCCAAAAATTAAACATATGCGGATCAAATAGTTAGAATGTTGATCTGCGTTCTTTGTTCTAGAAGGGAAGAATATGGGTATATAAAATCATTCACAAAAATCCCCTACAACATCCTGCAATAATTTATTCCCAACCCACAAGGAAATAAACCGCGGATCAACTTGATAATAAGTTGATTCGCGTTCTTTTTTTTAGAAGGAAATAATCAAGGGAAAAAATAATACTTAATTAAAAACCCTACCTTGTTAGATATTGGTTGACATTAGCACAAGAAGGCAGACGTCGATTCTTTATAGAAAAACATGTCCTACATTGGAGGAAGTTCTGAGAAAGGAAGTTGAAGTCATCGACGTTCTTCGTGGAGGAAGCATTCTTCATTAGAGAAGCTTTCACCCAATAGCTCCTCCTCTCCCCAATTCCACCATATAAAAGAGATAGAAAAAATAAAAAGTGTATCCCCAATTTAATCGTAGGCACAATTCAAATTGGAATAAATTAAATTGGCTCAATTAAGTGGTGTGTTGGAAGGATTAATGGTATGTGCATTATCATAATTAAGGCGGAGGAGTTCAAGAGGATCTCCCTCATTAATTATGGGAGTTTAGGGTTTTCCCCCAAATAAATAGGGGTTTCTAGGGGGTTTAATCGTGGGTGGTCCCCACCACCATAACCTCTCATAGTAAGTTATGGTTTGGGTGGTCCCCACCACCTTAACCTCTCATGGGAGGTTAAGGTTTTTTGGTCCCCACATCCAACTTCCACATGGAGGTTTAGTTCAGTTGGACCCCACCTAAAATATCCACATGTAATATCAAAATAAAATAAAATGAAGTTTATTTTATTTTATTATTTCCACAAGCAACACAAAAACTAACTTTTTACCTCATATATTTGTCATCAAGGTGAAAGTTATTTTAAGAGTATATTGGCGCTTGGAGTTCAACGATGCCCTCAGATATCAATTCCAAGCAACAGTTCAAAAGTTAGAACAAACCCACTTGCACGTTTACTGAACGTACCCGAAATAAAGTTCAAAAATTCATTCCGGGCACTCTCGGCCTTAAAATCACGCGCCATCAATTTTCATGGACTCTTAAAATTCCCATATATTTAAAAACAATTAAAAGTAAATTACGGGTCATTACAAGATACATATATTCAATGTTGACATTTACCTATTGATCAAACCATTAAATTTGGAGGTATAGATGATTAAATTATAACTATATTTGGGTTGTTGAATTAGGTTTTGAAAGATAACATTTCCCATGTGTATCAACTTGTTCTCCATCTGTAAGGGGTGATAATATTAGATCATTTGATGTGGCATAAACCTCCATCGTTTATTAAAACCAAAAATCTAATCGTGGTAGATAATTTTTTAAATATATGGGAAATATTTTTAGTGATTTGAGATGTAATGAATGAATATAAGATTATTAAGGATTTATATCAAGGGGATTTTGGTCAATCATGGTAATTGATTGAAAATGAAAATATGTGGGAGCTGTTGTAAATCAATATATAAACTAGTTTAAGTTACTATATATTGAGAAATATTTTCCCTTAGAGAAATATAAAATCGTTGATTGGAATTTCATAAATTTAAGACGTATGGAAAAAAGAACTCATTTTTATGTATGAGGTTAATTATAAAAATTCAACAAGTCATGTTGAAATTATGTACAAAATCAATAAAGAAATATTGATTATATTATTGACTGGATAATTCTATGAAAAATTATAAAAACAGTCTCCTATTGATTTTACTCGAATGATGAGATGGTAAAAATTACTATCATGTCTATCAAAGAGTTCTTCGTGAAAGAATTATCATTAAAAATAAGGGTAAAAGAGAAAGGATTTTAAAATAAATTCTGAAAAAATTAACGAACGGTTTAGAATTTCAATAGGTAATAATTTTAGAAGAAAAAATGTCGGATTTCTTGAAATGATTTGGAGCTTACTATTGGTGTGTATATAATTTCAACCATGATTATGAGTAAAATTTCCAGAAACTAGCTACTTATATTCAATGATATTATTCCAGTGTTATATAAAAGTATTTAAATAAATTCCCAAACCATTAAATGAATGATAATTATATTATTTTGTGGTATAATGGCTAGGGTTATGAAATTAATATGGAGGATGTTAAGGGTATAAATAATTTAATTTCAGGTATATTGATTAGAAAATCAATGTTAGATAATAGAGTGTCTAAATTTAGATCTATTCTCACTTTTATATCATAAAATATTGTAAAGAACAATGTATCATAACATGGTTCATTAAGGAAATTTTTTTCATTAAAATATCATAGGATATATATTATTAAGACAAGAATATATTGGGTGTATTTTTATTAATATAAATTGATGTTATCTAGTTGAAATCCAATTATTATTACAATGGTCAAATTTGAAATAAATAACTAGATGGATTGATTCTCAATGTATAATATAATATTTTCTTCTTGGGGAAGTAGATTAAATGTTGTTAGAAAAACATTAAATCCATTATTTTTAGAGGAGATAATTCATTACATGATACTTATTAATAATAACCACTAGTGTCTCATGTTATGTAGATTCAAGGAGAATATGAATATCAAATTCAATCTATGAATGATAATTATACCCTAAGAATTGAATGTATTTTGATTGCTCATTATTACATTAATGTTTTTTAAGTAATTACAATGGAATCCACCTGATCGAGATTTTTAATTCTCGATTGAACTCATAAATGACATGAAACTCATATATTATACACCTTATATAATTTATCTGGTAGATTTGGTTGAATTAATGGATACTCTGTATGTGTTTTTTGATAAATGATATAAATACCCTAGTGTCTCTCCTTGCATAGTATTATTGTTACTTTTAAACAATTTTTACAGTTATATTTGGATATTCGTTGATCAGAAGGAATACAATATCACTATTATTTTGAACTTGCATCCTTTAACACAAATTTATGATAATTT
Source organism: Viscum album (assembly GCA_963277665.1). Lineage (NCBI taxonomy): Eukaryota > Viridiplantae > Streptophyta > Magnoliopsida > Santalales > Viscaceae > Viscum > Viscum album. The sequence goes on from OY728166.1 coordinate 1,027,192,612, forward strand.
TGATCAAAATCAATGATATCAATACATATCAAAGTGGACAATCTATATGGTTAAAATTAATAAAATATCAATATTGTTGATACATCAAATATGACATTTCAAATAGGGATTGGGATTTATGATTTTATAGTTATTCCTTTTGGATTAAAATATGAATCCTTATGGTTTATAAAATTTATGAATAGATTATTGAAGGATTATAATGATGATATTTCTGATATTTATTTACGATATATGGATATTTTATAAGATCTAAGAAGTACATGAAAACTACCATAGCATTGTCCTAGAGTCTCTGAGAGAGGAGTTATATATAAAATATAGTAATATTCATCCATAGATTCAAAAATTACCTTTTCATCAAAACAAATATCCAAATATGGAATATATATTTACCCGTCGATGAATAATGTCATTTAGGAATAGAAAATATGAAAAAAAATATTAAAGAAATAAAAATATTCCGTGACATGGTAGGTAATAATTGGAGATAACATGACCCAACCCACCAATGCCCCAATCAGACTATTAGTAAGTTGTGTGTTCCACCCCGATCAAACCACTAATAAGATAGAGGTTGGTGGCTAGCATAGAGTAGGAAAATCATATGATGTGTGATTCATAATCCATTGTCAACCTATAATGGGCACATATATGAAAAGTATAAAGAAATCAGAAACTACAGTAATATATATATATATATATATATAAACAACTAAACATATGTGATAAATGAAAGAGACAACCAATACAGGCACAATAATAGAGGGGGAAATACTGAATGTACTATACATATAATATGACTCAGAATTTAAGTTACATAAGACCTTGGAAATATTTTCTACACTATGGGAACTCCTAGTTAAATTACTATCCCCCATGTATCTCAAAGGGCCACCAGGATTTGGATAAAAATATTCACACCATCTTTACATATCATAAGGCTATCATTGAACTATGTGTCATCTACACAGACACAACTTGTATGTAAACAAATCCCATATTTGGGTGAGTGTAATCAAAACCAATAAGACATCCCAAAACCATAATGTAATAACAAGATACAAGTCATATAGAACACTAGTATAAGAAGGTAGTCATGAATAAGACAAGGTAAGACTAATATATTCTATATAAGAAGAAGTCATTGGGATACATTGATGTCCTAGTTGCCTTATTTATTATCTAATAATTATTATAAATCAAGAGAAACTATGAAATACAAAATTAGTAAAAATTAGAGAAAATCTAATCTCATTAATCCAATGTTATTTTTCATCATGAAGGAACCCAAAGGTGTTCCAATGGAGTCTCAATTATAAAAGAATCATATATTCCTAGAATTTCTTTTACACTTACACAAGAATCAATTAAGGTTAACTCGCTGCACAATGTGGTATGATTATCAGTCAAGATATTATCAAACCATACCATCGATTAATACAATGTCAGCATTCTATAATCATATTAGGGAAACTGTACCATGATCATGGATATATTTTATCCAAGTGAGTACTAAACTCGTCTATTATAAGTAACAAAATTGAAGAAAATACACATAACCTCTCATAAAATGTAATACTAGACCTCTGCTTCATTGAGTATAAAAATACATATCTGGGAGATGATAACTCCGTAGATAGTGGAATATAGAACAAGTTTTTACAAAAATGATGAAGGATAACATAAATCTATATATAGATTACCCATCATTTAAGAATGGGGGTATAGAATACTCTATAAAAAATATGGTGACATATTACTTGCTTAGAATAAAAAATCATATGAGGGAGTACCTAGCCATATGAAATCTATGAACTCTATTACTGATCCTCCCTATTATCTCAATAGGAGTAGGGTCACATAGATGAATGTATCGCCTAACATCTAAATAAAATTCATAAGATAAGTACATAATTGGGTTCCACATGGAATTAGAAAAGTCATCATGTAGATCTATAAGAAATACATTGTGATATTGTTTGTGTGTTGGTTATATTGTGATAGCCTATCCTACAGAGGGTCTCATGGTGCCACAAAATCCACAAAATCTCCTGAAAATCACTAATTAAGTGTTTTGATATGAAAAAACACTCTAAAAATTGTTTCCTCCAAGACTTCACCCCAACCATCATGTCATGGTATCCTCCACCATAAAGATACCATATATATGATATATCCCTATATAGGATGACCCTTTCATATGATTTGAGAATTTTTTTTTCACTACTAAATATTTTCATTTAGTGGATCTACTCAACCATATCATGACTTTTATCTATAATCCTACCTTATATCATGAAATAATACCCCATAATGTATTCTTGGATCAACCACCTCATCACACTATATCCAACTACATCATGAAATTTAAACCTATACATAGTATAATTACCTGAATAAAAATATCATCTTTATGCAAGCCTCTAATCAAACTCAAATATCTATTAAAAACATGGACACTTTTTAATGCTTGTAGTAGTTGGAATCAAACCATCCATCAACAAAAAAAATCCTAGGTAGAATATTACATAACAGCAATGCCAATAATTACCTTACACCTTCAGAATATTCATTAAAAAAATTTACAATGATCCACTATCACCCTCCATAGATCATTCATGCATAAATGAATTCTTTTATTTCCTAATATATTGGTTATCGTTACATGATATCAATCAATCATCAATTAAAATTTACATCGACCCACCATGCATGATGATGAGAGGTGGTAAAAATAGATAAATCTAGTGGGTTTTAATGAATAAAAATCAATAATTGAATGACTGGTAGTTAATTATTTGATCAGAACACCACTAATCTAGAATGAAATCACTGGTGATAAAGAATAGAAAAAAATTTAAGAGTTGGGTAACAATTTTTTTCTATGAATATTTGAATTTTTTTAATTTTTTTATCAAAATAATTAGCTGTATTCTCATCACTGAATGGATTTAAATTCTCATTAATGTATCCCCAAGGATTATTTCATTGTATAAGAGTTGTAAGGAAATGATACCCACTCTCATGCCTTATTTTTTCTATGATAAGGGATTACATGATAAGTTGCATAAATGAACTAGCTCAGGTTGGTACCTTTAAAAAAATCAAGGCATCTATAGGGGCCCTTATACCATAATATCTTATATATGTAGATGAAATTATTTCATTTGGAAAAAGTAATAAGAATATTATTACTGCTGTGAATGATATCTATTCCCATTATGATGATTTATCAGGACATTCAATTATATATTATAATTATTTTATAGTTTATAGGGATGGAAGATTTCTGAGTAGGAAAAATAGACTCACCGGATCTCTTGGATTTAATAGGAGAGCCTATCTATTATCTTTTCATAGAGTATCTCTATTTTGAGTAAAAGTAAAAATATTTTATCTGAATAATATATGTGTTGGTATTACAAATAATATAGCTAAATATATTGCGATTTACATCTCCCATGCTATAAGGGTCTACCAGTTGAATTTTATAATCAATTCTATATTCTTATACTCATTCTATAATTATAGATAGATTATAATTCAAATAAATTATCTATAAGGAATTATCATGAATTCATATAGACTGGATCTTTTCATGAAATTAAATTAGTAACCATGTCATGGAAAGATTACATTATGCCACTTGTGATGGGGAGGGTTTTTATCATAAAAGACCTTATAATTTTCATTTAGAGGCTTCTCAAAAAATTCACTTGGAATCATTTATTGTATAATAGATCATCCATTTATTTTCATTCAATATGGTATAAAAAGTGATGGATATTCCTACAATATTTCCTCATCTATTTATCCTGAAATCTGTTCTGGTTATAGTTAATTTTTGAACAATTAAAAATTTCCAGTAATAAGACACTCCAACCACAACTTCTAGACCTCCACTTGGTTGGACGGACACAGACCAGACATCATGGGTGTCCATTCTAGTAGGAAGATGTCAATTTAAAATCATAATTCCTCTCATAAAAACAATATTTCAATTTTTCCTTCATAAATTAACCTATCCATAAAAGGGTATGTATTCATGGGAAATTATAATTTGGTATGAAAGAAAAACAGAAATGAGAAGTTCCATTCTAAATTACACTACTGGATGATATGTGATGGATCTAATTTGGATCCACCTTAGATACTGAAGTTTGAGACCCAATTATTTCAGACTTCAAGGATTATGATCATCTAGAAAATATGGATGAATAGTCTTCCTAAACACGATCAATTGAATAGATATAGATAGCTGATAGTCTCTACAAGGCATCCATACTTTTGGGATGAGGAAACTACACAAAACTTCTCCATGGCCTACTTTTTTTCTCAAAACTTATAGAAAAATGTTGGAAAACTTTTTCTAAAAGACATATGTACACACTCTAACCTAGGATATCTCATAACCTCCATTTTCAGTCTTGGATGGAGTGAATAGGTGGATAACTAGTTATAGGTGGTTGTATCTACTATTATTTCATATTTATGGGATGATATAAATGTCAAACTATTTGAGAACCATCCCCTTACACATATTCTAGTATCATAGCCATATATAGGGAGGATCCTGGAGCCTAAAAATTATATATATGAATAAACATATTGGTGTTCCCAATATCCAAAGGTTTCTAGGTGTGCAATGTAGACCTAATAACCCACTTGTATTAAAAATTTTCCACTGGATTTCATTGACCTGTTTTTTGTATAATGTTCAATGTGGACAGTATCACTTCTAGTACCCTAGGGCCCTCAAGTTATAGAGGTGTCTCCTACAAACTTTTTTATGATATTTTTTTTCACCATTTTTTGGAATTGTAATTGAATATGAATCCAAACCTTGATCTATAATACACACCATCAAGCATGTTTTAAAACATTACAAGAATTTTCTATAGATTCGGTATACCTCTATGATTACTATTAAAGACCCATATAGTATAAATATCATTGTTACATAGATTATTGTACACCCCTAGACCTATTTTCATCAAAATTCCAACCATCTTAAATTTTTTGTTTCACATATTTATATGGAGGTCAATCATGATGAAGATGCATTTCTAAAAAGAACTATAATGGAAAAATATATGATCTGGTCTTTCAAGATCACAAACTATTGTGTATCAATGTGGGATGTAGACATGGAAGGTGAAATTCAATCCCAACTATTAAAAACACCTTGTAATTCTTGAATTATCCTTTTATTTTATTTAATAAATTTTATTATCGGCTTTGGTTGGATCCTATGAATTTGTTTAGGATAATTGATTCATCATAAAAATGTGTTTACAAGATAAAAATTATATATTATTTTTAGTATATTAATCATATGCTTCTATGAAATTCAAAAATATAAAACCAATTAAAAATACATAACAAAAATATTATTATAATATTACAATAGTTTGAAATGAAAAATACATGGTTTCTTTGACACATCATCTATAATCTTTGAATAAAAACTTAATTAATTTTTAAATAATAGAAATCACATAAAATTCAACATGCTCATAAATTCACGAATAATTATCGAGAGGTTTAAAACACACCCTAACTTCCAAAAAGAAATCATAATATTCATAGGGATGTTATCTAGGTAAAATTTACCATATTATCTAGGGGTTTTCCTTAGAGTTTAAACCTAAATGTTGATTTTTGTCTTCATCATGAAAAAATTTATTCAATACAACCTTCATACCTTATAATATTTTTATCCCCAATAAAATAACTAGATATTCTAAACAATTATGCTCATGAAACAACAAATTTGGTAAACAATCAACCTTATTACACCATTCTTTCAAAATTAGGAGTTTGGACTTAAGTGACCTCAATGCACTAAATTCCATTAAAATAACAACTTTTCCCATAAACAATAATATTAGATCTAGCACATCGTGAAGTAATAACAATGTAAGAATATCATCCAATCTATGTGAGACTTTCCAGGACTATATACTCAATGGTTTTCTAGATATACTAGTGTAGAAAATGTTAAACCACTACCATCCTCTTTATAATATCTCATTTCAATGGATAACTTTAGTGGGAGTGCATCAACCACCTCTTTTAATGTTATTTCGTGATTTTTTATTAATAACACCCAATATTCCTAGAAACCACTATTTAGTGATTCAAATAAATTCACTCTAAAACCACATGTACAATAATACCGTATGCTTATCTAGACCTACATAATCTTCTTTATTATCTACTACCAGCATTGGTTTGAGGATCCTTCGTGAAATATCATTCACCAAATGTTTTGTAATAAAAATCATGTTAGTTGATGTAAAATATTTATTGGAATCTCTCAATGTTAGTGTGTAGGAAATAAAAAGAGTCGCATAATCTTGATCACTACATTGAGTATATATTACTCTAGCACATTCTTCCCAAAACACATAAAAACATTTAATCGAAAAATAAAAATAATGGATGAAATAATGTAATGATACTAGAGGTTTTACATGGCTCACACATTCATCATATATCAATGATCGAAGCATTGAAACATTCAATTCATTGGAATGTCAATGATTTATAAAAACTTTGTCTTGGAAGCCATATACACCACTACACTAAGGGATGAAATTACAATCTCAACAATTACTCCCTCTCATATACGATTTTGTTTCTTAACCAATAAAAAATGTACACTATCCTTCATCATTCATGATGATACAGATATTGTCAGTAGTTACTACCAATATATTATATTCAAACATGGGTTGACCACCAAACACCAGTAGATGAATAGTCTCCCATATCCCCATTCCTTTTATAAAAAAAACATAATTTTAGTTATTCATTTTAGAAAAATATCCACCTTTTAGTGAACCAGACTGTTAAGATTTTTTAAAAATGACCACATCACTATGAATCCATAAAAACATGTCCCCTTTTGAACATATAAATGTCATTTGATGATTTCTTAATGTTAGTGTTGTTGCAATAAAAATGATTTTCCCTAATTTCTTCCTTCTAATGTATTTTTTACATCACTTTACAAGACTCGACAATCCAAATAATCTCTCAATTGATAACTACTTCAAGGACATTCATGAAACCATTGAAATTTTTGGGAAAAAAACATGAACATCCAGTTTCAATACATAAAAAATTATTTTAGTTACCTTATCTTCAACAAAGTACAAATAAGGATAAATGATTCCAAAGAAACTATATAACTATAATATTAGGGAATATATCATATGTTTCAAACATCCTTTTACCTTTCACATCTCTTGCATTCCATCCTCCAATTTATTTTATATATTATTATGCTTATGGTTGATGTGATTTTTCCTCATGTGAAATATTATATTTTTTAATGTGAATTGAATATTGAATATTAAAAAGGAGAAATTAAATTTATTGGTTATATCTAAGACCAAGAATTAGACTCCTCAACCATACCATTTCATTATATGATTATGTTGTTTCAATTTGCTCTACTTTATTTGTGGAAATAAAATTCACTATTTTCATCATAGACATCCAATTTAAAATAGTTTCAAAAAAATTGAAAACATATATTATTATATTATTTCATATATCCAATTCAAACACAAAAGTTTTGTACGGATTCCCTTATATCATATCATCCTCACCAATTTAAGTTCACTCTCTTCCTAAACTATGAGATATATGATAATAAATTATAGAGATTCCCAAATTACATTCCTTTGATTATCCATGTACTAGGTAACCACTCACACTCCAAAATCTTTTTATTTACAAGTTTGCCTCATCCAATACATGATACTTCTTATCACTAATGCATATTATATAATAAAAAAATTCCATTCCTCATTATCTCTCTATGTGACTTATTATTTTAAAAGTTTGTAGTTTCAGACAAGAGTATATGAGACCTATTTATATCTTCTCATTATAAATATTTCAGCAATCATACTAATTATGTCTTTTTGATATTATTCCAATCTTATCATCCAAAAAACATACATATGATCTTGTTTTATTTTCCAAGATCATTCTCTTCATACCTCCAATTATGAACATATTCAATTTGTAAATCAATTGAAATCCTGAAAATTTCAAGAACATATCATTCACATAAAATAATAAAATCCTGATGTCCCAACCACTATACTTCATTTGTTAAAATAATTATTTGGGTTTATTCCCTTGAAACATTTCTCCTCTAAGAATGAGTCAAATATCTAGTTCCACTACCATGGTGTGTGTTTTAAACCTTAATGAATCATGTAATTTTTTCAAACCAATACATGATTTATCTAATTAAAAAACCTGTAGGTTTGTTTATATATATTTTATCCACTATGTGAACATGGAGAAAATAAATTTTTACATCCCGTTATTCTAAATGTAATCCATTTGAAGTGACCAAGAATAGAATAGTTTAAATGGTATTATTATTAACTGTCCAAAAAATATACATGAGAAGATGATTCCTCAGTTGTGATAAAATATTTGACCATAAATATTACTTTATACATTCTACTATCGTTAGATTCTTTTTTAACAAATAAAAACATAGTTTTTGTTGAGTTCAGTCTTTTTGATTGGTAGATCAGTTATATACCAGGTGTTATTCACTTGATGGTAGTCCATTTATTCCATCATATCCATATCCTACAAAACTATAATCCTTGAGGATAGATACTTCTTCTTGGATCATTGGTTCTCCATAATCTATGAAAATTAATGAATATAAGTCAACACTATAATTTTTTATCAGTTTTATGAATCTTATGGGTCTCCATGCTATAGCCTATGAATGTGATCTATTTGAAATTGAATACTCTAGTATATAATCTTATATAACTATAAATTAATATATACATTTATATGGGAATTAGGATATATCTTATGATACGTGATCTTTTTAAAAAATTTGGCTTCCATTGAAACATTACTTTGGAATTTGAATGCTTTTGGTGGATTCGATGCCTTGTGAATTCTATATAATATAGGCTCTTACAAAACATTCATTCAGATAAAAATGACTTTATTTTGATTCTATAAAGAATAAATACTTGTCCACTCTGTTATAGTCCGTCTATATTACCTCCTCATTATAGATCACATCTCAACTTCTTAGAACATCCATGTAATCCCCAAAAAAATGTAATAATCAGATATTTTCATCACTATATTACCAAAAAAACATGTGTGTGACATTTCATAATGAATTAATCAATTTTTTTATACATGTACATAGTAAAAGCTTCTAATGATATTACAGAGAGTAAAATCTAGTGTATTTCCCATAAATAGTGCATTTGGTAGTTGTAATTCCATTGAAACTGATGTAATATAGTTAATCAAGTACACTTCTATGTTAATTTATTCTTCCCATAACTCCTTTATAATTCTATAACATAGTCCCACCCTCAGTTCCTTTTCAAAGGGTTTTGGATTTATTATTTCAGGTACCCTATTTTTATATGGTATCTCAAGTACTATCATCTCAGTTCGGATTCCCATATTCAGTGAGAATATAGAGAAACGTGTTCTGAAAAACTCATGACCATTTTCTAAACTCAATATCTTCAACATACTTATATATTCCCTTTAAACCGTTAAATTCCATATAAAAATTCACTAAAAACACTAACTTATTTTTTTGGATGTACACCCATAAATTCTTTAGGGATTCATCCACATAAATCAAAAAATGTTGTAACCCTCACTGATATTAGTTTGGGGTATGACCATATACATATATATAGGTACATATTCAAGTATCATTATCTTGGGTGCTCTTACATCCAAATAATAGGAAACATTTTGTTTATTATTGTGTATATGACTCAAAAATGTTATGAAGTCTAAATTTTCTATATTGAACTGTCATTTCTGTTCAAACATGTTCATAATTTTCGCACTAATATTCCCAAGTTGTAAATGACACAAATTTTATAATATAGTCATGAATTCTCTAATAAGTGATTCCATGGGTTATTTATACAAAGTGTTTTATCGTTTACAAATTTAGCTATTTTTAGAGACCCCTATGCTAGTTTACCCACACATTCTGAATACATTATTCTATAATATGCTTCATCTAACTATCCAATAAGGATCACATTTTTTCCAAGAACAATAACATGATGATCATACATCAACAAGAGGAAATATCTATTCATTATCCTGACTATTACATATACCTTCCCCCAAATTTCAATAGATTCTTCATGCACATTATCCACAGATCCAAGGAATCCTGATACATAAATTCACATGTTCTTTTTTTCACATATATAATGAAAATATTCACTATACTCTATAATGAAAACATCCAATAGAATATGAAAAATCAAGAGCAAAATAGTACTACTCTAAAAATATTACATTATAGAACATAAACCTCTAGAAGATTGTCTTCTCAAATTTCTTTTTTTATTCCTGATAATCTTTCTTGAGATGACCATTTTTTCTCATAGTGCCATCATGAATTCTCTGATCCTATATATTTATCTCTACTCACCACAATTGATTTGTTTTATTATCAAAATTAGATTATTCTGTGAGGTGAGTTCTATAGTCCCTCAATATTCAATTAAATTTTGAAAGCTCCGTGAATTTCCATCTACATGAGATATTTATTAAGATTCATGTTCTGGATATCCGTAAATATCATTTTATTCTTTCTTAAATAGTTAATCACTATAATTAAAATTACATCCCATGGATCTAATAATGAGGAAAAATATTATATTTAACATATAATATTTTTAATTTACATTCATGGACATGATCTAGATCTATAACATATTGAAATCATTCATATGATCTGGTGTATAATTTTCATTTTTTGTCATTACACTAAATAGAATCTCTTAATTTTTTTAAGTGTAGCATGATCAATATACACATCATAAAAAGCTTAAATTAACTCAGTTATAAACATGTTCTCTTGGGTTTTTTATATCAATTATTTGTGATAAGGATATCCACATTAATCAAAATTACTTTCTATATAACCTTCCCCATTATAATTTTACCATATCTTCCAGCATAACTCTAGTAAAAAAACATCCAATTACTTTTTGATGAGGTATTCCACCAACTTTATTCTCTAATGTTTAAATATGTCCATTATATTTTTTGAAAAAATCCATGAAATATTTTAGTTCCATCATTCTAAATAAAACCAATCCCACTAGAATAAGAAATTTCATGATCAAGAGATAATGTTACATAATATATTATTGATTGATTTACTGTGCTTTTAACAACCTCTATTGTGATACAAATTATTGATTACGATACTTATGTCATTAATCATTGAATGTTTTGGAATTAGAATCGTGTTTATAGAATAATAATCTAGACGGATCCCTTTTGATGTTAGTATATACAAACTAGGATGAATTATATCACCCAAATCACTAATCAAGGCTCAACTTATGCTGAATAATTCACTGACAAGCTCATATATACATTCAAATTAAAAAATTAAGTATAAATGAAATCATGGGATGGAAGAAGAGGTTTAGTTTGTTCAAACTCTCATGCTAGGTCTATATGATAAGCATTTCATTATTCATTTCAACATAAGATCAATGTTTTAGAATCACTATGAAATGGAATCCATATTGATAAAAAAATATAATAGTCACATGAATATTCCATCAAGTGGCCCCTCCAACATTTATAATGGGTTTGATCTAGAAAATTAGTTTCAATAACCACCTAATTTTATGGGTCTATATTTTATAAATAGTGACTGTAGATGTTCTGTGGACAACCTGGTCATAACATATAAACATTGGTAGATGAATAATACCTCATTTCCATATCCCTTTCCAATAAAATACAATTATATAAGTGGTTAAAAATATATATATACTACATTTGGTGAATTAGAAACCTATTTTCCCATTAAAATTTTCACCAAATAGGATATCCATTGAAATAAATCCCATTAAAACCATGCCAATGTAATTGATTGATTCCCTATTGTTTTTTCTTTTAGAAGCCCAATGTTTCTTCCAATGTTACAAAATTTGATAAAAAAAATCCATCAATCAAATAGTGTTTGCAATCTCAATACAAGAAAATAGAACCAATGTCATTAGCTCATTCCACAAGAGCAACATGAGACTCTTTATCTAACATCTCCATAAACATTCATCACAATTCATAATTTTTATGCTAATCTCCAAAAATTCCACACCCTATATCAATGATATATCAGTTATTATATTAGCACTATTCATAGAATATAATAATGAAAAAATTTGAAACAAGACCAATATCGCCAATCTTCTAAGCATCACACCCCTTCCCATGAGGTCAATTAATATGTCATTATATGAATTTGTCATTAATGATAGTTCAGATGGAAAAACTCTATCAACTACAGACCCTGAGATTGAACCATCTAAAATTTGATATAGAAAAATAAAAAACATAAATTGAAAATCTCTCCTTACAAAACATAGAAATATTTCATTTTGATAGTTACATCCCCAACTATCCACTGGAGAGAGCACTCTAAATGTCACGCTTTATAATGGAAGACTCTAATATGAATAGGCATCATGAAATTTGACAAAGACACAAATATAATATCACTATTTTCCTGGGAAATTTGTGGTTGTACTCCAAAAATTTAGGAAAACCCTTTAGGTTCATCAGAAAAGAATTTCTAGTGACACAACACCACTAAATCAATGTCACTACTATAGGCCTCTCTCATTAAATGTAAGAGTGTGTAACAACCACTACTAATAAAATGTGAGAAATTTCTCCCTCTACATGATAGTATCAAATTATCTTAATCTAGGTGATCATATTCCTCCTCCATCATCGAGATACAGGTATTTATACTAGATGTTTCAATCACCATGCCACTACTATGAAACCTTAAGAACATCATTCACCCTACATTCATATCTGCATGGTGCACGTGATATTAATTAAATTATAGACTCATTTTATGATAGTTTTATTTAAAGATAGTAATCTGATAGTATGGTCACAATAATTCATTGGTTCCCTAATTTTAGCTTCCATGTACTGATACAAATATTTATTTGTCTTCTCATTCCAAAAAGAAACACCAATATTGAATGTATATAATTAAATCTGATGAAAAAGATGGTATCCCATTGATGGATAACCATGGATTACCCTTCATAAGAATTAAATCATTATTAAATATTAATTAGATGTGAATTATCATCCTTTAATATAGATTATATAGCCACGCATATAATCTGACGTGTAGATGAATTCAAAAACATTAGTGTTGGATCAACTAGTAGTGGATAGAGGGACAAAGGTTTGTATAGAAGGTCGAATCCACCTATTATACTATGTAATTGTAATAGTGCATAGTTTTGATAAAAAAGATATTATATCTAAATATAATAACATTCATTACATAACATAAAAAAACCACATTAGATTCATATAGGTTTAGTTTCATTATAAACATGGAACCATATACTACTTATTCATAAAATATCTACATCATCTCCTAGTTATTCCTTCATTACTAGAACCCTTATTGACACATCTTTCTTTATACCTTTATTCAAATAATAGGGAAAATAACATAATAAATGGTGAGATAATATGCCTTATAAGTGTAAAAAAGGGGATATCAATCAAATCATAATAATAAGAACTAAATTATATCATGTATTTCAAAATTATGATATATCGTCATGGGAAAAATGAAATAAGATTATAAACAATATAAAAAATTATTACATGACAGAATAACATAAGACATATAATTATGGAATATACATAAATGGATTGAATAATTTCTATATTAGTCAATGAAAATTACCTAGACCATTATATAGGAAAATATCCTCTACTAAACTGATATCACTACCTATTCCAGCCCTTTATTTCTGGTCTGATTTCACACTTCATTCCATTCGTATCTATCCCATGAGATATAAATATTTACCCAAAGAATTTTAGGGAGATATAGTTCCCACTCATCATAATACTAAAACCCCATATATGTGTTCCACAATATCATAATTCATTCATCATATCAGAACACATAAAAGAGAAATGTGTTTCATAAGCATCATTCCATCATAACATGACTCATCTAAAAGAAATGGGTTTCATTATATATAATTCCATCGAAAACATAAACCAACCAGAAATATAATAGGGATAATATCATTGAAAAATATCTCTAATAAATAATAAGTAACATCAAATAATGCTATGATAGATGGAAAATAATTTGAAGAGATCAATTGAAAATAACTTTTTAATAAAATATTCATTCTTCTTTGAAATCATTTTTTTTAAATTCCATGTAATTTAAAAGAAACAAGATTCTTCAAAAATAACAGTGTATAATTGTAAGGTAATATTCAAGGAATTAAGTAATCATGAAATACTAAAAATTAATTCATTTTGTATATGTTAAAAAACATTCATTTCATTATTTTAATGGAAAAATAACAAAAGTACCTTGTTTGGAAAATGAAAAAAATATTCCTTTCAAATTGTATTGTAAACATTTACGCGTGGGTAAAAATGACATTAAAAATTGTATACTAATATAAAAAATATTTTGAAAATTTTTTTAGGAAGCATAGAAATGGGAGATAAATAATCCCTAATATATATTACGTATAAAAAATCCCAAATAATTATTAGATTATCAAATTAACCCTTACCATAGGTCTGATTTATTTCAAAAAAATTATGAATCATGTATAAACTTTTAAGTAATATTATAAAATTATGAAATTTCCATATTTATACATATGATATTATATATGATCCTTATGTATCATCTTAACAACAATTTGATAATAATATTTCATTATTACACATCAATATGGTGTTGACGCATCATTTTTGTATGCATGTTTTGTCGAATATGTCTCAATTCATGTGCCTGGGTTATTGTTAAATCATCTATAGAATGGAATAAAGTAATATATATCATATTTAATCATCATATACATTTATATAATTACTATTTATTTGTGAACATGGATAATTAATCAAATCAAATCGTGGAGATGGTTGGTTCGTCAAACGCACGAGCGATGGTATAATATATATAATGATTAAATAGTAAATAAGATATTGGTATATTAATTTCCAGAACTAATATATTGTTATAATTATCACATATATGTATATATTATTTTCATTATTATACCAATCCAAATAATGTGGTGATAAAAAACAAATTACACCACGACGTGGAAATGGTATGTTGTACGTACACAAGGGTTGTGATTTTGTATTATGTAGGATGGATAAAATTTGGTATATTTTTTTTCAATAATAATAATACCATATAAAAATATAGGTGATACATGAGTTATTACATTAGAATATAAATAACACATGAAGAGGAATTATAATAAAAAAAATCTTGAAAGTGTCTGTAAAGATGATTACCTCTGCTTGGGTGAACATCCATTAGATCTCTTCATAGGGACACTAGGTTTGGCCTTTTGAGCAGACAAGAACCGCTATAATTTATCTATTAATTTTTAGAAGATAAATTGGTAGGTGATCATATATATTAAAGGCTCATTGTGATGTGTATAAGTGAGGGAGATAGTGATCTTTAACAATTAACGTGACATGAACTTTTGAAATTTCATGAAAATATTAATTTATAACAAATTCAACATCAATAAAAAACATAAATAAAGAAATGAAATAGAATATATTATTTTATAAGGTTTTAATATCATAATATAATAGATTTTATAAATTTTTTAGATTATTTTAAAACTAATTATTTTCATTAACACTTAGTTAACCTATTTTAATTTTAACATAGCTAACAACTGTTTTTAATATTAAAAGTTATAATTTATAACTATGTGATGTAAATTAAACCATACATGAATAATTAATAACATTTTCAACAATATTAAAATTATTTTTTAATTTTAAATATTATTAAGGTTTTTAAATAATTTAATAAAATATTATTTTAATGAATATCATTTGAGTCAATTTTGACACTATTAATTAAATGGACTTTTAAAAATATCATGGTAAGAAGTTAACTTCAAAAAAATATCACATTGTGTAACTAAGAGGTGAGAGACATCTAGAAAATTTGTTTACCACATTATTTATCTTATATTTTATTTAATTTAAAAATTGTAGTAACATTTCATTGACATTTCAATTAATAAAATAATTACGACAAAATTGTTCTGTACTAATTTAATATACTTATTTTTTCATAGAAAATTAAAAATTAAGTACCACAATAAATCTACGTCATTTGTATTTCTGAATTATATTTATATTTGAATCTATATTTGGGTAAATGTAGATTGAAAATCATATAGTATTTGAAACATGAATGTGACATATTTAAATTATTATTAAATAAAATATTACAAATATCATAACCTCATCAATGTGGCCTAAAAAAGTAAAAAAATAAATATCTATCTGAAAAATATTTTTATTAAGTTAAAATTTTACATTTATATTCTATCATAACATATTTTTATTCTTATGTGGACACATAAGGGTTATTTAATACAAATAAAGTTACATTTTCTGACATTCATTCAAATTAAATATTATATAAGTCATTTTCATGGAGACGTGTCCCTTAAAAAAAATTTTAAGGTCCTCATGTGGTAAGGGTCAGATAAAATTCTTCAAATAATTTTTTTTCAAGTTTTAGAGTCTTTTAATGGTTTTTATCTTTTCAATTTAACCTAAATTACTCAATTTACCCTTTATCGTGGTAACAAAATTTACCAAAGTTACAATTCATATTTTTCAAAAATAAAAGGGATATATTCAATAAATCTTGAAGTTATGAATATAAAACTTTTCTCTACTTTTTAAAAATTAAAAACATAAAAATTTTAGAATTTAATGTAAAATAAAACTAGAAAAATTCTATGAAATGTTTTTTTATGAATAATAATTCACTTGAAAACATAAAATGTTTTTATAATAAATTCTTGTATAAAACCCTTTTCAAATACCATATTTAAATTATTTTAAATTTAAAATACATAATAAAAATTTTAAACTAATACAATACATAATTTTACATTGTAAAGATATTAAAATAGAATAATGTTTTCAATAAAAAACAATGTTTTCACTATTCCTTATGAAAAAAATGTTTTTAGAAAAAATAATTTTATGATAAATTTAACATACTAAAATATTAAAATTCATTTTTTCAAATCCATTTTCTGAAGATTATAAAAATTAATATTCATTCATGAATAGAACAAAATATCATTTTGGAGGTAAATGTATTTTTTAAGAATAATGTAATTTTACAAAAAAAAATTGTGTGATTGTTTTCAAAGAACATAAAAATATATTAATATTGTGTTATACATTCATTTTTTTCATAAATTAGTTATTAATATTTATTCTCACCATTTTCATTGTAGGTAATAATGATCATTTTATACTAATAGTGTCTCATGATTTGTTTAAGCTCACGGTTACATGCAACACAAGCTATTGAAGAATTAAAATTATTTAAAGCGAAATATTTCTTAAACATATATGAGTGTTAAATCACACCCCAATAAAAATAATTTCTCCACAAAGAATAATCACCTTGAGATAGATAGATGAAGATAAATATTACTTGTTACATCCTCTGGTTCCCATGTAGCTTCCACAAATTGGTTGTACCACCAAAAAAATTAACCAAGTGAGTGATCTTGTATTGAAGACCTTTTTCTCTACAATCCAAAATCTCTATTGTTTATTCTTAATAATTTTTTTATTTATCCAGGGCTATGAATTATATGATTAATACATGTGAAAGATGAGTTATTTACATTCTCAAGAGAGATACAAGGAACACAACATGAACATAAGAGATATTCAGCGGAAGCTCTGATATATAAGATACCCTACCTACCAGATTCATAATTTCAAAAGAACAAATATACATAAAGAATAGATTTTACTTATTTCAAAATCTCATTAATCTTTTCTAAGTATATGTTAATAGAAATACCGTTTCACTCACTTCAAACTCTAGGTCTTTTAGTAAATCATCATCATAACATTTTTGTCAACTCTAAGATACTCTTATGTGCAGGTGAATAGATTTGAGATTCCCTGAATTTTTTCAACTAGATCAGGTACTAATATAATTATTTCCCCAACTTCATTCCATTATGTCGTAGTCCTACCCTTCTTACCATATAAGTCTTCATAAGGAGCCATCTGAATACAATAGTGAAATATATTGTTGTAAGATAATTATACAAAATGTATGTGTTGATCCCAAACACATTTGAAATATATAGAGAATCCCCTAAAAATTCCTTCTAGAGTTTGAATTGTCTTTTATAATGAAAATATTTTTGATTATGTTAAGTATTACAGAAACGTAACACTATATCCAGATCGTCTTAAATTCTTCTTCAGAAAATTGTGGTAAACCTTGGATCTCTATCACTTATAATGGAAAGTGGTACTCTATGAAATCTCACCACATATTTAATATATATTCTGAAAATATATTCAAGATAGAAATATTCTCTTATAGTAATAAGGTGTGATTAATTAGTATGGTGGTTAACTATAACCCGTATAGCATTATGTCTTCACGGTGTTTTGGGAATTCCAAATAAAAAACCCATGGCTATATTTTCCAATTTCTTTTTTAGTATGGGAAATGGTTGTATCATACAAATAGAGTTCTTTATCATGGCCTTAACTTTTTGATAAACCAAGCATCTAGAAACATACTCTACAATATCTTTATTCATTCTATGCCACCAGAAATACTCATTCAGGTCATTATATATATTGTTTCTTCCATGATTAATAAATAATTATGAAATTCTATCCTCATCCAAAATATCTTTCATTAAAAATGGCATGAGAGTGATAAAAACATTGTTCATGAACCATATTATTCCAACACAGTCAAAGATGGACTCAAGAACATTTCTCACATTCTTTTGCATCTCTATATCACCATTCTAAACCTCGTTAATCATCTCCTATATAGATGGTTGAACATTAATTTTAGCCAAATAATATTTAACCATTCCTTTATAATTTTTGGATTCAACCTTTGCAAATCCATAAATACTAGATCTTTTGTTATTATAATCATATATATTCAAGCATAAACCTTTTGACTCAAAGAATATACCAGCTTATCCTATTTCATAGGTGGTACTATATTGAGTAGTAAAAATATTTAATCAACTCTAACTATATTCTTTGGCTAATATTAATTTCCTAATTCATGGTAATATTATTAAAAAAATTATGATTGGTATATATTTCACATATTTCTCTAGAAATATATGACTCTATATCTTTTATACAAAAAATAATGCAGCTAACACCAAATCATGAGTTGGGTAATTTTACATATGGATTTAAGATTTTCTTGACGCATAATCTATGACTATATCAATTTTCATGAGAAAACATTCCATTTTGTAATTTTATCCATCATTGAAGATCACAAACCTTTCTCAACTACAAGGCAGCGTGAGGACACGTCCACTAAATAATCGTTTTCATCTACATAAAATTATCCTCCCATTCTTCCATCCATATGAATATAACTCCCCTCTGAGTTTACTTTGTGGGTGGATTAGATATGCGTGATAAATATTTTCACAAAACATATATAATATATATAGAAACAAAGAAAACATCGGATCTTAGTTACTATTGTTAGTCAAGGACAACATTCAATAACATACATCTTTTATGGGTCCACAAATATCTCCTCTATTGATATTATGTGACATAAAAATGAAACATTATAAATCTAAATTTCACAATTGGTAGATTCTTCACAATGTGTATCCATTATCAGGGTATTTAAAATAATTCTCAAATGATCTTCATATTCTATATTCATAGTGGAATATACAGAAATAACATCAATAAAGACCAGCAAAAACTGATCAAGATAGTATCTAAAGACTCTATTCATTAAATCCATGATTATTGAGGGTTTATTAATAAAACCAAAAGGCATCACTATAAATTCATAGTGTCAATACATTTTACAGAATATTGTTTTTTGTATACCCTCTTTCACGACCCTTAATTTATGATATCTAGAATGGGGATCGATCATAGAAATTTATTAAACTTCTACTACATTATCAAATAAGTTATCTATGAATTGGAGAGGGTATTTTTTATTTATATAGATCATGTTATGTTCTCTATAATCAATGAAGAGTGACATTGATCCATTGTTCTTCTTAACAAACAGAACATGTGCACCCTAACGAGATGCATTAGGGTGTATGAATCCCTTGTCAGGATTTTTTTGGAGTTTCTTCTTTAATTACTTCAACTCAATTAAGGAAATTAGATAAGGTGTATTTTAAATTTTCATAGCACATGGTAAGAGTTATATTGAAAACTCAATTTCATGATTTAGGGGAAGTCATATAAATTATTTTGGAAATACATCACCAAACATCCTTAAATTAACCGTATCCTTAACAGTGAGTTTCACTGAATCCATCTAAGATAGATATCATTTTTTATGGGAACAAAGACCCATTAGATAAAAGTGATTTCCACTTTAAGTTCATATTTACCCTTGTATTGATAGATAATAATCGATACATTCAAAAGTTGAAATGTTACTTACCTTCCTCATAAATTGATAGGGTATCTATATATAGAAATCCAATACATGCAAATAATTATATTTAATTCTACTAAAAGATGGATCAAAATATTTTTAGGAAGTAATTTCTCACAAAATACAGCCAGATAATAATTATAAACTTGTGATGTGACTGTTGTGCCATTATGAGTTTTCACCGCTAACTAAAAATTTAATTTCTATGGTAATATGTAAGTACCCTTATAAAATTATTAATAAGTAAAATATTGTATGGATCTATAATAAAATAAAATAATATATGTTTTGGAGTTAATGGAAAGTATACGTTTCTCCTCATCATTGTTTTACAACTCATCATCAGTAGTGATCGCAAGTGATTTTCTGTTATCATTATCCTTAAGATGTTTCTGGCATCCATAATCATTAATATACCTCATTTTGGGGAATTGTTTATTATAATTCACATTTTCCTTGCACTTGAAGCATTGAAGTGGGGGGGGTTCATTATGTGATGTATTTTATCTATTCGAATCATTGGATAACTTTTTCTCATCACATCGGTAGTCAATATCCAGATGACGATTTTCCCAAACATGAAAATTTTATTTTTCCCCTTAATATACTTTCTTTCATGTTTCTTATCATACATTGAGTATAAATGAAATATCATCTTCTTTTCACTATGGTTTTTACATTTTCACTTGAATTCCAATTTTCTCTTTTTATCGAACACATAAGATTGACAGGTAAATTCAATCACCATCTCTTCCATCATATAATATCAAATGACACCCTCATATCTACTAAATATCATTTTGTATAATTCAATTTATAGAATTTTTATTAATCCATTTAAAATTTAATAAACCTCACATTTAAGTTGGATGAAAATTCTATAAGCAAACCCTGGAAATATTATAAAATATTACTTATAGGTACCAACAAGTTCTTCATATTTTTTGTGAATGATAATGAATCACTTTATCTGTATTTTTTCATGTAATACAATAAAATTACGTAGAGAAAAATAATTTCATGAACTCATCCCACTCCAGTGATTTAATTCAATATTGTTGCCTCGTATTCTTGATAAGATTTCATCACTGATCTGATTCACCATCCAAACGATTGAATATCAAAAACATTTTATCATATTACTAATATTGTTGAACAAAAAATAACTTTTCAATGGTACTGATCCATTTTTTATCAGCTAGTTGGTAAGAATACTGCTAAAATAAGGTGGACACCGCCTCATGAAGGACTCAACAGAATATTGTCTCCTCCTCTAATAGTTTGGAAGTCCCACATGATTTATAGCTTGATAATATTTTTTGATCATATCAAAAATATTATTTATTAAAAATACCATAACATATGGTTTCTTGGGAGGAAAATATTTCTATTGACAATATAACTCAGTATTAATGTAGTTCATTCAGGTTCCAACCATTGACTACAACAACAAAATATATCATGGGTAATACTAATCATTTTGGGAAATCCACATAAAGAAGGGAAATTAATTATAAAATTCAAATTTAGGACACCTTAGGTTATTTCCTAGGTTATTCAATATCATTACCAAAACTCTATGATTGTATATTATATATAGATTTGACCTTATAGTTCATAGAATTGTTTTTCATCCTAGTTTCTAGGGGTTAACTAAAAGATTCTATAACACAAACTACAATGGCCTGTACTTTTCATTAATTGATATTACATCTAAATAGAATAATATTATTTACATAACATAAGATAACCATGCTAGAACCATATAGATATAGTTTCCTTGAAAAATTGGAAACATAAACAACGGATTCATAAAATATCTACATCATCCTCGACTTATGCCTACATTACTAAAACACTTTTTCACACATCCTTCATAATAAATTTATTCATACCCATAGGAAAATAAAAATAAGAATGTGTGATCTAATATTCTCATTAAGGTTAAACAAGTTAGATATAAATTATAGCATAACCATAAGATATACAAACATAGACATACCCTTTAAAAATTATACCATGCATATCAAAGATCATGATTTCATGTCATGGGATAAATGATTGAAGTTTATCATGAACCAAATAACATTTTACATGAGAGTATAATATATGAAATAGAATTTTGTAATACATATAAGAATTAAAAATCATTTCCATTTTAGTCACCACACAGCACCAATACCATCATTGTGGCCAAAGTCTATTACTGAACTGAGATCACTTCACGTTTCATCCTTGTATTTCTGAATCAAGTTCACTCCTTGATCCTCTCCAGGATATCTCATGAGATGTGTATATATATCCAATGAATTAAAGGGATATATAAGTCTAACCCATAGAATAATAAAATCCATACATATGTTTTCTATAAGAACAAAATTTATTCATCATTTTAGAACCCATAAAAAGTAACAGGTTTCATAAACATCATTCCATCTTAACATAACTCATGTAAAATAAATGGGCTTCATAAATATCATTCCCTAATAACAAACATAGAAAAATTGGGATAATATCCATGATAATATAACAAATAAATCATAACTAATATCAAACAATTTTATCCTTAATGGAAATTGATTTTGAGAGATCACATGAAATTATTTATTACGAAAATTTCCTTCTAGAGTTGAAAATGATTTCATTTGTTAAAATGTCATGAAATTTTAAATGAATAAATTTTCATTGAAAATAATATTGTATACTTGTAAGGTAATATTCAAGGAATTAATGATTCATGAATGTTTTTTAATCTATTCATTCTATATATGTTAAAAACTATACATTTTTTTCTTTTTTCAAAACATTTACAGAGTACCTAATTTGGAAAATGACTAAAGGGTTACTTTCAAACCATATAGTAAAAATTCACACATGGGTAAAAAAAATTTATCAAATTGTATAATAAAAGTAAAATTATATTGTAATTTTTTAAATAAATAGGTACATAGAAGATAAATATTATCTAGTAGAAACTTATATATAAACAATCGTGAATAATAATGAGACTGTGGATTAACCCTTACATTTGGTATGATTCCCATCGTACAGATTTGAAATATCTATATACTGGTTTAATAATGATTTTAACTTATAATAAAACCATTTTAATAACTATGTTATTATATATGATCCTCATATATCATCTTATAACATGATTTTAATAATATTTCATTATTAGGATTCTCTCATGTGTTAACTGCTTCATTTTTGTATGCCTGTTTTTCATATAAATCCCAGTTATATGGAATAGGGAAGAGTTACATTGTATATAAAATTATATTAAGTTAATATATATCATATTTAATCATTATATACATCTATATAATTAATCATTAATGGTGAACATGGAAAATGAATCACATCGCATCATGTGGATGGTAGGTCATGCGTACGCATGATCGATGTTGTTATTCCCTTAATAGTGAAATGGAAAGGAAGAGGATGGTATATTATCTTCTAGAATTAATATAATTTTTTAACTATCATATTTATATATACATATATTTCATCATTATACCCATCTAAATAATGTGGTGATGGAAAATATATTACACCACGATGTGGAGATGGATATCTTTATAGATATACATGTGGTGATTTTATTTTTGTAGGATGGATAAAATATGGTATATGGTTATTAAATAATGATAATAAAATATAAGAAAATATTGGGTACTGTAGTTATTTCTTTATAATGGAAACAACACATGAATATGAAGTAGAAGAAGAAATAATCTTGAAAGTGTCTTTAAAGATGACTACCTCTTCTTTGGACAACTTCCTATAGCTATCCTCGTAGAGAAACTAGGGTCATTTTTTTTAGAATAATAGAACCTCTATAATGTGTGTAATGAATTTAATAAGAGAAAATTTTAGTGTATGGTCAATCTTGAAGGCTCAATTATATTTGTATAAGTGAGGGAGGAGGTTCACTTTGGGGTGATGGGCACTTTTGAAATTTTCTCTACATATTAATTTATAACAAATCAATATCAATTTAAATTCCATAAAAAGGATATGGATTCAAAGATAAGATTATATATGGTTTTAATACCATCAAACAACATATTTTACACATGTTTGGGTTTTATTTTAAACCATATCATTTTGATTGACCCCTAGTTAACCTATTTTAATTATAATTATGGCTTCAATTTTTTTTAATATTAAACAGTCATAAATTTTAACTTATATATTTCAAATTAAAAAATAAATGATTTTTTTATAGCCTTTCATACCTTATTATATTTATTTTATATTTTTGAAGATTATTTATTATTTTAAAATAATTTAATAAAATATTAATTTTCTAAAATAACATTACAGTCTATTTTGACATTATCCATCACTTTGACATTTAAAAATATCATGTTAACAATTTAGCAT
This sequence comes from Viscum album, assembly GCA_963277665.1. Lineage (NCBI taxonomy): Eukaryota > Viridiplantae > Streptophyta > Magnoliopsida > Santalales > Viscaceae > Viscum > Viscum album. The sequence goes on from OY728166.1 coordinate 1,027,217,600, forward strand.
CAAAAAAATTATTATATGTATCAGTAATAGGTAAATTTAATCTAAATTGTTTTATGAAATTATTTATCCCAAATTATATTTATTTTAATATTTTCATATCAATTTTGTGATATTTCCATTAATAAAATAATTACTACATCTGTGTTGTATAATTTTTAATAAAATTTTTTTTCAAATAAAATGCAAATTAAAATACCATGATGAAAATAAATCTTCCCTATTTAATAATAATATTTTTATTCAAATATAACTTTTGGGTATCTCTATAATAAAATTGATATATTATTTAAAACAAGAATGTGACATCTTTAACTTTTTATTAAAAAAATATATTCTAAATATCATAACCTCATCTATGTGGCCCAAAAAGTCAAAACAATTATCATAAAGAATGATTTTTAAGTTAATAATTTACATTTATATTCATTCATAACAAACATTATTTCTAATGTGGACACATAAGGGATATTTAAGACAATAAAAGTAAATTTTTTTGACTTTGTTTGATTGGAATATTATATAGCTCATTTTCATAGAAATGATTCCATTAAACAACATTATTTAGATCCATATGTTCTGATTGTAAAATTATATCCATTTAATAAAATTTTTGCATGGTTTAGAGTCATTTTATAGTTATTGTCATTTAATTTTTAACATAAATTACCCAATTTTCCCATTACCATGGTACAAAAAATAACTAAGATTACAATTCATTTTGGCCAAAAATAAAATGAAAATATTCACTAAATTTGAAAATTTTTAGTCTAAAATTTTAATCCATTTTAGAAAATTCAAAACATAGAAGCTATATAATTTAAGTTATAATAAAATTGGTAAAAATCCATGAAAACTAGTTTTTATGCAAATATTTCCATTAAAACACAAAGAGTTTTTATAATAAATATCTCTATAAAATCTATTTCAAAATCCCAAATTCATTATTTTCAATTAAAATTAACTAATTAAAATTTAAAAATAACACATAACATAATTTACCATGTAAATACATTATAAGAAAATATAGTTTTGAATAAATATCAGTATTTCATCTTTTCATTAAAAAACAAATGTATTTAGAGAAAATAATATTAAGATAATTTTAACATGAAGAAAAATGAAATTATTTTTTTCAAATACATTTTCTATATCTTCCAAAAATTAATTTTCATTCATAATTATAATAAAATATCATTTTTTAAGAGAACATATTTTTGAGGAATAATATGATTTTACAAAAAATGTGCGATTATTTTCTAAGAACTTACCAAAAAATTCATGTATTTCTGTACATGCATTTTTAGATCATAAATTAATTATTCATATTTATTCCCACTAATTTAATGTATAGGTTATAAAATTATTTTTATACTGATTATGTCGCATAGTTCATTTAAACTCATGGTTGTGTGTAATGAAATCTACTGAATAATTAAATTTATTAAACAAGAAATATTTTATAATAATATCTGATTGTTATAATAATCAACACATCCTAATATATTGAATTGGTAACCAAATCATACAATGGTAGTAACCTCTGTTTCTCATTCCTATAATGGTGTATTCTCTTTAATGATATCATTATCCACTAATGATAAAATCAGATTCTGGATAGTGGTGAGTAAATGATGATTACTATTAATGGATATTATCTAGCTGGAATAGATTTGGATAGGGGTTCCTCTATAATATCAAAATCCTAAAAATTTACTATATAGATAATAACTCAAACATTCACAATATAAAACGAGGTTCTATGATGATAAGAAACAAATTTTTCATTGAATTATGAAAATTGAGGCTTCAACACAGTCATACCTTATGTAAGTTTTCCCATGAAATTGAATTTAATCACCCTGTGTTCAATATGATTTATCCAAAAGTGGTTATTTTGTGAGTGGAATGATTCATCATCCATCTCTGAATACTCTCTCACCACTAGCTCTTCCAAAAAATATCTTCATGTTATGAAACTATGATACAAAAATTTGGTCTATGATCTCAACATTATCTCACATGTGGTGGTCTAGCCCAAGAACTAATATGTCCATCATTATTATAAAATATTCCTACTCACAAATCAAAGGTGGATCCCTTCCCGGAATACTCAATTTCCAATGCATTGTTTAGTGGTCTCTGGATTAGGTGGTGTGACATGAAAATAGTACCGCAAACATTAAATCTATTCCTTTTGAGTTTACATGTGAACAATAGAACAAAAAAATTACACTACCAATCATTTTCAAAGAACACCTCATAGTGTCCACGGTTATCTATTAATACTTGGACATGGTCACATTGATATGTGGGAGGCCCGATATCATAGGTGAAAACTATTTCTTGAATAAGATCTCAAACTACAACCATGGTTAAACAATCTAATCACGAGTTCATGAAAATAATTATCAAATAATGGATCACTATATCATATAGGGTGGTCAATAAAATAATTATAATCTCATTATTTATAGTCTAAATAAGAGAGAAATGTGAGTCGCAGAATCCATTGAATCCTTTTTTTTCTAAGGATCAGGATCTCCTTGAAAATTCATGAGGCCTCTATCATCCTAAAACATTTAGTGTGTTCAAAAAACAATTAGTTTCATTTAACTCAATGGGAACTACAATTAATAATATAATTAAAACTATATTTATCATTAATAGAAGATAAAATGCATCATTTTTCCTATTTAGAATATATATAAATTTATTTTTTGAAATAATTCCTTATTACTCACTGACCTTTAGTGAGAGGACCCACTATAGGTATGTACATATCTTGACATTTTCTATACATAAAAGATGGTTATTAATGGGTAGAACCCTTCATTGGATTGGATGAACCCACAATGATTATATAATTTCTAGATGATATATCATAAAGGCGACATGAATAATAACAACTTATATTTAAATGACTCATGAACCATCACTCATGTAAACTAAAAATATCATAGATCTATGGGTCAAGTAAGAGGTTATCAATGTCCTGGAGAAAGGGTATATTGACTTTCACACAAATATATTTCTCGTTGATCAAATAAATTAACTCAAGTAACCCTCGTAAATGTTTCCCTAAATTCATAATACATTAATCACATTAGTCTTAATTCCAAAATGTATCCCTAGAATTCAACGACGTCGATACCACTCTGACGCAACCAAGCCCACTACAGCCATGGTTGAATCCACAATATGTTGACTCTTCTACCTCATTTCTGACTCCAATAGGCTAGTGGTTGGTTAAAATATAGAGTTTTAACATCAATGAATATGAGTGTCCTTACCCAATATCAATGTACAACAAAAAAATTTATTTAAATCAAAAGGAATATATTTATAGTATAATTTTACATCTATGTATAAACAACATAACAATATATAATATAAGAAAGAGAAAAAAATGAAATAAAAATACTACATTGTAAAAAACACAAATGAAATATAACATTCGAAGCCTATAAATATAAAAAACACAAGTCCCTAGAATTATCATAATTATTTCATTTATTCATGGATCAATCTCCACATGAAATGAGAATTATCACCATAACGAATCACTATGTATCTCCAAGTGTCATTGAGAGTCCAATCCAATCAAATCACACAATATCTATGATTATAGAGGTCATCTCTAAACTATGTGATTTATACACATACATAGAACATGTGGGAATACATCCCATATAGTGGTGACTATAAACATACTTATAAGGTCACCCCAAAACCCAAATGGGAGTAAAATAAAAAAAATCAACTTGTACTCCAGAATGAGGAGGTTGGGAGTTTGTAATATAATAATCCATATTTTTAATATTACAATAATTATTAAGTATAGAGAGAACTAAAAATCATATAATCTTAAATCCATATTGGTTTTTATGTTATGATAATGTATGGATGCTCGAGGTTACAAAAATAACACAATGTTTAAAATTGAAAGATATTTGTAAATCACATCACCAATGTTACCAAGGGGTTCTTGGGGAGTCTCAATTTTCAATGAATATGGTATTACAATAATTTCATACAAATATACATTACAATCTATTAAGAGTAATTTTACCCTCAATAAGGTAAGTGCATCATCCAAGGAATTACTACATCTTAACATCAAATATTTATTTTTCACTAATCTAGAATCATGTAAGGGGACCCGCACCAAGAAAAAGGATATCCATCCACCATGAAAGTACTAACCCCAACATTCATAGTTACCCATCGATGATAAAACCATGGTCACCGTTTATAAACTATTGGAGAGGTCCCAAACCATGTTAAGTAGCTCACAGTAGACTAGGGGGACCTATATCTATTGATATATGAAATTTATCACAAGTAACAGACAATAAAAGAGGGAGAAAATGACTCCATATCACACCCTTCTTTTTTTCTTTTCATGTTATGGTTTTGATTCGGTTCATTGAAAATAAAAACCAATTTATTGGTCTTTGGGTGAGATTAATGTTCAGTTTTGAACTATCATATATGTCTAATCAACCTAATTTGTGTTACCCATTTTTTGTTTAGTAGTTTTTGTAGAAAGGGTGGTTCTTTAATGATTTGGGCCAACCGTGAGCCCATTTCCAGTGTTAAAAAAAATACCAAATTTCCTTCTTTTATAAATCCATTGTTTCTCAAATTTTTTCACCCATTCAAATTCATAAATTTTATCCACTGAAATATTCAAACCACCATATCCTTTTGGACCCCTTATAAATTCATAATCATGGTGAATTTGGGTTACTTATTTTGGTATTGGTCCATCCCATGGGCGTATTTCTAATTTTAAAAAAATAATTTGATTCTTTTATATATTTTTCTTTTTTTAATATATTTCTATGATTACACCTCCCATATGAAGCACAAATACCTATATTCTCCCAAATTGTCGATTTTACCTCTTTACAGCTCATTTGAATGGCATATTTCAGTGAAATTTAATAGCTTTCCACAAATTGTCTAGAATTGAGAGGTTAAATTATTTCATCCATAAATACTTACATTCATACTATTTTCCTATAAATCATATTTCCCTAGTCATTCCAAATTTTCATATACTCTTAAATAAGTTTCAAGTCATTCCCTTTTCTCTATGGGTATAGATATAATGGAGTACGAAGAGTTTTCTAGTTGAAAAGGTGAGATTCCTTCACCTTTCTCCTCCCTCTCCTTCCTCCTTTCATTATTCCTTAGTTTTATAATCTTTTGTAGTAATGAACAACCTAGTGTTCTGTTTTCCTATGATATTTATGGGGGTTTTGTTTGTTTGGGGCTGTTCTTCATAGGTTTAGGGTTTGTAAACCCTTAGATGGTGATATTGTGTGTGTTTTCCATTACTCCAAGGATTTGAGGTAGGATATCCGTTGCACATTCCTTTATCTTCTAAGGTTCATCATTTTACTATTAAATTCATCTGATATAAATATTTATTATTATTTTTCATCATTTGGATAATTTTCATGGTGTGAAAAATGGTTTTTTAATCCTTGTTTTGTGAAAGGTAGTGTTGTTTTGTCATAAAAGTGTGCACCATGTGTTTGTTTAATTGTTCCACTTTCTTTCGAAACATTTTTGTGAGGTTTAGAACCAAGTTTATGGTATTTTGAATATTTTATATTATCTTTTATAAAATATTTCATGAAATCCATGCTTTATTCCTTTTAAAGTTCTTAGAATAAATTGTTTTGTTTAAAAAGGCATGTCTTTATCAAAAAGGGCATGTCATGTGTTCGATAAATTGTCAGGTTGGCTTTTATGAGTTATGTTTGATTTAAAAATTTTTTTTGTTGCATTTATAAATGAATTGTAATAATGATAAATGGTATTTTGGGTCCTCATATGTCTTTCAAATTTGTAATTGGTTTGACAAACAAATGAGTTCTGGTTTACAACATGTTTTGGCCCGAGTGGTTGGAAAATGGCCCGTTTCACATCCTTATGAAAATGATTGTGTTTTGAATATGTAACCTGAATGTTTTAAAGGATTTATGAATTTTTTTTGATTCTATAAATGATTTGTATAAACATACTTAATAAAAGTGAAATTCATACCTTGGACAAATGATAGTTTTGTGAAAGGCTTAAAGGTCCGTTTGGAATTTTTTTTTGTAAAACAGTTTCCATGTGTATTTCATGTTCTATATTTTGGGAAAATTTTATGGTCCATGAAAATTATTTATTAATTGGTTTGGGGATACCAAATCTAGGTTGTTATGTGATTTATGTGTTTTTGGACTTAAAAGAGCATTTTTTGAGTGGATTTTATGTGCAAGGCCTCGTTATACTCCTTGAAATTGTTTTAAGGGTCATTTTAGGGGTTTATTGATTTGTGAAATAAATGAGAAGAATGTTTGTGGTAATTTTTTGTGTTTATGGTTTGGTAATGTAATTTTGATATGGGAAGTGTATTTGATAATATGTGTAACTTGATTGGCCACAAAAGGAAATCCCAAGTATCTAGGTGGGCAGACATGTACTAGTATGCAAGTGATTCTGTGGGGTTGGCCCCTGTTTCATGTAGTAAGTTTGATAATGACAACAATAACTAAACTATAATGATGATGTTGTTGGGGGACCACAAGGTTATGTGTTTTCTCCTAACTAGTGGCTCATGTGCATGAGAATTGTTACTAGCATTCTTTTTTATGAAACATGGAATTTTTGTCTGGTAAATTTTTTATAGCATGGGACCTAATTTTAAATACATTCCTTTATATTTTAATTTATAACTTGAAATTTATTTTTCTTTAATTTTAAAGGATTTTCATTGGGAATAGAATATCAGGCTGACCTACTGAGTTTTAATACTCACGCCTATAGTCTTCTTCTATTTTTATCCATTGTGTAGGTTTTAGCTTGAGTTACATCACCTTGGGAGACGTATGATAATTGTGTTGGATGGTGACCAACTAGGTCACATGGAGTTAGTTTCTTATCGGGTTTGGAAAGTTGAGTTGCAATTTTAGTTTCTTGTACACATAGTGTTCAGTTCGTTTTGTATATAAATGTATTTTGGGTTGCCCTTTTCTTTTTGTTGTTTTTTTGATTGTTTATATATTGGATAAATCATTCCCTTGTGTACTCTATTGATGCCCTTGGTTCTCGTATCCATCCCTGGAGGATCAAAAATGCCTCTCGGGACATGTCGTGAGCTGGCTTGGGTGACCGGTTCAGGGTCAACTCGGGCTGGTTCATGAAAACATTGTATCAGAGGATGTCATCTCTTAGCAGACCTTTATTTTTAGAGTTCCCTAGTTATTTTGGGGATGTTATGGTAGATGGAGTAGGATTTTTGGGACTTTAGGGGTAAGTGTAAGAATAGAGTCACAAACTTTTTCTTTTTCTGATCCTCATGTTTCTATGTGAAGTCTGGTTTTTTTGTGTCTTTTGTTCTTGTGGAATGTTTGGTGTTGGGATATGACAAGGGAAGTCTGAAAAATGGCCTTTTTGGGTTCGCAACACCTGGTAAGCCATGTGGAGCCAGGGCACGGTCCTAAAAAGACTCTCTTTGTTGGTGGTGTGTTTGACATATGTCCTCCAACCATATGGTCAAGTTACCCACCAACACTAGTTCCATTGTGTGGGTTTCTTGTAATTTTCAAGAATTTGGATGTTTGTTTTGAAAATATTTGTATGAGAACTATAAAAATGGGTTTTAAAGGAAGGATTGTATTTTTCAAATTGAAAAAAGGGGTCTTAAAAAATTAAATATAAGAATGGTTTTAGAAGGATATGTTTTTGTGAAAAAAGGAGGAAGTGTAAACGATTTAATGGGATTGGATTATCCATAATCTAACCTTGTTTTTTTTGGAATCAAATATTCTAAAATTTTAAATCATTAGTTATCATGTAGCATCATTTTAAATGGGGTGTTTTGGGTTGTTGAAAAATGTTTGAATCTGATTAATTGGTTTTGGAAATTGGTTTTGATTTTTGGTGTTTTCCTATAAAGGGTATTGGTCGCAATGACCATCAGATTAGGAAAATATACCTTAATGAATTTCATATAATGGGAAGCAGTTGTTTGAAGTGGCTTGGTTGTTTTAAAAGTTGTTAAAAATGAAAAGCGGAATGTTTTTTAAGAAAAGGATTCTTGATTAAGTGTGTTTTGTTTTGGGAAATCTGAAAAGGGTTTTTTACATGGTGGTTAGTGATCCATTCTAGGGTACAAGTTTTTTTGGAATGATTTTTTTTTGTTTTAGCCTTTGGTGATTTGCTAGGTGATCACATGCATGGTTTTATTGATATCTATAAGGATGTCCTATATTTCATGGTGGTTGGGTGCCTGGGTGCCATGGAAATGTGTATTAGGGTGAGACTTGATGGAACACCATTTTTGAATATGGAAACCCATCAAGTTAATTTTTTTATAATATGTGTTTTGAGCTGGAAAATTTTGTGATTTGTTTATAAACCAATGGTAATGTGGCCAGTTTTTTCTATGTCTTAGAATTTTTTATATTAAGTAAGTTTAATTGCGATATAGAAGTCATACGTTTGTTTTATCTTGAGATGATATATTGTTGGTGGATCAATTATGGAGTATTGTTCATTGGGTTTCTAAAGATTTGTTTGATGTTGTGATGTGGCCATGAAAAGTTCTCCGTTGGAAATAATTCCTATCGATCAACATAAGGATTCATGTCAATGGTTAAATCCACATATTAAGATGATGCCACAACCAATTTTTTTGGGATAGACTGCTATTTGGGGTCGATTTAAAGTGCTTCCAGGTCCTGATAATTTATTTGGGCATAGTAGTATTGTTCAGTGATGTTAATGTGTTTCGCATTATTCCTTGTCCATTCTACCCCTTGTTCGGAGTGAGAAAGAATTTTTATATGTATATATGATTTCCTATTTATATGATGGTGTTTTTTATTGGTCATGTGAGTATTGTTTTTGAGTGGTGTGATCCTTAGCACCCTGAGTACGGTGTTGCAGATTCTTCAAGAATCAAGGATCGAGCCATAGGCCTCGGTGTTACATGTTCATAGGTGGAGAGTGTTGGGTAGTTCTATTGTTTCTTTTGTGGTTTCAGTGGCATAATTATTGGGTCCTCTTCCCTTTCCTCTCTGAGTGGTGGGGGTTCAGATCCATTCCGAAAGTGTTGGCCCAGTTATTGTCCCCTCTATTCAGAAGTGGGTGGTTTATATGTTCATGTTTTAACCCTATTAACATGGATTTGTAGGTTATTTTGGGAGAGTTGTTTTGGTCCTGTGTAGGTGATTCCAACTTCTAGATCAATTTAAATTCTTTTTTTCATTTCCAGTTGGTCTCTAATGGTGGCGACACCCACTGCTGGTCTCGAAGATCTTTCCTTTAGGATTTGTCTGATAGTTGTTGTGACTTAATGGTGTGTAGCCCATTCTATTCTCCACACCAAGTCACTGGATTTTTTTATTGTACTATGGTTTTGGTGATCATTTTGTTCATTAAGAGAAGGCCAAACAATCTAGTTCGTGGCTTGGTTGTGGAGGTGGTCACTTGATCTTTCCGTTCATTCTCTGGAAGTGGTTGTGAGTTAGTGTTTTTTTGGGCAATAATATTTAGTTACATTGTTAGTGAATGACATTTCATTATATTTAGAGTCATTATTTTTTTGATAATGAATCCTTAGGAGTTTTTTTGTCAGTTGAAAAGCATTATGGATTTCCGAGGTGGCAAGCTTTAATGGTGGGGAGAATTGTCACAGCCGGTTTTTTTCTTTTTATGTCATGGTTTTGATCTAGTTCATTGAAAATCCCAATCATTTTATTGGGTTTTGGGTGAGATTAATTTTGAGTTTTGATATAACATAAATGTTTAATCACCCTATTTTGGGTTCCCCATTGTTTGTTTATGTGTTTTTGTAGAAATGGTGGTTACTTAATGATTTGGGCCAACTGTGAGCCCATTTATAGTTTTAAAAAAATACCAAATTTGTGTCTTTTATAACTCCCTTATTGTGAACTTTTTGAACCCATTAAACATTATACATTTCTTCCATTGACATATTAAAACAACCATATCCTTTTAGACCCCTTATAAATTCATAATCATGGAGAATTTGGGTTACTTATTTAGGTATTGGGCCAGCTCAGGGGCCCATTTCCAGTTTTTAAAAAATATTTTGTTTTCTTTTATATATTTTTCATTTTTTTAATATATTTCGATTACTACACCTACCATAACAATAAAAAATACCTATATTCTCCCACATTCTCGATTCAACCTCTTTGGAGCTCATTTGAATCGTATATTTGGGAGAGAAAGTTCTCAGGTTTCCTCAAATTGTCCACAATCGAGAAGGTAAATTATTTCATCCATAAATCAATCCTTTAGTACACTTTTCCCCACAAATATTTTTTCCCCATTTCTTGCAGGTATTTGGAGACTCTTAATGAAGTTTCATGTAATTAAATTTTCTCTAAGGGTGCATATCTAATGGAATACCAAGAGTTTTCAAGTTGAAAATGTGAGATACCTTCTCCATTCACCTCCCTCTTCTTCCTCCTTTCATTATTTCTTGGTTTTATAATATCTACTAGTCATAATAATCATATGTTTCTATAATTCTATGATTTTTATGGGTATTTTTTTTGGGGGCTAGCCATCATAGGTTTAGGGTTTGTGAACCCTCGGATGGTGATATTGGGTGTGTGATTCCATTACGCCAAGGATTTGAGGTAGGATATCCCCTGAACATGACTTTATCTTTTAAGATTCATTATTTTCCTATTTTTTCATCTTATATATATTATTATTATTATTTTTCAGCATTTGGATAATTTTATTGGTGTGAAAAATTGTTGTTTAATACTTGTTTTGTGAGTGTTAGTGTTATTTTTTCATAAAAATGCACGCCAAGTGTATGTTTAAATGTTCCACTATCATTAGAAACAATTTTTTGAAGTTTATAACCTGGTTTATAGTATTTTTAATATGTTACAGTATCTTTTATAAAATATTTCATGAAATTGGTTCTTTATTCAGTGTCAAATTCTTAAAATAAATTATTTTGTTTAAAAAGGCATGTTTTATATTCGGTAGATTCCCAGGTTGGCTTTTATGAGTTATGTTTGATTTAAAATTTATTTTTTCTATTTATAAATGAATTTTAAGAATGATAAATGGTATTTTGGGTTCTCATATGGGTTTCCAATTTGTACTTGGTTTTACAAAAAAATGGTTTTTGGTTTACAACATGTTTTGGCCTGAGTCGTTGGAAAATGGCCCATTTCACATCCTTATGAAAATGGTTGTGTTTTGAATATGTAAACTGAATGTTTTAAGGGATTTATTAATGTTTTTTTACACAATAAATGGTTTTTATACACCTACATAATAAATGATAAATTCATACCTTGGTCAAATGATAGTTTTGAGAAAGGGTTAAAGGCTCGTTTGGCAGTTGTTTTTTTTGTAAAAATGGTTTCCTTGTGTATTTCAGGTTTTATATTTTGGGTCAATTTTATGGTCCATGAAAATGATTTATAAATTTTTGGGGGGGCTAAAATAACTTGGTTGTTAGGTTATTTATGGGGTTGTGGCCTTAAAAGTGCATTTTTGAGTGGATTTTATGTGCAAGGCCTCGTTATACTCCTTGAAATTGTTATACGAATCTTTTTAGTGGTATATTTATTCATTAATGAAATGTGAGGAATGTTTGTGAATGTTTTTTTGTTTATGGTTTGGTAATATAATTTTCATGGGGAAAGTGTATTTGATAATATTTGTAAATTTATTGAGTACAAAAAGGAATCACGGGTATCTAGGTGGGCGGATGTGTACTAGTATGCTACTGATTCCATGGGATTTGGCCCCTGTTACACGTAGTAAGTTTGACTTTGACAAGACTAACTAAACTATGATGATGATGTAGTTGGGGGACCACTATGTTAGGGGTATGATCCCAACTAGTGGCTCTTGTACATGAGAATAGATATCTAATATGGTTACTTTGACCGAGATACGAGGTACCTGAGTTGCACAACTAACTAATTCTAAGGGGTGTTCTCATGACTTGTGCTCATTGGATATTTTATACTCACCATCAGTATAAAATGTGTTTGGTTGGTAAATTCAACAGTGTGTGATTTATTTAAAAGTGTAAATTCTTTAAATTAGACCTTCTGGAATACTTGTTTGATTTTGATGTTTCTCCTCTTTGAAAATTGATACTAGAATTATTTTTTATAAAACCTGCAAGTTTTGTCAATAATTGTTTTATAGCATAGGGCCTCATTTGAAAAACATACCCTTATATTTTTATTTAAAACTTGAAATTGATGTTTCTTTTATTTTAAACGATGTACATTGGTAATACAATATCAGGGTATCCTACTGAGTTTTAATACTCATGCCTATATTCTTCTTTTGTTTTTAGCCCTTTTGTAGGTTTCATATTGAGGTAGATCGCCTTTGGAGATGGGTGATAGTTCTGTTGGAGGGTGACCAGAAGGATCACATGGAGTTAGTTGGTTATTGGGATTGTTCAGCTAAGTTGTACTTTCGGTTTTATGTACAAATAATGTTCAATTCAATTTTTATATAAATGTATTTTGGGTTGTCCTTTTCTTTCCTCTATTTGTTTGATTATTTTTATATTGGAGAAATCATTACCTTATGTACTCAATTGATTCCCATGGTACTTTTATCCGTCCCAGGAGGATCGGGAATGCCTCTCGAGACTTTTCGTATGCTGGCCGAGGTGACCGGTTCAGGGTCGACTCGGGTTGGTTCATGACACTCCATGAATTGATGAACTTCAACTAATGTGGAACATAGTGTACAGGGTATTACGTGAGTCGATTGATAAGGTAACCACACCCCGATCATGTTTCGAAAGTATCTAAATCTGTCAATAATAAAGGTGACCCATTACTTGAATAGACGCAAATAGTATACATGGGAGTTCCGGACCCTTTGAATCCTCTGCTCACAATGCCCAATCCCCATCATCAAACCTATAGATATATGGACGATAAGGGACACATATCTTTCTATATCTCACCTAAAATATCAATTATAAGTTCACTATAAAGATCTATTTAGAAAGAGAAGTTTCATAATTTCAACTCATTGATAATACACCCACACATAGTGACAGTGTTGGTTAGGAAATTAATACATCACCTGAAGGTATTATTTTAGTGTGACCCCTTCCCCTACTAACCCTGAGCCAATATAATTATATATCATTAAAAAATGATAACCTCTTCCACATTACAACCACTCAGTATTGAACGTATACTTTAAATTTCGGAATCCCACTCTATGTTGTGACCATATAAAAGATAAATACTTATTTTTGATTAACCTTATGTATGATTCAATACTTAATCATTTTCACCACCAAAGTGAATCTTTTTTCCCTTTCACCCATTCATGACCACAAAAACATTATCCAATCTTTACATTGTTCCATAATTTTCCATGACATGATCACTGATCAGATAATTATATATATCATGACATAATATATCATGATTTTGCATCCTGACAAAAGTATAATATCATCAGTCACCCAACCATTGACTTCCTTAGTTTTATTTAGTCCAAGATAATTATTTAATTCTATTATATTTATTCCATCCCTCTAGTAGTGTATTTCTAGATATGGATCACCAAAGAAATAATCAAAAATCACATTTAATGTATCCATGATTCCAGAAACTCTATTAATCCCTATGAATTTGTATCCCCATACCTTATAGTGATCCACCATCTTTCACTACATATTTTTCATGCTTTGATCACTAAATACACTTCATAATTTGTAGACTATAGGACTTGAATCTCATTCACAGTTGAATATAAACATGATTCATCATATCTACAACCATGAAAATGGATAGTGGAATGGCTTAAAAGACATGGGTACTAATAATGAATTGCCGCTATAGGAATATCTAGTGACTAGTTCTACGATCGGTCCACCATTCATCTAGTATAAGATCACTAATGATGAAAAATAGAAACTCCATTAGTAATTGATAAAGGGATAAAATAATGAGTAACTATAAGTTAAATCATAGGGCTATAAAATAAATAAATGTGACTAAGAATAAAATTTATTACTCAAAATCATGATGATGTATTTACATAAAAATAAAAAAACCTACCTAATGGCACAATATTGATCATTATGAGAATCAATGTCAATATAGAAATATTTTCATCAAATTCACAAATCCAATCCCAATTCAATATCTACTATTTTCCCTCATTGAAAATCCTCCATCCCTCTCTTGATATATAATTTATTTTAATCAAATATATAGAAATATGAATATATAATTCATAATGGGAGCATTATTTTGTAATATTACAGTTTTAAAAGTTAAAAAAATGTAATTACATTTTATATAAAAATTGAAACCCTCGATGAAATATCTTGGAAGCATTGGTACTAATTGGAATAAAACCATCCCTATGATAAATCAAACATTCAAGATGCATCCATAATGTTGTTTTTCCAATAACATTCTGTTTTTAAGATACATAATAGAATCATGAAAATTTTATGTCTGTTGAATAAAAAATATAATTTAATTTATATTTTAATATTTTAAGGACATCAAGATGGTTCAAACTTCTGAACGAATTAGTGAACAACCTTAGTAATATTATATAAATATTTAAATTGTTCGAAAATAAAAAAACGGTTTATATTTTTACACCATCCATGAATGTAGGATACATATTTAGTTAATCATTAAAAAAATGAAAAACCCATAACATTATGCATTCTTAATGATTCACCAAGATTCATCTTAAGGGTAAACCCCACATTCAAAGGCTACCAAGAAAAAACAGACATTTTGTGGTCATTTTCCCGGTAAAAATTATAGTTTTACCCCTAGTTTTTTTCCAGGACTAGGAAACAACAAAATTTAGATATATCATTACCTAAAAAATAATGGTTCACTGGAATATATTTTTTGAATTTATTTCCTTATTATGAATAATTTTAACAATGTTACACCACCAAGGGGTAAATTTTACATGGTCCAAAGAATGTGAAGAATATTTTAAAGAATATAACAATATGCTAATTAATGTATTGATAATAGAATTACCAATGGGAAAATAAAGAGTTTTTATATTCTATGATGCAACAAATAAAGGACATAGATCCATCCATATAAAAAATTATAATATTAATGATTATCTATTAAGGAAATTAATAAACCATGAATAAGAATATCCTACCCAAGTTCTATATTCCTAAAAAAAGAAATAATTTTATTATTCATAAGGACACGTTATATAAATAGTGTTATATATTATATTTGTACAAATCACAATCATTTGACTTATATATTACCTTCGAAAGATCTCAAACTGGGGAAAAGAATGTAATTGTTACTAATCAAGAACTATGAATATATAATAAACTACGACATTTATAAGAAAAAATAAATAATGAATACTTATAGTGGAAGAATAAGGGAGTTATATACATGAAGATGATGAAAATTGATCCAAGATTTATGATTTAGATAATCGTGATATGATAATTAATATGGAATGAAAACATTATTCTTTTTAAAAATAATATCACAACCATCCATAATATATCATACAAATATGTCTCAACAATATGAAAAATATTTACAAAATAAATATTACGAAATAAGTTATGGAATCAAAAAATATTTATGAATTTCGATATTTATCCAATTTTTTAGAAAACGTAATGTTTACCACCAAATATTGATATGAGTAAATAATATTTAGATAAACCCCATAGGTAAAATTACTCTATATTCAATGATATCATAATGATTTAAATTGATGTATGAGAAAAAAATTTGGGGTAAAACATTAAGTGGAAACTAACAAACTATATATCAAGATGTTTAACAAGTTATAAAGTAATGGTAGATAAAAAACGTTGAAAGGCACCTTAAAACCTCTCCCTATACCAATGTAAATGTGGGTCCATATATCAATAAACATTATCACTTGTATAACTATGAAACTGAAAAAAAAATATTCAATTTGGGTTCAGATCGATATTCTAGTAAGGTGCAAAAGTTCTCTTGGAATAAGTAATAATCTAGCACAAATGAGTCTTGAATGGGTTAATATTAATAATATATAATGCCTTTATTATACCCCTCTATTAATTGTTTCTAATTATGATTTTCATTTTACATCAAAATATAAAAAGTTTCCTCTGATGGATGTGAGTTATAAGTTATATTTTAGAGTAAGATGTCATCCCCAGATATATTTTCTATCAAGAAAGACTATACAAACAATAAAGTACATATTGACATAATTTTCAAATGAATTCTTGGTCACCAAGGAAAATTAAATTCTTCTAGTGGAATTCACATACAATAAAAACATTTAATCATGAATTAAAATGAAACTGTATGGAGAATTGTGTGAAAAATATTTCATAGTGCAACATTTTGGGATGAAGATGAAGAAGGAATGTTAATTATCCTGAGACATAGTGAGGATACAACTAAAATATTTCATGTTATCTAGAAACATGACAACACATCTCAAATAATATAGAAGAGATACATTTATAATTTGAAAAAGACATGGAATTCCAAAAAGGGGACTATGTCTTCATAAATATGACACTATGGAAGGTATTTATATGTTTTTTAAAAGGTAATGCAAAATCCATGGAAAATTTTTCCTTCAGTGATTTTTGGATAGGATTATAAAAATGTTATAACAATTACTTATGGCACCAAATATCTCTAAAGTACATGATGTATCCTATGTTTTCTATTAAATATTTAAATGAAAGACACATTGTACATACAAAAAAATAATTGAATGGATCTAGGTCCTATAATATCGTATGAGTAAGGGATTTTATAGATTTATAAAACAAGGTAGAAAGTTTTATAGAGTCAGACATCTCATGTATAGAATACACATTAAATGAATCATGTGCTAAATGAGGTGGTATGGGACCTAAGGAAGCAATGATGAAAAATTACCCCCAAATGTTCATGAATTGAGGAATACCCTACATTTCATGGATGATATTATTTAATTATTCCTAGAATAGAATAACTAATAATTATAATAAATATCAAAACATGCTTCCTTTTATTTCATCATAGTATAATAACATATATATAGATCAGTAATGAGTAGAATAACTCAGGCTAGTAATGTAAAACATTACATAATAAGTATATATAAAACCCAGAAAATTGAAATCATTAAATTGGGTCAATAAACACTTAAAAATAATATAACTAGAATTCTTCATCCAAGTACATTATGGTCTCCTTAAATTATCACAATCAAGAAAAAAACTATAAGTAGAAAAGAAACTATTAAGAAAAATGAAAAGTATTCTTTAAAATAAATTAAAGTAAAATTGAAAAAATTGAGTAAATAAATAATGATTTAAATAGGAAGAATTTATGGATATTATAAAAATTGTATGACCTGTTATATAGTAACTTTTTATTTTAAATAATAATTATATTTTGGATTGGAAATCTAACCATTACATGTATTAAAACTCCTAGAAAATAATTTCTACAACAAATAAAATATCAAATTATATATTCTAAAATATTATAAATTTATTAATAAAATTATATAAATTAAAATATAAATAAATATTCATTTTATTAAGATTTATTTGAACTTCATTATTAAAATAATAATTTTTTAAAAAATTAATATATTATAATTTAGTAAATTTTGAATGTTTATTTTGATCAAAAGAGATATTATATACTAGAAATTATATTATCATAATAATGTAATTAATTATCAACATATAATAATTAATAAATGATAATAATAAAAAAATAGAATCACAAAATGAAAAAAAAAACTATCATCTTGTGATAAATTTTTTTCCCATTTATTATATAATAATATTTCAATGTAAAATATTGAAATTTTTTAGTGTTATACTGATAAAATGAAATTCAATCTCAGAATTATTATTTTGATTTTATAGGATTAAATTTTTTTATTTTTCAAACATAATTTAATTCTTTGTGAATAGTAACTAAATATATTTTCCATATATGTCATATATTTTATGAACACAAATTGATATAATTATGAATAAAAATAAATAAATTTTATTCAAAAATTAAAATAAATTTACTAGGTAGAATAATTATTTTGAAAATAATAAATTTATTTTTTTAATATAAATTTGAAATTGTATGGCCTAAATTATATTTTATTCTAATAAAATAGAACTTTTGATTATTGAAGATTAAAAAAGAGTTTCCATGATTCTATTTTATTTATTGTTGGTTTAAATATTAAATAAAAATTATTCTATTAATAATACACTTAAACAAATCATATGAATCAATGTAATTCATAGATTATTATATAAGTAAAAATAGTAAATACTTTATTGTAAAATTAATCACCATATTTGATATATAAAAATCCATCCTCCACCGCTTTCTCATTACATCTTAAAAACTTTCCCTTTCCAATTATCTGAAAATATATATCTCTACCAATATTTATCTATATCCCTAAGGCTGTAGTCTTTCCAAAATTCCTTCTCAGATGGCCTTAGACACACTCCAAAGGAGGTAGTGAAAAGAGATTGGTAATAGTTCCCAAGTCAGTACTAACATTTTTATTTGTTAATATTGTTCATTTAATATATCTTAATCCTCTAGTTATTTTCCAACCACGACTATAATCCCATGGTATCAACATCCTATCATTCCATAAATAATGACGGGTCATGCATTCCCACTTGTTGAACCCTTTTATTCAAGGCATTTCTATGTTGAAAACAATTGTTTTAAAACATATATATCATACTTTTCATTCTCCTAATACATTATCTATAATACTAGTAGTCATTAAAAATAAATTTATTACAGTATCATGTTTACACTAATTTATTTAATAAAATAGAAACATTTATTAGTTATTTTCCCTTCCTCAAAAAACGTTTATGAAAAATTCATTCATCATGGACGTTTGACATTAATTAAGTGAATAGTGATAATTTATTCTAAATTTATAATATTATATCAGATCATAAAAATTAATTTCATTATTTAATATAAAAATAATAAAAATATATTGTAATGTTCATTATTCTAAAATGACTGAATAAAAATTGTAGTAACGATATTAAAATTTAGAAATCATTATAGTCTAAAAAATCATATTGAGGAATAATCATCAAATTATAACTATTTTTAAAACCATTATAATCAATCAATTTTTGAATTAAATAATTATTACTCCATGACTTATTTGGAGATTTTGTAATAATTGGATATTGAGCTTGGATGATTACCATTATTTGAAATCCATTTTAGAACTATGATTCAAACAACCTCAGAACTACCAATATAAGAAATATTAACCTAATAAATGAATAATAAATGATTATAATTGAAATAAAATAAAAATATAATGTCAAATACATATTAAAGGTTTTCAAATCAAGTATATATTAAATATAGTTAATTTTAATGAGGCTAATAAGGTGTCTAAATCATGACATGACTCGAGGTAATGGTTTATTTCAAAAACACTAATCTTTTTAGGTGTTATTTACCTATTCCATATATTCTCTTTTATTTATCATATGAATTGTATTGAATGTATACCATTATAATTTTCTACCATTTCTCATAATTTTTTTACGTCCTTTTCTATATTGTTTATTTATAGTTCATATCTTTTATTAATAGTAATTGGAATTTCCCAACTGAATTTCTATCATTTAATTTTGTTCTATATCATCTCTATCCCAATATTGATGTTATTTTGTCATTAATGTAAATTTTATTTATCCTTGTTGATGTATTCTAATTCATTTATACACATTGTACAGTTTTTCTCAAATATTTATTTAATTTTGCATCCATTATTCTATATATCATGTAAACACTATATTAAATAAATTATATTAAAAGTTTCTTAACAGAAATTTTTAATTATCTATTTCAATTGGGAGACATTGAAAACTATTTAATCTATAATTTCAATATTTATATATATGTTACATATCTATTTAGATATAATTGGTTCCTCATTTTTTTATTTTTTTATAATATATTTATTTTATATATTAAAATCATTAGAATTATTATGTGATGGGTGGAGCCCAAAATTATTTAACCTATCAAAAAACTGGTATATCTCATGGGACAAAAATTCTTAGGTTTTTGTTTGACAACTTTTAATTTATATATGATATATTGTTTGGGGACTTAAATGTATGGTTATGATTCTTGATGTTATCCATTCAATCATTATGAGAATTATATGTTTTACGAAAGTAATTTTTTATTTCAATTGTTTTGGATATTGAATTGTTTTACAGAGTTTTACAAAACTTAATTAATTAATTAATTAATTAATTATTCAATCCATGTCATGTATATCATAATTATTATATATTTCCTTACACTATACACTACTCTTAGTGATAATTTTAGCTCATCCTTATATAATTCCTCATTTCTCCAAAAATAATGAACAATTATATGTGTGATATATGGGTAAGAAATTGAAGCATAATAGTGTTTTATTGGTTATTATTGTTTAATAATTATGAAAATGTATTGTAATGATCAAATATATATATCTAATCACATATGTAAACTATAGCTTCCATTTTATAAGATGTAAATTTAATGTACAGTCATCAGTTCTCAGTAGTTGGAGCCAGGATTGTAACATTTTTAAAATTTTGTGATAAAGCATATCCCTAGATCAATCAATCGAACAAAATTAAATACACTAGATCTGATAGTACAGACATTGAATGTCATTTTATCAAGGAGAGTGTTTAAAATGGTAATGTAATTCAAGAATATATTTCAATAGTAGATGAAATTATATATATATTTTTAAAAATTTTATACCAAGGGAAGTGTTAAGGATACAAATGTTGTGAATCAAACTCTAAGATCTCTGATGAAAACAGATTCTTGAAGAAGAGTATATTAGTAAAAACATAAAGTAACATTTTTATGATCAATCAAACAAAGGATTTACATTGTTCAGGAATAGTGTATTTATTTGTACATAGGAAAATTATTTCACTAATTTCATCATAAATTTTATATGGTGGTTTTAGAGTGTTAAAAAACAATTACTCAATGTGAGATCTTAACGGAATGTATTATCATTGTAAACCATGTGGTTACATTGATGCTAACCAAATAGTATCTCCAATGTGCTATATCAATAGGTCTCTATATTTCCATAAAGATATAGTAACATGTTAGTTTCATGGGACATATCTTTTATATCCAGTCAGAGTTATGGTCTAATGTATAGGATTCTCCCCTAGCAGTTGGGAAAAACTCATACAACATATCGTGTTATAAAATTATGATAATCGCCCACATAGTTCATGCTCTATAAAATTTAAATCATTATATATTTTTAATTTAACTAAAATAGTTCTCTGTCTTCTATACTCATTATTGTTCACTTCCCATACATGCATAAATTTAAACTGAGCAATTCATGAAATACTAGATCGGTTCCCCTAAATTATATTATAGTGGTCTCTCATATTCAACCAACTATAGTACACTCATCAATGAACACAAAAAATGAATAATAGATCATTAAACACTATATAACCATCTAGATCATGAATTTGTTTACTTGATTGTTTGTTCTATGAATATTTTATAGTTTCAACAACCCATTATGTGTTAATCCCCTTATAAAATAGATATTTAACTACTTTTTTTTTAATTTTGGAATGATTATATGGGTTATTTTTAATATTTATAAAACATTTATTGTCACATTAAAATATATTTTACTCACATATTATCGATTTACTCTAAGAATATTTCAACCAAATAATATTCTTCTTGGATTCTTCTTTAGTAATGTATTCTACCACTATGGTATATAGTTCCAGTAACATCATTAATACATATATCCATTTCACTATATTTTCTCCAATGGTAAAAATATAACATGTGATATTCCTCCGTCAGATGACATCACCTCTAATGCCAATATCCACATAACCCAATAGAGACATTTCATTCCCTAATCATTGTGGTAAGTATTTTCTTCCCTTCAAATACCTCAGTATCCACATCACAATATATTAATTTTTTTAGGTTCATCCATTTACCTTCTTTCATCCCACACTACAAGATTAATATTTTTTCTATTAAAAACCCTAGAATATATAATTCTTCCAATAGATAATGTTTATGGAACCATTTATATATTTATATCCTCTTCTACTATCTTTTGTTCTTACACCTTGGATAATTTAAAATCCCTTTATGAGCGATTATAAATTATATTTTACTATAGCGCACTAAACATTGCTAAAAAAATTCTAATGTAGTCATCCTATGATAATATAAATGTTATAGTTATATATTCTCTTTTGATTTTAATCCCTAAAATATTATTTTCTTGTCCAAAATATTTTAACTCAAACTCCTCATCTAGATACCGTTCTATCTCATCAATCCACTATATACTTGATCCTTCAATGATCATAGCAACTACATTCAATTGTATTAAAATATATCAATCCCAAAAAGTCATCAGAACATCACAATTGATTTATGAAACATTTTTTTATGAATTTTTCTAATTAAAAAATTTAACATCATTTTCTAATCCATAGGTACCATCTATAACACCTAGAAAATATTCTTGAGTTTTAAGCCTATATATTCCTCTACAACTTCATTATATCAATATAGATGAAGTATATAAATATCCTCCAATAAATCTCAATGAATAAAAATAGTATTTATATAAAGTTTCTAAATATATAAATCTTATAATGAAACCATACTGCAAAACACTCTGATGGTGGTGAGAATCCCCACTAGGGTGATAATTTCATGGAAGTCCATAAAATCCTTCATTAAAATCATTTCACCATTATCCTTACCTTTAACATCTTCATAATATCATGTTCATCCTTAACCCAAAAAACATATTTTTTCAATACATTCATTTTTTCTGAAAAGGATTCATGTCTTGATTTTTTTATCATGAAATGAAGAAAAACCCTCCATTATAGACAAATCCCACAGTCTTTACTCATTTAATTTCATTAAAAATTAATATAATTTTAGATATCATCTATTATTTAATAATAAATAGTTTAAGGAGGATGAATACATATTTAAGGGCCGTATAACCATTTTGGATATCATCAACAGCACATGAAGTGTATATCACACTAGTTCTGGTGTAATATGATCAGTTACACATTCAAGGTCCACATTCTCAAGGAATTTTTATTATGTACTCCCACAATTATTTTCAATATCATGATGCATATTTTATACAATACTGTCACCGAATATCACATTTTTATTAGGTTGATCGTCATATTCTCATCATCCTAGAAATTATAACAAACCCCTCAACATCGTATCCATTAAAGAATAATTATTTGGACATAACAACAAGATTTTCCCTTATATAATAATATATATATACATATGGAAAAAAGAAATACTTATAAATGAGATATTCTTAACTCCAATATTATCTAGAGCTACTAATATAGATATTCTTCTACCAGTATTGCTGGTCTTTTGTTGATGAGATATACGTCCATGTTCACATCCTCAACCCAAAACAATATTTTGTAACCCTAGGTGTTGCCTCATACACATGATACATTCATTCAATTTCAATACATCCTTTTAGAAACATCATTATATTATGGTGTTCCAAGAAGAGTCTTCCCCCACTAAATTCTATTATTGGAACTGAATTTTGTGAACTATTTAATTCTATGCTCTCCACTATGTTCAAAACTCAATCATTTCAATAGTAATCCTAACACTTTCTCCAATGTGTTATTGCACTTCTAAAACATGTTAAAATCATCCAATTTTATTTTCCAAAATAAAACTCGTGCCTACATTATTATGTTATTGAATATTTTCATATAATATTGGGATTCCCTTAGGGAATATATGTGGGAATTACCCTAAGCATCAGTTTTTATCAAGTTTATCTTCTTGGCCATTAGTGATTAATATAATTTTTAAGTGATACTATATTTTTCTTTCCAATGATACAATGTTCATATAATCCACCTTCCACCAACATTATCCTTGATAGAATTTATTTTGATGTCTGTAATTTCATCCCCTTCTCAATCATTTGTTGTAAACTGTATTTCCACAACTGTGAATCCCTGAAGGAATTTATTATTTTCATAATATACTTGTATTTTTATATCAGATTGTACATAGTTCCATTCTTTAAGCCATCATATATAATAATATCTCCCTTGGTTATATTCCATGCATCACTAGTGAATGTACTAATAAATCCCACATCATCACTCTAACCAAAAGATATAATATTTCATCTCACCGTTGGGATATACATCACATTATTAAAAATTAAAAATTAAAAATTAAAAAATATTAGATATCTGTTTTTTCTATGCATCTCCCTTCCCAACATTCAATATAGGTTTATCATCAGCATGATGCGGCCTACCAAAATTTCTGAGTACAAAATTCATTGCAAAAACCCTTTTCCAAAGTGTAATGTAATGATTCCCTAGAGTTTAAAATAAAATATTTTTTTAGATATCCATATATAATATAAATAAATTATTCATTCCTTTATCATTTTGGTATATATATTTGTTTCTGGCACCTTCCCTTTCTGTATAAAATCCCCATTGACCCATCAATTCTTCCCAAAAATACATTAGGTTAGACTATGACCCTTTTACTTATCTAAGATCATTCCTCGTGATTTTTATCATCCTCTATGGTTATCTCATTGAACGTAACTATTCCTTCATTCCATGTTTAGTGATGAATCATAGATTTTTATTCATTTAATTATCCAAATATCCTTTATGAGGATCATGTATGTTACATCCTTAAGCATCAAATTTAAAATTCTCATTTAACTAACCAATAATGATATTGTAGCTTCCCAACTATTAGTTAATGAATAGAGTAACACATAGGCACATACCCCCAATATTTACTATAATTCCCAAGAATGAAAAATAACATTCATGGTAAAAAATCTATTAAAATGATCAGAAATATTTTTTCGTTCAATCAACTTCTAACTGAACGCCCATAATATTATGAAAATTATGAAATATGAAGAAGGGTTTGCATACATATTCATGATATATTTCATTACACTACTTATTATCTGTTTATATCTAATGTTTTTACCACATTTTTTTCAATTTATGGAACACAAATCCTAGAACGTATCAATTATGTATCTCCAAATCCACCTTCTCCATCTCTATTGTTTTTTCCAACTGATGTGGAAAGATTATATTTTTTTATAAATCCATTATTAAACCATAATTATCAAGAAATATAATTTAGTTACATCAAAATTATTTATCTTCATATTTTATTCCATTATAACTATCATTCAATTTGATAAATCAAAACATTCTATTTCAAAAATAATCTTTGAAAAAAATTATTTTAAATAAAAATTTAGGAGATCCAAAGACCAATAATTATAGATAAAGAGTAAAGGGGGTAAATAGAGACAAAATAATAATAATAACACCAAATAAACCACATGAGTTTTATTTTTTAAAAATAAATCCTACAAAAATGAATGGTCGTAATGATTTCACTTATTTCATGAGAAATATTATAGGGTTTTTCATATTGTCAGTTAACCATAGCTTGAGGTGGGATCAAAACAAAAATATGTTCTACAGTAACCTTTATTGCTATTATACCACCAAACACATAGTAAGTCCACTATGATATAGTATTCCTTGTATGGATGCCTATTGATATATAATGACATGTTGGTGTCTCTAGTATACTGTCCTATAATAAGTATGATTTATGGTCTATTTTACAGTCAATATCTATACCAGTATGTCCAATATCATATATCAAGAAATATTATTTCAACAAAAATTTCATGTTCCTTATTTATCTATAAATTAAAAGGTTTTATTTATTACCCTTAATCATTTGGATTTTATTTTCAATGTTTTATAAAGATATATAACTAATGGAATAGTTGGTCAATTGGTTCTAAAGAAGGTATTAATATTCAAATGTGTGTATTTTTTGGAATGTATAAATGGGTAGAATGTCATATTAATATTAAATTATTTTCCTTTAAGAAGGAATGAAATTATCTAAACAACATTGCTTTTCTTTTAATGTGGTGTAATTATTTTTATCATTGAGAAAGGGATGTGTGATAGTATATTTTTTTGTCAATAAAATTAAAATTGTTGATTTGATGAAAAAATATAATTGTTTTAGATTGTTTTATTTTTCATAAATTTGTATTTAGAAAATCATGAATGTTTTATAGAATTTTTTTAGTTCAGTTGAATTCATTAAATTGGTTATTAAATGGTTTATAAAGGATGGAGTTGATCTACAGATATATTCAGTTTAAAAATTATAGATTTGGAAACCTATTAAGATATGTTATAATAAAATAAATTGTTTTACAATATACATAGGAATATCTCTAGTTAATATTATATTAATATATTAATATCATATAAATAACCACGAAAATCTGTAGGCTATATAATATAATTATTATGCAATTAATAATTACATGTGAAAATATTTGGTAAAGGAGGTGTGAATGATTATATAGAATATTTCATCAAAATAAATAAAAGGATTCAAATTCTATTTAATATTAATATGAATAAAAAATAATATTAATTAGGAGTTCACATGAGATTAAGATGATGTTTATAACACTCATGCATGTGTATAACTAATCTTTTATAAAAGTAAACTACATTGTTTCTTAAATATCCTGATGAAATATCAATCTTCAATGTTTAATTATCATAACATTATGTGTTGATCCATGATTCAATATTTCATTATGAATTATGATTAGAAACTGATGTTCTAAAACTAATAATGATATTTGAGCCAGAAATATATATTTATGCGAGCGTGATAATGTGGAAACATAAATTGTAGAATCTATAGTGGCTCGAATAGATGAAGAATTTAATATATTAGAGGATTTAAATGGGAAAAATAAAGTGAATATTTTGTAATATTATTTAATGATAGTTATATAGATTCAAAAATATGTTTGAAATCTATTTATGAATATCAATGTTAGAGTGATTCTAATAAGGATATTTTTATCAATTTCTGGAATAGAATATCACAATGTCCATATTTCCATGAAATTTCTTATTTTTTAATATTTGAGAAATTATCTAAGTCATTGTTATATTATTTATATAAAGGTCTATTAGGATTATTAAATACGTTGGTCATGAAATATTATTGCGAAAATAAGATTGAGAATTTTTTTATGTTTTTTAATAATATATATGCTACTAGTTATTGAAAATAGGGGGTGTCTAAATTAATTATGAATATTTTGTATACTCAAGAGATAATATTAGTAATTATGTTGAATCATCTGATAAAACACTGATGTTATTTTCATTTTTGTTTAAATGTCACTATATTCTAGATTGATATATTATGATGTACAGTAGGTTGACTTTTTATGGGTAGAGGTCTCGATTAACAATGATACCTACCCTCTTGTAATCACATTATGTTATTTGTTATATAGTTTTGTTCCAGATATGACTCACAAATACCATGTATGTAGTCACTTATGGGAGAAACTTATAAAAAACACAAATTCTTTGTGTTCACATTTATTTGTAATATATAAGATTGAGGGCGAGATCAAAAGGGTGAGTGGTTGTTGACTAACAGTAGTCACAGTGGTGATTTTATAAATAAATTTTAAAAACAGTAACATAAATTCCAATATACCATCAATATGTTACAGAGTTGGTCACATGGGAACATAAAAAATATCCAATCATTCTAAAATGTGATATATTAATATTGTTTTCACATATGTGCAAGCCCATCATTTTCAATATTATTTTTATTTATAAAGAAAGAGCCACTATTTCTCTATTGAAGAATACCAAGGCTTTCCTTTTTGAAAAAACATCATGCCTTTACCTTCTCCATTTCAATTTTCATTTATGATCGTCTAGTCAACTTTATAGATACATAATAACACTATATAGTTCCTTGTAATTCAATGAAATCCTAAAATATTTTCGTTGATTTTATTCTCCTTCATTTTATCTAAATAAATTTATTCAAAAACATATCCTTATACCATGATCAAATCGATTTCATAAAATTAAAAACCCACTTGCAATAGTTATATATTTTAATGATATTCTGGAATCGTGGATCAAAATTCAATAATAACACTTTTTATTTAAATATTCTTCTATAATCGAATTATTTATTATTCCAAATTAATATCATCCATATAGAATTATTAATTTTTCTTGTGAAACACCATATATGTGTCACACATCAATATTATCCATCATTCAATTGAGTAAATTATTTAATTATAATTTATGTAAATCACTGAATTATTATTTATTTTTTACATACTTCCTATTAACAAAATATTCATAAAAAACTTCTATATATACTCCTATATAAAATTAATATATAAATTTATATTACTTCATAAAATCAATCATTACTAGTTGATATAAATTTATCCTATTGTATTTTACCCTAAAATATTTTCAATTTTAATACAAGTAAAATAAACAAAACATTTTATCATGTCTAGAAATATCCTCCATTGATTTAAATTGTTTACATATGTTAAACACATACCAAATTTGGAACATTTATCTATAAAATTAAAATATATATTCTTCAAATATTCAAATATATTATAACTGATTCTCTACCTTTATCTCTCCAACACTTACGTTATTTTGACATAAATTTAATATTTCATAGAAGATAAATAATTACTTCTTCTATATTTATATTTTAGATAAAAATCATATAATGAATTTTAGTCTTTTTATTCAAATTTATTCTTGAAAAAACAGGGCCCAGCCTTCCCTTAGTGGTGAGTCTTATTCAATTAATCTATTTGTGTGAAAGTTTATTAAAACATTTTTTATGGAATAACTATCATTTATTTTATGGATCTCTCTAGAAAATTATTTTATCATTAGAGGTGAAGCAGTAAATATAAATCTGTTAAAGTTATTCTCTATTCAACTATCATCACTAATAAAGATGACCACAATAATTATTTCATTAATATATTTCTCCAAATATTAATTTGAATATGTTAATCAATTTAATTTGGATAGTTATTTCTCTAATTCACAACAAAAAAGTGAACCTAGATATTTATAAGGTCCACTATTCTATATAAATGGCTATATAATTAGCATGGGTTTGTAAGAAATGTCATCAAATGATCAGTTAGTATCATCCAATTATTACAAAAAAGAATACTTTATCATAAAACTCATCTAAATAAATTGTCTAAAATAGGTATAACTATCTCATAGAAAATAAAATGTACTCCATATAATGTATCTAGTGGTTATGTGTTATAAATTCATTGCAATGTTTAACGTTTTCCATTTATTGAAAAATAAATTTAGATAACTGATGTTCAGGTTTCAACTCAAATGGATTAAAAAAATTAAAATTTTGTTTTTCGACAAGGTTTGAATATTCGGGGAGAAAAAATGTGTTTAGATAGATTCAATAGGATGGTGACGTTGGCCCCTATGGTGGTAGTATCCAATAGCTTAATAGTGAGATGGAAAGTAGCCTAGGTACCCAACTCTGATGACATGCTAGATAATGAGCCTAAGTTTGCCAGATAGTTGTATGTGTAGAATACTAGGTACACATATTGTTTTGATGGCTATATGGTGATCCTAGGGAATCTATTTAGAGGGACACCAATTTTTTGGCAAGGCATGACCTTGTAACGGTTGTAGTTCATAGGAAAGTACATTAATCAGGTTCATTTTCGTCTTTTTTACCATAAACCCCATCCTGTGTTTTGGACTTGTTTATGAATGAGAGGGTTAAATGGCCATACCCTCTTCCTCTTCTTAGTCCCTTGGTTTTCCATGACGTCTGATTATTCTAGGTCATATATGTAATGTATTTAGGTAAGGTCCTTTAGTTTCACATTATTCTTGAACTCATCCTTGACCTCTTCTAATATTATATCTACATTCTTGTTATATATTCAATACGAATTTAATCAGATCGTGGATAAATCGGTTAGGTGAATAAGGTATTTATATCTGTATTCTATGGGGATTTCCCATGGCATTAATTGGTCATCATTGGAATTGGTTCTTCTTAAGGTATTTTGTCAGATTAATTCAAGTATGATATTTTGTTGAACTTCATGGAATTATAGATGAAATGAAACATTTGTTAGAGATTTTAACCTCATAACAACATGTGATACTCCTTTTCTATATTATTACATGCTCCTCCATGTTTTGGGATCTATAAAAAAGGTATTTTTGAGTGAGTATAGATGAATGTGACATCAGATGTCATGTCTATTAACTACATTGATATTGTGGGGGTGTTGAATACCCATTAGGGTGTGGATGATTAATAACTATATAATATATCTATTAATTTTTATATTTATTGATATATTATCATGTTTAGTTGATTTATTTAATTAGATACATTTTTATAATTCTTTTATAGTGCCTAGTGATGCGAGATAACATCTCAGGTGGGAAGATAGACTTGTTTGTGAGTATATATACCATGAAAAAATATAAAGATGTTTGGTAGAGTCTTACTCATGCTTAGAAATGATAATATCATCTTTGATGTAGGTGGAACATAAGATAAAAAACCATAATTGTTTCCATTTATTATTCTTCATGATTATATTCCTGTGGCATGTGTTTAGGTAGAGTTATTGAGTAATAAAATAAACGTAGACTAGAAAAAGAGGGTGGTATTTAGCTACCAAATCTAGGGTGATTACTCAAGAGAAATTAGGGTGTATTTGTATTTGTAAGCTTCTAGGTATCCATGGGTGGATGATACTGTTATAACTAATGAGATACTGAAATAGTTTTCAAGGAATGTAGTGAGTTGTGAGTAGCCTGGGATGCGTTCCATAATGCTAGTCACAGATGTGTGATTCTTTTAGAAGATTTATTGAATGGTATCCCAAAAAAATGTTGAGAGATGATTTTTTGTTATTTTATAGAAATAAGGATTATTTAGTGAGTTTTCATAAACTATTTTAGAAATTATAATACATTTTACAACCAAGAGGTGTGTGGTATCCATAAGGGGACATGATATGTAAACCGTTCTAGGTTTTGGGTTTGGCTAGTTCTATTTTGGTTGATATGTTAGATAATACCTTAGTGTGGGTCATGATTTTTCCATGTGACATAGCTTGAGATTCCATGTGGATTGATCTAGAGTAGGTCTTCATGTTAG
This sequence comes from Viscum album, assembly GCA_963277665.1. Taxonomy (NCBI): domain Eukaryota; kingdom Viridiplantae; phylum Streptophyta; class Magnoliopsida; order Santalales; family Viscaceae; genus Viscum; species Viscum album. Next base: position 1,027,248,868 of record OY728166.1, read on the forward strand.
GTTGATATTTGGGATGAGACTCTGGGATATATTTTTATTGTAGATTAATGGTTGAAGGTATTATTTGGTTAGTAGATTCCATGAATGGAAAGTGGAGGATGGTAGATGCCCCATTTTGTGGTAAGTGATAAACTAATCAAAATAGGTTTTTTGGTGTCTGTGCCTAGATAAATTGTGTTGGTAAGTCATGTTTTGTGTATAATAATTATACTTGATTCATGAATTGGTGTAAATGTGTATCCATGAGACAAAGGATTGATTTTATTTTCATATAGTATTTATATAGACCCATGATACCGTGGATTTACATGATTTACATGTGGATTCATATTATTTATATGAATTTATCTCTACATTATATGATTATGAACTACCTTATTTTATTATTATGTATTACATGTGGGTTTCTCTATCTCTGTATTTGAGTAATAAGGTTGATTCATATGGGCTAGTCACTCTTTTAGAGGGATAGTGTAGATGATGTGATCGACTTTCCAATGTAGGATATTGGTTACACGCGAGATATAGTGGATTCCATGGATATGGATATAGGTCCATCATGTAATTTGATTGATATCCCTAGTTCTTGATGTTGGTTAAATATATGACAAGGTGGCATGACCTAGAGCTATGAATTAGATTACCATGTGGGTACTAGTGATTTCCCTAAATGAAAGGGGTGAAATTACAATTAGAGTTAGAGTGTGACTTTAACAAAAAGATAGAGATGTACTATTTCTTAAAGGAAAAAAATGGGAAAGTATTAATAATTTTAGTAGGATAAGACATCATGGGGTCCATATGTATTGATTTAGATCCTGAATTTCTGATACAAAATTCAGTTCCAGCATGGTGCTGAAGTACGTATGTTTTGGTGTTTGGGTGGCCTCATTATCATCTAACATCTTGACAGGTGTGATTATGTTATTTATTTATTTTAATAATTTATATTCACATATATGACATTTTTATCAGTGGAAATTATTGTAGACCTACTACTTTTATGATCACACCCTGCATGGGCATCTCAATGAATGTTTATACATTATGTTCATTTTTTGGTCAATATACATGATGTAAAGTGGTTTGGTATAGCATTGCTTTGGGGGTATATAAATACACGGATTGGGGTGATACATGGAGATGTGGTCGAATCTCTTGTACACTATTCATTGAGTGTATGTTTGTACTTATGATCAACCAAGAGGGTAAAAATTGTATGTTTTATTTAACATTTCAATTTTTATATTAAAATGTGTCTACTATTCTAATGTATACTTTGATTCCTACTGTGTTGTTTACTTTTTAGTTACATCTTGTATATTTGTACTCTGATAAAAAGGACAACATTTTTCTCTCAAGTCGGATATCACTCTCTCTATCTCTAGGGTATCTCTTCCCATCTCCCTCCCTCTTTCTCACATTATATTGATTCTTTATTCCTACTCACTGATTTCCCATGCACTGTTCTTCAAGGTGGGTGGATCTCCATCTTGATATTCTATTTCACTGTGTTTCTTTCTATTTTGGGTTTCTTTGTTCTATTTTACTTCAAATTTCTTTTTCATTGGTCTTCTATAATTATCGAATATTTTTTGTCAACATTTGTTCCCTGAATGTTGCTTCAATTCCCTTATTTCATGTTCCTTTTAAACAAAACCCCACTTTAGTTTGACAAAAAGCATCTCTGGTGGGGTGGGGTCAGTTAGTATTGATGTTTAGTGGATCTCCTATCAGTACAAATTCCCAACATTTCTCTTGATTCCATTCTTATTGTGCTAGAATAAATATTTGTCTTGTATGAAAGAGTTTTTGGTGGTTTAGGATGTTTTTTCTTATAGTGTTTGGAATTAATAGTGCATCTCAGGGGTGTGACTACAGTTCTTGGTCTTGGATGTCGAGAAACATGTTGGTTGTTTTCTATTTTTGGTTTTTTATTCCTTTGATGGTTTTGAATTTGGACTTCTTGTTTTACTGTTGGTCCTTCAATAATGTTATTATAGTTCGACCTCAAATTGTTTTTGGCCTAGTGACGTTTTAGATTGGTTTATGGTGGATCCTCTGATAGTTTTCTCTTGGAATTAGGTTTTCATGATGTTCTTTTTTGATGAATTCATTTTTTCATCCCTACAAGAACAGTTGTGTCAGTGATGGTTTTCTATTTGAATAGAATGATTTTTAGGATTTTTTATTCTAGTTTTTGATGGATGATGTTTTGTGTGTGACTACAAAGATGGTGGCATCATCAATGGATTTATGATGTGTAAAGAAGGTTTTAGTTTTTCTGGTTCATCAACCCATGGATTTTCTGTTCATAATCAGTTGTTATGGTCAGTGTTTTCGATGGCTTCTAGTGGTGGTTGGATATTGTTTGTTTCTTTGGATATGTTTTTTTTGCCATGGTTTTTGCAGTTCTGGAAATAAAGAAGATCAGGTCTCCAACGGTTGGATCTCACTGGTCATGTGGATGATGATTAGAGATTGGGTGTGTTAGGGTTTGTGTCATGATTCATGCCAGTTCAATGTTTTAGTACCGAGGCATTAATTCGGCATCATTTGTTTGAAATTTGAATTTTTTTAGTACCTAGTAGTTGGTACATGACTATTACTGAATTTTTTGAAGTTGGTGTTTGGTGTCTCGAAATTAGATTTTAGAAATTGTATGGATCCCACTCAAATATAATGTTCTTTATGGAAAATAAAAAAGTAAATTTTTATATAAAACTCTGATAAAATGGATTATTAACCCCACTATCTGTTCATAGCCCTCTCCATTATTCGGAATCCTATTGTATACAGTGAGGCATGATTGAGGTCATGTGTAACTCTTGATTTTAAAAAGTGATTTATGCTAATGAATTACAAAGTGGTATAAATGGAATCATTATTTTATGATTTGGGAGTTGGTATACTGGTGTCCTAGAAATGTGTTGGAACCTATAATGGACTTCATACTAGTGAGTCATCAATACTTTCTTGGTGAGAATTCTTGACAACTAGTGTAATGGGAATATTGTTCTCATTTTTTCTATTGGATTTATGTTTTTATATAATATGAATTATTATCATAGATATTATTCTTGTGGTCTTTCTCCTGGTCTGTTAGAAGTAGTCTTGTATTTATGAATCATACTAGGAACATAGTACACACATGAAATGTGTCTGTGTGTGTTTTATATTGATGACTATATTTTGATTGATGGTCATATGAATCCTAGTGGAAGTCAATATATAGTTATAGAATTTGTTACCATCATCTTAGGATGCATGGAGACCCATGGTGGGTTGGTAGAGGAATATGATTTCTCTTATATGTAGCCATGAATGTTTGGTTATAGTTATTGGATATGTGATCAGTGATCAAAGATTTGCTCGATTTACACAAGGATGTGGAAAATTTGAATTGGTTGTGGAGAAAGAGTTGAGATATATGTCATCACATTAATTTATAGAACATGTGAGTTATTTTGTAACGGATATTTGGACATGAGGAAAGGATTAGTGGATTCCAATTCATTAGTTTTAGGATTCTATTCTCATTATATATCCATAGATAATCCTAGTTGGTTTGACCCATGAGTATTAGTATGTTGGAGGAAACTCAGTAATTTTGAATTTAAACATGTTTAATCAGTTATTCATGGTAATTAATTGAATTATAAAAATATCAGTTTGAAATAGGTTATTTGAGGATGTCTCTAATTAGAGATAGCATGTGTTTGTGGGTCATGATTTTCATGTCACACATACGGGTCGAGGATTGATGGTATTTGACTCCATACATAGTGAGTTTGAATCTGCAATTGAGTTTCATTGTAGTTTACAACAATTTTGTTTAGTTGAGATATAGTAGAAACATGATCATAGACCTATGAGAGTGATCTCTGTTGATCACCTAACATGAGGGGAAGAGTGGTCATTGGAATATCTTTTGGTAAAAGTTATGTTATGAAATAGAAGGTTCTCACTAGGTATATGGGGTGACCTAGTGTGTTTAAAATTCATTGATTGAACTTGTATGGTTTCATCGAGAACAATTTGTCTTGTGGATGAACCCAGTGTGTGTTATTTAAGTAGTATGTTAAATGTTCCAGTTTAGAGACACTCTCATAGTGAGAAAACCAATGCGTTCATGAAATGTGTGCAAGTATGAAGGCCCACGATTTCTCAATTATAATTTGGAATTTTTATCTGTTAAAATATGTAATTAGTCATGGATAAAGTATGGTGTTCCATATATTCTTGGTACAGCCTTATGATGCCCCTTGGTTGGATTGGTTAAGAGAGAGTGGATCAGGTTGTTTTTACATCAATGTTGTTGAGAAAATAGTAATCCATGGAGATTAGTGTTATGTTTAAGTGGTGATGATAATGATACACCTATGGTGGGGATAATCACATCAATCAAATGTAAAAATTCATCTTTTTATAGGTATTATGGAGTTCTTGAAATATTTATTAGTGAATGGTTGAATTTACATTATAGTGTTATTGTATTGCATATCTGATGTAGTTTAGTTCCTTGGTAAATATAATAATCCATATTTGGATTTTTTTCAGGTGAGTCAGTGTAATAAAAATGGGATGGAGTTGGTTTGATCTAATATGAGGTAGAATCATATTATAGGTATATCATGTTTAAGATGAGAGCTTAATGGTTGGAGAATGTTGGTTGTGATTGAAATGTGTATTTACACTAAGTATCAAATTTGGAATATTCTATATGTATTGGGAGATAATGGGATGTCACTAGAAGTTAAAGAATAAGGATTGAAAAACTAGATGGGGAATCAAAAGGTGAAACCAATACTTTGGAATGGGCCTACATAAGGATATATTTTTTTGTTATATTCATGAGTTTTGAACACAGTGGAATGGAGACCATGCATTTTTTGATATGGATTGAGGGTAAATAGACCATTAGAGGTGTGTTCCCTAGGAAAATCCTCTGGGGGAGAGAACCATAGCCTGGAATTGGACATCCCAGATAAATAGATATGGTGGATTAAAAAATATATATTCATATGAATTTGTATTACATACCATAGAATATAGGGAGATATGTGTGCAGCAAGTGATGTATCAATGTTTGTGTTTGTAGAAAGTGTATGACTCAGATCCTAATGAATAGTGATACATACAATCTATATATATTTTATAGAAGCACATCTCATGTTTAAATAATGAACATGGAAAATTATTTATGACTTGATGAATAAGTAGGTAATGATAAGTGGTTCTAGAATTTCCATTACATCTCAAGGATGGAATGTATTATGGTGAGGAGTGTTTAATGGCCCCTTTTAAATGGGTTATAAATTCATGGGGAAGTGTGAGGGTTTTGGTTTAATTGAAAATATATTTTTATAACCACTTTTTTTATTTATACTATTTTAAATGTTCTGATCATAGGTTTATAAATGTGGTTTTAAGCTTAGGGGACCCCCAAGTGTTAAGAATAAAGAAGAAGGATGGTCGAGAAAGACTCGATGGCTACAGTATCTGTCAGCATGCTGGATATCCTTAAATAGCTAGAATTTTATAATATTAGTATCCCATGTAATCAGAATGTCTCACTGACTATCTGATCGTCCCATGGTGGCTAGTTTTGGGGCCACCGGTTTATTGAATATCCCATACTGGAATTTGTGTGTGGTGCACTTCAAGGAATTTTAATATGGAGCCTTTATGTCTCATCACAATCAACCCCATTAGGTTTTATCTCCTTTGTTTGAAACTAAAAGTGTTGAATAACCAAAACCTTTTACTCTCCTCTATCTCTTGGTTCCTCTTTAATATAGATGATTTTGAGATGGGTATGATGGAAAATCTTATAAAGATCCTTAAATTTCATTATATTCATAGTCTCCTCCTTGAACTTGTCTTGTCATGGATCTATTTTATAATTATATTTTTACGCGATTTCACTAGATCTAATTGAAATCATCTAAGATAATATGGTATTTAGATTGGATTTTGTTAAGGATTTCTTTTGGCATTTATTATTTTCCATTCGAAGTGATTTTGATGAAGGTATGTTTTCTGGTGATTTCATTAATATCATTGGCTGAATTGTATATAACATTCAATAGAATGCATGTATTATGTTATGGATATTAACTTAGTTGATGATGAGGGTGTTCTGAGGTACCTTCTTGGGTAATTGACTGATATCTGAATGTAAATGGAGGTCAATGATGATCATTTCAGTGATGGTATCATATTAAAGTGATATAAATAATTATTTATAATTGTTATAAATAATTAATTATAAATTATAATACAACATAAAATATTGGGTGGTGAGACAAACTTCACAATGATGTGAACAACATTAGCGAAGATTGAAAAATGTATTCAGAGTCTTGTACGAAAATGGAATTAATTTTATCACTATTGATGTAGGTGACACGTTTGATATAAAACTATACATGTGCCTATGTATGTTTATATATGTGTGTGTATATAATTCATGTGTTATGGTAGAGTTAACATGATAACATAAAATTGTAGCCCAGTTAAAACAAAATTAATTATTTATAACATTCATTATATGATACACCCAATGTAAAAGAAAAGGAACATATTTTAATAACATTAATAATTATCCAAATTTGGAAATAAACTAAAAATGATACCTTTAGAAGATAAATAGTTAATATGAGTTAATAGGGATAATGGGTATCTTCAATAAAATTATTTTTCAATATATTTTTATTTTCCATTGAAATATAAAAATAAAAAATCTACCATTTCAATTATTAAAATAATCTCCATTTTGGATTTCATCATATAAAAATTTACTTATTATTATTTTTGATCATTTTTTAAAAGGTTGAATTTGGTTGAAAGAAGAATTATTTACCAAAAATATTATCTCGTGAATTTTATTGCTATTTAAGAATACCCTAATGACTTAAAAACCCTTAATTTTAAAAAATATCAAATTAAGGAATGAAATTATTAATTTTTAATTATTCATTTCACATAAAAAACCAATGGAAATTATTTTTATAACTAATGTAAAGAATCAATTATATATAAAAAAATATTAGGCTTCTCTATAAATAATATATTTTCAATTTGAGTTTTTGATTTTACATTCCATGGAGGCCTCATACCTATTTTCCATTACATGATAAATTAATTCATTTCTTTAAAATAAATAACATTTATAAATTTTTCATATATATTAATTTAAAACCTTGATAGATATATTTAAAAAATCATAAACATTTAAGTGGTTTTATTTTAAAAATAAATTATTATATTTGTATAAATTATATATAATGAAATTATGCTCAAAATATAAATAAAAAGATAAAAATTAAGTAATAAGTTTTATTTTTTATTTAAAATTAATTAATGATGATAAGAATTAGTTATCACGGTAATGTTAATAGAGGAAAACTGATTTTATCCTAGTTAAAAATTATTGAAAAGATTTACGATGTTTCTTAAAATTATTTTTTCAGATTTCTATAGAATGATACATGAATCCCTTATTATTTTTTCTATTTTGGATCATTGGTACCTTTAAAAGGACGTTGCATCATTAAAAATGTAATGGTGTTTCCAAAAAATCATGTAGTTTCACTTGTAGAATCATACTAATTAAACCCACAAAACATTCACAAAAACTTCTAGTTAAACCATAAAATCTACAATTTTAATATCCCTATAACAAATCCAACAAACATAACCCCAAGTAACTCATATTATTCCCAAGACATACAATTTTATAGAGACTTCCACAAAAATATCAAGTCTCTAACATAAGTATTATCTTTTTCATAAGTTTCCATGTTTATATTACTGTCAAAAATTTCATATCGACAAAATAATATTATGAATTTATTATATTTATATTCATTTTATGTTTTTACTATTGTTATAACCATTATATATTCATTTTTATCCACATATAAAAATTAGGAATGATTATCATGTGTGTCCGTACACTACCACTTCCATGAAGATTATTTTAATTTTGATTATTTAATTATCAAGACTTATTCAAATATAGTTTACTATATTAAAAAATTGAAAATAATATCACATACGAAACCATACCTTCTATTCATGTTAAATTCTATTTATGTTTGGGTCAGTTTAACTACCTATTAGAATAAATGGTCAATGTGAATAAATTAATTGAAACTATATTTGGGATAAATAAAGTTGAATAAATAATAATATTATTATAATTTAATATGTAAATTAATATTGGAATATATTTATGAAATTTTTATATTATTAATTTATCTTATTATTAAAATATAATGTTTTATCATTTGGATTACCAAAATAAGGTGACACTGATTTGATTTTAATCCAAACACAAAATGGAACTATATATTAAACATATAGAATATGATGATAAATATTCTAAAATAAATTAAATATATAAGGATAATGTTTTTCATAAGGTATATAATAAAATTAAATTTATTAATCGGGAAGTTAAGTGCACACGCAAAAAAAAATCAGGAACATGGTAAGGGGTTTATATCAATCTCTTGTCGTTGATACATGTATATGTAATACATCACATTCACATTTCAATAGTGGAAATAAAAACTATGTTTATATCTTAATCATCATTCACTTATTTTTTCTAACATTAAATGGTCTATTAAATATTCTACGTCTCAGGGTTTTTTTCAATATAACTATGTCTATAAGGGTTTTATTGATAATTACTCTTCATTGAGATAAGTTTTAATATTATACAAAAATTTATTATTTAGAGGCTATATTTACAACACATGCATTCAATTTAGAATATTATATGAATTATTTAATGAGATTTTTTTAAAGAAACGTATTTTCATTCTTCCAATGTTTTTTTTAAAAATCACTAAAGTCATAAGAGGTTTTCATGACCCAATTTCTTTCACTGGATCGTAATCACGTTTCATTTACTATTATACTTAATTATTAATGTATTATACACCATGATAATGTTATGTTTACCTATAACATTATTTTAGGGAACCCATGTTTCACACCAAATTCATATTCCTTAATGGTTTAAATAATTTCTGAAAATAAACTTATGTTTACATAAATTCCTATTTTATTTAATGGGTTTGTCTTCAATAAAAATGTTTTTACATCCTTCTAATGATCTATTTTTTTATTGTAAAACCTAATTATTTTTATCTATAATGATCTTTTCATTCCCCTTTAGAAATTTTATCTTAGGACTCCATAATGGTTATTAATAGAATGGTTTGGTTATTTTTTGATACTATTTTATAGAACTTTTGTGAAAAAACATAGGGATATGTCCCTGGGATAATTATATTTTCATGATAACATATAAATGTTTTTTTAATGTAGAGGTTTTTTGGTTTTCCTAGAAAATAATTCAAGGTCTAGATATTGACATGTGGATGTATATTTTTTAAAATTTATACATAGTTTTCGTAACCCTAAAGACGTTTCGATGCATATTTACTCAACTATGACCTAGTGTATGATAAAGAGGCCAAACTGTTCACCTGACTATACACTCCTAGAGGATATGATTTTGTTAATAAAATATTTTTTAAAAATATAATTAATTGTATATGGGTGGTGTTAAATAATTAATTTAGAGAAGATAAAAATAAAATTAATTTGGATAATGTATATTAAATCATAAATTTATAAATGATAAGTTATTCAACTTATAAATTAGTTACTTATTCAATTATCACAGTTTTCCATCATTATAATTACTAATAATAACCTAAATCAATCATAGATCCAAAAAACGCTATAAAATAGAATATTTTTATTGAGTCTTTCGTTTGAATGTTCCCAACGTAATTTAATGGATCCTTTAATCTGCTTATTGCTAAAAAATGGATCAATGATATGGATAATAATTTTTTCTGTTTTCATGTTACGAATGCATGAAAAGGTTTTATTGTCTATCTATCATCAAGACATAGAGAGATATTAGTTGATGACCCTCTTTAAAAATATAATCTATAATTATGATCATGAATCGATGGAATGTGTGGTTATCATGATTGTATTATTTATAATTTACATTCCTCGAAATCTTTTCATGATGATAGAAAAGGATTTAATAGAGATAAAATAAAGGGATAATGAGTGAATTGTAACTTACAAAGATAAATTTACAAGCTCATGAGGTAATCCTATTGCAATGTCTTTAAACCCAGACATTATTCCAGCCACATATTTGGAAGCATGAAACCATTTTATCAAAGGGAATTTCAAAAAGAAACACTAGAAGAAGTGAACTTGTTTGGGATAAGAATTAAAGGAGGCAATGTATATTAGTTACATGAACTATCTCATGGAGAGAAAAATAATGGTGAGTTATCATAGAAGATTTTTGGATAATCTATAATGTGGAATGTAATTCCAACAACCTAAATGACAAAAACATGGTAGGAAGAACGTGAGTAATTAACCAAATTGGATAAAGAGGTGTTTTATGTGTTCCAGGTTACACCATGTCGTAAAAAACACTTAAAATGATTATTGTTAGGTAAGAAAATAAATCATATGTAAAGAAGGATCAAACCAATGTTCCACCAACACTTCAATTCATCAAGGGAAAAGAATTTGTAAACTATTAAAATAACTTCCCAAGCCCCTTCGATGTTGAAGAGAATATTTCCCAATAACCACCTAAACCAAGGGATATTGGAAGAGAATATTTTTTCACAACTACTGAGGTGGATCTTGATAATGATGTTGTAAAAGGTACACAAATTGTCAAATATACATCTGAAAATACATTGTCTAATTTTATTCCTCACATTCTCTAACATCACACATTTTGAAAAAAAATAACGATTAACAATCTGAAACCATTGATAATGAAATATGATTCAAAATTATTATTGTTGTGATTATATAATATGAGACATATAAATCTTCTCTAGTAAATATTTTTTCAGAGATATTTTATATAAAGCATGTTCATCTTCACCTTGTTGAAATTGGGGTAATTTTTTATATGGTTTAGTTGTCCATGCATATATAACATATCAATTATTGGGATAAAGAGATTGAATTTCATATCCCCAACCATCCAATGATCATATATATATATATATATATATAACAATGATTATGTTCTCCCTATAGAGGAAAATGTTATAATACTTTTTATGGTAGATATAAATGAGGGACTCAAGGCTCAAATAATTAGGAATTATGTCAAAATTGATGAAATTCCTATTGTATATGGATAATACTAACATATTTTTAGACGAACTACCTATTATTACATCAGAGCATGAGTTTTAGTTTTTTTATTGATCCCTTTACAAGGTATTTGCCTATCTTAAAGAGTCTTTATAGAATGTACCACATTGAGTTGGAATAATAAATGAATAAGTTTCCAAAGAATCTGGATAAGGGCTTTGTGTGACTGAGTGATTCATCCTGGAGAGTTCTAGTGATTTTTATTATGACTGCAGATGTGCGTCCACATTGACTATTATGAACATGAAATGATCCCAATTAAGAATAACTATATTTTTCCCTATATTGATGTTATGTTCGATCAACTATGAGGATATCAATATTTTTCAATGATTGAACTTGGATATAAGTATCAAAAAATGTGGATAAGAAGATTTGAAATAACCAATACAGTATTCCACAAATTTTTTGGAATATATATAGTGACCCAGCCTTTTCATACATTAAAATTACATAATTTTAAAGATAAACAACACAATAGTATTACACATGGAGGATCCAGAGTTTTAGTGTCTTGGGAAAACTAGGACCATACATAACAAATACAACATCAACCATAAACATTTATTTAATTTCTTCTTCTATAGCTTCTTAGTAGCACTTGTCCTCTCTTTAGTACATGTAGCCAGCTGAGGATATACATCAAAAGGGGTGAACTAAAACCCAGTAAGAGGATAGATAAGAAAAATACATCATGGGGTGAGCATAATCATAACATAGGCAAGAGATCATGAACATGAGAGGAGCATAAGTAAAAGACTTGAAATGTGGCAATGCATAAAAGTGAAACATCATGTCTTAGTGGTTAAATACCATGCATACTTGTGAACAAAGCTATAATCTTTTTCACACATCATTTCACATTTACTCATGTGATTCATCACTTTACCCAATGCATTGGAGCGCTGTATAACTCCGGGGGCACCCGTCACATTTAAACATTCATATTGCGCTATATAATTCTGGGCGCACCTGTCACATCATAACATTATCATTATCATGATTGCCACATAAAACACATATAAAACATGTACATAAATAACCCATGGAAAGGAATGGGTTTCATCTCATAATAACACATTCATAAGCTTTGGGTTCCCAAAAGAAAGAGGGAACAACATACTTGATACAAGAACCATCAACTTTGAATGAGAGGTAAAAGGTGAGATCATGAAAGAAGAGTTCTTTTGGAAAAGATTTTGATGGACATAAAAACCAATGACAGACATGTATATCCCAGAAAAGTAAATTAAATGATGAACAAATGATCTTTGAGGAGTAACCATATCAAAAATTGAGTGCAAGAGGGAGAACCCGAAGGAAGAAAATTGGGTTCGAGATTTCCCCTTACCTTGTACTCGAATGCCTCCTTCTCTTTAATGTCCTATATAATGACATTATATTCATTAATTAGAAATTCCAGAACCATTTATATATTAATAGGGTTTTTTATGGTTTCATTATTTCATATTATGTTCCTTTGTATGACTTATAGAGTTTAAAAACACTGTTCTGGGATGTTCGTTTTTATGGTTTTCTTGAACGGTCCACTTGTATTTTAAATTGATGTTTGGGTAGATCATGGGTAAACATCCAGAATTAATATTACATGTTATTAATGATATTACAGAATCTCAAAAGATTTTATAATGATTTATATTAGATCCATGTGGAAAAATCATTAGATAAGATTTTAATGATGGTTATTTGGGTTCATTTGGGCGGATTTTGGATCACAACGATCTTGTTTTAACATTTAACATAGTAATAAAGCCATAAGTTATTTCCAGAACTTAAAATAGAACATAATACATATAACATATTCTTGTTCAACCATAAAAATGGTTTCATGACCAGATTGAAGGTATAAATGGAAGAAGAGAACATGTCGTTTTTGAAGGTGATAAATTATCACCACATGAACAACGTTCTCTTTAATAAAATAAAAGGAAGGGGGAAAGGGTGTGGGGAGATATAGTATACCAATAGATTCATAATATTATAGTATATGTATAATACTAGAGTTAGAAGACAATTTTTATCAAGATAGGTAGGGAGATATCAATAAAGGAACTTCAACTTGAAAGGAAATTAAAGGAGAAGAGGGAGGGAAATTACCTATTGAATCCTTCACTCGAGAACCTCCTTAAGGGCCTAAGCATGGACTTTTGGTGAGACCAGAAGCTCTTGGAAGTGGGGAAGGGGCTAGGGGAGATGATTGGGCAGAGCTTAGACAATTCTTGAAGCTTGAGATGTGTGGTTTGGTAAGAGGAGGGGGAGGGCTTTTTTATATATGAGGAGGGAGGTGTTTTTGGCATAAAATATTAAATAAAATATTATATCAAGAGTTAGACTTGTAATAGTAGTTTTTTGACATCATAAATCATATATAAATATAATATAATTAGTTTTAGGATTTAAATCTTATTTATAATTCGAATTCATTAATTTATTAAAAGGAAAGAGAAAGAAAGAGAAAAAGACACTTTAAGAAATCACCTTTTGACTTTAGGCTTTGTAAAGTTCTTTTTAGACTTGAGAATTGGATTTATTGTATTTCAAGGTATAATTTATGAAATATAATAGTTTTTGGCCGAAACTAAAGTTCTATAATGTTTATTGCATCATTACATCATTAATGATGCAATTTAGTGTACACCGATTATGCGAAAAACGGTATTTTTTTACTATTCACCCGAAAATTGAAGTATTTCAGAATAAACCCAAAACATTACCCCTACCATTTTTCAATGCGTAGAATCCAAAAATGAATTCCATTTTTCAAAAATACTTTTCTAAATATTATTAATTTAATATTTAATTACAATCATAATCTACTTAAAAAAAACAGTTTTTAAGATTAAAACTGATTTTGTAGTTCTTTAAAAAAAATTACAGGGTCTTATAAAATTATCTAAAAACAATTGGACATTGATTAAATACTTTATGAATATATTTCAAGGAAATAAATATTCTTTTAAATTAATTAATTAATTATAATTAATTATTTATGACTTATAAAATACTAAAAATGTTTACTAAGGTCAAATTATCACTTTCTATGATGTCTAAATTTTATTTTATTATTCATAAGTAATGTTACTATTATTTACTATTCATAAGGGTCATATTACTATTCATAAGGGTAGGTTACTATTCATAAGGGTAGGTTACTATTCACCAAAAAATTATTTTTTTCATTAGACTCCAAAAATCATCTTGAACACAACGGTGAATGTCGGATTTTCAAAATTCCTAACATAGAAGTGACAAACTTATGTTTAAAGGTCACTTATCACTTAGAAGTTCATTTTGTTGTGTTTTCATGTTATTTTATGACCTATTTATAAGAAGTGAATTTCCATTGAAAAACTTTGGGTCGTTACATTCTTCGCCCCTTAAGAAATTTCGCCCTCGAAATTTTACTTTACAAAAACAAGTGAGGGTACTTCTCCTTCATTACCTCACCTCGTTCCCACTATTTTATAAAATAGAAAAGGATACAACAAAACATAACTAAACAAGTCATGAATAAATTTTTCATTTAAACAATTATATCAAAAACATAACATATGGTATCCCTAGGTAAATATTCTTGTGTATGTGTTTGTACTTATTCTTATACTAGAGGTTTTCTCTAGGGTTTACTAATCCTAATTCCCAAATTAACTAAACCTTTCCTCTGATACCAACTATAGTGACCCGGATATTTCTTACATTACAATGACATTATTTTAAATATAAAAAACACAATAGTATTACACATGGAGGATCCAGAGGTTTAGTGTCTTGGGAAAACTAGGACCATACATAACAAATACAACATCAACCATAAACATTTATTTAATTTCTTATTCTATAGCTTATTAGTAGCACTTTTCCTCTCCTTAGTAAATGTATCCACCTGAGGATATACATAAAAAGGGGTGAGCTAAAATCCTAGTAATAGGATAGATAAGAATAATACATCATGGGGTGAGCATAATCATAACATAGGCAAAAGATCATGAACATGAGAGGAGCATAAGTAAAAGACTTGAAATGTGGCAATGCATAAAAATGAAACATCATGTCTTTGGGGTTAACTACCACACATACTTGTGAACCAATCTAGAATCATGTTCACACATCATTTCACATTTACTCATGAGGTTCATCACTTTACCCAATGCATTGGAGCACTGTAAAATTCTGGGCACACCCGTCACATTTTAAACATTCATATTGTGCTATATAATTCTGGGCGCACCCGTCACATCATAACATTATCATTATCATGATTGCCACATAGAACACATATAAAACATGTACATAAATAACCCATTGAAAGGAATGTGTTTCATCTCATAATGACACATTCATAAGCTTTGGGTTCCCAAAACAAAGAGGTAACAACATACTTGATACAAGAACCATCAACCTTGAATGAGAGGTAAAAGGTGAGAACTTGAAAGAAGAGTTCTTTTAGAAAAACTTTTGATTGACATAAAAACCTGTGACAAACATTTATATCCCAGAAAAGTAAATTAAATGATGAAAAAATGATCTTTGCGGAGTAACCATATCAAAAATGGAGTGAAAGAGGGAGAACGTGAAGGAAGAAAATTGGGTTTGAGATTTCCCCTTACCTTGTACTCGAATGCCTCCTTCTCTTTAATGACCTGTATAAGGACATTATATTCATTAATTAGAAATTCCAGAACCTCTTATACATTAATATTGTTCATTATGGTTTAATTATTTCATATTATGTTCCTTTGGATGACTTATAGAGTTTAAAAACATTATTCGGGGATGTTTGTTTTTATGGTTTTCTTGAACGGTCCACTTGTATTCTTACATTGATGTTTGGGTAGATCATGGTTAAACATCCAGAATTTATATTACATGTTATTAATTATATTACAGAAGCTTTAATGATTTAATAATGAGTTATATTAGATCCATTTGGACGAATCATTAGGTATGATTTTAATGATGGTTATTTGGGTTAATTTGGGCGGTTTTTGGATCACAACGATCTTGTTTTGACATTTAACTTAGTTATAAGGCCATAGGTTATTTCCAGAACTTAAAATAGAACATAATAGATATAAAATATTCTTATTCAACCATAAAAATGGTTTCATGACCAGATTGAAGGTAGAAATGGAAGAAGAGAACATGTCGTTTTTGGAGGTGATAAATTATCACCACATGAACAACGTTCTCTTAAATAAAATAAATGGAAGAGGGAAAGGGTGTGGGGTGATATAATATACCAATATAATCATAATATTACAGTATATGTATAATAATGGAGTTACAAAACAATTATTATCAAGATAGGTAGAGAGAGATCAAGAAAGGAACTTGAACTTGAAAGGAAATTAAAAGAGAAGAGGGAGGGAAATTACCTCTTGAATCCTTCACTTGAGAACCTCCTTAAGGGCCTATGCTTGGACTTTTGATGAGACCAGAAGATCTTGGACGTGGGGAATGGTATAGGGGAGATGATTGGGAAGATATTAGACAATGCTTTAAGCTTGAGAGGTGTGGTTTGGCAAGAGGAGGGGGAGGGCTTATTTATACATGAGGAGGGAGGTGTTTTTGGCATAAAATATTAAATAATATAATATATCAAGAGTTAGACATGTAATAGTAGTTTTTTGACATCCGAAATCATATATCAATATAATTTAATTCGTTTTAGGCTTTAAATCTTCTTTATAATTCGATTTAATTAATTTATTAAAAGGAAAGAGAAAGAAAGAGAAAAAGACACTTTAAGAAATCACCTTTTGACTTTAGGCTTTGGAAAGTTCTTTTTAGGTTTGAGAATTGGATTTATTGTATTTCAAGAAATACTTTATTAATTTTAATAGGTTTTGGACGAAACTAAAGTTCTAGAATGTTTATTTCATCATTACATCATTAATGATGCAATTTAGTGTACACTGATTATGCAAAAAACGGTATTTTTTACTATTCACCCAAAAATTGAAGTATTTCAGAATAAACCCAAAACTTTTCCCCTACCATTTTTCAACGTGTAGAATCAAAACATGAATTCCATTTTTCAAAAATAATTTTCTAAATATTATTAATTTAATATTTAATTAAAATCATAATCTACATAAAAAACAGTTTTTAAGATTAAAACTGATTTTGTAGTTCTTTAAAAAATTATGCATGGTCTTATAAAATTATCTAAAAACAATTGGACATTGATTAAATACTTTATGAATATATTTCAGGGAAATAAATATTATTTTAAATTAATTAATTAATTATAATTATTTATTTATGACTTATAAAATACCAAAAATGTTTACTAAGGTCAAATTATCACATTCTATGATGTCTAAATTTTATTTTATTATTCATAGGTAATGTTACTCTTATTTAATATTCATAAGGGTCATATTACTATTCATAAGGGTAGGTTACTATTCACCAAAAATTATTTTTGTTTCATTAGACTCCAAAAATCATCTTGAACACAACAGTGAATGTCGGATTTTCAAAATTCCAAACATAGAAGTGACAAACTTATGTTTAAAGGTCACTTATCACTTAGTAGTTCATTTTGTTGTGCTTTCATATTATTTTATGAAATATTTATAAGAAGTGAATTTCCATTGAAAAACTTTGGGTTGTTACAATATATGAATTTATAGTGATTCTGTTTGGTGTTACACATTATCTATCTATATTAATGGATTTGGGGAATAGTATCTTTAGGGATTTCCATGAGAATTTCATGGTAGTCTTTATTGATGAAATTATCATATATTCTACGAAATGGGAAGGATATAAAGTGATTTTGATAATTTTTTACGGACATTTAGAATAAGGAAAATATATTCCATTTTTAGAAAGTTTGAATTTTGGTTTGAAACAGGTATCTTTATTAGATCATGGAATCACATATAAGGGTATATCTATGGAACCATCAAAGATAAATTTATTTGAAACCTAATAGATACCAAGCACTATGATAGAGATCTTGAGTTCTATTGGTTGAGCTATATAATACCGAATGTTTTTAGAAACAACCCACATTTAACCTATCTACTAGCCAAGATTACGTGGAAGGTATTGACATTCATCAAAACAAAAAAAATACAAGGAAATACTTAGGGAGATTAATAAGTGATTAGTTGTAGTGGTTTTCCTTACACTACCTTTTTATTGATATCGGTTTGGGATATATATTGAATCATCCTTGAATTTTTTGGAATTTTTTAATATGAAATATGAGAATTTAATTTCTTATTCTTAATTTCTATTAAAGGTAGCTGAGAAAAACATTATATCACATGATCTAGAGCATCAGTAGTAGTATTTGCATTGATTATTTCATGTCATCATATATATAGTGAAAAGTGTGATATTTATAATGGAAAAAATAGATTAACGTATTTATTATAAAAAAGTATATTATCAAAAACCAAATGAGAAAATTATATCTAGTCAAGGACGATGATTTCTTAATAAATTATCACTATAGACGAGATTCTAAGGGGGTGATGCCCTAATCATGAAGAATCGATCTATCTTACTCAAGATGAGGACTGAAACATACATATTACTCATAGATTTTTAGTAGATTAATTTTGAAATCCTAGGGTAATGATAGTATTATTTCATTAAAAACTATTTCCCATCTATACCATCACATAGAGAAAAAAATAACCCAAAAAATATGATGCATAGCTACAAGAAAACTTATTGGGTTTTCCAGAATATGTATTTTCTAAAGAAGATGCTAAATGATTGGAACCCAGAAATGTGTCGTATGAAAATTTAGCCTAAAAAGGATCATTTTGATGATTTTAATAGCCCAACCATATCTATTTAGTCATGATTCATGAAGTTTTATAGATATCTAAACCATAACTTTTCGTGGGAAAACATGAAGAGGGATATCATAGAATATTCATATTTTTGGTTTTTTCCAACAAGATAAGGATAAATTAAAAATATCCATGGGTATGTTGTAACCAATACCCATACCATTATTAAAAGAGGAAAAAATATTATGGTTTTAGTAAAAAGACTTCTCATGAAATATAAATTACATAATTCTTATTGGGTTTTAATTGATCATCTTATAAATTCATTAAATGTTAATAATATTAAATATTATTTTTCTCTTGAAAAACTCTCCATGATATACATAAAATAAATTTTAAGACTATATGTGATCCCATTCTTCATTGCAACTGATTGAGATCTAATTTTTTTTCATGAGGTTATGGAGATGTATTCAGAAATCATTAGTGAATAAGATGATTTTTATCACTTCTATTCATCCTCATAAAGATTGTAAGTCAAAGGGAAAATTTCAAACTCTAGAGGATAAGGTGAGATAATTTTCAATGTATTCCAATAGTTTTTGGGATGAAAATATCTCTTGTTTGTGTTCTCATATAATAGTATTTCCTATTTTTACCATTTATATAAGACCATAGGAGGCTCTATATGGGATGAAAAGTTGTATCCAATATACTAGGATGTTGTTGGCTAGAGGAAGTTTATGGGTCCTGACCATGTTCAATAAATTACAATGTTTTAAATTATTCACCTCTATATTATAGTGGAACTATGTTAATAGAATAATTATGAAAATAATATTCTAAAAGATCTAGATTATGAAGTTAGGTAAAATCTGTTCCTTCAAATATCTCATTGAATTTGTATTATTAGATATTAGAATAAATAGATGTTGATCCCTAGGTATAATAATCCCTTAATAATCATTGTTCTTTTCATAGTTATAGATTACCACATAGAAATCCCTCGCAACCTATCCAAAGTACCGGATGTGTTACATATATCAATTTAGTGTATTTAAATATCAAACTAAAAACTATTACTAATGTTAGAATCAATTAGATTATAACACCATCTCTCGTGTGATGAACAACTTGTGGAAATTTTAAATCAAGGGGATAATGTTCTATAGATGAAGACCACTCATATTATCAATGTTATAGCAAGAAACAATTACTTTTTATAATAAATATAGGAATAATAGTATTTTTGGAGAGAGAAGTTACCTCTCTTATTTTCCTCCTTGTAAAACAATTTCTAAGATGAAACTTTTTGTGGGGGTAGAATGTGATGAAAAAAAAATTCTAGAAATTTTAAATATATTATGTTACATTTAATAGACATTGTTACACAATACTCTCAACATAAACAAGACAAAAGATAATATAATAACATTATTAGTTAAAAAATATTTTAATATATTAAAAATTATTTCCATTTTAATAATAACATTAATTACGTGTTAATGTTGATTTTTTTTAAAATAAATGTAGCTTTATTTAAATAATTTATTTTCCATTAATGTGTAAATTTTAAATTTTTAAATTTTTATTAAATAAAATAGGACACATTTTATTTATATTAATATATACATTTGGTTATTATTATTTCTTTTAACATCCTCTAAAAATGTTTCCTTTTTGGTCGAAACAGAATAGATTAAGAAAATTATAATTTTCATCATTTTATCACTATGTAAGAATAACCTAAAAGATTCCCAAAAGAATTAATTAATAAAATATGAATGTAAATAACAACATTATGCATTTTTAAATTTTCATTGTATATAAAAAATGCATTCCAAATATTATTAAAACTACTGAAAAATGGTACTTAAATATAAAATTTGTTTTTGGTATTCTCTATAAATCAAATATATTAACAGATAGGGTTGGTTTTAACTTACCATTGAAGACACATAACTTTTATTAAATTCATAATAAATCAATAAATGTATTTGAAATCAATAACCATTATAATTTGACTATTTAATTAATTTTAAAAATCATAATAATTTTACTTTCCAAAAAAATTATTAATTATTTTATGATCATTCATTATAATATTAAATACATCATACATATAAAAATTTTATTTGACTATTTTATCTAACAAACTGCCATATTTTTATTCAGATTTTCATATGAGGTCAAATTTAATTTTTTCCTTTATAATTATTATTGTGGTTAAAATTTTATTATGATAGTAAAAGTAAAAGGGATAAATTGAGTATAACCTTGGGTAAATGTCATATTACATTTCCAAAACATTCCTTCAACTAAAAGGTTGACCATTGGTTCTAAAAATCCTGATTTTCCCTAAAACAATTTATATTTATGAGCAGTGTTTTTTAAAGGACCTTTCATTATTGGAAAAAATAAAAGTGTTTCCAAAAATTTCCTCTCTTTCACTTATAAAAATATTCAACTTTTAACTATTAAGGATAAACCTCAACATCAGATTCACCATGGTTACTCTATAATAATACTCTTCCATGAACCCTATACCATGAAAGTAATCCCTGAATCAACCATATGTATCCCAATCTCTCCAATTTAAAGGAGAATTCCAAAGAAAAAGAAAGTCTATAACATATGTAATATATACATCTTATGTTTTCTTCTTAATATTACTCTTCCAACTATATTATCACCCTCATAATAGGATTACACAATTAAAATTACTATAAATGTTTTTTTATATTAGTAGTGAGACCATTATTTAATCATTTTCATCCACATATAAAATAAAATAAATGTTGATAGTTCATGTTCATGGACTACCTCTTCCATGAAGAATCAATTTTTTATTTTTATTCTAGTTTTAATATTTATCCAAAAATCATAGAATCAATTTCACCATCATAAAAAATAAAAATAATATATTTTCACTTATTTTATAATAATTGTATTTCATAATAAGTAACTCCTTAACGATATTCATCCATAGAATTAAATCATTTTCATGCTTGGGTTAGTTTAACTAAATACATGAATATATGTTATAATACTCTATCACTTATAAATATGGCAACATAAATGATAATATTATAATGATTTAATTTTAAATTAAATATTATTATTTTGTTTTTTATTAATAAGATTATAATCTGTTAATTAATAATTTTTTTAATTTTTTTTATTTTATCTTATTATTAAAATATCAACATTTATCACTGAGATTACCAAAAATAAGCTCGCACTAATTCATATTTCACCCTAATATAATAATGATTAATATATTACACATATTGGATTTGATACTAAATAATCCATATTAATTTAATTATTGAATTATATGGGACCTAATAAGAAATATAATGAACATAACATTATTATTCATGAAGTTATGTGTGTGTGCACAATGAATCTAGAACATGGTAAGGGTTTCAATGTCAAACTCATATTTTGATAAATAATTTTTATAAACAATTTTTTAATTTGAATTGTCTAAATACAAATATTTTTTTATATTTTTATCATGATTCCTTATTTTTTATAAAATTAAATTTTATATTAAAATTTTTATATCTCATTGTATATTGATTAGACAGTAAAAATGTACGTTAGTTTTTCCATATAAATTCCCATTCAATGATACACGTTTTAATTTTTTCCATCAATATTTTATTTTTATGGTCTACAAAATACCCATGAATTTATACTTTAATACTCTATTATTTTTTTCATGTGATTTATATAATTATTTTATTATAAATCTTCAAAAAACATTTAATTTAAAAAAAATTAAGTTTGAAGGGGTTTTCAAAACATAAATTTTTTCATTGGGTTGTAATCGCTTCTATTTTACTATTTTATTTCTTGATTTATCAATATAAACATATTTGGATTCTTTTTTATATTTGTACTTCCCTTCTCGGGAAATCATGTTTCACAATAAATTCATCATCCTTCATGCTGATATTATTTTTCTTAAAATACATTTATCTCAATAATAATTTTCATTTATTTTATTTTATATTTATTCTTTTTCGATGTTTCAACTACACAAAAATGTATTAATTTCACCTTTGAAAACTCATACTATTTTTATCTACAATGAAATCATTATTAAGATTTACTTATATTAAAATAATGTATTCATTGTCCTTTTAATACAATCTGATCTACATAAAATAATATTCCTATACTTCAATGTCTTTTTTACTATGAAATTCTTCCCGTATACTTTAATTTTTGACATAATATTTATTTATTTTAAAGGTCTATATATTAGAATATTTTTTAACTACTGCTGTGTAGTTTTCTATCATTATATTACATAAATATTTTTGGGAATGTGACATTAAAATCAATCATTTTAAGATGACATGATAAATTTTTTTTAGGTAAATCCTTTTTTTGATTTTTCTTAAATGACTGATGTATTATTCTTTAATAAAGTACTTATTCCTATATCATTTTATATTTTCCTATCTTATTTATTTATTTTGGGTGATCTTGTTTTTTGTATCAAATAATTATTATTCTTTTAAGTGATACCATTTGAAAAACATATAGAACCCTTTTTATTTTCATGGGTTATTTACAATAAGATTAATGATTTTATTATTTGTGTTTGTCAGTTATATGGATAGTGATGGATTGTGTCATATGTCACCCTATAATGATTTTTTATGGTTTTTATACCCAAAGATACTATGGGAATCTTATAAAGAATTATTTATTCACAATGACAATGATATATAGAATGCCCACTTCAATATGAGGATCATGTAGGGATACTTTCTATGATAGGAGAATAATGATTTAATTCATATTCTATAATAAAATTTTTATCAATAATTATGTTTGTACAACTTAATTTTTACTAAGTGACATTTTATTTCTATAATATACTAAATATTGATAACAATCCTTGTTCTAATGTTATTCTACATTCTCATGATATGATTAAAAATTTTGTTTTATTTTTTTATATTCTTATATACAATAATCTATAATGGTAAACCAATATTAATGATTGTCACTTTCTATTCTATGATCTTTTTAGTTTATATTTCTTCCTTTGGCATGTTTTCCCTTATTTTTATGATTTTGATTTCATGTATTGTTTATATATTTATATTAAAAATAATATTTTTCTCACCTCTTTATTTCTTTTATAACTTCCCTAGGATTTTATGTTCATTATATCGTATGATATGTTAAGAAGAGAGTATATAGGTTCATGGTTTTGGGAAAATGATCACCAGTGTTACAAATGAAGATATTTATGTATCTGGTTTCCATGACACTAAACCTATCAGTCCTTCAGTTTTAAGGATATTTGTAAAATTTATTAAATAAATAATAGTATTTATGTATTATTTATGTATGATTATCTTGGTTGTCTAATGTTACATAGGTCATAAAGACCCTTAACTAGATAATGGGGGTGGAATTGAGCCACTAGACCTAGGATGAGTGCTCTGGTGAACATAGTGGGAATTTTTATATTATTGTGACTAGGTATCCATTGGGTTATGATGTCTTTGGGACAATAGATAATCCTTAGTTGGTCTAAGGTAACGTAGTGTGATTTCGGATTCCATATAGAGGTTTCCATGGATAATTATGCATGTGTGACTCCTCTAAGAGATGGTTTGAAATGTTTCCCTTATGAGATGTGAGAAATGAATTTTGATTATGTTATAGTTAGTAGAGAATAGTATATGTGTTCTATAGAGTTGTTTAATATGGAATGAGTGATTATATGATTCACTATTTAGTTCTCTCTATTAGGATATGTGAGATAGAAATTGATCTAGTTTGTATTTTTTCCATGGACTCTCCGAGATGAGATCCATGGTGAGGCATTATTATGGATCATGAGTTATACATATGACATATTTGGAGTCACAATATGGGTTTCTGTGGGGGTGTCTTTTCTATTAAGGGAAAGTGTTGGGATGAGACTAAGGGATTTTTTTATTACACTATAATGATGGTAATAGGATTAATTTTTTTATAAATTCATTATAATGGTCTAGAAGACCCAAGTTGTATCCACATTGCATGGTATGTTATTTATTAGGAATAATTCGATAGGTAGTGGACAGAACTTGATGCATTGTGTCGATGAGCCATGTGTTGGGAATAATCCTTTTTACAAATCATGAATTGGTTGTAATGTGTAGTTGTGATACCTATTCAAGATTTTATTTCCCTATGGGGTGAGGAGACATGATGTATTATTATCCCAATCTGATAGTTGTATGATAATTATTTATAAAGTACACCGAAAATAGATTAAGGACCCTAGTAGATGCTATATTGGGTGTTATGTAATTCACTTGGAATAAATGGCCATCACAACACATCCTAGAGGGGATCATTTCGTAACTACACTAAACCTACCCCTAATAGGCTTGGGGCTGGAGACTAACACCGAGTTGGAATATAGCATAAAGGGGAGGCATTTTCTTATGTACATGTACACACTCACACATCACCAATCCCAAAATGATGAAATGAAAAACACAAATTAAATAATACAACTATGATACCAACAAAAGAGTAAAATAGCAGAAAACTGGAATGTAAATTGGGTCAGAATTCAAGACCACCAAGGAAGGAGTCTATAAAAGTGATTGAAAAGTTATTTAATCAAATTTTCAAAAAAACCCTACCAGTAGAGTAGGTACAGGAATAGTTATCTAAAACCATAGAATCACACCCCAATTGTTTGTCTCTCTAATCACAACCTAGTCCTGGTCCACCTCAGACTCTTTCAAAGTGAAGATCATCTACACAAGACACTTCATGTGGAGGCAAATCTGGTGTAGGGGTGAGTAAAATAATACTTAGTAGGACACCACGTAACTATAAATGAATATCACTAATAAGTACACAAAGTATACCACAACGAATAGAATAGTCAACTCCATATAGATATTTGTCTAAAACACATATATTAATAACACTCAAATATACTTGTTTCAAACACTATGTATTATATGGTTACAACATAATAGACCGCAATAGTATTCTCATCATAGTCTTGAATCATAACACGAAAACCAGGATGACACACCCCATTAGCTCACTCATCGCAGATGGCACCCGTCCGAGAGATGCACTCCATTGAGAACAACTAAACCATTCTTAATTGTATATCTAAGAAAATGTAATCCATTAAGAACATATTAATAGTTCTAGATCATGTTCCTTGAACCAAAGGTTCTCTCTTCGCGACCTAGTGCTCAATGCAAGCTATGAAACCCAAGTGAAGAGGACCGCCCTCACCACTGCAAACAGTTGAGGGAGAACTAATCCAAACTATGCACTACCTGCATATTCTCTAGAAAGGGAGATGAGTTACTCACACCTCCCCACTGCCTCAAAGTCAAGGGGGTGCATCGCCTAACTATCCAGCGAAACTTCTGTCACTCTTGAACGGAGTATACCTCTCCTCAGACGATCAAAGGAGAACTAACTCACATCTTTGTATCATTCACACCAAGAAAATGGTACCACTCAAATTAAATATATAAAACACTTGAGGGGGTTCCATATCTATGGGAGTATCATCTCCCCTCATGATATGATACATAGTCTCGGTAAAATACCCTTTCTTGATAAGACACATAGTCTCCATAAGAAACCTAGTCTCAATAAGACACTCAGTATCTAGGACCAACACCCTAACTCAGTTAGGGAGTGCCACTCAGTGACTATAGGACCCAAAAACTGGTATGATAGGGGTGCACTAACTCATTCAGGATAAGAAACCTACTCTTAATAAGACATGTATTCTCATGATCAATGTTGGCCACAAGATTCTACTAACAGCACACTTGTTCTAAGAGAACATACTCATAAAGACATTATTTCTTATGCACACATACACAAAAAAACTCAATTAAATTATTTCAAAAGTAATGTGTTGTCACAAGGATCCCAACACCACAAACATATCTTCAAATGGACACACAGTTTGAATGTTATGGTCATTTTAGTTAAAAGGTCTTACCAGGGTCAGGTCTGGGTCCATCCTGACCCGTCATACCTGACATGGTACAGTGGACTCGACTTATCCCAGCCTATCGGGCCAGGTCTATATCATCCCTCTAGGTCTCCATTACTAGCCCTTTGGGCTACTGTCTAACTCTACTCATCTCATTGAGCCGTTGGCGCGGCCTGACTCTCCTTTTCCTACCATCAATATGTGGGTCGGCTTTACTGGCTGCACTTACTCTCCCTTGGTTGTGTTCCCCACATTTTGCCTTCATGCCGCTATGTTTGATGTAGTCATCCCACCTCCTCCATGTTTTCCCTGCACACTAGTCTATCCCCATGGCCCCGCCGCCACGGTGGGCTCCACACATCCCCCCTAACGCATGTGTGACCCTCTACCGTGTATGTGGCCTCCTCGTCATGTCCCAATCGCAGACCTACCACATTTTTTCAATCTAAGACATCCTGTTTTCTTTCCCCATGCACTCTTCTTTCCCCGTGGACTCTCTATGGGATACTCACATGAATGAGCTTCCTCCTACATGTTTTTGACACCTCTTTTTCTACAGGCTTCTTATGTTACTTTGACCCTCTGTTTTTTGAATCGATGCATGTTTTGTGATACTCATGTCATGTTAAATAGTTATATTGGCTCTGATTCATCTTACAACAACTCTGTGGGTCTGATCACGTTCAGAGCCTCTTGGAAATTCATGTTGTGACTAGGATGGTTGAACAAAGCAGAATGCTATGAATGGGGGGTGGAAGAAGCACCCGAACACCCGTAAGAAGAAACCTCAGCATTTGTTTTTTCTTTGATCCATTTTTCATAGAATGAATAATAAAGAAATATATTCACAAATATATATCACTTTTAAAACCAAGAAAAAAAATATCCATCCTGAAAGAATGGTCAAACACAAATCAACCTATTTGTGGGTTGGTTTGTGTTCTTCATTGAATTTAAAAAATGATGAATGAAAAAAAACAAAACCCTTCATCACTGGGTTCAAACACCAATAAAGAATGATGTTTCCTCATGACCATTGGATGGATCATTGGATTTCCTCGTGTACTGATCATCGATCCACGATCCGGTCATTGTTCACAATCGAGAAAATTGAACATGCTCTCCCTAGTGATTCTCTAGTGTTCAAAAGGTTATGTGGCTAACCATGGGAATTATTTATAAGAATTATTTTAAAGTAAATTTTCAATGCGTCAAAAAGCATATATCTCTAAAAAAATTTAATGACGATTTTATCATATTTATGTTTTTCCAAAAAATACCCACACTAACTAATGTTAAGTCAGGCCTAGTAAAAACACCAAATTAAAAACTCATCTACGGTCTCAAATATCATGTCTGAGTCTCTGTTCATGATTTATTAGTATTTTAGAATCAAATAATTCTTATTTAATTATTTTATTTATGGTTACACCCAAAAACTATCTTTCACAGTCGTCCTACACCGGCTGATGTCTATTTCAGGCACACCGGGACTCAAAATTGCACGTCGTCTCAGCACCTAGTCTCAATGTTTTCCCAAATAATTTGTAAAAATAAATTTTAAAAAATCCATGTCATCAAATTCTCCTCAATTTCGGGATTTACATCCCCAAAATCCAATTCATGGGCTACCCACACAGATGAGGGTACAGAGCACAAATCTCAGCCACCTGATCCAATGTTCACTCATGGATATTCTTCTGCCGCCACTAAACACGCACTCAAGGAATCGATCACCCATTAGAAATCCTCCCAACTCTACAAAAAAAATTAACATGAAATCCCATAGAATCCCCTCTAAAACATGAATGGTCCACTCAATCTGGTTATCTACCTATGGGTAAACAGTGTACTCAAGTGTAATTGAGTCCAAAACCCCTCCTGCAATCTCTTCCACAACTGGGATGTAAGGTGAGCATCATGATCTGAAATTATCATTAATGGGTATTACATGGAGTCAATGTATATTATACATATAGAGGCTTCCCAAGCTATCTACTAAAATCTACTCAATAATAGCTTAGAGGTGGGATGACTTGGTGAGTCAGTTAGTGGTCACCTAGATAGTATCGTGTCCCCTGAACGTATATGGTAAAGCAATCATGAATTCCATCAATATCCTTTCCCACTTCCTTTTTGTCACTATAAGAATGAATAGGAGAAACCATTTCGAAGTAGAAGTGGCTCGACACAGTGTGGTGATAAACAAATAACTAATTCAAGCAAGCACACAACTTTCATATGAATATTTAATCCCACCTTGAATCCATTCCCTCACCCCCAGTGTCCTCCATGACTCCCACATGCATATCACAATATCCCTCCAATATTAGACATCCCAGGATCTCATTAAATCACAAGTAGTATGAAACAAAAATATAATATGGGATCTTATCCCAAAAGTAAGGCATGCATCCTTCCCATGCAATAATCTCTCATGGCTCTAAAAGTGATGTACTTCCCAAATAGAATGTATGGAACTTCCCTAGAACCTCCTCCCTCACCATAATTGGTAGTACAGTGAAACCCCTAAAAAGAACGATGTGCTCGACACCTTTTAAATGTCTATCGGGGATATTTCTTATAAAAATCTAGGCATGTAGGGTCTCACAGTCAGTATCCTCTAGTTGTGACTCCTAGACTCTCTGTATGAGTGGAAGGGTGTCAACCATCAACTGGAGATAATCTGTTATATCTTCATCCACAATGGATAACTACAATGAGGGTAATTACATTGATTCCTTGTTCATTAAAAACATTCTAGATCTCCCGGTGAGTGAATTTGTCACCAGGGTCCCCTTCCCAAGAGTACATACAATCTCAAAATCATACTCTTGTAGGATCTCTAATAAACCCTTCAATCTCAACCTAAATTGGATCCACTACAACTCCGCAACCATTGATAGAAACTAAGGACTCATAATTCCCACTTCATCGAGGCTTAGTCCATCCAATTGATGAGTAATCAGCTACACCCTCCTTTGTGTGATTCCATTCTTTGTTAGCTAGCTTTCATTTTCACCCATAAGGAAAACCTCATTCCACTGATGCAGACACACCACATTCTTCACCTAAAATATTCAATCTAAGAGTGAACTGTGGATAAACTGTGCATACCAAGAATGAAGGCATAATTCCTCGACACCACATCCAAGATTTCCCAACCAAAACTCTCACCTCTAAGTTTCGGGTCACACTGTCAGCACCAGTGCATGATCATTGATTCTCGTCTTGAAGGATTCACCAAGTATGAGGATGGAGTCAATGGTTCTACTAGAATTTCCATGTCTCAAACTATATTCTTGGAATTAAAAGAATTATTAGCATCTATGTCTATCAATATGGAATCTATGGTAGAATATACATAGACCATACCTCCAATAATTCCTATAACCCTTGGGTCATATTCCTCGACCACATACAGTTGTCCCTTCCCTTTCCTAGAGATCCCTGAGCCTAGTGTGGAATACTTGGTGGTGGTGATGGTAATAGGTTGTAATGTCTACCAAATACTTCTACTCTCCCAGCTCATATTCCATGCCAGCCACCCTAAAAATGTATTTTCTCAAGATTTCTCAATATTTATAATTACTGGATGAATTTTCACATCCAATGGACTCACAACCACAATGGTTTTCTCTATCACCCTATCATAGGAAGGAATTACCATAGGGATAATCCTGGATAGGACATCACTAAGAACTCCATTCTCAAAGGTCTGATCACTGAAGCACTGGTCACATATCATATTTATTGAGTACCTATAATGGTTTTTATGCCTCGATGAATAATCACTACTAACATGTAGTCCATCAAAAGATTTATAAACTTCTATACACGCACATCCCTTAGATTATAAAGTGATAAATCATCTATGAAATGGTTCTTAAACTATCTACATTGAAGTGTCACCACATCGTAAGATCGGGTAACCAAAACCCATTATCACCCTATTGAGACACGTATAAGGCTCACTATCAGGACCACCACTAGATCTTTTGATGTCCTAAATCGATAGAAAAATCAGGTCACTATCTTAAACCAATTCATAAGAACCCGAGTGTTACAGTTTCCTCAGAACCTAAGGGGTCTCTTCTATTGAAACTCGTTAAGCATTCTCAGCCTGCACATCTCATCCACTAGTACTGTGGGTACCGTGTACAACTCTATAGGTGGGTGTATAGCTAGTGCACCAACTGGAGGTTTAATTTTTAGTGAAAATCCCAGTACTGATGCCTTTTCAGATCATGTGGTGGAATCTAGATGGCTATCTATGTGGAATCATCTTGAAGTCAAACAAGATGTACCACGGTCAATAGAGTCATATTTTATGGAGACATCAGTTTCCATACTGATATTGGAATCCCTGGCCTCAAATTCAAACTCAAAACAGTAATAATGTTTCCCAAATCAAGCCAAAAAAACTCTCAGTCCATAAGTATAACTGACCCCTATAATACCACTCTGTCACAACCCATCCCAGGGGGTCATGTTCTATGACTTACACGAGCCCACCCCTAATAGTCTAGGGGATGGGGACTGGCACCAAGTATCCATATCCCACAAATCAGAGGCATTTTCTTAAGTATTTCTATAAAAGCCCACTTCACCAGGCCCAAAATGATGAAATTAAAAGCACTAAGTAAACAACCATGAATTCAAATGAGATACAAAAAACAGATTATGGTGGTAGAAAAATGTAAATTACATAGTTCCAAAATACAAGACCTCCAAAGAGAGTCTATAAAATTGAACACAAAAGTTCTTGAAACTCAACCACATAAAACCCTACTTAAAGGGTACGTATAAAAACTGATGTCTAAAGCAGCATCAACACACCCTAACTATATTATCTCTCTAAAAACAACCTAGTCCTAGTCCACCTAGGACTCCATCAATGTATCAATCATCTTCATAAGAAACGACATGTGTGGCCAAAACTGTGCATGGGTGAGTAAAACAATTCACATTAGGACACCCCCAAGCCACAAAGGAATACAACTAAGAAATACACAATGTATACCACAAATAATTGTAGATTAATCTCCACATAAATATATGCCTACAAAACATATATCAATAACATCTAGATATATATATTTTAGACAATATGTATCATAAGGTTTCATACTCATGGCCATCAATAAGATTCTCATCAAAGGCTTGAATCATAACACGAAGATAAGGAGGACACACTCCACGAGCTTTGTCATCTCAAATGGAACCCATTAGAGTGATTCACTCCATCGAGAACAACTCGAACATTAGTAATGGTATATTCAAGGGAATTTACTCCATAAATAACATGTTATTATTTCCAACTCTAGTTCCCATCACCAGAGGTCGTGTCATCGCCGCCTTGCACCCAGTGCATGATAAGAACCATAAGTGAAGAGGCTCACCCCTCATCAGTGCAAACAGTTATGGGATAACTCCTTTAATATATAAACCACATGAATCTCTTCTAGAAACATAGTTTTTTGGGTCTCACACCTCTTCATTTCCCCACTGTCTATGGATTGCTTCCCTTAACTAACCTGCATAACTTTTATCTCTCATGAATGGACTGACCCACTCCTCAGTCCGCCGAGGGAGAACTAACTCCTATATAGGCATCATTTACACCATGTGAATGGGAAAATACTTTTAAATGTATCCAATAGCTGAGGGATATTTATCTCTAACGGATAACCTACTCCTTGCATGATAAGAAATGTAGTCTCGATAAGACACACAGTCACGATAAGACACTCATTCTTGATAGGGATCCATTTCTTGAGAAGACACACAGTCATAAATACCCACAACCTAGCTCAGTAAGAGAGTGAAACTTAGTGACTAAGGACATGAACCCTGGTAGGATAGGGGAGTACTTAATTAGTCATAATAAGAAACCGAATCTTAATAAGACAAGTATTCCCAAGGTCACAGCCAGCCCAAGAATTCTGCTCATTGCACAATTGTTCTGTGATAATCTACCCCATAATCCATTATCCAAGATACACACTTAAAAACACAAAAAAACAAAATTTGATAATCTCAGATGTATTTTATCATCACAAGTGTTCCAATAAAACAAACTACTCATCAAACTGAAACACGATTTGAATGTTATGACCGTTTTAGTGAAAAGGTAGGACCTGGGTCTGGTCTGGAGCCGACCCGACTAGATTTGGTCAACTATACCAGACCCATACCGCTAGGAATAGCCTATTTGGCTACTAGAAGGGACCATATATCCTAGTTCATCCCATCTCATGCAGGCCAGCTTCACTCGCTGCACGTGGTTTGCCCTAACTGGGTGCCCCTCCTGGTGTCGCGGGGCTGTCGTGTCCCTCATTGTCGGATCAAAACCTCTGCATGTTCCCCTCATGTTGTGCATTCCCCATGGCCTCACCAATACTAGAGGCTCCACGCAACCCAATTCCATGTACATGGGATCATTATTAATCCCCATCATAGCCCCCCCCCCACATTTCTACTATCGTTGACATCGTTTATACACGCCCCATGCCCTTTTCTTTCCTCGTGCCCTCGCGGCTTCCACAAACTACTTATGTGGTTGATCTGCCTCCCACAGGGTGCCAGTGAACCGTGATATCATGTGATTCTGGTCTCCATGTATTGGGCCCATGTCTCTATAGGCCACCAATGTTTCACTAATTCATTATTTTTTGAAACATATCCAGTTCTGCGATCCTCACGTCACGTTCTACACTTCTCTTAGCTATGATTCAACTTATCACATCTTAAGGGGGTCGTTCACGTAAGATGCCTCCAAGATATTTTATTATCCATTGTGAGGTTCTAATAGGGAATAACACCAAGAATGGGGGAGAGAATAATCACATGAACACTCGATGGAAAAATCATCATCCTTTATTTCTGTCATCCTTGATCTGTTCTCAGGAGAACGAATAATGATGAATGATAATCACAAAAATATATCACCAGTCCAACCCTGCAAAAAAATATCCATCCCACAAGAATGATCAATATATGGATCATCCTATTCATTGGTTTCTTCTATTTATTCATTGAATGGAAAAATAGATAAATAATCACAAATAAACAACACCCCTACCTCGTTGGGTTCAAACATCGATGAAGAACAAAGTTTCTCCATGATCATTGAAAAGATCCTTTGATTTCATCATGCGCTGATCGTTGATCAACAATCTGTTTGTCGTTATCCAATAGAAAATCATCCAAGCTATCACTGGAGATTCTTTGGCATTCACCAGGATATGCGTCAAAGATTGAGATTTCTGCATAATAATTTTTTTAGTGGAAATCATCACTGCATCAACAAAAAAATTTATCATTAAATTGTTTTCTGATGATTGCGTCCTTTTTATGTTTTTCCACAAAAGACCCACGCTGACTAATGTTATGTCTCTCATAAGGAAAAAACCCCTCATGTAATCCATGGTGGTATTGGATTTTCGATCCAAGTCCATATTCAAGAGTTTTTAGTACTTTTGAATAAAATAATTTTTGTTTAATTATTTTATTTATGGTTACATCCAAAAACTCGCTTTGATAGAAAACCCACAATGACCAATGTTAGGCCTTTCCCAATGTAAAGTATCTATTTTGAACACAACTATGCCCTCAATGTTTTGATATGGGAACCTGTTTAAGAGTTATTCCACATTTTCAAAAAAATTGTGGGCATGTGTACTAATAACATATATTTTTTAATGAATTGTTATGGGAACACTATGTCATTGAATTGCATGCTATCTCAACTCCTTGTCTTGGTATTTTACCAAATAGTTTTGGAAAAATATAAGTCATTATTGATGTTAGAAAAGATTAAATCCTAGAATTATTGAATCATTGAATTATTTGTGGGTAAAATTCATTGTTCCTCATTCATGTATTGCTATATGTATGTAGCGATGATTCCTAATCATGATTTTATTTTCATGTTTTTTATGTGTATACCTATAATTAATATTCATGACACTATTAACATGTGGTTGTTTGTTGAAAATTTTACTCTTTCTTGAAATTATATGACTAAGAATCTCGTTAATGTAACATTTTGGTCACTCTATCTTTTTTAATTGTGTGGTTAGTTTATGCCCTAGGGGCTAGTAACCCCAATTGACTATGGATTATATGATGGATATTCCAAGAGTTGGATAATGGGTTGAAATATGACACAGTGGCTTCCCTAAAGATAGATATTGGTCTAACATGTGATTTAATAGATTTCCCAGGATCTGGATGATGGGTAATCATGTGGTGAGGGGGATTTTCACAAATATATGGATTTAGTCTATATGTGGGTTAAAATGATTTCTCTAAAAGGAGGCTGTGAACATACTATTAGATGTGAAGTATGAATTACCCTTAAAGGCCAATAAGAATTTTACATTATTGTGTAATTTGAGAAGCAAGGTGACAATTTAGTAAATTGATCTAGTATGGGAACATTATGGCATGATCTTGATAATGAATTCTTAATAATACATTTACATTTAGTATAGTGTAAATGAAAATATGGATGGGTGTTTGGGTGGGATGGATACCACGTAATGACCTGATATGTGTGACTATTATATATATTTTATCACATATAAAAACATATATATGTTTTTTTATTAGCAGCACATGGTAAAACCCTATTGATTTTATATTCATGCCCTGTATGGGAATTTAAGAGTGTATAAGGACCTTATATTTCTTTTTTATATAAAAGAACGTGATTTAAAATGGTTCAGGATGTCACAGCTCAACGGGAATATTGATACTGTGATTGTGGTGAGTCCATAGGATCATGTATATTATATCGTAATGTTTTTAATAAATCAATTGTTTACCTCTAATCAGACTAGTGGGAGATAAACTATATGTTTTATATTACCATATCCTTAATAATATAACATAAGATTTTTTGTTACACTATTTACATTGATGAATAATATGATATTTATTGTTTAGTAATTTTTTTATATTTATACTCTCATATGAGGGCATTATCTCCCAACTATTTGTTTCAAGTCATCACTACTAGTTAGAAAGCTATGGAAAATGGGGAAGACTTGAGGTCATGTGGAACTCTATATTAAACCCAAAAATTCATGTGTGGGTGTTACAATTCAACAAAAACAATGACATATATTTAATAATATAAATATTTGATACTTCTATAAGAAACATGAATATTCTAATTGATTTTACATGTACTATCAAATTGTATATGATCTTCAAACAAAAAAACTATAATATCTAGTGACCGAATACTTATCTATGAGCACCTATCATATTCTATCTCTTATATTAGGATAAATTTATGTTCATATGCGTTTATAATTATTATCTAATATGAAGAAACTATATTCCAATCTATAAATCCAAATTAGTACATATTCACTTTATGTAAACCTCTAATATTCATATTCTGAGGTTTCCTCTTTTAAATTATTTTTAAATAATTTCTGAATAATAAATTTCATGGGTATCATTCTTTTCATATCTAATCTCTAATATTATTCTTCATCTCTTCCAATCATGTCATACAATTTTAAATCCTGAAACTCTTTTCTTCCTTGAATTTTTAAATTAAAATTTAAAATACATCTCTTGTCACAACATCAATCATCTCCTATATCATTCATATACTCAGGATCCTTTAGGCCATCACAAATAATTTAATTTGGGAAATAGAAATTAAGGTAAGGTCCTGATTAAATTTCATGAAAAATTTAATCCACATCATAAATACTTTTAAAAATTAGAACACTTCAAACTATTTAATATAGGCACATAAATTTTGGAAACATTATTCCAATTACAATGATCTTTTTCCCAAAATATAGTAAAAAAATTAGAAAAATAATAACTAGATAAAAATAAAATGTATTTGACCATAATATTTTAAAATACATTATTAAACATTGAAATTATATTGTAACCTCTTATCATAAATAAGCAATCATTTTTCAATTTTATTAAACCCTTAAATAGTTTAGTAACTTTATATCATAGTGTAGAGTAATATAAACATCACATATTCATGATTAATTCTACTCAAACATTCAGGGAATAAATACATTTTTTATAGTGAAAATATCTCCCCACAATGACTTGTAAGAAAACATCTAAATCAATACTTCTCCGTATTGGTGTTATAGATTTGTCATGAATATCCATACAATAATAAAGGCCATTTTCAATAATTAAAAGTGAAATAAATATAAATTATCAAATAATCTCTTTCTTTAAAAGTTTTATCTAAATCCATGAAATCCATGGTTTAAAACCATGTATATTGATGTAATTTTTGATTATATTAGTTAAAATTTATCACGTAAACATTCTCTAATTATTTCAAAAATCCACGAACTTTTGTGGGTTTTTCCACAATATGTTCTTATTTAAAAAAACAATGACTTTAAATAACCTGATTTTTTGTTTTATGGGTGTAAAAAACACAACTAAAAAATTGAAAAACATATTCACTTCTAACTATTTCAACCAATATTATTCGGTTTTACACCAAGAAACTATTGTGCAACAAAAATCATCCAAAAAAAATTATTACAGACAAGTATTCCCCATTTTTATTTTTAATTCACCCAACATATATAAATTACTATAAAAATTCAAAATGAATAATTATTTAATCACTATATTCTTATAAGGGAGAACACATAGTATGAAATAGTAATAATATAATAATAATAATTTCATCCATATGAATTACTAGCATTCAGTTCATAGAAAACCACATAAATTTATATCCCAAAAAATAATCTTCTAAAGAATGAATATATTTATATATCAAACATATTCATACAAATATAATTAATTAAATTTTTATAAAATTTCTCAAACAAAAACACACACGCACAAAATTTAAATCTTATGGAACAACACATACCAAATTTGTTCCTTATACTCATAAATGTCCCTTTTAATCCCTCTCTACTAAATATGTTTTTTCAACATTATAGATAATATATAAGCCTTTTGATCAATATTGTTATTTCTATCCCACTTTGACAAAAAAATGTAAATAAAATTTTTAAGGGGTTATGAAATGACTGTGCCTTATACTTCAAAACATATAGATTTTACACCCCTTATCAAACTTTTTTTTCAAAGACATCCTTGGGAAATTGTTTAAAAAACAAATCCACCACTTCCTCCATTATAGGAAAACTCCATCATTATAATATTTTATCCCATATTTTGCATAATGAATTGATAATTGATATAAATACCCCTAGATAGATACTTTTTAACTGTATTTCTTGAATTATTCATGCTACTTTAATTGTCACAAATAACCAATAATGTTATTTTCTAGTCAACATTTTTATCCTAGTGTTCTGTCATAATTCACATTAATTGACTTGTTTTTACATGATAAAAACATATTTCACCTCTACTATACTCAATGTAAAATAATAATACTTATTTTTATTTCATTTTAGTCACATTTTTACAAAGAGGACACTCTAAATGAAATCAATATTTAATCATCAACACTTCTAGCACTATCTACTTCTGAATATCTATACATAGAAACATTTATTTTTTTAATATATATCAAACCATAATCTATAGTTACTTTAATATACCATATAATTATATTCCATTATATTAAATGAGATTATATATTTTAACATTTATATCTCTAATGTAATATAACATCATAGACTATATCTATTCTTAAATAAGTCGAGTAGACAGAACTTGGAATAATTTTATTCAACTATTTTTTTTGGCATTCATGACGTGTTAATTTTTTAATAGTTTCATTCATAATAATATTGGGATAAAAACTATCTTTTTAACCCATGTTACAATGTTATATAGAATAAAATTAGTATATTGATTTGGGGAATAAAAAATTGGACCTATGACTTATGAAATTTTAAATCCAAATAAAAAATCAATTACACCCACAAAAATTCAAATATCATGTTTATCTAAGTTGAAAATTCATGTTGAAAAAAATTAGTATTTCAAAAAATGATATAATCATTAAAAAAAGGAATAAAAATGATAGATATATAATTTATTTCATTGATGTATATTTCTTCTCTCACATTTCCTTTTCTCTATTTTAATGCCTTCATACATGAGTAATGCTTTGAATACATGGATAATAGTGTTTTTATATCATATATAAGACATTTTTTACATATATTTATATTTTTATAAAATATCTATGTTAAAATCCTTTATATTTCTCAATTTGGACATCTTATTCCTATTAATCATTAATAAAGGAAAAAATGACATCGATTTGGAAAATATTTTAATCCTCATTGAGCACTGATAACATATAATAAACTTATGGTTTCTAGAATGAAAAAAATGAAAATGTACCATAGAATGTGATTCATTTAACATAAGAAAATCCTTTTTCATTGATGCCCTTTATTTTCCCTCATAACTTCTCCTTGCTCATCCAATTTGTTATGAATAACCACTTTATTCTAGTAACATTTTAATTTATCATCATAGGAACCAAATTCCATGTTTTTTCCTATCATTCTAATGCAATTCATCATCCATGACATTAATCTAGTTTTGATGATTCAATTATCCATTCATACTCTTTGAGTTTAACATGAGAAATTTATTTAGTATGAGATGCTATCCTCAGAGATCACTTTATTTATAATAAATGTACATTATTATAAATGATGTTTTAGATGTATAATATGTTCATAATCCTCAAATGGGTAGAATGTTATTGTTTTTAATAAATTTAAAATATTGAGTAAACATGTTATTTATTCTCAACACATTATTTCTATACATTTACATAACACTCTTCACTTTATAAAACCAATAAGTCATCTTCTATATTAATCACAGAAATCATTAACTATTTATTACAAAAATAAAAAGTGTTTTATAGAGTGTTTTCGTTAATTATATCATCAATATTTATTTATTTCTACTTAAAATAGTGATACACACATAATTATAAAAATATTCAAAGGAAATTAGTTTAAATCATCTTAGTTGAAAACTTAATCATCTTAGAAACATTTTCATTAGTGATATAAGGGATAAAAAGAACCATAAAATACATCATAATTTGAGTTTCATTATAATTAATCTCATATGGATATATGATTGTGTTTTTCTAATATAATTCTCATGTATGAATTTTTATTATTATCTCAATATATTTTATATAAAAAATAAATGTTTTATGTCCTACTGACATTTTTTGATCCATAATAGAAAAACCTATATTCTTCCTCTTATCTAAACTATGATGTTTTTTGTGTTTATGGTTCATTTTACTTTTATTAAATTCTATTATTATTTAATTAAGAATAAATAAATTTCATTCATATTTTCAGTACCAATATGCAAATAAAGCATCGTTATAGAATACCCAAGTTAAATTTTTTAATTCTTTTGAAACTCTTAAACCACTTCAACTCTTTAGAACCTTAATTTAGTGATATGATGGAATTGATCAATGTAAATCCATCAATAAATAATGTTATTTATTGATTATCATTGTAAATATTATTCTCCATCATTCAATGAATTTACTTAGGGATATGTTTTAAGGGATGAGTTGTTTCTATATCCACACTTTTATATGAATAAGTTAAATGTTTTCTATTTTTATAAGTAAATAATCACCAACATTCCAATATTTATCTTATGAAAAATTAAATCATATATATTTTCTCCTTAAGAAATTGTATTCATGATCATATGAAAAAATTTAAAAATTTATTATATAAAATAAATTATTATCCTCATCCATACTCAAGTAACATGATTTTTCATATTCTCTACCTTGAAATAGATTTCTATTTTTTTCTCTCCATAAGTTTTAACACGTCTATATTTCTATCTATTCATAATATAATCATCTTTATGGATGATAATAGAATTTCTTTTAGCAGATTTTTGTAAAACACTTAGTAGGTTAGGATTCATTCCATAATTAATGTGAGTAATCATAAAATTAAAATTATGATCGCTAATTTATATTGAGATATATCTTTTGAGTTAATATATCCACCATTAATGTTTCTAATCCACTATTGAGTGTCCATGGGAAATTCCTTAGTGATGATTTCAAATAAATTTTCACTATGAGATATAACATCTTTTCTTTTTAATAATTTTTTTAAATATATTATTTATCATTCAAACTCATATGTATTGGTAAAATGGTATAGAACTCTTCTTCCAAATAAAACTTTTGATCATATCTTCCACAAACATCATTCAGAACATGAAACTAATTATTATCTTTAACTCAAAACATTTCAGTATTCATCTAATATTTTCTTCCTCATCCATTATTTTTATTTTAAATAACTCCATAAAACACTTATAGATAATATTAAATTCCATTTATAAAAAATAAATCTTTACCAGATGCCTTTAGCCACCACAACAGCAAAAATAACCAAATAATATAAAATTTCAATTATAAATTACTTATTTTTTGGCTATTACACATTATTTTTTCTGGATTCTTACCACTAATATTATCCCACATGTAAAAATATTATATGGTATTCCCTAAATGTTACCATTAATATAAAATATTTTTCTTTTAATTATATTATTTCCACTTTTAGAATCTTTAATTCAAAATTTATCAACTCTATATTATTTTGAATTTTAAAATTTAACTGTTGAGAAAAAATTCTTAGTTATCTTTATATTTTCATTATCATAAACCTTTTTATCATTAACCTTATGATTTTTTGATTCCATTGTTTAGTATTAAAAATAATTATGGTGATAAAAAAATTTATTGGATATTAAAATACTCACCTGTATTATCTTTCAACATTCAACAATTGCATGTACAGTTTTTTAAGAAATAAACATCATCTTCAACATTGGATATTTAAAATATATCATCATTTAATAATAATTATTAATTTATATTTAATTTTCAATGAGGTTCTATTTAAACTAGTCTTTTAAAATATTCTATTTACTATATGATACATTTAATGTATTAATATACTTCACAAACTAAAACATCATTTAAACTTGGTATTTTTAAAAGTCATTTGACTTTTGAGGAACCTTTCTCAAAATTTTATTGTCCTCATAAAATTTCCCAATCATATTTATAAATTATATATAAAATTTCATTAACATAAATTCTATTTCTATTTATTATTCATTATATTTTCTAGAGAACTGATATTTATTCACTATATAAATCAATTATTTCTTACATTGTTCAAAAATAATTACAAGTACCCAGTTATATTTTCATGAAAATATTCCTCTTAATTCTTAATAAAGTGAATATTATTCTTAAATTTTTATATTTTTTTATTTTTATATAGAATGATACTTAGACATAATAAATTATGAAATAATTTCTATATAGAAATCTTTTGATGACTCATCTTTAACTTTACTACCCACTTTCATCCTCTTTGTAATCATTCTTAAGTATACTACCAAATATTATCATACAATGGTGTCAATAATGTTTATCATTAAACTACTGTTAATGTAATGTATCTAAATAATTGGAAATTTATCTTGAAAAATAAAAGTGGTCCCTCATAGAATATTGTTGTTATTAAATTGTAAACTAATTTTAGTCTTCTAAAAATATAATAATATT
The DNA here is from genome assembly GCA_963277665.1 of Viscum album. NCBI lineage: Eukaryota > Viridiplantae > Streptophyta > Magnoliopsida > Santalales > Viscaceae > Viscum > Viscum album. The sequence continues at coordinate 1,027,291,496 of OY728166.1, forward strand.
TAACCCCACACTCATCCATGATTGAAACCAATCATTAACTTCAAAAAATAATACTCTAAAAGTTAGTAAATGGAAAATTCTCTATGACTACAGAAGATATATCATATTACTTCAATAATATAACTTGATGTTTAAAAATATATTTGATAATAATAAAAAAATGATAAGCTCAGCATTATTCTACAAATTCAAATCAGCCTGTCTTTTATTCTTATTAGCCTTTAGTTTTGACATTTCAAGGATTCCACAATTAATAATTACTATACTAATAATAAATATTGTATCATAATATTTTTGGGTGAATTAGTATTTTTATCTACTCACTTTATGTATTCTTCATCTCATTAAATCTAAATATAATCTATCATAACCACAAACTCAAATCTTTCATTTAACTATTAATTTCAAATCCAATGTAATCTCAAATATGAACATCTTTTTTTACAACATCATTATATACCTTTGGGTCACTCAAGAACAAAATAAAAACATTGATATAGTGTAGATATATTGATTGTAAATATTTAATTGTTCATAGAATAAAAACAAATCCACATAATATAACACATTAAAAATCATAACCTTTCATACATAACATTGATAAAATATAATTTATAATGTAATTATTATAGTTCCCAAGAATTTTTTCCCAATTATTCCTAAAACATACATTAAATAAGAAATGTTATGTGATAATATATTATGTTTTTTGTAATCTCCAAAACTCCATAATGACACTAATTAATTACTACAAAATACCTTTCATGAAAGAACCAAAAATAAATAAAATTTGAGAAACCAATAAAATTTGGTAGAATTTTACATTTTAATTTCTAGAAATATAAATATCACAAATAAATTTTTTATAATTACTATAAAAACATGAACAATCATTGTCAAACCACCTTCTTTATGGAACAACCTTCTCCTCACATTGACCAGCATGTACACATATAAATACTTGATTCTCTAATGTGGAATATCACATATATCAAGAAGAAAAATTCATGAATCATAAACATTAGAAATAAATAATGAAATAATATATTGTAATTACAACACAGTTTCTTTCATTTTCCATTTTCTATAGAAATTGTTGATAACAATTAGAGTGAAACACCATTTAATACAACATGATTTCTTCTTTATCATAAATTATTCACCAAAAAATTATCAGACTCAATAATATAATCTAAAAATTATATATTATCTTCATATTAATGTTTTTAATTAAATAAAAACTCCCAAAAAATATATATCTCTTGATTTACTGTTTGATTGGTAGCCAAAAAATAGTAACATTAAAAAACATGTTTAATTAAAACCATTTCAACAAATAGTTTCTATATTTAGATCAAATATGCATCATGGTATATCAACCCCCCAAAAAAATATTCATTATCAAAAAAATACACCTTTTATTGAAATAAATATTTATCCACATTAAATTTCATCCCAAAAATTTCTTAACAGTGTTGATAAAACATATAATACCATTTAATATTATATTTTGTAATTAAAAACATGGATATTGTTTTCTTTTTCAAAAAACTACCCTTTCATGAATTTTCTCATAGTAAATTTCATAATTAATTTTATTCAACTGTATAGATGCCATAATTTGAAGATATGACATTAAGATTACCTATATAGAGGTGAATTAGTGAATCATTTATATCATCTAGAATTTTAAGAACCATAATTCAACATTTGTATAAATTTTATTATCATACAAATTTTTTTAATATATTTGGAAATTGTAAAAAATGAACAAATTTATAGGCCATAATCTTTTTCAAGGTTCATTTAATAAACATAAATTACTACATCCTTCATAAAAAATCTATACACCAAGTGAAACATGATTAACTAGTAAAATATAATGAATACAAATGACTTGAGTTTAACCCATCACCAATTAAAAATGAATTAATTTATATTATTTGAGTTATTCTACACATATCTGAAATGTATATAAATCTAATAATCATGTAATATCGTCATTGATCACTTTTAGTTCTCATTTAAATTTATATTATTTAATTTTACATTACATTCAAAAAAAATTAATCTTAGAGTGATACTATTATTGACTCTATGATGAAAGAACATACTTAGAAACATTTTAATTGAAAAAAGGTTACTTATTACTTCATTAAAGTAGAATAAAAACATAAAAAAAGAGTCTCTAATCCTTTATAATTTTACTAAATGATGAAATAACTTAACAAATATTCTCATTTTTTCACTTTCCTTATGATGGATAATTCACTTCTCCCCTAGTCTCATAAGACCATTGAGACACTTAATTTTTTTTTTCATCACAATCATGAAAATTATAAAATATATATAGTTTTTTTAAAAAAATATCGTAATAAGATAGATTAAATCAAAATAAAAAAGCATTAAAAATAGTTAAAACTAATATCTTTGAAAACATACATTTGTTTAGAATCATTTCACCATAGTGAAACTCATTGTAGAATGAATTTTTCTTATTCCCATAACTAAATTTAAATCATTTTTTAATGTGATCTGCACATCGAATAGTTGATATATAATTGATAGAACATCATATAATTAATTCATAATCACAATACAATAAATTATTAAACTCCATTTAAAAATCATGACATCCAAACCATTTATTAATTTCATTGTGTTAACAACCTACATTAACACAAATAAATAATTACATATTATTATACCATTATTAATATTTTTTAAAATAGAATGTATCATCATCTATATGAAATAAATTATTTTGTTTTGTACAATATTATAGTATGATAATTAAAAACATTTTTTTTAGAAATATCCCTTAAATATTAGGGATTGACATATAATATCATGATGAGATTACATCTACAATATATAATGTTCAATTATTTCATCATTCTTCACTTTAAATTATTCTCAAGGATTTTTGAAATTTTTCTAATATGACAATTAATATTTTCTAATCCATTAGATCATTTTTTGAGGTGAAAAATATCAATATTATTGGGGACATTGAATCCAATTTAAACCAACCCATACATGAACACATTGTTCATTTTACAATTAAAACATCATTAAATAATATAATTCATAGACATAACAAAATATCCCCATGTGAATTTTAATGAAAAAAAATAAATTAAACATTACATAAATCAGAACAAAAAAATAATTTATTAAATGAAATGGTTACATGTGAATAGGTAACACATTAATAAAAATTTCGTTATCAAAAAAATAACGCTTTATAGAAGATCATAACTCTACATCCTTCATGAAAAACAATGTGATAACTATAACCAATTCATTAAAATATATAATTGGTATTTAGAAAAGTAAATTATAATCCTACATGTGTAAAATTAGTATTATAATAAAATATAAAAAAAATCAATGTAAAAGATTTCCATAATGAAAACATAAATTCACTCATTGTTCCAGCTTCCAAATCAATTTTTTATCAAACTTATAAAAAACTATTCACATTGACACGTTTTTTTCATAAAGATTATTGATACCACTTATTATATAGATTTCTATAACAAATAATTAATAAAAAATTAAAATAGTTTACCTTTTGTGAATACAATTATTGAACTAACAACTTTAGAAAAACATACACACACATACAAACTAATTATCCCATTGAATTTAGAGTTTCCCATTTAAATCCCCCACTTCAATATATTCTAATCATTTTGAGAAAGGTAGATATTTATTTATAATTTTATTATTTTATGGTTTTTAGGGAATTATACATTCATAATAAATTTAGCAAAATAAATTAGAAACCAAATTCCCAAGATAAACTATTCCCAAACTTGTAACCATGTTCAATGAGAAATAGGTAACAATTGGGTGCATTTAATCAAAGGTCACTAGTTTCATTTGAGCTCTAATTGTTTTGGTTAATAAATATCATTAAGGAGAATTGAAAAGAATCATCCCTCAGTGTTTTATCCAAATGTTTTTTGAATTACCCAATAACATATCCATAAATCTCAAGTATATTATGATATTCTAGTATCAATAAAATACTATGATAGAAGGAATGAGATAGAAGATGGAGAATATGGTTAGGGGAACCCAAAAGGAAATTTGACTATTTATATTCCTTGCATTCCCTTTTATGGACTCTTCTATCCTTCATGAATAATCTCATTAATTATTAGTTATATATGTGGTTGTAAACCAATTATAACACTCTATAATTATTCATATCCCATGTTTTAAATCTTATGAAACAAATTATCAAAATAATTTCCAAATTGGAAGATCTCTAAAATGATAACACATATAAATTATAATTATAATGAATTTTTGGGTATAATTAAATCATACAAAAAGAGTAGCTCAAGAAGTACTAATATTAAATATATATCATAAAAAATGATATTGATAGGTTTTCAGAACTATTATACATTATTACAAGATTTAATAATATATTATGATATATAATAAACCATCAAATGGTTTATATTATCATTTGGTAGTATGTCCATTAATATTACACTTTCATAGAAGCATAAAATAGTTCCATACATTTCACCCAACACTATATAAAGTATTTAATGTTTTAAAACCATATTAAAAAAATTAAGATAAGTCCAAAAATAGTTTTTTCGGTAGATATCATTAACTTAACCTTGTATCACATCATATAAAATACCATGTGAATATCTATATCAAAATTAATGTCCTATTTTATAAGCTCTAAAACACATTTAGAGAATATCTATATATTTTGTAATCCCAAACCCCATGTAGTCTACCTCAATAATACATTATAGTATTGAAAAAAAATATATGAATTCCAAAATTTATAAATGTATGAAAGGATATAGATATATAAAATTAACAAGGCTACTATTGTTATAATGGTATCTAGAATAATCTCCTTCAAATACGTGTATCTCAATACATGTTTTCATCATCTTTATCATATGCAATCATGGATTTTTATATGATCCTTTTTTTATAAAATCGAGTTACCAAGGGATATGATGTTTGTAAATACCATATATCCTCCTCATAAATTATCTATTCTACATGTAAAGAATAACCAGGTTGATGAAGACATCACATGTCATTCACCTTTATGGATGATCACACCAGAATCCCATCATCTGATGGATAACCATGTCACAAGTCTTATTTATGTACTTTTATACACTTATTTATTCTATATTATTTTAGGCCTCATATACTATACTCAAAACATGATAGGAAAAACACCATATTGGATAATCTACAACCAACATCATGGTTAGAAACATACCCACCTACCCCTTCATTAGGTATGCCTCAATCCTTGAGTTAAAAAGGTATCAAATTGTAAAGAGTATCTTACTAGGAATCTCAATAACCTTATGTACTGGGAAAATAAAATATAGGAACCATTCAACCATGGTATACAAAAGAAAAATTGTATGACACTCAATGTTGAATACTTCATGGTTCATCCAGGACATAAAACTAATTTTTCCTCTCATTAGTAATTTTTGTATCATGTTATTTGTATAAAACACTTATTAACCTCAACATTTCATCAAAACTTATAATACTACATAAGGGACATTAGTTAGGGATAAATCAAAATCATTATATTATTGTTAAGTTACCTTTAACCTTCATGATTATATGCCTCCAGTATGAATGAATGATAACGTAGAGATATCATATTGTTTTTCATTATGGATTTTATACTCTTAAACAGTTTTTATGAATTTTAAAATCAATAAATAAGTTTTTTATTCCCCATGTAACATAAGATATAATTTTAGATCATCATTATTCTTTCTAGTCTTTATATTATTTTTAAAAATCACTACATCTCTAAATAATTTATACCCCATCAATATGTCACAATAAAATAAATCACTTATAATAAACCCCTTTAGTGATTATCATATATGAATAAAAAGTTTCCTTAAAATTGTGAGATTTATTATCAAATTCCCAAATTTTAACTAATTGAACATAATATTAAAAAACATAAATCCGTAACAACAAATTTTGCAATAGTAATATATTTTTTCCTCTTCTTTTAAATCATTATATGTTCATCATTTGTTATTCTTAGAAACTTTTTCCTAAAAAATATCCTTAAATTTTTTTGAGAACTTACATTTTCATCATTAAAATGTGAAAATTTAATTTTTTATAATCTCCTACTTACTAATTTATAGTGGATCATAGTGTTTTAACTGAGATGTAAGGGTTGTGTACCAAGTTTTTGAAGAAATAAATAAACTAAAATAAATGAAGGGAATAATTATTTTATAAATTTAATTGACATTAATGATGAAATATTGATGAAAAAAATTGAAATGGAGATGATGAACATGCATAGTAAAAGAGATAAAAATTTTATTTTGGAAATATGCTAAATAAAATTAATACTACAGGATGGAAGTCGGATATCTTAATCATAGAAATTTTATTGAATTAAATTCGTATAAATGAGATTGATTAATCTTATTTTTTAGGTAGATTAAAAAAGTATTTATGAATCTAGGAGTTATCTACTTCAATAGATATCAATTTTCAATGGAATTTAATGAAATTTAAATAAAAAAAATTACCAATGATTCGTTATAAAGTTCAAAATTAAATTCAATAGGGGCGAAATAATTTTTAAAGATTCATAATTGATCTCACTGATATATTCTCAATATTGATGAAGAAAAATGTAAAGAACTGAATGAATGAAACCAAAATTAATAAAATTCCACAACCAAAAAAAATATTACTCAAAAGAAAGATTAAAAATAAATAAATAATATTTTTATTTAAAAACTAAAGAAAAGAAAAATAAAAAAGAGGGAAGAGATCTCCCCAAGAGAAATGATCCCAATATTTTTCTCTACTCCATGATTTCTGGTCTTCTTCTTGGTCTCTGGGTTTCAATCTTACTCCTCTATGTGTTCTAATCAAAATGTCCCAATTTTTTTGGTACTTCTCTATATCTAATAATTTAACCTCTATCTTTCACAAGTACATCACTGACATCATGGGTTAGCCTTTCTTCGAGCTTCTTCATCTAAGGAGGTAGTTAAAGCTTGAAACGATATTCTTCCATGCAAATAAGCAGCTTCGTACAATAGTGGAATCAGTAAATTCTTATATAAACATTAAGATCTAGCTAGGTTTTCCTTCTTCATGGTGTTGTACGATGTGTGAAATAGTAGATTGGGTTTTTTTGTCCTAACGGGTTAATTTTTCAATGGTAATAAGATCAGTTAAATTTTTGGTATGCTGATAATGGGTTCATCTAATCTACTTGGTATTGGAATCTATTCCATAGCCTCATATTGTGGGTCTTGATCCCTATCGTTGATAAGGGTGTGCTATATCACAATAGGGATGAAGTCTAAATATGGTAGTGGACCCTTTAAATATTTACAATGGTAGTGGATGTTTCTGAATCTTTAGGGTCCATATAAGGTGCATCAGTAGTATTAAGGAGTATATCTGTGGAAGGAACGTATCTTTTAGAGCATTGAGCAACTACCGATGGATATTACAATGGAAGAAGGTTAGCAATAGATCTGATTCGGTTTGTGGTGGAAGAAGCATGCAAAGAAAAGTGATATATGTGAGTGAAAATGGAACTACTTTGGAATATTTTCAAAGGAATGTCTAATGGGGGTTATATAGAAGTAGATTAAGATTAACAAACCATATATTTTTTCAGATTCTATCGATAGATACGTTGATGATGAGATTTGTGGTATAAGGAGAAATCTAATATGAGAAGATCAAGCGTATAAGAGAGTTCTAGTAGAACATTCTAGAAGTCAGTTTGGAGGTAGACCCATGACCAATCATATATTTCCCCACCATTGGATTCTCTGTCCACTAGTATACCAGATGTAGTAATACTGATAGATTAAAAAATAAAAAATAATATTAATAAAAATATAATAGTATTAACAAAATATATATTAAAAACTAAAAACGTATTCAATTAATTAATTAAATTAAACATAAAGTAAATGTTTAATTAGAAAAAATTGTAATATTCTAAATAGTTAAATAAATTCAAAAGAAATATTTTATATTTAAATACTAATTATTAATTAAAATATTTAAATTAAAACACCAAAATAACAGAATACAAAAACTATATTTTATAAATTAAGTTAAACATTCATTAATTAAGTAAATTTATATTGAGAAAATATTTAATAATAAAATTTACACATTAATATAAGAATATTAATAATAATATTTAAAAATATAAATAAAAATATATAAAATAAAGGAAGAAAAATAAACAGAATTAATATGTAAAATGTAAAAATAAAAAATTAATCACAAAAGAAGATAAATTAATATTTCAAAAAACTAAATTAATAAATTTCATGTAGTTAAAAAAGAAAAAATTAATGAATAAATTCAATAAAATATTTTCTAAAATGATGTGGAAAATCAACATAATTAATTGACAAAAAACAATCCATACATAATAAATTATTGTCGTTATGAAATTAACTGATCAATTTCATTAGGAAATAATAGATATCATAGTTGATATACTATAATGCCAAGAATAATTGGTAAAGTAATAACAGTTTTCTTTTATAATCCCTTTTAAGAAAACTGTATGAATGTCCTCTTCAAATAATATTAAATTACTGAAATATTTAATTACTATTATAATAAAATGCTTTGTTTTTGAATAAAATGAATTGATTAAAATAAAAATCAAAATGAATTTAACTAAGACTTCCAAAAAAATTACCTCCATGTGGGAAGAAATGAATATTAATCACTTTAATAATTAGACACAAATGATTGGATGTGTAGGTTGAATAATTAAATTGAGGAACAAATAAATCATCCAAAAAATTTATCTTAAATAATAATAGTACAAAAGAATTCATAAAATTAGATCAATCTGGATTAGGATTTTCATTTCATAGATCATATTAATACAGGTCACATAAGATTGATTTTATCAAAATAAATTAATTCAGGGATAGTTGTATAAAATTGTCTCATAAAATATGACCATGAATATATGATTTGAAGATATAAAGAAATGTTTTACTAAATTAAATTTTTATGTATTAAAGGTATAACCATTTCAATGTGGCTTCAAAATAATGAAAATCATGAAAAATGATGACCCGTGAAAATTGAAATATAATTCTTGAAAAAAGGATATTAAAAAAACAATTGATATATTTGACTAATTCAAATTAAATAATATTTTATCATCAATTATGAATAACCACTCCCCCACACTCAAAACCCAACTTTATTCTAAATGTTGAATTCAGTGGGGGAAAAATAGTTAGTATTTTAATGTTCAAAAGTATTTTTCAATTCAATAGTATAATGGTATGTTAAAGGGTATCAATACATTTCAAAGATTGTCTTCCAAAATAAATATTTTATAATAGAATAAAAAAGGTACATTCATTATTATTTAAGGAACAATATGAAAATTTAAAATAATTTTCAATCGTTATCCTGATAAACATTGGTTGCATAGTGAATAGGGTGTCAGCATGTTTGAAAAATTGATTCAATTAAATTTTTGTTAGAATAGAAAATCAAATTCTAACACTAAAGTAAGAAAATAAAATTCACCAAACATAAATATAAATGGGTTTAAATTCCCCAAACATAATTTCTCAAGTAGAATAAATTTAAATTCATTGCAACTCAACTTCCCGAAAACTAGGAACATGCATTAGAATAAAAATAAAGATAATCATCAAATAGATGATGAAATTTCAACATCATTGGTTAATGAATATTTCACTTTATATTAAATCCAAAGTTAATTAAACTATCAAATATTTATGTAAAATCCCATATTTTTTATTCTTCAGTTTCCCAAAAAGAAAAATATGAACATTAGAATTATGACATATTAAGCTTAAATGTAAATAAAAACAAGAGGTTGAGATTGGTTAATTTTTATCCATACAAGTGTCATCATGATTCTTATCCTTGAAAATTAAATTTCAATTGGTGAAACTATTATTCTACTAACACCTCATCATAAATATTTTAAAAAATTTAAAAAAACACCACAAACTCAAATCCAGTGGGAAAGAGAGAACAAATGATAGAGTAACAATATCACTTTATTTATAAGGAAATAAATGTTAAAAAATGAAGGTACATGGGTTGACTCCCATGAAACACTAAATTTAAATTCTTCAATTATATATAAAAAGAAAATTAGTATTTAGGAATAATGTAGTATTCGGATGGTTAATTTATTTTCTCTAGTGTCAGAACCTGGTGGATTCTCATTTTTTTTCTTAAAAGAGTTTTGAAAATAATAAAGCTACTTTTCAATCAACAAGAAGTTCTATGATAATCCCTTTTTCAACCCTTTAAACAAATGTTTTATTCTTTGAATATTTTGCAACATTAGTCTATTTTATTCTCCAACAATTTCAACAGATCCATTATTCAACACTCTTAAAACTATACATGCCCCAAACCACATCGATTTCAATTAATCAGGAAATAGATTCCATCTCGAATTAAAGAGAATGACCTTTATTCAATTTTTATATTCTCTATTTTGAGTGAATGAATCATGAAATACTTTGTAACTCTATCCATAAATCATAGAATTTTCATAAGACTCTCTCTTAATCTCATATAAATCACTATTTTTAGATTCTTCCTCTATCCTGAAGTCTTAAAATAAAAGATAAATCATTTACAACCAAATATTACTTGTATTGAAACACCGTAGGAAAATAAAAACATTTCCCAAATAATATCCCCTAGTTAGAAATGCCATTTGGGGGTTTTAATGCAGTTTTGTAGGCCCATTATACCTCCTCTAATTTCAAGGGCCAATATTTACTATGTTTAGATACATGTTTCTCTAATATCTGTTTCAGATCACTATTTCAAATTTCCTGCATTCCACTATATTTTGGTTGGTAGGTGGTTTTATTTTTATAGGAATAAAAACATTTATCCTTAAAATATTTAAAATTTTAATTTGTGAAATGGGTTTTATTATCAATAATGAAATCTCAAGGAACCCTAATTCCTGGTAAAATGTTATTTTTTAAAACTTTTATCACACTACTGGATTAATTGATGGAATGTTCTAATACCTCAACCCATTTAAACTACTAGTCATCAACTACTAAAATATACTCATTCCCATTAGAATATGGGAATCATCCCATAAAAGATATGCCCCAATCTTAAAAAATATATACTTTAAGATACCATTCCAAGTTAGCTCCTATTTTCTTTCAACATTCCCTAACTTTTGAATTCTATCAAAGCCCATAATTAAACTCCATGAATCATTGAACAATTTATTCTAGTAAAATCCATCTTTGTGGGGTTTTTGGTTTATACATTCCCCACAATGATGACCACCCCAAGATGATGAGTTACAATTATCTATATTTGGAAGCATTTAATCACCCATCACACACCTCCTCAATATCCAATTAGAACATCTCCAAAAAATTAAAGGGTTATAACATATATAGTACTTAATAGATGAAATGAACTTCATTATTTGATTTCTTGGAAAATAAATTGAAATGACACATGCTGATAGGATGTTATTGAAATATGAAAACTAAGAAGTTTTCATAGAAAATACAGAGAGAAACTTCTCATTAGTAAATGAATAATTAATATCCCTTGGATAATGACATTGTGTACATAATGACATTGATAGGTGCTCTGTAACTACATTCTAAGAAACCATTTTTTCTCTAATATCCTTGTAACAATAGTAAACAACTAATGATTCTTGGTTTTTCCTCCTTTTTTGAAAAAAATAAATTATAGTAGAATGGACTATAAATATAATGAATTTTGAACTATTTTTTATGCTTTTTCCAGGGCGCACACATATGTTTGTTGAGGACGAGGATGCACTTTTTGTTGCCCTGCATTCATGATTTCCAATGGTGGGTGGCATTCATCACTTGTTCAGGGAAGTTTACTCCTTGATCAAAATGGGATGGGATGTCAATTCTTCGTTCCATGGATTCCTCCTCGGAACTCTTCACCTAGTCCGGGTCTCCGAAATAGATTAAGACATTGTTCGTGAATCTCTTCCCAGTGAAATATCATCATTTATGCCATTTAATTACACAGCTTCTGTCATGCCTTTATACGGGGTCTGGTTAGGGTAGCAACCTTTGGTCGGGGGGTTAGTCACGTTGGAAATCACTGGAATGTCTGGAAACTGGAACATTGGTGTGTGTAGGTTTCATCCCATTATTATTGGGATTCTAGAGGGCATAGAAGCTCGAGGCATCCCACATTGAATGTGGGGAATTATTTTCCATAGGAATGTATTTGAGGTTTTCCTCAGGTTCCCTTATTTAACACAGGGTATGTCACATGTTTAATGTCTAGGAGAGATGGATAAGACTAATCAGAATGCTGACTAGAGTGGATAAGAAGGGTTCAACCCCTGGAGAGAACACTAATGTTGGGGATAACATGCAGCTAGTAACTCGAGTGATTCTAAGAGTAGTTGAGAGTAGAATTTACATGGTCTCACCGGGATCTGTAAGCCCAGGTATGAATCAAGATGGATAGTGTATGGTTAAGTGAAATGGATGGAGAATGAGATGGAGTCGACTCGAGGGCGGTGGTGGTGTTTGGATTGAGCATCGAAGAGACTTTTTACGTATCAATGTGGCAGGGAATCCAATTATACATAGTTCAGGATGGGGTATAGGATCGGGGTGCCAACTGAGGACAATGTCCCGATAATATACTAGGGATTATGCCTAGTAGAAGCTCAAGCATTGTCTGACGCCATTGGGATAGACCAGAGATATGGGTCCCAATGGAAGGGACGACAATGGATTACCGCTGGGTTGGGGTTAATAATGTCTTACCACTAAATGGAGATCACAAAGGCTTACCACTGCGTGGGGTTCACAATGGCTTACTGCTATATTCGGTATATTTTAGTGTCATATAGGAAAAAATGGGTGTACAGTTTAATGACATGGATGATGGGGGTGAACTGACGTGAGGTGGTCGGGACCAATTGCTGTTGGGCATGAACCTCAGGGAGGCTTCATACGTGCCTTACCTTTTCAAGGATCAATGTTCGTGTTGTTCGGGATGGTTCGGTGAACCGACGTGAAGGGGGTCGGATCAACAGAGGTGTTGGGCTTAAACATCTGGGAGCCTTCCTCCATTCTTTTCCTTGTCAAGGATCAAAGTCCAAATAGATTTGGAATGGTTTGGTGAATTGGTATGAAGGGGGTTGGATCAACAGGTGTTGGGATTGAACCTTGGGGAGGCTTCCTAGGTACTTTTCCTTGGAAAAGAACAAAGTCCACATAGTTCCAGAATGGTTTGGTTAACTAATGTGAAGAGTGTCGGGACCAATATATGTTGGGATTAAACCTTAGAGAGGCTTCCTACGTACATTTCCATAGAAAGGATCAATGGTCATGTAGTTTGGATGGGTTGGTGAAACGACATGAAGGGGTCGGAACCAATAGAGGTGTTGGGATTGAACCTCAGGGAGGCTTCCTACGTACCATGCCTTGGCAAGGATCAATGTTCAAATAGTTTGGATGGTTTTGGTGAACTGATGTGAAGGGGGTTGGATCAACAGGTGTTGGTCTTGAACCTCAGAGAGGCTTTCTATGTACCTTTCCTTGGCAAGGATAAAAGTCAACGTAGTTCAGATAGTGTGGGGCTTACACTATAGGCTTCCCTGAGAGAATTCCATGGTTGGTCCTTGCTCGATGCTCACGTGAGTCATTCATGGTGTGAGAAATAAGAGGTAACAAGGACCTAACGATCACGTCGTGAAAGGTGCTTCTGTTGGATGTGGAGTGGGGCATACACGTGGTTTGCAGCCCAAAAAGGAAACATGGTCTTATGTGTGGTCTACATCCCAAAGAAGAAATAAGGGCTTACGCGTGGTTCGCAGCCCATGGAGATGAAGATTGGGACTTACTCCAGGGTGGAGGCCCAAGTGGCGACAAATCCCAAAGAGAGAGGGATTTGGCACAGAATAGTGGAGGGCTTTGATTCCCCCCCCCCCTCTAGTCTTTGGCTGCGAAGAAGATAGGAGGAGAAAATATGTTGCCTCTCACAAGAAAGGCTAGGGGATTACACCAAGGTGGTTGGCCTTTCCCCATGGACATATGATGCTCCAACAAAGAGGATCTCATTCTATGTCAGGAAGATCTCACTCTTGTGGAGACCAGTGGGCGTAGAGAATGTTTGGGATGCGGCACCCCCCATATGATGCATGGGGTGGGGTCACAGTTTGACATCTTGTGATGTGGACAATGGTTCTTGGAAGTTTAACGTTTTATAGCTTGGATGAGGTGGGTTCACTCCGCACACGTAGGACATATAAAACTGATACCCACCCACCCTTGGGGAAGGTAAGGCATCAGCAATGCCATGGTACGGCAATGTCGGGGAGTGATCCAATTATGGGTCCACGTTAGCAAGGCTACGAGAAAAAGCAATAGCTGTTAGCATTTGTATATGAAGAATTATAATGCTAATCAGTGCAATGGGAAAAACTACCCAAATGATATTGAAATAACCTCGTCAAAACCTAGAGTGTAGCATGATAAAATGAGTTGCAGTTCAAAATAGTTCATAGGTAGAATCCTCGTGATGATCTGGTTCTACATGTAGTGTAGGGGCTTCAAGATGTTGTATGCTTTGAGAAGTGATGTGGCCTATCCTAGGCATAAGGAATAGTTGCATATGGAAGGTGCTTCATGAAGTGGAAGGGAATTCGTGGAGCAGTGCTTCACAAAATTATGGTTCCCTACAAAGCGTAGCATTGAGAAGCAATGTGCTTCATGAGGAATAGTGATCATGCCTTACCATGCAAGTCACATGTGAAAGGAGGGTATTTCTCAAAGCATAAGTGCTCCACAAAACCCAAGTCCCCTTGTGGATCCCCTTCATTTACGGAGGCTCGTGGGCTCCGTGAAGGGAATCCATCTTTGAAGAGGGGTTGAATTAAAGAAAAGGGAAAAGAAATTCGTGATGTTAATGTATCTTGAAGAGCACATGGTTCGCAAAATAGAAGTTTCTTTGCAATTTGGGAGCTAAGAAGGGGAATCGTCTGAGGATCTGACATTTGGGATCGAGGGGAGCCCATTATTTATAGGAAAGAGGTGATAAAAATCAGAGATTTCTGGGTGTGAAGACACGTTGAATTTTGTTATAATCGCAGAACCTCTCAGCTCCTTGCTCCATAGTGGTTTCAGAAATGTCAAACTGGTTTGTGGAGCCTCTTGCCTCCTTGATCCGTGGTGGCTTCGCAAAATGTCAAAATGGATTGCAGAGCCTCCCGCCTCCTTGCTCTATGGAAGCATTGCAAACATCAAACGGTTTCGTAGAGCCTCCAGCCTCCTTTCTCTTTGGAGGTTTCGCAAAAAACGGGGGAGCTTCCCGCTAGTCACAGTACTGTCGGGCTCCGTAAACTAGCTTCAGGAGCCCTTCACAAAGGTCGTCAGTTTGTTCTTCCACTTCCCAAATTTTGGTTCCAAAAATCCCCCCCCCCCCTCAGATTTAGAGCCATGGAGAAACCTATTGTCAATGTCTGAGGGTTAATCCCCAAAAATCCATGACCAATTTCGATGAGGGCTCTTAAAGGTGGTTTGTGAGGCAGAGGGGTGGCACATGGGCTGAGAGCACTGCGATGCTCACTGCGGTAGGACACACCGCGAAGCACAATTGGTCATCACCTATAAATATGGGGTTGACCTCTCTTTTTTCCTTTCTCATATCTGCGTTTTGAATCTTAGCACTCTCGATTCACAAATCTCTACGTACTACATGATTTCTCTTCATGAATCAGACCTTCTTCTTCACAGCACACAGTGAGTCGTTGACTTCATGATGGTGCACTCCACGGATTGCGTCTGAAGGCTGGCACAGGGCTCCGTGATTTCTTTTTTTGGGATCAAGCTCCGTGAACGAGCTTAGCAAAAGAGATTCACGAACAAAACAACAAATGTCCAAACCTCAAAAACTGAATGGATCGCCAAAAGGCTGGCATGGGGACTTTACTGATGCTACCTGGAGGGAGGAGATGGCGGATAGCTCAAGTATAGGGGAGTTTTTGTGAATCCATTCTAACCATAATTCACTTGTGGCCCTGCATTAATAAATCCAGAATGTCTATCCACTATAAAAGAGGTTGCCTCTGTATGGATTTGGTCTGAGGGGTGACATCTTCATCTCTGAAGTGAGCAAGTAAGAACTATCTTACTGGTTCAGGAGCACTCTGTGTCAGTGCTTGTGGTACAGGGCGGCTGATGGCCATGCCCAGGAGGACATCATGCCTGTCAATGATAACTGTCTGTACAATCATTTGATCAACGTTGACAGGAAGGAACTGCTTCTAGAGAAATCTCTCATGCTATACATTACTATCTTGAAGGAAACCCTGAGGAACCTGGAAAATGGGTGTTCTGATAAATGGGATCTGCGCCAGGGTGGAATCTTCACACACAACTGGGCCTGGGCTTATTGGGTAGCTTCCTCGTGCAAGGAATTTGGGGAAGATCCATGAAGAGTGGGAATGTATGAGGCAACATGGGCCTCCCAATTCCATATCTATCAGTCAAAGCCGATGATGTCAGAGTTGCTAACTAGATGGTCATCGAGGACCAATACCTTCCATTTCCACCATGGAGAGGTCAGCATCAGTTTATGGGACATGTATCAGATTTCGGGGGTCCCAATACTGGGGGCCATGTATGATGAGTTCCTCCCTGTTATGGGTGCATGGTAGGATCTAGATCAGATGCCACCCCTGGTGATGGTGTTGATGAACCTAGTGTCGGGAGAGTACAAGATGTTGGTGAGGGATGTCCACTTCAAATGGTGGTTCAAGCAATTCTTAAACATCCTAGAACATAGGAAGTTTCTTGGGAGGACTTAGACTTGCTAAAATGGGGCTCAATGAGGAAAGGAGAACTCGTACTGGAGGCTCATGGAGGATAGCTAGTGGAAGATGTGGGGATTCAGCATCAGTACCAAGTATCAGTTGGTAGATAGGTTTGATACATTCATTTCAATGCTCATATGTGGTTTGATTCTACTAGTGAGAGACATGAACATGGGCATGCGACAGAGCATGCTTATCATGGCATCCATGCTAGCGATAAGAGGGAAGATTACCCTTAGGATCTTGATTCTATCCAAGCTATACAAGATGATTTGGAATATCAACAAGGGGAAGAAGCCATTGGGAATAAGAGGTTCATTCCACATAATGTATGGGTGGATAGTGGAACATGTCAGGGGGTCTATGAATATTCGAACCTCATATCCCCTCTTGGATCTAACATCTCTGCATCCATTCTGAATGTTGTGGGGAGCTTTCCGACCATGCTGACCATTCATGCAGTACTGAACCGGGTTAGAAAGGTATACGAGTTCAATTTGTACATGTTCCCATTGCTAATAGGTGTGTTCACTAATAGCGATTGGGGAACATAAGAGCATTGGTCCAACATCATGGCCTTTCGGGGTGGATTCATGGTGGAGAGGGTGGACCGCGAGTCCCTATGTGATCCATACACCCCACACCAATTTGTAAAAAGATTTTAGTGTATGTATTGTTTAACCATGTAGGTCAACGTGGGGGTTTTCCACGAGTATCACCCATTTTTAATGAGGTAGATGTGGCTCATGTTCCCATGGGAAGATGATAAAATTCGGAATGAGCTTCCTCCGCACACATCAGTCTTCGGGCTGGTAAAGGAGTATGCCAAAAGATGGGAGGTGGCCTACCCTGAAGAGATGCTGAAGCAGCCAACCATTCGGGCTAGTGATGGGGTACCTCCCCAACCTCGAGGTCAAGGCCTTAAGGTGGATTGTACATCTCGTGGTGGAAAAGGCGTAGTGGTGGTGAGGCCTACACTGTTCGAGTGGGAGGTACTAGCAGATCCTACGGTGTCAGTGGACACGGCAGTCCCATGGGAGCTGACTCATCCGGAGGGGAGGCCACCAAAGGGATTTCGTAGGATATCCACCCTGGATCTGGGGAAGCAGTTCCACCATATATACATGTTGAATAATATCGTCTTCCTAGAATCTTGCGACATCTAGGATGTCAACCGGCAATTCCTCAACCTGCCTAAGATGTGGAATCACCTGAACCATCTCAGGAGGGATTTTCAAGGAATCAGCCCTATCAGGGCCATCATTGTAGTATCCCAAGAAAAGGCAGAGAAATACCTAGCCAATTTGGAATACATCATTCACTCTTTGGGTGCCCCACTTCCAATGACAGATCGGGTAAAGGTGTTGTTGGATCGTATGACCCCTTCGTAATTGCTGGCTGCTGAACTGAGGGAGCGCTTCACTTTTCCAGAAGAATCAAATTAGTCCTCTTGAGGGAAGAGGTCGGTAGATGGATCCCTTTTAAGTATGGTGAAGTTGGAGATTATGACCAAGAATATGAATATTTTGTGGAGGCTCTCGAGGTCAAAACTTGAGTCCCTTCTCTGGGATCCGCTTCCAGGTTACTTTGGACCCCTCACTAATATTTTAACTCTGCAGGAGGGCCTCACACGATGAACCTGTTCTCACCCTTTAGAATATGCATATGAGGGGCCTTTGGGATCTGCACCTACAGCTATGGATATTACCACATCCAGTGGTTTGAGGACACCTGGGGTGGTTCCTTTGGAGTTTTCATAATTTCCAACAATATACGGAGCACCACGCCTCAGGGTCCCGATAGCAACAACCCAAGAGAGAGACTAAAGATTTGATCTATGTAAGTCCCCTTTACATAATTCTTGTATGCCACCCATTTATTAGATTAACTGACATCTGTTCACTTCTTGGTATGCGCTGTCCTTCAAATAGAATGGGCTGCCTTGGCAAGGTTCCTTGGTACTCCCGGCAGCACCTTTCCTCGAGGAATGTCGATGTTCATGGAATATCCACCCAAACCAACCAATATTAAGTGCTCCCAATCACTGGTGGGACCATTATTAGGGTAGATCCTTAGATTATTGGGGTAGGATCCGACGATGAAGATCGATCGGACAACACGAGTCCTTCTATACTCGATCAGACACCAAATGTGGACCCTTTTGACGAGTTCTTGGAGGCATTCCTTGTGTATGAGCCTACCAACCCCAATGATTGGGAAAATATGGCCTCTAATGAAGAGGATATAAAAATAGTCTATCACCAGTCATGGAATCTAATCATGAGCTTTATCGATGACACCCATCAAGTTCAATGGGAAGACCATATGGAGAGACTTTGTTCACGACTGCTCGAACTGTGCGTTGGGGGAGTGGACGCCTAGTGTACCCACATGCTCGTCTGAGATCTCATTGCGGAGAAGATCTAGGAATATTAATATGGCCTTGGTGTGGGTTGGAAGTGGAGAAAATAGGTGAACATCAAGAGGCTCCAGGAGGCTAAAAATGAGATTCAACAGCTGGACGTCTCGAAAGATGAGCATTCTGCTTTCCTCAACGCGTAATCAGAGATTATATCATGGCTAAAGGCCCAACTGGGAGAGGCCAAAGAGCACATGAGGCAAGCCTCAGAGGAGATGAAAATCATCCAAAACCAACTAAGAGCAGGCCCGGATCATGGCTAATGAATTTCTCCCCATTGCTTCCGAGGAGGATCAGGAACTGAACATGCAACAGTGAACCCTGGATACCACAAGCCAGAGGGTGGCGGAGCTGAAATGCTCTTTTAACAGGGTCAACCCATCCATGGGATGGGTCGATCAATGGGTACTGTGATTCTTGTTACTTTTGAACGCACTTTCATTATTTTATTATTTATGCTAGATGCATGAAAGAGTTGTCTTATTCATTTTTTAGTCTATGTAATTTCTGTTACAGTCATAGAACATCCAGCGATAAGTCTCTAAGCTCACATGGGTCGGGGCCCGATGTGAGTAATAGGGGATGACCACCTTGTCATTCAATCTGAATATAATTGTTAAAACCAAGATTCAGGAATCCGAAGATTGAACAACTAATCCTGATTTTCAGGAATAACGGTAGAGGCCTGACTGGAGAACGAAGATCTCAGAACAATCGACGTTCCATCATCCCAATATGTTGTAGTTCATGAGCAGGGTAATTCCAGGGTCATTTGGAATTAATCCGAACATAAGGGGGTGGAAATTTTGAATCATGATACCCACGATTTGAAACACTGTGGGGTGGCGTGTCAATGAAGGATAATATTTGACCGCGTTCAAAACACAATATCCTTATTGTGTTAGCCTGAAATGGAAATAACAAACGAGGTCCGACCATTGACCATGATTGAAACAGAAGGCCGAACTCAAAATGATACCAATTAGTCTTTCAGAATAATGGTCCGGGATAGTAGGCGAGCCATAGGATGAGTATCCATACAGCTAGGGGGTTTATTTAGATGTGAAAGAGGATGAGGGTCCGAATAAGGGGCACACAAAGCAGGGAGTGTGGAGTAATTGGTTGTTCGGATGGAGTCAAACACTATTAAAATCACACCACCATGGTGGAATTACAATAGGTGGGCGTATCTGTCTGATCAGAGATCAATCATACTTCTGAACAGGACCGCTCTAGCAAGGACTTGGAATGCTCTGTAGTTTTACGCCATACCAATAAGGACGATAGACGTGTAGTTTAAACGTCGAACGGTGAGGATGATACACATAGTTTAAAGGTCATACTTCCTGCACCAGAATCGGGTCTGAGGGTATGGAAGGGTTAATGACCCAAGGGCTAGGCCAAGGGAGAAATTATTGGTCATCGCTGCATATCCCATAAGAATAAGAATCAATCCAAATGTAGTTTATTAGCACAGCATGGCCGAAGGCCAAAACTAATAGGGGAAATCCTCTCTAGAAAGGTATATGTTTCATCCCATGACTAAAATGGGGCATCTTAAACATGTTCAGGGTATAACCACAGTTTAGTTTCATGCATTGAGGACATATGTACTCGTGCAGTTTAACGTCATACGATAGGATGAGGAGTGAAAGTTAAGATCCCAATAGGGGAACATGCGATGACGTATTCATAAACTAAACATTATTTAGGACATAAAAAGTCAAAAATACACCCCGTATCCCTGGAAGATGAGTTTTGTTCAGGTTGAGGGACCAAAAGTAAAAGTTAGGTTGGGGCCGAGGAAAGGTGCCTAGACATTCCTACATACCACATTAGGATGGGAATGAAGCCACACGTAGTTATGAGAGTGTAGTTTAACATCAGGTGGGATGATGAAAGGCATGTGTGGTATGGATGCACTAGTACACGTTCTACAAAAACTACATTTCCCAAGCGAGTCGTGCTAGA
The DNA here is from genome assembly GCA_963277665.1 of Viscum album. Taxonomy (NCBI): domain Eukaryota; kingdom Viridiplantae; phylum Streptophyta; class Magnoliopsida; order Santalales; family Viscaceae; genus Viscum; species Viscum album. The sequence continues at coordinate 1,027,312,804 of OY728166.1, forward strand.
TGAGGGAAATAATGATTAGTGGTGGCACATTCATATCACAAGAAGGCACATGTTAGGGGCAGTGGGACGCTAGGTGAGGGATGTCCCAATAATTCAAACCCTCCTACTTAACACACCTAGATGCGTGAATGGGTAAATGTGAGTATGTTGGAATTCCACATAAACATAAGGTAGTGGAGAAAATGTGAATCATGATGCTTGAGATCTAGACCATAACGATGGTGGAATAATGATAGGGGAGAACTGTTGACCGTGTTCGAAACACAGTATCAATATAGTGTTATCCTAGAATGGAGACATACAATTGAGGGTCGACTACTAACCATGTTCAAAAAACGGGACCTATTGCAAATGTTATCTGAGGTCCTCAGGGACATTGGCCCAAGATGGTAGGTAATCAAATTCGGCATGATACGAGGCCGTAAAGGGGGTCCCTTCAGACATGGAGGAGAATGGGGAACCAAATAATGGGCTCACAAACCTTGGACATGGAACGAGGGGAATTTACCCAGGAAAATTCCACAGTTCGGGCTCTTTGTCACAATGCATCTGAGTACGACAATAAGATGTATCAGATAGATGGAGTTGAGTCCCTTTCCAAGGAAAAGGGTCATGGGGTTTCACACTTCCCACTTATTGTTTGTAGGATGGTACATTAAGGGGTCTTGATTTAATGGACTATGCACAGAGCAGGAAAGTAGCCAAACCCGATGCATAGTTCCCATAGAGAGATCTTAGTCTGGGGTCATCGAACTCGGACCAGGTTGGGAAAGGCTTGGGAGGCGCATGGTACAACTATTGAAAACCCAGACGTGAATGAGAACCCAAGAGGTACTCGCCACACCACACTCTCCCAAAAAGTATCAGGCCAAGGGGATAAAGAGAGGGGGTTTGATTTTAGATTCTGGGGGCTGGACCTGGAGACATGATGCCTGAGAGTTCCTACATATCCCATGATGATGGGGATCAAGTTGTAAGTAGTTCTGGAAGATGTCATGCAATTTAACGTCTTACGGAAAGGATGTGGAGTGGTCTTATTTTATGCTCATAGAGCTCTGAGCAAAATCAGAATTGAAGGTGGGAGACATGTGGTGAAGTAATTACTAAAACCCGATGTGAAAGAGGACAGTAGGAGTCTGTATCACAATAACATGCTCCCGAGAAACTTCTAGGTCAGGGGACGAAATGTGAAAGTTAGGTTGGGCCTGAGGAAATGTGCTCGGGCATTCCTACGCACCCCATGAGGATGGGAATCAAGCCATATGTAGTTCTAAAATGGTAATGGAAATGTTCCATTAATGGGGAAAATAAGGTTTTGTGGGTCTGGCCTCCACACCAAAAGAAGCGGCATTTGATAGATCTTGTTTTTCCTTTAGGATGAATGTGTGTATTTTTTTTTTGAAGAGATGTACCTAGGATGGAGATTCTAAAAATCTCCAAAAGAGTAAATCCATATAAAGGCACTGATAAATTGTATGGTGGGTGACTAATATCAAACATGTTGTCCCCTTGAGTGAGGGCCCCACGATGCAGTGTCGTTTTTCATCGTGTGGCCAGGATGATAATGTTGTTGTTTAAGGTTTTTTTGGTATAACCAAACATGAATTTTAACATCATGAAGTATAGAAGAAATGGTTTAAAGTTATGTAGGGAAAGGGTGCATAGTTTAATGTCATATGGCCTAGACATATACAGGAGAGATGAGGTTCAAGAGTGGATGTCTATGGCATGATAAATTATACATGATGTGAATCAGGATGAGGTCCACATCACAGCGAGCATGATTCTAGGAATGAAACCTCAGACGGAGGGGTAAGAAAAGATTATAGAATATGGGGTAGGAGAGACTAGCTCTCATAATGGAAGTACATGGTGAAGCTCTAGCAAACCTGATGTGAATGAAGACATATATCCACACACACCACACCACCCAATCTTATATGGGTCGGAGCCTAAAAGGCTAAACAAAAGTGATAATTAGTGAAATTTAAGTTAGTCCCAAAGATGATATGTTGGGTCATTCCTATGTATCCCATTAGCATGAGAATCAAGCTAGACGTAGTTCTAGAAGATGGTGTATAAGGAGATCTTAGTTTATGGTCTTAGAGCTCGGACCATAAAGAAGCAAAACTCTTCCAAGCGAGTGCAAACCTCGATCTAAACCCTAAGCCCACATGATTCAAACTCGCTGTGGGAAACAAGGGAAGAAAATTTCTTTGAAACAAAAGGGATTCACATAAAGGGGAAGTCAGTGCGGATCCCTGAATGGCTCCTTACCACATCTTTGTCCTCCTAACGTGAAAATGTGCACTGAGGGATAGTACCAAGAGTGTCAAAATTCCACTTGGACATGATGGGGTAGAAAATTATGTGAATCATATAACCAACATTTAAATCCTGATTGGGTTGGCATTACGATGGAGGATAACTGTTGACTGTGTTCGAAACACAGCATCCAAAACTTATGACCTGAAATGGGAACAACAAATGAGCATCAATCGTTGACCATATTCAAAACGCGGGACATGAATCAATTTTTTGTTCAAAACCCTCAGGGATGTTGGATCATTATGGTAGGAGATCCCTTGTTCTGAGCATTCATGCCATTTTGGGGTCACTTCGGATGTGAAAGATAATGAAATCCCAAATGAAAGAACACAAAGCATGAAAAATGGGTGAAAGCATGTTCAGGTCGAATCTGACACTCCAGGATCTGAAACAGAGTACTCTTGGGATCATTGTTGAATCACTAAAGAGTATTGAGGGACCCAACTTATGATTAGGTGACTCAAAAATATGAGTTTATAAAAATAGAGAGAATGGTGCTTAGGTGAGATAGGTACATGGTGTGGTTATTAGAATCCTGACGTGAATGAGGATGTGAGTTTACAACACACCCTGTATCCCTCCACTCGAAGGACTCAGGCCAAGGGACCTGAATGATAAGGAGATTTATAAGGGATGTGGATGGACCCGAAGACTAGATGTTCGGGAATTCCAATGTATCCCATAAGGATGGGAATCATGAAACTAGTAGTTCTAGAGAAGTATTCTGTGTAGTTTAACATCATACAGCAAGGATGGTAGTGCTCTTAGTTTAAGGTCTTAGGGATTAGACCGTAGATTCCTAGTTGGACAGTTGAGTAAAGAGGTCGAATCCTTGTGCCTGTGGAAAACCAAATTGTCTCTATGATGATAGAGGATTTTTTTTGACCATGTTCGCGACACAGTATTTGTATTTGTGTGACCAGGATTTTGGGGAAAATAATTGAGCATCGAATGTTGACCATATTCTCAACATGGTACTTGTATCAATTTGTTTTTCAAAACCCTTGAGGACGTTGTCCCATTATGGTAGGAGAGCCCTTGGGCTATGCATCCATGCCATTTGGTGGTCCTTTTGGATATAGAAGAAGACAAAAGCCTACATGATGGGGCTCGCGAAGCATGTCAGGGCATGTGCTCACAAAAATGATGATAAATAAAAGAGGGATTTCTCAAGGGGATACGTCTGGCATGGAAAATTAGCTTGACGTGAATGATTACATGAGTCTATACCACACCACACAATCTAAAATGAGAACTTGGGCTAGGGGGTGAAAGGGTCGAGGGACCTAAGGTTGGGCATCCCGGAAAACTGTTTCCATATGACCTCTCATGTGGGAATTTCCTTATCATAGAGGCCCACGTGAGATATGATCATGTGGGAAACAAGGTGTAGTACTATGATCTTGCCATCACATATGGGTCTGAAAGCTGGAATCACACTCCTACCTGAGGCAGACCGAATATTGAAGAGACAGCGAGGGAAAATGAACCAATACACTCAATGTTTGGGATATATGGGGGTTGTGACGACGAAAAAGAATAGATGTTGACCAGATTCGAAACACAGTATCCAAATCATGTGACCTGAAATGGGAACATCCAATGAGTTTCAACCACTTACCATATTCGCAACACGGGACTTGTATCAATTTTTTGTTCGAAACCCTCAAGGACTTTGGCCCATAATGGTAGGAGAGCCCTTGGGCCGATCATCTATGCTATTTGGGGGTCCCTTCAGATGTGATGGATAATGGTGTCCCATGTACGTGGACTGTGTGAAGCGTAAATGTGCCCATGCAATTTAACATCAAGCAGTATGAAGAAAGAAGTGGAGATCTCCCGGGAAGGGAATATATGTTGTGTTCATGATTGAATTGCCATAACAGAGAGCGTAATCTTGCACCACTCCATGTGTTTCGACCCGATGGGAGATTTTGAAGTTGGGGTTGGGCCAATGGGAAAAATATTTGGGCATTCCTATGTATCCAATGAGGATGGGAATCAAGCCATACGTAGTTCTTCAAGGCCATGACGTTTAACTTTGTGAGGTGAGGACGAGGGAGGTAATGAAGAATGATGAGGGGAAAATGGTGCAATCATTTTAATCCTGGCATGAGTGGGGCCAAATAAGCTTACACGGCACCACGTGGGATCCTCCAAGAGAATAATACCTATAGGATATTTAAAAGGGAAACAAGGGCTGGACTCAAGATGAAGCGTCTGAGCATTCTTACAAATCCCATTAGGATGGGAATCAATCCGAATGTAGTTATCACCATTTAGCATCTTGCCGGATGACACAAAGTTTAACATCTTGCAGGACGACATAATGTTTAACAACATACGGGAAAGTATACAGTGTAACGTCATGTGGGACAACATACAGTTTAACGTCATGGGGGACAATATACAGTTTAAAGTCATGTAGGATGACACACAGTTTAATGTCATGTTGGACAATATATAGTTTAAGGTCATATCGGACCGACACAAGGTTTAATGTCATGTAGAACATTATACAGATTAAGGTCATGTAGGACTGGATAGTTTAAGGTCATGTTGGACCCTTCTCACTCAGGAAAAGTATTTATTGAGGAACTTGGCATTAGTGAGAGGATTTATATGCTCACTGTCCACGGTAATCTTGGAGTATGTGCCATTGGAATAAACCTTGTGAATGATGTAAGTTCCTTCCCATTTGGGCTCCAACATGGGTGGTATCCTTCTAGGTATCATTGGTGTCCCCAGGGCCAACACCAAATCGCCTTGAAAAAAGGAGTGAAGAAAACTTTCTTGTTGAGAGATCTAGCTATCTTTTTTTGATAACTTTCCTGATTGGGAAAGGTCCAAAGCCTGTTCTCATCGAGCACTTCTAAATCAACTAGATAGATTTCAGTTACTTTATCTAACAGTTTCTAATCATATACAGTTGTGTGCAATGAGGGAAATTGAATATTGATGGGTAGAACGACCTTTGCTCCGTACACCATGTAATATGGGGTCACCTTGGTGGAATTACAAGTCTTCATCCGATAAGCCTAGTGGGTGTTTGGGAGCTTTTCTAGATAAATCGTCCTGATTTGACCAAATATTTTCTTCATAATCTTAGAGAGGGTTTTGTTGAATTCCTAGATCTGTCCATTTTCATGAACATGTTAATGAGAGCTATGGCTAGAACAGATGTTGTACTTAGCGTACAATTTCTTCAGCTCAAATGCACAAATGTTCTTTCCATTATCGGTGAGGACGATGTGGGGGGCTCCAAATCAGTAGATGATATTGGAGCTCACAAATTCAATGATAGAATATGCCTTGACCTCCTTGAGCGGAACTACCTATTCCCACTTGGAAAAGAAATCTGTAGCAGTTAGGATTAACCTGTACTGGCGAGCTGTCATTGGTGGATATGATCCCATGACATCGAGTCCCCATACCGCAAATGGCCAATAGTACTTGGTAGTTTGGAGAGGCTCTGGCAGTCGATGCATGAATTTGGCATGAATTTAGAACACATGGTACCATTTGGAGAACTTGATGAAATCATGGATCCTAGAGGGCCAATAATACCCAAGTCTATGGATCTTGTGAGATAGTTTTGGCCCAGTATAATGAGCCCCACAACAATTGGCATGAACCTCCTGCATGACATAGTAATTCTCAACCCCTTAAATGCAACAGAGGAGAACCCCATCAATCTCACACTTAAAGAGGATCATCTCACGACTAGGACTGTCCTTGGGGGTAAACTGTAATGTGCGGTGTCAGATTCACTCGCACTCAGCTCGATTTACTGGGATATTACCATTTTGGAGATAATCTACAAAGGAGGTTCTCTAGAAGCGAGTCACCTCAATCACTCCATACAGGGGACCTGGAGGTCCTGAAATGGAGCCGCTGGAGGTAAGGTGTCTTACCTACATGCTATCATCGTCATCTGGAGTGACGGAAGTAATGAATTTCCAGTGTCCCCCGTGGATAATCAGATCATCCTGTTCAGGCTTTACATGTGATGCAGAAAGGTTTTCCAAGGCATCAGCTCGACCGTTTTGGGATCGATGGACATGAGTAACTTCTGGCCACTATGGGATCTGGGCCATCAGCTAGAGAGTATGTTCCAACAACGGTACGAGCTCTGGATATTGAGTGACATAGTCACCGTTGATCTGCTTGATGACTAGTTCAGAGTCCCCTTTAACATTCAAGTGGGGAATGTCAATCTCGTGGGCCATCTCAATACTAGTAATGAGATCCGGATACTCTACCTCATTGTTGGTGGAGCCTTCTAAAAATAGGAAGTAATACGATAGAATGGATTGTGCTGGGGTAATGAAGACGATACCTAGGCCTTCTCTATTGAGCCTGAGGTCATTGAGCCTTCCTCTAATTGGAATCTGGGAAGCACCATCGAAATGAATTTTCTATCACGTAATGGCTTGGTTTGCTGAGGGAATATCCTCATCGGGAAAATAACGGTCCTGAGATAGGTCTGCAAGTGCTGGATGGGAAACAATGAAGTCCGCCAACTCTTTCCCCTTTATATCTTTTTGTGAAACAAACCTGATGGCAGACTACTAAAGTATTACTACCCACCGAGCTAGAAGACCTATCAACATGGGGTGGTTCAGGATGTACTTCAGTGAATCCACCCGGGACACCATCTGTACATCGTAGTTATGTAATTAATGTCGCAATTTCAATACTGAAAATACAAGCATGGGGTATCCCTTTTCGATAGTGGAGTATCTGGTCTCTGCATCAAGGATCATGCATTTGAGATAGTAAAGACTATTCTTTGTCCCCTATGATGGATCGATAGTACAATAGATATGATACTGATTGTAGAATCAAACTACTATGGAGATACTAAATATACAAGGGGGTGAATTGTATACATTAAAAATACATAAGGAAGTTTTGTATAAACAAAATTCACAACACCACTAAATTCTAATAACTTTCTTGATTTTGGAAAAGTGGTTCCGGAATTAAAACTCAATAAAAGTTTACAACAAGTAAGATTCTACCTTAAAGCATATAAAATCCTATATAATCAGAGTAAGAGTTTAAGGATGTATAAGATATCTATACATTCCTTGACAACCAAAATTACAGCGGAAAACTTAACATAAACACTACAAGTAACAAGTAGTAACTCGTTTAACCCAAAGACAAAGGTATCCTATAACCCTGGATAAAGGTCCCTTGATTTATACTTTCAAAAAAGTCTGCCTTACCCAAACTGAGGTATTTACTCAATCCTAAGATCAGTATCTGTCTTTCTATCCCCACAGGCCCTCGATTTGTAAGGAAATCGGCACCTCTGACTTCACAACCTGAAGTATCCGATTTCAAGGAAATCGCACCTCTGCACAAAGAAAATCTGCACAAAGCAATGTTTGAAAAAGCTATTTAAAAATTCTGCATGAAGCCTGAGATTTTATAAGAGCCTCTCTCTCTCTATAAATAACATCAATAGCATGTAGGAAAAGTAAAGTGTTATGTGTTAGTTGTCCTTGTCCAAATGTGCTCCTATTTATAGGCACATCTCCAACAGTGAGCTCCCTCATCCAATGGTCATATTTTTCCTTGAATTTTGGAGGGACCTGTACACATTTCACTCAAACAATGTTTTTTTAGTAACTAAAATCATGAAATCATTTTATAATAAAAACATGTGTAAGAAAAAAATGGTTACATATCCAAAATCAAATATTTAGAATATATGAAAACAAAAGTTTGGAGTCTAACCAAAAACATATTCGGTGTCTATAATACAAGGACATTCAGATTCTGTTTTCTAAGGAATTTGGAACCTGAAATCTATATATTTCTAGAGTCTGAATTTCAAGGAAATTCAGAATCTGGATTTACAAAGATTGGAGTCAGAGTTAATGAGAATTCGGAGTTAGAACTTACAACGTTCGGAGTCTGAATTCATTATAATTCGGAGTCGAAACTTATATAATTCTAAGTTTTAATTCATTAGAATTTGGAGTCATAACTCAAAAGAGATTGGAGTCTGAGTTCATTAGAATTTGGAGTTAGAGCTCATAAGATTTCGGATTCTGAGTTCATTAGAATTCTAATTCAAAACTCATAAGAGTTATGAGTCTGAGTTCATTTGAATTCAGAGTCAGAACTCAGAAGAGTTCAGAGTCTGAATTCATTAGAATTTTGAGTTAGAACTCAGAAGAGCTCAAAGTCTAAATTTATGTGAATTCAGAGCCTGAATTCGGATCCCAAAAATAGAATGTTATTTATCAAAGTATTATATTATTTTGAGGTTTTAGATATGAAACCGAATTTAATACTTAGACAAGATAATGAATAATGAAAAAACATGGTAAGGATGAATTTCCTTGTGGAAGAAAATTTTCCTTATGAAAGAAAAATATAGGGTAATATGGGATTTTCCTTTAGATAAGTTGTTTGTGATTTTCAAAACAAGAAAGAATGGTAATGTACTAAGGAGACCTTATTTACTCTACAATCTCCCCCAAACAAGAAGGAATGGAAAAAGTCATAAGTAAAACCATATTGACTGAACAATCTCCCCCTTTTTGGAAAGCACAAACATCCTTGCAAAAAATAATAAATGGTCTTAGACAATATTTTTCTAGACTTTGAACATAAAACTTATCTCCCTTAACATATGGGCAAGGATGAATATGACTAACTCTCCCTTATGATTTGGACCACTAAGGATCGTATTCTAGATTTCTAGAATGAGATTATTCATAATCTTGAATACAGAAATCTGCATAATGAAAACTCCACCTTAAATAACCCCCCATACTTAGGGATATTTCTTTTTTTCTTAGTATTTTTCTTCCTTTCTCCCCCTTTGTGATTTACAAAAACAATTTGAGAGAATGGAGAAAAATTATAGTACCTAAAATATTAGTACAAATCACCCAAACAAAAAAATGAGCAACCAAAAATTTTATTAAGATAAGAAGAATTTGTACAAGGAAATAAAATACAACAAAATATCAGATTGGATCTATTTTCCTTCCTTCTCCTTGGGTATCAATTTCATCACTATTGTTTTCAGCTTTTTGAGTTCCTTATGGTCTTCATCTGCTTGCTTTATGAGTTGATCCTGATGCTCGGATTTCTTCTCTAAAGATCTGATCTTTTCTTCTTGAGTCTTTAGAGCTTCTTCCTAATCATTCATCAGGTCATCTATCTTTACTAGATTCTCTTTGATCTCGATCTGAAGATCCCTTTCCATTTTCCAACTTTGGGTAACAGAATACAACTTCCCATTCAGATCATTGACCTCCTAAATTGGAGTATTATGTGCAAGATTTATCTTTTCCTCAAAGCTATTCGTGAGATCCTTGATTTTACTATCTTCATTATCAAAAGCTTCCTTAACTTCATGTTGAAACTCATCAAGATCTCTCAAGTTTTCAACTACTCTCATTGACCAGCCAACCATTTTCTTGTAGGACCTTTTGTGGTCATCGTAGTTGATAAGGAATGATTTGAAGACTTCCTCTAGCTTGAAACACTTTTCTATCACCATGGACACTGAATCTGATTTTTGATTCATGCTGTGTTGGAGAATTTGGAATCTCAAGTATATGCTAGGAAAGATCATAATGGTGCTGACCAACTTCTTAAAATATTGGACAATGAAATCATGTCCCAATGGAGATGATTTTGAATTCGAGTCTTTTCTTGGTGAGGACTCTTTCTCTATCTCAATAATATTTCTCTTTGATTATACACCAGCTTATATCTTCTTCAAAACCACTTTGGTGGATGTATCAACAACCCCTTGTTTACCTTTTTTAGTTCTCGGAACAACTTCTTCATCCAGAGACTCTTGTTCACTGTTAGAAAACTGAACAATTCTATCCTCATCTACTTCTTATTTATGAGATCCTTCCTCAGAATCTTCTGGATGAATGAAATCATGGTTATAACTTTCTTCCTCAAAGGTCTTATTCATTTCATCTTCAGGTTTTCCATCAAACCCATGAGTATCAAGCTCTGATGGTCCAGCTTGAGAGGTCTGGATTGACAATTTCTCGGATGCACATTCTTTCTCATGAAATTCATCAACTTTCTTTATTATGTATTTTGTGTCCCCACTGCTTTCTTATTTTTCCACTTCTTCATCAACATACTTTTCTTCAACAGTCATTTCTTGCACTATTTCCGGAGTGAGAAATTTCTTCATCGGTGTCTCAGGTAATTCCTCAACCAAGAAAGATTTCGGTACTGGGATATTCTCGAATTCTATTTCAGTAGCCTTCAAAAGAGATTGAACAATCTCATCCTCTGACAACTTCTTCCTTTTCTTCTTTTCCTTATCTTTCTTCTCAAGCTCATCAGATGTCTTTTATTTTAGAGACTTAGCCTCAGTAGGATGCAAGCCAAACTGTGGCTCTTATTCCTTCTGATTTTTCTTGTATTCCCTCCCCTTGGCCGTAACCTCATCAAGATAATCTCTATCATTATTGGCCTTTTGAGGTGAGGATTGGACTTCCTTAGATTTTGGGGCTTTATCTTCTTCTACTAATTCTTTCAACTTCCTCTTATTTCTTCCTTTCTTCAATGGTTCAACAGATTCTGTATTCTTCAAAACAGCCTCAGCCTCTTCCTATGGTAGATCATAGAATTCTCCAGAATCTTTAGAGAACCCACTATTCATTCTCTTCAAAGTGTCATCACTTACCAACATGACTTTGCAATTCCCCGTCTTGGAACTACAAGTAATTTTGAAGGATTCAAGACATAGAAAATAAACTTGGAATGAATAGCCAGATACATTATAATCTAATCTTTCAAATTCCCATTTATGATATTCTCTATCAAATTGAGAATTTGATTCATCAAGTTGATCTTCCCCATATTCACCAGGAAATCTAGGATATACATGTTTATCTTCTTCAAGGTGTCCTTATCACCTTTTCTTGGTATAATGAAACCTTGAACCCACAATTCAAGGATCCAATTATTTGTTGAAAAATTAGAAATCATTGGAGTATTGACACTTGAAAGTCCATGACACTCCATAGCTTTCACCTTGATAAAATATCCTTGTACATCTGGTAATTTATGGGAATAGAACTCAGATTCCCCATCAAATGGAACTCCAACCAAACTGGCTGCCTTTGTATATGATAGAGAATATGTCATACCATAGCTTTTAAAGGAAAGTTTCTCTCTTCCTTCATCCTTAAAGAAGCTAACTGATTCATATAACTCAATAATGATATCCAGATACACCAAATCATGAGCTCCTAGCTTTTATTGGAAAACTCTTTCCCATCCATTCAATCTGATGTTCGATATATAATGGAGTCATACTTGGAAAATAAATTTTGATACACCAACCTCTCTTTGTAAATCTTCCATTCTTAAATTGACTAGAAATATGACATCTCTTGAGAAGGAACTTCACCAGACATTCAGATTTGAGCAAAATTTTAGAGGTTCAAAACGGTCTTTTGAAAGGGGGCAGAGCTTTGACATGCAAAGGCTTGAAATCCGATGTGGGACAACCCTTCTGGGGTCCTTTATATAGGTGTTAGAAGTGATTGTTGATCATCCAAAGACAATCCAATGGTTTAGAAGTCATTTGAATAGATCTGACGGTTGAAATGATAGCCACGAGGAAAATATTTTTTGAGTCCGATCTTTTGAGGTTTTTAAAGGAAAATAATCGGATTTAAGGAAACTAGAATCCTAATTATTTAAAAAACAAAAGAAAATACCAGAATGTAAATAATGACCATGAAAAAAATAAGAAATGAAATCATACATTTCATATTGCAAGAAAGATTATTCATAATAGGTAATAATCTTCTCGAAGAACTTTGGATTTAAGAAAAAAAACTACGAAAACCATCATTACAAAAAATTTCATTATGAAAATCTTCATTATGAAAATCTTCATTACGAAAATCTGCATTAAGAAAATCTTCATTACAAAAATTTTCATTACGAAAATTTTCATTACAAAAATTTTGATTACTAACATTTTAAACATTGAAAATTTTCATTACGAAATATTTAAAAAATCTAACAACAAAATTGTTGAAAAACATCATTACAAAAACTTGAAAAACTTCATTACAATTTTTTTTTAAACTTCATTACTAATTTTTTTTTAAACTTCATTACAAAATTTTTTGAAAACTAACAATCAAATTTACTCACCCTATGAAAAAGGAGTTTATTACTATATGGATATTGGTTTCAATAGAAGGATAACAATGAGGATTACCTTACAGTTATCATTCCAAACTTCTGTTTCATGTATTCAAATCTATCGGAGGGTAAAGATTTTGCAAAAATATCATCAAGTTAATCTTGAGTTCCGATAAATTGAATAATGATATATCTTTTTTTGTGGTCTCTAATAAAATGATGCTTAATATCTATGTGTTTTTCACGAGAGTGATGTGAGGGGTTTTTACTTAAATCAATGGAACTATTATTATCACACAAAATTTGTGTTTTGGTAAAAATCATACCATAGTCTGTGAGTGTGTGTTGCATCCACAAAACTTGAGCACAACATCTTCCAGCTACTACATATTCAGCTTTAGCAATGGAAAGTGTTATTGAGTGTTAGTTCTGGAATGACCAAGAAACTAATGTATCTCCCAAAAAATGACAAGTTCCGGACATTATATTTATATCCATTCTGCATCCACTGATGTCAGCATCAGAAAAAAAAATTTAGAATAAAATCATTTCCTGAAATATAAAAGAGTCCAAATCCATGGTTCCCTTTAAGTAGCGATTTTTTTTCACTGCCGTTAAATGAGATTCCTTAGGATTGGATTGATATCAGGCACATAAGCATACTGAAAATATTAAGTATGGACGACTAGTTATCAAGTAAATTAACCTTTCTATCATACCTCTAAAAGATGTTTAATCAACTGGTTTCCCAACTTCATCAAGATCAAGTGTATTTTAAGTACCAATGGGAGTAATGATACTCTTAGTGTTTTCATATCCATACTTTTTAAGAAGATATTTAAAATAATTATGTTGGGATATATATATTCCTTCTGGTTTTTGAGAAATTTGAAAACCAAGGATAAAAGTTAACTCACCCATCATACTCATTTCAAATTCATATTTCATTAGATCTGCAAAAGAATCTGTTAAAGATATCTGAGTTGAACCAAATATAATGTCATCAACATAAATTGTTTAGGGTGTAAACATTCACTTTCCTATCGGCAGAAAGAATAAATTCTTCCATGGAATTGTGTACTAAGAACTGATCATTACTAATATTCACAAGGTAACCTTCATCACAATATTGACCTATGATAATGAGATCATTCTTAAGAACCTTAAGAAACAAAACATTTTAAATCCATGTTTTTTCAAGAACAAAAATGTTACCTATACCAATAATTTCTCCCTTAGCATTATCTCTGAAAGTTACTTTTCCTCCTTTTGTCTTGATAATCTTTTCAAAGAAGTTTTTGTTACCAGACATAAGCCGAGAACATCCACTATCCATGTATCATGTATTGTTGTTGGTACCATATTTATTTTCCTAAAATTAATAAAGTTATACTTTCTGAATCCAATCTTCCTTGGATCCAGAATTGTTAGACAACAAAATTTTGTGTATCCACATTTTTTTAGAGAAATAATCTTTATGAAACCCATGATACTGGACATTATTCAAAGAGCAATTTTTCTTCTAATACCCACCACTTTTAAATTTAGTACAAAAAGGGGCTATGGATGGAATAAAATAGATGTTTTTGAAAACAGGTTTTTAGTGAGTATAACCTACTCAAGTAATATTTCCTTGAGGTTTGATTTGAGAATACATCTTGATGAAATTATCCATAATAGAAGTAATGTTTTAAAGACGTTTCTTAAGAGAATATATTTTGGATTTTAGTATGATGAATAAATTCCTATACTCAAGAATTATTTCATTAGAGTTATATTTTTCCTAAAAAACATTTAATTTTGAAATTGCATTCTTAATATCTTTAGAAAGTTTTTACTTTTCAGAATTTACTTCCTTAAGGTCTTTATAATGTTTTTTGAAAAACTCATCTTTATCTTTAAGATCTTTAGAAATATTTGAAATCACTTTTTCAAGAGCTTATTCTCTAGTATTTTCCTTGTCCATTTTCATAGAAATTTTACAATTTTTTTCTTCTAACAACATGGAAAATATAGATACTTATTTATATGAAGGTATTTCTTCATTATCCAAAGATGAAATATCTTCATTAGAAGTAATATCTCCATAATAGTAATTCTTATCTAGAGATAAATTTGTTACTGCTTTGGTTGAGCGTACCTTGGACATAAAACATGTATTTGTCAAAGAAGTAGTATACAAGAATCCAATATTTATCTGTTCTGATGAATCATATTTAGAAGATTCACTTCCTGAATATTCTCCACACCTAGCACTCCAAGTATCGTTTGCTTTAAGAAATTTTGTCTGCTTTGAGCGATAGAATTTCTTCTTATTCCTTCTTGAATTCCATTCCTTATTTTCCTTCTTTTTCAATAAAGGGAAATTAGATCTTATATGACCTGTTCTTCAATATTCATAACAAGTAACATCCATATCTTTATTCTCTTTGTAGAATCTATTCATGAACATATTTTGATAGTTCTTTTGAGGTACTATCTTCTTCATTCTCTGAGCAAGATTAGCTAATTCATTCTCAGACTTTTATGTATCACTAGATTCTGACTGAATTGTAACTTTTTTTGACTTTTATCAAGCAATTATTTCAAGAGTCTTGGATTTCATATGTTTAGAAGTAGTTTTAAAAGAAACTCCTCCATTACCATTTTTCTCTTTAATATTATCATCATCTCTCTTCATTATAGTCTCATGATGAAGAAGAGTTCTAAACAACTCATCTAAAGAAATCTGGGTAACTTTTATGTTCTCATCAATTGTTGTCCTCTTGGACTCCCACTCATTTGGCATGATGTCTATGATTTTATCTCCAAGAGCCTCATCATCCAAACCTTTTTCTCCCATAGACTTTAATCTATTCACGATAGTCATAAACATTTGCTGAACTTTACGTATTGGATATCTATATGGAAAGTTAAATCCATGGTATTCAGCTCTCAACATAGCTCTTCTCGTCTCTATAACTTTAGAAGTACCAAAATGTGTAACATCAAGTTTCTTCCAGATACTGTTTGCCGCTTTACAAGATGAAATTTTGATATATATATTTTTATTCATAGAACACAACAAAGTATTTCTGACTCTGATATTTTCTTGATATTTTGATTTCTCTTGATTGGTAAAAGTTCTTAATTCCTTTTTAGGAATTTTAGAATCCCCTATCAGCATCATGTAGTTATTAAATCCAGTGTTAATAACGAAAGTCTTCATCCTATCTCTACTTTACTAATAATCATTTCCATCAAAAATAGGAGGCCTAGTAGGATTTAGATTGTCGATAGAAACAACATTTAAACATGCCATCTTAAGGAAAAACATTCCACACAGACTTTTTAGTAATAAGTGTTTGTAAACAAGGAAGATATATCCTAAGCAAGAAAAAATATAGAACTAGAGTATCTCCAAGAAAAAAAATGAATCTGAACTTTATGAGTCTATAAAACTGATTCCTAGTATAAGAATAGGATGAATTCTCTTCTGGATATAATCATGAGATTAATTCAGATTGAACCAATGCTCTGATACCAATTGTTGAGATGGTATGTGGAGTATGATATTGATTTTAGTATCAAACTATGATACAGATACTCAATATACAAGAGGGGTGAATTGTATACTTTAAAAATCATTTAATAAATTTTTCGCAAACAAAATTCACAACACCTCTAAATTCTAAAAAATTGCTTGATTCTGGAAAAGTGGTTCCGAAAACGAAACTCAGAAATTGTTTACAACAACTAAGATTCTACCTTAAAGTGAATAGAATCGTATATATTCAGAGAAAAATTATAAGGAAGTATATGATAATTATACTTTCCTTAACAACCAAAATTACAGCGGAAAACATAACATAAACACTACAAGTAACAAGTAGTAACTCGTTTAACCCAAAGACAAGGGTATCCAACAACCCTAGATAAAGGTCCCTTGATTTATACAGTCAAGAAAGTCTATCTTACCCAAACCTAGGTAATCCCTCAATCCAAAGATCAGTATCTGTCATTCTATCCCTACAAGCCCTCGGTTTGTAAGGAAATTGGAACCTCTGACTTCACAACCCAAAGTATCTGATTTCAAAGAAATCACACCTCTTCACAAAGAAAATCTGCATGAAGCAATGTATGAAAAAGTTGTTCAAACCTTCTGCCTGAAGCCTGAGAGTTTGTAAGAGCCTCTCTCTCTAGAAATCTCATCAACAGCATGTAGGAAATGTAAAGTGTTATGTGTTAGTTTTCCGTGTCCAAATGAGTTCCTATTTATAGGCACAGATCCAATGGTCAGCTCCCTCCTCCAACGGTCATATTTTTCCTTGAATTTCAGAGGGACCTGTACACATGTCACTCAAACAATGGTTTGTTAGTAACTGAAAGCGCGACATCATTTTATAATAATAAAAAGTGTACTAAAAAATATGGTTACATAACCAGAATCAAATATTCAGAATGTAAGAAAATAAAAGTTCGGAGTCTAACCAAAAACACATTTGGTGTCTATAATATAAGGATATTCGGATTCTATTTTCTAAAGAATTTGGAACCTGAACTCTATAGATTTTCAGAGTTTAAATTTCAAGGAAATTCAGAATCTGGATTTACAAAGTTTGGAGTCAGTGTTCATGAGAATTTGGTGTCAGAACTTACAAATTTCAGAGACTGAATTCATTAGAATTTAGAGTCAAAACTTACAAAGTTTGGAGTCTGAATTCTTTAGAATTCAGAGTCAAAACTCATAAGAGTTCAGAGCCTGAGTTAATTAGAATTAGAAGTCACAACTCATAAGAGTTCAGAGTCTGATTTCATTAGAATTCAGAGTCATAACTCATAAGAGTTAAAAGTCTGAGTTCATTAGAATTCGGAGTCAGAACTCAGAAGAGTTCAGAGTCTGACTTAATTGGAATTCGGAGTCAGAACTCAGAAGAGTTCGAAATCTGAATTCTGAGGAATTAAGAGCCTACATTCAGATCCTGAAAATAGAAATCTCTTTATCTAAGTATTATATGATTCCGAGGATTTAGTTATGAAACCAAATTTTATACATAGACAAGATAATGAACAATGAAAAAACATGTTAAGGATGAATTTCCTTGGGGAGGAAAATTTTCCTTATGAATGCAAAATACAAGGTAAAATGAGATTTGCCTTTAGATAAGGTGTTTTTGATTTTCAAAACAAGAAAACTGGTAATGTCATAAGGAGACCTTATTGACTCTATAATCTCCCCAAATCATGAAGGGATGGAAAATTCATAAGGAAAACCTTATTGAATCAACACCCTAGTTGTTCTTCTGGGCCAGAAGGGCACCTAGAGACTATTCCAGTGCGGTCACGTAAAGGACTAGCGGTTTTCCAGAGATAGGTGGCATTAAGACTAGAGGTTGAAGAAGGTACTGCTTGATTTCCATGAAGGTAGTCTGAAATTCTTCATCCCACTCGTAGACTGTTCCCTTCTTCATGAGCTGGGAAAATAGATTTAACTTGACGACAAAATTCGCAACGAATCAGCATCTATATGCCAAGTGTCCTTGGAAACCTCAAAGCTCCAAGAGGTTTATTGGGGGTGACATATGAATGGTGTCCTTGATCTTCTCTGGGTTGATCTTAATGACCCTGTATCATACAATGAAACTGAGGAACTTTCCATAATTTACCATGAAGGTGCACTTCCATGGATTCATCTTCAGGGGATGTGAACGAAGGAAGCCGAATACATTCTCAAGGTCTTTGATATGATTCTGACGTAGGAAATATTTTAACACCAGGTCTTCTACATAATATTCCACAAATGTCCAGAGGAAAGACTTAAATATGTGATGCATAGCCCTTTGATAGGCGGCACCTACATTATTTAAACTGAATGACATGACATGGTAACAGAAAGTTCCATAGGGTGACTTGAAAGGTGTAGACTCCTCTTCCTTAGGATCCATTCAGATTTGGTTATTACTGGAGTACCCATCCATGAAAGAGAGGGCTTGAAACCTAGCTATAGCATCGATCAACAACTCCATCCCAGAAAGGGGAAAATCATTCTTCGGACACTGACGGTTGAGATCACGGATGCCGATGGATAATTTGATCTATGTCTTTTTCTTTCTTACTAGAACAATTTTAAATATCCATTTGAAGTACTATACCTCCATAACGAAATTATCTCTGAATATCTTATTGACTTCTTCCTCGAACATGGCACCGTGAGAAGGGTGAATCTATCTGGGTGGCTACTTAAACCCATAGTGATATGATGGGAGACCGAGGGAGTAGATGACTACCTGAGGATCTAGTCCTAAAATCTCATCATAGATCTAGGTGAATACATCATGATGTTGTTTGAAAAATTCCATGTACCATTGTTGCTTTTTGAGGGGCATAGTGGCGCCAATCAATGTGGCATTCATGTCTGCCTCACTACCAAGGTTATCCTATACTAATTCATCGTCTATGGCGTAGATTCCCTCTTCAAAGTCGGTGGGAGAATCCTATGAATCATAATCTTCACTAATGGAGGAGGTATTCTTTATAAGAGGAGTTTCCTCTAAGTCGACAGATCCTGATGGGAGGCAGGTATCAGCCTGAGCGGTAGTGGACACTGCATCGAGGGACTCCAGTGATGCCGAAACCATAGAGATAAAGTCAGTTGATATGATCCCATATGGTCTTTATAAAAGGGGCCACTCTTGATGACATCAAAGAAATTTTGGCGCATCGGCTTGAGCCATTTTATCCCAGCGAGGTAGAATAAGAAAACTTGACGTATTTATGTCTTCATAGGGTGGACATCTCGATGCCTTATGGGAGTAGGAGGCTCTATGATCACCTGAGCCTGATTTGTGTAGGAGAATGAGGTGATCATCCGGAATCACTTAGACATGGGAATGTGTTCCCTCCTCATTCTGGAAAAAATGAAGCATTGTCACATATCTGGGGTTGTAGCCTCCAATCATTGTATTGGAAAGATGTAGGCTTCATCCAAATTTTTCCATTGGTCGGTTGCAGCTGTAGCATTCCAAAACATTTAAGATTGAATCTTCTTTTTCCTGCCCTTGTAATAGTCTGCATCAGATAGTGGGACTCATAAGAGGCAAAGGGTGATGCATCACCTTGAAGAATTCCCTATTGACCATTAAGGTAGTACTTGAAGCACTGGTGATATGATGAAGGAATCTTCGCATGCAAGTGGAGCCATGACCTGCCCATCAATTCATTGTAGGCGGTGTCCTGAGAGACAACCATGAACTCGGTGCTGGCAACTAGGCCACTAAAATGGGTCTTCAAGAAGATCTTCCAAACTAGTATATATTCCATCCAATCATACCCTTTTATATTTAGGTCTGAGGGATTCAGTTCAACCTCGTACAACCCCTGTTTTCACAGTGTCTGAGTTACGATATGGATTATCCTAGATATCATGTCGACAAGATAGTGGATAACCTACATGCCATTAAACTGGATGGTGATGTACAATGGGAAAATGTTCCCCTATGTGGGGGATCCTTCATCTTCCCAAGAGAATGGGATTATGTCTTTGCATTCGGTATGCTCTACCACCTCAGTATGGAAGGCTTTTGCGGCTGCTACCTCCGTCTCGAACTGAAGGGGGATTCTTAAAGCCTCGACAAGGGCTTCACACATATTTGATGATAGATGAAGAGCCTCAAGTATGGAGAACCTTGATAGAATGCCGAAAATATTCTTGAGTACATCAAACATCCATACCAAATGTGAATTTATGCTTACAGGTGGTTGCTCTATGATAGAAGGTATGGTGGAACCTGACAGCTGGTCCAAAGGATGACTGGTGCTAGGAATATCCCTTTGTTCACTAGTCTATGCTTGTAGAGTGACTATCGGATGACGGCCAGATGGCTGAGACCGGTCCATATAAATGCGTGGTTGGTCGCGGCACGGTCTATGTGACTCTGCCTGATCTAACAACTCAAACAGTGGAAAAGGCGTACATAGTGACACCAGATGAAAAGGTTGCAGTGCTGAGCTCTACACTAGGCCTACTACCTGGTTTTGGTAGCTTGAACAGCCAGACTAGATATACTGACTGAGGTACTACAACGAAACATATAGCCACGGCCCCGCCGAGACAGGCGATGGCTGGGAACATTGGGAGGATCAGCCTGGTTCTCTTCATCGTCAGGAATCATGTACAGTTTTACCAGCTCTACGTTATTAACTGTGGCGTACTCTTGACCGTCACTTGAAGATTCATCCACTAATAGATGGATTATTGGAGCAATCTCCATCTATGAGGGAATGAAGTCAGTGAGAGTACGGTATGATGATTGCATCAGGGAGGGACTTTGTTTTCCCTTACGTCATCGATGCTTTGTCGTCTAGGAAGAGGACGGTTGAGCCATTGTCATAGAAGTATTGGCGGTGGATGGCGCAACAACTTTTAAAGGTTAGGATAGATTCAGGAATGCACATATAATACGATGGTCATAGGCGAATATCTTATGAGCCATCCAATCGTCATACTTTTGGGACCCATGGTCAAAAACCTGATGTCACATGCCTTCACTGTCTCTATTGTCGTCTGGCTTCACGAAGACACATTCAACCTATGTCAGAGATGGTTATAACCAAAATATGTTGTTACCCACCTAGTATTGAATCCATTATTTAAATACATAGAATTTTTTGAGGATGTTCCCTAGAATCCAGTGATAGGGGAAATAATTAATGAGATCAGTGAGGTTTACCTATTCTGGCCTCTTGCAGTCAGGAAAATGTAAAATCTCATGTTACCAGGAACTTTGGAAAATAACCGAATACATGATCCTCATTGAACGAGTAGGCCTGATTCCTTCTATCTGGGAAGGGGTCCATGGGAGCCTGACCCTAACGTGGGACAGGAAGATCCATTAGAGGAGGAAGATCCAAGTTATCTTGCCTAGGTAGTGGAAGCACATTGCGTGGGGCACCTAATGATTATAAGGTGAGCACTGCTAGGCCAGAGGCTACACCTGAGGTGGCGGGTATAACGACCCATACTTTACATACATTGTTAATACTTCGAAATTTAAGCACACTTATTACAACATATGACAAAACCACAAAGGACCGTATAGGTATAGTGTCTTTAGAAACTGGGAAACATAAACAACTGGTTCATAAATCTTCTACAGTGTCTCCCATTTATTTCATCATATCTAGGGTCCCTTTTAGCATATTCTACTTAATATCCATCTTCCTGACCTGGGGAAAAGAAAACATAAAAGGGTGAGCTCAAATGCTCAGCAAGGGCAAATAAAGGAAATAAAAATCATATCATATCTTTTTGAAAATCAAAACCTGCAAAAGAGATCATAATATCTTATCATGGAATAAATCATAAAAGTGAAAATGAGATCCCTATAATCATAACATAAGACTTGAAACTTTGTGGCATGCACACATAATCATGGAAAATCAGTTCCTGTTAGTCATGACTCATTGCCAAGACTATCTTAGTGGACAAAGTCCCTTTCTGAACCGAGTTCACTCCTCGTTTCAGTCCTGTATCATTGAACCGAAATAACCTTCCGTTCCAGCCATGTCTATCTCATGAGATATAAAATCTTTACCCAATGCATTGGAGGGAGATATAGGTCCCACCCATCTTATAATGAATCCTTTCTTATGTGTGCCACATAATCATAAATCATACATCATCGCATAACCCATGTAATAAAAATGGGATTCTTGAAACATCATGACATCATAAATAAATTCATATAAGATAAAGGAATTCATAAAAATAATTTCATCACAACATGAACAAATCAATTTAATAATAGGGATAAAAACAGAACCCTTTATTATCTTAGATGGAAAATCATTTTGATAAAACACTTGAACTCCATTCTTGAGGAAAATATCCTTTCTTCTTAAAAAACATTTTTTCCTTTCATAACATGTCATACAACTTTAAAATAAAAGAAGTTGATTAAAAATAAACTTGAAAACTTGTAAAGGAATCTTCTTGGAAACAATGTTTTAAAAATCCATTCATGCCGTATAAGTTAAAAAAACGTTCTTCGTACTTTTGTCGGAAAAGTCAAAAAGTACCTCGTACGACAAAAGATTCCTTTCATACATATTACTAAAAACTCACCGAAGGGTAAAAATGGATTTAAACAATTGTAGGTGGATGTAAATAATATTACATTTTGATGAAACATGGATGTGGATGATAAAATACACCCCAGTAAATACTTACGAATAAACAATCTCGGATAAAAATGAGATTGTGATATTTCCCTTACCTTAGGTCCGATTTGCTTTGTTCGTGTCCGAAGCTCCTGTATAATGGTTTAAATAATGTTATTGACTTATTCCAGAATCATACATATTGATATGATATCATATATGGTCATATTATTAGCTTCTTGTTAGTAATATTTCATTGTTACTTGTTACTCGGGTCTTTATAACTTTTTGTTCTTATGCGTGTTTTGTCGAATAAATTCTTATTCTTATCTTTAGGTTATAGATAATTCATTTACATAATGGTATTAGTGTAGTATATACCATATTCATTCATTCAATTCATTTATATAATCATTATGAAATGAAGATCATGTAGAACGAGTCGCATCACATCGTGGAGACGGTATTCCGTACGTACGCACGAGTGATGATATCGTTCCTATGATCATGGAATTTTATTGGAGTATATATATATATTATTTCAGTATCAATATTACTTCATAATAATCATATATAGTTACTCATTACACCATTATACCCATCCTTGTAAGGTGATGGTGGAAAATAGATTACACCACGGCGTGGAGACGGTATTCCGTACGTACGCACGCGCGGTGATTTCATTTTTCTGTAGGATGGATAGAAGGTGAATTAGGGTTGTTTCATATTTATAATAACATATTAGTATGTAAGTAATACTGATGTTATTACTTTATCATGAAACAACTAAAGAAGAAGAAGTTGAAGAAGAAAGAAATTGAAAAGATCGGTAATGGATATTACCTCTTCTTTGGAACGCCTCTTTGAATCCTCCACTTAAGGAACTAAGATTGGTCTTTGGAGAAGACCAGGACCTCTAGGATTATTCTAGGGAAGTGGAGAGGAGAAAATGGCAGGGGTTGGCCGAGCTTGAGTGCTCAAATTGGTGTGAGGAGGAGGGGGAGGAGGTGCCCTTTTATAAGGGAGGAGAGGGGCACCTTAGGAATATCTCAAAATATTATTTTATATTAAAGTCAAAATCGGTTTATAATGGTTCCAAAGGGTCTTATTTCGAAGAAAAAGTGGGGATGGGTCGAAATCCTATCAACCAATAGGATTTAGACAAGTTTAGGGTTTTATTTTAACCTTATCAATTAGATTTAACTCTAAGTTAATTAATTTAACTTTTACCGTGTCTTTTTGTTTTCTTTCACTATATGGTTAATACACTTACTATAACATGCCAAACGAACCCCAAATTGTTTATTATTAATATATATATCCTTATCTAAGTCATTTGGCCGAACCTTAGATTTTTAGGAATACAATAACAATTAATAATATAATATTTGATTTAAAAACTATTTTGTGTCAATTTTGAAACTATTTGATATATGATTTTTGTGAAAGTTATAACAGAATTATATGTTAGAACCAAGTTGATTAAATCAACATTAATATATCATAGTAACCTAGAAAATTATTGGAATTCATAAAAAGTCTTAAATTACATTTATTTTGGTATTTATATTATCAATTTTGTCAATATTTCATTAATAAGATAATTACTGCATCATCTTTGTGTCATAAATAAATTAAATTATTTGATGTCTAAAAATTACAAATGAAATATCATCATGTAGGAAATCGTTTTATCTTTCTAATGAATATTTACAATTGAATTTATCTTATGTATAACCCCATATTAAAAATGATTTACTTATTAAACTTTGATTTTAACTATTTTAACCCTTCTTTAAATAAATTAATAATAAATGTCCTAATCTAATCCAAGTGGGCCTAAATGGTCATATTTTATTCCTAAGTTTGTTTTTGGTCGAATTACACTTGTCCAATAGAATTAGGACATGTGTTAGGGTAATATTAATATCATATTTACCCTTAGTTACCCTATTTACTATTAACCGCGGTAAAAAAAAAGTAAAAAGTTACTATTCACCAAAAATTATTTTTATCTCATTGAACCACATTTTACTTACTGATATCAACCGTGTCTGTCGGATTTTCAAAATTCCATTCACAGAAGCGGTAAAATTAAGTTTTATGCAAAATTCAGTTTTTAACCTACCACTTACTGGTTTCACTATTCATCAAAAATTGAAAGTTTTCAGAAAAATACCAAAATTTCACCCTAGGCGAATTTCGATATTCTGAGTCCAAAAATGAAGTCCATTTTGAAAAATAAAATTTATAAAATTTCAAAAAGTGGTTATTACTATTCATAACGGCTATTTTTAATAGCATATTGTTGTTTAGTGAAACTCGGTATTGCGTACGACGCAAGCTATCGAGGAAGGTCGCGATTGCGTGTAAAGAAAGCCAAGCAAGTGTTGTGTAGAAAAAGATTCCTTTGATGATTTATATAACATAAAAGTCTCGGGTGTTACATTCTACCCCCCTTAAAAAGAATTTCTCCCTCGAAATTCGTCACTATGCAACAAACAGATGAGGATACTTCTCCCTCATCATATCCTCAAGCTCCCATGTAGCTTCTTCAAGTTGGTGGTTTCTCCATAAAACATTCACCAAGCGAGTGGTCTTGTTTCGTAGGACTTTTTCGCTACGATCCTGAATCTCTATTGGCTGTTCTTCATAAGAAAGATCTTGCTCCAGCGGTACAACTTCTGAGCTGAGTACATGTGAAGGATATGGTATGTACTTTCTCAGGAGAGATACATGGAACACATCGTGAACTTGAGAGATATTCGGTGGAAGCGCCAATCGGTAAGCTACCTTCCCAACACGATCCAGTATTTCGAAAGGACCGATATATCTAGGGCTCAACTTCCCCTTCTTTCCAAATCTCATAACCCTCTTCCAGGGAGATATTCGTAAGAACACTTTATCGCCCAATTCAAACTCTAGGTCTTTTCTTCGGTTGTCGGCATAACTTTTCTGTCGACTCTGAGCTGCTCTTATGTGTTGTTGAATAGATCTGACCTTTTCTACCATTTCATCAACGAGATCAGGTCCTAATAGCTTTCTTTCCCCAACTTCATCCCAGCAAGTTGGAGTCCTGCATTTCTTTCCATAGAGAGCTTCATAAGGAGCCATCTGAATACTGGAGTGAAAGCTATTATTATAAGAAAATTCCACCAAAGGTAGGTGTTGATCCCAACCTCCTTTGAAATCCATAGAGCAAGCTCTCAACATATCTTCTAGGGTTTGAATTGTTCTCTCAGACTGACTGTCTGTCTGGGGATGATAAGCAGTGCTGAAACTCAACTCTGTATCCAGAGTATGCTGAAGACTTCGCCAGAACTTCGAGGTAAATCTCGGATCTCGATCAGATATAATAGAAATTGGTACTCCATGCAATCTTACCACTTCCTTTACATATATCCTGGCAAGCTGATCTAGAGAGAAATCCTCTCTAATAGCAATGAAGTGTGCAGACTTTGTAAGACGATCAACTATGACCCAGATAGCATTATTGCCTTTGGATGTTTTAGGAAGTCCTGTGACAAAGTCCATAGTGATGTTTTCCCATTTCCATTCGGGTATGGGTAATGGTTGTAACATCCCCTTAGACTTCTGTCTCTCAGCTTTGACTTGTTGACAAACCAAGCATCAAGAGACATATTCAGCAACATCTCTTTGCATGCCATCCCACTAGAAGTACTCTTTCAGGTCCCTATACATCTTTGTGCTTCCAGGATGAATAGAGAATGATGAACTATGAGCCTCATCCAGCAGCTCATTCTTTAATTCGGGGATGGGAGGAACGCAAATCCGATTCCTGAACTTTATTATCCCATCACAATCAAGGTTGAATTCAGAAACATTTCTCACATTCTTTTGTAACTCGACATCTTCTTTCTGTGCCTCTTTAATCTTCACATGTATAGATGGTTGAACATTCATTTGAGAAAGATAAGATTTTTCCCCTTCCATTATAATTCCAAGATCCATCCTTTGTAAATCCATAAATATTGGATCTTTTGTGATCCTCATCATGGATAAACTAGCATGGTCTTGTCGACTTAATGCATCTGCCACCTTGTTTGCTTTCCCAGGGTGGTAATGGATTGAGCAGTCATAATCCTTAATCAGCTCCAACCATCTTCTTTGATGCATATTCAACTCCTTTTGTGTGAAAATATACTTTAAACTTTTATGATCAGTATAAATTTCACACCTTTCACCATAAAGGTAATGCCTCCAAATCTTTAATGCAAAGATTACCGCAGCCAACTCCAAATCATGTGTTGGGTAATTTTTCTCATGGATTTTCAACTGTCGTGAGGCATAAGCTATCACCAAATCATTTTGCATAAGAACACACCCCAATCCCTTCTTGGATGCATCACTGTAGATCACAAACCTTTCTCCACTACAAGGCAGTGTGAGCACAGGTGCACTGGATAACCTTCTTTTCAAATCCTTGAAATTCTCTTCACATTCTTCCGTCCAGACAAACTTAACTCCTTTCCGGGTCAACTTGGTGAGTAGATTAGATAATCGTGAAAAATCTTTTACAAAACGTCGATAATATCCAGCCAAACCAAGAAAACTTCGGATCTCAGTTACTGTTGTTGGTCTTGACCATCTTTCGATAACCTCTGTTTTTGCTGGATCCACAGATATCCCCTCTTTTGAGATTATATGACCCAAAAATGCAACTTTTTGAAGCCAAAATTCACACTTGGTAAATTTGGCATAAAGCTTCTCCTTTCTCAGGGTCTTCAATATAATTCTCAAGTGATCTTCATGCTCTTCCTTGCTCTTTGAATAGACAAGAATATCGTCTATAAAGACTACCACAAATTGATCAAGATAGTCTCTAAAGACTCTATTCATTAGATCCATGAAGATAGCAGGGGCATTAGTAAGACCAAATGGCATCACTATAAATTCATAGTGTCCATACCTTGTACGGAAAGCCGTCTTTGGTATATCCTCCCTTTTGACCCTTAATTGATGATACCCTGAACGAAGATCAATCTTGGAAAAGTATTGAGCTCCGCGTAGTTGGTCAAATAAGTCATCAATGCGTGGGAGAGGATATTTGTTCTTGATAGTGATCTTGTTAAGTTCTCGATAATCAATGCAAAGTCTCATTGATCCATCTTTCTTCTTAACAAATAGAACAGGTGCTCCCCAAGGTGACGCACTAGGGCGTATGAATCCCTTATCAAGATTCTCTTGGAGTTGCTTCTTCAATTCCTGCAACTCAATTGGGGCCATTCTATAAGGTGTCTTTGAAATAGTCAAAGCACCCGGTACGAGTTCTATTGAAAACTCAACTTCACGATTTGGTGGAAGACCCGGCAATTCCTCCGGAAATACATCATCAAACTCCCGTACAACGGGCATATTCTTAATCGTGAGTTTCTCACCAACCATTTGAGATAAATAACCTTCATTTAGTGGAATCAATACCCATAAGATGGAAGAAATTTCCACTGGAAGGTTATGTTCATCCTTGCATTGATAGATGATCGTAGATTGATCTGGAATATGAAATGTGACTTCCCTTCTTTGGCAATCGATATGAGCTCCATGTAGAGAAAGCCAATACATGCCAAGAATCACATCAAATTCCACTAAAGGAAGGATCACAAGATTTGCAGGAAGCACTTTCCCACAAACTTCGATCGAAGAAGAATTATAAACTTTTGATGCGATTGATGTGCCATTAGGTGTTGTCACAGCTAACTCAACATCTAATTGTTGAGGTAATACGGTGATACCCTTAGAAAAGTCTTCAGAAATAAAAGAGTGGGTGGATCCAGAATCAAATAAAACATTTGCTACTTTAGAGTGGATGGTAAGTGTACCTTTCACCACATCGTTATCGTACTCCACATCGCTGATAGAAATTGCATGTGACTTTCCTTTGTCTTTAGCCTTAAGAGTTTGTTGACGTCGACCATCATCATCAACCCTTGGATTTGGGCATTGATTGGCATAATGCCCCATCTCCTTTCACTTGAAACATTGAAGTGTAGTAGGTTCATTCTGTGTATCCCTTCCTTTGTTTGCGTCATTAGACATCTTCTTCCCATTATCACGGCATTCAAATGCCCGATGACCTTCTTTTCCACATTTAAAACATTTACTTGTCCCTTTAAGACAACTCCCTCCATGTTTCTTTCCACACTTTGAGCATAAGGAAAAGCTCATCTTCTTTTCCGTGTGCTCTTTAGATTTTTCTTTGAATTCCATCTTCCTCTTCTTATCAAACCCATGTGACTGATGGGTTACTCCAATCTCCATCTCGACTTTGAGAGCACATCGAACGATTTCCTCGTAGCTATTGAAGTCCCTTATGGCTAACACCCTTCGAAGACTTTGTTTTAAGCCACTAAAGAATCGATCGATCTTACTCTCAGGTTGGATAATAATACCAGAAGTGTACCTTGCAAGTCGTGTAAAATTTGCTTCATAGGTACCAACAGATTCATCATCCCTTTGCTTCAGTTCAAGAAACTCTTTCTCCATCTTTGTTCGGAGAATACGAGGGAAGTACTTATTGAAAAATAAGTTCTTGAACTCGTCCCATTCCATAGACTCAATTTCATCCCTTTGCCTAGTATTCTTAACAAGATTCCACCATTGATCAGCATCTCCTTCCAAACGATACACTGTTAGGATGACTTTATCATGCTCAGAACATTGAAGAACTGAAAATATCTTTTCAGTAGTACTAATCCATTGTTCAGCAACTAATGGATCAGTAGACCCGCTGAAAGAAGGTGGACGCTGCCTCATGAAGGATTCAACAGAATGTTGCTCCCTCCTTTGCTCGTTTGGAAAACCTGCATGATTCATAGCTTGAGAAAGTTGTGTGAGCATGGCTACAAGATTTTGCATTCCAGCTCCCATATCGTTTGGTTGCTCAGGGGGACAATCATTGCATTGCCCAACGCATTCCGCATTAACACGGTTCCTTCTGGTTCTAGCCATTGACTAAAACCAAGAAGAATAGTGTGAGCAACACTAATTATAATAGGAAACCACATAATTCAAGAATAAAATTTTCATGCTTATGGTCTTATCCTAGGTTATTCATGGACATTTCTAAGATTGTGTTCTATGCTTAGACTTATCCTTAGGGTTCTTACTAAGGCTTTCACATCCTAGTTTCCAAAGGTTGACTATACCTTTCCTCTGATACCAACTATAACGACCCATACTTTACATACATTGTTAATACTTCGAAATTGAAGCACACTTATTACAACATATGACAAAACCACAAAGGACCGTATAGGTATAGTGTCTTTAGAAACTGGGAAACATAAACAACTGGTTCATAAATCTTCTACAGTGTCTCCCATTTATTTCATTATATCTAGGGTCCCTTTTAGCATATTCTACTTAATATCCATCTTCCTGACCTGGGGAAAAGAAAACATAAAAGGGTGAGCTCAAATGCTCAGCAAGGGCAAATAAAGGAAATAAAAATCATATCATATCTTTTTGAAAATCAAAACCTGCAAAAGAGATCATAATATCTTATCATGGAATAAATCATAAAAGTGAAAATGAGATCCCTATAATCATAACATAAGACTTGAAACTTTGTGGCATGCACACATAATCATGGAAAATCATTTCTTGTTAGTCATGACTCATTTCCAAGACTATCTTAGTGGACAAAGTCCCTTTCTGAACCGAGTTCACTCCTCGTTTCAGTCCTGTATCACTGAACCGAAATAACCTTCCGTTCCAGCCATGTTTATCTCATGAGATATGAAATCTTTACCCAATGCATTGGAGGGAGATATAGGTCCCACCCATCTTATAATGAATCCTTTCTTATGTGTGCCACATAATCATAAATCATACATCATCGCATAACCCATGTAATAAAAATGGGATTCTTGAAACATCATGACATCATAAATCAATTCATATAAGATAAAGGAATTCATAAAAATAATTTCATCACAACATGAACAAATCAATTTAATAATAGGGATAAAAACAGAACCCTTTATTATCTTAGATGGAAAATCATTTTGATAAAACACTTGAACTCCATTCTTGAGGAAAATATCCTTTCTTCTTAAAAAACATTTTTTCCTTTCATAACATGTCATACAACTTTAAAATAAAAGAAGTTGATTAAAAATAAACTTGAAAACTTGTAAAGGAAGCTTCTTGGAAACAATGTTTTAAAAATCCATTCATGCCGTATAAGTTAAAAAAATCTTTCTTCGTACTTTTGTCAGAAAAGTCAAAAAGTACCTCGTACGACAAAAGATTCCTTTCATACATATTACTAAAAACTCACCGAAGGGTAAAAATGGATTTAAACAATTGTAGGTGGATGGAAATAATATTACATTTTGATGAAACATGGATGTGGATGATAAAATACACCCCAGTAAATACTTACGAATAAACAATCTCGGATAAAAATGAGATTGTGATATTTCCCTTACCTTAGGTCCGATTTTCTTTGTTCGTGTCCGAAGCTCCTGTATAATGGTTTAAATAATGTTATTGACTTATTCCAGAATCATACATATTGATATGATATCATATATGGTCATATTATTAGCTTCTTGTTAGTAATATTTCATTGTTACTTGTTACTCGGGTCTTTATAACTTTTTGTTCTTATGCGTGTTTTGTCGAATAAATTCTTATTCTTATCTTTAGGTTATAGATAATTCATTTACAGAATGGTATTAGTGTAGTATATACCATATTCATTCATTCAATTCATTTATATAATCATTATGAAATGAAGATCATGTAGAACGAGTCGCATCACATCGTGGAGACGGTATTCCGTACGTACGCACGAGTGATGATATCGTTCCTATGATCGTGGAATTGTATTGGAGTATATATATATATTATTTCAGTATCAATATTACTTCATAATAATCATATATAGTTACTCATTACACCATTATACCCATCCTTGTAAGGTGATGGTGGAAAATAGATTACACCACGGCGTGGAGACGGTATTCCGTACGTACGCACGCGCGGTGATTTCATTTTTCCGTAGGATGGATAGAAGGTGAATTAGGGTTGTTTCATATTTATAATAACATATCAGTATGTAAGTAATACTGATGTTATTACTTTATCATGAAACAACTAAAGAAGAAGAAGTTGAAGAATAAAGAAATTGAAAAGATCGGTAATGGATATTACCTCTTCTTTGGAACGCCTCTTTGAATCCTCCACTTAAGGAACTAAGATTGGTCTTTGGAGAAGACCAGGACCTCTAGGATTATTCTAGGGAAGTGGAGAGGAGAAAATGGCAGGGTTTGGCCGAGCTTGAGTGCTCAAATTGGTGTGAGGAGGAGGGGGAGGAGGTGCCCTTTTATAAGGGAGGAGAGGGGCACCTTAGGAATATCTCAAAATATTATTTTATATTAAAGTCAAAATCGGTTTATAATGGTTCCAAAGGGTCTTATTTCGAAGCTAAAGTGGGGATGGGTCGAAAGCCTATCAACCAATATGATTTAGACAAGTTTAGGGTTTTATTTTAACCTTATCAATTAGATTTAACTCTAAGTTAATTAATTTAACTTTTACCGTGTCTTTTTGTTTTCTTTCACTATATGGTTAATACACTTACTATAACATGCCAAACGAACCCCAAATTATTTATTATTAATATATATATCCTTATCTAAGTCATTTGGCCGAACCTTAGATTTTTAGGAATACAAGAACAATTAATAATATAATATTTGATTTAAAAACTATTTTGAGTCAATTTTGACACTATTTGATATATGATTTTTTTGAAAGTCATAACAGAATTATATTTTCGAACCAAGTTGATTAAATCAACATTAATATATCATAGTAACCTAGAAAATTAGTGGAATTCATAAAAAGTCTTAAATTACATTTATTTTGGTATTTATATTATCAATTTTGTCAATATTTCATTAATAAGATAATTACTGCATCATCTTTGTGTCATAAATAAATTAAATTATTTGATGTCTAAAAATTACAAATAAAATATCATCATGTAGGAAATATTTTTATCTTTCTAATGAATATTTACAATTGAATTTATCTTATGTATAACCCCATATTAAAAATGATTTACTTATTAAACTTTGATTTTAACTATTTTAACCCTTCTTTAAATAAATTAATAATAAATGTCCTAATCTAATCCAAGTGGGCCTAAATGGTCATATTGTATTCCTAAGTTTGTTTTTGGTAGAATTACACTTGTCCAATAGAATTAGGACATGTGTTAGGGTAATATTAATATCATATTTACCCTTAGTTACCCTATTTACTATTAACCGCGGTAAAAAAAAGTAAAAAGTTACTATTCACCAAAAATTATTTTTATCTCATTAAACCACATTTTACCTACTGATATCAACCATGTCTGTCGGATTTTCGAAATTCCATTCACAGAAGCGGTAAAATTAAGTTTTATGCAAAATTCAGTTTTTAACCTACCACTTAGTGGTTTCACTATTCATCAAAAATTGAAAGTTTTCAGAAAAATACCAAAATTTCACCCTAGGCTAATTTCGATATTCTGAGTCCAAAAATGAAGTCCATTTTGAAAAATATAATTTATAAAATTTCAAAAAGTGGTTATTACTATTCATAACGGCTAGTTTTAATAGCATATTGTTGTTTAGTGAAACTCGGTATTGCGTACGACGCAAGCTATCGAGGAAGGTCGCGATTGCGTGTAAAGCAAGCCAAGCAAGTGTTGTGTAGAAAAAGATTCCTTTGATGATTTATATAACATAAAAGTCTCGGGTGTTACAGCGGGCCTCTGTGAGGTGGTGGACATGGATCCATTGGTAACAACTCTAGTTGTATTAGGGCCTCTATTTGAGCCACCGTGGCGGGCTCATCCCTAGAATCCCTTCTTGCGGGGATTGTAGGAGGGTACCAGTTATGTCTTGACATTCCCTACACACATCATCAGCAGCCTCTCTTGAGTTAGTGGAATTTTAAGGGAATATGTGAGCTTTTTCGAATGGGCGAAAAAGTCTACAACATGCTCATCAGGCCCCTAATTTCACTTAAAGCGGTCCGCAATACACGTCTTCTGAGTGGTGGAGCTAAACTAGTTGAGATATTTCATATGGAGGTCTTCCCAGCCGGTTACCGATCCGATGGGGAGTTGGATCTACCAGACGAATGCTATCCCCACCAATATTTGTATGAAGAATCAATGTTTGGTGGCCTCCTACTACAATGGAGTTCCCAACATGGGCCCAATCCTTGAGATAAAGTGTGACTGGGCAGCAATGAGTCCCATGTCCCATTGAAGGGGAAAAAGTTGGGATTTATGAATCCCCGAGGTGCTGTTATATCAACCACCCACACTGGATCTGGCTTTCCATTAGGTAGGATTGACACTCGTCATGTCTCTAAAGCTTCGAGGCTGGTGATGAGTGTCTCCATTGGATCATCTGGGAGCAGGTTCATGTCTTGATGGGGATCCCTAACCACCAATGCATTGGTATGCTCTTCAACCTGATAAGAAGTATCGATGGCCCGTGGAGCGGTAGTCAGGATGACTTATGGATTATTTGGGGGAATCTAAGTTGGATCCTAGATATTTTCTCGTTGTTCTGGTGAATTTGGCGACACATACCACATCCTCCTGTCATATGTTCCAACCTCGACCCTGTCTACATGGGCAGGATGGTCAGGGTGACTAGGTGGTAATTTGCTGAGGGTAATTTGTTCCTGCCTAGGCTGGCCTGACTGAGGATCCCCATATTCTGGTCATCACTCCGCAGAGCTTTCTGCTAGGATGTCATCGACCATATTTCTTTTCTCTGTGAGCTGTTGACACAACACAAATTTCTCGAGATCATCTTCCACCTTCTACGTTGATCCATATGTGTCGGAGGGTTTGATAGGTATGAGGTGTTCCTTAACCTTGTTGGGATTTTGGCTGAGGAACAACGCCTCAATGGGCATGGTAAGATCCAATAGATTTCTATGTTGATGAGTAATCCTTCCCAATTGATCCAAATGATTTGAAACTCCCTTGGGGGGAAGGTCCACTCCAAGAAGCTCTATATTTTTCTCACCCCTTGTAGGTCATCCATGTTAACCACAACCCTTCCTAGAGGCATATCATCCATTTCGCTCTGAGAATCGAGCTGGCACTGGATGGTACTAAAATGGAGGGCCACATACTACCCCCAACCATGAATTTTAATGTTGGGAGAAGCCTCCTTGATTATCTTGTAGAGAACCTTAAATCTCTGGACGCATCATTGTTGGAGGGTCCTATGGAGACCTGGTCACTTAGAGCATTAGGACACAGGGAGTGCAGCCAAATCAACAAGATAAAATTGTTGGCCAATGTCTTCAAAATACGCTGTGCTTTTGGGGTATGCCACTAACTGATAATTAATAAGGATGTTTGTTTCCCAAAGGATTTGGCGGAAACACTCGACCTCCTCCTGGGTGAGCGATTCTGACGCACTAAAATTCGGTGCTTCAACTAGCCAAAACAACTCAGGGAAATGGTCCACTGTAATAATGGACCACATGCTCCCTGGTCCAGATTCAGGGACTTTCCTTCATTTCCCCACTAATCAACCAAAGGTAGCTGGGGAAAAGGTAGTGGTACTGAAGCAGACCACTGAGAAGGAAGGCTGGACGGTGGAGAAAACGGCGAGTGAGCTAACATACAGCCTCATCTCGGGCTATCCAATGAAGAGTGTAGTGACTTAGCCACCACATTGTGGTATGACTGGATGGAAACCACAGTTTCTAGTGAAGGGACTACAACTGCAAGCGATTGACCAAGGTACTACTCATCCGCCATTGGTCCCCATAGTAGCTATCTGTGATCTCTAGTCGAGTTAGATAGTGCTTCTGGCGAAGATGGCAGTTATTTCAAGACCAGAACCTGTGGGGTTTCTAAATTTTTGTCTTCCGGGATGTATCTACAGAGTGAGGTGGGAATACTATGGACCTTACATTATGGAATTATTAGGCTGATGTGCCTTGTTTCTACCCCGACCATTGACACATAGGATCTAGGCGAGGGTTCCATCATTGAGTCGTATTCTGCCTCAAAATCAGAGAAGAAAACTCATTTAATCTCGGTCTGAATATTCTCGGTATTCTTTTTAGGGCGACGATGACCCACCCTCCTGCCCTGGGATGGTTCTTCAAGGAAGGGTATATTTTCATCATGAGGAGGACCTTAAGCTATTCTAGTTCTCGGGCGGGGAGGATTTCTGTCATAGTGAGCTAGGTGCGAGGATCTCCTAGACATATGTCAAAGGGAACATGGGGAGGACATTCATTCCCACTGACTGATGTGTGGAGGTAATATCCGAGGAAAGTGATTGAGCATGTAGGACTTCCACTAGAGCTAGTATAAGCATGGGTATGACTTTCATACTTGTTTCCCCTAGAAACTTTAGCATGAGGAGGGTCCTCATACTGTTCAAACCAAGTACGGGTAGGACCTCCGTGATGGGTATTAATGAAGCGAGGTTGACATTTACACGTCTGATTTCTAAGGTGGGGAGGACCTTCGCTGACTGCTATGAAAACATGGGGGAGGCCTCCATGCTGGATATTGACTGGATGCATAACATATCCATGTTGTCGGCCTTTGGTAGGAGGAATGTCCCTATACCCGATGTCTTGAGCACGAAAGAGGCTTTTGTAATGAGTGTCACTACCATGGGGAGGACCCTTATTCGGATTGAAGGTGGCACAATGTGGACCAGTTTGCTGAGCTTGGAAGTGGGGAGGACTCACATTCTCAATGGTGGTGATTTAGGGAGGGACTCTGTACCAGGATTCGTTGTTGCAGGTCAGTCCGCAGAGGCCTCTACCTGTGCTGGTGACCAAGAGAGTAGACCCAGCCTACCGGTGGGGTGGTTCGGGCCTTGATCTGGTCTAGGTATATAAGTTCAACTACTTATCATTGATAGGGTATGATGTTATAAGAAGTTGATGGCACGATCCATGGTAGTTTCCAACGATGATGCCCCTTGGTGGGTGTCCTCCTCAGCCTACACCAGACGCTAGCGTCGGGTCAGCAGGACTGTGACCGGTGGTTCAAGCGCATGGCTTACCTACTCCTCGATTCATGGGACATGGTGGAAGCTCTGGTGCAGCCTAGTGGGAGCCCTCTTTGGGAGCCCCTGAAACTGGATCTCAGTCGGGCTGTCCCAGACATCCTCAACCTCATCAGCGTAGGGGAAGGAGTCATTGAAACGTTCTGGGTAGAGGCTCCCAAAATGGTTGTACGTCGGTGTGGGGAGCAGTGGTTTCTTTTGAGACCCTTTGGGAGAAGTGGTGGTGACGAGGCGTACATGCATCTAAATCCTAACAGGCCATATCCTGAGTCAGGATAATCCTCTCCTCCTTTTATCATCAGCTGAGGTCATTTATCACCCTTTGTTGAATGAATTCAGAAGGGGAGATGGGGCATGGGTACCCAGTAACTATGGGTGTGAAAGCTATTGCAGAAGAAGTGGAACCACGTGGGATTGCTGCGTTGGAACAGCACATACCCCTGCGTCGGTGGGTGGGTGGTGACCAGTTTCCTATTATAGTATCTTGGGTCCTGTAAGGTAGGGAGATTAAACCAATAGTGCTGCAAAAAGAAAATAGACATCTAGTGTCCCTGTATCATTCTTTATTACATGGTTGGTAAGAAGGATCCCCATAGACAATGTCACATATCGAGATGTCCAACGTTTTCACTACCCCGTATTCAGGTGAGTTTCACACAAGGCCAGCTATTTTCATGGCAGGACCCGACACCCAATAATTGGATCTGGTGACATGTTAATCCACTAATGTATCAAACACTACAAATATTTACTTTGACGGAATAAAATATCAAGTCAGGTTCACCATTTCTGTTTCCGATGCATTCAACGGGGCATGCACATCTATATGTCAAGGATTAGGACACAATGTTTGTTTCCCTGCATTCCCTCTTTCCAAAGGAGGGCAGCGTCCATCGCTTATTTAGGGATGTTTTATACTTGATCTAAATGGGGTGATGAGATGTCAGTTCTTCCTTCCATGGATTCCTCCTCGAAACTCATCACCTAGTCCGAGACTCCATTATAGATTAAGATTTTGTTCATGAAACTCTTCCCAGTGCAATATCTTCATGGATGTCAGTTAATTACACTGCTTCTATCAGGACATTTCAAGGGGTCTGGTTAAGGCAACAACATTCATTCAAGGAGAAGTCACGTTAGACATCACTGGCATGTCTGGACGTTATAAAACTAGCATGTCTGGGTTTCTTCCCCTTATTATATTGCTTCTCGAGGTTGTAGAAGCCCGAGGCATCCCACGTTGAATGAGTGGAATTATTTTACATCGGCATGTATTTGAGGATTTCCTCATCTTCCCATGATTATCAGAGGGTATTCCATAGGTTTGAAATCTTGAAAAGAAGGCCCAGACTGATCAGAACACGGATTAAAGGGGATCAGATGGGTTCAACCCCTGGAGGGAACACTAATGTTGGGGATAATGCGCATTTAGTTACCTGGGTGCTACTAACAGTAGTAAAGAGGTGAATTGATATGATCTCACTAGGATGTGGTAGCCTGGGTAATAATCAAGATGGATAATGGTTGGTTATGTGATGTGGATGGAGAATGATATGGAGTCTACTCAAGGGAAATGGTGATGTTTGGATTGAGCCTCGAAGAGACTTCCTAGGTATCCCCGTGGTAGAGAATCAATGTCTATGTTATTCAGGATGCGGTATAAGATCATGTTGCATGCAGAGGACAGAGACCTAATAATATATTGGGGCTTATGCAAGGTTAGCAGGTCGAGGTTGGTCTGAAACCACTGGGATGGACCAGCAATATGGTCCCAATGGAAAGGATGACAATGGCTTACTGCTAGGTTGGGGTTAATAATGGCTTACCACTGATTGGATATCAAAACATCATACCACTGCATGAGATTCACAATGGCTTATGGCTAGATATGGGACAATTTAGTGTCATGCAGGACAAAAGGGGAATACAGTTTGTTTCATGGAGGATGAGGGTGAACCAACATGAAGTGGTTGGAACCAATGGGTGTTGGGATTGAACCTCAGGGAGGCTTCCGACATACCTTGTCTTCACAACGATTAATGTTCGTGTAGTTCAGAATGGATTAGTGAACTGACGTGATGGGGTTTAGATCAATAGAGGTGTTGGGATTGAACCTTGTAAAAGCTTTCCACGTACCTTTCCTTGGCAAGGATGAAAGTCCATGTAGTTCTAGAATTTTTTTATGAACAGACACTAAGGGGGTCAGATCAATAGGTGTTGGGATTGATCCTCAGGAAGGCTTCATATATACCTTTCCATGGTAAGGATCAACATCCACGTAGTTCCAGAATGGTTTTATGAACCAATTTAAAGGGGGTCGAGACTAATATGTGTTGGGATTGAACCTCAAGAATGTTTCCTACGTACCTTTACTTAGAAAATATCAAATTCCATGTAGTTTGGATGGGTTTGTGAACTGACGTGATGGGGGTCAGAACCAATAGAGGTGTTGGGCCTAAACCTCAGATAGGATTCCTATGTACCTTTCATTGGAATGTATCAAAATCCACATAGTTCAGATGGTGTTGGTGAACTTATGTGAAGGGGGGTGGATCAACACGTGTTGGGCTTTAACCTCAAGGAGGATTTCTATGTACCTTTCCTTCGAAAGGATAAAAGTCCACATTGTTCGGATAGTCTATGTGTTACACTCTAAGTTTCCCAGAGAGGATTCCATGGTCGGTGCTTTCTCTAAGCTCACATGAGTCTTGTTCGGTGTGAGAAACAGGAGGCGACAAAGACCTGATTATCATGTCACAAAAGGTGTGTCTATGGGATGTGGAGTGGGGATTACATGTGTTTAGCATCCCAAAAAGGAAATAGGGTATTATGCGTGGCCTACATCCCAAAAAGGCAATAGGGGCTTATGCGTGGTTCACAGCCCAGGGAGATTGAGATTGGTAATTACTTCAGTGTGGAGCCCTGAGTGGCAATAAAGCCTAAATAGAGAGGTATTTGGCACAGAAGAGAGGAGGGATCAGGTTCCTATCCCCCCTCCCCTCTCTAGTCATTGGCCAGGAAGAATATAGGAGGATTAGGGATGTTGCCTCCCACAAGAAAGGCTAGGGGCTTACACCAAGGTGGTTTCACTTTCCCCACAGACAGACGCTGCTCCAGCAAAGAGGATCACATTCTATGTGAGGAAGAACTCACTTTAATAGAGGCCAATGGGTGTAGATAATGTCGGAGATGTTGTACCCCACATATAATGCATGGGGTGATGTCACTGTTTAACGTCATGTGCTAAGGACGATGGTGCTTAGCAGTTTAACATCTCACAGCTCGAACTAGGTGGGTTCACAACATACCCCAAAGAGTTACATAACTAATACCCACCAACTATTGGTGAAGGGAAGGCATCAGCAACGCAGTGGTGAGGGTGTGTCGTGGGGTGATCCAATGATGTGTCCACGTTAGTATGGCTATGTGAAGAAGCAATAGATGTTAGCATTCCTATGCGAAGAAGCATAACGCTATGTATCATAATGGGATGCACCACCCAAGAGACATTGAAATCACTTCATGCAATCCTGGAGGGTTTCAAGGGTAACGGAGTTACGGAGAAAAGCAGTTAATATGTAGAAGCCTCATGAAGCTCAGGTTCTCCATGTTGTGGAGGGGATTCACAAAGGGGTATTCTTCTCGATGTGAAGTGTCCTAGACTAGGCGTAGGTCATAGGTTCATTTGAATGGTACATCACGAAGTGGAAAGGCATTCACATAGTAGTTCTTCATGAAGAAAGGGTGCCCTGTAAAGCGTAGCATTATGAAGAAATGTGCTTTGTGAATCACATTGACCCTATCTTAGCATGTATGTCACATGTTCATGGGGTGTATTTCGTTAATAATAAGTTCTCTTCAATGACCTGGGTACCCTTGGGGATCCCCTTCATTTGTTGAGGCTTGTGGGTGCGAAGGGCATCCCTCTTTGAAGTGGGGTTGAATTCATTCAATGGGAAAGTCACTTCGTGATGTTAAAGTACCTTGAAGAGATCATGGTTTAGAGAGAAAATTTTCTTCACGATTTGGGAGCAAAGATGGCGAATGTTCGGAGGATCTGTTCTTTGGTATCGAGGGGATGCTGGTATTTATAGGCAAGAGGCGTCATGAAGCAGAACTTGCTGGGTGTGAAGACTCTTAGAATTTGGTCATAACCATGGAGCATCCCGCCTCCTTTCTCTGTGGCAGCTTTGCAAACTGCAAACTAGTTTGCAAAACCTCTCACCTCCTTGATCCGTGGTGGCTTCGCAAATGTCAAACTGGTTCACAGATCCTCCATCCTCCTTGCTCCGTGGTGTCTTCCCAAACATCAAACTAGTTCACAGATCCTCTCGCCTCATTGATCTACGTTGGTTTCTCAAATAAGGGGGAAGCTTCGCGCTAGCTGTGGTGCTACGGGGCTCCGTAAACAGGCTTTATGAGCCCGTCCCAAAGGCCATCTGTTTTTTATTCCTCTTCCCAAATATTGCACCAAAATGAACCTAGAAGGTAATCTCTATAATTATCTTTATAAAAAAACAAATAACAACTCTGTATCAGTTGTGGTGTAGTTCCTTTTTTCTTCATCTAGAAGTATTCTTCTATAAAATAACACATGTAATATTGTTCCTCTCCTCTATACTAAGAAAACTTCATCATCCATGTCACTCACACCATACATTATTTTAAAGGGTAATTTATAATCAGGTTCAGTAAAAAAGGGTGATTAAAGAATTTTTCTTTAAGTATATTAAATGATTCCATTTGATTTTTATTAAAAATGTAGGATAAATATTTGACCCAAAAATAACAAAAGGTATATTTTTATTTTTGAAAAGTCTTTCAGAAACTGCTTGTAAAAATCAGTATCGCTTATAAATCTTATTAAAGAATTAGAATTTTCATATGGGTCAAATTTTTTAATAACATCAATATTGATAGTATGAAACTATAAACCCTTATTGGACACTTTAGGTCGCACAAATATACCTTCAGTTACCATATACTAATATTTATCCCAGTATAGAAATAATTGGTCTCAAAGTATCTCTCTAAAAGAAATTCCAAATTTTCTAAATAACTCTCAAATGTGCTACCAATAATGAAGAAGTCATTCATGAATAACTCAATTATCCTCTATATCATGTCTAAAAAAATATCCATAGTACAAATTTGGAAGGTATTAGGTGAACCATGTAATTCATAGGGTATTCCCAAAGAGGAATCTTCCCCAAAAAGTCATGTTAATGTATATTTATCTTGATCATTTGTGGAAAAATTAAATTGGTTTTAACCTGAAATATCTTCTAGAAAACAAAAGAACTCATTGCTAGGAATCCTCTCCAAAATTTCATTTAATAAGGGAATTGAAAAATGGTATTCTTGGTGGGTGAGTTGAGTTTCCTTTAATCAATATATAATCTTTATTTTGTATCTTTTCTCACATGAATTTGTTCATTTTATTCATTGGTAACTATAGTTAAACCTCCATTATAAGGAACATTTAGACTAGAATGACCTAATAACTATACAGAATGGGGTATATGATACCAGTATCGAATATATTAATTAATTATACTCTCAAAACCTATTTTATATTTTGTTTTTGTCTCATTTTACACTCTAATATTGGTTTGTGTTCTAGTTCCACAGGAGTATTATGAAATCCATATAAAGTTATAATCTATTTTATATCAGCTATATACAATAAAATTTCATTTTAAAAATTTCTTAAGTCCATCTTGAAAATTTTACTATTGACTAATTTTTAATTTAGCATAAACAATTAAAGGAAATGTTGAATTTTAATTTAGAAATGAGTATTTCATGTGTGTTGAAAACAATTATAGCTCCAAAGTAGGTGATTCTTTAATTGAATGAAGGATCATAGTTTTGGTTGGATCAATACCTTCAACATGTTTCTTATAATGAGTTCGAAATTTGGAACTTATTTTAAATTTGAAAATCAATTTTTTAAATTTCCTTCACTACTGTACAAAATGGACATCTCACTACCATATGTTTCCAGATCAGAATTTAGAATTTTTATCAAATAAAAAAAATTAATTTTTTGATAATATATCCCTAATGCAAATAAAATTGTACAGTTTTTTATGTAGTACAATAATCATGAATTTTTTGAAAAATTCAATTAAGTTCAAAAGGATAAGAATCATTTTCGGATACACTCATGACATCAAAAAAATGATATGTTGTCTAATTAGAGGAAATTTTCAAGAATATCACTTTGAGAATACTCAACAATGTGCAGGACTCCATTTTTAGCATCCAAATGAATTTCTTCAGTCAATGATTTTTTTATATTTTTTAAAATTTTCTAATTAATTTTCTTACACTAAAGACTCCACCCTTTAATAATTTCCACAAACACTCCTCTACTTAAAAATTTTAAACACGTTGAATTAATATTTTTGTTACCCAAATTAAAATACTAGTTAAACCTTAGAAACATCAATAATAGATCCTATAGTGTCTAGTAAGATCATACCTAGGATGATGAGAACCTCTTAGCCACACACCATTTCTAACAATAAAATTCATCTAGTATAAAATCATTCCCAACAATAACCTTAAGATCAACTACCCTTCCTATAGGACATGTGAATGAACAATCAACCAATTTTAAGAAGAAATTTGTGGTTTGAGGGATTCCCCATATCAACTATTAAAATAGTGATAAATAGAGAATATTAATAATAGAACCACAATCGCAAATATAGGTTAGTTAAAAACTATTCCCTAAGGTTCATCGAATGA
This sequence comes from Viscum album, assembly GCA_963277665.1. Taxonomy (NCBI): domain Eukaryota; kingdom Viridiplantae; phylum Streptophyta; class Magnoliopsida; order Santalales; family Viscaceae; genus Viscum; species Viscum album. The sequence goes on from OY728166.1 coordinate 1,027,356,279, forward strand.
CAAATCTACCAAGGTCCTTAAGATTTAATGTGTGTCTATTTTTAATAACATCACTACACTCATTGTTGAGGTTATATATGTCAAATTATTCTATGGTTTTTTTGACGTAATTTTTTATGAGATTTCAAATATGATGGAATTTAAATTATGTCTTGTATGATAGGGATAATAATAATATAGATTGGTTAGAATATTAAATAACTGATTATAATTATACTTTTTGTTACTCTTAGGATTTAATTTTTCATGGAATGTGATTGGTGGGGCATAGTTCCTTAGAACATAAAGAATATACACTATTTTTTCAACTATTTTTTCCTTCTCTTTATTTTTTATAGGCTAATGAAGATCTTCATATTGAATTTCATGTTTAACATTAATATTGTATTAATTTTAAATATACTTTATTTTATTTTTCAAATGTGTGTTATGTATATTTTTACCTGTATAATCACATTTTTTCTCAGTTTAAAACCCCTGATGGTCTTTTATAGATTCTACTTGATTATTTATTCTAATTATTATAACCACAATCCCAAAAAAAATTCCAAGTATTTATTTCGCTGCACTAGACGATTTTCACCTAACCATAGATGTAATTACTTAAGATAATTATATCATTTATAATTCTATATTTTGTGTTCTTGATTTAGATTCATCCTTATCATATTCATTTTTTTCATTTTTAAAATAAATCATAGCTTCTTGTGAGTAAAATATTTATAAAATTTGATACATTTTATTGAGAATTATCCACTCCGAATTCCCTTGGTAATTAGATGACTCACCCCTCTATTGATTTTGATATTGTTTCCTAGGTTGGATTTGGTAACATGAGGATTCTAGTTGTCTTAATATGACTTTTTATTTCAAAACTAGGCTAATTCATATATACTTGGTTATAAGTATATGAAAAAAGGATAATTAGGGTTAGGCATCCTTGGAACATATTTTTCAAAATTTTCTTTTTCTTATTGTTGAGTTGGCATTCATGATTTGAAAAAAATTTGTCAGTGTGAAAAAAACCACACTAAGCACACTACTCTATAAGAGATTAGTTCTATTTTTCAAAACCCACATGTTTTACAGTTGGTTTATCATTATGGTTCATTTTTTATTGAAGTTTTTTTATTTCATCTGGTTGAGAATTCATTTCTATTCCATAACCATTATTGTTTCCTCCTCTATTTACTATTTTCCTTCTATAAATTTTCTACTGATAAATTAAACCTATATTGTTGAATGTTTTCTCAAAAAATCATCTCTATTATCATTTTAATTTCTCCCAGGAAAATATTATAGTATGTTCTGACTATAAGAGGATAATATATTATAGAAGGTATCCATGAGAACATGGGGTGGAAGCTAGTGAGGGTGAAACTGCCTATGAAAGTACCTAAATATTTCTCAATCCATTGGAATGACTTCTCTATCCTCTTGATAATTTTTTTTATTATCAAATCACCCTTAAGACATTGGGGATTAAATTTAATTACAAAAAAATTATAAACTTGTTCATTTTTTTACATTATTCTTATCTATACTCATAAACAAATTTCTATAATTCCATTTAATGAAAAAAGTTAAACTATCTCATCCTTAATTAATTTTCCTTGAGTTATAAAAAATTTAAAAGTTACATTGATGGGAAAAAATTTCTCAAGGTAACATTGCAGTATTTTTGGGTTGAATGTTTTTGTTGACAAAGCAGGTTTCCATGGAGAATTGTCAAGTTCAAGAGAATTTGTTGATAATCAATGTTAACAAAGAACGATGACAAAGGAAAGGATGATCTGGAGGCGGTACAAAAGAGCAGTACAAGGTGGCGTTGTTTCCCGGTGTTTGCCAAATTTTTTGGGTGCAAAATTTGGAGTTTGGTGAGAATCACGAGAATAGTATTTCCATGAAGATCATATTTTTATATGGAAAAGGCATTAGTTTCTCAAAGATGGGATGCATGGATTGGATTTCGCGAAGACCATAAAAATGGAGGCGGTGATGCTTCACGATTACGTCAACGTTTCGCGAATGACACAGTTGAAGCGCATCACGGCAGTGAAGGGCTTTGCGAGGGAGCTTCACGGCGAAGGCGCGCAGGAATGTTGACGGTGATTCTCCACGATTACGATGAGCTACGCAATCGGAAAATTTTCATGGTGCTTCACGATTTTTACAGAATTTCGGGGGAAACATTGGAGCTTCACGATTTAAGATGACGTGGCGCTGACTTCGCGCGGAAGGGTCGAGGGTCCGTGGAATCCCCTATAAATACAGGCTGACCCCCTCGAGAGAATTGAAGAGAATATTCAGAGAAAATACTTTGCTCTCGGTTCTCAAAGAAAGTTTGCAAAGGGAGTGTGCTTCGTGAAAGAGGAGCTTTGCGGCGGCTATTCTAGCTCCGCGAATGTTGTGTGCTCCACGTTGGATCAGTGAGCTTCGCAAGGGAAGTCTCTTTGCGATGACATGAGCTTCGCGACGGCCAATGCCTTGCGAAGTCTTGATCTTTGCGATGGTCTGAGATCCACGAAATTGTGAGCTTCGCAAAAAGGAAGGAGATTCACGAAGGCTTGTTTGAGCTTCGCGAAATTGGGAGCCTCACGAAGTAGGGTGCTTTGCGAAGGTGTTTCCAAAGTGAATTGCCTAGTGGTTAAGAGGAAAAGGGGTATTCATTAGTGGATGAAATTTGGACTTTAACAGATCATCTATCAACAGTTGAGGATGCATGCATTCATTCAAATGATGAGACCTACAGGTCTATAAACTGTGAGTGGATCCCTTCCAAGTGCAGTGAGAATTGGAAGAGGAAAAAGGTGATCCTCTCCACCAGCAGTGAGCCAGAGAGAGAGAAATAGGGAGTGACCATTGGGAAAGCAGTGAGATGAACCTAAACTTGTAAGGGCAGTGAGCCTAGGACAGAGTGACTGTGCCCTGACATTGTAATCAATAGCTAGTGAAGTATAGTGGAAATGGTACGACCGACAACCTGTCAGCGTGTGCTCTTTTGACGTATCCCTTAGCGGTGAACTAAGTAAAATTTTTGTGTCATGTTATTTCTTTACTTTCTTTTTATATCATGCAATAGTAAAGAGAGAGAAGAGTGTATATCATAACAGCAAAACAAGATCAGAACAGGATTTAATTTTAAATTAGTCATACCCTGATTCCCCCCCCCCCCTCTCAGGGTATTCAACCTTGTGGACCTAACATACATTATATTAAAATAATCACAAATGAAGTCCAATGAGTCTTCATTAGAGAACTAATTAAAATTATAAAACAGTGAGAGATATGATTATTTTAACTCATAGTTTCTTTCTCTATGTGAGTATTTAATTGAAGATGGGTTTCTTCAAACATGTGGAAGTTTAAACTCCCTCATCATAGGCCTCTCATTATCTCTTATCTATCATTATTTTTTAGATTTTTTTTGATTATTTATATAAACTCTCTCACCCATGTTTTATATTTTTGATTTATTTTTATTTTTATGTGTACTAAAATATTTATCTATATGGAGAAGGAATAGATGTAACCTATTAGTTTAGGATCTCATGATCATATATTAGGGAATTAATGTCACATCCAAACTTTATTTTTCATATTTTATCTAGTTTACATTTCATCCTTCTGTTTGGAACTCGAGTTTCAGGTGTGATGTGTTTTAAATTTGGAAGATGAACCTTGGCGTGTCATGGGTCCCATGTGAATTCTTTAAATATCAAGTATTTTTTGGGTAAAAAATTAGTTTTTTTGTTTTTAAGCACCCTATACATGGTTGGAACATTTTTTTGTAAAACGTGTTCCCTTTTATAGGTAACTATATGACATAATTATTGATGGTAGAGGCATGTCACACAACTTGTGCACAGCTTGTCAAACCATGTGTCATGCATGTGGGGAGGTTCTGTCTCAGGATTTCTGAATTCTAAATGGTTGGATAAAAGTTTTTAAATTGTGTATCCTGCCCATGTAGGTTCCTAGGTGTGTCTAGTAAGGGTCGTACAGTTGGCGAACAGTTTGGTAAACTGTCTAGCCCAACCATGTGAGCCACCTAGATCTAATTTTTTTGAAATTCCAAGTATGCCACCTCATAAATTTTAACCCAAAACACCAACCCTATACTCCCTATTATTAGTTAGATCCTAAGGGTCATCTCCCTAGGACCCCAAGCTTCCTCCTCCATCTCATGGCATACATCTATGATTTATTTAACGTTTTGGGCTAGATATTCATGGTAAATACTCTCCATTATTCTCCCTCTTCCTCTATCATCCATTTACTCTTGAGATCTCTTCCTCATATGGTCATCTGGGTATAAGTTTTTTCTTATATTGATTTATTTTGGGTTTTTTTGTATGGTTCCTCTTGGAAGATCATGCCTCTATAAACTTTGGTGAGGTTGTTTCAGGTGTGCGTTGTTGAAGCATTGTATGATTGAGGTTAATTTTCCATTGTAAAAGCCCTTTTAAATTTTGAATCATTTTTTTCTTTCTTTTATCACCTTCATTATATTACAAATATTGTTTTGTGATATTTTTATTAAATTTTTTTTGTGCTAAGTGGTGATGCATACCTTTTTATGTGATAAATGGTGTTGTTTTGATAAATATTACACACCATGTTTTTCTAATATTTCACATTTAGATTTTTCTTGTTATTTTTGATATTTAAAGAATGATTTGGAATTGTAAATATAATTTTGATATGGAAAAATACGATTTTGATTTTTCTAATGTGTTTTAAAGTGGCTTCATATTTAAATAAAATGTGTATTTGGCCTTAGAATGTTGTTTGACATGTGTCAATGGATTATGGCCCATTTAGAATCTTAATGAAAATGGATTTGGATTGTAATATTGATTTGTATTATTTAAATGAATTGTTAAATAAATTATTTTTAAATGACAAGTGGTGTGTTTTCACCTTTTTGAAAAAAGTTGTTTTTATTCTTTAATAAATAATGGTTTCGTGAAAAAGATAATGTGGTATGTTTGGTAATTTTGTGAAAATGGTGAAAGTGTTTTTTATAAAAATTATCCTCAGATAATCATCTTTCCTTGTTAATGTAAATCTATAATGGGTGGGATGTTGTTGTTGTGTATTCCTAATGATCCATTACATGGTATGGAAATGGGAGATCCTCAGGGTGGATGCCTTTGTGATTTATATGTGTAAGAAAATACATTTATCCTCAGGTAACATAGGTGACGGTTGATATGTGGATTATTATTATATATGTGTTTGTGAATTTGATCAGATACTCGAATGTCATTTTTTAGATCCCCCTATGTATACTCTTGTCATGGTAACCTTTCATAGTGAGAGAATTTTTAGAAAACAAGTATTGCACTAGTTAATATTATGCTCTGACTAATGAATCATCGCACAGCGACACATATTGAGTTTTATTGATATGGGATATTTCCCCTTAGAATATACCATATAGGGGTGGCCGAGCATGTGGGACTTTTTCATTTCATTGAGTGAGGAATGATTTCAAGGATGAACAAACATGTATTAGTATGTAATGGATTATTCACGAGCTCCGAGGTTCATCCATTTTTTATTAGCACCTATTTACTTGGATTGTAAATTTGAGATGCATGATTGGATGGATACTCTTGTGTGATTATTTCTATATCCCTTATTGTATAGATATTGTGGTTCCCTTATGTGTGGCGTACATCTTTGTAATGTGATAAATTGGGTTTCAAGTATTTTTATAAAACTATTTAACTTCCAAATGTTTTATGTCAACATGATTCGGGTTTTGAAATAAAATCATCATTTTCCTTCTAAAAAATATAAATGGATTCCCTTGAAAAAAGAATATGGGTTTTAATTGAAGAACGATAATGGATCGTGATTTAATTTAGAAATTTCAACATGTGTGAAAAATATTACTTTTATATATTGTATTTCAAATATGATGTTTATGTTTTTTTCATTTTAAAGTATGTTAATTGGTAATAGATTATTTAGGCATTCCTACTGAGTTTTAATACTCACAACTATAGATTTTATTGTTTTTATCATGATGTGTAGGTTTCTCTGGGTATTAACCACCATGGGATATTTTTATTATTGGTATCTTTGAGTGACCCTTGGGGATCGTGAACTCCCTTTGGGCCATGTCATGGATCGGTTCGAGTGACCCATTCAGGGTCGATCTAGGTTGGTTCAGGGAAAAATGGTATTATAGTAGGTCAATCTTTGGAGGACCATTCTTTCAGACCACGTTGTGTTATTCGGGGATGTCAAAGATTATTTAGTATGACTAGAAGAACATCAAGGTGTAGGTATGAGGGAGTTTCGTGGAAACAATTTCGGTACCAAGCCCTTGGATTCCATGGAAAGTCTAGTTTTATTTGGCTTCCTGTGTTATTTAGGTTGTTTGGTGTTTAGGATAAGAAAGGGTGTTAGTCTACTGGCATATGTGATCTTGTAGGAAATGTAAATCCATGTGGAGCCTGGGATATAGTCCTATAAGATTTTCTATGACAATGGTTTGTTTTTCATGTGGATTCTAACCATATGGTCAACTCACCCATCGATAATAGTTCCCTCTTATGAGTAGTTGGGATATTCTTTGATTATGAAATATTTTTTAGCAATCCTTCATTGTAATTGTGAAAACAAAATTTCTATGGTGAAATGGTATGATTTTGATAATATGTAAAGTGATTTTCTAGTTTTATTTTGATTAAATCATGATAATATAGATTTTGTAATATTATTTTTGATGGAATGGAATTTTTTGGGTTGCTGAAAAATGTTTTGAATGAGAAGAAATGGGCTTTTGGAGGTAAATTTATAGGATTTTATTTTTAAAAATGATGCAATGGTCTGTAAGTTTCAATCAAAAAATGGGTTTTGACTTTGTTGATAATAGAATTTTGAAATGTTTTATGAAATTTTTAAATGGGTAGTGGATTGAATGTGTGAAAGTGTGGGTTGGGTATTTTTTTGGAAGATGAAATTTTTTTTTTCCTTGGGTATCTCTTTTGGTTGTCCCATGTATTGATGTGTGTGGAGAGTGGTTGTATGATGATGTGGATGGATGAGTGTCAGTTAAGTAATAAGTTGACGGTGCCCATGGTGGAAAGTGAATGTTCATGTGAGTGAGACTTTGAGGAATCCCATAGGTGAGCATGAATATCCACCAAGTTTATTCCCTTGTTGAATGTATTTTCAAGAGAAAAAATTTGATTTTTGTTGTCCAGTAGTCATGTGGCTTGTTTTCGTTATGTTTATGGTATGTTTCTTATGTGGTGTTTGAGCTTGAGAAATCTTGATGATGAGTTTGTTTTCATTTAGATATTGGTTTTCTTATTTCCTAGTGGTTTCCCCCATAATGATTTGATGGATATTTTATGGTATATATGGATGGTTCCTCATTAGCAGTCTCTCCAATTGATCAACCAATGAATTTATTTCTTGAGTTTTGAATGTTAATTCCATCTCTCTTCTATGGTCAGGTGGATCCTCTCGAAGTAAAAGTGTTGATGAAGAAAATTGAAAGCAACTTTAGCTTAATTGAGTTACCCAAGTTGTTGAAGGTTAATTTTTCAACCTTTATTCTTGAGGTTATTCTCTATAAGTGATGGAATATGGTCTCTTGAATCAACCCTCAGGTAGACCTTACATGGTAGCTCTTAATGGCTTCATTCATTTTTCATTACTTCTCTGAAATGACAAATGAATTAAAGGGAATGGAGATGTGTTGTATAAAGTAGGGTGATATGTAATTATTGGAGTTCTGTCATCATTTTATAGACCTAGTTCAATATGATGCAATTTATGTTTTCATTTATTCCTTGAAAGCCCAGGATTTTGAGTTTGGGATTCTTCCTAATCTACAATTAAAGTTGCTATAGTTAAATATAAATTCTTTTATAATGTGGCGAGGAAAGTTGTTCATATTGAAGCTGATATGGAAGGGGTATTTATAATAGTCATCCCTTCGTCCATTTCTGGATGTGGTGAGGGGAATTATAGTAAGGAATTTGTGAAATGAATGGAAGTTGTTGGATTTGGTCATGGATTTAAATTTCTTAAAGATCTTTCATTTACTTCTTCTAGGAGAGGAATTATGGTGTTTCATCAGTATGAAAATTCATATCATGAGAATTCATCTGGTCCTAGTGAACCATATTCTTATCATTCTTTTGGCCACCTATGTCACTTGTAATGCTTCTGTCATGGTGTTTCCAAGATGTGACATAGATCTAGTTCGTAGGATTGGAGTGTAGTTTTGGATCGGTATAAATTAATTTTCATTTTCATTGTTTCATTATTCTATGGTGGTTGTTCCCAATGGTGTTATATTTAATTTCAGCAGTAAGGGGATGTTTTGGATCTCTTTTGAACTTCTGTTACAGTGGTAATTTTTTTGTATTTTGAAAATTCTAAAATCATTCCCTCATGAGTGGAGGTCTGTTCTATTATGTTGCTTGACAATATTGTTTATCATACATAATATAGAAGTATATTGAATGTGATTCTTCTGAAACCCCTATTCTGGTGGAATGAATGACTCCACTCGGGGATTAGTAGCTCTTGACTATGAGTCAGTACATGATTCAAACCTTAGGGCACTAGCCATAGGTCTCATAATAAATCTACTACATAGTCATGAATCTTGGGGTTGTAAAGGACATTGGTCTAATTTATTATTCAATGTAATAATGGTGACATTTTGAGGTTATCTTTCAAGGTTTTTCTTATAGGGGTATAATTTTTTCTTAGATTGAATCTCTTTCAGTAGGGATCCCCTTTTGGTGGATTCATTTGGAATATGTCAAAATGTTATTATGTTGACCTATGTTGTTAGTTTGATATGGATGTTTCTTAATGGTTCTGATTCTATTTTTGACTCCCCTATTGAATATTTTATATTTTTTCGAGTGTTGGTATGGTTTTAAGTGGACCTCTTTGGATTCTGTTTGATTTCTCTATTTTTTTAGGTTTGGATGATCATTGGATTTTGGATTATGCTCAAAGACCATGTTTGAGGCGTGGATGGGGATCTTATGGCTTTATAATTCCCATTATTTCTAAGGAAGTGGTTTCGGTTGGTTATTTTGAATCAAAAAAGAGGATTGATATCCGTTTGGAAGTGATTTAAATGTTTTGTCTTAAGAGGATGGATCATGTGAATATTGAAATCCTGAATCTTTGAAGTATCAACTGGAATATGTCATGGCTTTCCATGGGAAGAAATCATTAAGGATGTAGAGAATTTTCACACCATGATTTTTATTCTTTACCTATGATTCAGTTTACCTTTCATCCTATGGTTTGGATCTATAGTCTCAGGGTTGATGGGTTTTATGTTTTGAAAATGATACTTAGTGTATCTTTGGTATCATGTTTTTTCTCCAGATATCCCATATTGTTTTGGGGGAAATCCTAGTTTTTGGTCTTGTAACTAGCCTGTGAATTGTTGGGACATGATTTAGTAAATATTGTTGCCTTCTCTAGTTAAATGTGTAGCTTAAATGTTGGTGGAAGAGGAATTATGTAGGGCTTGCGCATGGTTTTTCAAACCTTGTAACTAGCGTGCATGGAGGTTTTTTTTCGAGATAGTGGTATTTGGAATGGTTGGAACACAGTATGAAAATGGTGTGGCCATACTGTTTATGTTCCCAAGTGTGTCCAATAAGGTGCACATGTTCGGTGCACAATTTGGTAATCCATGTGAGCTTCCCAGATCAAACAATTTGTGAAATTATAAGTATATATCTTTTGGATTTATAACCTAAAACTCATCCCCTATCCTCCTTCTATTTTTTGTGACCCCAAGGGGCATCTCCCCTTGACCTCCAATCTTACTCCACCCTCCCATGATTTATATCTATGATTTCTTCAAGGGTTTAGGCTAGATGATCTAGGTAAATCCTATCTTCTCTTCTCCCTCATCCACTTTATTATATTTACTCTTGATATCTATTCCTCCATTGGTAATGTGGGTCTAGGGAATGTTCTATTCTTAATTTATTTTTGGATTTTTTGTTTTTTAAGGTTCCATTTAGTAGATCTTGGCTCTTGGAACGTTAGTGAGGTTGTTTCAGGTGTCAGTTGATGAAGTAATGTGAGATTGAGGTATGTTTCCCTTTAAAGTTTTCTTTTTAATTCTTGAATCATTAGTTTCATATTTTTTCACCTCTATTTTATTCTAAATACTTTTTTATTGTCTTATTTAAATTTTATTGTGTGCTAAGTGGTTATTTGCTCATTATTATGTGATAAATGGAATTGTTTTGTTAAATATTACACATGATGTGTTTTTTATAATGCCCATTTTACTTTTAAATATTTTTTATGATATTTAAATAATGGTATGGATTTTTAAAAATAATTATGATAACTGAAATATTGACTTGGGTTCCATGAATGGTTTTTTAATGTGTTGTTGGATTTAAATAAAATGTGTATCTTGACTTTGAAAGTGATTTGACATGTATTAGTGGATTTTTTCCCATTTGAGAGCTTTATGAAAGTGGAATTAGATTGTAAATGTGATGTGAGTGATTTAATGTAACTATTTTATAAATGATTAACAAAGGACAAGCGATGTGTTTTCCCCTTTTTTGAAAATGTATTTTTTTGTTGTTTAATAAATAATGCTTTTTGTCAAAAAGAGCATGGAAAATGTTTATTAATTTTTTGAAAATAGTGATAGTTTTATTATAAAATATCCCCTTGGATAATATTATTTCCTAGTTTATTTAAATTTTTAATGGGTGTAATATCCTCTCTAAGGAATCCTCATGACCCGTTACTTGGTGGGGAAATGGGAGATCCTCGGTATGGACTCATTTACAATCTATGTGTATTATGTAAGAGACTGGTACTTGGGTGACATGAGTGATTCATGTTGTGTAGATTATTATTACATGTGTGTGTGTGTTAATGGATTCTTAGTTAGCATAATTTTTCTTACCTCCATTATAATCTTCACATGGAAACCTGACATATTTAGTGAATATTCTGAGAACAATTTCTACAGTAGATATGATTACGCTCTGACTAGTATCCCATAAAACAATGACATATATTTAATTTTATAACAATGGGATAATACCGCTTGTTTATACCATATAGGGGATGCCCAAGAATGTTTACGTTATTGATATCATTGAGTGAGTCATGCTTTCTTAGATGAATCTACATATATTAGTATGTTCCGGATTATTCATGAGCTCTTAGGTTCACCCATGTCTATTGGCACTTGGTTACATGCAATGAATGACTGAAATGCATGATTGTTTGGCCAGTTAGGTGTGCTTATTTCAATATTCCTTACTGTGTAGATGTTTTGGTGATCTTATGTGGGGTGTTTATATTTTTAATGTGAGGATTTGGTTTTCAAATATTTGTAGAAAATTATTTCTCTTTGAAATGTTTTGTGTCATATTGATCTGGGTTTTAAAAAAATCATCAATTCCCCTCATAAAAATGTAAATGTATCTCTCTAAGAAAGAGAGTGTGTATTTTAATGAAAAAATTGAAATAGAACATGATTTAATTTACAAGTTGCAAAGTGTGTGGAAAACAGACTAGTTTTTTATATTGTATTTCAAAGATGATGTTGATGTTTCTTTTATTTTAATTGATGTGCATTGAGAATAGATTGTTCAGGAACACATACTGAGTTATAATATTCACACCTATAGCTTTTCTTGTTTTTATCTTATGATGTAGGTTCATCATGGTATTGATTGTCATGGATGATGGTTGTTCATTGTATTAGAGATTGACCCTCACAATCACTTGGATATTTGTGGTCATCTGGTGTAGTTTTGTTTTTTTGTATAGTTGTTATATTGATACATTTGTATAAAATATGTTTACTTTGGATATATATATATATATATTCTTTTTTCCCTTCCATTTTTTATTTTATTTGTTAATTATTTGGTGAAATCATTCCCTTTGTTTGCTCTGTTGATTCCTGGTACTGGTTTTCAGCCCATGGGATTCGAGAATTCCCTTCGGACCATGTCGCTGGTCAGCTCGGGTTTCCGGTTTGGGTTTGAACCATGTTGGAATGTAATGAAAGAAAATTTTCTTAAATAACTACTCCAAAAATCTAAACAATAAGTTGTTTTATAATAATAATTAGTACACCGAATTTGAATGAAAATATTTTTTTAATACAAGTTTTCATAATTAATTTTTTAAAGTTAAATTATTGGTTGTATTAAAAAGTTATTTGCAGAAATCCTTACCTGGAAATAGAGCCAAAGAAATGACATATACCTATTTAAAATGTGAAAGTTCAATTACTTATAAACCCTTATATACTGTAGTATATAGCCTCTTAGGGTTTCAACCCACAAATATGTTGTTAGCACCAAATTTCAAAAACAAACTACATGTGATAGATGAAATATTTTTTAAATGATTTTATTTAATAATGATTATAAAATATTGATCAATCATGTTGAAAAAGAAGAAGATAAATAGGTTAGAGTAAAATTTATAAGAATTTGGTTCTACCTAGATTCTTGAGAAAATTAATATGACTAGTCTAGAAATGGATAAATTCTTCATTAAAATTTAATTCAATTTATTTCTTAGAAAAAAAATCAATTGAAATAACTCTATATGAGATTAAACATGAAGAATAATGAATCTTGGAGTTTAACACTTCATGAAACATCAATTAGAAATGGTCATTGAATAAATAGTAATCTGAAACAATGTGTCTAATTGTTTCCAATGTTTGGAATTAGATTCAAGCGGTGTAATATTATTTTTAATGATTCATAAATGATATCATCGATCAATTATTAATTTTAAAATGGTTATTGTGAAAATGTGAATATTTAAAAGAAATAGAATTAAGATTCCCCATGAAGAAAAATATTACCCATAACTCATACCAAAATAGATGAAATAGTGGTTTCTATTGAAAACTATAAAAAATAATAAAATAAAAGAGAAGAGATCTCCCCTACTGAAATGATTGCAAGGATTTTATTATTCTCTTAGATTTTTATCTTCGCATTGGTCTCTGGGATTCTATTTTACTGTTTTATTTTCATCCTCAAAATTTCCCAATATATATAGGGATTATATTTATCTCGTAATTTAACCTCTATCATTGACTATTTAACCATGGACTTATCCCATTGACTTAACTCAGTGAGCGCTTGATCTATTGACATATTATGTTGATAAGCTCTTTTAAACATGACTAGAACAATTATATTCTAAAAAATGAAACTGGAGGTTAGAATAATTAACTTGGACATGACTTTGGGATTCTGAAAAAGAATGAGTAAAATAATTAAAAAATTATTAATATAAAGATAAATTTTATTGTAAAATATAATACTATTACCATTATTGAAAATATTAAAAAATGTCCTTAAATATAAATTAATTATAGTTGTTTTTGGGATATCATCAGAGATTAATATATATATATATTATCATTATTTATTACAATTATTATGATATTTAAATATATAGTATATTATTATAAGATTTAATTTTTTTGATATTTTATTTATTTATTTATTTTAATTTTTTTAATTTCTCTACTTGTCTGTAGTGGGTTCATCTTCCTCTATGGGGGAGGGGTCAATATGGCTTCAGTTTCCTTCTTCTGAAGAGGCAGGGGAGGCTCAAAAGAACTTCTTTAATGTGATGAATCAACTTCCAACTATGGTGACATTATCAAGGTCTTCTCCAAACACTGAGATCTGTCTATGAGTTCTTTTTTCATTGTGTCACACAAGGTGATAAATTTTGGATCAATATTCTTTGACCAAATAGGTTTGGTTGGCTTTAGAAACAATCTTGGGATGATTATAGGTATTTCAATAATGTATTCATCTTCTCTACTTCATGGTGGTCTCTGGATGATGACCTCACACTGTGGCTCTTCATTCATTATAGTGATAAGGGTGTGCTATAGTTTATTTGAGATTGAATATAGATCTAGAGGTGGATCTTTTCAATTATCTTGGATGGAGTGATGGGTTTAACTTCTTTAAGTGGCATGTGAGGTGGGTCAATGGAATCAAGCGGTAGATTGGTGCAAGAAAAAAATATAGTGGTGGGTCGAGTATATATTCTATAATGAATATCATGATAAAGTACAAAAACTAATTTTGTGTTAAGAAATAACAATTATTTCCTTTAACAGAAAAATTAAAAAAAATTACAATTTCCAAATATTATATGATATTCTATCTGTTTAGAGCATTATCCTAAGTATAGAAATTTATTTTTTTTAAATGATCCAATAATAAGAGGTAAGATCGCATCCCTTTTATTTTTATAAACAAATTCATAAACCCCTTAATCCAAGATTAAAAAATTATTATCATAATCATTAGAAAATATATTATAGAATTTGATTAATCATAAACAATGTGTGTTAAAACCACCATCCCATATTATTTATAACGATAATTTATTAAAAAATTGTATCATATTAATGAATATAAATTTAGAAACTATACACATCATTTATGTAGATCCATCATAACTTGATATATTTATTTCTATTTAATCCATAATTATACAACACTTTTATTTATCAACTAAACAAAATCTACAAAAGTTATGAAATATTTAATTTATTTTGAACCATGGTGTATTTTCAATAGTTTTAACATATACACTTGGTATCATATACTATTAGAAAATGGATGAATTAGTTTCTATAACACTGAAACCTCATATATACTCGCTATAGATCTTATTCAACCCCTTAAAATATCCTAAAAAAATCTATCATGATAAAAAAATGTTATCCCTTTATTAATTTACCTTTATGTTTCAATTACATTAGATGATAATTTTTTGAACAAATACTATTTGAAACCCCAAATAATAATTCATTTTAATTTTGATCTTTTACCCACTCATATTGTCAATGTAGTAGATGACACTAGAAGTCACATACATAATGTCACATATCCTTAAGACTTTGAGAAAATATAGTACTATTTTATTGAACATATTTTCATTGTCAAAAAACATTTGATGATGATTGAAAAAGAAATATTTAAGGAGAATAATCCATAATTTTTTTATTTCATTTAATGAATTTGATATAATATGTGAATTATTCTATGCTTCTCATGAAAATATAGAATTAAATTTTAAACAATTTCAATGTTTGTACCTCTTAATGGTGTATCCCTAAAACATATATTTTCCTTTTTTGTTAAGATAATTTCTTAAGTTTTTCACTAGTCAATCAAGTTACTAGAATAAATATTTTTCTTTTATTAGGGTTGATCAAGAAGTTATGTATGATCAGTATTTTTTTTAAATACATCCACATATTTTAATAGATGTGTTTCATGTTTAACATTAAATAATAATGAAATTTATTATATGTTCTCCATATAAAATGGTGTCCCAATTTAAAATAATCATTTCCTTTACTGGGCCAAGTTCCACTTACAATGCATTGGGTCTCTTTTGTGTTTCACTATTTACTTTTCTATTTAGATAGGTTATGATTTTATATGTGAATCCTTGATTTTAGAGTAGAAATTGTTTTTCCCAGTCAACCATTTGGATAAAATCAACTTTATTAATATGATATTATAATCCAATTAGGGACTCCTAAAAATGTGTATCACGTATAAAATTCCTAAATAGTAAACTAATACTTTTATGGTCACCCTATTACATTATTTTCATACATAAGATAATCCAAGGGAACCCAAATTTAACATAACCTACCTGGTTGGATGATCCAAGTCATGAAAAGTGGTTTCTTTGGAATAAATCTAACTATTTCTATTTTGAATGAATTTAATTCTCACCATATTATCTCATGTTATTCCCATTACTAGTATGAATTCCTTTAGTGATTTTTATAATCCATATTACTTCCAAAAATTAAACATCATAAAATCAGTTAATTTGAATCAATTTATACAACTCATGACCAGTGTTGCTAACTAAAATTTAAATCCAACATTATTTAGACATATCCAAATGTATCAAAATAATAATGTACATGAAACCATTTATTAAAAAGCCTAATAATCAA
This sequence comes from Viscum album, assembly GCA_963277665.1. Classification (NCBI taxonomy): domain Eukaryota; kingdom Viridiplantae; phylum Streptophyta; class Magnoliopsida; order Santalales; family Viscaceae; genus Viscum; species Viscum album. The sequence goes on from OY728166.1 coordinate 1,027,372,309, forward strand.
ATGTAATCAGTAATATCCATAATATTATGTTTTGTTTGATAGATAGGAAACCCCATCATATCTAGACAAGGCATAATTCTCAAGGCTAGTGAGTAATATGACACAAATTCCCACCACCCAAGGATACAATACTGATGATAAATGATAACACCATCAAGATTCGAATGACCAATATATATAACTATAATTAACAACTTAATAAATATTATCACTTATCTAAATACAAAATTGAGTTATATGAAGTGATTTATCACACATGGAATCATTCTTTATAGATGAAAGTCTAACACATTAAAGATGTAGTTTAACAATTTAAATTTTTATTTAAAATAATTCAAAATATAATTATTATATCTTCAAACAAATTAAGGAATAAATAAAATATATAAATAATAATATATATATATAAATGAGATAAATAATTTATTAATAATTAATAAATTAGGAAATAATTCAGAAATTATTATTTAACAATGCATTGTAGACAATCAATAATTAAACAAATATAAGGAATTTATTTTTATAACATGGACATCATAATATATATTATCTTGAATTTATATTAAATAAATGATATCTAGACTGTAAAAATTATACATATATGTTTTATTTATATATTATTTCAATATTTAGAATATCACAAATTTAATATGTTTTAATAACTAATCACATAAAATATGAAAACACATTTTAATATGGTTTAAATAATTTACTATATTATAAAATTTTAATTCTAAAAATTAATGTTCATAATTGTAAATAATTAATAATTTCAAATATAAACCCCTATATTTTATGTTTTATTTGGTAATTTATAAAAAATTATAAATCACTCTTATAATTTCCATATGAACAATTTACATCCAGATAATATGTCCTTCTATATAACTTCCAAAATTATTTATTTTTAATATTTAATATAGTGGTTTTTTATTTAATACATATTTCATAAAAATTAATTATTTTTCCAAAATTTGATAATTTTTAATTTATATAAATATAATAAATTAAATAAATATCTTAAAATACCATTTCGTATAATTTATATACATTTTATAAGCCATTTAATTGAATTTTTAACTGAAATTTAGAAAAAAAAATAATACATGGTATCATATTTAGTAATAAAAAAATATCATAATCTAACACATAATTAATTATATATCATATCTTATGACCGGTAACAATGTCATGAAATATCAGTTCTATGTACCTAGATATTATATATTAGAGAATTCATAATGTTTCTATTATATTGTGACGATCTATCTTCATCACATGACGTTGTGTTTTTGCATCCTACATATTCCCATTTCAAACACTATGATATTTCAAAAACCAATGGAATTTTATTTTCCACCACCTATGATATCTTCTCGTTTAGCATGCTAATATCAAATAATATGATATCTTATGTCATAAGACTTACCACAGTTCCATATTTTAGTTATTTTTAACAGTATGGAATATGATATCTAAGAGGATATGTTTTTTCCATTTTTAGAATGATTTTCAGAATCAAAATCACAATATTCCTTTAATACAAATGATTAGTTTCTAGGGATAGAATTATATTTAATTAATGCTAATAATTATAAATATTATTCCCAAGATTAAATATGCTTTATGTCATGAGCATGTATAAATAAAAATAAAGAATAAAAATGAAACATTCACCATTGATCACAAATTCTCATTGGAATCCAATATATATGGTTGATAAAGTCCACAAATAGGAAATCTAAATAATCCTCTCTAAGTGGTGTATCCATGGGTTGCACCAAATTTCCAGGAATCTTTTTTAAGACACTCATATATCCAACGATATTCTAGAAACTCTAGATGGATATTAATGATGTTGAAAGAAAGAATGATGTATATATAAGAATGTGTAACTTACACAATTGTAAGATGATTTTAATTCATTATCCCATATTTTAAATCATCATCCAACCTCCTTGAATTATCTTATACATCACAAGTTATGAATTTTGTTATAAATAGTTTGTAACCCACATATTTTTTCATTCTTATATATATTTTATCTTATAAAATTGTTCATTATAATGATATATATCATTTAAGAACACTCAAATGATAATTATTATCATTTTATTGCCTATTGAATTATATGTAATAACTATTACAAAAAATATGAATCACTCATGAATAAATAATATCATATTAAAATATCATATAAAATTTTATTCCATAGTTAATTCAATTGAAACAAGATGGGAAAAGTGTGATTGTGGAATGTTGATCTTGGTGAAACAATATTCATTTAATGTTCCCTATTTTTTATTATTTTCAATTAGGATTTATTCATGTGAACTATAAGAACTAAATAACTCTTTTATCCATGAATGGTTTACCTGAACCTCTTTGTAGAACATCATTCCAAAGGAAGGTGGTTGTTGGGGTTTCTTTCAATTAATCTTTTAGGTTCCCATTAGGTTAGAGGATGGGAATCCATTTTCATCAAACCCATTTTTGGTAATTATTACCTACGATATGACTTTATTCTATATTTATTATGTATTCATGAATCCTTCCCAAATTCCTTTGATGGGAATTTTACCCTGTGAAATCAGATGACCTTTTAGATCAATGAATTTTAATATTTATATATATTATAGGTTATCTGTCATTGATTTTACTTACTTCTGTGTCTTAATATCAGGGTGATGTGGTTTAAAGCCACATACATTGAAGATCCAGAGTTTATAATCATCTAGGGTGGTGGTTATTGTTTATGATGTTGGGATCGATCCTATGAGAGTGTCCACTGACGTATCATTATGTAAGTAATTAGAACCAATTTAGGTTAGTGCTAGTGAACTGTAAACTTCATAACTTTTAAGGTAATGTGACTAGGATCGATTCAAATATGTTTAATGAAATGCAGAACCGACCTCTAATTAAATTGTTCCCTGTAATTTTTAGTGGGTAAATATGTTTGACTTTCCCTTTTGGGTAAACCACAATGGGAATATAAATAAATGTGAATGGGTAGGGCGGTCTAGTAGAAATATGTCCTTCTAGGTAGCTCATAAAAAATATGACATAAGTGTGTAATATGATATTATTACCTAAAGTGAATATAAAAATCTAGGAGGGCCTTGATTTCATTAGGAATATAGCCCGATGTAATTAGTCCCCATAGAACGTGCTCCTAGATAAAGGAATGTCTAGACTTAAAGGAATATAGTTAGGCGAGGGAAGGGAATGGATGGTCTCATGAAGAATATGTACACATGAGTTTGATTCCTATTGAATATAACCATGACTAATATATGGTAATGATTAGAGGAAATACAACACTCCATTTGATGGAAATGATATAATAGGGAATACGACATAATAATGAGAGTTTCCTTGGTGATATGACCTTTTATAAAGGGAGGTAAGATATCATGAGAATATGTGTTTGTGGTGGAGGATGTATATGATTTCATGAGTAATATTGACCCATGAGGATGTAAATAGAGTATTAATGATAATAGGTTTGGTCATTAGTGAGTTATTCTATATATCATATTGAGATATGAATTTGATCCCACATAGTTTGAGGTATAAAATTTAAGGTTGGATGGAGGAACCACACCAGGAAGTTTAACTAAATGTGTCTTATAAGTTGTTCTTCAATTTTATATATCGTTACTAATATGTTTTCCGTATTTTTTAACATCATGTTGCAACAAAATATATGTCATGAATAGTGAAACATTAAAGGATTGAATTATTCTTACCCATATAAAGATAACCATACTCAGATCTCTAACAAATAATTAAGATGAGTAAATTAATAATGGGATGATTTGTTTATGACTTATACAAAAAATAGGATACCAAAATTTGATGCATTTGGAGTATATTAATCATACAATCAGCTCAAATTTCCATGCACATATGATCCACCTCTGATATATGAAATAAGATATAAAAGAACTTGTAAAGAATATGAGATTGTTAAATATGGGTTAAATTTGAATAATTCACTATGTCTTCATGGATGTTCCAACCTAAAAAAGTTTCTTAAGGTAAGGAATTATGTGTTGGGACATATAACTCAATGATGGAACATCATACTATCATTATTACAATTGAAAATCCATGATTGGGTGAAGTGACAAGGTTATGTGAAGAATATATCCATTATCGATTCAGGGGATACCACTCTTGTGTCATCCCAATAGGGACCCCCATTGTCAAGGAAATCCATGATTTTTCATTCCCTAGGGATATAAATATTTATTAGGTCAAATAATAATCCCCCATTAATCATGGGAATTCATGATCGAGTGAGTTCACATTGGATAGAATTTTATGATTGCATATTTATTGAGGATATAGAGGGGGTGTCATCTTTGCCTTTTGGGGTTCTAAACCTAGTGGAATGAATCCATGGATATCATAAAAATGATCTTATCCAATAAGTGAAAATATTAAGGAATGATGATTTACTAACAAGGAAGAACCTTCTCAAATGAATAGTTTATAGAGGGTGCCCTATGAAAGGGCCATATAAGGTTGGATTTTATTCCATAAAATCAACATCATGAGATGTCCTGGCTAGGGTAAGATAAGCCTCTACATGATTGGATCGTATTTACATGGTAATCATATAGTATTGAACCTTTGTTCTAGGTCCCACAAGATAGGACCCATGATATTATCATTGCATGCTTGAGCTTCACAAGAATAGGCATGTATGATCGACCTCTATTGGTTGATAATACATGTGGTCAGCCTCCACAAGCTTAGCCCCATTAGGATGTCCTCTCTGCCTTGACCCTATGTGATCTACAAGTAATATAATTTTTTTGGGCTGGGTTTCATTTTTTCTCCTATTAATATCTTAGATAAAAGATCATTTCCTGAATTTAAAATTTCTTATCTCTCTAATGTCACTTTTTATGTCTCCCATTTTGTGTTTAGGAGGAATGAAGTTATTTATAAGCATCCCTAAGTTATTTTTTACTGATGTATTCATTTATTATCCCCTAATCTGTTCACCTATATATGATGTTTATTTTATTACATTGGTACAAATGTAAGGAATCATGCCTCAAATAATCAGGAAGTTTAGCGGTATTAGGTGACTAGATATATAAAAGACTTCCACAAAACATATAAAATTAAAAATATATCCTAAAAAATGTTCTTTGTTCCCTGAAAGTTTTAAATTGATTCCTTTTCCATATCTAAGGGAAAGGAAATAAAATAAATGATTATATAAAATACCGAATATGGGTTACATGTAGTGGAATCTATCGTAGGTAAATAAGGCATAATCAATATTCTAGCGTAGTTAATAAAAAAATTACATTCAATCAAAAATATTAGTTCAATTTGAAATAAAGGCGTAAATCAACATAAAAATCATATGATAATGGAAATTTAATTGTAAATAAATGAAATGAATATATTCAAACATTCAGAATCATTTCATTAAATATTTATCAATATCGTCAAAAATCCTATAATCAAGGCCTTTGGAAAGACACATTCATTTAATAGGTAGGTATACACTAAATACCAAAATAATTTGACCGCAATTATTTTCTCAGGATACTTGTTTATGAATTGAGAAGATATCTATAGCCAGACCCCGCTAATCACATTCATGTCATATTTATTACTCTTAAATAATGATCAATTTTATATTTTCACAAAGTGACCAATAATTCAAAAATTAGCTATATTGATTCAAGAATAAGTAACATAAATATTTCCCCAGTAAATTAAATAACACTGTTAATAAGTTTATTAAAAATAATATCATAGAATGCAATGGTATACAATTATGAAAACATAAGAGTAGTGTAAATGATGCACAATAAATTAAATATGGGAATGAATGAAAAAAAAATAATATCCAAGGTAATGTGATCATGATAAAGATAATTACCACCAAAACCATAATTATAGAAAATATGAAAGAAGTGTATCAATTTATTAGAAATGGAGGAATTATAAAAAACTATAACTTTCGTAAATAGAAAAAAATATAATAGAAACATTGAAATAATGTATTATTTATAACATTATGTAAGAACTAATTTATAAATATATTAAATAATAAAATCATTCCATTATGAAAATAATTCCATTTTATTTTGATATTTTAAATTAAGTAACACAATGCATAGAGAAAAATATTTTTTTGAAAAATAGGAAACATGTAATGGAATCCTCTATGTGAAGAATATTAATTACAAAGTGAAAAATCTTTAATGTCATAATTGTTAATTGATATAATTTTATTAACACTTTTTTCTAATAAAATAGAGAAATAAGTTCATACAAACAAATAAAAAATATTAATTTTATAAAATTTTAAATAAAATAAAAAGAAGTTAAAATTAAATTTTATAAAAAAATCATGTATTTTTTAAAAAATATTCATAATAATATGTGAAGAAAATAGATGTGGAAGAATAATAAAAATGATTGAAAAGATAAAATAAGGCTATTATACCTTAAATGTAACTTACTAGTAGATTCTTCACCAATCAAGAAAAGAGAAGGAATATAAAAATTTAAACCCTATGTATAACTAGATGTAAATGAAGAATATGTTTTGGGAGATTTGTGTCGTATAAATTTCCCAAAGGAAATATGAAGATAATAAACCTAAAATTAAAATTATATTCTAATATATATACCTTACCTCATGTCCACCTTGATGTTTATGTGTTCATATCCATCTGAAAAAAATATTTATAGTAATTAAAAAACATAAAATAACATTATTCAAACTAATCATACCATATATGACTTAATTAAAAAAATTCATCACACATTAATTAAAAATTCATCATCAAAATCATCTTTCCAATGTATATAGTTTTTCTTACCATGCATGTTATGGTTTTAAAGATTTGGACCATGATCTTTGGTTATGATTTTTTTATGCATAATATAAATAATTTCATCTCTATGTTATTTATAAAATATATAAACATGTATAACTATCCATAAAAGGTTTTTATGAAAAATTCTTTACATCACTTCATGGAGACGGTAGTATGTATGTACGCACAATTGATGTTTCCAATTTTTTATGGATTGAAATAAACATATGTGAATAATGAAATTGTGTTATAAAACTATTATTATATATATATATATAATATGTTAATTAAATATATCATTCATATTGTCATTGTAAAATGGAAATACAAAATTTATCACAACACTTTGAAGACGTAGTTGTACATAGGTATGCACAAGAAATATTTTTATCTACCAAAACATAGATGTGTAAGAAGTTAAATAAAATATTTTATTTAAAACAAAAGAATTTTATCATTAATATAATATTTATTTATTAAATCCTCCATAATAACCATCCTTTTGATGTGGTGATGAAAAACAAAACACATCACTTCATGAAGGTTGTTTTCCAGATGTTCGTATGAGCAATGCATTCATTTCCAATTTGATTGGAAGATTGTGGATAAAGATTGTTCCATAAAAAATTACATTTATGTATATTATATATACTTATTTTATTATAATAAAATTGTTAGTACAATATTGAATAGGGTTTATTTATAAATAAAATGAAAGAACTTAACTAAGAGTTACAAAACTTTTATGGAAATCATCATTTTATTTACACATTATGAATTATTAGGATAGTTAGAGAAGAATAATAGAATATATTGTATGTGAAGAAGGAAAATATAATTTAATTTAGTTATATATTGGAAAAACTAAATATCTCATGAAGTGTAAAGAATAGAATATTGGTGGTTTCCATTTATATGTGAGGTGGGTGGAAATCTTGTTAATATTTCAAATATAAATATATAAAATATATTTATAATTATGGTAAAGTAGATATAATGTGTCATTTAATTGTATATAATTAAGATAATTCATCAAAATGATAATAAAATATAGATTATAAAACTATATAGGTCATTTTAAACCTTATCTTGTGGTTTATCCCCCATCAATAAACCCATTTAACCTTATAAATTGTAAAAAAATCATTTATTAAGATTCATGAAAGTATTTTTAAAAAATAAAACATCCAAAAAAGGAATCATGGGTGATTTGTTTTAAATTTTCTAGTAAACTTCTATTAATAAAAATTCTTATTATTTTATACTTATTAAAACACAATTTATAATCATAAAATATCATTGAGAGTCATTTACATGACAATAATATTAGCGTGAAATTAATTACATCATGATATTAAATGAATTTTACTATAAATAATTAAACCATAAATATTACTTTATAATTGTCCATGAAATTTCTGGATCTCCATAACTCATCTATAAAATATTAATTTTAATGTTTTTAAAAACATTTACCATGATTTGTTACCCACTTTACCATGTGATGAACCAATGATTAGTAAGCATTATATAACATTATACTATATAATAAAGTTACAAAATAAATTAATATAATTAATATGGATTAATAATTTTAAATTTTATAATAGATATTCATTCATATTTCATTTCTATTTGTAACAAAATTATGACAACATATTAAGTGGGAGAAAGTGACAGTTTTGTAATTATCCTTAACATAATAAACTATATAGGCTGTAATCAATGTAAAGTGTAAAAAATTTCCAAATACTATATGTTATGATGGTTATGGTTTAATTACACTCATATAATAAAATAAATGTAAGTGTTGGGTAGGCTTGCATACTTTATCACACAGTTTTTAATCCCATTTAGCGTTTTCACCTTTTACTATGTTGAAAAACTTTTACCACGTTTACTAATCATAATGAAAAAATATGAAATTAAATTCAACATTAAATTAGAACATCCATAATAAAAATATGGAATAATTTATTAATTATTAAAATTATAAAATTAAAATAAATTAATTTTAATATATGTTCACAAACTCAACAAAGTTGTATTTTTAGAAAAATGTGTTTTTATACCTAAAATTTTATTACACAAAAATAATATATAATGATGATTAATTTTTAATTAAATAGATTTTTTTTTATCAATTTAATCATATTTTAATTAATACCAATCAATAAAATTATTTCTCCTTTATATTAAATTATTTTAAAAAATAAATGATTGTTATGGAAAATCGGTATTTTCCCTATACATCGAAATATCTACCATTTCAGATTGATCATAAAAAATAATCATAAGACTATAATGAAATTATAATCTAAATATAGTATCTATTGTTTTAAATAATGTTTATAAAATTTATGAAGATGAATTATAATATCCACACATAAAATTTAGTAAAACCCATTTTTCTGGAAAATGTTTTTTAAAGAAAAAAATGATATTATTCTCATTACTCTAATAATAATCATAATTAAAGAAACATCAAATCACTAAATTATATATATAATCTTTTTTTCCATGAAAATAATTTTTCAATAGTATTTAATTTAATTTATTATGATAAACATGCTTGGAACACATAAAAATTGGCTTTTGAATAATGACTCTTTTAGTTTCAGAATATTTTATTGTCATTTCTAACCAATTTTTAATAGATGTATGATTGATCATTAATTTTATTGTGGAAAAATATTTGAAAAATAATTCATAAGTAATTTATTTCTATACATGACCATAAAACTAGTAGTGGGTTGTAGAGCCCAGACCTAGTTCTCTAAATGAATAGTGCTCGAGGCTAGTTGTCTACTAGGCCTTTGGCATGTCTCGCCATAAACAAAAGGGTACTGAGTAGTAGTAAGGGTCTGAGAGGTGCTATTAGGGATACTATACCCTTTTTCAGTGATAATAATAATGGTCCAAATATAAATATTTAAGAACAAAAAGGGATATAACTTAGAGAAAGCACTAATACAACTCAACGGAAGAAATAAGAACCAACAATAGTAATAAAAACAACTTGATTGGACAATACCATTTATATACAATACATATCATGTCTTATTATAAGAAATAATAGCAATTCAGGGCCTCCCATGGATGAAAATATAATTATATAAATTTAAATCATGATAAAACTCAAATGGAAACTCCAGTTAGTGTAGAAGAACCACCATAGTTCTTTACCATCCATCCTACAAAAAAGATCCAAATCTATCACAAAGGTCCACCTCCCAAGACCGAAGTCTTACAAAAGCTTAGAGACATAAATTCTACACATATCCTTATTGTCCCATGTATGGTGGGATAATAAACATATTAGGAAACCACCAACATATTCCCATATTAGATCTATAATTGTGTTGGTGTATGCTAAAAATGAATAAAATTCATTGGACGACCATTTATTAATTTAAAAACGTCCCATATTATCAACATCTAGAATGATGTTTCAACCTACTTTGAACATATCCATTATAATTATTAATATGTTCTCACAAATATAATATATATATATATGTGTTGACGCTCCTTTCGTCACAGAATCTAAAGATCAGAAAAGGGGAATATCTGAGCTCAAAGTGATTCAACCTTTGAAGAAAACATCAAAAATCGACAAAGGCATGAACAAAGGATCAAAAGAAACTGCACTGCACAAGTTATATCACTGTCGCGCAAGTCCACTTGCGCGACGCCCTTGGTCGCGCAAGTGACTTGCGCGACCTAAGTGATAACCGCCCGGTAACTGCCCATGGCCTTCTTTTGCCTATAAATAGACCCTGTGGGCCCCCCATTCGAGAGGATCTTTTTTCAGAAATTCAGATTAAAGCTCCTGATGCCCAAGTCTCTTCTCAAAGCTTCCGGAACACTTCTAAGGTAATTTCTTACCTAGAACGGAGGATCTAAAGAGAAGGAGGAAGGCCTAAGTGTTGAAACTCATCAACACTTGCACGCCTGAGTAGTGAGCCCTTATGGGAAGTGACCACACTTGCGTGCCGCCTTATTCCTTCAATAGAACTTGCGCATCCCTTTTCTGGAAGAACCTCAAGAGGATTCTAAAGGGATTAATAAAGATTCGCTCAAGTATTCTAATGCTGGTTGAAAATCGCGCAAGTACCCCACATGTCGCGCACGTATACCTGCGCGACCAATACTTGCGCGCCGCCGCAGTACCTGCGAACCTTCCAAGACTTGTGTGCCCCTTTCTTTTTGGGTGCCTTTCTTTCCCATTTCACCCCTCTTAAGCCATTACACCTTTCATTTTCAAGATTTAGTCTTCAAGACACTCTTCTAAGCCATTTATGGCATGATTTCTTGATTTTACATCCTTATTTGAAAGGAATTCGGTGGAATATCTCTCAAAACATAGTGATTTAAATATCCTTATGTCACTAAATATGGAGAGTTCATTCATTCAACCTCATCCTTTAGAATGATAGAATCCTTAACCTGGGTCTCCTTTTCAGGAATAAGACACAGTCATAAATTTGGGCTTCCTTCTCAGGAGTAAGCCCCAAGTCCCCTAACTTGGGCCTCCTTTTCAGGAATAAGTCCCAGTCATAAAATTTTGGGCATCCTTCTTAGGAGTAAGCCCCATGTCCTCTAATTTTGGGCATCCTTCTTAGGAGTAAGCCCCAATCTCAAATATGGGAATCCTTCTTAGGAGTAAGCCCCAATCTCAAATATGGGCATCCTTCTTAAGAGTAAGCCCCGAGTCCCTTAATTTGGGCATCCTTCTTAGGAATAAGCCCCAATCTCAAATATGGGCATCCTCCTCAGGAGTAAGCCCCAAACCTTAATCCCTAACCTGGGTCTCCTTTTCAGGAATAAGACCCAGTCATAATAATGGGCTTCTTTTCAGGAGTAAGCTCCAAGTCCCCTAACCTGGGTCTTCTTTTCAGGAATAAGTCCCAGTCATAATCTTGGGTTTCCTTTTCAGGAGTAAGCCCCAAGTCCCCTAATTTCTCTTTAACCAATCCTAATTTACGTTTGATTTGAGATTCTTTCTCAGGAGTAAAACCCAGTTATCAATCCTATCCTAATTTGGGTTTCCTCTTGAGGAATAAGTCCCAAGTTAGAGTATTCAAATATCCATAAAGCACATATATACATTTATGGACCCTGTTCCTGGATTTTCTCCCTAAAGTAAATCCTCTGGGCAGTCATACATACATAAGCCCCAAACCATTTCTTATGATTGCATCTTTCATGGCACAATTTGTCTAATTTTTACCAATACCTCTTTTTTCTCACACCGAGCATGACTCACGTGAGCTTAGAGTGTAAAAGTAATTATGACATCCTTCTTTGAGCCATCAATCATAAACGTCATACCCTTATTCGAACTACGTGGGTTCTGATTCCTTTTTCAAAAAAAGGATACGTAGGTAGCCCATCTATGGGTTTGATCCCAACTCTGAAATAATTCATTATCCTTCTGAATGACGATAAAATTCAAGTGCCCTACTGAGTGTCTTTAAAACCATCCTAGTCATCATAATGACCAAGAGACATTTATATAAATGTTTTCAAGGATACCATTGACCAAGAATCTCTAAATAGATACAGATGATTCTCTATTGATGAAGAACCTCGAATACATATAAATGATTCTCTAAATTTCTTACATATTTAATCATTTATTGTTAAAACTAAAGGAAATCTCATTTTATACTTGGTAATGTAATAAGGATTCATGAACATAACTTAATTCTATAAAGAGAGTCTCGGAGTAGACAATAATTCCCCTCAAAATGGTGTGATGAGTCCGACCTCCCATCCTCTCGACCAATGAAAATTCCTAAACCCCATTAGTCCACAAGCTAATGAGCGCCTACCTTTGGAAAGTAGGTCCAAACGGATGTGGAATCATTGGATGTTTCCGGTTCTATGAACAAACCCGCTAGAAACCAATCGGAACATTTGAATCTCCCGTCCAGGTGTTCATCCCCGAATTCCGTGCAAAACAAAAACGGTTAACCTGACGTGAATCCTTAACCAAGTTAAAGTGGTGTTTTTTTCCTATTTGTTAAGCCCCTATTTAAAACTCAATAAGAGGGCTAACAAAAACAATCATTGACATGTGTGCTCATCCAAAGGATGAAGTGGCCGAATTTCTTCTTGATTACGTCTGTTATATCAAACAGGCACTCTTTTCCAAGATATTCTGTATTTCCATAATGGCTGCTCTCAAATTCGCATCTGTGAATACTGTTGCTGCAAATACCACTACTGCTATTCCTACTGGGTCTTCATCCGCTCTGACGATGACATCACCTACTCAGTGTCTTCAACGCTGGGTGTCAAATGCGCTGGTTAAGGAGTACCGTCAACACGATACCATCCCAACTCTGGAGGCTGCCCAACAGGCCCTCCAAGTAAACAACTCACACAGGTCATCCGGACAACGACGACCAGTGATCAAGAAGCAGGCGGTGCTGACTACCGTCTCCAACCGTTTTGGGTTGTTATCCCCGGAACACAATTTCCATTCACACCCTTACTCTGAGGAAGTGAATGAGCAGGTCCCGCAGGGCCTTAATTCAAAAAGACAGGAGTCCTTACCGAGGTCTCCCATCAACAATCGCCGCCAGACTCATGCGTTAGTGCACCCTCAACATGATGAGGGTACCGACTCCAGGCATTCAACTCAGGTTCCTCGAACCCGAGCAGGCAAGATGAACTGCCAGAGATGTAATCTGGTTAACAATGGGGAGGTTATCATCCCTGCCATCTCCGGAGATGTCCACCAACCTAACATGGTGGCAAACAACGAGCAGGCACACACACCTTCCCGTTTTAATTCCGCTGTCCAGCAGACTCGTCTGGCGGCATCAAGCAAATCCCGCCAGGCAATTCCAGCGGAGTGCTACAGGCAGGAACATACACCTGCTTATGCATCATCAGTTAGTCAGCAGGCTCGCCTGACTACATATGATGGAGTCCACCAACCTAACATGGTCGCGAACAACAAATAGGCACACACACCTATCTGTTTTAATTCCGCTGTCTAGCAGACTCGTCTGGCAGCATCAAGCCAATCCCGCCAGGCAATTCCGACGGAGTACTATAGGCAGGAACATACACCTGCTTATGCATCACCAGTTAGTCAGCAGGCTCATCTGACTACATATGATGGATCTCATCAACCGCGTTTGGAAAAGTGTAATCAGCATGCACATACACCTACTAATACTAATCAAGGCTTCCAACAGTCTCGCTAGGTAGCGCACGAAGAAGTCAGTCAGAAAGCTCCGACGACAAACAGGACGCATACTCAACTCTCTGCCTCCACACTTGAGTACTGTCAGGATTCACTGACAGGAAAAGGAGGACAAGAGCAGGCACATACACGTACTCCAAACCCGGAATGGACGTATATTCCCGTTCTGGCGGCTGAAGTCCCCAAGCATATTTTGTCAATGGTGAAAGAGCATAAGCAAATTACTGCTCATATTCTGGATGCTTGCCAGGATATCATAATAGCTTCAGCATCATCTCAGGGATAGACACATAAATATATCCCTAGCAGTGGAGTGACACATCAACGATTCACTCCGGAACAGACACACACATCTGTTCCAGTCCAAGAGGGTCATGGGGCATACTTCCCCATATCATACGGACAACCAAGTCAGGCACATACACCTGATTTGAGTGGAGATCGTCAGCCTAACCTGACCATCTTTCCTGATCAGGCACATACACCTGCACAGAGTAACCACTTTCATCAATAAGTGGTTTCCAAAGCGAGTAAGAAGGCATCTAAGAAAAAGATCCGCCCAGTACAGTCAAGAGATCAAAGTCCAATCTATTACAAGTCCTTGCTCGATGCTGGAGTTCTTGAAGCCCTCAGACATTTATCTGTCAGAATTCATGATTCTACTCCCTCAGTTCCCAATAACGAGAACATTAATTCTGAAGGTCTTCAACAGACACTTCCTCATGAAGGCTTGCTTCATGAAAATTTGGTCAATCTTGAAGTTTCTTCTTCAGATGAGAGCCACAGGAACCCTCTGTGTGGTCAGAAGACCAAGGATAAAGAGATCTCATCTTTTGTTATAACCCATTATGGTGGTCCTCCCCATGATGATGAATTTCGCTGCGAAAGTCCTCTCCGCAGTAGTGATTCACATTGCCTAGAAAATACTCAAGTGGATAATGTAGTGCCGAGAAAGCCCTCTTATCTTGAGGCACTTGAAAATGCGAAATCAGTAATGTCTGATGCTTTATCTCTAGAAAGTGAAATACTTTCTCAATCAGAAGATAGCCCAGGGTGTAGGTAATTCTCCGAACCACCCCTAAGTCATGCATCTTCTAGTTTGATCAATGATCTCTCTACCAATCTTGTTGAATCCGATGAAGCAACAAGGAAACACCAACTCTGGTCAAAACAGGTAGAAGAATCTTCATTTAATGATAAAGAGGAAATGCTGAACATGAAGAAAAAACTGGGAAAAGGTGAGGTACCAGTCATGTTTTGGCCTTTGGCTGACTCCCAGTACGACATTCCAAAGATGTTGACGGATGATGGAGTCCATGATATTCGTCTCAACATATGGAAAACTCTTTGTCAATTGAAGAAGAATGTATTATCTTATGATGAATATGAAAATCATCTTATGATAATAGAAGGTCTAAAACGTCAGATTGATTTGGCATCTCTATCAGTCTCTCGGTATCCGAAGGCTGAAAAGCAGTAGAGAACCCTTCAACGTTCATGCCTTGGCGCACTATGAAAAGTGCGTCAGTTAATTGCCAATGCTCCATCTGATGTTCATATCAGAGGATGGTGTATTCACGAAGCACTACATTTCACAGTGCTTTCCAGTCAGCAAAGCCCGCCAAAAATGGTCTCATGCAATGTTATTGCCCATGGCCGGCCATAGTCAATGGGCTTTGTTCATAATCAAAATCTTGCTCAAGAACAGGCTTCAACTAGTTCCTCTCAAAATCAAGCATATAGAGAACAAGTTGTTGAATTTCTCCTACATCAAGCAGGCGAGAATAATTCACAAGCCTCTCGTATGGAGCAAACACGTCATCAAATGACAGAAGTCACAGAAATCATCCAATGGTCTGTTGAACCCGGTGATAAAAGTGGATATAGGTTAATGCATCAAGCTAATTTCCTAACTATGATTCGCAAGATCAGGAGATCTTTTAAGAAGATCTCAGACGTAGCATGTCAAGAGCCACCCCAGCTTGTCAGACTGGGGACTTCTTTAACCCAACCCTCAGAGTCAACAAATGGGATTCGAGGAGTTGAGCGGAATCAGCAGGAACATCCACAGTTCACAAGACTGGGGACTCTTTCAAATCGTCAATCCCCTACTCAGAGAATGTCGGTCTTTTCTCGATTGGGGAAGAATCCCCAAGAGGAACGAAGAGCCAAATTATCAGACGATTCCCTCCAAATTATAGCTCGTCAAGAGGTTCTTAAAAGATTGAATCAACAAAAGGCAATGTCTCATCAAAGTCATGAAAGAGGACAATATCACAGAAATGTTGATAGAAGGGATGCGATGCATTATGCATCAATCAATGTCATAAATGCTGTT
The DNA here is from genome assembly GCA_963277665.1 of Viscum album. Classification (NCBI taxonomy): domain Eukaryota; kingdom Viridiplantae; phylum Streptophyta; class Magnoliopsida; order Santalales; family Viscaceae; genus Viscum; species Viscum album. The sequence goes on from OY728166.1 coordinate 1,027,388,729, forward strand.
GTTGCTAATCCACCAGAGGAGACTCACTCAGGGGACTCAGATGAAGAGCGTCCTGCTCAAGAAAATGTACGCACCGATACAAATGAAGACGGTGTGCGTACACGAAGTCAAAGGATTACTCAGAACCTAGTTAATCTACTTCCCTCCCTCCAAAAGGTATCCAAAAAAGGGAAGGGAAAGAATCAGGTTACATATCCTTCCTCTGGAGAAGGTCAATCGCTCTCATTAGAGCAAAGGTTTTCACAATAGGAGGAAGAAATGAAAGAATTAAGAAGGTTGAATGCAGAACTACTTCAGAGTAGTCTTCTTCTTAAGAATGCTGAATTCCGACAGCCGAAGTAATTTGTTGTAACCACTGAAATGGATCATGAATATCCTCCTTTATCAGTACACCCTCAGAGGTCTAATCCCGTGGGTCAAGCGCAACAACGGTTGGCAGTGCTACCATCAGTTGCAGTACCAACCACCACGTCTGTCCAAGCTCTATTCATTGCACCTACCCAAAACCAAGTTCAACCTGATGTTTCTCAAAAGTTAATAACTACAATTGAGTCATTAACAGCCCGGTTATAAAATATGGAAGGGAAACGGGTGCAAGTTCAACCTGAAAAGAAATTTTACCCTGAATGGGTAGATTCAATTTCTCCTCCATCCAGTTTTGGAAACCCTGTTTTCCCTACTTTCAATGGATCAGGCGACCCTGAACAACATTTGATGCATTACGTGTCTTGTTGTGATCCTATGATGGGAACTCCAGAGGAGCAAGAAGCAGTGAAACTCAGATGCTTCGTGCGAACCTTGCAAGGACCAGCTTTTGTCTGGTATACAAGCTTGCAATCCCAGTCAATCATCGGATGGGAGGATCTTCGTCAAAAACTCCTTCTTCAGTTCAGCTCAACTTTGCCAAAAACGACAGTTTTCGATCTTACAAGCTGCAAGCAAAGGGAGAATGAAAGAGTCTCTGATTTCATTGCTCGCTGGAAGGGATTAATGCATTCCCTGAGTTTAGAACTCCCTCAGGAAGAGCTGTTGCCAATCTGTGTGGAAAATTTGTGTGACGAATTACGCACGCCATTGATCCCTGTGAAATACATAGGAGGCTTTCGAGACCTTACTTCAATCATTCAGCTGATTGAATATTTCCTTATACAGGCTAAGGTTAAATCTCGTGTAATTCCATCAGCTCCAAGAAGGAGAATGGGTAAAGCAGAAACTGCTACAGTTATGCTTAAACAAGAACCTGTACCTATTTCTATTTCAAAACCTTCATCTTCTCGAAGGGCTCCACCTCCTGAACACCAAAAACAAAGGCCGTTTCGTCCAAATGATCAAAGAGATCAACGACGAAAACAATTTGAGGATTTAAAGAGTAAAACATACTCTTTCCGAAGTGAGCAAGTTCCTGGTTACTTCATTTCAGCTCTGGAAAATAATTTGGTTCAATTACCAGTGCCCAAGAGGCCAAACAAGGAACGATATGAAGACCGTCCCAATTATTTTCCCTTTCATCAAATGTTGGGGCATCCCATATAGGAGTGTTTTTTCTTTAAAGACCTCCTGCAAAAGATGGTCGACTTAGGACAAGTCAAATTGAAGGGTTCTTCAGCTCATGTAGCATGTGTTACCGCTACAGATCTAGAGGAAGGAGGCGAGTGGCAGGAAGTCAAAAGCAAAACTGCGCAAAAATATGATGATCGGATGGTCAGAAAGAAAATCAATCGGACCCATGCCATTTTGCGAACACAATTGAAGAATCCAATTATGTCTCCTACAAAAGCTACAGTGAAGCCTCCACCAAAAGACAAATCCTCAAATGGGCAGCGCAATTCAAAAAAGAAAGAGGAATCAGAAGAAGATGAGTACGTATCGAGGCCTAAGTAGTCTTTGACTCTGGCAGATTTCATGCCATCTACTTCAAAGCCACGGGCACCGCCCCATCAAACGGCACAACCTAAACAGGCTAGTGAGGCAGAGTCTTTATCAGACGAAGAGTTAGTCTTTGGTTCTGTTAATATGATTCAATTAAAAGATCCGTACTCCAGTCGTAATTTCGATTTTGATAAGCCTGAATTCCCTGTATCAAATAAGGGAATCCGAGGAAGTTCCAGAGGTTCAGGATACAGATGAAGACGTGGATCTTTCCAAATCCACTACTCCAATTCTACCCCTGATAGCATTGTGTATGCAGCAGAAACTCGTGGTAGAGCCCTTCAGCGAGCTCAAAAAGAACAAGCAGGTTCTTCTGCTAATGACCAACTCAGTCTTGGCACAGTTATTTTGGAAGACCGATTGAAAATTCTATCTTCTTTATCTCAGCAAGTAAATGGATCTAATCGGTCTAATCTTCCAAAACCAAGGATGTTGCCAACTTCTATCCCAATACAAGATGCATCAGCTTCCAAAGCATCTTCTTCCAAGGTACCTGCTAAACCACATATTCCTGTTGGGAAACGCAGACCTCTAGATCAAAAGTAAGATATATTGAAACACTTGGCTCATGTACCAGCCAAGTTATCAATTTTGGATGCTTTGAATCTGTCAAAAGGTCTTCGGGAAGCAATCATCGAAGCTTTGTCAAGTCCTCAGGAGTTTGAAGCTGAAATTGCTGCAGCTGAAGTCTATCACATAGAGAATAATCCTGCAGAATGCCATGAAGTGATATTTTTTACTGATAAAGATGAAGATGATGTTGTGCATGGTCACATAAAACCTTTGTACTTATCTGGAAATGTCAATGGTGTAGATATCCGAAGATCTTTCATTGACAATGGTTCAGGAGTCAACCTCATGCCCATTCGTACACTTCGTCGATTGGGCCTCACGGAATCTGATTTATCTCCTTCTACGATGATGTTACAAGGATATGATAAAAATGAACAAGAACCACTGGGTGAAGTTACACTCAGAACCCGGTTTGGAGATCTTATATCCAATTCAGATTTCATGATTTTTGATCAAGACTCAGCTTTCAACGTCTTGCTTGGAAGACCCTGACTACATCAGCATGCGGCTATCCCTTCATCATACCATCAATGTATCAAATACTATTTCAATGGTCAAGTTGGAACATTGTATGGTGATAAGGCCCCATTCAAGACATGTGAGTCTCAATACATTGAGGCAGAATTTTATCACATGAAGGGAAGAGAAAAATCTACAATAATGGAAATTACCAAAGTTAATGCTCCATATGGTTTGGAGAAGATTCCAAAAAATCCATTTACACATGTGAGTACAGATTATGTGTTACCTATCAGTCAAATTGACAAAATAGGCCAAAATCAAAATACTCTTATGGAAAGATCCATAATGTCAATTACGACAATCGAGCCAGACAACATGGGAGAAATTGGTAACCTACCAAACAGTGATGAAAGCCTAAGTGGTGACGTTTTCATTTCATCTGCTGAAGTCCAACAAGTCTATACTTAGCCAATCAGACCAAAAGAAGTTATAGCAACATCAGAGGTGAATAGTGATGTCGATTCTCAATCCATCATCTCCTCTTTATTTCCCAAAGAAGGCCCTTTATCATCAATAGGGTCGGAAATGGATGCATCTTCTTCAAAATGTGCAAATTTTGAAATCTCTTATGATCATGAAAATTTCATTTTGTCATCTACTATGCAAATAGAAATGGAAGAAATAGCACATGATGAAGAAAAAGAGGAAGATCTTAGAGATGCTCCTCCAGCATTTGAAGAGGTTATCTCTACCACTGTGGATGAACTCAGAGAAATAAATCTGGGTACAGAGAAAGATCCACGCCCCACTTTAATTAGTGCGGCCATGACCCATGAAGATCAAGAGATGTATATTTCTTTTCTAAAGTAAAATAAAGATATTTTTTCTTGGAACTATATAGAAATGCATGGGCTTGATCCTGATATTGCTACTCATCATTTGGGTTTACCAAAAGAACATCGAGGATTTAAGCAAGCTGCGAGAAGAACACACCCAACCTATGCTTCCAAAATTGAAGCTGAAGTGGATAAGCTGATCAAAGCTAACTTCGTCATAGAAGTTTAGTATCCCAAGTGGTTGGCTAATATTGTCCCTGTAAAGAAGAAGAACAGACAAATTAGGGTTTGCATCGATTTCAGGGACCTTAATCGGTATTGTCCTAAAGATGATTTCCCCGTTCCAATTACAGAACTCTTAATTGATGCGACGGCTGGGTATGAAGTACTTTCCTTCATGGATTGATATTCCGGATATAATCAAATCCGAATGGCCCTAGAAGATGAGGAATCTACAGCCTTCAGATCCCCTCAAGGTGTGTTTTGTTACCGGGTGATGCCCTTTGGTTTAAAGAATGCAGGTGCAACATATCAACGCGCCATGAATCGTATCTTCAAACCTTTCTTAGGAAAGTTTGTTGAATGCTATGTAGACGATTTGGTGGTTAAATCCAAACAACGTTCTAATCACTTGGCTGATTTGGAAGTCATATTCCACAAGCTTCGACAACATAATTTGAAGATGAACCCCTTAAAATGTGCTTTTGTGGTAACCTCAGGAAAATTCCTCGGCTTTGTTGTACGCCATCGTGGTACTGAAGTCGATCCTGAGAAGACCAAATCAATCCTTGGTATGTCACCTCCTCAGAATTTGAAAGAATTAAGAGGACTTCAAGGACACTTAGCCTATATTCGGCGTTTCATTGCCAATTTTGCAGGCAAAAGATTACCCTTTACCAAATTATTGAAAAAAGTAGTCACATACCAGTGGACTGAAGAATGTCAATAAGCATTTGATGTTCTCAAGAAATACCTCTTGAGTCCACCAGTACTCATGCCACCTGTTGAAGGTAGACCACTTATCCTCTATGTGACAGCTCTAGAGCGATCATTGGGTGCCTTTCTCGCTCAAAATAATGATGCTGGGAATGAAAATAGCCTCTACTATCTCAGTAGAACTATGCTTGAAGAAGAAAACCGGTATTCAAGTATTGAGAAGTGCTGCCTGGAATTAATCTTTACAGTTCAGAAACTGAGACACTACCTGCAACATCACGAGGTCCAATTGGTATCTCGCAATAATCCGCTCAAATTCATCCTTAGTTGTCCAATTCTTACAGGACGTCTAGCAAGGTGGGAAGTTTTCTCTATTCAAGAGAATCCTCAAACATGGGAAATGTATTTTGATGGTGCTTCTAGAAGTCCAATAGGGAAGAAAATGGAAAATCCTAAATTTAACAAAGTTGGTTTAGGAATTGTGCTCATTTCTCTAGATAAGGCAGTGTTACCTTATTCCTTTTTATTGTGGGAAGGTGGTACCAATAATGAAGTCGAATACCAAGCTCTCATTACAGGCTTGGAGTTAGTGCTCCAAGAACAAGTGAATCACTTAAAGGTGAAAGGTGATTCAGACCTGGTAATCAAACAAGTCAATGAGGATTATTCCATCAGAAAAGAAGAATTAATCCCTTTGTATGATTACGTCAGAGAGTTAATGGCATAATTCCCTTCAGAACCGACATTTTATTATGTCTCAAGATCACAAAATGCTCAAGCTGATGCACTGGCTAATATAGCCATAGCTTTAGCAGATCCAAATCGGGACGAGACAACCATCAGTATTGCCCACCGTCGTGCAATTTCACCTTATGTTCAAGCCAGAACAGAGGAAATTAATGAAATTAGTCCCATTCCTGAATCATATGGTCATACTATAGGATGGATGTCACCTATCAGGGAATAACTTCAAAATGGAACACATCTATCTGATAGAGCCGAGAAAGAACAAATCCGGCGACGTGTGGTCAATTTTACTCTTTATGATGGCCCAAACCACCTAGAGAAAATTCTCTAAAAATGTGGTTTTGATGGAGTTCTCTTCAGATGTATTGATAATGAAGAGACAATGGCTGTCATAAAAGAAGTGCATGCAGGAGTCTGTGGTGCCCACCAGTCTGGACATAGACTGTCTGATCAAATTCGAAGGCTTGGATACTTTTGGCCTTCAATGATACAAGATTGTGTTGATTTCACAAAGAAGTGTCATTCATGTCAAGTACATGCCAACTTCATTCATCAATCACCAGAGTTGCTTCATATGGCTAAATACTCATGGCCATTTGCCACGTGGGGAATGGATGTGGTGGGACCTTACCCTTCAGCTGCGGCCAAGCATTTTAAGTACATTCTTACTGCTACTGATTTCTTTTCCAAATGGGCATAGGTAGTACCTCTCAAAGAAGTCAGTTCTAAAGGCATTGTTAGCTTCATCAAGTCTAACATCATTACAAGATTTTGGTGTCCCTCATACCATATTGACGGACAATGACACCAACTTCTGTTCTTCTGAGGTGAAGAAATTGTATCAAGAATACAACATTGAATCCAACCATTCATCTCGGTATCATGCGGCAGCCAATGGCAAAATAGAAGCCTTTAACAAGACTCTTTCAAATATAATTCAAAAGATGGTGGATAAAGATAATAGATCATGGCCTGATAAACTTTTTCATGCTTTATGGGCTTATCGGACTACCACCCGCAATGCAACGCGGTCAACTCCATATTCGTTGGTATATGGAACAGAAGCAGTCTTGCCAATTGAAGTTCAATTGCCCTCACTCAGAGTAGCCATTTGTGATCAGTTATCTACAGATGAGCAATCCCAAAAGCGATTGAATGAATTGGAATAGTTAGATGAGAAAATATTGTGCACTTTTCACCACTTGGAAATCAATCAGAATCGAATAGCACGAGCTTTTAACAAAAAAGTTCGTCTTCGTTCATTCAATCAGGGAGAATTGGTATTAGTTCTCAGAACTCCAATGATACCAGGAAAGAAACCTCCCACGCTTGAGCCAAAATGGGAAGGACCTTATTCAATACATAGGGTCTACTCCAATGGAGCTTATTCATTAATCTCAATGGATGGAGAACTCATCACGACTCCAACCAATCCCAGATTTCTGAAGAAATATTTTGTATAAACAGAAAATATGGTCCCCAGAACCAAGACTCATACAATCGGTTCATATAGAAATGGTCCAGTATGACCTTAAACTGCAACTTCGTCCAACATGACGTTAAACTGTAGAAAAAAGAACTTTTCCCCACAACATGACACTAAACTGTGCAGCACCATTTCGTCCTTTCTATATGACGTTAAACTATATAGCAATGGTCCAGTATGACCTTAAACTGCAACTTCGTCCAACATGACGTTAAACTGTACAAAAAAGAACTTTTCCCCGCAACATGACACTAAACTGTACAGCACCATTTCGTGCTTTCTATATGACGTTAAACTATACACCAATGGTCCAGTATGACCTTAAACTGCAACTTCGTCCAATATGACGTTAAACTGTAGAAAAAATAACTTGTCCCCGCAACATGACACTAAACTATGCAGCACCATTTTGTCCTTTCTATATGACGTTAAACTATATAGAAATGGTCCAGTATGACCTCAAACTACAACTTCGTCCAACATGAGGTTAAACTGTAGAAAAAAGAACTTGTCCTCACAACATGACACTAAACTGTGCAGCACCATTTCGTCCTTTCTATATGACGTTAAACTATATAGCAATGGTCCAGTATGACCTTAAACTGCAACTTCGTCCAACATGACGTTAAACTGTAGAAAAAAGAACTTGTCCCCGCAACATGACACTAAACTGTGCAGCACCATTTCCGCCTTTCTATATGACGTTAAACTATATAGCAATGGTCCAGTATGACCTTAAACTACAACTTCATCCAACATGACGTTAAAATGTAGAAAAAAGAACTTGTCCCCGCAACATGACACTAAACTGTGCAGCACCATTTCGTCCTTGCTATATGATGTTAAACTATACTGCAATGGTCCAGTATGACCTTAAACTGCAACTTCGTCCAACATGACGTTAAACTGTAGGAAAGTCCCTTACGTCCGGAAAGACGTTAAAATACATAAGCACTTAAAAGTCCAGTATGACTTTAAACTGCATCATCCCTGGTCCTTGCATATGACCATAAACTATTTTCAAGTCCCTTATGTCCAGCAAGACGTTAAACTGTGACGTCCTAACTACATGACGCTAAACTGTATAAAATTCCCTTATGTCCGGAAAGAAGTTAAAATATATAATCATCAAAGGTCCAGCATGACATTAAACTGCACCATCCACGGTACACGCATATAACATTAAACTATTCGCACTTTCGTCCAACATGACATTAAACTGTGGAAAAAAAATCCCCAATGCGTCCAACATGACATAAATGGTGTGTTATTTTGTCCTTACTGCATGACATTAAACTGCACAGTCCCCCTTTCGTCCAATATGACGTTAAACTATGTTGTCCCCATCATCCTAACTACATGACGCTAAACTGTACAAGAAGTTCTTGATATGTCCTACATGACATTAAACCGTTATTTTGTCCCTGCTACATGACACTAAACTGTGTAGCACCAATAGTCCTAACTGCAAGACTTTAAACTGCATAGTCCCATTTTTATGTCCTACATGACATTAAACTATGCATCGTTAAGGTTGTTGTTACCTCTTGTTTCCCACACCGAGTATGACTCACGTGAGCTTAGAGAAAACCTCAACCGTAACACTCTCTTTGGGCCGCTAACCATGTATAAGTCGCAACAACTTCATTTTTATTAGATCATTGTCCCCAAGAACAAATTGATCATTAATTCATTCTTTAATTGAACTACACGGACTTTGATCCTTGCCCTCCAGGCTGGGTATGTAGGCAACCTCACAGGGTTAAAGCCCAAAAACAATCTCTTCACATCGGTTCATCACCATCTCATATGATGTTGATTCATGAAACCGCCCCTAGAATCAATATATTTACATTGATTCACTTTCGTCCTTGTTATATGACGTTAAACTATGCAACACTTTTGTCCGGTACGACAATAAACTACAATACTCTTTGATTTCCTCATTTGAGAGAGAACTATTATTGACATTGATTTTTTCAATCATGTTTTCATTTCAAAAGACTACGTGCATACATGGTAATGCCTAAACTTTTTATCTTAGGTTAAACCATCATTGCACTAAAGTCCCCTTTCACCCTTCACATGTACGAACCAAATTTGTACAAAGGGTAGTTCTAGAACTACGTGGACTTGATTCCCATCATTATGGGATACGTAGGAACATTCGAGTATCCCTCGAATCCAGTCCCAAGTCTTTTGGGCGTAACCCCAAATTTCACTTTCAGTCCCTTGGCTGAAAAGTCCTCATAAAAACACACACTGTGTATTCATTATTATGGTCTGAATTCTATGACCCTAAACTAAGATCTCTCATACTTTCGTCCTGCACGACGTTAAACTGCATTTCAAGAACTACGTATGGCTTGATTATCATTCTTATGAGATATGTAGTGATGTACAAAATTTAAATTCAGGACCCACCCACAACATGATTATGGTTATCATTGACCTATGTATCTCTATATACATTAGACAATACCCATCTTTATGTGTTATAATCCTAACCTTAAATATTTTCAGATCTTCATAACCCTTTTCATGACATCTAGTCACAAAAATGTCAAACTTCTGAGAATTCTTTTGTCTGACTATGCAGCACGTGGCCATAGGTGGCCTTGCATAAACAGTCCACATAACAGACTTGTCAGCCGAAAGATGCTATTTATTTGACAATGCAGCCAATTCCCTTAGGTGGCCCTGCATAATTCAACCCCCTAACGGGTTTGTTAAATGATAGTAACTTCATTCTTGGGGAGAATGCCTCTTTTGTCCTTATTTGTCTTAAACGACAGTATGTAGGGATCCGCAAAAAAAATAGCCATCCTTAACATATTTGTCCCATATCCTCTTTCATGATCTGAAAGTATTCAAGTCTATGGTTTATTCTTCTTCCCTACGTTTGGGTCAGACCTTCGTAGGAGTTATATTCATCCAGTTCTTCGATATTCATGTTCGGAAATATCTTCTCCATATTCAAGTACCTCTTTCCATACAAAAAACTCTATACTTTATAAAATTTGAATCTCCATAAACTTTCACTGGCTTTTAGCACTAGGGAAGTAAATTTTTTAGAGTTCTTTCGCCTGACTATGCAGCACGTGCCCATAGGTGTCCATGCATAAACAGTCCACATAACAGACTTGTCAGCCGAAAGATACTATTTATTTGACCATGCATCCAATGCCCTTAGGTGGCCCTGCATATTTCAACCCCCTAACGGGTTTTGTTAAATAATAGTAACTTCATTCTTGGAAACTACTTATTCTAATGCATTTTAGCTCTTTTTCATATCATTCCTCAGATTCAAATATTCTTAAGCCACAGTTTACATATTTTCTCTCATACTTGAGTATGGTAATATGTTTTCAGATAAATTGTCAAGGAATTGAATCAATTTTAATCCATTTTGGTCAAAGCTATTTCGACCTTAAACATTAGCCCCTTTATGTCCGGCATGCATGACTTTAAACTGCCCACAAAAGACAAAGGAACTCTGAATAAAAGTCAATTTCCAGCTCATTAAATATACATTTTTGTATGATTTAGGTAATATTGAGAAATTAAAAGATTCAAAGTTTGTAGGGTTATTTGTAATAATCCTAGTAAAAATCAAACTATGCTTACTAGGACCATTGGCTTAAGTAAATTTGAAACAGGTAGTGAGAGAATGCTGGTACAAATAAGTGAAAGTGAAAATGTTTTTCATTGATGCACAAGAGTTAGAAGGACATCCACAGACTGGAGTCTCTTCTATTTTTCAAGAATTACATGAGGCTTTCAACATAACACTTCATTTGATTTACGGCATCCCAAGCTTCATCAGAAATCACCTGGAATTCATTCATTCAACTGGATACAATAAGAGATGCCGTGATATCATCTCTTCTTGGAACAATTGTAAAAGGATGTTCTTGAGTGCGGTTTGAGAAAATTTTCTGCTGATCAAACAGTGACTCTATTTCTGTCCAAGAGACTTGGAAGATGGATACATGGATTTGAGAATGGAGCATTGGAAGTAAAGAGCCATTTGGAGAGAGTACTCTTTTTAGATATTGCTCTAATACCATGTTTGTCTTCTCTCCACCAACCGGTAGTGGAAAACATTTCAGCCCATGGGTTTTCCATTTTCATATCTACAAGGAAATGAAATGGAAGAAGAATTTGAAAGTTCACACCATTGTTGTTGCTCTTAATGCATAGAATAACCGAAATGAAGGAGTAGCAGCGCAGCTGCATTTCAGGTGTATAGTTCTTTGCATCTGGAACATTGACTCCTTGCAGGTGACCATGACCATATAGAGGCAGGTAGATGCTCTGTGGGAAATTAAGATGATATTTCTTCAAGTACTTAGCCAAATCTGGGAGAGTGCTGTCGCAGATATCATAGTAATCATGGCCAATGATGTTCATCATGTCATCAATCCGCTTGCTAGCCAGTTCATCAGCCGTTCCAATTCCCTTGGGAACCACTGAATCTGCACAAAAGATAAATAAACTAACTCTTAAATAGGTTTATTTTTCATAAAAGTTGTGAAGAAATTTAAAAAATGGCAAAGGCATTAGGGCGCGCAAGTCTAAACAATGGCGCGCAAGTATTCGTGTGCCGCGCTAGTTTTTGACGCGCATGTATAAACCGACCAAGTACAAATACCTTTATAGTAGCACGACATCAAGGAAAACAGTAGAAAACAGAGAAACCTGCGCGGATAAGGTGACCTGCGCGGCGAGAGCTCGAAGGTATGAAGTCCGGAAATCCGGATGCTTGTACGGAGGTGAGGCCATGTATTTATAGGCCAGGAAGCCTATCTGCGCGCTGTACCCAGAGCGCTTAAGGCCTGCGCGACGCAAACTTGCGCGCCGCCCTCTATGCCCTGAAGACTTGCGCGCCCCCTTTTCCTTTGGATGGATTCGATTTCCTCAGAGTCAAATCCTTATTTCTCTCCGGATCCAACTCTGAGGGGGGACTTTTGTTGACGCTCTTTTCTTCACAGAATCTAAAGATCGGAAAAGGTGAATATCTGAGCTCAAAGTGATTCAACCTTTAAAGAAAACATCAAAAATCGACAAAGGCATGAACAAAGGATCAAAAGCAACTGCACCGCGCAAGTTATATCACTGTCGTGCAAGTCCACTTGCGCGACGCCCTTGGTCTCACAAGTGACTTGCGCGACCTAAGTGATAACCACCCGGTAACCGCCCAGGGCCTTCTTTTGCCTATAAATAGACCCTGTGGGCCCCCCATTCGAGATGATCTTTTTTCAGAAATTCGGATTAAATCTCCCGACACCCAAGTCTCTTCTCAAAGCTTCTGGAACACTTCTAAGGTAATTTCTTACCTAGAACGGAAGATCTAAAGAGAAGGAGGAAGGCCTAAGTTTTGAAACTCATCAACACTTGTGTGCCTGAGTGGTTAGCCCTTAAGGGAAGTGACCACACTTGCGCGTCGCCTTATTCCTTCAATAGAACTTGCGTGTCCCTTTTCTGGAAGAACCTCAAGAGGATTCTAAAGGGATTAATAAAGAGTCGCTCAAATATTCTAATTCTGGTTGAAAATAGCGCAAGTACCCCACATGTCGCGCACGTATACCTGCGCGACCAATGCTTGTGCGCCGTCGCAGTACCTGTCCGCCTTCCAAGACCTGCACGCCCCTTTCTTTTTGGGTGCCTTTCTTGCCCATTTCACCCCTCTTAAGCCATTACACCTTTCCTTTTCAAGATTCAGTCTTCAAGACACTCTTCAAAGCCATTTATGTCATGATTTCTTGATTTGACTTCCTTATTTGAAAGGAATTCGGTGGAATATCTCTCAAAACCTAGTGATTTAAATATCCTTATGTCACTAAATATGGAGAGTTCATTCATTAAACATCATCCTTTAAGATGAGAGAATCCTTAACCTGGATCTCCTTTTCAGGAATAAGACCCAGTCATAAATTTGGGCTTCCTTCTCATGAGTAAGCCCCAAGTCCCCTAACCTGGGCCTCCTTTTCAGGAATAAGTCCTAGTCATAAAATTTTGGGCATCCTTCTTAGGAGTAAGCCCAAAGTCCTCTAATTTTGGGCATCCTTCTTAGGAGTAAGCCCCAATCTCAAATATGGGCATCCTTCTTAGGAGTAAGCCCCAATCTCAAATATGGGCATCCTTCTTAGGAGTAAGCCCCGAGTCCCTTAATTTGGGCATCCTTCTTAGGAATAAGCCCCAATCTCAAATATGGGCATCCTCCTCAGGAGTAAGCCCCAAACCTTAATCCCTAACCTGGGTCTCCTTTTCATGAATAAGACGCAGTCATAATCATGGGCTTCATTTCCGGAGTAAGCTCCAAGTCCCCTAACCTGGGTCTCCTTTTCAAGAATAAGTCCCAGTCCTAATCTTGGGTTTCCTTTTCAGGAGTAAGCCCCAAGTCCCCTAATTTCTCTTTAACCAGTTCTAATTTACGTTTGATTTGGGATTCTTTCTCAGGAGTAAAACCCAGTTATCAATCCTCTCTTAATTTGGGTTTCCTCTTCAGAAATAAGTCCCAAGTTAGAGTATTCAAATCTCCATAAAGCACATATACCTTTATGGACCATGTTCCTGGATTTTCTCCCTAATGTAAATCCTCTGGGCAGTCATACATACATAAGCCCCAAACAATTTCTTATGATTGCATCTTTCATGGCACAATTTGTCTAATTTTTACCAATACCTCTTGTTTCTCACACCGAGCATGACTCACGTGAGCATAGAGTGTAAAAGTAATTACGACATCCTTCTTTGAGCCATCAATCATAAACGTTATACCCTTATTCAAACTGCATGGGTTTTGATTCCATTTTCAAAACAAAGGATACATAGGTCGCCCATATATGGGTTCGATGCCAACTCTGAAATAATTCATTGTCCTTCTGAATGACGATAAACTTCAAGTGCCCCACTGAGTGGCTTTAAAACCAGCTTGGTCATCATAATGACCAAGAGACTTTTATATAAATGTCTTGAAGGATACCATTGACCAAGAATCTCTAAATAGATACAGATGATTCTCTATTGATGAAGAACCTCAAATACATATAAAAGATTCTATAAATTTCTTACATATTTAATCATTGATTGTTAAAACTAAAGGAAAGATCATTTTATACTTGGTAATGTAACAAGGATTCACGAACATAACTGAAATCTATAAAGAGAGTCCCGGAGTAGACAATAATTCCCCTCAAAAAGGTGTGATGAGTCTGACCTCCCATCCTCTCGACCAATGAAAATTCCTAAACCTCATCAGTCCACAAGATAATGAGAGCCTACCTTTGGAAAGTAGGTCCAAACGGATGTGGAATCATTGGATGTTTCCGGTTCTACGAACAAACCCGCTAGAAACCGATCGGAATGTTTGAATCTCCCGTCTAGGAGGTCATCCCCGAATTCTGTGCGAAACAATATGGTATAAAAACATGTGTGTTTATATGTATTTGCAGTGCTGAGGATCCATCGATTATAGCATAAGGAATCCCCTAACCAAGAAAAATCTATTGAAACATTAGGTTCCACCCATAAGTATGTCGTTGGACACCTTGTTCTAATCCAATACCTCTTGTGTCACCAAACAAGTAACTAGAATCCTAATGGAAATCCCAAATAAGTCCCTAACTTCTTAGATAACATTGTAGAAAATCACCATTTTCTTGAATCCCGATGTCCTGAGGCACAATGATATCGATCCTCCAATATATATAATAACTATTTGATCAAAATTCATTGTCCCAAGTGAAGAAGATATCAATATTTTCATCATCTCATTCCATCAAACTCAAGCATAATAGTGAGTCTTAACCCCCAATGGATGGTCTCAACACCATCCTCCGATAGTCCATCACCATCCACATGGATTTGTATTGTGATCAACCCCATCATATACGATGGTAAACACCATCACATAAGCAGCATAATCTAAGACACCCTCCACCCACAATTATTGGTCAAATCCACCTCGACTAATTCCTATATTTTCACACATGAATCCAAGCACACATCATCCAACAATAATGAGTATAAATCACCAAACATCCTAAGACACATCATTAGATTCCTAGTGTCCCTATGACCATATCGCTAAATACTAATGGCCAATATGATCTAATGTCTAAATATACAATACCTCATCCTAACGACCTCGTAACCTTAATTCGAAGACTATGCCACCTCAAATTAATGATCAAAATAACCCCATTTTTCCTAGGCCATGCCCAACCTAAAATTGTGTCGCCTCCATTCTACGAATCAATATCACATTAATCATCATGAATTTCCCATCATGTTCACATGGAACTCAATAAATCAATATTAACAATTCAATTTAATTCAAATTTCACACCCAACATAATCATCCCAATATGGTTCAGGTAACATACATAGATTAACCTATTTTAGTAAAATAGGTCCATTCATATAGGAATATCACACAATCAATTCATTAATTATGAAGCAATAGTTTAATTATTATGGTTATATCATGGACAACCAAGAGAAATTATGTAGAACTCACCCCCAAAAAAACATGAAAATCAAGGATAAATCTAGGAATATGATACCTTGTACTATTAGGCACTCGCTCATTTAATATCAATATCGAACTTGAGTTTAAATGGTATAAATCATCATTTTAGGTGAACTCCCTAAAAATAGGGGAAAATATCTCACATAGATTAATCATTTTTTTGGGAATATAAAAAAAGAGAGTTAATTTGATATAAAGTCTTACCGATGTTCTCTTAATGGAACCATTAGATCTTAGATCAGAGCATGGACAATGAAGTTTGCTCAAATCTTACGGGAGAGAAAATTAGGAAAATCCCGCCTAATCCCATGGTGGAAATAAGAATAAAGGAGGATGAAAATTGATAAATATATTCATAAGAAAATATAATTTCACACTTTTTATTAGGATTTATTATTTGATGGAATGATTTGGATAAATGTGTGCTAGCCCTGTAGTTCTCTCTCCCTAAGGAGAAAATGGGCACAGTCTAGGAGCATGGTTTTCCAAACCATGCACAGATTGGGTGTAAGGCCTCTATAAAAAACTAAAAAGGCTATTTCATGACTATGATACCCCACCATTATGGTTTAGATAATGTTTAGTGTTGTAGGTGGGCTTCACAGTTACTATTGGGAGGCTGCATTGTTTTTCCAAAACATTCACATGTGTCTATGCTTTACCAAAAAGTAGTTTTAGGGGTTGATGATCTAAAAACTCCTTCAAAACCTAGATAATCATACCAGGATATAAAAACACTCTAAAAATAATTGGGCCAATATAAATCCTATATTTTGTTTAGGAATATCTAAATAAATAGTTGGTCTGACCATCCAATAAAAATATCCAAATAGGTTGAGGCATTTCAACATTGTAAAAAACCAAGGACTTCACTATATCACAATTTGACATTTCCTATCCTCGAGCTATCATGATTTTCCCAGATATGGTATCGAGGATAAACATATCATCAAAATCATCCCAGTTTAAACTATTTATTATGTTATAGGTAAAATTCCTTCATGGGTCTCCCCATCATAGGAGTTACCTTCCTCGTTACATCCCAACAAGAAACTAAACACCAGATGGTCCACTTACCATCCCTCAGATCAAAGGACCTCACATGATGCATCTTCATTCATGCACCTCAGAAGGTGATCAAAACATTCATGGGTCACATCTAACACCCATGAATTCCACCATATCCTTAGATTCTCATTAGTACATGTTCCATAAACGACACTCATCAAAACTCACACCTCATCAAGTTCCCATTGATTCTGCATCTCTATATATTTGTAAAAATAATCCCACATCATTAATAAATATTCATTCCCATATAAATCATGATTCCTAAGAACCTCATAGAGGACCCTCATCCTATCAATGCCTAGATTGCTATGCTCCTCATTTAAGAAACCTCGTTGCATCAATTCCCACATAAATCTCAGTGCCTACACACCTCATATATGTGTGTCCCACATCATAACTTATTACAAATTATTAACTACCACATGTTTTGTCTAAAAACTTTCATGAACATAATGCCAAAAAATTACCAAATTTGAATAAAAAAAGAAAACATGGTCACACCCATGGTGTACCTTTAACTATCGTTGAATCAATCTGCTTTCTATGATCCCCACATCTCAACATCATGCACCTGGCCTGCGGCCTAACCTCCGTATAGAGTTTCACCAGCTACTATCCATTGACCCCATTTCTGACTTGCATTATCTCAACTAGTAACTCCATGTGTAGCTAAATCTTGGGTATGAGCTCTTAATACCACACCTGATCTGACCTATATTCACTAAGTATAAACATTTCCCTGAGTCCCAGCTATCCTATATGGATTCCTAGGGAACCTCTCCAAATTCACCATTTTCTAACACGCATATAAGTCCATTGGTACCCAATCACACTAGTTAAAAACATGACCTAGATTCCCACAATGGAAGCACACTGCTAAAGACTCACTCGGTAGTCTACCTGAGTCCCTAAGCCCACTTCCCTATTAAGACACCTCCATATCTCACTTCCAATTACCTAAATCATCCCTGCTCAACTCACCTAACAACGTTACCCAGATCGTATATGAAATGTCTGTTATGTTCCCCTCTGCTATCTGCTCACGATTTACCACCTCAAAAAATGATTTCTACCTAAATGTGCTTACCTTAACTATGATGGTGTTCCATAAACTATCGTCAAAATGTTGTTTTTGTTGGAGATTTCATCTATCACCATACTAGGTGAAAAATGTGGAAACCCATTAAAATTGGCTACAGAGTCCCTAATCGATTTGTCCCCTATATGAGATTCATAAACACAATGGCTCTATCCACCATCAACATCTTTGTTAATAAGATCTTCTAGAACCTAGCCTCAAAATACATCATTTCTAATCCATCGTTCCTACCTTACTTGACCTATATATCCCACTGAAGATGTACAGATCTCCTAAGCATATTTGTAGCTAGATACACCCTCTGACATGGGGGTGTCTCAAGCTAATCAATGATGTTCTAGACCAACTCGATCTAGTTGTTTATCACCCATGGTCCACCCACTCCAAGAAATTGAGATGGGTACTGATATAGGGACTCATGATTCAAGTACTCTATAGATGGATCATCTACCTTATCTCCCCTATCGATGACCTGTATGACACAAACTAGGCTAACCCTAATAAACATATCAATCCATGGTCAAATGATCACTATCTACAGTTGTAATTCCTATATCGGAGCTTGTACCTATAGATCATGATCATCCTAATCCTCATGGGCCTCATCATGTTCATGATCATGTG
This sequence comes from Viscum album, assembly GCA_963277665.1. Lineage (NCBI taxonomy): Eukaryota > Viridiplantae > Streptophyta > Magnoliopsida > Santalales > Viscaceae > Viscum > Viscum album. Next base: position 1,027,407,028 of record OY728166.1, read on the forward strand.
GTACCATTTTACCTCTATCCTGAGGCTCAACTAGAATCTGTTTGGGTGGTATCCTACTGAATATGAATAATAATGGTAAAAAAAACATAACATTTTATATATAAAAATATCATAGATACGAAAATTTGTAATAGGTAGAACATCTCACCAAACATAGACTCCCTACTACACCATGTCACACAACATCTAGCCTCAAGGCCCCTTAACTACACATATCAAGAGTCAGGTACCAAATAACATGTATCATCAATCTGGGGTTGTTGAGTAGAATGACACCAAAGAGGCTATATAGGAAACACTTTTTAGCTTCCTTGTGACACATTAAAAATTTGACCCTATCATAATCCTTTCCCACTCATTCAAGATTCGTTCCCATATATCACATTTATATGGAGTCACATGTAGATCTAATTTGAAGCAAATTCCTTGTCTATCTGATTAGAATGCTAAAAAAATAGGATAAATAGGACAAAAATTTAGATTTGTTTTTGAAAATTTAATCATACCAACCCCTATTAGAACATTACACATTCCCAATGATAATAAAAATTAAGACACATCATATGAACATAAATACCAATTATGATTTGTAATCCAACCTCCATATCCATAACAATATAAGAGAAAAAATGTAATAAATAAACATCACACCCAAGTGCACCACTCGACATGGAAGTAAAATAAACTATAAAATCACACAATAGAACATTAATTTACAGCCTATGAAAACATGATCCATCCCCCAGGCATGGGTCTTAAAGTACCAAAACACGTGTTATTTACATAATCTCAACTACATTATAGTCTATAAAACTCCATAAAAAATATATATAATGGAATAAAATGAATAGAATATTCCTTTAATACAATTTATAGAACCCTACCCCAGTTTTCCACTGGAATAGTTCTACAGATCTATTAGCCACTAGGCCTTTGATGTGCCTCCTCATACACCAAAGGATACTAATTAGGAGTTAGGGTAAGATAGGTGATACTCTAAATACTATAACATATGGTGGTAATAATAATGGTGGTGCATAAAAATATAGTTGTGGAAAAATTAACATACCTCATTGAAAGATTCAATATAACTTAATTAAAATAATAAGATTTAGAAGCGATAATAACATCAGGCGTAATAGAATAATACCATCTTTGACAACATATAGCATAAATGGTCATACCAAATAATAGTTATTCAAAATTATCAATAGAAAACCATATCAATAAATATTTATTAAGACTACAAAAACTAAAATGTGAACAAGAACTAATGTAGAGGATCCACCATGGACCCTTTCCCACCATCAAATGAAAAAGGTCCAACTCGATCACTAAGGTCCAACTCCATAGCTTGATACCTTACCTAATAATAAAGACATTAAGTCAACATACATCATGAGGGGCCTGTGTATGGTATAAGAATAATCATATTAGGAAAACACTTATTTGTTCCTATCTTACAAACCTAAATATAAATGTTTATTTAAAATATGAATAAAAGGAAAGGCACAAAAACTTATTAATTAAACCACATCCCTTGTTCTCAAAAGCCATAAAGATGCGTCTACTTGCAGCAGCCATCATGTTTGAATAAATTATCCAATATATATATATATATATTAAATCATGGGTGTGCATATATATATATATATATATATTTGTAATAGTGAGGATGCATGGCTTATAGCCCAAGGTGTAACACCCCAAGTAAAAAAAGAATATGACATTTTCATATTTATCCATATCTGTGAATAAAATATTAATATGACTTTAAAGGGGACTCTATGCTCGATGGGATACCCAACACGCAACAACGAGTTTCTTGGGAATCTTACGTTGCACTCTAATAATAAAATAATATTATTTTAAATGGTAGTTAACATGGAGCCGTTGTATTGGCGGGAATGGATAGAAATAACTAAAATATGATTATATATGTTTTTTAAATGTTTTTACATAAAAGATAAAGGCTTAAAATACAGAAAGAATTCAATTTTAGGCTTTTATACCCTAATTTTCACTAAAGGTTCACTTATCGCCTTTTGATGGAGAACTGTCATTAAATATAGTTTTGATCACACTTATACATTCTTTTGGACCAAATAATACTCTTCTTTAGAATCAGGACATCAAATTTTACTTTGTGTAATTTTTTGGTATTTTTCCGATAAAGTTCATTTTTTAATGAATAGTGTAAAATGTTGTATTTTAATTCAAAACCTCTTTTTAATCTAATTTATTTATATGATTATATTATCTTTTAGAATGATTTTAAAGTTAAATTTGAATATATTTTTACAATTAAATCCAATAGTGGTCGTCGGAATTAATTTCTCTTTCAAATCGGACTTAAACTAGTGTCAATCTTTTGATACTTATTGTTTCATAAAAACACGCTATTTGTTTGACAGCGGGAATTAATTGTTAAATTAATTAATTTGACTTATATATTTTTAATTTTGTAAAATAGACTTCATTTTTGAATTTGGAATTTAAAATATAGCTTAGGGTGAATTTTTGGTATTTTTCTGAAAAACTTCAATTTTTGATGAAGAGTGAAACCACTAAGTGGTACTTATAAAAACTGATTTTTTCGTTTAAATGAAATTTTACCACTACTATGTTTTGAATTTCAAAAATCCTACATACATGGTTGTCATTAAGAATTAAAATGTGGTTCAATGAGATAAAAATAATTTTTTTGGTGAATAGTAACTTATTAAGATTTTAATCGCGACTAAAGGTAATTAGTGCAATTTAAGGCAAAAATGATATTACAATAAAATGAAAATACCTTGACACATGTCTTACCCTTATTGGATGTGTCATGGCCTTCCAAGACAAGCCATGGGTCAACTTGGGGACCCCATGGATCCACTTTGGTTGTGAAATGACATAAATAACTTTTTATTTAATGTTAAAGTAAAAATGACACACACATGAGATGTTTTACTAAAACAATTCTTACATGGGGTTATACAAGTCAGATATTTGAATATAAATAGTAATTAGAAAGATAAAAAAATTCCCTACATCATAGTATTTTTTTTAAATTTTTTGACATTAAATAAATTAAATTATTCATGACATCATGATGATGAAGCGATGACCTCATTATTTAACGATTTAAATAAAATGGAAAGATAATGTAATATCTAAGACCTACACATGTCCAAAGCCTATTTTATTAGTGGATTTAGAACCCTTATCACCTTATACTCGAAATAAATCAATGTGGGACCTTCAAAATCCGAAACGCTTTTAAAAATAAAGTAACATTTTGTAACATTACAAGAGTGCCCCTCCTCTCCTCTTATAAAAGGCCCCCACATCTACCTCCTTACCCACACTCCCAAAGCCTTTGGCTCGGCCAAAACCTGCCCATTTTGTCTCTCCACTTCCCTCTATTACTCCTTGAAGCCTCACATTGGGCAGAAGTCTTCCCAAGAAAGCCTTTGAGCTCAAACCAAGGGGAGTTACCCGATTTTAAGGTAATGTCTTCTTTTGAGTCCTTTTGTATTATTTTGCTTATCCAACCCCCTAAACTCTTTTTATTCTTTTCTTTTGTAACAAATCCAGTATCCGAAATATACTAGGATGTTTTTATTAAGAAGTATTCGAGATACACTTACACAAACCTACATCTAATGGTTAAAGAACATACTGTTTCTGTGGATGGCGAATTTCTGCCTCACGAAACGATGATTGTTCAACACTCATATAACATCTTCAAAGGTGGACATTAATATGTCACTATATTTATATATGATATATAATATGTTTATGTTTTACTTAAGCTTCTGTATTTTTTATTTGTGGCTTACCTTTATGGCTTCCATTATGGGTATACGTGATATGTTCATTTTATGAAGTGCGGACTACCGCCCCCTCAAAGTGATGTGATTCGTTAATGCCATATGTGGGACGTATAAAGGATGGATTTAATGTTATTATATATGAAGTTATAATGGAATTATAATATACCTCTATATCATTATTATTTCTTCCATTAAAGTATGAGATAGAAATGAAAGTAGCGTTCATGTGTACGTATGGCTTATCATCTCCATGAACGGTGCATTTCATTTCTTATCCCCAAATGTAATGTACTATTATAAGTACATGTATATAATGGATATATATAATGAATGATACATCTAAATGATGAATATAATTCTGTAATTAAAATATACATACCTCTCATTTAGTTTTAATTCCATTAATATGGCAAAGAAATGAAAGTAGCGTTCATGCGTACATACGGCTTACCGTCTCCATGAACAGTGCATTTCATTTCTTACTTCTAAATGATTATGTAATATTATAAATACATGTATATGCTGGATATATATGATATACATTCTATCCAAATCAGGAATTTAATTCTGGATATAAAGAACCTTTGACCACACGAACAACATGTAATTGTTAGAAGTCCATTTTCGACTTAAGAACCAAATATCGACAAAACAAACATTATTTACATAAATGGTTACATAATGTTTATAACCTGGAAATAAGTGATATAAAAGGAATAATGAACTTTAAAAGGGTTCTTAATCATGTAGAAATTAACTCATGTTTATTATTCAGGATGTTAAAGAACGATCGAGTCAAGTCGGACCCGAGGTAAGGGACTTCGTCTCAATCTCCTTTCATTGAGGCATATTTCGTTTTTATACACAACTTTATTTTATACGGTGTATAAACCCCTTTGACTTTTACTTTAATACAAAAGGAATCTTTTTCTACGAAGCATTTTACAAAACGAAAAAAAGGAATGTTTCTTTTAACGTACGCGGTGACAACGACCTTTTCCGCCGCCGCGAGTATTATTTGGTCTTTGGCTTCCTCAACAAGCCGTAATGTTTTTAAAATAAATATACTCTTTTATGTATTTTGGTATTGAAAATGGTTTTTATAATGGATTTGTTATGTCAATATATTTGAGTGATATATTGTGATAAAAGTGTGGAAATGTCTTCTTTTCATTATGTTTGTTATATGTCTTATGATTTTATAATGGTACTTGGACATTTGACGGGTGGTTACGTGATAAACCATATGACGGGTGGTTCCGTGAATACCAGGATGGGTGGTTACGTTATAACCTCCAATGCATTTGGTATGCGAGTCGGCCGTATGGCTATTCCATTGTGTATGTATGGAAATTGGCTGTATGTCTATTCCATTAAGTGATATGTGTGGAGTCGACCGTATGGTTATTCCACTTAAGTATGTTTATGTCCCAAGTAACCTTTATATATGTTATGTGTTCTTTATATGGGATTTATGGTAATACTTTGGTTACAAAAAGGTAATTAATGATATTTTATTCAGTAAAGAGTTTTTTTTACTACTTCATGAAGGTGAAGGTATTACTTTGATAAAGTATACATGGTTTACTTGATGTTTGAAAAACTAACAGTTTTTATTATTTTTGTATACCTTACTGAGATTTTTATGCTCACCCCATGTTTTTTTGAAATGTTTTTCACATGACTTAATGTGGAATAAGGACAAGGATGGGATCAAGGGAATGTCATGCTATATAAAACATGGAACTAGACATGTTTCTTTTTAAGAGTTTTTTTATGGAAACTTAGTAGAAGTGTCTACATTGTAATCATTTGAGATGTAATAGTTATGTTCTAATTCTCTAAAAACTATAAGCCTGAAAATATCCTCAATGTGTAATCTTGTAATAACTCAATATTAAGTAAGGTTTAAGGCCGGGGCCTTATAGTTGGTATCATAGGTCGGTTTAGATAACTTTAGAGGTTAGGGTATTCATTAAGCATAAGTGACATTACCATAATGGTTAGGATTTCAGAAAGAGTCCTAGTTTTAGATAAAGTGAATGAGTAAGAATATTTTAGTTTTTATCTTCCTCATTAGTACATGATGGTTTTTTTGATATACTCACACTGACCTTTTTGGTTTTAGTAAATGGTTGGATCTAGCAGGCACCAAAGTAACAGTGGATGTGAAGGAAACTATGACAGCTTTTTGAGCAAGCAACTGAATGATATGGGAGCTGCAATGAGAACTCTTGTGATTATCCTCAACCAACTATCTAGAGTCATGATTTACCACCAAACCTTGGTGATTTCTCTAAGGCATCATATATGTGAGAAACAAATCCCTACGGAAGTACAGGTAATAATCATAAAGGTAAGTGTGTTCAAAAACCTATGTGTCAAAGATGTGGAAAGAAACACCTAGGAAAATGTTTCAAAGGGACAGAAATATGCTATAGATGTGGAAATGAAGGTCATAAAGCAAGAACCAGCCGTGGAAAAAGGAAGCATCCAGTTGACTCGAGGAAAGGGAAAGAAGTTCTTTCTGAGGGATCAATTGAATGTTTTAAATGTGGTGTGGATGGTCATTATGCAAACACATGTCCAATGAAGAAGTTTCGTGAATGGGGTCACCAAGAGTGTACAAATGTTCGTTTAACAATACCTAATTCCATTCCAATTGAGGATGAAGAAACTTACAATGACCAATCAAAGGTATGTATTATTTCATGACTATTGTTTTCCTATTTTGTAATATTAGGATATGATTCATGATTTTATTTGTAGGTAAGAGGTATTTCAGAATAAGTTGGAAAGGAATGGTTAATGGATCATGAATAATGTTGAATGAGTAATATGTCAACATATAAGGGCTTCAAGAGTTATGGTGAAATTCTTAAGAGTATTAAGTCTCTTTTGATGATGGGGTTACATTAGAAGACTTTTTATATTATGTGTAACCCAGATGTTTAATATAGGGAAATTTTATTCAAGGAATTGTTATCTTTTCTTTTGAGGACATAGTTATAAAGAACCAATTTGGGTTTATATGATCCTTACTTATGAGGTAATTATGGGTTATTATATGTTATGATTGAAGTGAAAGGCATGAGATAAAATTGAGGTTAAATTATGTTATGGTTATTTTTGATGATTTTATCCCTTTTTGGGGAATGATTTAAGAATTATATATTTTTGGAAAATGGACAACACGCAGAGCGTGTGACAACCCATCGCATCGGACAAAACTGCGGGAATCGAACCCACAATGAAAGTGAGACTGGTATTTATCGCCTACCACTGGACTACATGAAGTACCTAGTTAGTTTGACTGATTATTTTTTGTTATATGATTTTATGAATTAAGAGTAAGTGGATTTTGGGTTATTTATGAAAATGATTAACCTATCATGGAGGATATGTGATTATGTTAATTAATTTTCAATATGAGACTTTAGGAGCAACTAATGTTGTTTGGAGATAAATGTTGCGATTTAACTTGGAAGACTATGTGACTAAATCCTTCAAATATTTGGGTTTCAATCTTAGTTTGGTTTACTTTGAAGAATTTTATGGACAAATTGATTATCGAATGGTCCTCATTGAACTTTGGGTTTTGTTGGACAAATTTTGGAGATTAAGATTAGATTTTCTTTTTATAAAGGGTTGTACTTTTGTGGATTATCTGATCTTGTACTAGCCTTTTTGGTTTTAGTTTTGGTCTAAAGACATGGGAAGTATATATTTCTCTTTTGTGGATTAGGTGATTCTCTATAAATTCATTATAGTACTCTTAATGCGAACAAGTCTTCCTAAATACTCGTCTTTTGGAAAAAATATGAGTTTGATTAAGGAATCTAGTAAAAGTTGAAAGTCAACATGATAAGTGATTATGTTTCTTTATGAATAAATTCCTCAATAAAAATTAACTTAAAACAAAAATGTTTTCTATTAACTTTTCCTACTGGGGAATCGAATAACGTTTAACCCATCACAAGTTTGTGATTTTCTTGTGGTTAACTTTCTCTTAAACATGTTTTCTATAACTCTCCATCGGAACATGACCCTATGTTTTCTCCTCCATGTCAATGTTTTCATTCTTGGAATCCTAATATGGGTTAACTCGGGTGACCTTTGTACTTATCTTTCTTTATTTTAAAGTGATTGTTTTACCGACTCTTGTTCCGATTTGGGACTTTCAAGGATGTTTCCAAGCTCAATTTTAAAAATTGCGAGGAAGCAATTCGCAAAAGGGGGGAAGGATGTAACAACCCAGGTAAATAAATAATATGATATTTTCATATTTATCCATATTTGTGAATAAAATATTAATATGACTTTAAAGGGGACGCTATGCTCGATGGCGTACCCAACACGCAACAACGAGTTTCTTGGGAATCTTACGTTGCACTCTAATAATAAAATAATATTAATTTAAATGGTAGTTAACATGTAGCCATTGTATTGGCGGGAATGGATAGAAATAACTAAAATATGATTATATATGTTTTTTAAATGTTTTTACATAGAAGATAAAGGCTTAAAATATGGAAAGAATTCAATTTTAGGCTTTTATACCCTAATTTTCACTAAACGTTCACTTATCGCCTTTTGATGGAGAACTGTCATTAAATATAGTTTTGATCACTCTTATACATTCTTTTGAACCAAATAAAACTCTTCTTTAGAATCGGGACATCAAATTTTACTTTGTGTAAATTTTTGGTATTTTTCCGATAAAGTTCATTTTTTAATGAATAGTGTAAAATGTTATATTTTAATTCAAAACCTCTTTTTAATATAATTTATTTATATGATTAGATTATCTTTTGAATTGGTTTTAAAGTTAAATTTGAATATATTTTTACCATTTAATCCAATAGTGGTCATTGGAATTAATTTCACTTTGAAATCGGACTTAAACTAGTGTCAATCTTTTGATACTTATTGTTTCAAAAAAACACACTATTTGTTATGACAGCGAGAATTAATTATTAAATTAATTAATTTGACTTATATGTGTTGAATTTTGTAAAATAGACTTCATTTTTGAATTCGGAATATCAAATATAGCTTAGGGTGAATTTTTGGAAATTTTCTGAAAAACTTCAATTTTGATGAATAGTGAAATCACTAAGTGGTACTTATAAAAACTGATTTTTCGTTTAAATGAAATTTTACCACTTCTATGTTTTGAATTTCAAAAATCTGACATACATGGTTTTCATTAAGAAGTAAAATGTGGTTCAATGAGATAAAAATAATTTTTTGGTGAATAGTGACTTATTAAGTTTTTAATCGCGATTAGAGGTAATTAGTGCAATTTAAGGCAAAAATGATATTATAACAAAATGAAAATACCTTGAAACATGTCCTACCCTTATTGGATGTGTCATGGCAAACCAAGACAAGCCATGGGTCAACTTGGGGACCCAATGGAGCCACTTTGGTTGGGAAATGACATAAATAACTTTTTATTTAATGTTAAAGTAAAAATGACACACACATGAGATGTTTTACTAAAACAATTTTTACATGGGGTTATACAAGTCAGATTTTTGACTATAAATAGTAATTGGAAATCTAAAAAGATTTCATACATCATAGTATTTGTTTTATAATTTTTTGACATTAAATATATTAAATTATTTATGACATCATGATGATGCAGCGATCACCTCATTATTTAACGATTTAAATAAAATGGAAAGATAATGTAATATCTAAGAACTACACATGTCCAAATCCTATTGTATGAGTGGATTTAGAACCCGTATCACCTTATACTCGAAATAAATCAATTTGGGACCTTTAAAATCCGAAAATATTTTGAAAATAAAGTAACATTTTGTAACTTTACAGGAGTGCCCCTCCTCTCCTCTTATAAAAGGCCCCCACCTCTACCACCGTAACCACACTCCCAAAGCCTTTGGCTCGGCCAACCCCTGCCTTTTCTGTCTCTCCACTTCCCTCTCTTACTCCTTGAATCCTCACATTGGGCAGAAGTCTTCCCAAGGAAGCCTTTGAGCTCAAACCAATGGGAGTTACCCGATTTTAAGGTAATGTCTTCTTTTGAGTCCTTTTGTTTTGTTTTGCTTCTCCAACCCCCTAAACTCTTTTTATTCTTTTCTTTTGTAACAACTCCAGAATCCTCAATATACTAGGATGTTGTTATAAGAAGAATTCTATCTACACTTACACACACCTACATCTAATGGTTAAAGAACATACTGTTTCCGTGGATGGCGAATTTCTGCCTCACGAAACGATGGTTGTTCAACACTCATATAACACCTTCAAAGGTGGCCATTAAGATGTCACTATATTTATATATGATATATAATATGTTTATGTTTTACTTAATCTTCTGTATTTTTTATTTGTGGATTACCTTTATGGATTCCATTATGGGTTTACGCGAGATCTTCATTTTAGGAAGTGCGGACTACCGCCCCCTCAAAGTGATGTGATTCGTTAATGCCATACGTGGGTCGTATAAAGGATGAATTTAGTGTTATTATATATGATGTTATAATGGAATTATAATATAACTCTATATCATTATTATTTCTTTCCATTAAAGTATGAGATAGAAATGAAAGTAGTGTTCATGCGTACGTACGGCTTACCGTCTCCATGAACGGTGCATTTCATTTCTTATCCCCAAATGTAATTTACTATTAAAAGTACATGTATATAATGGATATATATAATGAATGATACATATAAATGATGAATATAATTCTGGAATTAAAATATAAATACCTATAATTTATTTTTAATTCCATTAATATGACAAAGAAATGAAAGTAGCGTTCATGCGTACGTACGGCTTACCGTCTCCATGAACGGTGCATTTCATTTCTTACCTCTAAATGATTATGTAATATTATAAATACATGTATATGCTTGATATATATGATATATATTCTATCCAAATCAGTAATTGCATTCTGGATATAAAGAACCTTTGACCACACGAACAACATGTAATTGTAAGAAGTCCATTTTCGACTTAAGAACTAGGTATCGACAAAACAAAAATTATTAACTTAAATGGTTACATAATGTTTATAACTTGGAAATAAGTGATATAAAAGGAATAATGAACTTTAAAAAGTTTCTTAATCAAGTAGAAATTAACTCAAGTTTATTATTCAGGACGTTAAAGAACGATCGAGTCAAGTCGGACCCGAGGTAAGGGACTTCGTCTCAATCTCCTTTCATTGAGGCATATTTCGTTTTTATACACAACTTTATTTTATACGGTGTATAAACCCCTTTGACTTTTACTTTAATACAAAAGGAATCTTTTTCTATGAAGCATTTTACAAAACGATAAAAAGGAATGTTTCTTTTAACGTACGCGGTGACAACGACCTTTTCCGCCGCCGCGAGTATTATTTGGTCTTTGGCTTCATCAACAAGCCGTAATGTTTTTAAAATAAATATACTCTTTAATGTATTTTGGTATTGAAAATGGTTTTTATAATGTATTTGTTATGTCAATATATTTGAGTGATACATTGTTATCAATGTGTGGAAATGTCTTCTTTTAATTATGTTTGTTTTATGTATTATGATTTTATAATGCTACTTGGACATTTGACGGGTGGTTACGTGATAAACCATATGACAGGTGGTTCCGTGAATACCAGGATGGGTGGTTACGTTATAACCTCCAATGCATTGGGTATGGAAGTCGGCCGTATGGCTATTCCATTAAGTATGTATGGAAATTGGTCGTATGGCTATTCCATTAAGTGATATGTGTGGATTCGACCGTATGGTTATTCCACTTAAGTATGTTTATGTCCCAAGTTACCTTTATATATGTTATGTGTTCTTTATATGGGTTTTTTGGTAATCCTTTGGTTACAAAAAGGTAAGTAATGATATTTTATTCAGTGAAGAGTTTTCTTTACTACTTCATGAAGGTGAAGGTATTACTTTGATAAAGCATACATGGTTTACTTGATGTTTGAAAAACTAACAGTTTTTATTCTTTGTGTATACCTTACTGAGCTTTTTATGCTCACCCCAAGTTTTTTTGAAATGTTTTTCACAGGACTTAATGTGGAATAAGGTCAAGGATTGGATCAAGGGATTGTCATGCTATATAAAACATGGAACAGGACATGTTTCTTTTTAAGAGTTTTTTTATGGAAACTTAGTTGAAGTGTCTACATTGTAATCTTTTGAGATGTAATAGTTATGTTCTAATTCTCTAAAAACTCTAAACCTGAAAAGATCCTCAATGTGTAATCTTTTAATAACTCAAGATTAATTAAGGTTTAAGGCTGGGGCCTTATAGTTGGTATCAAAGGTCGGTTTAGATAACTTTAGAGGTTAGGATATTCTTTAAGCATAAGTGACATTACCATAATGGTTAGGATTTCAGAAAGAGTCCTAGTTTTAGATAAAGTAAATGAGTAAGAATATCTTAGTGTTTATCTTCCTCATTAGTACATGATGATTTTTTTTGATATACTCACACTGACCTTTTTGGTTTTAGTAAATGGCTGGATCTAGCAGGCACCAAAGTAACAGTGGATGTGAAGGAAACTATGACAGTTTTTTGAGAAAGCAACTGAATGATATGGGAGCTGCAATGAGAACTCTTGTGATTATCCTCAACCAACTATCTAGAGTCATGATTTACCACCTAAACCTTGGTGATTTCTCTAAGGAATCATATATGAGAGAAACAAATCCCTACGGAAGTACAGGTAATAATCATAAAGTTAAGTGTGTTCAAAAACCTATGTGTCAAAGATGTGGAAAGAAACACCTAGGAAAATGTTTAAAAGGGACATAAATATGCTATAGATGTTTAAATGAAGGTCAAAAAGCAAGAACATGCCGTGGAAAAAGGAATCATCCAGTTGACTCGAGGAAAGGGAAAGAAGTTCTTTTTGAGGGATCAATTGAATGTTTTAAATGTGGTGTGCATGGTCATTATGCAAACACATGTTCTATGAAGAAGTTTTGTGAATGGGGTCACCAAGAGTGTACAAATGTTCGTTTACCAATACCTAATGCCATTCCGATTGAGGATGAAGAAACTGACAATGACCAATCAAAGGTATGTATTCTTTCATGACCATTGTTTTCCTATTTTGTAATCTTAGGATATGATTCATGATTTTTTTTGTAGGAAAGAGGTATTTCGGAATAAGTTGGAAAGGAATGGTTAATGGATCATGAAGAATGTTGAATGAGTAAGATGTCAACATAAAAGGGCCTCAAGAGTTATGGTGAAATTCTTAAGAGTATTAAGTCTCTTTTGATGATGGGGTTATATTAGAAGACTTTTTATATTATGTGTAACCCTGATGTTTAATATAGGAAAATTTTATTCAAGGAATAGATATCTTTTCTTTTGAGGACATAGTTATAAAGAACCATTTGGGTTTATATGATCCTTACTTTTGAGGTAATTATGGGTTACTATATGTTATGATTGATGTGAAAGGCATGAGATAAAATTGAGGTTAAATTATGTTATGGTTATTTTTGATGATTTTATCCCTTTTGGGGAATTATTTAAGAATTATATATTTTTGGAAAAAGGACAACATGCAGACCGTGTGACAACCCGTCGCGTCGGACAAAGCTGCGAGAATCGAACCCACAACAAAAGTGCGACTGGTATTTATCGCCTACCACTGGACTACGTGAAATCCCTGGTTAATTTGACTAATTCTTTTTAGTTATATGATTTTATGAATTAAGAGTATGTTGATTTTGGGTTATTTATGAAAATGATTAACCTATCATGGAGGATATGTGATTAGGTTAATTACTTTTCAATGCGAGACTTTAGGAGCAACTCATGTTGTTTGGAGATAAATGTTACGAATTAACTTGGAAGACTATGTGACTAAATCCTACAATTATTTGGGTTTCAATCTTAGTTTGGTTTACTTTGAAGAATTTCATGGACAAATTGATTATCGAATGGTCTTCATTGAACATTGGATTTTGTTGGACAAATTTTGGAGATTAAGATTATATTTTCTTTTTATAAAGGGTTATCCTTTTCTGGATTATCTGATCTTGTACTAGCCTTTTTGGTTTTGGTTTTGGTCTAAAGACATGGGAAGTATATAGTTCTCTTTTGTGGATTAGGTGATTCTCTATAAATTGATTATAGTACTCTCAATGCGAACAAGTCTTCCTAAATACTTGTCTTTTGGAAAAAATATGAGTTTGATAAGGAATCTAGTAAAAGTTGAAAGTCAACATGATAAGTGATTATGTTTCCTTATGAATAAATTCCTCAATAAAAATTAACTTAAAACAAAAATGTTGTCTATTAACTTTTCCTACTGGGGAATCAAATAACGTTTATCCCATCACAAGTTTGTGATCTTCTTATGGTTAAATTTATCCTAAACATGTTTTCTATAACTCTCCATCAGAACATGACCCTATGTTTTCTCCTCCATGTCCATGTTTTCATACTTGGAATCCTAGTATGGGTTAACTCGGGTGACCTTTGTACTTATCTTTCTTTATTTTAAAGTTATTGTTTTACCGACTCGTGTTCCGATGTGGGACTTTCAAGGATGTTTCCAAGCTCAATTTTAAAAATTACGAGGACACAATTCCAAAAAGGGGGGAAGGATGTAACACCCCAGGTAAATAGAGAATATGATATTTTCATATTTATCCATATTTGTGAATAAAATATTAATATGACTTTAAAGGGGATGCGATGCTCGATGGTGTACCCAACACGCAACAACGAGTTTCTTGGGAATCTTACGTTGCACTCTAATAATAAAATAATATTATTTTAAATGGTAGTTAACATGTAGCCATTGTATTCGCGGGAATGGATAGAAATAACTAAAATATGATTATATATGTTTTTTAAATGTTTTTACATAAAAGATAAAGGCTTAAAATATTTAATGAATTCAATTTTAGGATTTTATACCCTAATTTTCACTAAAGGTTCACTTATCGCCTTTTGAGGAAGAACTGTCATTAAATATAGTTTTGATCACTCTTATACATTCTTTTGGACCAAATAAAACTCTTCTTTAGAATCGGGACATCAAATTTTACTTTGTGTAAATTTTTGGTATTTTTCTGATAAAGTTCATTTTTTAATGAATAGTGTAAAATGTTATATTTTAATTCAAAACCCCTTTTTAATCTAATTTATTTATATGATTAGATTATCTTTTGAATTGGTTTTAAAGTTAAATTTGAATATATTTTTACCATTAAATCCAATAGTGGTCGTTGGAATTAATTTCACTTTGAAATCGGACTTAAACTAGTGTCAATCTTTTGATACTTATTATCAGGAAAGCTCAGCCAGGGACAAAGTCCCTGACCATTTATTAAAGAAAAGGAAAAAGTACAGTAAAAGCAGGTTTAGGAGAACCGGAAACCTTACAACCAAACAACGGATCCCCCAAGCACAAACGACATCCGAAATTCAAAAATCAAAAACCACGAACCCTGATCCTTCCTCGAGCCGCGCGAAACCTCGAGAAGTGTTTCACGTGACAGGCATTACACAGCCAGCGAGAAATCTGGAAACACGCACATCTCCACCACGTGCATCCACCACTACAGGTCGCCGACGAGACCATCAAGCATCATCGCCGGAAAAACCGTCACAGAACACTACCATAAATCATCACCGTCACAAAACCAGCATCGCCGGTGAGAGTCAATAATCAACCTCAACTTCGTAGAATCAAACACCAAAACCAGAGTGCTGACTGAGATGGGCATTGTCTCCGCAGTTCCACATAGCGGAACCTCCCACAAGACAATCCCACGGAAACCCAACCACAAGAAAATCATCATCACCACCACATAAAAAAGAAAACAGATCCACAAATCATCAAGAAGAAACGAAACCACCCAAGGAGGACCCAGTCCGTCTCCATTCATACCGACATAGCACACACAGAAACAGATCCATAAACCAGCATCATCACCAAAACCCGAACAAAGAATAAAAGATGAAGCAAAACCCACCACCACCTTCTGAAACGCAACTAGTGGCCAGATTTGCCCAAAGCACAAGCTCCTAACACCGAACACGACGGAAACCCCAGAACGCAGCACAGATCCCGCACCCTGGGGCATCATCACGCCTCCAAGACAAAGAGGATGAGCGACGATGCAAATGCCGAGGATTATGACAGCGGGAATTAATTATTAAATTAATTAATTTGACTTATATGTTTTGAATTTTGTAAAATATACTTCATTTTGGAATTCGGAATATCAAATATAGCATAGGGTGAATTTTTGTATTTCTTTGAAAAACTTCAATTTTTGATGAATAGTGAAACCACTAAGTGGTACTTATAAAAACTGATTTTTTGTTTAAATGAAATTTTACCACTTCTATGTTTTGAATTTCAAAAATCCTACATACATGGTTGTCATTAAGAAGTAAAATTTGGTTCAAAGAGATAAAAATAATTTTTTGGTGAATAGTAACTTATTAAGTTTTTAATCGCGATTAGAGGTAATTAGTGCAATTTAAGGAAAAAATGATATTATAATAAAATTAAAATACCTTGAAACATGTCCTACCCTTATTGGATGTGTCATGGCCGAACAAGACAGGCCATGGGTCAACTTGGGGACCCCATGGAGCCACTTTGGTTGGGAAATGACATAAATAACTTTTTATTTAATGTTAAAGTAAAAAATGACACACACATGAGATGTTTTACTAAAACAATTTTTACATGGGGTTATACAAGTCAGATTTTTGACTATAAATAGTCATTGGAAAGATAAAAGTATTTCCTACATCATAGTATTTGTTTTATAATTTTTTGACATTAAATAAATTAAATCATTTATGACATCATGATGATGCAACGATGACCTCATTATTTAAAGATTTAAATAAAATGGAAAGATAATATAATATCTAAGACCTACACATGTCCACAGCCTATTGGATGAGTGGATTTAGAACCCGTATCACCTTATACTCGAAATAAATCAATTTGGGACCTTTAAAATCCGAAACTCTTTTGAAAATAAAGTAACATTTTGTAACTTTACAAGAGTGCCCCTCCTCTCCTCTTATAAAAGGCCCCCACCTCTACCACCTTACCCACACTCCCAAATCCTTTGGATTGGCCAACCCCTGCCCGTTCTGCCTCTCCACTTCCCTCTTTTACTCCTTGAAGGCTCACATTGGGCATAAGTCTTCCCAAGGAAGCCTTTGAGCTCAAACCAAGGGGAGTTACCCTATTTTAAGGTATTGTCTTCTTTTGAGTCCTTTTGTTTTATTTTTCTTCTCCAACCCCCTAAACGCTTTTTATTATTTTCTTTTGTAACAACTCCAATATCCTCAATATACTAGGATGTTTTTATTAGAAGTATTCGAGCTACACTTACACACACCTACATCTAATGGTTAAAGAACATATTGTTTCCCTGGATGGAAAATTTCTGCCTCACGAAACGATGATTGTTCAACACTCATATAACACCTTCAAAGGTGGACATTAAGATGGAAATATATTTATATATGATATATAATATGTTTATGTTTTACTTAAGATTCTGTATTTTTCATTTGTGGCATACCTTTATGGCTTCCATTATGGGTTTACGCGATATCTTCATTTTAGGAAGTGTGGACTACCGCCCCCTCAAAGTGATGTGCTTCGTTAATGCCATACGTGGGACGTATAAAGGATGGATTTAATGTTATTATATATGATGTTATACTTGAATTATAATATAACTCTATATCATTATTATTTATTTCCATTAAAGTATGAGATAGAAATGAAAGTAGTGTTCATGTGTACGTACGGCTTACCGTCTCCATGAACGGTGCATTTCATTTCTTATCCCCAAATGTAATGTACTATTAAAAGTAAATGTATATAATGGATATATATAATGAATGATACATATAAATGATTAATATAATTCTGGAATTAAAATATACATACCTCTCATTTAGTTTTAATTCCATTAAGATGGCAAAGAAATGAAAGTAGCATTCATGCGTACGTACGACTTACCGTCTCCATGAACGGTGCATTTCATTTCTTACTTCTAAATGATTATGTAATATTATAAATACATGTATATTCTGGATATATATGATATATATTCTTTCCAAATCAGGAATGTTATTCTGGATATAAAGAACCTTTGACCACACGAACAACATGTAATTGTAAGAAGTCCATTTTCGACTTAAGAACCAAATATCGACAAAACAAACATTATTAACTTAAATGGTTACATAATGTTTATAACATGTAAATAAGTGATATAAAAGGAATAATGAACTTTAAAAAGGTTCTTAATCAAGTAGAAATTAACTCATGTTTATTATTCAGGACGTTAAAGAACGATCAAGTCAAGTCGGACCTGAGGTAAGGGACTTCGTCTCAATCTCCTTTCATTGAGGCATATTTCGTTTTTATACACAACTTTATTTTATACGGTGTATAAACCCCTTTGAATATTACTTTAATACAAAAGGAATATTTTTCTACGAAGCGTTTTACAAAACGACAAAAACGAATGTTTCTTTTAACGTACGCGCTGACAACGACCTTTTCCGTCGCTACGAGTATTATTTGGTCTTTGGCTTCCTCAACAAGCCGTAATGTTTTTAAAATAAATATAGTATTTTATGTATTTTGGTATTGAAAATGGTTTTTATAATGGATTTGTTATGTCAATATATTTTAGTGATATATTGTGATCAAAGTGTGGAAATGTCTTCTTTCCATTATTTTTGTTTTATGTCTTATGATTTTATAATGGTACTTGGACATTTGACGGGTGGTTACGTGATAAACCATATGACGGGTGGTTCCGTGAATACCAGGACGGGTGGTTACGTTATAACCTCCAATGCATTGGGTATGGAAGTCGGCCGTATGGCTATTCCATTAAGTATGTATGGAAATTGGCCGTATGGCTATTCCATTAAGTGATATGTGTGGAGTCGACCATATGGTTATTCCAGTTAAGTATTTTTATGTCCCAAGTTACCTTTATATATGTTATGTGTTCTTTATATGGGTTTTATGGTAATATTTTGGTTACAAAAAGGTAAGTAATGATTTTTTATTCAGTGAAGAGTTTTTTTACAACTTCATGAAGGTGAAGGTATTACTTTGATAAAGTATACATGGTTTACTTGATGTTTGAAAAACTAACAGTTTTTATTCTTTTTGTATACCTTACTGAGCTTTTTATGCTCACCCCAAGTTTTTTTGAAATGTTTTTCACAGGACTTAATGTGGAATATGGTCAAGGATGGGATCAATGGAATTTCATGCTATATAAAACATGGAACTAGACATGTTTCTTTTTAAGAGTTGTTTTTATGGAAACTTAGTAGAAGTGTCTACTTTGTAATATTTTGAGATGTAATAGTTATGTTCTAATTATCTAAAAACTCTAAACCTGAAAATATCCTCAATGTGTAATCTTGTAATAACTCAAGATTAAGTAAGGTTTAAGGTTGGGTCCTTATACAAGGTGTCCCCTGATGATGTAAAATCTGCTGAACCTTTAAGTTCCAACAAGATGTATTTAACCTAGTACCTTGTTCCAATATAGAACCTCATATGTTGCTAAAATTTATCTATTTTCTTAATGGAATTTCCAAACATGTCACTAGTCCCTTGTACCTTTTCTCAAAAAATGATCGTCGTCTCAAAGACCGACATCCCAAGGCATAGAGTTATCCTTCTTCAAATATATATAATCACCATTGTGTCAACATCCAATATCCTGAGGAACAAAGTTATCCATCCTCCCGTAATCTCTCCCACCTATCCTCAACAATAATATCCAGTTTCAATACCCAACATATGGTCTCAACATTATAAAATAATGGTACATAACCATCCATGTGACTTTCTATGTTGATAAATTGTAGCATATTTTATGGTTAACACAATCATCAATGATGAATCATTTATAGGGGACTACACCCAAATCAAGTGGTCCATATCACCTTAACTATGCTTAATCTATGTGCACACGACTCCTTCTTCATGTCAACCAACAACAGAGAGTGGGAATCAAAAAAGAATCTTATGCCACATAATCCAGCACCTCGTTCCCCTATGAACATGTCATTAAATAAAACTGGTCAATACTATCCAATGACTTGAGATCCATTCCCTCACCCTAATTAATTTATCACCTTAATTTGATGACTAAATAGCCTTAAACTAGAGATCAGAATCACCCCATGTGTCTCGTTCCACACCCTACATGACGACCATGTCGCCTCCATCCATGTGATCTGCTCCACCCTAATCATTGGGTCTTTCCTATCAAATTTACTTAGAACTAAAGAAATCAATATTATTAATAATATTTAATTCAAATTACACATCTATCCTAAACATCATATGATGGATAAATTCCCTTACCCGGTATTACCATTTTTAGTGAAACATTAGATTTTGCATCGGTATCACACAGTATCAATTCATTAACTTTGATAAAATCATTTAGTGATTAGGGTCTCTATAAGACTACCCATGTGAAATATATTGAATTAACCTAAATAAAATCATAAAAATTAGGGATAAAGATAGAAACCACCTACCTTGTATGAGTATCCACTCAGTAATCAAATACAAACTACTAAATCGAGTAAAAATGAGAGAAATATGAATTTAAGATAAAGACTCATAAAATTGATAAAAATAACTTTCGCGGATTAAAAATTTTGTATCATGAGAATAAATAAAAAGAGAATCCATTGGATTGAAGTCCATGGTTATGTGGTTCCAATGAGATTAACAGAATTCAGATCATATCTCGAATGATGAAGATGTCATAATGAATAATGGAGATTGAATTAAGAGAATCCCCTATGTGCACGTAGTGGATGGAAGAAGAAAGCAAAAAGAAAAATGATAAATAAAGGGATGAAAAAAATTCAATTTACCACTTTTTATTGGACCCCATGGTTTGGACACCTAGTTTGGATAACCATGTGTCGATTATGTCATGTTCTCTATCTAAGCAACACAATTGCACGAGATCGACACACATTTTTCCAAACAGTGGGCCAAATATGCATAAGAACACTATGAAAAACTATAGAGGTTCATGCATGGCTATGATACCACTCCATCATAGATTGAAAAACAATTTTTCAGTTCTTTAGGTGGGTCTCATGGTTACACCTATAAGGACACATAGTTTTTCCAAGCCATGAACCTCTCTCTATTCTTTCCCGAAACAAAGTATCTGGGGTCTGGAACACCTAAAACACTTATGAAACCCTATGTCACCTATAGATCCATAAAACTCATATCTAAATAATTAATTGGGTCAATAAAAATCAATGAATTATTTTTTAAAGATGAGAAGAAATGTTGGTCTTACCCACAAACACAAAAATTAAAGCAGGATGATGACTTTTTACACTCTAAAAAACAACACATGTTATACAGGGTTATATTAGTCATATTAAAATAATAATATTTCTTGATTTTATTATGTTCAATGATTCATAATGTTTTAACTACAGAATATAGTGTTTTTAATTATTAATTAAAAGTTTTGGGTATTAAATTCTGCCCTCTATATATAAATCTCATTCTCCTGATTTTAATTATTATATTTCAAATTCAAAATTTCATGACATGGTAATAAAATAGAATTAATATTTTATTATAAACATTAATTTCTTGGTTATGAAATGGAAAATTGTCATCCATGTACCGGTATTGTACTCATACTAGAAAAAAATTATAACTAGATAGCATGGTATATTCCGATTACATTCCACATAATACTTGATAGGTTTATCTTTTGTTTTATTAAGAGTGAGAAATCCCTTTAAAATTGGGATTTAAAATATATTAAAATAAAAATATGTGACTTTATATCATTCTATAAGAATTATTTCAATGTTTTATATGAATAATCATGATCGTGAAAAAAATTTCATGACTAAATTTATAAAATCAACTTTTATAGGAATGAGAGAGAAATTAAAGGTTATCATTCTTAATTTTATGAAATATTTTATAACCTTTTATTTATCCTATTTCTAACTGTAACTAAAATTTAATGGTTATGATAAGTTAAAATAATATTAAATAAAGTTAACCATCAAATAAAATAGTAATATAAAAAATGTCAATAATAACACCCAAGGCTTAAAATTAATCATTAAACCCTATAACTCTTAAATATATACTCGACCAAATTTTAATAAATCATAATAATATATTCACACAAATATAATAAAAATAACCAAAAATTAAAATACATAATTGCCCTAATTATTATATAATATTTTGAGGGTATACCTTTTCTAGAAGGCAACACCAAATATTCCATTTTTCTAGAAAATATTTCCATGAAACGAAACATTTATAATCTATGAATAAAAAATTAGAAATTCATCGAATAACTACTTTATACTAAGAGTCCCATTAATTATTCCTAAATAATTCTCATACACTTCACTTATTTAATAGTATACCTAGATAAAATAAATAAATTTCATTATGAAATTATCAATGTTATATTTCACACATTGTGTATTGTTTTGAATAGTTCAATATATCCTTATAGTAGAAACACTAAATATTTGTGATTTCGTTATTTCCCTAGAATCAAGGTGTTTTATCAAAATTATCTGTAACATTGTAAATAACTCTAATTACCATTAGGCATTTACCATGATGATAATGTCTATAATTATCACATATTGGATATTTTGTCTGTCCCCTAATATCCATTCACTCATTTCTTTTTCCATGGTTCTCAGTCATCCTTTTCTTCCCTTGATTTCATTTGATGATATGCGAATTGGAGAATTATTTCACTATGTTTATTACACTAGTACTATATTATAATAAGATAAAAATTTGAGAGACCACTTCCCTTTAGATGATCATCTTAAGGACATTGATTAAATGATCAATCCTTGTTTTGGATGCTATACAAAGTCTATAGAATACATTTAAAAACTCATAATGTTTTCCACATACTTAGAAAAACATTCCTCATTATCATATCTTTAATTGAGGATTTTTCTTTCCATTATTTCATATTATTATTTTGAATAATATTTCTCAAATATAAATATCTTATTGGTTATCAATTCAATTTCCTCTATTTGAAAGTCCCCCTTTTTATTTTAAATAAATGACCATCGTTAATCCATATCTTTATTTAAACAACATTTTATCAGAATTTCATTTTCCATTTTATTACATACAAAAGTGAAAAATATATATTGAATGTAATTGATAAATTTGTTAGGTACCAATGGATTTGTATTTCAACTGATCTCTAGTTGATTCTATCAGATAACGTGATATAATATTATTGAATTTATGTATGGAACAACTTGTTTTTAAATATAGAAAATTCTATTTTTCATATCCTAGGGATGTTTCCCCAATATAGCCCTAATTGTTTTAGCTTCTACACATAGTTTATAGACATATTTATTAGTGTAATCATTTTATTGACTTTGGGTATTGAAATTATTATCTTTTAATTCATTATGGTCTATCTATAAATAGTGACAGACACAATTAGCTCATTACACAATTAATATTGAACTATATCATAATATACATGAAATTATTAAACATTAATGGGTATACCTTAATAATTGTTTCAGTTGTCTTCCTCTAAAATATAATTCTTAGGGGTCCAACTAAACATCTTTTGATTCCAATTATAGTATAACTAACTCCAGTAACACAGATATAATGATTATAATATTTTATTTGTACAATTACAAGGGAAAATAAGTCAAAGTATCGATCATTTTAGCAATCATGGGAGACTATATACGAACATGAATTACATATTAAATTGGAAATTAGAAAAAAAAACATGAAATAAATAATATCATCTTTAAAAACTATTGAAATATTCCTTCACCATATCCTGGTTAAAGGAAAATAAATAAATGGTGATCTCAAATTATCTTTAATGTTTATGCATACTATAATATGTAACAAGTAAATAAGGAATAATTAATATAGTAGAATGGATAATCAAAACACATTCCATTAAATAATTATCTTTAGTTCAGTGGAAATCCATGGATAATATCAATATATAAATATCATGGATAATGCAAACTGATTTATAAATTGAGGATATTTATAATTATGTACATTCAATATCTTTCTATCAAGGAATTGGGTATTTTATCTTAAATTTCACCATCATGGCCTTATCCAAGATACATTAATTTAATGGCTAGGTATAATCCAATTTCTAAAATAATGTTTCCACCTAATTTTTCATCTGAGAGTAGTTGATTCATCAAGGGGATATCTATAACATGGCCCTCCCATTACTTTCGTGATCTATGCATTCCTCATATATTGAATGACCAATAAAATTAATACCCAAAATTATTTACAAATCAACTATTATAATCATTGTATTGGAAATATGAAAAATCAATATTTCTCTAGAAAAAAAAATTCTATTCTTAATATGATTCCTTCAAATTATACTATATAATGAAATTTTATATAGTTAAGACAAAATCATAGTTGTGTAAACGATCCATGATACTTAAAATATAGACATAGAGGTGAAAATAATGAATAAGGGAATGTGATCCTAGTAAAGTGAATGAACACAAGACCATATATCACTAAATATTTAAATAATACAATAAATTAATCATCAATGAGTTCTCAATAGTAAAAAAAATTATTTCTTATAAAAAAATTAAAAAAAATAATGTGATTTAATCATTGTTAAAAGGTAATGTGATAAATTACTTTCAAAAAATATTTTCTTTCATTTATGAAATTAATAACCCTTTTTCTAAATTAGAAATAAAAATTTTAATAATATTGATAAAAATATATTATTTCAAAATAACTAGGGAAACATGTTAGGGAATATTCAATGTAATGAATAAGAATTATGAAGGGAAAATGAATTCATGTCGTGTATATTAAATGAGAACAATTTGTTCAAAAATTTATAAAAAACTCAATAAAATGTATTATTTGGAAAATGCTCAAAAATAATCCATTTATACAATTATATATTAATTTAATTGTAGAAAAATTATCTTTTAAAGGTATTTCATGTATATTTAAAAAATTAATTAAATAATTTAAAGTACACTGACATGGAAGATAATGATTTCGGAAAAAATACTAAAATAAAGATGATATCACTTTCATGTAATATACTTATTTATGATTGATCCACCATGTGAATAATTGGAATATAAACATGTAAATTCCTAAAATTACCGTAAGAGAAGAAAATAAATGGCATTTAAGATATTTGGATTATATAATTTTCCAAAAGGAAATTTGATCATAAATTATATCAGTAAAACGAGATTGTAATAGAAATCTATTACATCAAGTTAAATATGATTCAAATGAATTATTATCCTCCTGTATAACAAAATTAGATATTAATAAAATATATAAAATAACTATAATCAGGATTTTTGTACCATAAATGATTCTATTAAATATCTTATCCAGAACAAATTAAATATTTTTCCTCAGAATTTTCTTTCGAGTAAAAACTTGTATGTTTCCCATGAATGACTTGGTTTGATAGTTCTTGTCCTTTCAACATGATCACAGTTTCATTATCTACAAAAAAAATTATTCATTTTATAATTTTCATATTTATTCATTATATAGTATTGTATTATTATCCCTAAAAGGTGGTGATGAAAAATGAATTTCAACACATCATACAGATGATAGCCCTTATGTATGTATAAATGATGTTTACACATTTTTATGGATGTAAAGAAAGATAATAAAATTAGAAATAAAATTTCTAGAATAATTTTTATACCACATGTATCTACTATATTCATTAAATCTATCATTATTTTTATCCATATTAACTATAAATGGAAAAGGAATGAAAATCCTCTGTTGAGGTGGTACTCCACAATTACACATCAGTAACATTATCATCTTACAATGGTTGGGAATGTTAGAAGGTATATAATATAGTGTCTCTCTATAATTTTAATAATTCCATTAATAACATATATAATCCTCAAATCCATTAAAATAACTGACCTTGTAAAAAAGGGATAAAAAAACACATTGTTTTGTGTCTTTGGTAGTCCACACATATGGATAAGAAATGTGCTCATTTCCCATTTAATAGAAAATATGTTGATAATGTATTTTAAATCAATATAATTACATTTAAGCATATAGAATATACTAATTCTATTATATTATCATGTTTTGGTGAGAATTTAAGGAGGTACAAGATGATAAAAAATAAAATAACTTAGTTAAGAGTTATACATATAATTATGAAATCCACCTTTCATATACACCATGAAACTCCTTAGGATATACTTTGTGGAATAATAGAGGCTCTAGGATACTGGGAATGAATGAAAGAATTTATTTGGTATGATATTGGAAAAATAAAATTTATTATTATGTGTGTGGAAGAGAAGAAATGTGGCTCTCTTTTCTAACTACTGGGAATAAATCAAGTAAATATAGAAATATTAAAATATAATATTTTTCAAACATATGTAAAATGGGTCCAAAAATATATATTATATATGTTAAAGAGGAATGGTTCAAATAAGGATCCTGAAATAGAATATAAAAAGTTTTTATGTCATTTTATTCTTTATATTCTGGTTGTTTTTTGGATCTAAACCCATAAAATTTAGTCATGTTATTATGATAAATTAAATTTTTCTAATAAAAAATTAAAACTATTGGATATAAATTGAGGCCTAATCCCATTATTTTCTGTCAATTTTTTCCTATTTGACATTTTATTTTGATGATAAACATTTTTTCATCGTAACTATTAATATTAAATAAAATTAAAATTGTCCTCATTGATAAATATAAACCTCTAGATTCAAAACAAAAAATACAGAATTCCAGATTCAATATATAAAACTAGATGAAATTGATTTTAATGTAAGATAAAAAAATGCAATAAAGAACTATTTTTAGACAAATATGTTCTTAATCATAAAAATGAACTTAAAAAAATAAAATATAATGAATATTAATATGGTTTTAAGTAAATTATTTTTAATAAACGATTTATTATTCTTATATTAGACTAAAACCAAAATATAATTGGTCTTTATTATTACTTAATATAAATAAAATAAATATTTTTTAAAAAAATTCGACAAAAATCACTATTTATTCTAAATTCATCATATATTGAGCCATACCTTCTGACCAATCACATTGCCAAACATTTCATCTTGGAGGTTTCTAGGGGATTTCTGGGGTGTTTTGAGGCCAACAGTTGGTTTTTAGTGGTGATTCATTCTAATGATCAAACATTTTTGTTGTTGATTCATTCTTGTGGTCATACATTTCTACCCATGAGTTATTCATGCAGTCAAACATTTCTTTTAGTGATTCATTCTGGCAATCAGAATTTTCTTGGTTGTGAGTCATATTGGTGGTTCGACATTTCTTTTAGTGAGTTATTCTTGTGGTTAGCAATTTATAGAGGTGAGTCTTTATGGTTGTTAATAATTTCTAGTGATGTTCATTCTAACAGTAATATATATTTGGTGGTAGATCATTCATTCAGTCAATTTTTATTAACGGTGATCCATTCTAGTGGTCATGCACTTCTGGAAGTGAGTCATTCTAGTGGTTAGAACATTCTGGAAGTGAGTCATTCAGGTGTCCCAACATTTTTGTTAGTAGTTCATTTTGGCCGTCAGTCATATATAGTGATAGGTCATTCTGACGGTTATACATTTCTATCAGTGAGACATCACTACTAGTGACTTGCTGATGGTGACTCGTTGGTGGTGACTTTCTGGTGGCGACTCATGAACAGTGCTTCCAATTTTTCCAAAATTCAATGATTTTCCAATTAAATGTATTGAATGATAAAAAATTGTTTTAATTCTTAATTTAATAAATACTAAAAATCTTTCCATGTTAATTCATCATTCATTAAATTTATTAAAAGTATATTGATATATTAAATGATTAAAACTCATGGATTTAATGATATCCAATTTTAATTTCCAATATGAACCATATCTAATCTATTAGATACAAATATATTCTTTTAAAAGAGAATATATTTTCTTCCTTATTTTAGTATTACATTCTTTTGAGATAGGTGGTTCCCAAACCATCATCCCTTAGATTCATAGAACCTTGTTGTTGTAGTTGGATCGAGTTCCCCCAAATATTTTCTTTCTTATACACACATCCCCTATTTTTTTCTTCTAGTTTAGGTAAATATATGTGTTTCTAAGTATTAATTCCTTCAATTATCATTTCAATGTATCATGCGATATAGTTTACTCTTGTTTCCTCTTTAGAAGATAGAAAATCATGATTAGAAAAGATAATTTCATGTTTAAATGAAATAATAATTAGTAGGGATATGTGATGATTCATATTATGGGTTGTTGTTATTGAAATGATGTTGTAATTTGTATGGGATAAGAATCCATCAAAACTTTTGATCATTAGGGTTCCTTATTCGTGTTGTAACGATGTTAATTGTGGAATTCCGGTTTTTTGGTTGATTGGAAACATTTGAAATGTAATTTTCTAATCACCTAAAGATGATTAATGAACTGGATGCCCTAGGATCTTGAGGGTTTTGTGACAATAAACTTTGAAGAATAAGTGGAACTGAATAATACCCCCCTTCACAATGTCTAAAAATGTGTTGTGATTTTTCTATTTATTTTGATTCGAAGAATGGTTTTTTATTTGTTATGTTTCTAGGGGTAGTGGATGAGATGTTGCTTTGCAGTAGGGTTGCGATGTAAGGTGGAAGTGGATGTGTCCATTAAGGTATGGTAAAATGATTCTTGTTTTGTGATTTTCTATGTTAAATTCCAAGATAGTAATTCATAATTAAATTAATAATCACAATGGTCTTGTATAATAATTTTATTATTTAATGGATTTAAAGATTAAATTGTAAATTTTTATATAAAAACGACTCGCTGAAAATTATTATCAAAGTGCATGTATTAATCGAAGGGGTTAGTAATGAAAAATTTGGGATATGGATTAATGATATTTAAATATTAAAATATGATTAGTGACTTATTTTTTTCATTCATGGGGTTGTGTATTTAGTATTGGTCATGGAAGTGGAGGTTCTTATGAGTTGTTTTATATCATCATTATGAACCTATGTGATGAGGATTCTGTGTTGTTTCCCTATATGTATATACATTTAATATTCTTGTGATTTATATACTCTCCCCACCCATGTCGAGCACCATATTCTAACACCAAATTTTTTGGGGTTGATTTCCAAATATCCAAGTGGGAGGAAGAGAGGCTAGATACTCACTCTTCCCAACTCCCTCTACCATGCGTTGGTGATATACACATGATGTGATGTCCAAACCCCAAAATTTTCATTTTCTAAATGTGATGTGATGAGTATATGATGAAACTAGTGTATTTGGGTGAGAATTTATGAGATGTATTATGGTTGGGGTCATTCATGGTAGGAGGATGGCATGAGGTTTATATCATTGATGTTCATGATACCCTACTACAATGGTTACGAGATATGAATTGTTGGACAAGGTGTCTATTAGATGTATGTGATGTTTTTTGTAAGAAGTGGGAGTCACATGATATTTCACATGGGGCTGCGAAAGTAGAAAATTTGTGGGAAAGTGGTGTAGGGTAACCAACCATTGTTATACTTCATATTTAATTATTACATTGGGATGCATTATTTTTTTAGTAAGACTTCCTGAGGTTTTGGTTTTGGTTTGTATAAATGTATAGGTGTTGTTTGGTCTTGTTGCTTTCTCATGGGTTCACTAGTATTCTATTTTGACATATTCAGAAGAGAATTTGGTTTTCCTAATATGTATACCTGTATGCTCCCCTGACTTATATAAAAAGGTATTCAGGTTTTCTAGAGGACTTCATGGATGATGTTGGAAATTACTAGCTCGAACCATCGAATAAATGTTATTTCATTGCATTAGTATTGTTTTTTGGTATTTATTTTTGAGTCTTTTATATATATCAGTTTAATTTATACATGAATTTTGTGATGTTTTTAGTTTATCTTATATATGTACTATATTTTATTGCAGTTGTTTTATCTTATATCATGATCATATTCTTATAATAAAGGGTAATGCCTCTCATACATAACCTTTTTATACCTTCCGTTCTATTTTCTAAAAAGGTCCAACTAGAGGAGGGACTTGGGGGTCATTATCCCTCTCCCCTCATTGCAGCATTTATGGATATAGGGGGTCATGAAAGAGTGATATCGAAGGTGATGACTGAGAGATGGGGTTTTGGAGTTAGAAATAGTAAGGATTGGATCAGTTTCTATGGAAAAGGTTCCAGCTGACCTTGGTGCATGAAATAGGCTAGGGATATCATATAGAAAATGAGATTTTAACCCACCACCATGATCTAATGCATTAACTATGAGATTATTTTATTACAATGTTATGTGGACTTATTTTTAGTGTAGAAAACATGGAGTAGTACATTCATCACGATGAATTGTGTTCCTATTTTAATTGGGATATTTTGCTAAGTTTAAAATAAATTCTATGAATTAATGTTAATCATAATAAAATTTCATATTATCAGGATTAGGATATAATTCTATCTCATTCATCTATGGATATTATTCACCATCCCCATGTGGATAATATGGTGGATGATCAGTAGGCTAACCCGTCTAATTTTTGGAGGGTTTGTCTAGTTGAAGATGATGATCAGTGAAAGAGGATATTTCTGTTCTTTTAGAGGATTACTTTGAGTAAGTATGATGGAATAGTTTATAATGTATAGAAAAAGGTATGGATAGTCATGATAGAGATTAGTTCTAGTACGATTCATTCCCCAATAGAGTATTGGGTGCCCTTGGAATTCAGTTAGATGTCAGTATTTTCATGTCAGTGGTGGACGTTGTACTTTGGTGAGCATAAGACGAGGATTATTCATGGTTTAACATCCCAAAGGAGTTCTATGAATAGTCCCTATCAAAAACCATGATGTTTTTGAATAGGATAGAGCAACTCTCCCTTCAATAGGAGACTATATATATGGAGAATCATGGAATCAAGATCAAAGAACTTCTACTCATTTCCCTAGTTCTTTTTCCTGATAAAGAGTCCCAATAGAGGTGTCTTGAGAAGGAGATTCATCCTTCTATGTAGAATGAAATTAATTATTTTCATTTTACAATTTATTTTTAGGTTCAGAAGATGTAAGATCCGATTGAGTTGATTACATTGGAAGGAGTCGTACCATTAGAGGGAAACTAATAGGGTTCCTGAGTGAGTAGAGTTGTTTGTGGCAGTTTTCTATCTCTTTGGCCTTTGAGGATTCAACTAGTAGGGAGTCAACCTCAGTATCTTCCCCTACATCAATCTAGGATTGTGGGCTCCATAATATTCTTAGGAACATCTAAAAAATATGTTTCATACGTGGGGCTCATAGAAATTTTCATGATCAGTGTTTAGTGGCTACTTGATCATAGTTTGATAGAGGTGGATCGGTTTGGCTCTTACCTTAGTAAAAGTTACCAAAACAACCGTTCTAGCAGCATAGAATATAGGATTATTCTCCATGAAGAGAAAATGTGGTAGGTGGAGGTAGCCCTCTAGATATACATCTCCCTTGAGGACATCATCCTAAGTGTAGTCATAGAGGTTGAAATCAATAGAGAATCAAAGGATCTGGGCATTACTAGATGTAGGTAGTGGAGGTATCCCCACCTGAGGGTCCAAATATCATTTTAGGTATGCTTATTTAATCATGTGACCTTGTTTTTTCAGGATTAATTTAGGATACTTAAACTCCTCTGTAACATCCTTTCTTGTCTGTACTCTAGAACTAGACATAGCATGGCTTCCCATTCCCTTGGTGTTGATTATGCCAGTCTAAGGAAAGACTGGCTTATTTGATGTGTGTCGGGGATGTTCTCTGATGATGGGAATTTATAATTCGTGTATGGGTATTTTATTTCATATGATGCCTCTTTATGATGTAATCCTTGGAATTTACTGGATTTATTCTATGTGTGTTGTTATCATAAACTTCTGGAGGAGAATCATGTACTCATATGCAGATGCACAGCATGTGGTTTTCATTGGTAGGAGGGGTTTCCAGGTGGGAAGTTAGTGTTTGGATCCCCTTTATTCCCGAGTAGCTGATTTGCCTTTGGAATCTATATACATAGGGAAACATGAGGTTCTGATGTTTGTTTGGGTGCTCTTGGATGTTTTCCCCAAGGATGTTGGGGCCCCACCTCCTCGGTGTGACATAGAGTTGAGGATAAGCATGTAGTATTGTGTTGCCACAATTTTGATGGATCCCTATAGTATGGTGCCTTTTGAGTTGAGGGTGTTGTTAATTCAGATAAATTATCTAATATATATGGGCATCATCAGACCTAGTGTTTCTCTACTGAGAAATCGGGTGTTAATTTTTAAGAATACGGATAGTAGTCTATGGTTGTGCAAAGACTACCGGAGGATGAACTAGGTGAGGATCATGAATTTATATTCACTTCCAATGATCAGTGATATTTATGACTAGTTGGGGGTGTTTTTTGGTTCTCCATGATCGATCTCCAGTAGGTATAGCACTCGATCAGGGTGAAGTATATAGATCTTCAGAAAAAAAACCTTTCGATGTTGGTATGGGCACATTGATTTCATGGTAATGCCTTTCGGTATCACCAATGTAAAAGTTATGTTCATCGGGCTTATTAACTCTGTGTTTCATGAGTTTTTGGATCATTTAATCCTCTTATTCATAGAATATATCTTTATCTACTAAAATTCATTAGAGGATCATGTCCAATATCTCAGAGTTGTTTTATAGGTTCTCGTTCTCCACCAAATCAATGGAAATTTTTGAAAATGTAATTTTTACCATTAGAGGTGAATTTCCATTGGAATTTGGTGTCTCATTAGTGTGTGGTAGTTTACCCAACATATGTTAAGGTTGTTGTTTAATGGGTATAAACCAATAATAGGTATGTGGTTCATAGATTCCTTAGTCTCATAGTCTATAGTTGGAGGTTTGTTCCTAATTTCTCTCAAGTTGTAGCCATGTTGATAGAATTGACCAAGAAGAGACAAGAGTTTACCAAGACTGACCATTGTTTGTCAATGGTCAACTATCTAAAGGGGGAGTTATTCAGTGCTCCAATGCTTCAGTTGCTGGATGAGGGTTTGTTTTTCATGGTTTTTTGTGACACGTCCCTTTAAGAATTGGGATATGTCTGGATGCTGTAGAATAAAGTGATATATTATGGGTCTAGGTAGTTAATCCCCAAACAGCATAACTATTTAAAAAATTATACTGAGCTATCATATTTTGTGTTGCACTATTGTAATGGTGACATTTACACATTATGGATACCTTTTTAGTCTTCACATATCACAAGAGTTTGAGGTATATCTTTTCTCATAATGATCTAAATTTGAAATATCATAGGTGGTTGAAGATTCTTCAGGACAATTATTTTGTAATCACCTACACCTAGGGAAAGGGGAATGTTCTGGATGATGCTTTTAGTTGAATGTCGCAGAATTATGTTGTTTGGGTGTTTATGGATGCTTAGTGGGAAAAATAAGAGTTGGAATCCCTACACTTATATACAATGTTGGATGATGGTAAAAGTTTCTTATTCTAGATGATGGTGTAGTCTTCTGTTATGAGGAAGGTGTATGAGTCTCTAAGAGGGGACTCAATGGTAGAGGTGATATGTGATCGGGATAGACATGGTGATGATCCTGAGGGATGGTTGGAGGATATTCAGAACTGGATTGTGATTGGGGGGAATGTTGTTTATTTCGATATAAATGTGTGAGTAATTCCTTCATGAGTTTCATAATATACCATTATTAATACACCTATGAGTCTCATAGATGTACCATAGGTTGAGGAAATAGTTTTGGTGGCTCACGAAGAAATGGGATGCTGTGGAGTTTGTGAATCAGTGTCTTGTTTTCCAGCAAGTAAAGGTTGATCATCATGTTTTAAGAGGTTTGTTGCAGCCCCTGGATATTCCCAAGTGGAAATGCAGTGACTTATCGATGGATTTTTCATAGGGTTACACAATTATTAGGGTGTTTGTGATGATATATAGGTAATTTTGGATGGGTTAATGAAATCAACACACTTCTTAGAAATCAATGAGTCAGGCTAAGTAGATGTTTTTTCAAAAAGGTGTGCGGAGGATGTTGTGTAGATTCATGGAGTCTTGAGGAACATTTCCATGGATCGAGATTAACATTTTACCTCATGATTATGGATGGTATTGAGACATTCTTTTGGCACATAGTTACGCCTTAGAACTCTATTTCACACATATGTGGATGGACATATAAGTATGATTGTCTATAAGTTAGAGGATATGTTGTAGGCAGGTGTGTTTGTATTTGATTGGTTGTGGGAAAAACAAAATCCTTTGGTAGAGTCTTCCTATAATAAAATCTATCCCACATTAATTGGCATGTCCCCATTTGACACTTTTTATGGGTGAACATTCCATTATTTTTTATTTTGGGAATAGGTTGGGGAGTCAATAGTTAATAGACTTTATGTGGTGCAGAGCATGACAGAGAAGGTTTAGTTGGATCAAGAGAGAATGAAAGAATAAAAAAATTTAAAAATGTCTTCTTCAGATCGTATGATGACACCCTTAGAGTTTGATTATGGGGATCACATGTTCTTTAAGGATACCCCTTGTCTTGTAAGTGAAGGATAAGAAATGGGAGTAAGCTCTCCCCCTAATTTTTAGGCTCATTCAAGGTGTTGGAGAGAATTATAAAGGTGGATTACCAGTTAGAACTTCTTCCTATATTGAACTGAATCCATGATATCTTCCGTGCATCTTGGCTTCAATGGTATCTTTGTAATGACTCCCATTACACCAAATGGGGTGATTTAGATATTCAGGATTATGTGACATTTATAGAAAAGATAGTGTAAATCCAAGGCCATCGACAGATGGTGCTTTAAGGATGGAAAATTCATTTGGTCTGTGTGATATAGAGGCATGGTGTCCTAGAGGAGACTATTAAGGATCATGATACACATATTTGTTCCCATTAGGTATATAGTTTTTTGGGTTTCTTCATTTTTCTATTTTTTTGATATGATATTTGTACATTAGTGTCTTTCAACATATATTTCATTCTCCTTGATGTGTTGTGCATTGCGTATTATGTGATAATGTTCCAATATGATAAAAAATGGGATTAACTGAATCATAATCGATAAACATTATACAACGATGCGATTAAAACCATGATGGAGATTCTGTAATGACCAAAAATGAAAGTATTTTAACATAGAGGATGGAGTTCCAAAATTACTATGTTTGGGGTAGTACGATTTGTTGATCTGGAATGTGAATTTCAGTTAGCAGGTTTGGTCTATGACTGTATTTTAGATATAATGATATCCTTGAGATATATCTTGAGTGATGGTCATTTGGATCCATTATATCCTTCCTTCTGGTTTAGGACTAAATTCTAAAAAAATAGAATTTTTTTTGAGAGTTATCTGATGTAATGTACCGGAACATTCATCCCATTACATTTAAAAAATATATGATGATTTTAGTGTCCTTCAAAATTCCATGGAGTTTTTAGAATAATAATGGATTTTTGGAGGTGATACATTCTGGGGTTCATAAATTTCTAATGGAGATTCATTTTGGTGGTCATAAATTTATGGTGGTGATTTATTATAGTGGCCATACAGTTATGGTGGTGATTCATTCGTGTGGTCAACAATTTGTGGTGGTGAGTCATTCTGGTGGTCAGAAATTTCTGGCATTGAGTCATTATGGTAGTTCAATATTTATGGTGGTATCCATTCTGGAAATTATAAATTTATAGCGGTGGGTCATTATGATGGTTATAAATTATTGTAGGTGATTAATTTTGGTAGTGATACATTTCTAGTATAGATTCATTCTAGTACTAAGATAGTTATGGTGGGGAGTCATTATAGAAATCATAAATTTCTTGTGGTGATTCATTCTAGTGTTCAGACATTTCTTGTCATGATCCATTCTGGTAGTCTGACATTTCTTGTGGTAGGTCATTCCGAAAGACATACATTTCTTGCAGTAGGTCATTATAGCAGTCATATATTTCTTGTGGTGATACATTGATGGCAGTGATTCACTAGTGGTGACTCACTGGAAATGAATCATAAACAGTGTTTCCTGGTTTACCAAAATTTATAGATTTTCCTTTTTTACATCATTAAGGATGAAACTTTTTTAATTCCTTTATTATTAAATTTTATTTTTGTTTCAAAGGGAATAAATTATAAATTAAATTTCAAAGAAATATAAGGAATTTTTTAATGTTTAAAATTATTTTATTTAATGAAATATGAATTTAATAGACAATATAAGAAATATCCAATCCAATGGTTCTAGATCTAATCATTCAAAATAGAATATATTTTATTCCATGTTTTTTTCTTTCTCTTAAGATAGGGTTTTCCAAATACTTCTTCTATAAGAGTCATAGAACCTTGTTTATACACTTTGTTTATGTTCCTCCAAATAGGGTCCCTCCAATGCATGCAACCTCTATTTTGGTGTTGTGAGTTTGTATAAA
This sequence comes from Viscum album, assembly GCA_963277665.1. Taxonomy (NCBI): domain Eukaryota; kingdom Viridiplantae; phylum Streptophyta; class Magnoliopsida; order Santalales; family Viscaceae; genus Viscum; species Viscum album. The sequence goes on from OY728166.1 coordinate 1,027,443,442, forward strand.
GATATGTTCTTTCAAGTAGAAATTCATTATTTTCACCTTTATGTGCGTCACGTGGGATGCGTTAATCTTATTATCTCTTTGGAAGATAGTGCCTTCAGATTGAAAATATAATTAACCTATTTTAATGAAATAAAAACGTGTATAGGAATGTTAATATTGGTCTAATGGATAGTTTTTATTGATTTAATGTCATAAATTGTATAACATAAACACCCACTAAAAACCATGATCATTGGGGGTCCTTTTTGTTTTTTATGATGTAAATTTTGGAATATATTTTTGGGGTTGATTTAAAACAATTGAAATGTAATTTTATAATCATATATAGATGATTAGGTAATAAAATTCCTTTAGATCTTGTGTCTTTGGTGATAACACACTTAAATAAAAATTTTAACATATTAAGATCCCCCTTTGCTAAATATGATAATGTGTGGTGCAGTGGTATGTGTTTTTATGTGAGGAATGGTCATAAATTTGTGATGTGTGTTGGGGAAGTGGATGAGATGTGGTTGTGCAGTAGGGATGGGATGGGAGGTGAGAGTGTATGTGGTTATTGGGTTATGGTAAATTGTAGCTTTTTATTTGATGTGTTGTGTTAGTTTTGGAGTTATTAATGGGTGGTAAAATGCATAAAAATAATAATGGGAATGTTAAATTAATTAATTGATGAAGGGTTGTGTGGAATAAATGGTTAATGTTTATATATATATGATGGGATGAATATAAAAGAAAAGTGTATGTTTTAATTGAAGGGGTTAGTAACAAAAAATATGGAATATTCCTTAAAAATAATTAAAGACTAAAATATGATTGATTTTTTTTCATTATGTGGGGTTGTGCATTTAGTTTTGGTAGCAGAAGTGGAGGTTCCTATGTGTTATTTTATTCATCGGTTTTGAACCCTTTGGGTGGGTCATGTATTCTATTTCTACATATGTATATACATTTTATATTCTTGTGAACTCTACATGTGCCCCATCCATGTAACACACCATGTTCTGACACCAAATATTTTGGGGATTTTTTACCAACATTCCGGTGAGAGGATAGATGATTGAATACCTAATCATACCTTCACCCTCTAATAGGCATTGGTGATTTTCGTAGGCTGTGATGGAAAAAACACAAATGTTCCACTACCTACATGTGAAGATATGAGTATGTGATGGACTTGGGGTCTCCATGTGAAATTTGATGATATGGCTTATGGTGGGGGTTGTGCATGGTAGGAGGAGTGTGCAAGATTGATGTTTTTTATGTTAATGTAACCCTACTACACTGGTAATGAGACGCAACCTATTAGCCCTTATATCTCTAGGTGGGATGTGATGTTTTTTGGAGTATTTGGGAGGACCATGACAAAAGACATTAGGGTTTATGAGAAAAAAATAGTTGGAAAGAGGTCCATGGTACACTATGATAATTTTTATTTATATTATATTATTACACATGGATTAATTATATGGAGAGTGAGTCTTAGTGAGGTGCGGGTTTTGGTTAGTATACCATTAAAGGTGCTATTGGGTTATTTAGTTTTCTCATGGGTGAATTAGTATGCTCTTTTCACATGTGCTTAAGAGAATTTGGGTTTCCTAATGAGCATACCTATATGTTCACCATATAAATATATAAAACTATTTTTATCTTTCTTAGAGGACTTTGTGGACCATGCTTTACATCTCTAGATTTGAATTTTTCATAGTTGATGTTTCACTTCTTTATCATTATTTTTGGGTACTTACATTTGGATAATTGTACATGTATCAGTTTTATTTATACATATATTATCATATATATTGGATTTATCTTATATATATTTCATTGAGTTTATTATGGACGATTTATTTTATCTATAATTCCAATTTATATTATAAGGGTTAATTCATCCCATACATGATATTTGTAAACCCTTGGTGCTACTTTCTAACTCATGACCTACTGGAGGTGACAATTAGCAGATCATTATCTCTCTCTCTTCATTGTGGCATCTTTGGTTGGAGGGGTCATGACACAACCATTTTATAAAAATTTAAAAAACTCAGCATACGCCTATTATGAAATTATAATTTCAAAATAATGATTTCTATTTTAAAAATATAGTTTATGAATGTGGTAGAGATTAATTTCAATATCCATTTATAATATAAAATAGAACCCAATTCGAATGAAAATTTATTTTTTAAGAGCTTAAAATGACTTCATTATCATTAAATTACTAATAGAAGTAATTAAAGGGATGTTAATTCATTCGATTAGAAACATAATATAATTATTCCATTAGAATCATTTATCAACATTAATTAATTTATTCCATTAATATCAAAATCTCTTTAACACATAAAAATTGTTTTATGAAATATATGCATTTTTCATACAAAATATTTTATCTTCATTTATAACAAATTAAGAATAAATTTTTGATTAATTGTTCATTTTTTATGGAAAAAAACCATTCACATATCTCATAATACATTTATTTGTATTCATACACGCAAACCAATTGGCTGGGTTATAGAAGTCATTTTTTAATAATAATATTTCATTGTTTGATTAGGATTGGGGTTGTGTATGGTTTAAATTATCAAACATAGTTCACATTTAATGTCTAAAATAAGGTAGTACAAGTTAGTCATTTATTTGATCCATATTAAGAATAGATAAAGATAAATGACATCATTTTGAATCAAACTATCTTCCTCGTAATAGCATGGTATGACCACATACTGGGGTTAACCACCCCATGAATCATAGTCAAAATATGGTACAACATCTCATGGTTTGACACCATAGTGGGGTGATCTAAATTACATACATGGGGACATTGTGGATCCTTGTGTATGACCAAAAAAATTATAGAAAGACTTCTTACGCTATCCTTTCTTGATTTCATCATCAATTATTCAGAGTTTTTGAATATACGGTTGTTAATAAATTCCCACATAGATCTGTATAATTGGGACTATAAAAAATGATAATGAATATATTCTGATGAAGTAGGAAATTCATATTAGTTACAATATATTCCACCATGTCTTTTCCATTATATATATATATATATGGGTTGGGACCCAATCATTTTCACGTCTCAATTAAATCTAAAACATGAAGCCATCTACTGTTATCTATAGATAAATAAATTTTAGGAATGAATTTGATTCTTTCACCAATTTAGTAAGTGTTTTACATTGTTTCTATCACGTGAAAATCTCGTTATTATTTGGATAAAGAATAAAATTCACGTATTAATCACACAAGTCAATGTCCTTGGCGTAGTCTACTATGAAATTCATGTGGGTTCATCTCATCTGAGTTTTCCACCATGAATGTGACACCCTGAGATTTAATGAAAAATATTCTTTTTAATTTCATTAATGTCTTGTGTTGTATTCTACACCAATATTACCTTGCGCTATACGCAACACCGTATTAGCTTGCAGTATACGCAACACTATTCTTGGATCGTGTTACACACAATTTTGATAATAGTTATTCTACGCAACATTGAGTGTATATATATATATTAAATGTATAAATGAAATATGGTTGGATTCTGTTATACGAAACAACGAATAATTCTTTCACAACACGCAACCGTGACTTGGCTTGCATTACACGCAATCGTGACCTTCCTCGATAGCGTGTGTTGTACGCAATACTGGGTTTTAATAAACAATGATATATTATTATAATATTGTCATGAACTAGCCATTATGAATACTGTTAACTAAATTTTGAATTTTATAACATTATTATTCATCTTACACATTTCTAGAACATGTTATAAGAACAAAATAAATTTTTCGGGTAAAATAAGTATTTTTCAAAAAATACAGTTTTGCCGCCTTTTGATGGCGCACCCACTTTAAATCTAGTTTTTGACATGTTTATAAGTTCAATTTGACAAAATAAAATTCTTCTTTTGAATCAGGATATAAAAATTTATATTAGATAAATTTTTGATATTTTTCCGATAACTTTCATATTTTAATGAATAGTAAAAACACGCTATATTTTAATTAAAAACAAATTTTTTCATCGTAATATCTTATGTGGTTAAATTATAATATTGAATGGTTTTAAAGTATAAATAGAATATATTTTTACCATTTAATTTAATGTATGACATTAGTATTGATTTTACCTTGAATTCGTAGGTTAAATCAATTCAATCTTTTGCAATGTTTTAAAGAAAACCCGTTTTCTTTCGACAACGGGATTAATTTTAATTTAATTTCTGAAACTTTTGTGTATTGAATTTGGAAAAATGGATTCCATATTTGGAATCAGTCGATCCAAATTATGTTAATAAGCTACTTTTTATTTTTTGGAATTATGAATAGTAACTACGGTAAATTTTATTTACCATAATTAAAGGTAAATCGGGTAATTAAGGGTAAATATAATATTTTAAAATTACCCTAACAAATGTCAAAATCCTATTGGATGACTAAAAGTCGACCCATATCACCTAAGGGTCGTATTATATTCATTTAATTAAATTTTTTCAATGAAAATAATTTAATTATTATTAAAACCAAAGAATGTGACAACATGTCACTTTCTTAAATATTATAAGTATAATAATTTTAATCTAGAGATCAACTTCATGAAACTTAGAACATTAATAGTCCCCAGAAATCTAATACAATTATCTACATCATAGGAATTTATTTAGAATTTTTAGGGATTAAAGAATTATCATTTATTATGACACAAATATGATTCAGTAATTGTCTTATTAATGAAATATTGACATAATTGATGTTATAAATGCCAAAATAAATGTAATTTGAGACTTTTTATGACTTACACTAATTTTATAGGTTAATATGAAATGTTATTGTTGATTTAAGAAACTTGTTTCGAACTTATCATTCTGTTATGAATTTCATAAAAATCATGTACCAAATAGTGTCAAAATTGACATAAAATAGTGTTTAAAACAAATATTATATTATTAATTGTTATTTTATTCCAAAAAGTCTTAGGTTCGGCCAAATTACTTATATAAGATTATATATATTAATAATAAACAACTTGGGGTTCTTTTGGCTTGATATAGTAAGTTTATTAACCATATAGTGTAAGAAAACAAAAAGACACGGTAAAAGTTAAATTATTTAACTTAGAGTTAAATCTAATTGATAAGGTTAGAATAATAGCCTAAACTTGTCTAAATCCTATTTGATGATATGATTTCTACCCCTCCCCACCTTATCCTATAAATAAATAAATTTGGAACTATTTAAAAACGAACTTGACTTTATAATAAAATAATATTTTTAGTTATTCCAAAGGTGCCCCTCTCCTCCCTTATAAAAGGGCACCTCCTCCCTCTCTTCCTCACACAACTTTGAGCCTTAAAGCTCGTCCAACCCCTTCCAAATTCTCTCTTACACTTCCATAGAAACATCCTAGAGGTTCTGGTCTTCCTCAAAGACCAATTTTAGTTCCCTAAGAGGAGGTCTCAAAGAGGCGCTTCAAAGAAGAGGTAATTTCCGTTACCGATTCTTTCACCTTTATTTCTTCTTCCAGTTCTTCTTATTAGGTTGTTTCATTATGAAGTAATAACATCAGTATCACTCATATACTGATATGTTATTATAAGTATGAAACAATCCTATATCACCATCTATCCATCCTATGGAAAATGAAATCACCGCGCGTGTGTACGTACGGAATACCGTCTCCACGCAGTGGTGAAATCTATTTTCCACCACCACCTTACTTGGATGGGTATAATGGTGTAAATAATGACTATAAATTATTATTTTAAAGTGATATTGATTCTTAAATAGTATACATACACTCCAATACAGTCTCACGATCATGAGAATGATATCATCGCTCGTGCGTACGTACGGACTACCGTCTCCACGACGCGATGAGATTCATTCTCCACTTTAACCATTAATGAATGATTATAAAGTATATGTAATAAGTAATCATGAAATATATGACATAATAATTATACTGGATTTGTGTGTATATATATTTATGTCATCTACTTAATTCCGTTCAACTCAATAAGGAAACGAAAACAGCGTTCTTGCGTACGTACGGCCTACCGTCTCCATGAACGGTGTATTTCTTTCCATTTACTGATTTATTATATATATGTATATTTTGAATATATATATATATATATATATGAATCATGTTTTATATTCTGGAATTAAGTAATCATGATCTATGTAATCATATGAATAATTACAAGTCAAAACACGGACGACAAATGAAACAATTTTACCCAAAACGCTCTTTAACATGGAATTTACAAAAGAACGGGTAATATAAAGTCATAAGTGAACCATATATGATATCACAACAATGAATATGATTCTGGAATAAGTCAATAACATTATTTAAATCATTATACAGGAGGTTCAGACACTTACAAAGCAAGTCGGACCTAAGGTAAGGGAAATATCACAATCTCATTTTTATCCGAGATTGTTTATACTTTGGTATTTACTGGGGTGTATTTTATCGTCCACATCCATGTTTCCTCAATATGTAATATTATTTCCATCCACCTACAATTTTTTAAATCCAATTTTACCCTTCGGTGAGTTTTTTAGAAAAAGATATGAAAGGAATCTTTTGTCGTTTTTCGTACGAGGTACTTTTTCACTTTTCCGACAAAAGTACAAAGAATGTTTCTTTAAACTTATACGGCATGAATGGATTTTTAAAACATTATTTCCAAGAAGATTACTTTACAATTTTTCATGTTTATTTTTAATAAACTTCTTTTAGTTTATAATTTTATGAGATGTTAAGAAAGGAAAATTGTATTTGATGCAGAAAGGATATTTTCCTCAAAAATGGAGTTCAAGTGTTTTATCAAAATTATTTTCCATCTAAGATAATAAAGGGCTCTGTTTTTATCCCTATTATTAAATTGATTTGATTATGTTGTGATGGAATTATATTTTTATGAATCCCTTTATCTTATATGAATTGTTTTATAATGTCACGATGTTTAAGATTCCCATTTTTATTACATGGGTTATGCTATGATGTATGGTTTATGATTTTTTGGCACACATAATAATGGTATCATTAGGAGTTGGGTGGGACCTATATCTCCCTCCAATGCATTGGGTAAAGATTTTATATCTCAGGACATAGACATGGCTGGAATGGTAGGTTATACCGGTTTAGTGAAACAGGACTGAAACGAGGGTGACTCGGTTCAGAAAGGGACTTTGTCCACTAAGATAGTCTTGGCAATGAGTCTTGACTAATAAGATATGATTCTCTAGGATTATGTGTGTATTCCACAAAGTTTCATGTTTTAAGTTATGATTATTGTGATTACATTTCACTGCCATGATTTATCCCATGTTATGAAATTATGCTCTCTTTTACAGGTTAAGATTTTCAAAATGTTATGTTCTTATGGTGTGTTTGATATTTCTTTTGTTTACCCTTACTGAGCATTTGAGCTCACCCTTTTATGTTTTCTTTCCCCCAGGATATAAAGAAAGATTTTAGGTATAAAAAAAAGAAGATCTTTATGGGAGATGTTGAAGATCTTTCACTAAGATTAGAAGATTATATTACGAGTTTCCAAAGACACTAAACAATTACGATCCTTGTGTGTGTATTTTTTTATGTACTAAGTATTCCGAAAATGTAATGTAATGTCAATGTACGTCAAGCTTCGGGTCTCTACAGTTGGTATCAGACGAAAGGTTTAGTCAACCTTTGGAAACTAGGATGCGAAAATGTTACTGAGATCCCTAGAGATATTTCTAAGGTATGTCTAGGGATGTCCCTAAGGTTAAGTATACGTATAGGTTATAGTACTAGAATTATGCTAACGATCATAGAATTAAACCTAAGATGTTAGATATTGAAGGTACTCCCCCTTTATTATGTTGTTTTCCCTAGCATGATTTTTGCCTCTCACACTATTCTTTTTGGGTTTTAGACGATGGCTGGAACCCGAAGGAACCATGTTGATCAATTCAATGGACAATGCAATGATTGCCCTCCTGAACAAACAAATGTTATGGGAGATGGAGTGCAAAATATTATTGCTATACTTACACAAGCAATGAATCATTCTGGACTGCCAAATGAGCAGAGAAGGGAACAATATTCTATTGAGTCCTTCATGAGGCAACGTCCACCTTCTTTCAGTGGGTCTTCCGATCCACTTGTTGCTGAACAATGGATCAGTACCACTGAAAAGATATTTTCAGTTTTCAATGTTCTGAGCATGATAAAGTCATCTTAGCAGTATATCGTTTGGAAGGTGAAGATGATCAATAGTGGAATCTTATCAAGAACACAAGGCCAAGAGATGAAATTGAGTCCATGGAATGGGACGAGTTCAAGAACTTGTTTTTCAGTAAGTACATCCCTCGTATTCTTCGAAAAAAGATGGAAAAGGAGTTTCTTGAGCTGAAGTAGAAGGATGATGAATCTGTTGGTATATACGAAGCGAATTTTACAAGACTTGCAAGGTATGCATCTGGAATTATCATCCAACCTGAAAGTAAAGTTGATCGATTTTTCAGTGGCTTAATACCAATTCTTCGAAGGGCATTAGCTATAAAAGACTTTAGTAGCTATGAAGAAATTGTGTGTTGTGCTATCAAGGTAGAAATGGAAGTTGGTGTTACATATCCATCTCATGGTTTTGACAAGAAATGAAAGATGTAGTTTAAGGAGAAGTCTCAGAATAATGGTTAAAAGAAGATGAATGTTTCCTTATGCACAAAGTGTGGAAAGAAGCATGGTGGAGATTTTCTTAAAGGGACTAGAAAATGTTTTAAGTGTGGAAAAGAAGGTCATCGAGCAGCTGAGTGTCGAAGTAATGGAAAAAGGGTTTCTAATGTTGTGAATAAAGAAAACACTATAGAGAACGCACCACCAACACTTCAATGCTTAAAGTGCAAGGAAATGGGGCATTATGCTAATAAATGCCCTAATCCAAGGGTTAGTGATGATCGACATGAGCAACCGCTTAAGGCAAAGGACAAAGGGAATTCACATGCGATCTCTATTGGCGATGTTGAATATGACAACGATGTGATGGAATTATTAAGTGTTTATGTAATGGGATTCCAAAATAATGATGTATCATAAAGTATTGGAATATTTATGTATTGGTCTAATGTGGTATTCAAATTGATTGAGATATTTTTTGAAATAAGATGATATGCGCATAATGAAGGGAAAATGAGAAAATGAAATGTTTAATAGTATTCATGATCTCAGGATTGATATAAGGACTAAGTGATATCATGGTTTGAGTATATAGAATTTTGAAGATTTTGGTATGTGGAAAGTGTTAACTTTTTACTGCATTCATGTTTTCACTAAGGTTCAATGGGTATTCAAGAGATTACATGATTAAGGCCTTTGAATGTTTGGAATGTGACCAACAAGACATATTTTATGATATATGGGGATCAACGATGGTATTAAATCTCTGGTAATCATTTTCACTATATTATGAGAGTGGACTAAAGTATTATGGATAAGCCTAAAGATTGGAATGGATTATATTGGACATAAGTTAGTATTGTTTAAGGATAAAAGTTTTTTCGATATTATTGATGGGATGTTATAGTAATATAGTTTTAGAAAAAGGACAACCTGCAGGACGGGAGACATCCCATCGCGTCGGACAAGGCTGTGGGAATTGAACCCACAACCGAAGTGTGATTGGCCTTTATCGCCTACCACTGACCTACAGGAAGTCCATGTTTAGTAGAAACTAGTTTTATTATATTACGCAGTATGATATATGAAGTATATGTCCATTTTAGGAACCCTATATGATGAATCTCACTATAGATGGACTTATGTATTTTTTGATAACTATTCAAAACTATTGTTTGAGATAGATGGAATGACCCATTATTCTATCACATGATCTGCTAACACATCACGAATGACAAATTCAACTTCATTTCTTTAAGAGATGAAGTGGAAATTTTCCAAAGAACGACAATCGGTGAGACTATAACAAAATCATGAAAGTATTTCTTCTAATTCCAATTTCATCAACTTTAGGGAAATGATCTTGAAAATCAAAAATGTTTTCCTAGTGCTCTTATATCTGATGAATCATATGGTACCTTAGATCATCACAAATTTACTGCCTTGTGAATGCTGGCTTTTCTATATCCATGTTCTCTACCACTCACCATCAGAACATGATGGTTAGATTTCTCTTCCATATCCATATTTTAACCTATGTGGAAACCTAGTGATTAGCTTATTTGGGTAACCTTTAAGTTTCATACTTTTTTTTAAAGATTGGTTTTGGTATTTCTTTTTACGATGTGGGTTTCTATTAAAGAAACTTTCGAATAGTAAACCATTTATAACCCCAACGAATTTCAAAGGCGAATTTCATTTTAAGGGGGGTAGAATGTAACACCCTGAGATTTTATGAAAAATATTCTTTTTAATTTCATTAATGTCTTCTGTTGTATTATACACCAAGATTACCTTGCGCTATACGCAACACCGTATTAGCTTGCAGTATACGCAACACTATTCTTGGATCGTGTTACACACAATTTTGATAATAGTTATTCTATGCAACATTGAGTATATATATATATATTCAATGTATAAATGAAATATGGTTGGATTCTGTTATACGAAACAACGAAGAATTCTTTCACAACACGCAACCCTGACTTGGCTTTCATTACACACAATCGCGACCTTCCTCGATAGCGTGTGTTGTACGCAATACTGGGTTTTAATAAACAATGATATATTATTATAATATTGTCATGAACTAGCCGTTATGAATAATGTTAACTAAATTTTGAATTTTATAACATTATTATTCATCTTACACATTTCTAGAACATGGTATAAGAACAAAATAAATTTTTCGGGTAAAATAAATATTTTTCAAAAAATGCAGTTTTGCCACCTTTTGATGGTGCACCCACTTTAAATATAGTTTTTGACATGTTTATAAGTTCAATTTGACAAAATAAAATTCTTCTTTTGAATCAGGATATAAAAATTTACATTAGATAATGTTTTGATATTTTTCCGATAACTTTCATATTTTAATGAATAGTAAAAACACGCTATATTTTAATTAAAAACAACTTTTTTCATCGTAATATATTATGTGGTTAAATTATAATATTGAATGGTTATAAAGTATAAATAGAATATATTTTTACCATTTAATATAATGTATGACATTAGCATTGATTTTACCTTGAATTCGTAGGTTAAATCAATTCAATCTTTTGCAATGTTTTAAAGAAAACCCGTTCTCTTTCGACAACGGGATTAATTTTAATTTAATTTCTGCAACTTTTGTGTATTGAATTTGGAAAAATGGATTCCATATTTGGAATCATTGGATCCAAATTATGTTAATAAGCTAATTTTTATTTTTGGGAATTATGAATAGTAACTACGGTAAATTTTATTTACCATAGTTAAAGGTAAATCGGGTAATTAAGGGTAAATATAATATTTTAAAATTACCCTAACAAATGTCAAAATCCTATTGGATGACTAGACATCGACCCATATCACCTAAGGGTCGGATTAGATTCATTTAATTAAATTTTTTCAATGAAAATAATTTAATTATTATTAAAACCAAAGAATGTGACAACATGTCACTTTCTTAAATATTATAAGTATAATAATTTTAATCTAGTGATAAACTTCATGCAACTTCGAAAATGAATAGTCCCCAGAAATCTAATACAATTATCTACATCATAGGAATTTATTTAGAATTTTTAGGGATTAAATAAGTATCATTTATTATGACACAAAGATGATTCAGTAATTGTCTTATTAATGAAATATTGACATAATTGATGTTATAAATGCCCAAATAAATGTAATTGGAGACTTTTTATGACTTAAACTAATTTTCTAGGTTAATATGACATGTTATTGTTGATTTAAGTAACTTGTTTCGAAGTTATCATTCTGTTGTGAATTTCATAAAAATCATGTACCAAATAGTTTCAAAATTGACATAAAATAGTTTTTAAAACAAATATTATATTATTAATTGTTATTTTATTCCTAAAAATATAAGGTTCGGCCAAAATACTTATATAAGATTATATATATTAATAATAAACAAATTGAGGTTCTTTTGGCTTGATATAGTAATATTATTAACCATATAGTGTAAGAAAACAAAAAGACACGGTAAAAGGTAAATTATTTAACTTAGAGTTAAATCTAATTGATAAGGTTAAAATAATAACCTAAACATGTCTAAATCCTATTGGATGAGACTCTTTCGACCCATCCCCACCTTAGACTCGAAATAAATCAATTTGGAACTATTTAAAACCGAACTTTACTTTATAATAAAATAATATTTTTTGTTATTCCAAAGGTGCCCCTCTCCTCCCTTATAAAAGGGCACCTCCTCACTCTCTTCCTCACACAACTTTGAGCCTTAAAGCTCGGCCAACCCCTGCCAAATTCTCTTCTCCACTTCCCTAGAAACATCCTAGAGGTTCTGGTCTTCCTCAAAGACCAATTTTAGTGCCCTAAGAGGAGGTCTCAAAGACGCGCTTCAAAGAAGAGGTAATTTCCGTTACCGATTCTTTCACCTTTATTTCTTCTTCCACTTCTTCTTATTAGGTTGTTTCATTATGAAGTAATAAAATCAGTATCACTCATATAATTATATTTTATTATAAGTATGAAACAATCCTATTTCACCATCTATCAATCCTACGGAAAACAAAATCACCGCGCGTGCGTACTTACGGAATACCGTCTCCACGCCGTGGTGAAATCTATTTTCCACCACCACCTTACTTGGATGGGAATAATGGTGTAAATAATAACTATACATTATTATTTTAAAGTGATATTGATTCTTAAATAGTATACATACATTCCAATACAGTCCCACGATCATGAGAACGATATCATCGCTCGTCGTACGTACGGACTACCGTCTCCACGACGCGATGAGATTCATTCTCCACTTTAACCATTCATGAATGATTATAAAGTATATATAATAAGTAATCATGAAGTATATGAAATAATAATGATACTGGATTTATGTTTATATATATGTATTTCATCTACTTAATTCCGTTCAACTGAATAAGGAAACGAAAACAGCATTCATGCGTACGTACGGCCTACCGTTTCCATGAACGGTGTATTTCTTTCCATTTACTGATTTATTATATATATGTATATTCTGAATATATATATATATATATGAATCATTTTTTATATTCTGGAATTAAGTAATCATGATCTAATTAATCATATGAATAATTATAAGTCAAAACACGGACGACAAATGAAACAATTTTACCCAAAACGCTCTTTAACATGGAATTTACAAAAGAACGGGTAATATAAAGTCTTAAGTGAACCATATATGATATCATAACAATAAATATGATTCTGGAATAACTCAATAACATTATTTATATCATTATACAGGAGGTTCGGACACTTACAAAGCAAGTCAGACCTAAGGTAAGGGAAATATCACAATCTCATTTTTATCCGAGATTGTTTATACTTTGGTATTTACTGGGTTGTATTTTATCATCCACATCCATGTTTCCTCAATATTTAATATTATTTCGATCCACCTACAATTGTTTAAATCCAATTTTACCCTTCGGTGAGTTTTTTAGAAAAAGATATGAAAGGAATCTTTAGTCGTTTTTCATACGAGGTACTTTTTGACTTTTCCGACAAAAGTACAAAGAATGTTTTTTTAACTTATACGGCATGAATGGATTTTTAAAACATTATTTACAAGAAGATTACTTTACAATTTTTCAAGTTTTTTTGAGTCAAATTCTTTTAGTTTATAATTGTACGACATGTTAAGAAAGGAAAAGTGTTTTTGAAGCAGAAAGGATATTTTCCTCAAGAATGGAGTTCAAGTGTTTTATCAAAATTATTTTCCATCTAAGATAATAAAGGGCTCTGTTTTTATCCCTATTATTACATTGATTTGATTATTTTGTGATGGAATTATATTTTTATGAATTCCTTTATCTTATATGAATTGTTTTATAATGTCACGATGTTTAAGATTCCCATTTTTATTACATGGGTTATGTTATGATGTATGGTTTATGATTTTGTGGCACACATAAGAATGGTATCATTATGAGGTGGTTGGGACCTATATCTCTCTCCAATGCATTGGGTAAAGATTTTATATCTCATGATATAGACATGGCTGGAACGGTAGGTTATACTGGTTCAGTGAAACAGGACTGAAACGAGGGTGACTCGGTTCAGAATGGGACTTTGTCCACTAAGATAGTCTTGGAAATGAGTCTTGAATAATAAGATATGATTCTCTGTGATTATGTGTGTATGCCAAAATGTTTCATGTTTTAAGTTATTATTATTGTGATTACATTTCACTTCCATGATTTATCCCATGTTATGAAATTATGCTCTCTTTTGCAGGTTAAGATTTTCAAAATGTTATGTTCTTATGATGTGTTTGATATTTCTTTTGTTTAACCTTACTGAGAATTTGAGCTCACCCTTTTATGTTTTCTTTCCCCCAGGATATAAAGAAAGGTTTTAGGTATAAAAAAAAGAAGATCTTAATGGGAGATGTTGAAGATCTTTCACCAAGATTAGAAGATTATATTCCGAGTTTCCAAAGACACTAAACTATTACGATCCTTGTGTGTGTGTTTTTGTTATGTACTAAGTATTCTGCAAATGTAATGTAATGTCAATGTACGTCAAGCTTCGGGTCTCTACAATGAAGATATGTGGTAACCTCAAGGGAAAATATTATATTTCAACTATTTTATATTTTATTTAGATGTATTCTTTTTGAATTCTAAAATGTCTCCAATTTCTATTTTAAAATTGATGACTTCCAGACCATTCACTATATCAGATTATATGAATACAGCTAAAAGGAGCGTTTCTATCCCTAAAAATGGATCCCCTAAATATCACTAAAACATTTTTTTCGGTATGAATATTTAAAGGACTTCATCACACTATATCCCCATGTCTATCTAATATTTGATAGAATTCCCCTTTATCACCTTGGCCATGAATATGAGATTATAATTCTTATACACCACTATAATTGGATTTTGACATGGATTTCGTCCTAATTATACCATATCAATTTTAACATATTTACATTTATATCTACGTTGTTGAGGGTGCACATGCATCATGAGAATATCTTCACAATCCCACAGTAATCAAGATCAACATCGAAAAAATATTACTCAAAATTATTCATTTATTTTCACTGTCAAACTAAATAATCTAGGTTGACGATTGATCCCCAAGTGTGATTTTCTCCTAGGTTATTACATCCATAAATAATAGATATCGGAATTCTGGTTTCATCAATGTTTCATAGAGTTCAGAAACCAATAATGGGTAGTTAACATGTATATGTTAGTCTAAAACTCTATGTTTATTATATCAATTCTGATATTAAATCTTCTCAAATTTTATATCCATTATTTTTCAAGTAAAAATGCATTACATATATCACACGGTGAAATTGGAATTTCATTTTTGAATATTTGAGAATTGGGAGGGATCCTGATCCTCATAAAGATATATGAAGATTTAATTCCAATGATTAATGTTTAATGGGATGGAGGGAAGACCTTTACCACTATGAGGGTTGTATTGACTGAACCAGGGGGAATATTGGGAAGGTGTCTCAATATTACCTCCATCATCCAAAATAGAAAAGGGTTGCATTCATTTTCCCATCCCTATAGGCCAAACCCCATATTAATCACCCATGTATATAACTTTCCTAACAAGTTGGGTGTGTCTTAGGTTCTTGTTGAGAAATCCTAGAACCAGTTAAATTATTTCCTTCATTATTTTGATATTTTATAATATATAAAAAATTTCGTTGTAGATTTCGATGCATACAACACCCAGATTAAAATAACAGTGATATACTATAAAATGTTATTATTTTAAAATGATTCTTAGATATTAAATCGGTTGGTGTGAATATTAATATCTATATTATTCAATATATTTGATATTTCTATTAATTACAAATTTATTTATTAATTATTATAAAAAGCACACAATTTTTAGTAAATTAATTTTTTTCACTAAATATATGTTTTCTTCAGAAAGTGATTTTCATTGATATCTTTGAGAAAATAAAGATAATTAATTTTTTCATCTTCAGAAAATGAATTTGATAAACTAAAAATAATTTGTATGTAAATACCAGGAAATTACATGGAATTTTTTTCTTAAATTCATGGGATTTTTACGAGTCCCCAAAATCTGACGGTGGGCAATTCTGAGGACTGGAGTGCCTGAAATGATCCGACAAAGTTTTTAAGCTTAAGTTAACGTGTGTAAGTAGATTTCCTAAAAAAGTGGAATAACTCTTAAAAGGTAACTCAGATCAAAAATACGAGGGCACCGTTGCGCTCAAGATGGTGGGTTTATTCTTAGAGCGACTTAAGATTAGTTAGTGCGGGCCTCCTGTGAGAAAACCCAAAAATGGCATAATTTTAAATAAAATAATTAAATAAAATATTTTATTTTTCAAATGATTATAACTCACAAACAGCAACTCGGATTAAAAATCCAAGACCACTAATTAACTCCTTAGTGTATGCTTTTTTTAAGCATATACTAAATTTGGCTAGTAGGGCCACCAGAGAAAGTTAGTTTTTGGCCATAAATAAAATAATTAAGTGAAAATTATTTTATTGTAAAATTTATAACTTCTAAACGGTAACTTGGATTGAAAATATGAGAGTACCGTTGGTTTCTATGGGATGTGTTTCACCTAGGCATAGCCTATCCATGACCGCAGTGAGAAAAGGGTGACTAATAATAATTTTCTGAACTTTTTGCTGATATGTTCAGTAATCGTGCAAGCAGCGTTACATATCTTTTCAACTGGTGCTCGGAATTAAAATCAGAAGGCACCGTTGAACTTGAAGAGTTGATGATTTCTTAGTGAGACATTCATCGTAGTTTCATTCTAAGGTGAATGAAAGTTAGTTTTGGGTTTTTAAAATAAAATTAAATAAAAATAAGGTGTGCTTATTTTTATTTATGGGTGGTTAAAACCTCCAAGTGGAGGTTAGAGGTGGGACAGACCCGCACATAACCTCCCTTGGGAGGATATTATTTGGTGGGGCCCACCCGTTGTTTAATACCTATTGTAATCAAAGAGGTGGGACCCATATGGGATTTAACCCCTTGAACTCCCCATAAATGGGGGAACTCTTGAACTCCCCATTTATGGAGCCACCACCCATGAAACCGTTTGAACTCCACATAATTAATTTGTGGCTACACATAAAAATTAATTAAGTGGGACCACCCATAATTATTTTTCCCCATTTGAATTCATTATGAAAACATTCTAAGAAGATGTGATATTTTATTATTGTGGGGGTTGTAATAATTTTTTTTGAGAATTAAGGAGAAGAAAGAACTTGGTGGAGAAATTTATCCCCAACGAAGAACGATGGACATCTTCCACCTTATTCCTTCTTCAACCGGTATAATGGAGGGAGCGTTGTCCTTGAATAATGCCGACGAATACATCCTTGACTTGTTCCTTCATTCCAATGTCAATAGAACGATGTTCGTTTTCCTTCCTTCATCAACAATCATCGTCAATTGAGGTAGGGAAAACTGAGTTATTTTATATATGAGTATAAACCTTCATTCTTTGTTGTTCAAATTTCGTGATTATTGTATGCCAAATTTTATCGCCATGACGAGGAGGGATTAGACCGTACGAACACAGCCCAACCCTCCCCCTTTGGTTGTTCTTGTTGTTGACAACAGAGGCGGACCATGAAGAATCTGGTGGCGCCAGGCTGCCAATTCGCCACAAGGGTGTGGCACCGTCACACCATGTAGGAAACCAAGTCGTGTCCAGGTGGGCCATGGTGGTGCCGGAGGGGTGCGGTGCCATCGCACTGTGCCGGATAAGAACCGTGACTAGGAGGGCCACAACGGATGGAAGAGGCACGTGTCGTCGCGCCATGCAGAGGGCAACAAAACCGCTGCGCCGTCATGCCGCGGTGGATGTGCAGTGGTGGCCGGTCGGGCCGACCACCGTGGAGCGGGAGCGGCTGGTCGCTCAACCAACTGGGAGGAGCGAGACCCCGTCGGGTCTCTCATGTGCTGGATCGGTGCCACCTGGCACCGGTTAGATCACCACCCAAATTTTAGAGCCGCTCGAGATCCAGTGGGTGCGCGCTACCTCCCCAGTCGCGGCCTAGGCGGACCCCCGTCGGGATGTCGGGCCGAACGGGCCGCCGGGCGAACCTGGTCACCTTCAGGCCCGACTGCCCCCTCGGGTTGGCCAACCCACTCGGGTTGGGCCGTCCTATCAGACCGGATCAGACTCACGGATTGGGATGGACCCTGGTCTAGACCGGGTCGGGTCGGGTCGTTCCGACTGGGTTGGACCGGACCCGGACCCGTTTGGCCAATTTAGACCTTTTCGCCCCTATCTTGGCTTACGGGTGTCCGATTGGCGCACCTCCTGCAGATATTGAAAGAATGAAGAGATATAGTTCTTTTGGAATACCCCAAATGAGGTTTGGACATAGTTTGAGTACGGATGGGTTGGTTTGAACCTCAAAACCAACAGGGCCCCTCGAACGGAAATTCCAATAACTCACAGACCAGGCGTCCGATTGACGCACCGTCTATCGCGTTGTAACCCTTAAGAAATTTCATTCCTTTGGGATACTCATTTGTGGAGTTTAGTGGTGGTTGAGGTATGGCCGATGTCTGTAGGGAAGATTCTATGGAACTCGAGTGCACCAGGTGCGAGAAATCTAGTGGATGATAGTGAGGCGGAGGTTGGAGACAGATCATACAGAGGTCAGCGCTCAGTGATCCTATGTGGGTCAGCGCATACCAATCTTGTGTGGGTCTGATCCTGTGTGGGTCAGTGCTCAGTGATCCTATGAAGGTCAGTGCATACCGATCCTGTGTGGGTCAAATCCTGTGTGGGTCAGCGCTCAGTGATCCTGTGTGGGTCAGCGCATACCGATCTGATGTGGGTCAGATCCTATGTGGGTCATTATGGTGGTTAGTTCCCATCGATCCTATTTGGGTCAAACTCCTTATCATCAGAAGTAGTTCCTCTTGACAGAATAAGATGATCTAGCTTTGTGACTAATCATTTGTACTTCTATACTTAACTAAAATCCTGGTTTGAGCTGAGTTAATGACTTTCGTATTTTCCTCATGATTGAGATGGGTGACTAAATAACATAGGTATATGTATGGGCATATACCTAAGTAAGTGTTATCCATTGACTCTATACTTTGTGGTCATCCTTTTTGGATTTTGTGAGACCTTGAGGGTCTTGGAGTCCCTACTGAGTATTTCTATACTCACCCATGCACGGGTTATGCCCGCACCTCGTTATGTTGGTTGCAGATAATGGACAACGGTGATCGGGGAAGAGAGTAGAACAACTGGATTTTACCCATATGTGGACTACTCGGCGAGATGTACATGAAGCAAAGGTACGGACTTGGGGTGCTGAGGATGCCATCTGTACCCACCCTTCATGTGGGAATTACAGAGGATGACCTAGTAGCTGAATTACTTCCTTTCTTCAGTTGTACTATCATTTCGGTTGTATTGTACATTACTGTTGGACTTGTATTTCCGGCCCCATTTACTTTTAGCACACACTTTTTTGTATACAATTTTACTTAGAGTTTTACATCCTGTGGCGTACTCTGTTATATTTTTTTACTATTGTAAAGGCAATTCCTTCCCAGTTTTTGGATTTCCACCTGTAGTTCTAGTCGTCATCCCCTGGCCTATGGAATGAAGGCTTGGGGTAGTCATGATACAGGCCCCGGGGGACGGTTCATGACAAATTGGTATCAGAGGAGTTGGTTCTACCACCGAACTTCGGACTCTAATTTTTTCTGTGAAGCAATAGTGTTAAGTGTAGTGAGTGTGGTTATCAGTTTATGGAGTCAAATGTAAGTGCATCAGCTGACTTATCCATACACCAGGACCCTGACTTCTGATTTCCGGCTCGGTGCACGAAAACACTGATTGTGTGTGTGTTTTCAAAACTTTTCTTTATGTCAGATCAACCAGGTCAGCTCACCAGGAATAATCTTTTGAAAATGTCAAATCTATTCAGGATTCCTTCATGTATATAGCCAGTTAGAGTTTCGAGAGAGTACACGATGATGGCTCACCGAGCGATGAGGCTCCGTTGCAAGGCCCTCTTACTATATTGGCACCTTCGGGTGGTGTACCAGCAGCACCACCACCTATTGGGCAGAAGATGCCACCAGCCACACTAGTGGATGATGCACGATGACTAAGGGTGTTGCATGAGTTCTAGTGGAAAAGGACTATGAGGTTATGAGGTGAGACAGATTCCCAGGCAGTAGAGGACTAACTGGAGGTGATTGCTAGAGTTATCCACCTAGTTGAGACACCAGTAGAGTAGATGGTGATCTTAGCTAGTAGTTTTTCCCAATGAGTGACCATGAGGTTGGACAACATAGTGATGAGGCTTCGGTATGTGGACCATTGCCCGATATTGTACCTTCAAGTAGTGTGTCAGCTATATCACTACGTGTTGGTCAGGAGATTCAATTGGTGGTACTGGTAGATGACACACGTAGGCTTAATGCCTTACATGTGATTCAGCATCAGATACCACTCAGGTTCCAAGGTGAGCCTGACATACAGGCAGGTGAGGAATTTCTAGAGTAGGTGGATGAGAGTTCTCTAGAACTTCTACAGCTTTGGCAGGATGACATGTCGGTAGCTGAGTATTCATCGAGGCGTACCGATCGTTCCTGGAACTCGATGAATACGATATGATCAGTGATTCAGAGCATCGAGATCCGAGTAAAATGTGTTTAGGGACATATGAGCTATCACTTTTTCTTATGTGCATTCGTACCTATGTTAGGATGTTAGAGAGAACCATTGCGGTTGATTTTTCTTTGGCTGAGTGGATACAGCCAGTGAATGTTAATAGTAGTAAAGCAGGAAACTAGCACCTGTCTCAGAGACTTGGGCAGGTAAACTATTTTGGAAAGAGGAAGTGTTAAGGACAGATGAATATATAGTGCAGTAGACATGGAAGTAGAGCTAAGAGAGAAGCATGAGGTGGTGTACATTTCCACATGTTACAACCACCCCCTTTTGTGGATCCCACCAGGCTCAGGGAGCTGGAGGCCAGGAGAAGAGAGTAGATGAATGTGGTCAAGGAGTGTGACCCGAGGGATCTAGGAATGATTCTAGGTATGGACTGTGTCTACTACTAGCTGTCATATTAATAGACTTAGGTACCAATCATACCTTCCTTTCACGGATCTTGTCCCAGACCTAGAGTTTATAGTTAATCCGTTGAATTGACCCTCACGTCTGGAGATACCTTTGAGAGGAGATTCGATAATCACACTTAAACTGACTGTGTTATCTGACCCTAGAGGCTAGAGTTTCGGTTGGAACCTCTTGGTGGAAGCTTCGAGGCCTTACGACATTAGTTTGGGTAAGGACTGGGAAACCACATTTCATACACAGATTGACTATATTAGGAAAAAATTTTGTGGTTTGTCTACAACGTTGGGATGAGGTTTTCCCATAGTCATTGAAAAAATGAACCCATGAAGAATAGATTAAACTCATGCATAGGAGGGTGCAGCTGATCACTATTGAGTCAGACAACCTTACCCTCGTGGCAGCAGAAGTTTTTCGTTTTCAGTTCCAAACAGGAGTGACAGAACTTGGGGACATATTTTAAAAAGATGTTTCCAGGATTACCCCCCTAAAGGAGGAGCGACGTATGCTTTGGATGGATACTTCTGGAGGTTCGTTACAGACCTCACCAGAGTTGTAGCACCACTATCAGCCTTGACAAAGAAGGGGTAACCCTTCGTGTGATTCGAGAGATGCCAACGGAGCTTCCAAGAGCTGAGGCAGAGGCTGACTAGTGCCCCCATATTGAGGCTCCTAGAGGAAGGCATAGGGTACGTAGTCTACTTCGACGCATCTGGGACCAGACTTGGGTGTGTCTTGATGCAGGGGTGAGCAGTGATCACATATGGTTCTTGGCATTTGAGACAGCACGATCAGAACTATGCTACCCAAGACCAGGAGTTCGTAGCAGTCGTCTTCGCCTTGAAGATGTGGTGGCACTATCTGACGGGCGAACGTTTTACCATAAAATCTGATCCCAAGACTCTCTGGTATAACTTCTCTCAAAAGGACCTAGACCTGAGATAGCGGAGATGGCCTGAGTTTCTCCAAGACTATGACTTCGAGATATTCTATACTCCTGGGAAGGGGAACGTTGTTGCAGATGCGCTCAACAGGAGGGCTAGTATTCAGCTGCAAGGAGAGGCGATGGAGCAGTTGGCTACCTTACATATATTCTTTATGGTTTGGGATGGAGCAGCCTATCTACAATCTCTCACATTCACTCCTCCACTTCTTCAGTGAGTCAGGGAGGCACAGCGTGGAAACACTGACTACGAGACACGATGTGCCCAGATATCCACAGGGTAGGCACCTAATGAATTTTATGAAGGTGGGGAGCACGTCATTGTCTTCAGAGGACATACCATGGTACCAGTAGCACTTCAGGAGCAATTGTTGCGGGATTTCCACACACCCCCTCTAGCAGTATATCCAGGTGTGGTGAAGATGTACTAGGACCTTCGACGATAGCACTGGAGGCTAGGTATGAAGAAAGCGGTAGAAAATTTTGTCTCTTGATGCCTCACTTATCAGCAAGTGAAGGCAGAGCATCAGGTACCAGTAGTATTGGTTCATCCTTTAGTGGTCCTAAATTGGAAGAGGGATGAGATTTCCATGGACCTCGTGACGGGTCTTCCATGTACGTCCAGGTGACATGACTCTATTTGGGTGATCATCGACCGAATCACTGTGCCGGCCCACTTGCTACTAACCAGAGATGGTATGAGCTACCACGAAGAAGGTGCAGTTCATCTAGAGAGAATGAAGACTCTAAAAATCAGACAGAAGTCTTATGCTGCTAGGAGATGGAGACCTCTAGAGTTCGAGGCTGGTGACCACATCTTCATATAGGTCTCACCTTGAAAAGGCTTATAGAGATTTGGCCGAGGTGGAAATTTATCTCTGTGTTTCATCAGAACATTCCTGGTCCTCACTAGAGTAGGTAAGGTAGATTACCAACTGGCTCTTCCACCTCAGTTTCAAGGAGTGCACAATGTGTTTCATGTATCTTAGCTGGGGAGATATGTGCATGACCCTTCCCACCTCATCGACCATAGTGAGTTGGACGTTGGGGATGGAGCAACTTTTATGGAGGATCAAGTAGAGATTGAGGATCGACAGAAGTAGGTCCTTTTTGGACGGTTTATACCTCTGGTGTGCATTCGCTGGCAGCACGGGAACCTCCAGGAGAGCACATGTGGAGCAGGAGGCTCAGATGCGTGCTCAGTATCCCCACTTGTTCCCTTAGTTGTGAGTTGTATCTTAGAGGGACGTAAATCCCTGAGGTGGTGTGAATTTAAAGACCCCTAAATTATGTGGAATTTTTTTTCTTAAATTCATGGAATTTTTACAAGTCTGTGAAATCTTACGGCCCGTGATTCCGAGGCCCGGAGTGTCCGGAATGATCCGTCGAAGTTCTTAAGCTTAAGTTAACGTGCATAAGCAGTTTTCTTGAAAAAGTGGAATAACTCTTAAATGGTAACTCAGATCAGAAATCTAAGGGCACCATTGCACTCAGGATGGTGGATTTAACCTTGGCGCGACTTAAGATTTGTTGGCGCGGGAATCCTGTGAGAAAACCAAAAAATGGAATAATTGTAAATAACATAATTAAATACTTTTTTTCAAATGGTTATAAATCACAAACGGTAACTCGGATTAAATATCTGAGACCACCTCTGAACTTATGATTGAATGTTTTCTTTATGTATATACTATCTTTGGCCAGCACGATCCACATGATAAAGTTAGTTTTTTGCCATAAATAAAATAATTAAGTGATAGTTATTTTGTTGTAAAATTCATAACATATAAAAGGAAACTCGGATTGAAAATACAAGAGTACTGTTGGGTTCGTTGGAGGGGTGTTTCACCTAGGCAAAGCCTAACCTTGAAAGCAGTGAGTCGAGGGTGACTGGTTATAATTTTCTGATCTTTTTTTAGGGTATGTTCAGTAAACGTGCGAGCGACATTTCATATCTTTTGAACCGGTGGTCGGAATTGAAATCTGAGACCAAAATTGAACTCACAGCGTTGATGATTTCTTACTGGGACCTTCACCGCAGTTTCATTCTAACGTGAATGAAAGTTAGTTTTTGGGGTTTTTAAATAAAATTAAATAAAAATAAGGTGTGCTTATTTTTATTTGATGGTGGTTAAAACCTCCAAGTAGAGGTTAGATGTGGGACCCACCAGCACATAACCTCCCTTGAGAGGATATTATTGGGTGGGGCCCACCGAATGTTTAACACCTCTTGTAATCAAAGAGGTGGGGTCCACATAGGCTTTAACCCCATGAACTCCCCATAAATGGGGGAACTCTTGAACTCCCCATTTATAGAGCCACCACCCATGAAACCTTTTGAAATCCACTTAATTAATTTATGCCTACAAACAAAAATTAATTAAGTGGGACCACCCATAATTAATTTTACCCATTTGAATTCTTTATGCCATCATTATAATAAGATGTGATATTTTATTTTTGTGGGGGTTGGTATAATTTTTGTTGGGAGAATTAAGGAGAGGATTGAACTTGGTGGAGCCATTTCTCTCCAACGAAGAACGACGAACATCTTCCACCTTCTTCCTTCATCCACTGGGACAAAGGAGGGAGTGTTATCCTTGAAGAATGCTGATGACACCATCCTCAACTTCTTCCTTCATTCCGACATCAACGGAACAACGTTCGCTTTCCTTCCTTAGTTAATGATCATCGTCAACTGAGGTAGGGAAATTTGAGTTTTTTTAATATATGAGTATAAACCTCCATTATTTTTCATTCAAATTTCAGGATTATAGTATTCCAAATGTTATCGCCATGAAGAGGAGGGATCGGACCGCATGAACATGGACCGAACCTCCCCCTTTGGTTGTTCTTGTTGTTGACGATGGAGGAGGACTATGAAAAAGTTGGCGGCGTAAGGCCTCCATGTCGCCACAAGGGCGTGGCGCCGTAGCGCCACACAAGAAACCAAGTCGCAGCCAGGTGGGCCGTGGTGGTGCCAGTGGGGCACAGTGCCATCGCACCTCACCGGAGAAGAACCGTGACTAGGAGGGCCACGACGGATGGAAGAGGTGCAGCGCCGTCGTGTCGCACGGAGGAGCTGAAGGCCACGGCCAGGTCGGGCCGTGGTGGTGGTGGAATGGTGTCGTCGTGCCGCACAGAGGGAAGCAGAACCGCGATGTCATCGCACCACAGTGCAAGTGCAGGGGAGGCCGATCGGGCCTGCCACTGTGGAGCCGGAGCGGCTGGCCACTCGGCCAGCTGGGAGGAGCGGGACCCCGTCGGGTCCCACGTGTGCTGGACCGGTGCCACCTAGCACTGGTTAGAGCACAAGCCAAACAGTAGAGCCGTTCGAGAGCCAGGGGCATGCACTACCCCCTGGCTGCAGCTTAGGTGGACCCCCACCGGGCCGTCGGGTCGCCAGGCCGACCGGGCCGCCAGGCCGAACGGGTCGTCGGGCCAACCGGGCTGCCGGTCCAACTGGGCCGCCGGGCCACCTTTGGGTCGGGCCGCCCCCTCGAACCGGGCCGCCTTCCGGCTGGGCCACCCACTCGGGCTGGGCAGACCATTCGGGTTGGGCCGCACTCTCGGACCAGGTTAGACCTGCGAATCGGGACAGACCGAACCCGGACCCCGTTGGGCCATTTTACACCTTTTCACCCCTATCTTGGGATATGGGTGTCTGATTGACGCACCACCTACGAAGATGGAAGTCTTGGAGAGATATGGTCCTTTTGGAATACCCCACATCAGGTTTGGACACAGTTGGAGTATAGACGGTTTGATTGGGCCTAAAAACCAACCGGGCCCCTGGAAAGGAAATGCCAATAACTCACAGATCGGGGCGTCCGATTGACACACCGTCTCTCGCTTTGCAACCTTTATGACATGGATGTCCTTTGGGTTACTCCTTTTTTGAGTTTAGTGGCGGTTGAGGTACAACAAATATCTCAAGGGAAGATTCTATGGAACTCGAGCGCAGCGGGTGCGAGGAATCTAGTGGCTGATATTGAGGCAGAGGTTGGAGATGGATTATACAGAGGTTATCGCTTACCGATCTTGTGTGGTTCAGCGCGTACCGATCTTTTATGGGTCAGATCATGTGTGGGTCAGCACTCAGCGACCCTGTGTGGGTCATCGCATACTGATCCTCTGTGGGTCAGATCCTGTATGGGTCATTGCGGGGGTTAGTTCTTATGGATCCAGTGTGGGTCAGACTCCATATGGTCAGAAGTAGTGCCTCTTGACCTAATAAGATGATATAGCTTCGTGACTAATCATCTGTACTTTTATAATTCACTGACATCCTGGTTTGAGCTGAGTTAATGACTTTCGTGTTTTTCTCATGATTGATATGGGTTACTAGATAACTTAGGTATATGTATGGGCATATACCTAAGTAAGGGTTATCCATTGACTCTGTATTTTGTAGTTATCCTTGATGGATTTTGTAAGGCCTTGAGGGTCTCGGGGTCCCTACTGCATGGCTTATGCCCGCACCTCATTGTGTTGGTTGCAGACGACGGACAATGCTAATTAGGGCAGAGAGTAGCAGAACTGGATGGTACCCAATGGTGGACCACTCAGCGAGACGTACACAGAGAAAACAGATGGACTTCGGGTGGTGAGGAGGCCATCTGTACCCACCCTTCAGGTGGGAATAATGGAGGATAACCGAGTAACTTCATTATTTCCTTTCTTCAGTTGTACTATCATTTCAGTTGTATTGTACTTTACTATTGGGCTTGTATTTCCTACCCCCATTACTTCCAGCACACTTTTTTGTATACAGTTTTACTTAGCATTTTACTTCCAGTTATGTACTCTATTGTGTTTGTTTACTATTATAAAGGCAATTTCTTCCCTGTTTAGGGATTTCCAGCTTAGGTGATAGTTGCCAACCTCTGGCCTATGGGGAGGCAGGCTTGGGGTAGACACGATACGGGCCCCAGGGGACGGGTCGTGACATTGTAAAATTAAAATAACAAAAATATCTTATAGTGATTCTTTATTCTTCTGAAATATTGATTTTTAGTAAATAGTGAAAATTACTATTTTAAAAAACTCTATTTTTTTGAAGAATTTAAAAGGTAATATTTTTTTCAAAAAATTGTTCCAATTTAAATTTATTCCATTTTTATTATAAAAAATGTACCTATCTTCATTTGTATAAATTAAATGGTTAAATTTTATATAGACACGTTTTTTATAATTAAACAAGAATTTTTGGGAAAATATTGTTTTTTAATATTAAATTATTTTCTATAAATTATTGAAAAAGAATCATGAAAAATGGATTCTATAATTGTAATTAAAATGACAAATTTATCAAATTGGACTCTTTTGTATTTGGTCAAAATAAATTGTAACTATGGTAACATTTATCAACTTGGTAAAGGATAAATTGGGTTAATTTAAGTTACTACTGACTATTCCAACCATAATTATTCATCTTAATAATTAATTGATGAATATGGTTCGACCCATAAAAACTTATTCTAGAATTTTTGTTTTTTAATGGACACTTCTGCATTAAAATGAATTATACATTATTTAAATCAAGATAGCATCAAAACATCATTCTCTTAGTTTTTAATATCTTATATTTTCCATGTTGGAAAAAAAGATATGAACGAACCTAAAAGTCTATTTTTTGAAATAATAAAATTATTTTCATTATTATTTTTTATAAATTATTTAATTATATAAAATTCTTACATAATGGTGATGTATAAATTATTCAATTAATGAAAACATTAAATAAATTATAATAAAAATACTAAAATAAATATAATTTGAGATAAATAACATGATGAAATAGTTTTATAGCTGAACATAACATAATAATTACATAATAAACTATTTTTTAAATTTTAGATGCTATATGGATTCTATTAATGTCAATGTAATTAATGGTTCTAAAAATTGACATTCGGAATATTTTATAGTAAAAAACATTTTATTAAATGAAATAATATTCCAAAAATCATAAATTAAGTCAAATTATTAGGTTATGGTCTAAAAAGTAAATCATTGTCCATTTATAGTTTTTTTCATTTTATATTAAATATATTGACAATCAAAGTGTAAAAAATTTTATTCTCATTGTATGTTTTAAAATGGATAAGGGGGGTTGAAACCAAATGATAAGTGTAAAAATGTAACATAATAATGTCCCAAAAATATTTTTTGAAATTATTTTCACCCATAATCATCCTATATAATAAATAAACAATATTCTATTGATTTTATGTTAACATTTAATTTATATTAATTGAATATTTTGAAAAATTCCAAGGGTTCTCATCACATTTTTTATAAACGTGTATCTCTTATTAACTTTAAATAACACATAAAACCATATATTTCTAGAAATATATTACAAATTACCTTCCAAAAATATCTCCCCAAATTCTATAGTACTTATTTTTTTCATAATACCAATCATAGAGTTCTTATAGTTTTAAGAAAAGGACACTTACGAAGAAGTGGTAATCATATTTACTGACTCATTCAACATTATTTTTTATTCAAATTATACTTAATGCATAGTAACCAAAAATAATAATATCAATAGTACCATAAATATAGTGACATAAAATTATGATTATGGTATGACCATATTACATCTTTCTTCCATTCTTTGAAAAGAAAAAACATCTCTTGTATATACATACATCTTTTCATCTCCAATTTTTAGTGTAATTCATTATTCATCACCACTTTACTTTGCTGGTTATAAAAATTAAACAAATGAATATATTATAAATATATATATATTTATATATATGAAATTATAGATATTAAAAAATATCTATATATTATTTACCATTATTTTTTTTCGTATATCAAAAACTTAGAACAACATTCATGCGTGCGTACAACCTACCATCTTAATGAATGGTTTGATTACATTTTCTATCTCTATAATTGTATATTACACTAAATAAATATATTAAATATATATTATATTTAAAACATAAATAATATTTTATATATTATGTAACAATACTAAAATTATAAAAACTAGAATTACCAAATCAAAACATAAATGAAAAAACAAGACAGTTACCACCTGAAATAGTTATTTTATTAATGAATTGATAATAAATGGGTGATAAAATAATATATTTAAATCATATGTTGAATGATATATATTAGTATATTTCATTAATATATTTATAATTTATCTATATTTATAATAAATTAGGTTCACAAACATTCAAAGGAAATCAAACCTGATGAAACAAATTTTCATCTCCATTTTAATTTTGAGATAGATATGCCATACTAATCACATATTTCTTTTTTGAGGTGTATATAATATACCTTTTATATATTATATCATTAATATATTTATCTTCATGGTATATATATTTTTAATTTATTTTAATTTTCCATTGGTATATGGATTGAAAATTTACTGATGTGGTATGTGTTTATTTCATGATGTCATCATTATTCAGGATTTTCAATTTTTTAGCCATAGTTGTGGAATATTTCTCTTAAGTGTCAATGTTTTATTGAATTTTTTTCAAAAAATATTTACTATTATCCATCGATTATTTAATTTTATTTTTAACCTTGTTTCTATTTTTTATTTTTTTAAAAAGAATGATCTTGGCATTTTCTTAATAAGGTAATTTTTTTATTAAAAAGTGTCAAATAAATATTTTCTAAACATTAGGACATGAATATAATTTCTTACCATCATGAAAAATCGATGGTTTAAACCATCCTTTAAATTTATACTATTTGATTTTTAAATTAAATGATTTCAATAATACGTATGAAATAGTTTGATTTTAAAAAATATTTTCAAACTAAAAAAGTTTGTTTCCACAAAAAATATTCAAGTATGGTATTTAATGTATCTTCATCTGGGTAAAAATATTTGGAAGACTATTGAATTGGTAATATAATCAATTGATGTCATCTGCATTATTTCTATTGATGTTTTATTATCAGTTTGAATTCGGATGTACTATTTTAATTCTATTATCCATATTACTCTTTATGGATTATAATTATGTTTATTGATTGGAAACATTTTGAACATTTTATCTGATAGATACAATAGAAATTTTTTATTTTTATTCTGTTTTAAACATTTCATATGAGGAATGCAATGAAGTTAGTATGTGATGTGTGGGGTCCTTTATAGCCCCTTTATGCATCATTAAGACTCTTAAGACAAACTGGTTTGTGTATTGGCTAAGGTCTTACACATTTATGTATGATGTCTTGTACGGAGACATAAAGATATGTTTCTAATGCCCGAAATTATGCATTCTACCATTATGAGATTAGTTATTGATATATCTTGTGATTATTCAAATAGTTATCATATCCATGGTTACATTTCATGATCATGTTTATATTTATATAGACTTATTTAATCATTATTTATTCCTACCATAATACACTCATGTTATTGATTAAGTGGATTACGTTGCAGTTATTTTCCATAAAATAATGATTTTTCCTTATTTATTCATATATTATAGAATACACCTACCCTTATTAAGCATCTGATCTCATCACTTTCTTATATTTAATATTCCTTGGGATAAAAGATTGTTTTTATTGATATGCAGGGATACACTGAGGGGAATAGCAGAATTATCAAAAATTATTCTTTGTAAATTTTATGATTTAAATTGTATTGTAAATTTCATGTATATTTCTAGTTTCCCAAAACTAATAAACTATACATCCCTTTAGGATGAAATTATTTGCATTTTATCCATATGTAATAATTTTAACACTATATATAGGTTACTAGAGTTGTATTATTTATAGTTTGTATCAGGGGAAGTTTAGTAGAATCCTGGGTTACTTGATTTATGAAAATATAGATTAGAGAACATAACCCTTTGAAAAATATTGAGTAAAAGTATATGTATATGATAATATCATATAGATTTGGTAATAAAAATGGGTAAAAAAATTTAAACCTAGGGACTCATATATTTATAAGAAGTATTCATGATTTATAAATACATTGAATAATATTTTGTGATTATTTGATATCTCACTATTATCTTTGTAGTATGATTCATTCACATTACTTTTTGTTTTTTGTAAATGATGAGAAACTAAATGAACTGGATTAACATTGAGTTTTATATAACATGTATTGATAATAAACATAATGGGGTCACTATTGGAGTTAAGGATATTTTGATTATGCCTTATGCATTATATTTATATAAGATTAACAACATACACTTTAACAAATTCTCAGACTCACCATATAAGAGAAGGATAGAGTTCACTGAGTTATCATGTGGTGGAAACAATAGAGGAAAGAAGATTTAGTTTTCTATATGTTGATAATGATAAAAAAAACACCCATGTGAATGTTTTATAGGAATAGGAAAATGTTTTTGGTATATAAAATATGGACATAATGTAAGTAATTACTGAGTAAAAATGAAAAGTTTGGTTAATTTAATAGAAGACAATAATGGTCAACCTGACACATTATCGATGGTGGAATGTTTTAAATGTAAAATGTATGTGCAATATGAAAATTGATATCCTAGGGGGAAGCATCGTTATGAAAATCAGTATGGTTGTAAATGTAATGGATATATTACGGATGATGAAGAGACTAAAAATGACATATTAATGGGAGGATGTACTAAGATGAAGGTCCCACATTATATATAAATTGTATTTGGTGTCAACTAATTGTCATTTGTTTTTAATGGTGATCAATGACATAAGAATATATCATTTTTTGTCAATATGATGAAGCATATGCAATGTTAATGAATCATGAATAATGTCATCTAGTCTTGATAATTCAAGAAACAACTTTTCAATACATTTATTTTCAAGGTGATTCTGGGAGAATTATCATGGATTTGTTTTTTGAAGTTTGATTTCATTGTTTTATAATTCTCCTAGTTAAATATGATAATGCTAAATGTGATTGATCAATGTTTAAATATCATGAAAAATTGGGATCATGATGAAATCAATTGAGTGGTTTTATAATGAAGTGAATTCTTATAGAATGTGGTTGAATATTTAATGATGTATTAAGGTGATTCCTATAGAATTTTTATAGATTAATTTGATGACCTTGGACATCATGGTTGAATAATTCTTCGATTCAAATTCGGTGATGCTAATACGGACCAATCAAATGTTAAATATAATGAAAAATGGGTCTTATGATGATATAAATTGAGTGGTTTTGGAGAGAAGTTAATTTTTTTAGAAGATGGTTGAAAATATAATGATATATCAATTTTTTGATTGTATAAAAATGCTAAATGACCAAATATTGTTATGGTTGGTGTTACTGAAGCCGGTTTTTTATGTGGCGTCATTTCCCAGTGTTTGCTAATTTTTTGGGAATCAAAATATGATGTTGGATTTATGGAAAAGGAATTTATTTCTATAAATGAGTCTTAAAATTATAGGTTTTTGACTATATAAGAGGTATTAAGATCACTGATGGGAAATCAGTAGAGGAAGATTTCTATATAGTAGTGTTATGCAAACCGCAAAGCGCGCTACGCAGACCGCATGAGGGAAAAATTTTGTAAAGGTTTGCATTTCACGGGAGGATTTCTGTATGCAATATTCTAACCATTTGTGGGAGGTGTTTTACTTTCAGAATGAGGTAGTGATTTAGGCTTCCAGAAAGGGTTTTTGTTTTCAGATGACATCAACCGCAGCAAAGGAGAAACGAGCTATTCATTTTATAAAACAGTTCACTGTGAAGGCTATACCACATTGAAGTTTTGGGTAAATTAGATTAGATGGTTTCACATATCATATTTTCTTATATAAAAAACTATAATGATATCATTATATTAATATTATTTTATTAAAATAGATCATAACTGGTGGAAGAATTTGAGTAAGTCCAAAGAAGTTTTCAAGGGATAATTCCACGAAGGGTAGTAGTATGTAGGGATCATTTCCACATGAAGAATGGATGTCTGTGGAAGAAAATGTTTTCCAAAAAATAAGAGTAAGTCCTCCAAATAAAAGACAGTTCGTAGAATAGAGTACTATCCATAGAATAGTATACCATCCACATAAGAGGAGATGTCCATGGAAGAAGAATTGGTCTGTATAATCAAAGGTGGTCTTCAAAAAAAGATGTGGTCCATGAAGAAGATGCAGTCTGCGAAAGGGAATAATGTTTTAGAAGTAATTATGGTCTATTGGTGGGGAGGATTTCCATGAAACACTACACCATGTGTGAAAGGTATTTTGAAGAGGATACATTTAATTTTGATAAGGACAAATACCACATACACATGATAGGTATTTACACCATCATCATACATTTTATAGAAGATGATGTGTGGACACTCGACATGTGTTAAACTCACACGATTGTAGTAATTATTGAATAATAGTTCAATGAACTAGTGGGTGGTTCTAATAACTCTAATATGTTTCTCAAAGTAAAACTATTTGTGTACCCGATGGATAAAAAATGGATAGAGAAGACAAAACACAAATAGTTTTTTTTGTGTGAAGAAGAATGAGTCAAGAACCTATGTTCATATGTGAGAAAGTAATAAGATAAGTAAAATGATAAACTCATGTGTTGGTATTTATTATAGAATAAAGATAATAAGACACAACTACACAATTGAAAATTATTGTGTGTCTAATTAGAATAGAATGTTCCCACTTAATGATTGATTATTATCAAGGGTAGATTAATTATGATGATAATGTGTTGAGATGATCATTATTATTTTAATAGTCATAAATAATTTTTTTTATTCTAGAAATATTGGAAGAAAGTGAATCAGTGCATTTGGTTTTACACTAAATAATACAATGAGATCAATACACTTCTATACACTATTGCATATATTTGTGTGTCACAGATATGGGGATAATAAGAAGTGAATTGCCAAATTGATATCAGTTGGTCATTACTTGATTAAGGAGAATTCAGTTAATCTAACATAAAATTTCATATTCTTATCCCTGAAGGAAGAATAATATAGTTCATATATTATTTTTTTTTGGGGGAGAGATAAGAAGAGTTTCATTCTTGCTGATGTGAAAGAAATAAATGAAGAAGATGGTTGTGAAATAACAAAGCAAAACTATGAAATCTGACATGAATCAATAGATAGAGGAATTTATTTGTGTAAAAAACCCTTATTAACAAGTAAAATATTGTCTTGAGATGAAGTATAATGTTCTAGTCAACAGTTTTAAAGAATACACTATTTTATTGTTTATATAGTGCTACAAGAATGCACTAATGGATTTTATACATAGTGTTACACGAGTGAAATGGAATATCCTACTCATTGTATTCCACACAAAAAATTATTATTTTTAGTGCATTTCATATTAGTGGATTATTTCCATACCATACCAGGGACACAGAAACTCTTATTAAGTAGTGAACCTTGTAAAAATATCATGTTCATCTTTACTCATTTCATATACATGCATGTTATAGGGAAAATATTATTAGAAAATAATGATCCCAATAGGTCTAAGAAGTAAAAGGATAACATTATTTTAATGGGATTTAAAATTCCCCAACCAGGATTCACACCCCCTCAGTGTTATGAATATACAAAACTAGTCTTTTTAATTGACATTATAGCCATGCTCACCTCTGTTAGATTCTCTAAAATGAAAGACATTCTTTTTTAAAGACTTTAGTATCTTTCCAGACTCAAAAATGATGTGAAATTTTGGTGAATATTCGGTTACCTATATATAAAAATCTATATCTACCAGTACCATGATGAATAAGAAAAATCAAGAGAATATAAAGTTAAATATGAAGTCCCTCTTATCTAAAGAAGATGAATTATCTATTTCTCTATGACTTACTGAAAATAAAGATATATCAATCTTGGAATGTAATATGATGGTGGTAAAAATATAAACCAATAATATTGATATTTTTCCTACCTATAGTGATTTGGAGGTATGTGTTAGTGTATTTAAAAGAATTCCTCATGATGAAAATGGTATAAATGGAGGTGGAAATTATCAATTTATAACTTTTCAAGAATTTTCAATTGATATATTAGGAGTTATTCTACATGAAATTATTAAATAAAGACTATCCCATGTTTTTGGTGTCTTTAAATGTATGCAAGAGGATTCCAACCATATGGATGAAGAAGTTGATGGCTTTTAAAAGAGAATTCACACATATATTATTGAGTGTCGAAAACTCTGCAGATAGTTTGGATGCATTGAATAAAAAAGGGGGGACTTGAAATAAATTCATTAAAATGGATCAAAGAAGTTAAAGAGAAATGGGGGGTCATAAAGACATGAGAAGAAATTATTCATGCACATGAAGAAAAAATTAATAATAGAACTAATGATAAGGGTTTACAATTGGAAGAAATATCACATAAGATAATGAAATTTGTCTCCTTGATTCATAACAATGTTATGCTTTGTAAAGATGATGTTGAAATAATTAAGGTCATTTAAGAGAATATGATTATAATTGAAAATCATAAAACCATCCTTAATATTAATAGTCTAGAGTTGGAAGGTTAGTTGTCCAATCTTGAGAAGACATATATTGAGTCTTCACAAAATAAGGAAAAGGTTTCTACTTGTATTCAATGTTAATTAGAGGATTATAAGGGTAAAATAACTCCAACATGTGATAATAAGATGATTAATTCATTCAATTATTTATCACAAGTAGCTGAGAAGAAGTAGGTACCATCCATATGATCTTGTACATGTGTTTCTGAACCTATTATCATTAACAATATTGGTGGAAAAATGCAATCTGAACAAGTATGGAAAAATAATTATGAGAATAAGCATACCATCGTGACTAGGGTGGATAATAAAAAGAATATGGTTGTTGATTACCCATATAAATTATAATAACTCATGAAAAAGTCTCAATAATGTAATATAGAAAATATGTTAAAATCATGATTTGTGGTTCAATGTTGGTGCTATAAAAGATTTGGGAATTTTGAATTAAATTTTTGGAATCATCCTCCAAACTGAAAAGAAAAAAAGGAATCTTATATAAAGGTGGAGAAATCCAGAGATGAATGAGAAACATCCATAGGTCCAGAAGCATCTGTATAATGCAAAAAAAAATTGGAATGATTAATTACATATGTGAAATATTCAATAGTTATTATCAAAAGGTTGGTATAGGCTCGTCTTGACATGTATCCAATAATGATAAGGAAATAAGATCACAGAATCTAAATAGGAATGAAGAAGAAACATTGGGAATATTTTAGAATATTGTTTTGAACTAAAATTGTCCCAAGAAGGTACCAAAGAATAATGGTGAGAAAACCATTGACTCTAAATCCAATAAATTGAATGTTAGTTCATCACAATGAAGTAAAAAACTGATTAAACTCATAATAATGCATGTGGAAGATCCTAACTTGCAACTTCATTTTCTATGGACATGTTAGTTTTCTAGCATGATGATTTGAAATGAAGAAGAAAAATGTAAGATGCACAAGATAATGTTTGTGAAAAAGCTGACGAAAATATTCCACATCATAAATAAAAATGTTTGATGGTCTGTCAATAAAAGGAAAAACTTGTGTCAAATAATTTTTGTGTGAGATATACAAGAAATATGGCCACATTTCAAAATTTTGTTAAACCTTCTTACCGGAACAAGAAGATTTCCTCAAGAGGAGAAAAAATGTATCATCCATGAAGGATGTTAAGAAAAACATTTCTTCACACAAAGTAGAATATGATCTGAAGTGATCCATGTTGCCTCAAAATAAACCAAAATAGATCATTAGATGTGAAAGAATGAAGACTAGAGAAAACAGAGATACTTTGTTGAGATGGTCATATTAACCATGATGTTCAGATTAATGAAGCAAATAGGATCCCTCTTATTCCCTTAAATCATTCTATATTGTATTTTTTTATAATATTGATAATTGATAGTGAAGCATGTTCTTAGGGGAGGAACTAATAAGTAGGTAGTGTTTTCAATTCTTAATATCAATGATGAAGAATTTACCATCCTTGAATGATTTCTCAATTGATATTAAAATAATTTGATGATTAAGGATCGTCATTGATGAATATTAATAATATGATGTTCTATTCTGGAATGATATGATAAATAGGGAACAATATTGTATTGATATTATTTTTGTGTAAAAAAGGACAAGGGTTCTAGAAGATCATTCATGGTGATGTTTTAAATGTTTTCCAATCCGGAGAGTCGCAAGTGGATGATCCATTATCATTTAATTTTCATACTGTAATTTCTTAATTTCCTTTATTGATGAGATCAACCATTATAAAGATGATAGGGATTGTTTTCCTTAAAAGGGTGACAAATGAGGAATATTCAAAAATTATGATTTCAATTATTATCAAATCTAATTATTCTATAATTTTCTTAAAGATCGTGCCATTAGAACAGTTGTGTATCTCTTAATCTCTCATCATTGTTTATAAAAATAGAAAACATTTTACAAAAGTGGATAAATTGAATTAGTCAATGACATAAAATTAATAGGTATACCCAAGGTCAGGTATCCTACTTATTTTTATTTAATAATTTTGATCAAGTTGTTGAAGTGTGTGCATGAGTTTCAAGTTGACCATTCTTAAAAAGATTCAGGTCAAATTTATTAATTCATCCATGAATAAAAGTGAATAATCCATGAAGACAAGTATATGAGTTCTTGTTTCTTATGGTATCCAAATCAGTTGGTTATTGAATGATTTTGTTCCTAAATCAACTCCTCTAGTTTTCTACAATGAGCACAATTCAAGTAGAATTAGAGTGAAATGATGGATGGCACATTGCCTATGTATGGATTGATTCCATTTTCCCATGAACATTGTATTTTTTTCCAATAAGGGGAAGGGACAGTTAAATAGAAGTTTAAAAATTGAATGGGGGAGAGAATATAATATTTTATTATATTGACAAATTAATTTCAAAATAACATTGAAGGTATTTCCAACAAAATACAAAGGGGGAGATTGAAGAGCCAACTTTTTTTAGGGATTGTATTTTTTGTCAACTGATTGTCATTGGATGTCAACGGTGATAAATCAGATAAGAATATATCATTTCTGTAAATATGATGAAGCAGTTCCAAATTTAATGCAACTTGGATAATGCCTTATGGTCTTGATCATTTGATAAACATCTTTTTAAGACTTTGAGTTTCAACGTGATTTCTGAATAATTATTATGAGTTCAATTGATGACATTGGATGTGATGGTTTAATAATTTACTTATTAACATTATCAAGGGCTTGGGAATCCCCCAATGGCCAAAGCCCTCAGGAATTTCATTTTGGCCAACAAACCGATGCTTATTGGAATTGTGGAGCCTAAGATTCTTCTTAGTAATTGGAAAAGCTTTAAATGGGCCTCTCTTGGATACAATTTCGTTTCTCACAACCTTCATGATAAAAACAAGGACCATCTGTGGGACTTCAGAGATAATAGCCTACACATATCTTCCATTAATGCCAAGCAACAAGGCATCTCATTCTCCCTTGACGTCCAAGGTTTCAATCCCTTGGTTACTTTTGTCTATGCAGGGACCTCTTACATCAAATGAAGGGAATTATGGAACGAGTCTGCAGAGATCTATGGGTCACTATGCCATGAATGGATGCTTCTAGGGGACTTTAATACTATCTTATGGATTGAGGAGAAAACTGGAATGAGTTTTAACCGCGTTCCCATTGCTGATTTCTCCTCTTGTATTGATCAATGTAATCTTGTGAAAGTTCCAATTGTAGTTTCAACCTTCACATATAGTAGATACACATTGAATGGGTGACAATAATGCAAGTTGGATCGCTACTTTTTTTACATGGATGATTTGAATGAATCCAAGGGCATATCAGGTCATGCCCGGCCCAAAAACAACTCTGATCAAAATCCAATAATTCTGGACATTACCAACCCTATTGCAAGGTCAGATCCTTTACCTTTCCGCTTTAATAATGGATGGATCGCCACTTCAGGGTGCATGGAGATTGTTATGAAGGACTGGAAAATTTTCTTTTATGGAAACACATTACATATATTTGTGGAGAAGGTGCGGAATGTCAAATACATCTAAAAGACTGGAGAAGGATATCTTTTTCTATCATGAATCATGAGATTTACATTGCAGAAGAAATAATTTCAAGCATCCAAATTTGTAATGAACAAAATGATATCCCTTATAGGGATGAAATCCTGGAACTTTCTAGGCTCGATGACCTTCTGAATGTCAAAGAGAGGCTTAACCATCATAAATTAAATTTTCGGTGGTTTAAAGAGGGTGATAGAAACTCAAGGTTTTTCCATAGAATGCATAAGGAAAGGAAAGTTTGGGAAGGGCTGAAAACCATTAGTTTTAATGGGTTTCTCCACACCTCATAAATTGAAATCTCTAGTGCAGGGGTGCAGTACTTTGAGACTATATATTCTGATGAAGGAATTGATATCACTCATAAAATGGTTGATAGTATTGTCCCTTGTATTGATGAGCCTCAAAATCACCTCCTCACAATGGTCCCCTTGAAGGAGGAAATTAGATAAACTTTTTTCTCATTGAACATGGAATGTTTTGCTAGACCAGATGGGTTATCCAACAAGTTCTTCATGTTTTAATAGGATCTTCTTCATGATGACATGGTGGCTTCAATTATGGAGTTTTTTAGACATGACTCCCTCTCTCATGGATGTAACTCTAATTTTATTGCACTTATACCTAAGAAAGATAATGCCGTTGATATCAAGGAATTCATGCCTATTGCTGTTGGAAACATGATTCCCAAAGTTTTCAGTAAGATTTTGGT
This sequence comes from Viscum album, assembly GCA_963277665.1. Taxonomy (NCBI): domain Eukaryota; kingdom Viridiplantae; phylum Streptophyta; class Magnoliopsida; order Santalales; family Viscaceae; genus Viscum; species Viscum album. Next base: position 1,027,483,485 of record OY728166.1, read on the forward strand.
GAACAGATTGGTTCAGATTATAAAATCTCATATATCCCCTAACCAGTTTGGGTTTGTTCCAGGTCAAAGCATCCAAAACCTTTTAGTGAAATCTTCTGAAGGTATCAATGTTTTGAAGAAGACATCACAAGAAGGATGATTTTCTATCAAGATTGATATATCTAAAGAATTGGACACTATCAAATGGAGTTTACTATTTGAAGTCCCCAAGAGGTATGGATTTTCCACTGGCTTTGTTAAGTTGATTTTAACCATTCTTAACTCTGTGCGGCTGTCTGTTTTGGTTAATGTTTCTCTAAGGGGATTCTTCACAATCACTAGGGGTTTTCATCAAGGGACCACCTCTTGATCCTACTATTTTCTCTTACAGATGATTACATGAGAAGATTCTTTATTGAGCTAACTCATTTTGGGATTTATAAAGAAGTACAAGCTGGTCGGAATAATATTATTCCCTCTCATTTGTTATATGGTGATGATATTTTTCTATTTTGACAGCCCTCCAAGACCACTATTGGTTCCATTAGAGCATTCTTTAACCACTATGAAGAAGTTACTAGGTAGGTCATCAGTTGGGGTAAGTCCTTTATCATTTTTGGAAATGGTCTCACTATTAGGAAGCAAAATAGAATTTCTAGAACCCTTGGAGTGCTTAAGGGCTCTCTTCCCTTTACTTACCTTGGGATTCCCTTATTCTAGGAAATATTTAAGTGACAATACCTAGAGAATATTTATTTTGGAATCATTAATCAGCTTGCTAGCTGGAAGGGAAAGACCATGTCACAGGCTGGGAGGGTTTTCCTCTTCAACTCGGCCATTACTTTCAAGATTTTGTATTATTTTTTCCTTTATAAATGGCCCAAAAGTATGCTGAATGATCTTCAACACATGTTCAGAAACGTCTTAAGGTCAGTCTCAGTGCATAAGAGGAAACTCATAATGGTTTCTTAGAGGGATTTTGTCAAGAATTTTGATATGGGAGGCCAGGGGGTCATGAAAATCTAGACATTCAATGATAATTTGATTAACAAGTTCACTTGGAACCTGTTGTCTTCTAATGAGGATTTAGATGATTTCTTGACCTGTATCTTCAAACAATGGTTGTTCAATTGATATTCATACTATCTTCACTCCTCTGTTTGGCCCTCTGTTTGGAACTCCTTTCATGACATTATGCAGCACTCAAAGTGGCTGGTTAGTAGAGAATCAATGCTTAATTGCTGGAAAACATATTGGTTGGATGACCCTATTGATATCAGTGTTATCCCCTCCACCATGGATTTGTTGACTGTGGCTAATGCCATGAACAGAACTCACACTCTTTTTGATGTTATTTCCAATCAAGTTGTGAATGAAATTCAGAATTATGTTTACATGGAGGAGGATACCTTGATCTGGAAGCCTAATTCACATGGTCATTTCAACACCAATGAGTATTATGCTATAAAATTGGCAGGCTTTCAAAGACCCCCCAAGTGGATGGTTCAATTTATGGCCCCTTTTGTTCAACCATCTAGAATGGTTCTCCTCTGGAGTATTTGGAGGAACCGACTCCCTACACATGACCAACTGCAGAGAGCTGGGCACCATCTTGCCTCTACCTGCCCTTTGTGTATGCGGGCTGAAGATCCTTTCCAGCACCTCTTCCTGGACTGTTGTTATGCTCATGATATATGGAAGTTCATTGGTTCTTTGTTTTTTTATTTCTATCACTACAGTAATCTTGAAGACATTATGTCGCGACTCTATGAAGGTGGGAAGAGTGCATAGGTCCACAATTTTCTCATTGTGGATGCTACATCGGTCATCCTTGTTATCCAGTATGCACGCAACCATGTGATATTTGAGAGTTAACTTTCTTGTTTTAATATTGATTCCCTTTCCATACATAGGGATATTCATGATATTGCTACTATGTAATCTGGCATGATGTAGGATGCTTTTGAGGATCAGCAGACTCTATGGTTGCTTGGTGTGGCAGGGAAGCTGAAGCAGCCTCTTGAATTCAAGTTCATCATATGGATTCCACCGATCCCTCCTGGAATTAAAGTCAACATTGATGGTGCTCCTTCTAGCTATCCTGGACCCTCATGATGTGGAGGTGTGTTCTGTACTTATCGTGGTTTTGTTAAAGGTTTCTTCCCCCACTTCATTGTCCAAAGTACTGCATTTGAAGCAGAAATTTTGGGCTGTGATCTATGAAATCAAATATGTTGTCCATTACAACTGGTTACCTCTTTGGATTGAATCGGACTCTCAACTTGTTGTGAAGGATTTTGGAACATGCACTAGAGATGTTCCTTAGTAACTCCTTCCTCATTTGTTTATCTGTCTCAACCAGGCCAGTGGCCTTTAAGTCTCCATATCACATGTTTATAGGGAGGCGAATCAGATTGTTGATTCCCTCTCGAAGGAGGCTATTGTGGGGCAGAGCACCATGTGGTCATTCAGGATCCCTGATGCATGTGTTATCATGGTGGATGATGATATGCGGGAAGTGATTATTAGCCAATAAAAATGCATATTTTGATTACATTTTAAGGGTATTAAATGTTCATTTTTTATCTTATGGGCCTGAGTTAGTGGATTTTATTTTTGAACATCCATTATCATCATTTGTTCACTTCATGCCTAATATGTCCCAATTTAGGCCCAATGTTTCATCTGATTTTAAAGATTTAATTATCGATATTTTAATTTTATATTTGGGGAAATGTATAAAAACATATATATGAACATTTTTCATTCAGGGATAAATGGAGGATTCATTAAGGATGATGGGGATATTTGACGATGAAAGGAAACAATTCTGGAGAACGCAGATTGGATATCATCCCACTGATGGGAATGTGGGGGCAACAATACAGTCCCAATGAAGCCCTAAATTAAAGGGAAGCTAGCAGACATATAGAGGAAAAATTTATATTTTTGTAGAATGTTCTAATTCGTCCTAAATTGTGGTGATTAAGGCGGCCCATGTTGAAGATTCAATTATGGTCCAGATTCTGCGGCCCAAAACAACATCCCACTATTTATAACATATCTCGCTAACGGATTATTATTGTGGGCTGATATTTTACAGGATATTAGGGGACATCCGTGGATTCATTTACTTCTTCTAGGGCCCACTAAAATTCGGCTTCTATAAGGTCCTTTAGGCATGTCTTTCTGGTGGATGCAAGCTGGCTGAAACTTCGGGGAAAGAAGTGGAAAAGTGTCTCTACATTAATGTTCCACCCAACTTTCCCGAACACAATTAATTAAAGGCACATTGGATGTTGGGGGCTCGGCCAAGAATTCATTTTTTCCTATTTAAGGCAGTATTGGTGGAGGATTTAGGGATCTTTGAGCTTTGTTTTGATTGTAATTTTATTATTCCTAATTGTCTTTGTAGCATTTTTCCTTCTCATGTAAGTTGTTCGAATCACCTTAGTTTTTAATAAAAGTTCTTATTATTCTCTTGTTATGTTCTTCCTCTTACCACCATGATACTGTTTCCTCAAGGTGTGAATTTATTCACACCAAACCTTGTGATTTTGTTCACACAACGGTGGATTGATCGTTATTTTTGTTGTTTTTACTTCTTCAATTCCACCCTCGTAAGTCTACATTCCGATTCTGTTGAGAACTTGTCATCAATGGAGGGATAGCTCTTTTATGGGTTGATCAATGGGAGTAGAAAGGGGTTGTATTGAATGTTATTTATCCCTCCCTAACTGTTATTAATTTATTTTAATTGAGTTTATTTCATTCAATGATTTTTATTCTTCCTCTTCCTTATTGAATTTATTCACCCCACTTTCATGTGCTAATTACATCCTTTACCTTCGAGTGCTCCTGAAAATGATCTTAAAAGTTTATAGTTGATTATCATGTGGTTTGAAGGTGTTTAATCAGTAATTGATGAGATTATATTGAATTCATTGCATCAATCCTTCTCGAGTCAATGAAATTAAAATCGTAAAAAAAAGTAATTCATTCAATCCACCCCGAGCAATAACCTAGGATCAACTCATTTTCTCATAATTTTAATTAACATAGATCTTCTAGTGCACTTTTAAAATAATCTAAAATCAACCCAAGTTGGCCACTTCATAGCCCAAAATCCATCTCTTTTTATTTAGTGTCTAAATGTTGTTCTTAGGTCTCCGAGGATTCGACAACCCAAGCTACACTGCAAGCGACAGCTTGACCCTTAAAACTTGGGTAAATTTGGGAGAAACCAAATTTTGGTGCCGTTTCCAGGGACCAAGTATGTTTTTTAGACAAAAACCTTCTTTCCTCACCCACATTCTTCTATTCTCAACCATGATCTCTTATCTTTTCCCTTTCTCTCTTTTTTTTCTTTTGGCGCATGTCCGCCTACACCAGCGATAACTCAAACAGACTAGTTAGTATAGAAAGTCATAGGATAGGGGAGTCAAGTACACCATTGGATCCTAATCTTCCTAATACCCCAGAGTTAAAGATTGAGTCAATTTCAATGGAGGTTCTGAAAAGAAACCAACTCATAAACCCGGGTGGGAATCAAAATGGAAATCCAAATGAGGTAGCCCCAAATTTGGGAAATGATGTCGATCAAACCATGAATGACTACCTTACACCTACCTGGACTAATGAACCCTCTTGCATTAGGCATGTTGCCCTAGGAGATTCATACTATTTCTTTAAACATCATGTCTTGAACTACATTCCAACCTTCCATGGGATGGAGTCAGAAATGCCTTACCTTCATGTCAAGGAGTTCAATGACATTGTTGAAACCATGTGCTCACCACATCAACTTGAGTTAGCTAAGATGAGTCTCATTCCTTTTTCACTTGAGGATCGAGCAAAGAACTGGTTAAATAATCTGAGACCTTCATAAATCCACACATGGAACCAACAACAAAGATAATTTTACAAAAAATACATCCCCCATCACAAAACCATTTCACTAAAAAAGAGCATCCAAAATTTTTTTTGAAAAAGAGGGAGAGTCATTTTATAAAACATGGGAGAAGTTCAAAGACACCCTAAACATGGTTCCACACCATGGTTTTTCTATTCTTGATCAAGTAAGAATTTTCTATGAGGGGTTGGGCCTGGGGAACAAACAATTCATTAACATGATGTGTAATAGGACCTTTAAAAACAAATCCCTAAATAATTCTTATGAGTATCTAGAAATCCTTGCTGATCAAAACCAAACATGGGGAACACAACCTTATTCTGAAAAGCCTCAAAGAACTTATGGAATGAATACACTTAGAGAAGAGGAAATCCTTAGGGAATAACTTGTAGCACTCTCTATGAAGGGTGAAGATATAGACCATAGGAAAATCCATGAAATCCAAACTGTAGACCCTGTTTGCAAAATCTGTGACAAACATGACCACAAAACAGACAACTGCCCAACCATTCCATCCATCAAGGATGTTCGTTTAGGAGGACCTCTTGCTGAAGTAAATTCCCTACGCTTTTAAAAGCCTCAATACCCAAACACATTCAACCCAAGGTATAATGACCACCCAAGCTTCTGATGGGAAGATAACCAACAACCTAGCCAACCACAAGGACCAAACCCCTACCCTACACAAAATTTTCAAAACCATAACCAATTCCAACCAGAACCAGTCCAATATCAACATCCTCTAGTCCAATACCAATAACTCATCGAACAACCAAAGTATCCCCCTGGGATAACCCAAGCAACACAAGCCCCTTCCCAATCTATCCCTCTCCCAATCCTTGAACAACTGTGCAAACAAATGGAAAGGATGAACTCAGAAGTCTCTTCCCTGAAACAAGAACTTCAAACCATCAAAACTGGAAAGGCACCCATGCCCACACAATCCATTCCACAATAAACATCAAGGGGAGAGACAAGTTTCACTCAAACAACTCCTGGACAACTAAAGGTTGTGATAGCTTTGAGAAGTGGGAAATCAATTGAGAAACCTGAACAAATAGTTCAAAACCCACATGAAGATTCAAACTCTAATGAAAATTCAAATGAAACACATGAACAAACTGAAGATACTAATAAAAATGTGAAAGAAACAACTCTTCAAAAAACAACCCCACAACCTGCCCCATTTCCTCAACGCATGAGGGGGAAAACCAAGCCTGAATTGAGTGAAACATTGAGGGACATATTTTCACAAGTTAAGTTGAACATTCCACTCCTCGATGCCATTCAAACCGTTCCTGTATACTCAAAATACCTTAAGAAAATTTAAACATAAATTCTCACATAAGAACCAAGTCCTTCTGGAAGCAAATGTTAGCACAACAATCCAAGGAACCCTTCCTCCAATGATGAAAGACCCAGGATGCCCTTACATAAATGTTGAACTATGATAGAAAAAAGTTGTCAAAGACTTGTGTGATCTAGGAGCTAGTGTGAACCTCATTCCTTATGATATGTATTTTCATTTAGGGATCAAATAACTTCATCCCACATCTTTCACTCTTCAACTTGATGATCATAGTATTCGAGTTCCAAAGGGGATCTTAAAGGATGTTTTGGTGAAAGTTGAAAATTTAATTTACCCAGTTGACTTCATTGTTATAGACATTCACCCAATCTTAGGTCCTAGGGAACAAACCCCAATCATCCTTGGTCATCCCTTCCTTGCAACAATCAACTCTGTTATCCGAGTCCAAAATGGGAACATGACCATCACCTTTGGAAACATCAGTCTAGACATGAACATCTATAATGAAAACTCTCAAATTGGGGATGATGAAGAGATCCATGAGGTTAATTGGATAGGTAGTGTTGATAGTGAACTCAAGGAACATCAAGTAATTACTAAAGTATGTTTATGTAAAGAAGAGATTAATTTTCTTTGTTTACATGAGGGAATTTTGTCTCCTTGGATTGAATCTCTTTCAGATAGATCTATTGATGATTTTCTAGAATCACCAATCAAAGATACCATGGGTGAAATCAATAACATTGAGTCCATACCCATTCATAAAACTACTCTAGCTAATTTGGAGGATGAAAACTCTTTTTACAAGGAACCAATTTTGTCAATAAATCTGAACAAAGAAACCGAGTTCAATAAAAACTCTCATCCTTTCATGGAAGGTGATAACCACTCTGATCTTGAATTTAAGGTTTTACCTTCATCACTCAAGTATGAGTTCTTAGGGGATAATAAAGACTTTCATGTTGTCATTTCTTCCTCTCCCGAAGCCAATCATGAGAGGATGCTTCTAGATGTCCTTAAGAGATATAAGAAAGACATTGGATCGAACCTATCTAATATTCCTGGGATTATCCCACTCATGGAAGTAGTGAGAAAAGAACATTTGAAATTGTTAAAAGCTGGTATCATCTATCCAATAGCTGAGAGTGAGTGGGTTAGCCCAATCCATGTGGTTCCAAAGAAGGCAGGAATTATAGTAATAACCAATAAGGATGGAGAGATGCTTCCAAAAAGGGTTAGTAGTGGATGGAGAGTCTGTATTGAATATAGGAAGCTCAACTCTTGTACCAAGAAATACCATTTCCCCTTGCCCTTTATAGATCAAGTCCTCGATCGAGTGGCGGGTCATCAATTATACTAATTCCTAGATGGATTCTCAGGGTATAATCCAATCTAAGTCTCCTTAGAGGATCAAGGAAAAACAACCTTCACTTTTATATTCAGCACTTTTTCCTTCATGTGCATGCCCTTTGGGTTTTGTAATGCCCATGGTACCTTCCAGCGGTGCATGATGGGAATCATCTCGGACATGGTGGGGGATTGTTTAGAGGTATTCATGGATGATTTCTCCATCTTTGGGGATAATTTTTAGGGATTCCTTCTAAATGTTGAAATGGTTTTGTCAAGGTGTGAGGATAAGAATCTCATACTAAATTGGGAAACATACCATTTCATTGTAAGGTAAGGACATGTTCTAGGTCATCTGGTATCTGGTAGAGGGATTGAAGTTGATAAAGCTAAGGTTGACATCATTCGTCACATTTCCTCTCCTAAAACTGTAAAGGAAGTGAGGTCCTTCTTAGGACATGCTGGTTTTTATAGAAGGTTCATTAGGAATTTCAGCTCTATTTCTCGACCACTTTGTGCTCTATTGGTAAAAGATGCTCCATTTTTGTGGACAGAAAGTTGTGAGGAATCATTCTCTACACTCAAGTCAACTCTTATATCTCCACCTATCATGAAATCTCTAAATTTGAAACTTCCTTTCGAGCTCATGTGTGATGCAAGTGACTTCGCTGTAAGAGCAGTTTTAGGACAACGGTGTGAGAAAACTCCATGTGTCATTGCTTATGCAAGAAAATATTAAAATGATGCACAAATAAACTAAACCACCACTGAGAAAGAGTTTCTTGCTTTTGTCTTTTCCTTATAGAAATTCAGGTCTTATCTCTTAGGATCACCCATCATTGTCTTCACTGACCATTCAGCCCTAAAATACCTTTTCCAAAAAGAAGATGCCAAGCCTAGATTGATTAGGTGGGTCCTTCTTCTTCAAGAGTTCTATTTGACCATTAATGATAAAAGGGGTGTTGAAAATGTTGTAGTTGATTACCTCTCTATGATGGGATTCAAAGAAAACTCACACCACCTCTCTATGTCTGATTCATTTCCTGATGAGCACCTCTATTCAGCGAGTGATTTCCCTTGGTATGTTGACATATCTAACCATTTGGTGACGAGTGACATTCCTAAATTCATGGGGACCCATGCTAAGAGGAAATTCCTTTCTGGTGTCAAACACTATGTGTTTGATGATCCTTACCTCTTCAAGTTCTATCTTGATAAATCATCAGGAGATGTGTTCCCGAGTCTGAGCAAGAGTCCATTCTAAAATTTTCTCACATAGAGGCATGTGGAGGCCACTTTTCTACAAAGAAAACCACTACAAAGTTCCTCCAAAGTGGTTTCTACTGGCCGAACCTCACTAAGGATTCCATCGAATTCTGAAAAAGTTTTCCTCAGTGTCAGCAATTAGGATCCATTTCAAAAACGAATCAAATGCCCCTCACTACCATTCTGGTCGTTGAAATATTTGATTGTTGGGGAATTGATTTCATGGGACCCTTTACAAACTCTAAGGGATACCTCTACATCCTCTTAGCTGTTGATTAAATCTCAAAATGCGTTGAGGCCATTCCCACCAAGACTAATGATCATCAAGTTGTGGTCTGATTCCTAAAAGAGCATATCTTTTCTAGATTTGGAATTCCATGGGCTATAATCAGTGATCGTGGAACCCATTTCTGTAATCACCCATTCTCTTCACTCATGTCTAAGTATAGAATTTCTCATAATGTTTCCACTGTGTACCTTCCTCAAACCAATGGTAAAGATGAGTTAGAAAATAAGAAGATTAAGAAAATTCTTAAAAAAGCTGTCAACCCCTCTAGGAATGATTGGTCTGAGAAACTCTTGGACGCTCTTTCGGCATATCGTACAACATTCAAAACCATCCTAGGAATGTCACCATATAGTTTGGTTTATGGAAAATCATTCCATTTACCTGTTGAAATTGAGCATAAGGCATTTTGGGAAATCAAAAAATGAATTTTGACATTTCTTTAGCCGAAGAAAAGTGGAAATTATATCTTAATGAACTTGAGGAACATAGGATGGAGGCTTATGAAAATTCAAGGATAAATAAAGCTATAGTTCAAGCCTACCAATCTAGTAATATAAAAGTCAAACAATTTGAACTGCGAAATCCTACACTCTTGTATAGTTTAAAACTTCATTTACACCTAGGAATGTTAAGGTCTAGATGGTCAGGTCCATTCATAGTGCATCATGTGTACCCCCATGGGGCAGTAGAGATTTAGGATCCCACAAGTGGTAACATTTTTAAGGTCAATGGTCATAGGTTAAAACCATTCATTGAATCATTAAATAAACAGAAAATAGAGGTAGAGTTAACAGATCCAACCTATGAACCAGGAAAAAATTGATATATTTAGGATCCATGTCATGCTAACAACGTTAAACAAAAGCACTACATGGGAGAAAACCTGTGGTCTTAATGTTTCTAATCTTTGTTAATCATCTTTTGTTTCATTCTTCTTCATTTTGTTATTTTAAAAAATATAGACTGTTGATCTGTTCATCTTTTATGAGTAAGGATGGGTATGAAAGGGGAGCCCCATATTCATCTGTGTCACGCGGTGTGATCCCGAATAACACCTTACCCAAAAAATATAAATAAGATAATGTATCATCAGTTTATTTTATTTTATTTTTTGTTTTTATAGATATTTAAAAAAAAATTGTTGACCTGTTCTTATTTTATGAGTAAGGATGGGTATGAAAGGGGAGAACCATATTCATCTATGTCATGCGGTGTGATCCCTGAGTAATACCATACCCATAAATTTAAGAGAAGACAATGTATCATCAGTTTATGTTATTTTTATGTTTTTTTAGGTTAAAAAAATACAAAAAATATATATTAAAAAAATTAAAAAATTCATTGGTCATTGGGAAAAGCCAGTCTAAACCATCCAAGCCATTGGGAGACAAACCAGAACTGAAGGGAGATATAGGAATGCATTTTCAAAATCAACCACCAGGTGACTTCATTCCATAATTTTCATTTTCAATGTCTTCGTTGAACTTCTATCCTACCCTTTCTATGTTTCAATTCTGTAAACACCAGGGAAAGTGTTATTCTATGTTGGAGGGGACATGAAATTGTGTGGAAGGAAAAATGTCATTAACCATGAAAATGATAACACACATTCCAAACTATGAAATTGGATATCAAATAATTTTTCATGCCTTGATTTTGATTTTAATGCAAGTTTATGTTCATGTGCATAAATATTGGAAACTGCGGTTGTCTGATATGAGTTTTCACTATTATATTTTCATCCATTTAACAAAAAACACAATGTATGTCCTCTAGATTGTGGGTTTTTAGTTTGAGTTCTTGGGGACCCATAATAAATAGCATAGCACTGGCGATCATTTTAATTTTAACGTGAGTATTCAAAAAAATCAATTGCGCATAGAGCAATGAATTGACCGAATGTGTGGCTTTCAACACTTGGGGATCATGACTCCATAGTTGTCTGGCCCATATTTGGGCATTTTATCTCTATTTTTGGTAATTTTAATTTGTTTTTGATTGAGTTAACTCGAGATAATGTCCGAGTATGTGAGCTTCACTTGTTTCCCTAAGGTCTTTGAGCCTGGGAGTCATCGGCAAAGTCATGCTACATGGGTTGACTCAATTGAGTTCAATTTCAATTACCATGGAAAAATTTCAAAAAAAATCCCAAAAATCCAAAAGAAACAAATAAAATAAAAAAGTAGTACTCATCTTATTATTAAAATTTTATTTCTTCTAGAGCTTCTATCTTTTCTCCCTCGAATTAAAATGAACCCCCATGTCTATTGTGACGCACAACACTTCATCATGCTTAATTTTATTTGGATGAAATATGTAAAGGAATTTGAATAAAGGAATGGGCTTGGGATTGACATATGCCTGTGGACATAGATTGTTTTAAATGATTTTGATGGGTTTCATAATTTTTTGGTATGTGATCTTTGGGTGAGAAATGTGTATTAAAATGTTTTTGGAAAAGGTTTTTTGAATTTCATTTTTGTGAGAAATATTTTGCTCAGGACTAGTAAAACACAAGTTGGGGGGTGTTATTATCCAATAAAACACATATTTTGATTAAATTTTAATGTTATTAAATGTTAATTTTTGATCTTATGGTCTTGAGTTAGTGGATTTTAATTTTGAACATTCATTCTCATCATTTGTGCACTTGAGGCCTAATATGCACCAATTTAGGCCCAATGTTTCATCTGATTTTAAAGAATTTAATTATACATATTTTAATTTGATATTTTGGGAAATGTATATAAACATAAATATGACCATTTTTTATTCATGGATCAATGGAGTATTCATAAAGGATTATTGAGATATTTGGTGATGAAAGGAAACAATTCTAGAGAAGGCAGATTGGATATCATTCCACTGATGGGAATGTGGGGCCCACAATACAGTCTAAATGAAGCCCAATATTTAGGGGACGCTATAATACATATATAGGAACAATTAAATATCTTGAATCCAGAGCTAATTCATCCTAAATGGTGGTGATTATGGCGGCCCAAGTTGAAGATTCAATTTTGGGCCAGATTTTGCGGCCTAGAAAAATAGCCCACTATTTATATCATATCTCAATAACTGTTTATTATTGTGGGATGAAATTTTACAGGATATTAGGGGACATCCGGGTATTCATTTAAGTCTTTTATATCTCAATCAAATTCGGCTTTATAGAAGTTCCTTTAGGCGCATCTTTCTGGTGGATGCAAGCTGGCTGCAACTTCGGGGAAAGAAGTGGAAAAGTCTCTCTACATTAATGTTCCACCCAACTTTCCCCAACACAATTAATTAAAGGCGCATGGGATGTTGGGGGCACGTCCAAGACTTCATTTTTCATATTTAAGGCAGTAGTGAAGGAGGATTTTCGGATCTTGGATCGTTGTTTTGATTGTAATGTTATTTTGCCAAATTGTCTTTGTAGAATTTTTCCTTCCCATGTAAGTTATTCAAATGACCTTAGTTTTTAATAAAAGTTCTTTTTCTTCTCTTGTTCTGTTCTTCCTCTTATCACCTTGATACTGTGGCCTCAAGGTGTGAATTTATTCACACCAAACCTTGTGATTTTTTTCACACAACGGTGGAGTGGTCGATATTTTTGTTGTTTTTACGTCTTCAATTCCACCATCGTAAGTCTACTTTCCACTTCCGTTGAGAACTTGTAATAAATGGAGGGCTACCTCTTTTATGGGTTCATCCAAGGGAGTATAAAGGGGTTGGATTGAATGTTTTTTTCTCACTCACTAATTGTTATTAATTTCTTTTAATTGATATTCTTTCATTAAATGATTTTTATTCTTCCTCTTCCTTATTGAATTTATTCACCCCGCTATCATGTGCTAATTACATACATTACCTTGGAGTTATCATAAAAATTATTCTACAAGTGTATAGGTGATTATCATGTGTTTTGAAGGTGTTTAATCAGTAAGTGATGAGGTTAGTTTGAATTCATTGCATGAATCCTTCTCGAGTCAATGAAATTAATATCGTAAAAAAAAGAAATTTATTCAATCCACCCCGATCAATAACCTAGGATCAACTCTTTTTCTCATAATTTTAATTCACATAGATCTTTTAGTGCTCTTTTAAAACCATCTAAAATCAACCCAAGTTGTCCACTTCATAGCCAATAATCTATCTCCTTTTATTTAGTGTCTAAAGGTTCTTCTTAGGTCTATGAGGATTCGACAACCCAAACTACACTGAAAGTGACCGCTTGACCCTTAAAACTTGTGTAAATTTGGGCAAAACCAAGTGACTAATTCTTGTTCTTGTACTACCCCCTATAAGGACTAATCTCTTTTAATTTATTTTTTGTTTAACAAAGTTAGTTCCGACTTGCTAGGACCCTGTATCTTCATGGTATAATGTTGATTCCTAGAATAATGTTATGGATTAATTGGATAAAATTGGATTTCATGGTTGAATAATTCTCCAAGATAAATCTGATCATTGTAAAGGTGAATGATCAAAGGATAAATATCATGAAAAATGGGGTTAATGTTGAATGAAATCTTGTGGTTTTGGAAAGAAGTTATTTTTTTCAAATATGGTTGAAGCTTTAATGATATATCAGTTTAGGTTTATTATGAAAATCTAAATGATTTAAAATCACTATATTTGGTGTTTCTAAACCATATTTCGAATGTTCTTCCATTTGACAGTATTTTCCAATTTTTATCCCTCAAAATATGGATTTTGTTTTATGGAAAAGGAAGGTTTTTTCCTAAATGTGTCCATAAGGCACAGTTCATAAACCACATAGGAGGTGAGTAGAATAGAGAATGAAAACTAGAAAAGGAATATTTCTATATTCAAATGCAATGCAGACCACATAGCACACTATGTTAACCACATAGAGAAAACGGTTCACGTGAGGTTCTGAGTTCCTAGGTTGATTGAAGTAGATAAGAGGCTAACTGTTCATGAGAGGCTTGTTGTTTGTGGAATGATCCAGTGATTTAGGCTACTACAAATGGTTTTTGTTTTCAGATGACATCATCCGCCACAAAGGATAAAGGAACTATACATACCATATAGTAGTTTGCATTAAAGGATGTACCACATCGATGTTTCAAGTAAACCAGATTATGCAGTTATATAGATTATAATAACCTATATAAATACACCTAATCAAATCATAAGGTATAGTTAATTTTATTAGAAGATATCATAATTAGTGAATGAATTTCGGTAATTTTGGAGAAGTTTCTGTGGGTGAATTCTGTGAATGATAATTGTTTTTGGGGTTCATTTCCATGGAAGGAAATGTTTTCCGCGAAGAAAGGTTTTTCCTCAAAATTAGGGGAATTCCATAAAAGGAAGTATAGTCTGTGTAAGAGAATATTGTCTTCAAAAGAGGTGATGGTCTGTGGTAGAATAGATATTATGTGGAGGAAGAAGTGGTCCATGGAAGTAGGGGAAACCCATGGAAAAAGATGTGCTCTTTAAAGTAGAGGTGATCTATGAAAAAACACTATTTGTAGAGGAATGATTGTCTACTAAAGGGAAGGATGTCTGTAAAACACTACACCACATGGTCCAAGGATTTTTTCAGATGATTCATGACAGATTCATAATGATAAATACCACATACACAAGATAGGTGTTTACACCCTCATCGTTCTTTGTAATGAAAATGATCTATGGACACTAATCACATGTTAAACTCACACAATTGTAGTGATTCTTTATGAACAGTTCTATGAATCAATTCTTGGGTATAATACCACAACTTTGTTTCACAAATTAAAACATTGTTTGTACCCACATGATACACAATGGAGATAGAATAGAAAACGCACAAAGTTTGTCTGTGTGAAGAAGAACCAGATGCTCCCCATAGTTCATATTTAAAAAAAAGAAGAGAAGTAAACTGATACACTCATGTGTTGGTATTGAGTTTCAAATAAAGATAATAAGACACTACTAAACAATTTCACATTATTGTGTGTCCAATAAGAATAAAATGTTCCCATTTAATGATTGATTATTATCTGGGGTTGAATAATTATGATGATGTTATGTGGAGATGATCATTATTGTTTTGATAATCAAATTTTTTTTTGATTCTAGGATTATTGGAAGAAATTTATTTAGTTATGTTGGTTTTTCAATAATGATGAAAGATAGATCAAGGAATTGTTATACCCTTATGTATATGTTTGTGTGTCACTGATCAAAGGGAGAATAGGAAGTGACTGGCCAAATTGATAATAGTTGATCATTACATATTTAGGGGTAATTGAGTTCATCTATCTAAAATATTCAAATTATTGTGATTGAAATAAGAAGAATATAGTTCATCTATAATGTTTTTTTATCTAGTAATAGTAAGATGAGTTTCTTACATGATGTTGTGAAAGTAAAAAATTGAAAAATTAGGTTGTTAAAGAACAAAAAGGAACTATGACATCCAATAGGAGTCAACAGGTGGATGAATTTCTTGGTATTACAAACCCTTATCAATAAAGAGAAGACTGTATTTAGAGGTAGTATAAAGAACCATACAAATATTGTCAATCAGTAACTATTTTATTTTTTACATAGTTCTACGCGAACACAGTTTTGGATTGTTTACATAGTGCTACATGAGTATAATGGAATAATATACTCATTGTATTCCAAAAAAAACATTCTTTTCTAGTGGATTGTGTGGTATTGGATTGTCTCCATATCATACTGTGGAAGTAGCTACTCTTATTGAGTAGTGAACCTTGTTAAAATTTCTTATGTCATATTTACTACTTTTAAATACTTGCATGCGACTGGTAAAATAGAATAAGTGAATCAAGATCATTAAAATTATATGATTTAAAGGGATAAAAAGTTATAATTGGATTAAAAAACCCTAACACTAATTCACCCTGCTCTTAGTGTTCGGCATATTCCAAATAAGTCATTTCATAAGGGATAAGATGATGAATCCTAGTGAATGGTGTAAGAATTAATTGGAATGATTATAAAGTTATTTTGTATTGTGATTCATGAAATATGTCATTAATGTATTTTATTAATGATATTTTTGTTATAGGAATCATGAGATATGTAAGGTTTTTTGTGCAATAATTATTCTTTATGATTTGGAATCATGTGATGAATAATATCAGTAACCAAGAGAAGTGATTCTTTGGAAAGTGGATCTTTTGTGAAACACATGATTTGGGGATGATAACCCTCAATATGTGCCTGATATTTAGATATTAATGATAAAATTAATTTTATGGTATATTATTGGAGACCATGAAAATGGAATGTTATTTTATGATAATTTAATTCATGATGGTGTTTACTGAATTTGTGGGATTTATGAAATAAATTTGATAATATAATTTTGTATATAAGAAAAAATAAGAGGGTGAAATATTTAATTCAAAAAAAATTTATTTATGTTTTTATATTGATTCATGTTATTACCATGTTTCCGTCAAATATGTGATCACGGTAATTGTAATATGACATTAAGAGCTACAAGATGGGGGATTAATCATAGTTTGATTTTTAATATTTTGTAACCTGATTCATAAATTGTTAGATTTTTTAATTTCGGTGAGTTTAATTTTAAACTACTTATTGAATGGACTAAGTTAATCTTTGGGAATTATTGCGTGTGGATAAAGTAAGATTTTTCAAATTAGTTAACCTGTGAGGCCCATTTTGGCTTTGGTAAATATTTATTGTTTGATGAAATAGATTATGGATATCATGATTCATTAAATGTTCTTAATGTATAAAAATTCATCTTGAATATCCATTTACTAGTTTAATAAATAAAGTGGAGATATATCAAAGAAAATATAGTAGATGAGATTATGAATATGGAATTGAATGAAATCATATAAGTTCATATTCTTGAGTTCATTAACTAGATAGTAAAATAATTCCACAACTCTATGAAAAAGATTTGAGAATAAAAACAATATCTATTTAATTTTCTTACTGAGATGTCAATGGTCTTTTAACCCCTCACAGATATATAGTTTTATGATAGATCACATTTGAATGATCAGGTTTTCTATCACTCTCCATCAATTCATAACAGTTAGATTTATATTCTATGTCAATATTTTCACTTCCTACTAATGTTATTCTATTTGCAATCCTTGTTTTGTAGTGTCTTTCCCATTTCCTTTTACCAATATTAAATAAGCATTTTTATTAAACCTTATTATGATTTCGGGTTTCCACAAAGGAATTTCCAAACGAAACCCTTTATTTTCAATGTGCAATTTCAATTTTCAATGATGCGATTTATTGATATTGGGAAGAATGTATCATCCTTATAATTTTGAATATATAAAATTTAATTGATATCTTGAGGTGTACGCAACATCGAGATTAAATGACCCACATATATACTATTAAATATTGTTATTTAAACATGACTGTTAAACATAACCATTAAATTGGCAGTTGTGAATAATATTGAATGTATTATTAAATATATATGAAGTTCATATTCAATAAAAATTTATTTATTAATTCTTAGTAAATAAAAACACAACTTTTAGTAAAGTCAATTTATTCTTTAAAAATATCTTTTCATCAAAGAGTGATTTTCATTGATATTTAAGTGAAAATTAATATGAAAACCTTTTAAAAATATTATAAAATATATTTTATAAAAATACAATTCATTTTTTAAATTATAATTTAAATATTATAAAATTTTGAATATTTGGTGTTTTCCTAAAAAGATTGATTTTTCTAGTAAATAGTGAATTTTTTTTTCAAACATAAATTATATTTCTAGAATTTAAAAAGATATATTTTGTTCTCAATTTATTCCTCTGTAAATTTAGTTATATTATGTTTTTAATAATCAACACATGTTAATTGGAATCAATTTTATGGTTGAATATTGAATATAATAATTTTTTTATAAATAAAAAATACATTTTTCAGAATTTTTTTTTCACATTACTAGAAAATTAATTTCTACCACATATTGAAATTTAATCCTAAAAAATTTATTCCACATTTAGAACTAGGAGGTCCAAATTATTCGAATAATACCCCTTTAATTTTTGTCAAATTGAATAGTAACCTTGGTAAAAGTTATCACATTAGTAAACCATAAATTGGGTTATTTTAGGTTAAAACAAAGTGATAAGGCCATTATTAGTCATTATAATTCATATTGGATTAACAGTATTTGACCCTTGTCACCTTATAATTGATTTTTAGTTGATTAATGGATACTTTTCCCTAAAAATGACTTCTATATTTTTTAAATCAATATAGTTACCAAATTCTCACTCTCCAAGTTATTAAAAATTTTATGTGTCGACATAGGGACGACAGAAATATATGAATGATCATAAATGTGTATTATAAATTTAATTTTATTGTTTTCATTATATAAACTTATTTTTAAATTTTATAGATTATATAATTACCATATATTTTTACAGAAAAGCTCATATATTAATTATTCAATTAAAGAAAATATCAAATAAATGATAATAAGAATTTTAAAATAAATAAACAATGAGATAAATAACATGATAAACGTATTTTGTTGATTAACATGACATTTTATGGATATTATTATATATTTGGTTCTAATTTTATATGTTTCCTGGATGTTATTAATGGTAATGTAATGAATAGTTCTAAATATTGACATTATGGATATTTTATAGTAAATAATATTTAATTAAATGATATAAATGTCTAAAAATAATAAATTATCTAAAAAGGTTATCATAAAGTTTTAAATATAAACCATGGTCTATTTATGTTGTTTCTCATTTTATATTTAATATATTTACTACAAAAGAATATAAAATTGTTGTTCTCATGGTATGTTTTGAAATAGTTAAAAGAGGGGTTAAAACCAAATGAGAAGGGTACAATAATGACATAAAATTCCCAAAAATTTATATTATAAGAGTATTTAGAACCATACCCATCGTATCTTATATATAAATTATTTTTTATTATTTTTTAATTACAAATTAATTAATAATAACTAAATATTTTGTGAAATTATAAGGGTGCCACTCCCCTCTCTTGAAAAAGGGTATCTATTATTCCCTTTACATCACACAAAAAAACCTATTTTGATCAAATATGATCTTCCAAAATCCATTCCAATGATATATCAACTAATTATAGAGGAATTACATTGATAATAATATTAACCATAGAGGTCTTATGGTGTTATGGAAAGGATATCTTCTACAGAAGAGGTAATCATCTTTACTGAATATTTCTAGTTTATATCTTCTACTACTACCAATTAATATTTTGTACTTATACTAAAATAACAAATATATTATAATAAATATACTAATTTTTTATTATAATTATGTGATAACCATATTCATTCTCCTTTCCTTCCTACTAAAAGTGAAAACATCCCTTGTGCGTACATAGGGGTTACCGTCTCCACATAGTGGTGCTATTCATTTTTTATCACCACTTTACATGAATTCATAAAAATATAAAAATAATATATATATATATATATATGATATACATGACATAATAATTGTAATTTAACTGTTCTTTTTCATTATCATTATTTTATCCATCCATCAAAAAATCTGAACAATGATCATGTGTATTTATAGCCTACCATCTCTATGAGTAGTGTAATTCATTTTCATGTATCTATCATTATGGAGGAATATAATTACAATTATATTTAATATATAATCTATATAATCTATAATATATATATTTTTTATTTTATATAACTTGGACAAAATAAAAAATACCAAAACTAATGAATCAAAATTTACATGAAAAATGAAGCAGTTACCACCCAAAAGAGGGATTTTAACAATGAATTGATTATAAATGGATGATAAAATATTACCAGTAAATCCGATATGGTATGATATATATATATATTATGGTTCTATAATATATTTATTATAAATATATATTTATTATGGAGTAGGTTCAAATATGTATAATGAAACACAATCCAAATGTAAGGGATTCTCATCTTACTTTTACTTTTTTGAGACATATGATATATTCACCAATTATTTCATTATTTTGGTGTATATACAACCCCTTTGTTATATTTATTAATTAATATCTTTATATTCATGGAATTTAATGTATAAATTGATGTTATTTCATTCCTGGGGCTTACAAATCAAAAGTTTGTGAAGTGGTATGAGTTTATTTAATAATCTCATCAATATCTGGGATTGTAATTTTTTATGTCTTGGATGAGGAATATTTCCTTTCCTTGTAATTGTTTTATAAATATTATTTTAAAAATGTATTCACTATTTTCAAATTATTTTTAATCAATTTTTTATCCTTGTTTAACTCATTATAAAATGTTTTAAAAGGAATATTCCTCTGGTTTTCTGAAAAAAGTACTATTTTTACAAAACATTGAATGTAATTTTTTTATCTCATATGACATGAATGTGACTAGGGAAATTATTATCTTTTCATTTAATTTTTTCAATATAAATTTTTATGTTTATTATTTTTCAGTCGTTTCATGTGAGGAATTAATTGGTCTTTTATGCAATGGGAAGGGCACACTGCAGTCCCTCAATGCATCATTAGGTATCATGAGACAAACTAGATTCGGCATTGGCTAAGTTATTACCAATTTGTTTATAATGTCTTGGATTAATCCTTTATGGTGTGATTATAATGTCTGAAATTATGTATTATATCATTATTATATTATTAATTTATATTTCATTTGATTATTTTCTTAGTTATAATATCTGTGGTTATTTTTCATGAACATGTGGTTATTTATATAGAATTATTTGATCATTATTTATTATTTTCATATTATACTCATGTTATTGATTAAATGGTATGTGTTTCAATTATTTACCTTTACGAATTGATTGTTCCTTATTTATTCATATCAGCAGTTGTACACATAGGCTTATTGAGAATCTATTCTTACTCCTTTCTTATGTTTTACTTTTTCCAGGATAAAATAAAGATTTTTTGACGGATGTGTCAAGATAAAATGAGGAGAATAATTGAATTATCACTCAAAATTCATTGTTTATTTTATGTTTTAAAGTGTAATTTTAATTTCAAGTACATATTTAGTTTCCCAAGTCTACTGTACTATAAGTTCCTTTGAGATATTATTCTTTGTGTTTTATGTCAATGTATAAATTTGTTACAGACTCTAGGATTCCATAGTTGGTGTCCTTAGACATCGATAGTGGTAAAAGGTCCAACCAAATGTAAACCCTCACTTTGAATATAATGATTCTTGTCCATGATTCTATGTCATTAGTTATTCCTTACCGAGGATTGCCTCTTACACCTCAATGTGATAACCCTGATGATAAATGTGTTGTTGCAATGGGGTCAATGGTAAATTTTACAGGGTTATTCATTGCTCATATTTACCATATTTTTATTAATTTATACGGGGGAGCACACCATACCAAATTAGCATCCAATTTTTTTATGGCTGGGTGGATAATAACATATAGTTCTATGAATACCAATATACCATAAAAATTACTCATTATAAAATCAACTGAGTTAATCATCAATTATAGCATTTAGATAATGTTTTTGAGAATCATGAAATTTATGAAAAGATAAGAAATCAATCTCTTTTTACATTCATACAATATTTAATACCACTGAAGATGATCATTGGTAATAGTGATCAGATTTTAAAAGAATATTATTACACTGATTCTTTCTGAGACTTGGTTTTTTTATCCTGAGTTGATATGATTGTTATCTCTGAGCCTTATTCCACTTATATATTTATAGAAAAATTAAAATTCTTGAAAAGGTTATACCCAATTATTTTTAATATGGTCAAGAGTGAGTGTCATCATACTATTATTATCCCACTATACATAAATCAAGAATTAGAGAATATGAATTAGAAGATCATGCTTCTATAAAATAGTTCCCCAACAATTCTTTCGTGGTATTTCACTATGAAATGGGTAAATTTTATATAGATATAGCACATGGACAGTCCATTTGATGGGTCTAAATCCATTTTATTTTCAAAACTCAGTTTATGGGGTTATATTAGATAAGATATTTGAGCCGAAGGGTCCCATGGAAAAATTCTCAAACAATTATGTAATTTATCCATTTTTACATATCATTTATATTAAAGAAGAAGTTGGCTTAATACATGTGATCAGGGATACTAACCATGCAGATGGAATTAGTGATACTATATTGATTTTCAATAAATAACTAATGGAATATTTTTTTTCTAGGTTGATCGATGGAACTGGAGAGGGGTAGTGAGTGATAAGTCTTCTATACATATTCTTATCTATATATCATCTATTTTCAATTTAATTCATTATTATTTATCTATGATAGATATTTATCAGAGTGAGGATCTTGAATATATCACTATGTATTTGGTGGTTAGGATGTGGGATTAATGAAATTTATACATCATCATTATGAAGATTCCATTATAGGAAATATGTGATAATTAAAAGCGACTCTTCATTCTCTAACCTAGTTTGGGAAAAAGTGCGTTTTATTAACAACTATTTTATGGTCCTAGACTGTATATCCTAGAAACCCAATATAAACTAATGGGACAATAATTTTTGCTCTTATATTTTGATTATACTAACCACCAAGTAGAAGCTATGGAGAGTTCCAAAAAATTGTTAAACCGCTTTTCTTTTAAATTATCAAATATTCACTATGGATGTTTTAGAAAACTGTATAACTCTAGAAGTAAAAGTCTCATGTATCAAGTGAGAAATCACATATATTGGTAACTATTGTGTATCCTGATCTATTTTCATAAAAGAGCTTTGAATTTTCCAGTCAATTTAAGAAAAAAACTTCTGTTAGTGATGTTTTTTTCCACAAACCTAATAATGTTTCAGGAATCCATTAGTTCCTCTCACCAACAATTTTTTGATTTGATATAAATAATGAATTAGAGTATACATTGATAATTTTAATTTACTTCATTTAACATGTAATGGAAATTTTGGTTTGTAAACTATAGATGTTACACCTCATTTATTCATTTAATGAATGAAATCATATGTTATCCTCTATCACATGTTAAGAAACGTTTACTACTATATAAAATTTTTGTAACATGATGATATTTTGTGAAATATATTTTCCAAATAATTTAATATTTTCAATATTTTTCATTTCAAAAAATAGAGAATATATCATTTGATACAAAAAATAATAAATGTTTCTTGCGTTATACACAACACCAAGTTAATGATTCACTAAACACAACACATAGATTATCTTTCAATATACACAACACTATTCTTAGCATTTTTTACACACAATATCATTTTATTTTGATATCATGTGTTACATGCAAGACCGTGTTTTATAGAACAATAGTATTTTATAAAATTTTATTATTTAATATAATAAAACATATCATAACCATTAAATTATAAATTATTACTATTATTAAATAACTTCTTATAATATATGGATTATAAGATGAATTCCTTGGTTACCAATTAGTTATCAAAAAAAATATATACAAATTAAATATAAATGAATTTTTTTTATTTTTATACTCCCAAAGTAATTTTCTCTTAATTAGTTAAAAATATTAAAAAAAAATTAGATGATTTTAATTAAATATATATATTATATACTCAATAAAATATTTGTTATGTTCATCCAACAGATTTTATAGGCATACGATAAAAACAAACCCAATTTTATGCATAAAATCATATATATTTTTCAAAAGGGTAATATAAGGCCCTGCCTTAAACCTTACTTAATCTTGAGTTATTACAAGATTACACATTAAGGATCTTTTCAGGTTTAGAGTTTTAGAGAATTAGATCATAAAACTTGCATTACATTCCACATTTTAAAAAAGTGGTTACATAAAAGATAGTATTCATTTTCCCATCAACGGAAACATATTTAAAATAAAACATGGACTCTTTATTGATACTTGCTTGACACTATCATCATATCATGTTCCAATCCTTTGACCTGTGAAAACATTTAAAAAACTTGGGATGAGCATAAAAAGTTCAGTAAGGGTTATAAAAAGTATGGAAAGGAAACATGAGTACATATATACATAATAATGAAATCAAACTTTACCCATAAAACATAAGCACTTTAACATACCTCATAAAATCATGAATAAATCATAGAAATCATAAGACATAATGGTAACTTGAGGAATTCATAACATTATTATGTAGGTAGTAAACCTCTTGGTTACGTTTGGAATACCCATCACAATATATTCCCTAAATCTCTTCAGAGAAACCATAACGTTTAACCCCTTCGTGTTACCCAATTCATTGGAGAGCTATATCAGGCTCACCCTCCCTTGTTTATCACGGAACCACCCATCTTCATAACAATTCCCAAGAACCATAACATAATCATAGCACATAACTTAAGCATAAAGGAAAGATAACATTCCCACATTGCAATAAGAATATAACATTTTAATATATTGAAATAATGAATCCATTCTAAAAACCATTTTCAAAACCATTTAAAACATTTAATAAAGATATTTTTGAATCAAAGTTTCCCATACCACATTGAAGCTTTTAAAATTTTAAACCATTAATATCCATATAAGTAAATCCTTAAAACCATTTTGAAAACATGGATATTAATGATAAATATTTATAAGATTAAATCATTAAAACATTTAAAACAATATTTTAGTTAAAGGTTTTTTAACAAAATCAAAGACACTTGAATACAATAATTAAGGAATAACATTTAATCAAAACATTATAATATCATGAGAATAAAGGGATTAATGATATAATATTCTAAAGGACAGTATATACACCATATAATAGTGAGTTGGTGCATAACAACAATAAAGTCTCAGTGGAAATGTAAATTGAGATGAAATCCATTATAAAGATGGTATCCTTAAATTAAGGATAAATCAATCTCATAATTATGTGAGAAAAATATAAATACACCCAATATAAGTGGATATTTTGTTTGAAATAATCAAATTCCATTCACACATATTCAAAGGATGACATATTCAATAACTACATGTTGTACCCAAAGAAATCGAAATTGGGTTAAGATGTTCCCTTGACAGCCTAACGGCGTCACATCAAATTTTTGAAAAAGAGTTGATGAGAGAGATAAAGGGTATCTCATCACATAAAAATAAACTTTATGGAAATAAGGATATATAATAACATATCTCCACATAATAAGATGAAAATTAAAAGACATAACAAAAGAAGTCTTTTAAAAAGAGGAGGGTGAAAGGTTCCCTTACAGATTTGGGTATCTTTCAAAATGTACACCCCATGAAAGAAGGACAATACAACCTTTATGTAAATACTCATAAACGAAATTATGTGACACAAAGAGTAGAATAATGGACAGTACATACACCACTCAAAAGGAAATATTGGTAAATGTAGCATGAATCTCACGAAAACACAAAGTGAGATACCAGCCCCTTAAGAAATTTTGGCAGCCTAACGGGGCCAATTAAAACATCCAAAATGGATTGATGAGATAAAATAGGGTCTATAATAATATTAAAATAAAAATTACAGAAATATTAATATAAAATAACATCCCAATCATAAGAAATATGAGCTTAAAAGGAATGACATAAAAGAGTGTACTTAAAAAGAAAGAGAGGGGTAGGATCCCTTACCTCGAGTCCGACAAGACTCGATCGTTCTTTAACCTCCTGAATAATAAACATGAGTAAATTTATACTTGCTTAAGAACCTTTTTAAAGTTAATTTTCCCTTTTATATCACTTACTACCATGCTATGAACACTATGTAATTATTTAAGTTAATAATGGTCGTTTTGTAGATCACTGCTACTTGAGTCAAAAAATAAACGCTTTATAATTACAAGTTCTTCATGTGGTAAAATATATATTATAACCAGAATTATATTCATTATTTATATATCATATGTATCATATATATCCATTATATACATGCATTTATAATGTTACATAACATTTAGAGTTAAGAAATTAAATGCACCGTTCATGGAGATGGTAAGTCGTACGTACGCATGAACGCTACTTCCATTTCTATTTATTATTTAATGGAATTAAAAAATAATGATACATAATAGTATTATAATTACAGTATGGTATAATATATAATATCATTAAATTTTTCCTTTATACGTACCACATATGGTGTTAACGAATCAAATCACTTTGAGGGGGCAGTAGTCCGCACTTCCTAAAATGAAGATGTCACATTTACCCATAATGGAAACCATAAAGGTATGCCATAAATGAAAAATACAGAAGCTTAAGTAAAACATAAACATATTATATATCATATATAAATATACTTTCATCTTAATGGCCACCATTGAAGGTATTAGAAGAATATTGAACAATCATCGTTTTGTGAGGCAGAAATTCTCCATCCACAGAAACAGTATGATCTTTAACCATTAGATGAAGGTGTGTGTAATTGTTGCTCGAATACTTATTATAACAACATCCTAGTATATTTAAGATACTGGTTTTGTTACAAAAGAAAAGAATAAAAAGAGTTTAGGGGGTTGGAGAATAAAAATAATACAAAAGAACACAAGTGAAGACATTACCTTAAAATCAGGTATCTCTCTTTGATTTGAGCTCAAAGGCTTCCTTGGAAAGAATTCTTCCCAAATTGAGGCTTCTAGGATTAATATAGGTATGTGGAGAGACAAAATTAGCAGGGTTTGGCTGAGCCAAAGTCTTGAGAGGTGTGGGTAAGGTGGTAGAGGTGGGGGCCTTTTATAAGAGGAGAGGAGGGGCACTCTTGGAAAGTTACAAAATGTTACTTTATTTTCAAATGAGTTTCAGATTTTAAAGGTCCCACATTGATGTATTTCTAGGATAATGTGGTAAGGGTTTGAAATATACCCATTCAATAGGTCTTTTACAAGTGTATGTTATAGTTTTAACCTTATATTTTCATTTTATTTAAATCCTTTATTAATGAGGTAATCGCTGCATCATCATGATGTCATAAATAATTTAATTTATTTAATGTTTAAAAATTATAAAACAAATATCATGATGTAGGAAATCTTTTTAGCTTTCTAATTAATATTTATTGTTGAAATTTTGAATTGTATAACCCCATTTAAAAATTGTTTTAGTAAAACAACTCATGCTTGTGACATTTTTATTTTAACTTTAAATAAAAAGTTATATATGTCATTTTCCAACCAAAGTGGCTCGATGGGGTCCCCAAGTTGACCCATGGATTTTCTTGGTCGGCCATGACACATAAAAGGATGGTATGACATGTTTCTAGGTCATTTTATATTATTAAAACATTATTTTTACCTTAAATTACACTAATTACCTCTAATCGCAGTTAAAATTTTAAAAGTTACTATTCACCAAAAAAATATTTTTATCCCATTGAACCACATTTTACATCCCAATGACAACCATGTATGTCTTATTTTTGAAATTCAAATCACAGAAGTGGTAAAGTATCATTTTAATGAAAAATCATTTATTAAACTACCACTTAGTGGTTTCACTATTCATCAAAAATTGAAGTTTTTCAGAAAAATACCAAAAATTCACCCTATTCTATATTTGATATTCTGAATTAAATAATGATATCTATTTTACAAAATTCAAAACTTATATGTTGCATTAATTAATTTAATAATTAATTCCCACTGTCAAAACAAATAGCGTGTTTTTAAGAAACAATATCTATTAAAATATTGACACTAGTTTAAGTCCAAATTCAATGTGAAATTAATTCCAAAGACCACCATTAGATTAAATGGTAAAGATATACTCTAAATAAACTTTAATCTAAATTAAAAATATAATCTATCCATATAAATAATCAGATTAAAAGGAGGTTTTGAATTAAAATGCAACATTTTCAATAAAAATGATCTTTATCGGAAAAAATAACGAAATTTTACACAAAATAAAATTTGATTCCCAGATTCTAAAGAAGGATTTTATTTTGTCAAATACAACATATAAAATTGTCAAAAGTATATTTAAAAAGGTTTCTCCATCAAAATGCGTGTAATAGACCTTTTAGTGAATATTAGAAGATTTATGCTTAAAATTGGATTCATTTGCATTTTAAGGCTCCAAATTTTATTAGATAAAACTAAAAATATTTGAAAAACATATATAATTATATTGTAGTTAGTTCCGTTCATTCCCTCCATTACAATGGATAGGCGTTAACTACCTTTTCAAATAATATTATTTTATTATTACAGTTCAACGTAAGATTTCAAAGAAACTTGTTGTTGCGTATTGGGTACGTCCTCGAGCATAGCATTCCATTTAAAGTAATATTAATATTTTATTCAAAAAATATGGAAAAATATGAAAATGTCATATTATTTATTTACCTAGGGTGTTACATCCTTCCCCCGTTTTGGGAATTGCGTCCTCGCAATTTTAAAATTGGACTTGGAAGCTTCATTGAAAATCCCACATCGGAACAAGAGTCAGTAAAACTATCACTTAAAAAGAATGGGAGAGAAGTAAAAATGTCACCTGAGTTAACCCATACTAGGATTCCAAGTATGAAAATATGGATATGGAGGAGAAAAAAAAGGGTCATATTCTGATGGATAGTGATAGTAAACATGTCTAGGAGAAAGTTAACCATAAGAAAATCACATACATGTGGTGGGTTAAACGGTATTTGATTCCACCGTAGGAAAAGTTAATAGAAAACATTTTTGTTTTAAGTTACTTTTTATTGAGGAATTTATTTATGAGATTAACTAAAAAATTAGGAAGCATACTTAATTGTCATGTTGACTTTCAAATATTACTAGATTTCTTACACAAACTCGTACTTTCCCTAAATGATGAGTATTTAGGAAGAATTTTTTACATTAAGAGAGCTATAATCAACTACTAGAGAATCACATAATCCATAAAAGAGAACTATATACTTCCCATTTATTTATACCTTAACCAAAACTAAAACCTAAAAGGTTAGTATGATATCAGATAATACACAAAAAGGATAAAAATCTATTCTTAATCTCCAAAATTTGTCAAACAATACCCAAAGTTCAACAAAGACCATTCAATAAAAATCTATCCATAAAATTGTACATAGTAAACCAAACTAAGATTGAAACCCAAATAATTGAAGGATTTAATCACATAGTCCTCCAAGGTACAAATTAACTTTTATCTCCAAATAACATCAGTTGCTCTTAAATTCTCATATTGAAAAGTAATTAACCTAATCACATATCCTCCATGATAGGATGATAATTTCCATAGATAACCCAAAATAAACATACTCTTGATTCCTAAAATCGTCTAACTAAAAATAATTAGTCAAACTAACAATTGACTTCACGTAGTCCAGTGGTAGGCGATATATACCAGTCACACTTTGGTTGTGGGATCGATTCCCCCAGCTTTGTCCAACGCGACGGGTTGTCACACGGTCTGCGTTTTGTCCTTTTTCCAAAACTATATAATTCATAAAACATTCCCCAAAATGGGGTAAAATCTTCAAAAATAATCATAACTTATTTTAACCACAAGTTTATCTCATGCCTTTCATTTTCCATCATAACATATAATAACCCATAATTACCTGAAAAGTAAGGATCATATAAACTCTAATGGTTACCATTATAATTATTATCTCAAATTCACATCGATTGGTCATCTCGTACATTATGCATTACAGAACATACTGAGGTTCAAGTGGTTGATCATGACTCCTTGATAGTTGGTTTAGAACAACCATGAGTTTCCTCATTGAATCCCCCATTTTATCTAGTATCTTAATCAGAGAACCACCATAGTTTCCTTCAAACTTGTTGTCACTTTGGTTCCTGGTAGATCCATCCATTTACTAAAAACAGAAATGTCAGTGTGAGTATATCAACAAAACCATCATGTACTAATGAGGAAGTTAAACACTAAGATATACTTACTCATTCACTTTATCTAAAAGTAGGACTCTTTTTGAAATCCTAACCGTTATGGTAATGTCAATTATGCTTAGAGAATACCCTAACCTATAAATTTATCTAAACCGACCTCTGATACCAACTATAAGGCCCAGCCTTAAACCTTACTTAATCATGAGTTATTACAAGATTAAAAATTGAGGTTCTTTTCAGGTTTATAGTTTTAGATAATTAGATCATAAAACATGCATTACATTCAACATTTAAATAAAGTGGTTACATAAAAGATAGTATTCATTTTGCCATGAACAGAATCATATTTAAAAAAACATGGATTTATTCTTGACACTTCCTTGACACTATCATCATATCATGTACCAATCCCTTGACCTGTGAAAACATTTCAAAAACTTGGGATGAGCATAAAAAGCTCAGTAAGGGTTATAAAATGTATGGAAAGGAAACATGAGTACATATATACATAAGAATGAAATCATACTTTACCCATAAAACATACGCACTTTAACATACCTCATAAAATAATGAATAAATCATAGAAATCATAAGACATAAAGGTAACTTGAGGTATTCATAACATTCTTATGTAGGGAGTAACCCTCTTGGTTACATTTGGAATACCCATCACAGTATATTCCCTAAATCTATTCAGATAAACCTTAACATTTAATCCCTTCGTGTTACCCAATGCATTGGAGAGCTATATCAGGCTCACCCGCCCTTGTTTATCATGGAACCACCCATTTTCATAACAATTCCCAAGAACCATAACATAATCATAGAACATAACATAATCATAAAAAAAAGATTACATTCCCACATTTCAATAACAATATAACATTTTAAGATATTGAAATAATGAATCCATTCTAAAAACTATTTTTCAAAACCATTTAAAACATTTAATAAAGATATTTTTGAATCAAAGTGTCCTTTACCACTTTGAAGCTTTTAAAAATTTAAACCATTAATATCCATATAAATAAATCCTTATAACCATTTTGAAAACATGGATATTAATGAGAAATATTTATATGATAAAATCATTAAAACATTTAAAACGATATTTTAGTTAAAGGGTTTTTAACAAAATGAGAGACACTTGAATACAATAATTAAGGAATAACATTTAATAAAAACATTATAATATCATGATTATAAAGGGATTCATGATATAATATTCCAAATGACAGTATATACACCATATAAGAGTGAATTGGTGCATAACAACAATAAAGTCTCAATGGAAATGTAAATTGAGATGAAATCCATTATAAAGATGGTATCCTTAAATTAAGGATAAATCAATCTCATAATTATGTGCGATGAATATAAATACACCCAATATAAGTGGATATTAGCTGTGAAATAATCAAAGGTCATTCACACATATTCAAAGGATGACATATTCTGTAACTACATGTTGAACCCAAAGAAATCGAAATTGGGTTAAGAAGTTCCCTTGACAGCCTAACGACATCACATCAAATTTTATAAAAAGAGTTTATGAGAGAGATAAAGGGTATCTCACCACTTGGACATAAAATTTACAAAAATAAGGATATATAAGAACGTATCTCCACATAATAAGATGAAAATTAAAAGACATAACAAAAGAAGCCTTTTAAAAAGAGGAGGGTGAAAGGTTCCCTTACCGATTTGGGTAAATTTCGAAATGTACACCCCATGAAAGAAGGACTATACAACATTGATGTAATTACTCATAAACAAAAGTATGTTACAGAAAGAGTAGAATAATGTACAGTACATACACCACTCAAAAGTAAATATTGGCAAATGTAGCATGAATCTCACGAAAACGCAAAGTGAGATACAAGCCCCTTACGAAATTTCAGCAGCCTAACGGTGCCAATTAAATCTTCCAAAATGGATTGATGAAATAAAATAGGGTCTCTCATAATATGAACATAAAAATTAAAGTAAGAGTAATATATAATAACATCCCAATCATAAGAAATATCACCTTAAAAGGAATGACATAAAAGAGTGTACTTAAAAAGAAAGAGAGGGGTTGGATCCCTTAACTCGGGTTCGAATTGACTCGATCGTTCTTTAACCTCCTGAATAATAGACTTGAGTTAATTTATACTTTATTAAGAACCGTTTTGAGTTCATTACTCCTTTTATATTACTTACTACCATTCTATGAACACTATGTAATTATTTAAGTCAATAATGGTCGTTTTGTAAATCATTGATAATTGAGTCAAAAAATAATCTCTTTATAATTAAAAGTTGTTCATGTGGTAAAATATATATTATATCCAGAATTATATTCATTATTTAAATATCATATATATCATATATATCCATTATATACATGCATTTATAATGTTACATAACATTTAGAGGTAAGAAATGAAATGCACCGTTCATGGAGACGGTAATCCGTACGTACGCATGAACGCTACTTCTATTTCTATTTTTTATTTAATGGAATTAAAACATAATGATACATAATAGTATTATAATTCCAGTATGGTATAATATATAGTATCATTAAGTTTATCCTTTATATGTACCATATATGGTGTTAACGAATCAAATCACTTTGAGGGGGCGGCAGTCCGCACTTCCTAAAATGAAGATATCGCATTTACCCATAATGGAAACCATAATGGTATGCCATAAATGAAAAATACAGAAGCTTAAGTAAAACATAAACATATTATATATCATATATAAATATAGTTTCATCTTAATGGCCACCTTTGAAGGAGTTATATAAATATTGAACAATCATCGTTTCGTGAGGCCGAAATTCGCCATCCACGGAAACTGTATGCTATTTAACCATTAGATGAAGGTGTGTGTAATTGTAGCTCGAATAATTATTATAACAACATCCTAGTATATTAAAGATACTGGCGTTGTTACAAAAGAAAAGAATAAAAAGAGTTTAGGGGGTTGGAGAATCAAAATAAAACAAAAGAACACAAGTGAAGACATTACCTTAAAATCAGGTATCTCTCTTTGATTTGAGATCAAAGGCTTCCTTGGGAAGACTTCTGCACAAATTGAGTCTTCTAGGAGTAATAGAGGGATGTGGAGAGACAAAATGAGCAGGTGTTGACAGAGACAAAGGCTTTAGAGGTGTGTGTAAGGTGGTAGAGGTGGGGGCCTTTTATAAGAGGAGAGGAGGGGCACTCTTGGAAAGTTACAAAATGTTACTTTATTTTCAAATGAGTTTCAGATTTTAAAGATCCCACATTGATTTATTTAGAGGATAAGGTGGTAAGGGTTAGAAATATACTAATCCAATAGGTCTTTGACAAGTCTATGTTATAGTTTTAACATTATCTTTTCATTTTATTTAAATCTTTTATTAACGAGGTAATCGATGCATCATCATGATGTCATAAATAATTTAATTTATTTAATGTCTAAAAATTATAAAAAAAATTCATGATGTAGGAAATATTTTTATATTTCTAATTATTATTTATAGTAAAAAATATGACTTTTATAACCTAATTTAAAAATAGTTTTAGTAAAACAACTCATGCTTGTGACATTTTTATTTTAACTTTAAATAAAAAGTTATCTATGTCATTTTCCAACCAAAGTGGCTCCATGGGGTCCCCAAGTTGACACATGGATTCTATTGGTCGTCCATGAAACATCCATTGAGGGTAGGACATGTGTCTAGGTCATTTTATATTATTAAAACATTATTTTTACCTTAAATTACACTAATTACCTCTAATCGCGATTAAAAACTTAAAAGTTACTATTCACCAAAAAAATATTTTAATCCCACTGAACCACATTTTAAATTCTAATGACAACCATGAATGGAGGATTTTTGAAATTCAAATCATAGAAGTGGTAAATATTTATTTAAACGAAAAATCAGTTTTTAAACTACCACTTAGTGGTTTCACTATTCATCAAAAATTGAAGTTTTTCAGAAAAATACCAAAAATTCACCTTAAGCTATATTTTATATTTCGAATTGAATAATGATGCCTATTTTACAAAATTCAAAACATATATGTTTCATTAATTAATTTAATAATTAATTCCTGCTGTCAAAACAAATAGTGTGTTTTTAAGAAACAAAATCTATTAAAGGATTGACACTAGTTTAAGTCTTACTTCAAAGTGAAATTAATTCCAAAGACCATCATTAGATTAAATGGTAAAAATATATTCTAAATACACTTTAATCTAAATAAAAAATATACTATATCCATATAAATAAATCAGATTAAAAGGAGGTTTTGAATTAAAATACAACATTTTCAATAAAAATGATATTTATCGGAAAAAATAATGAAATTTTACACAAAATTAATTTTGATGTCCAGATTCTAAAGAAGGATTATATTTTGTCAAATAAAACATATAAAATTGTCAAATGTATATTTAAAAAGGGTTCTCCATCAAAAGGCATTTTATCAACCTTTTAATGAATATTAGAAGATTTATTCTTAAAATTGGATTCATTTTCATTTTAAGCCTCCAAAATTTATTGGATAAAAGTAAAAATATTTGACTAACATATATAATCATTTTTTAGTTAGTTCCGTTCATTCCTGCCATTACAACGGCTAGGCTTTAACTACCTTTTAAAATAATATTATTTTATTATTAGAGTGCAACGTAAGATTTCAATGAAACTCGTTGTTGCGTATTGGGTATGCCTTCGAGCATAGCATTCCCTTTAAAGTAATATTAATATTTTATTAAAAAAATATGGATAAATATGAAAATGTCATATTCTTTATTTACCTGGGGTGTTACAGGTAATATTATCTCCTTTTAAGGGTGAAGCCAATTTAAATCAACATTTTGAAACATTTATAGTATTTATATGACAATATAGACTTATTATTTGAAAGTGGTATATAAAAATTTACTTTGGTTATATTTTTCATATTTTTTGGTAAGTTTAATGTTTTGATGAGTAATGAAATACAAATTTTTCTTGAAGAAACTATATATTCATTTATATTATTTACATGGTAACAATATGTTCTAGATTAGTTTTAAATTTTAATTATTTAATTTTGATTTAAAATACTCAAATTATGATTTTTGAAATTTATTTTACACATGAATTTATTCTAAAATCATTTTATGTTTTAAGAGGGAATTTTTCTAAAAACCATATGTTTCATGGAATTTTACCGATTTTATTATAAATGAAATTCTACATCTTCACTTTTTGAATTTTTTAAAATTTAATGAAAAATTTAGATTTCAAATGTTCAAATTCGGTACATAGGTCTCTTTTATTTTTGGCCAATATGAATAGCAACCATGGTAAATTTCATTACCACAGAAAAGGGTAAATTAGGTACAAAGAATAAAATTATAAAAACTATAAAATGATCCTAAAAGGCTAAAATTTTATTGGATGATTCAAATTCAACCTGTAACACTAAATGATCTATGTAATTTCATTTAATGCATAGTTCTCCATGAAAATTACTTACAAAATATTTAAATCAAATAAAGCTAGAAAATTTCACTTTCATTCTATTTAATCTCCCATATGTGTACATATGGGAAATACTAAATGATAAGAATGAATATCAATGTAAATTTTTTAAATTAATAAACATTCTTTTTTTATATAAATTAATTTTTGAAAATTTGAGCTACCAGAATTAAATTATGTAATTTAGATAATTTTATTTAATTTTTTTAATAATTTCACGTGTGTTTTGTAAATAATATATCATTTTTTAATGTAGTTTTATATTATAGATAAATTATACTAAAAATATTAATCTAAAATATAGAATATTTATATTCATGAAGGTATTTTATTTTTAATTTTTAGTAATGAAATTTTTATATTAAATAATTACATAAATCTGATATAGTAATTATTTTATTAATGGAAATATAAAATAAATGTTATTAAAAATATTAAAATAATTATAATTTTAGATAATTAATGTCTAAAAATAATTTTATATATAATATTGAATTATCAAGGATATAATAAAATATTTTATTATAAGATAAATTGTATTCGTAATTTTTTTTAAATCCAATAAACAAACAGTGTCAAAATTGACACTATTTATATTTTATCGAAAAAATATTTTATTAAATTATTTAATATCATAAAACATTTTTAAAAATAAGAAATAATTATAATATGTTATAAAAGGTTCTATATTTTTCATTTATTTACTAAATGACATCAATAAATTAAAAGATATAACATTTTAATATTGAAAATTAGTTACCTTAGTTAAAATTAAAATTGACTAACTAATGTTTAATTAAAATGATAAGGATTAAATGAATATAAAAACTTTTATAAAATCTATTAGATGATTTGATTTCAACCTTATATCATTCCATATTTTAATCTATGAAATGTTGGTCGTATTGGGAATGATATGGAATTATTATCAATTAATACTTTTTTTGAAATTAAAAAGATGCCCATCATCTCAATTATGAAAAGGAACATCCTACCTCACATATTAACATCACATTGAGCTTTCAAAATAGACCATCCCATGAAATGTTCCCTTATAAACCTTCCTCTCAATATTCTATAGGTTTTTTCTCAAATTTCCTACTCTTGAGTCCTTAAGAGGATATCTAAAGAGAAGTCACCGAAGAAAATGTAATCTCCTTCACTGAATCTTGGAATATGATTTATTCTTCTACTTCCTTTCCATGAGTTGTATGAATTATAATGTTACAAATATTGTATCCACTATATGATGATATATTATTATTAATATTTAACAAATATATTTCACCTTTTATCATTCATATGAACAATGAAATCACCACCCATGCATACATACAACCTATTATCTCCGAGTCATGGTGTAATATGTTTTTTATCACCACATTAAATGGATGGGTATAATGATGAAAATAATAGTTTTATATGATGATTATGAAATGATATCAATTTTTGAAATAAAATATATAACATCCACTTTCTTACCTTATCATAATTAAGAGAATTATATCGTCTCTCATGCGTACGTACAACCTACCATCACTATGGCATGATGTAATTAATTATCCATGATCACCATTAATGAGTGATTACATATATTAATATAATGAATAAATATGTTATATACTAACATAATATCATTCTGTAAATTAAATAACTATATCTTATTCGCAGGAACTGAAACATATTTGAAAAAACATACATAAAAAAATAAACTAGTTTTGTAACACCACAACCCCAGTTACCCGGAGTCGGTGCATTATTACATAACATTGGCATGATACAAGGAATAATGTCCCGAAAGACTGATCAGTTTAATATTTTTGTAAGTACTAGATACATTCATATGTATTACATTACATCATGAAATAAATATATCAACAACATTTTTTCCCATTGAACACACTTATATCCTTTTCTTATCCCTTCAGGTCAACCATAAAACACTTCTTCAAATCATGGGAAAAATAAAACAGATAAATAGGTGAGATCAGATGCTCAGTAAAGATAAAAATATAGCAGAAACCTTTATAAATAATCATAAACATTTAAAGTAATGTATAATACTAAAACAATATCCTTCTAGACTTAAACTCTTGCACAATTGGGCAAAGATAAGATCAAATAATTTCTTTTACTTAATAACATGGATATTGTACTTGTCAAATAATCACATTAAATATTAAGAGCCACTTTCATAATGATGGAATGGAAAATGCCAGACTTCATAGTCAAGGCCTTGTGCCAAGACTTCACATACGATTTGGTCAAGGCCTTATTCCAAGACACTAGTTTGTCTCATGAGACCTACCGATACATCATGGAGTTATAGATGGCTCCACCCTTCACATACAAAGTCCAATTCATTCCTCATATGAAAAGGTTTAAACATAACATAAATATTTATATTAAAAATACCATATGAAATGTCAATAATTTATCCAAAAACCATGAATGGTGTAAAAATAACACATCCATAGTCAGACATATCACAAAACCTTCAATATAATATGGAAGACTTGTATCATAATAACTCAACTTCAAAAAAATTTAAAATCTATCAAAGGATGTTGACATAGATGAAATGAAAACTATTTGAAATAAATACCTCTTTCTATTTAGAACCCATACAAAAGTAATATAATTATAAAAGAAAACAATTATTTTAAAAATATTCTTATAATATTGTATGGGAATCTTTGACGATGAAATAATGGTGGAAAGTAGCCTCACCCATCGTATAAGTTAAAAAAATACATTCTTACCTTAATTTTGTCAAAAAGGTTATAAAGTACTTTGTTTTGAAAACGAAGGAAATATTCCTTTAAAAAAATATATGGTCAAATAATGGTATAAATGATTTTAACCAACATAATAGTAAATATAAAAAATGTTTTAAATTATATTTTTAATAGGACAATGATGTGGATGATAAATAGGTCCCAGTAGATACTTACCTATTAACAACCTCTGATAACAATGAAATTGTAGAATTAACCCTTACCTTGTACTTTTCCTTAGTCAATGGTATAATAAATTATTTTATAATAGTTAATTTTTTTTATTAAATTATAAAAGAACTATATACATAAATATGATATCATATATGATCCTCTAATATTTCTTTGATAATAATATTTCGGTAGTATCATAGTTTCAGATGTTAACTGATTCATTTTCCATTATATGCTTGGTTATGTAATCTATGTTTGTTATGGATAGGATGAATTTGATTCATATACAAAATGATATTATGTTCATAAACATTATTTTTAATAATAAAATTATAATTATTCTTGAATGATTAAGATGTGGAATGAATCTCACCACGTTCGTGAAGACGGTAATCCGTATGTACGCACAACTGACAATATCATTATATTGACATTGAAATCATATGTAATTGGATGGTATATCATATAAAAATAATAATTAACATGTTATATGTATTATTTATATCAGTTATACTCATTATTATACCCATCCAAATACTGTAGTGTTTGAATAACAAACTTCACCATGACGTGGAGACGATAAGTCATAAGTATGAACCTATGGTGACTTTGTCATTTATTGGATCGATAGAATAAATAATATGATTCTACCATATTTGTAATAACTTCACAGAATGTATAAGGTACTCGAGTTATTATCTTGTTATGTAAACAACAATGAATGAGGAAGTGGAAGAAGAAAAGAACTTGAAAGATGGTGGTGAAATTATTACCTCTTCTTCGGGTGTTTCCTTTTGATTTAATCAAAAGGGATATATAGATTGGCATTCAGATAAAAGTAAGGACTCTAGGTTGATGTGAGGGAAGTTAGGAGGATATTTGGGTAGGTTTTTTCTGATCCAAATGGCTTTAGAGCTGTGAAAGAAAGAGAAGAGAAGTACCCTTTTATAAGAGAGGTGAGAGTCACTTTAGGAAAATCTTGAAATATTATTTTATAATAAAATCATCTTCTATTTCTAATTGATCCAAAATGATTTATTTATATGCTATGGTGGGGATGGGTCGCAAAACATTCAATAAATAGGTTTTATACTGCTTTAGGTCACCATATTAACCATATATTTTATATTTAACTCTTAGTTAAATAGTTTGACATTTACCATGTATCTTTGTATATTTATATTATATGGTTAATAAACATACTATAAACTACCAATAGAACCCAATGTGGTTAATTATTAATATATATAACCTTACATAAGTCTTTTGGATGAACCATAGATTTTTAAAAATATTATATCAATTAATAATATAGTATTTGTTTTAAAAAAACTCAATTATGTCAATTTTGACAATATTTAGTATTTGATTTTTTTAAAGGCATAAAAACTTTATCACTTAGAATATAATTTATTTAATCAACCCTGACATGTTATATTAAACTATAAAATTAGTATAAGTTATCATAAGTCTAAATTTACATTTATGTAGATATTTATAATATCAATTATTTTAATATTTCATTAATATGGTAATTACTGCATCATCATTGTGTCATAAATAAATAAAATTATTTAACGTCTAAAAATAATAAATAAAATACCATTATGTAGGTAATCTATTTATATTTCTAATTTAGATTTAGAGTCTAATGTATATTGTGTGTATCCCTATATTAAAAATGGTTTAGTTATTAAACATTTAATTTAACAGTTTTAACTCTTCTTTAAATAAAATATTAATAAATTTCCTAATCTAATCCAAGTGGACGGAAAGGATCATATTTTATTCCCAAGGTTGTTTTGGGTCGAATTAAACTTATAAAATAGAATGAATACATGTTTTAGGGTAATTATAAAATCATTTTTACCCTTAATAACCCTATTTACTTTTAATCGTGGTAAATAAAAGTCAAATGTTACTATTCACCAAAAATTATTTTCATCTTATTGAACCATATTTTACATACTCATGTAAACTATGTCTCTCGATGATTTGAAATTAAACTCATAGAAGCGGTAAAATTATGTTTTATGTAAATTTGAAAATGCTTCAAGAAGGTGGGTAAAAGACAGTAAAAAGTTCGATAAAATTTTATATATCTAAACTTATTATAAAATGACTCAAATGAATTACATTGAACATATATAGGTATTATGTATCTATTTTAAACTAAAATAATTTAAAATAAAATAATTTATTATTTAAAAAAATTCTGTTTTAAACAAATACGCAGTGTTTTTCACTACTCATCAAAAATTGAAAGTTCATAGAAAAATACCAAAAATTAACACTAAGCTAATTTTCATATTCCTAATCCAAAAATTAATTCCATTTTGAAAATTAAAATTTTTAAAATTTCAAAAAGTGTGTATTACTATTCATAGTGGCTAGTTTCATTAGTCTTGGTGTGTTAAAACTCTAAGTTGCGTACAATGAAAGCTACTGCATTATTCAAAGGGAAATGTACCTTGGAAGCTTGGGGTGTTACATTCTCTCCTCCTTAAAACAATTTCATCATAAAAATTTCTAGAATATTGCTGCATAAAAAAGATTCGGGTGCTTCTTCATCATAAGTTCCTCATTTTCCCACATTGCCTCTTCCATCTCATGGTTTCTCCATTTAACTTTCACCAGACGAGTCGTCCGGTTTCTCAGCCCTTGTTCCTTGGTATCAAGAATCTTGGTAGGATCTTCAAATTAACATAGATCAGGTTCCATTTCAATTTCCTCATAGGTGATTACATGTGTTGGGTCATGCATGTATTTTCTCAATAGTGATACAGGGAACACATCATGAAGCTTTGAGAGACTTGGAGTCATTGTCAAATGATAAGCTACAACTCTAATTTGTTCTAGAATTTCGAAAGGTCTGAAATACCTAGGACTCAATTTACCCTTTTTACCAAAACATATAACACCGTTCCATGGAGATACCTTCACGAAAATATGGTCTCCTACTGGAAATTCTAAATCCTTTCATCAGTTATCATCATAGCTCTTTTGCCTACTTTGGGATGCTTTGATGTGGGTTTGGATAACCTTCACCTTTTCCATTTTTTCCCAATATGTTCTTGGATTATGAGTTTTCTTTCACCAACATCATCTCAACAGGTTAGTGTGCGACATCTCTTTCCATATAATGCTTCATATAGTGCCATATGAATACTTGAATGGAAGCTGTTAAGACTAGAAAATTCTACCAGAGATAAATATTGATCCCACATACCTTGAATGTCAAGTGAGGAAGATCTAAACCTGCCTTCTAAGGTTTGAATAGTCCATTCTGAGAGTCAATCGGTTTGAGGGTGGTAGGCAGTGCTCAAATGAAATTCCGTATCTGGGTCCTTTTGATGACTTTTCCAGAATCTTGATGTAAAATGTGGATCACGATCATAAAACATTTATAGGGTTACACCATGGAGTTTTACAACTTCATTAATGTATTGTCTTGTCAGACGTTCAAGTGATAAATCTTCTCTTATAGCATGAAAATGGGATGACTTGTTAAGATGATAAACAATGACCCATATTGCATCATTCCTTCTAGAAGTCTTTGGTATACCCATGAAAAAGTCCATCGTAATATTATCCCATTTCCACTCATGTATGGGAAGAGGTTTCTTGACTCCTCCATGGTGTTTCCTTCCAGATTTCACTTGTTGAAAACCCATACATCTTGACACAAAATCTGTAATCTCCCTCTTCATGTTGTCCCACAAAAAATGTTCCTTCAAATCTCTATACATCTTGGTGCTCCCAGGGTTTATAGAGAAATTGGAGCTGTGAGCATAACCTAACAATTCCCTTTTTAGATAAGGTCTGTTAGGAACACAAAGTCTCTTCCCAAATTTCAAAATTCCATATTCATATATGAAGTCACTAAATCTCCCATTATTCATAGCTTTAATCTTCTTTTGAAACACATCATTATTAGTCTGAGAACTCTTTATCATTTCTTGTCAATATGGTTTGGCAACAATTTGAAAAATTATTGATGTTTCACCTTCCATGGTTATTCCCATATCTAGGTTTACTAGATCCATGATAATGGGATCCCTTTTATCTCTCATCTTGTTCAAAACACCATGATCCATTCTTCTCAATGCATCTTCCATCTTATTTTCCGTCCCCAGGTGGTAGTGTATAGTGAAATAATAATCTTTGAGGAGTTCAAGCCATCGTATTTTCCTCATGTTGAGTTCATTCTATGAGAAAATATATTTCAAACTCTTTTGATCAATATAAATCTCACATTTTTCACTATAAAGATAGTGTCTCCAAATTTTCAGAGAAAAGATTACAGTTGCTAACTCAATATCATGAGTAAGATAGTTTTTCTCATGATTTATTAGCTGTCATGATTCTTAGGTAATAACTCTATCATTTTTCATAAGGAATCAACCAAGTCCTTTCTTTGAAGAATCACTATAAATGACAAACCCATCATTCCCTGATGGTAGAGTCAAGATAGGAGCATTGAATAATCTTATATTTAGTTATTCTAATCATTCCTCACACTCTTTTTTCCATAATAATTTAACCTTTTTAGGTGTTATATTGGATAATGGGTTAGTCAAATGGGAAATATTCTAGAAAATACGTCAATAATAACCTGCTAACCCAATAAAATTGCATAACTTAGTTATACTCATCGGTGATGGCCATTCTTGGATTGCCTTGGTCTTTGTAGGATCAACATAGATTCCATCCTTAGAGATAATATGGCCAGGAAAATAAATCTATTGAAGCCAAAAATTCAAACATACTAAACATCTCATATAATTCATTTCATCTAAGGGTTTTTAGTATAGTGTTCAAGTGATTTTCATGATCTTCATAGATTTTTTAGAATTCAAAGATATCATCAATAAATATAACTAAAAATTCAACAAGATATTCCATGAAAACACTATTCATTATATCTATGAAGACAGAGGGTGCATTAGTCAATCCAAAAGGCATTACTATAAACTCGTAAGGCTCGTAACTGGTTCGAAATGCTGTCTTCGGAATTTCTTCTTCTTCACACACAACTGAGGATATCCAGATCAAAGTTCAATCTTTGAAAAACATTGAGCTCCATGAATTTGGTTGAATAAATCATTAATGTGAGGTAGGGGTACTTGTTATTTATTGTAATAGCATTGATCTCTCTGTAGTCAATGCAGAACCTCATAGACCCATCTTTATTCTTTACAAAAGGATAGGGGATCCCCATAGAGAAATAGTAGGGTGAATAAATTCCTTATTACTCAACTCCTCTGGTTGTTTCTTTTGTTCCACTAATTCCAAAGTGGCCATTCTATAAGGGGACTTTGATATGGGCCATAAACCATGAATTAAATCAAGGGAAAACTCAATTTCTCATTCTAGAGGATATCCAGGTAAATCATCTTGAAATGCATCAACATATTCTTGCACAATAGGTATGTACTCTATTCGAACATTATTTTCCTCACCTATAGTTATTTCATACTCTTATTCCCTAATAATTGAATATAGTAGAGTTAATGGGGGTGGATCTAGAAAATAATTAGGTGCTGATGTTTTTGCTCTAATGATAAGGTACTACTTATCATCATCCAAAATTGTAACCTCTTTTTTCTTACAATAAATTTTTGGATCATGGTCAGAAAGTCAATCCATTCCGAGGATTATTTCAAATTAAATCATGGGTATGACGATGATATCAGCAGATAAAGAACATTTATATGCCCTAATGGGAACTGATTCACATAACTTTATTGTGATGATACTTCCCTTAGG
Source organism: Viscum album (assembly GCA_963277665.1). Taxonomy (NCBI): domain Eukaryota; kingdom Viridiplantae; phylum Streptophyta; class Magnoliopsida; order Santalales; family Viscaceae; genus Viscum; species Viscum album. Next base: position 1,027,527,660 of record OY728166.1, read on the forward strand.
TGTTCTGACTGACCACTCCCTTGTTACGTCAAATTGAAAATATCTAATTTTCATAGCAAACTGGGAACAAATGAAACAATGTGATTATACAGAATCAAATAAATCATTGGCTAAACTTGAGGAATCAATTAAATTACCATCTACCACGTCTTTCGGAGCTTCAACCTCAGCAGTAGTGATCCCATAAGATTGGCCTTACACCCATGGAATTTTCTTAGGTATGTTCTTTTAGCACATAGGAAAATCAATTTCATAATATCCATTTTCTCTACAATTATAGCATTCAACATTGACATCCTCTTTCTACCCCTTACAATCACGATATTGGTTTCCTTTTCCCCCACACTTGTAACAGACTCACATTCCCTTCAGGCAAGTATCAGGGTGTTTCTTCCCACATTTACCACAGGCTGAATATTCAACCTTTTCATTATTCCACATTATTTCCATTTCTAGAGTGTTTAACATATCTCTTTTTCTCTTGCTTTTCTTTAAATTCATAAGACTTAGAGAATTCTTTTCCTATCCTGATCGCGCATGACACAATATCTTCATATGATGAGAAGGATTGTGTGACTAATGATCGATAGAGAAATGGTTTTAACCCATTAAATAATTGATCAATCTTACTATTTGGGTTATTTATATAATATTTTGCATGCCTTGTTTTCCTTTTAATGTTAGCTCATACTTTGCGACATTCACATTCTCCTTTTTACTCAGACTCAAAAATTGTCTTTCCATATATGCTTGATAGTCAAAAGGAAAGTATTTTTATAAGAAAATATATTTAAACTCGCTACATTCCATGTTCGATACTTCTTCATCTTCTTTTGTGTTTTATATTAATGACCACCATTGATTTTCATCTCTTGTGAGGGGATAAAATACCATGAAAACGTTTTCCCTTTCGCTACAACCCAAAGCATGAAATATTTTCTCTAAGGAATTAATCCATTGCTCATCTACTAATGTATTTTTACTCCTATTTAATTTTTGTGGTTGTTTCCTTATGAATCAATCTAATATTGATCCTTCACATTATGGATCAGGGTTCTCCGTTTTGGTAATGTTATTTTTCATAACCGGAGTGAGTTATCCCAGTATGGTGATAAGCTGATCATCACCAGTTGCATCACCATCTCCACTATAATTATCTTGAGTAGGAGTGAAATCCCTACATGGATTATGTGAATTGATACAATTTCCATTCCTTCCACTAGTCTCTATTTCTAAACAATGTCATATAATGGATTAGCCTATGAATCACAATACATAATTTCAAAATTGTAAAACACAATACATAAATTGAACAGTTTATGGATATAATCCATAATCATAAAAAATAATTTAGAAGGTATATACCCATAAATCCTTTATAATGGTTTGTAATGAAAATGTGAATTATCCTAAGAATATCCCTGAGGAGTGTCGTAACCAAGAGTTAAACAAGGCTCGTTGTCATGTACTAGTCCCCATTCGAGTCTAACTAAAAGAGGTGTTTTCAAGATTTAACCCTAGGTACATCTATGCTAGAGCCGCCACTACATACTCATATACAGATATGGATGTACAGCTTGGAAAACTCACAAAAACTCTACATTAACAAAATTCTAGGAAGTTCTTCTATACTAATCCCCAAAGTCTATATAAGGGTAATGTTTTATAATCTGAGTTTTTATAAATCTAGCTTCCAAGGTTTGTACTAAACATCCTATGATACCAACTGTAACACCCCAACCCCAGTTACCCAAAGATGATGCATTATTACATAACATTGGCATGATACAAGGAATCATGTCCCAAAACACTGACCAGTTTAGTATCTTTGGAAGTACTAGATACATTCATAAGTTTTAAATTACATCATGAAATAAAAACATCAACAACATTTTGTCCCCTTTGAAAAAAAATATATCCTCAGTCTATCCTATCAGTTCCACTATAAAATAATTCTTTATATCTTGTGAAAAATAAAACATAGAAAGGGGTGATCTCAGATGCTCATTATGGATAACAATATATCGGAAACATTCAAAAATAAGAATAAATATTTAAGGAAATGTATAAGACTAAAAAAAGACTTTTAAACCTAAAATAAAGCATAATATGTTAAATATAAAATGAAATAATGTCATTTACTTATTCACATGGATATTCTACTAGTCGAATAATCACATGCAATGTCAATAGCCACTTTCATGTGATGGAATGAATAATGCCAGATATTATAACCACATAGTCAAGGCCTTGGTCCAATAATACAAAGAATATTTTTTCAAGGCCCTGTGTCAAGACACTAGATTGTCTCATGAGATCCACTGATTCATCGAGGAGCTATATTGGGCTCCACCCGTCACTTACTAAGTCCAATTCATTCCTCATACCAAATGGTTTAAATATAACATAAGAATTCGTATAAAAACTAGCATACTAAATGTCAATACATTATTCATAAACCATGAATGGTGTAAAAATAACACATCCATATTCAAAAATATCACAAAACCTTAAACAGAATATGAAAAAATTTTATCATAATAAATCTACTTTAAAAAAGTTTAAAATCTATCAAAGGATGTTGACATAGATGAAATGAAATTTTTTTGAAATAAATACCTCTATCTACTTTGAAATCATTTAAAAGTCACCTAATTATAAAATAAAAAATTTATTTTTAATATATTCGTGTAATCTTTTATAGTAATCTTATATGATGATATAATGGCAGAAAATTACTGCACCCGCCGTATATGTTAAATTAAGATATTCTTACCTTATTTTTGTCGAAAAGGTCATAATATGGCTTGTTTAGAATATGACTGAAATATTCCTTTAAAAACATATATGGCAAAATAAGGGTATAAATGAAATTAAACCATATTATAGTAAATAGTAAAAATGTTTTGAATTATATTTTTAAGAATACACTGATGTGGATGATAAAGAGGTCCTAGTAGATACTGTATTAACAACAACGGATAAGTAAAGTGATTGTAGAATTATCCCTTACAATATACTTTTACTTAGACGTTGGTATGTTAACCTATTGTATAATAGTTAAAACATTTTTATTAAATTATACGAGAACTATATAATTAAATATGATATCATATATGATCCTCTAATATTTCGTTGTTAATAATATTTTTGTTGTATCATCATTTCTGGTGTTAACTGATTCGTTTTACTTTATATACTTGGTTACATAATCCATGTTTGTTATGGATAGGATGTATTTTATTCATATATAAAATGATGTTATGTTCATAAAAATTATTTTTAATCATTAAATTAAAATTATTCTTGAATGATTATGATGGGGAATGAATCGCATCGCGTTCGTGGAGACAATAATCTGTACGTACACAGGAGCGACAATATCATCATATTGATTGTGAAATCATATGTAATTGGATGGTATATCATATATAAAGAATCATTAACATTTTGTATTAATTATTTACATCAGTTATACTCATTATTATACCCATCCAAATAATGAAGCGTTTGAATAACAAACTACACCATGATATGGAGACTGTAAGTCGTACGTACGCACGTATGTTGACTTTGTCATTAATAGGATGGATTGAATAACAAATATTATTTTACCATATTTTTAATAAAATCAATGAATCTTTAATGAACTGAAGTTATTATTTTGGTATGAAAACCACAAATAAATAGGAAGTGGAAGAAGAAAATAACTTGAAAGAGGGTGGTGAAATTACTACCTCTTCTTCAGGTGTTTTCTTTTGATTTGATCAAAAGTGATACCTTGGTTGGGTTTATGATAAAATTAAAGAATCTAGGTTGATGTGAGAGAAGTTTGTATGATATTTGGTTAGGGGTTGGCTGAGCCAAAAAATTTTGGAGGTTTGAAATTAAGAGAAGGGGAATTACCCTTTTATATGAGAGGTGAGGGTCACTTTTGGAAAATCTTGAAATATTATATTATAATAAAATAATTTTTGGTTTATAATGGCTCCAAAATAATATATGTCAATTATAAGGTGGGTATGGGTCAAAAAAATCTTAACCAATAGGTTTTAGACTGGATTAGGTCACCATAATAACCTTATATTGTATATTTAACTCTTAGTTAAATAGTTTGACCTTAACCATGTCTCTTTGTATTTTTATATTATATGGTTAATAAACTTACTATAAATTGCCAATAGAACCCCAAGTGGTTAATTATTTATATATATAACCATATATATGTCCTTTGGTGGATCCTTATATTTTTATGAATAATATATCAATTAATAATACAATATTTGTTTTAAAAAACTCTTTTATGTCAATTTTGACACTATTTAGTATTTTATTTTTTTGAAAGCCATAAAATCTTTATAACTTCAATTAAAATATATATAATCAACCATAACATGTAATATTAACCTATAAAATTATTTTAATTTATCATAAGAATCAATTTACAATTATTTGGATATTTATAATATCAATTATTTTAATATTTAATTAATAAGGTAATTACTACATCATCATTGGGTCATAAATAAATTAAAGTATTCAATGTCTAAAAATAATAAATAAAATACCATTATGTTGAAAATATTTTTATATTTCTAATGAATATTTATAGTTAAATTTATATTGTGTGTAACCCTATATTAAAAATGCATTAGTTATTAAACATTGAATTTAACACTTTTAACTATTCATTAAATAAAATAATAATAAATGTCCAAATCTAATCCAAGTAGACCAAAATTATCGTATTTTATTCCAAAGGTTTTTTTAGGTTTAATTACACTTATATAATAGAATTAGGACATGTGTTAGGGTAATTATAATATCATTTTTACCCTTAATTAACCTATTTACTTTTAACTGTGGTAAATAAAAGTCAAAAGTTACTATTCACAAAAAAATATTTTCATCTTATTAAACCTCATTTTACTTACTTATGTCAACCTTTCCTCCCATATTTTTGAAATTCAACTCACATAAGTGGTAAAATTAGGTGTAATGAAAATTTGTAAATGCTCCTAGAAGGTGGGTAAAAGACGGTAAAAAGATTAATAATGTTTTATATATCATAACTTATTATAAAATGACACCAATAAATTACATTGAACATATATAGGTATTATGTATCTATTTTAACCTAAAATAAATTAAAACAAAATAACTAATTATTTAAATAAAAATTCGGTTATAAATATTAACACAATGTTTTTCACTATTCATCAAAAATTGAAAGCTTTCAAAAAAAATACAAAGAATTCTCCCTAAGATAATTTTGATATTACAAATCCAAAAATGAAGTCCATTTTAACAATTAATATTTATAAAATTTCAAAAAATAGATATTACTCTTCATATAGGCTAGTTTCATTGGTCCTGGTGTGTTAAAACTCTATGTTGCATACCATGCAAGATACTGCATTATTCACAAGGAGACATACCATGGAAGCTTGGGGTGTTACATGTTCACACACAAATGAAGAGTAATAATAAAATTTTATTATCTAAATGGTTATTTGATGATCACGTATAATATAACAAATATAAATTTGGTTCTTGAATAATTTTATGATTATATTTAAATCATTATAAAAGTGTTTTGGTTAAGTTTAAAAGAAATCAAACCTGAGGTTAGGGTTAATTCCATAATATCATTATTATCAAGATTGTTTATATATATGTATCTGATGGTAAATATTTAGTGTCAATTTAAATTATCCTAAAATGTATTCCAATATTTTTTATACTTTTATAATAATATTTAAACTCATTTTCACCCATGTGTGAATTTTTATTTAATAGTTTGAATATAATGATTTTTCATTTTCCTAACAGGATGCTTCTGAGTTTTCCATAAAAATTACTAGAAATATGTTTTTTTAACTTATATAGATTGAACATATTTTTATTCTTTCAGTATTCCTTAATTCCATGATGGTTCCCTTACAATATTACAACTTTCTTTTTAAAGAAAATGTATTCTTTTAAAATTTCATGAAAAAATTAAAAAAAATGATTTCAAAGAATAAAGGATATTTTTGTAAAGAATCATTTTCTAGTGATATATCAAATCATTTTTTCATCTAAGAAAATATTATTTGATGTTACTTATGTTTTATTGGGGATATTATTCAATGTTACAATTATTATTCTTTCTATGAATGGATTTTGTGTATGATGGAATGAAATTTATGAAATCCATTTCTTTTTCATGGGTTATGTTATGATTGAATGATGTTTATGAAACCCATTTTATTCAAAAAAAATTGATATTATAAATGATTTAAATTATTTTATAACATATATGTTTGATTTAATTATTTGATGGGTGGGAACTATATCACCCTACTATTCATTGGGTAAATGTTTATATCTCATGAGATAAAAAGGGTTGTAGTGGGAAATGATATCGGTTCGGTAATACATGGCAAGAATTTAAAATTATAATAGTTCAGTAATACATGTATGGAATGAAAAATTATCTTAGTTTAGTAATACAAGACTGTAATGGGGTTTAATTTAGTTCAGCAATACATGGGTGGAATGGGGAGTGAACGCAGTTAGTATGAGTTGTTTTCCACTATGATAGTCTTGGTAACGATTATGAACTATTATGGAAATTATTTTGTATTCTCATGTTTATTCCAAAACATTCATGTCTTATGTTATTTTTCTCAACAAATATGTTCTTTTATTCTTTATTTGATTCTATAATTTAATCCATTACATGATATTATAATGTTTGTTATACATGATATTATTTTTAAATGTTTTGTTTATGTACATATGGATTATGAATATGTTTTGGTTGATATATCCCATTAATACCCTTATAGAGCATCAGAGCTCACCCTTTTTATTTTTATTTCCCCCAGTTTATTAATCATGGTTTTAGGTAGGGTTACAAAAAAGAGGACAATCATTTTGGGAAAAGTTGAAGATCTTTTACTATACAATTTTTTATGTCCCAAGTTTTAAAAGGCACTAAACTAACATGATATTTGGTCATGTGATTGCGTAATGTATGAAATAATCCAAAAAAATAGAGGCAATTTATATGTATGTCAAACATGGGTCTTTAAATTTGGATAAAAAGTGAATTTATTGTCAAAATATGGAATCTAGGATTAGAAAACATTCGTGATATCCCTAATGATATTTATAAGGATATGTCTAGGGATGAATCTAAATAAAATTAAAAGTATATGTTATAATCATAGAGTTTTAGTAACAATCATGAATAACTTAAGAATAAAAATAAGGTGACATAGATCAAAATGTTATAATTAATTTCTTTAGATTACATGGTTTTCCACTATGATTATTATTTCTCGCATCATTCTTATATTTTTTTTATGGATAAATATAAAATGGAATCATGATAACGTTGAATCTAATGGAATGTTTGAGGAATATGAGCAACCAATTCGGATGATGACTAGAGCGAATCAAAACGTGATTATGCTAAATCATCTATCGCAATATATTTTTAATAATGATAACCTCAATGAGATTCCTAAAAAACCAAATAATAGTAAGATTTAGTTTTATGGAAGTTCACATAGTTATAAACATAGAGGAAATAAGATTTTGTTTCCTACATGTCAAGAAGGTGGGGAGAATAACCTATAAGAATATCTCAATATGGAGGGGATTTTTTATCTGTTTGGAATAGAAGGTCATAGTATGAAAAATTTTCAAAGAGTTTAATTTATTCAATGTAGGGAATAAGGGAAATATTCATATTAGATCCCAGACCTATAGATTAACATCTAGATTATATATTGATTTATTTCATTCAAATAATTAATATGGAAGGAATAATGTATATATGTATTTGGGATCAATAATAATGTTATAGAATTTATTTTATTATATTATGGAGTAATAAAACATTTATTGTTCCACTATAGTTTTCCAAAAATATTTAATATCATATGATTAATGGTACTAAGGTGGTATTTTTGGAAAGCACTTGAATAAGGAAATGATAACCCTTAATATGAGCATGAGGTTGAGATAATTATATTTATACAATAATATATTGGATATAAATATGTAAATTGGATGGTATAGATTTCCTTGGAACTGATAAGGATATATTGAAAATTTTATTATGCTATCAGGGATATTGTTTACATTTTTTGGACTTAAGAAACATTTCTAATAAACATTGTAATACAGAAACATGCATGTTTTTTATAAGGATTTATGGTAATTTTGATTGTAAAAATGTTTATTAAAAAATTTGATAATGTTATTCACATATTTGGAATGTGAGAACCTAGAACTCCATTATAATGTATGGTGGATAAATGCAAAGCTTATTTAGTGCACTTATTTCTAATGTTTTCAATTTCAAGTTTTGAGAAAGATTGTAGGGTTATCTATTAGTGTAATATTTAACTAATAATTTGGATATGTTTTTTGAGATTAATGTATTATCTAAGCATTGGTGTGTTTATGAATATTGGATAAGTTGTGTTAACTTTGTTTTGTGATAAAAAAAATATGGAGTGACCAGTCTTTTATTTGAGGATCTCATCAACTATGAATGCTTCAAGAATGAAAAATTCACCCTCATTTCATGGAATAATATATGAAGTGGAAATTGATCCTGGCACAAAAATGGTTGAGGTTTTCTTAAAATCATGTAAGTATATATTCTCATGATTTTTTTAACTATAGGGAGAGGATATTAAAACAAAAAATGTTATCCTAGTATCATCCTTTCAGATTAATCAAATAGTCTCGTATATCATTGAATATTTATAGACTTGGGATTATTAACAATCTCCTGACCATGTTCTCTATCAACCTCCATCATAAAATGATAATAATATTTCACTTCCATTTCCATTTTTTTCACTTTCTACCTTTTTTATCCTATGGGGAAACCTACATATAGGTTAGTTTGTGAATACGTTATATTTATGGATTTTCTTTTTTAAAAATTAATTTTTAAGACGTATACTTTCTATGAAATAGATTTTCATGTATTAAACCGGGATAACCCAGAAAAGTTTTGATGGAGAAAATCATTTTAGTATGGGGTAGAATGTAACACCCTGGTATTTTGTGAAATATTGTTTCTAATTAATTTAATCTTTTTGATGTTTTTCCTTTCATAGAATACTGAATATAGATATTCTTATGAAACAAAATTAATATTGTCTTTCATTATACACACCACCAATTTAATGTTTCTCTAAAAACACATATATATTTTTTGAGTATACACAACACTATTCATGTCTTGTGTTACACACAATGTCGAGTCTATTTGATAGCTTGTGTTATACGAATGACCGTTTTTTACTGAACAATAGTATATTATTAAAATATAATTATTTAATATAATAAGATCTATAAAAGACATTAAATTATAAATTATCACTAGTATTAACTAAAGTATTAAAATATATACATTATAATATGAATTCATTAATAACCAATTAATTAGAAAAGAAAATATATACTAATTGAATAAAAATGATATATTTTTTATACTCACAAAGTTGTTTTGTATTAATAAATTAAATAAATTACAATTAATTAATACTATTAATTAAATATACATGATATATATTCCATCAAATATTTTTATATTAATTCAATTGATTTTATAGGCATAATATAAGAACAAACGGAATTTCATGCTTAAAATCCTATATATTTTTTCAAAAGTGTTATTTTACCACCTTTTAACAGAGAACCCATTTGGAATCAACATTTTAAAATTTTATAGTTTTAATATGAAAACCATTAATCTTTTTTATCATTATATTAAAATATATTTGGGAAAAAATTGGTATTTTTCTGGTATGTTTCATGTTTTTATGAATAGATATAAAAAGATTTTTATTAAAGAAACACTATTTTCATTTAAATTATTTACAGTGTAAAATTATTTTTTGGATTAATTTTAAATATTTATGAGTTAATTTTTGTTTATAATAATCCAATTATGGTTTTTGAGAATTATTTTTCACCAAAAGTTATTATAAAGCCATTTTACATTTTAAAGGGGCATTTTTTGGAAAACTATTTTCTGAGGCATTTTACCGATTTTATTTTAAAATATATTGTGAAGTTATTGTGTTTTGAATTTTGAAAATGGATTCAAAATTGATCTTCAGAAGGTCTAAATTTTTTAAATAGGTTTTTTTTTCCGATATAAATAGTAACTATGGTATATTTTATTACCACGGTACAAGGTGAACTAGGTAATTTATGTAAAAAAAATAAAATTACAAAGTCTATAAAATGCCTCTAAAATGAAAAAAAAATTATTTTATGAATAAAATTAGACCCTATGCATGAAAGGATATTTTTATGTTATTTAATGGACAATTTTCTATAAAAAAGACATATATAATATTTAAATCATAGAAAGAAATAAGATGTTACTTTATTTTCCTTTAATCTCCCTTATGTGTCCACAATGGATATAAATAATGATATGAAAAAAATTAACTATTATTTTCTTAACATAATAATGATATTTTCATGATATAAAATTATTTTTGATGTTTTGGGCTACATGGATGAAATTATGTCATTTATAATACTTTATATAATAAAAATTTAAAGATATCACATTCTTGTTGTAAATAATATACCATGTTTAATATAGAGTTATAAAGTAGATAAAGTAAAATATATATATTATTATTAAATATAGAATATTTTTCATCATCAAGGTATTTTATGTGTAATTTTAGGTAAATAAATAAATTTAATAAATAATCACACAAAGCTGATGTATTAATTACTTTATTAATGGAAATATAAAATAAATGTTATTGGAAATATTTAAATAAATATAAATTGGGATAATTAATATATAAATCTAATTTTATGAAAAAACCTTGACCTTATAATGATATAATATAATATTTCTTTCAAAGCATACTTGTTGTATTTATATGATTTAAAATCCAATGAATGAAAAGTGCCATAATTAACCATATTTATATTTTACCAAAAAAATGATTTATTAAATTATTTAATAATTGTAAAAAAAATTAAAAATTAAAAATAAATATTATATGGTTTAAAGGGTTATAAATTTTTATTTCAGTTCTAACTGACATCAAATTTGTAAATGTTGGTGTTTTTTAATATTGAAAAATTATTTACTGTTGTTAAAATTAAAATTAGTTAACTAAGGATTAATTAAAACAAAATTGTTTAAAATTATATCAAAAACATGTATAAAATATATTGATTTATGATATTAAAACCTTATATAAACTCTTATTTTAATATATGTCATTTTGTTGGTATTTTGAGTGAGATTGAATTTTTTATAAATTAATATTTGTAGAAATTCCAAGGATTCCCCCACCTCAATTATATAAGGGAACCTCCTCCCTTACATCTTCACTTCACATTTAATATTTAAGAACAAATATCCCTAGACCATTTCCCTTATCATCATATATCACTACATTTTATAGGTTTTGTTTTTCTTAAAAATACCAACTCGAGAGTCCTTAAGAAGAGATCTTGAGGGAGCTCGCTGAAGAAGATGTAATCTCCTTCACCAAATCATTCAATATTATTTGTTAGTCTACTTACTATTATTTTTTTTAATACATTATAATGTAATAAAACTAGTATAAAATTTATTATGATATTTTATTATGATTATAGAACTACTATATTCCACCTTTTATCCATCCTATTAAAAAATAAATCACCAAGCATGTATATGTACGACTTATCGTCTCAATGCCATGGTGTAATATGTTTTTCATCACCACTTTACATAAATGGGTATAATTTTGAAAGAAATAATTATATATGATTATTATAACATTATATTGACTTTGGAACAAATTATACAGCATCCATGGTCTTTCTTTTTCACAATTAAGAGAATGATATTGTTTATCCGGTGTACGTACGTCATACCGCATCCACAACACGATGTAATTCATTTTACTTGATCACCATTAATGAATATTATATAAATTTATATAATGAATATATATTTTACATAAAACCTTAATATTATTCTTGAAATGGAAAACCTATATCCTATGTGCATAAATCATAACTTATATGACAAAACATGCATAAAAAATGAAGCAGTTCACACCCGAAGGAAAAGTAATGATGTAATGTTATTGACAAACAAAAGATATGATGATCATGTAAGATATCATAAATATATATTTTTCTATGGAATAAATTAATTACATCATTTAAACCATTATACCATAGTTTTTCATATGTAAAAAGGAAATCAAACCTAAGGTAAGTGTTAATTCCACAATCCCCTATTTATCAATATTTTTTACACATAAGTATCTACTAGGAAATATTTGTCTTCTATGCCCATGCTTCATAAAAATGTATTCCAAAACATTTTCAATATTATTCATAAATATTTTAAAGTAAATTTTTCCCTATTTATTACTTTTCATAAATAGTTTGAATGGAATATTACATCATTTTCCAAATGAGATACTTTTGACTTTTCATGAAATAATACAAGAAGAAAGTTTCTTTAACCTATATGACTTGAACAGTTTTTTACGATTTCATGATTCCATAATTCATTGAATATTCCATTAAAATTTTAGAAGATTATTTTACAAGAAATTTTTTTCTTTTGAAATTCCACGTCATTTTAAGAAAATATAAAAAATCAAAGAAGAAAGGGTAGTTTCCTCAATAATTTATTTAAAATTATATCTCAAACTTATTTTTCGTCTAATATTATATTATTTTATATTACATATGTTTTACATTGGATATGATTAAATGTTACTATTATTATTCTTTTTTATTAATTTCTTATGTTTATGATTGAATGAAATTTATCCAACCCATTTATTATTCCGGGGTTATGTTATGATTGAATGATGGTTATGAAACCCATTTCATTACATTGGTTCAAATATGATAAAACAATTATGTTATTGTGGAACACATATGTTTTATTTCATTAAGAGATGGGTGGTACATAAATATCCACCAAATTAATTGGGTAAATATTTATATATCATGAGATAAATTGAGCTATAGTATCATAGGATCTTAGTTTAATAATACAGGGATGGAACGAGAAATGATCTCGATTCAGTCATATGTGGCCGGAACACAAAATGATCTTAGTTAATTAATAAATGACTACAATGGGTGTATACTTGGTTCCGTAATAAATGGATTGAAGAGGGTGTAAAACCAGTTCAGTAAGGTACCTTTCCCAATATGATGGTTTTGGAAAAGAGAATTGACTAATATGGAAATTATTTTTTATACATATGTGTATGCCAAAATATCATGTCTTATATTATTTTTCTCATGAAATATGTTCTTTTATTCTTTATGAGCTTCTATTATTTTTTCCATGACACAATATCATGATCTTTTTTATAAAATATATGATTTTTAAATGTTTTGTTAATTTACTTATGAATTATGATTATGTTATGGTTGATATCTCCATTTAATACCCTTATAGAGAATCGGATTTCACCCTTTTTATATATTTCTTTCCTAAGTTATGAAGAGCATTTTTTGGTAGGATTATAAAAATTGGATGATCTTTTTGGGAAACATTGATGATCTTTCACCAGACTAGATGTTTGGGTTCCATGTTTCTAAAGAAACAAAACTAATACGGTCTTTGATTTTTTGTTTTTATAATGTATAAAATATCCAAAAATGATGTAATTTCTGTGTACATTGTTCCTAGGTCATTATTTTTTTTAGATTTTTCTTATGTTATTAAACTTGTAAAAGGTATTTTCATGATCATGTTAATCCATTAAAACATTTATCTATGATGAAGAATGTAAATTGTGATTCTATTTCAATTTAGTTAGTGTTGTTTCCTAAATGGCATAGATTACAATTGGGTATAATGACAAATAAAATCATTGTGTACTATATTTAGTCTTATTGGGTTATTTTCTATAAGGTGTGGCCCCAATATGGGTACAGGTAGTAATACCAACAAGATACTCTAGAGTGAGTCCATTTGGGGGATTTATTCATGATAATGGATAATGGATGGGTAAATGAAAAAATATTATCACCAAACACAATATTTATTCCATTTGGATAATCGGTCTGAAAAAACATGATGAAGGCCATTGAGGAGAATTTTGGAATGGGTATTCTTGTTTTTTTGAATGTTTGAGTAACTTGGAATTTTTATTTGATTGGATTTATAAAAATATCCCACCCAAATGTGTTAGGGTAAACAATGTTCAATAATTATTGGTTTGTACATAGGACCTGATGAGAATATCTTATGCATTATTGTTGATAGTTTTTGGGCCCCCAAAGAATTGAGCCTTTAATTATATTACCCTAATGTTTTCCAAATCCTCATATTCCGGAGACTTCTAAGAATTTGAGTTGAATTTTCCTTTGGATGTTATTTCAATGCTTTCACCAAGGTGCGCCCATGAATTGATGGGTGCTGGAATCTATTTCCCCAAATTACCAATATCCAAAGGAGGCATGATTTCATAAGTTTAATCACTGATAAAATCTCCTAGATCAAAATAAAATAATTGTATATTGGTTACTAATTTCATTGAATCCACTTTGGATATTGTTTCTTAATCCATTTCTCCGTCAAATATATAATTCATATTTATGAACTCATTGTCGGGTCCATCTTAATATGGAAATTAGATAATTATGATTCCTTTGTATCAATTGGTCAGTAACCTTTGTTTAGAAAATTGGTCATTTTGTTAATATATTGGGATGTCTGGAAATTGGGTATATTGGATACATGTGTATATTAATATTTTAGATAGAATCGCATAAGAGAAATCATAGGCATGAATCTCAAGGCATCTCGTGTCGATCACGAAGTAAATATTCCATAGGTGAAATTCTTCCAAATATTTTTTATATAGACTAAGGCTTAATATAAATGGATATTAAATCATTTTTAATGAATATTAGAAACATTAAAAAAGTAAATTCCCAATGACTGTATAAGTTTTTTGTATTTGGAATCATGAAACATAATATTCTATCTTTGTGAAAAATATTCAACATATCCTTTTATGATTGTCCCCTTTTGTATTATTATATAAAACCATTCTTCATAACCATGGGAAATAAAACATAGTAAAGGGTGAGTTTATATGCTCAGTAAGGTTATATAAAAGATATATATAATAATAACATGATATTAAGTATAAGAGAAAATGTGACTAAAAGGTTAAGATCATACCCTATATATCAATGATCATGTACATGAGTCATGGAATAAAGATTGGAAGTTCAGAAGACACAAATCATTAAGTTGATAAATCATCAAAATTAAATCAAGAACTTTAATTTCATGTAATATAAGTGTGGAACCATAATAAATATAGAAAAAAAATTCACATTTCAAGGTTAACACCCCAGCGCATCAACATGGTGGATCAAGACACGCCAGTTTCTCATAGTGGATTAGGACACACCTATTTTCCATTATTGGTCAGGACACACCTATTTCCTATAGTGGATTAGGATGCACCTATTTCCAATTGTTGATACAGAAACACATATTTTCTCTTGTGTATCAATCTCATTTTCATGTTTCTTATCATTATATTAATGGATATTAAGCTTTACACAATGCATTGTAAGGGCATATAGGTCCTACCCATCACATTATGAAATCATACCTACGTGTACCATAATATAATAAAACATTCATCTTATAATGACTCAAAAATATTTATGGGAATCTTAAACATCATATCACAACCCATTAAATGAAATTGTTATCATAAAAATGACATCCTATCTTAACCTATGTAAATGATATGGGTTTCATTTTCATTTCATCGGAGAATAACCTACAAAATGAAGCAATATTCAAAGGCATATAACCTATAGAAGAGAAACTAGTCTCATAAAAAACATGTCATTAAAATAATAAAACATTTAAAGAAAAATAATAATGGTTTACATTGATTATATCCCTATTAAAGTATAAACTATATCAATGAATATCATATTTGATGGATACTGATTTTTAAAGTTCACTTAGAGAATTTCTTATTGAAAATAAAAATTCCTTGAAAAGAGTTTTTAATACATAAAACATTTTCAATATCCATTTCAACAAAAACCACTTTGTAAAACTAATTATGGAATATTCATAAAATATTTTAAATCATTTCTTCTGAAAATATCTTTTTCTTCTTCAAAAAAATATTTTTAAATAATAAAACATTTTGAAAACATTCTTCATTAAACATAACATTGATATCATATAAAAGATATTTTTAAAACCATTTTATTTTTTTTTACATATAAAAAGAAATCATTTTCTTTGTAATTATCAAAAATTATAAAGTAAACAATAATTGAATTCTTTTTAAAAAAAAAATCAGCTAAAACAAATTTATAACCGAAAAGAGATATAATGATAGATTTTAATAAAAACACTTTATCAATTAAATGAAGTATGAAATAATAGAAAAATGGTACTAATAGATTAATATATAATTATATACAATTTTAGAAGAAAAATAATTAGTATTATTGAGTTATTGATCATAATATTTCATCAATGGAATATTAATCCAAAACAACCCTAATAAATGACGAGATTGTAGCAATAACCTCTTACTATCTTCAAAACATTGAATCCCAATCCACCTAAATGAATAAAATTAAATGAATAATTATGTATCATTAATGTAATTTTATTCATGATATAAAATTTCATATAGAATTATATACACCTCGTAAAATAATATATGGTCATAATAAAACATTTTCCCCAAATAAGTGAAATTGAGGCAAATTTTCATTACTAATTTGGATACATTTGAGTCATAAACCCACATGAAATAGAGATCAAAATATGAATATTTAATTAAAAATGAATCATAGTATAAGAACTATATAATATATTGATGTAAATTATTTACATCATAATAAAGAAACTAGTGGTTAATATGGAATATGTCTCATGTAAATAAAATAGATATTTGAAATCCTCTAACTAATTGAGTAACATTTAAATCATGAGATTCAATAAATAATAAAACAAATTGAAACTATCATTATAATGAAAAAAAATAAATTAACGATATAAAATTTCATAGGTAAATGTATACACTGCACAATATGAATAAGTGGTGAATAGAGCATGTCTCTCATATAAATAAAAGTCATATGAGAAAAATCTTGCCTTAAATCATGAATTTATTCGTACAAATTCAGAACCCCAATATAATAAATATATATTTATTATAAATAATAAATAGAATCATATTTTTATATCTAATACCATATATTATTTTATTATGACATTATACTATTTGTTTGTTAATAATTCCTTGTTAAGGTAACGTTTCGGGTAATATTTTCATTGTTTTTTGTAAATGTTTTCACATATTATTCTTGATCCTATTACTTGGATTGTGATTATAATATTTGAATAATGTAAAAACTGATATTAATATCATATATTTTCATTATATAAATATTTATAATTATCTAATAAATATATAAATATGAAATGGAAGACAATGTTAATGGAAATTGTAGGTCATACGTACGCGTGAACGGTTTTTTTGTTTTCTTATCATATTAAAAGAAATATAGTAAATTACTTATATATATATTATCATTAATTTATAATTTTGATGTCACAAATATCATATAAATTCATGAAACCCATCCTTAATACATTCTATACAAAGTGTTAATGAATCACATCACTTCATGTAGGTGGAAATCCACATGTCAACAAAAGATGTTATCGTATTTACACATAATGTAAAGAATAAAGGTATGTTTTATATAGTTATTAATGAAAAATAATGTTATCATAAATTTCATACATATAATAAAATATATAAATTCCATCAATATTTTCTATCTATGATATTTTTTATGGACGAACTAACAACATCAGTTAGTGAGGTAGTATTCTGTCGTACACAAAAACGATTATTGTGTATCTCATTTGATAGAAGTGTGTGGCAGTTGGAATGACCCAAAATTTTATCAATGAAAATTACTCTTGATCTAATGAAATGTATTATTATGTAAAATGGTTATATAATGTATTCACTTCTTGGGTTTTATGTTTTTTTATTTTAAAATACCGTTATGAATTTTGACAGTTTATAATATAGTCGTTCAAAAGTGATCACATGATTAGTATAAATATAGTGCATTAACAAATCATATTTACTGAGAAAAAGGAAGTGATGGCCTCATCTAGTATAATTTCTCCGTACGAAGCCCATTTGTCATATCTCGGGAAGGAGGTGGCATCATTGGGATTCACTCTTGAAAAATCCCTTGTCGAGCTTGAACACGCTAAGCTTGTACGGAACCATCTATTGGAGAAGTGGAAGTTGATAGGTATTACCACCCGAGCGATATTATGCGAGCCACCCTAAGAGTTTTCACCATCCCACACCTTACCCTCAGGTCTTATGTGGGTGTTATAAGGGGTTATGTAATGAGAACCTAGTAGTATTATTATGTACACATTTTTTGTATAGAGAAAATACATTCATTTTATTATTGTTACTTTGTAAATGGTTTTTAGAGAAAAAATTACATTTTTACATAATTAAGAAATCTATTTTGATGAATTATTGGATTTTTGAGTTAGATAATATTTTAATAAAATATTTTCACTATATTACTTTATATTAAATATAAATGATCATATAATTATTATGAGTTCAATTGTGATTTTTTTATGGTTTGAAAGCAATTTTTGTCAAAACCCATGAATTTTTGATAAATGACGTTTTTCATTTTAAAATTAGAAATTCAATTATTTAAAAAATATTTAGATAAAATGAATATTAGTTTTGGAATCTGGACATCGAAAATATCTAACGGTGAATTTTTTTCATAATTTTCTGAGATAGTCAAATTTTTGGGTAAAATTAAATATCGTTTAAATATATATTGTGTTTTATGACAATATAATGACTGAATAGTGATATAATAAAATACTATAAACATTATTTCCAGGATATTTATGTTTTACCATTAAAATAATGTAATTTTTGGTTTGTTTGATTTATTTTACAATGCCTTAGTGGGCCCTCCAGGACTTATAAAACATTTTAACTTTTTAAATTAATTTCCTTGAGAGTGTGACTCACCTCCACATAATCAAGCATAAAATTTTTAAAAGTTATGTCATTGAACTTATAAAAAATTTACACTCTCCTTTGGAAAAAATATTTAGAAAAAACCATGTTTTGGTTTGTGGTTTTGATTAGTTTAATCAGTGGTTCCCAAAACCTAAATAATTAATAATTCCCCATCCTTTCCTATATAAACCCACCCAAGCTCCCACTTCCTCCACTTTAAAAGCCTTTGGAGTTATTCCACACTTTCCCATACTCTCTCTAGAATCCTCCCACGACACCTCAATCTCTCAATAAGCCTCTTTCAAGCCCCTCTCAAGCCATTGGGATCACACTTCCACATAAGGGATTTCTTCCTTTCTCATTTTTGTCCAAATTTCTTTATGTTGTTATGCCCTTTTATTTAAAATTAAAAATGTCAGCGGATGATTTAACACCTACACCATACATTCCTAATTATGTTTTTAATAATGATATACCCCATTTATCTTTCATTAATTCCTCTCATGTACACCTATTACCATGCCTAAATTCTATATGAAATTTCTCTCCCCCCATTTACATTCAAGGAATTATTTTGTATTGTGATTCTAAATTCCATTACATATGTTGGGACATGTATCTATATGGCCCCCTAACTATCCATTTCATGTACATATTATGAGACTCCCCTTTCTCTCTCATCAACCATTTTTTATGAAATCTTATTTCACGATGTTGTGCTGCTAAAATTACACCACGATTTTCCAAGCCAAATTCATTGGGTAGTTAATACCATGCCCATTTCTCTATCAATGGTATTCAACTTTATGAAAATTTACTTATTGATTATATAGTTTCATGTATGAATTCCAAATTCATTTATCATGTAATAAATTATTATGTTTAATGAATCCATCTTGTATGATCTATATGGCACACTTATACATGAAATAAAATGATTAAGAATGGTGTGCCCTGATAGCGCTCCAATGCATTTGGTAATGATTAGTATCATGATACATCAAGTGAAATGAGGGTTTAATCATGCTAATTCAAGTGCAGTGAGGTTTTACTTATTTTCCAGGTACAATGGGCCTTGGCTCATGCTAATATCAGGTTAAATATTGTTGCCAAATTTCCATGTTATGATAATAAAGATATATCATGACTTTATGTTCATGTTTCTCTTAAAATACACTGATATTACTATTTCCTAACATGTACTGTATTATTCATTTTATGTCTTGTTTACTCCCTTACTGGGATTTATAGATCACCCTTTTATTATGCATGTCCTCACGTTATCCCATGCAATTCTAAGTACGAAGGAATGATGGGGTCATGTTTGCAATAAGATTTTGCATTTTATGTTTTAAGCTGTTATGTAATGTTCCAAAGAAACAAATACACTAGAAATCTCAATCATCTATTTTTATCAAGTTAATTTTTTATTTAATAAATTATGTTTCAGTGTTTTATAAAGATAAGGGCTGTTATAGTTGGTATTAGAGGTTAGGTTTAGATATTTTTTGGGATTATGATTAGAAAACCCTAATAAAATTCATAAGGATAATAATAAGTATAAGAAAAACATCCCTATGTTTTGGGGAGTATTTAGTGAGTGGTTTATCAAGATAATACATCCTTGTCTGGATACGACGAGGTAGAGGTAGCTCTGGCACATATGTACCTAGGAGATAAAACTCTGACAAGGCATTTTGGGCATGACCCAGGGTATCTTGTTACACAACAATGGGCATTTCTGCATTTTTGGTTACGACACTCTAGGGGGATATTCTTTGTTAAATACACAAGCTTAGTATGAACCCTTGTTAATGTAATAAAAAAATTCCCCTAAGTATATATGTTTGGTAGTAGATATTAGATAACACAAATTGAATCCTATAAATTCATAAGTTAAGTAAATAAAATAAATTTATAAGTCATTTATATTGACTTTGGATTACCCTATATCTGATCCCCCTAACATTACTTTTATTCCATCCATTGTCTGGTAATAGGAGGACTCAGGCTAACAATTGATGCGAAGATAAATGTGATTATGTTACTAATGAGATTCTCAATCTGATGGGAGAATGAATCGCAAATAGTTTAATAATACTCTCTCAATTAACTCAAGATTTGAATAGAAATATGGGTCAAGAGGAACGTTCAACCCCCCCCCCCCCCAAGAAAGAAAAAGTCATAATATAGAGCTTAATGAGACAAATGAATCATACTTTTAATGGATCATCTGATACCTCAATTGTAAAACAATGGATCAAATCCATTGAAATGATCTTCTCTATCATACAATATTCCGAACAAGAGAAGGTTCTTCTAACTGCTTATCGTATGGAGGTTTAAGATGATCAATAGTGGACATTGATCAAAAAATATGAAGCCTGAGGAGGAAATCGAGGCATCTGAATGGAAGGATTTTCATAATATGTTTTTCGATAAATATTTTATGTCCACCCTCCGACTTTAAATGGAAAGGTAATTCCTTCAATCAAGTAAAAAAGGCAACTAATCCATCATATCGTATAGGGAAAATATCACAAGGTTTCCACGATATGCCTCTAAATTTTTCATTACACCTGAATGCAAGGTTGAGTTCTTCTTTAGTGGGATATAACCTAGCCTACGAAAATACCTAGTGATTCAGGACTTCGATAGCTATAATTAAATTGTCTAATGTTCCCTCAAAGTAGAAATGAATATTAGGGAATCTCAGGGGTATCATAAGGATAAGAATTATAAGGATGAATTTAATTCGGGTGGTCTGATTGATAAATCCAATAGTGTTTAGAAAATATCGCACCCCACATGCCAAAGGTGTGGAAAGAAGAACCCAGAAATTACCTGAAGGGGGTGAGGATATGCTTCAGGTGTAGAAGAGAAGGGAATATATCCATTAACTGGTGACAAGAAAAACTTACTATTGTGATAGAGGAGATGAACACTCCATTCAAACCTCAATGTGTTGTTCATTGCTTCAACTTTAAAGAACCAATGCACCTTGAAAATCAATGCCCTAAGACAAGGGTTTTTTGAGACAACCAACAAACTCCAAGGCAGAAAGGGTGAGCTTTTTCTATCACTATTTCCGAAGTGAACCCTGATATGGAAGTGGTGATAGGTATGGTAGTTATTCATTCAAAAATAGAGAATATAATTTTTTATTTTAGTTCTACGCATTCATTTATATCCCAAAAGTTTTGTAGAGTAATCCCAACACCACCACAAATCATGGTAGTAATGATGTTGGTGAGTACGGAAAATGGGAAAATAATTGCATCCCATGAATATAACTCCTCCCATGTCATAATTTGTGGATTGAACTTCCCTGGAAAACCTTTTTATACCACCTCTAGTGGAATTTGATACAATTCTTGGTAAGGATTGGATATCCTTATATAGAGAAAACATTAATTTTCTTGAGAGGGAAATCACTCTCTATATAGAGGATCGACCCCCCGATTCAATACAAGTGCAAGGAGGAAGATGAATATTCTTTAGCACTATAATATCAATTGTGGATATTAATGCCCTATGAGTAAGCATATCTGGATTAGATGATTGATTCTAAGGAAGAAACCATCCTTGAAGACATGCATGTTGTGATTGAATTCGCTGAAGTTGTTCCCGAGGGATTGTGTGGTTTTCCTCTCATAAGAGATGTTTAATTCTCAATTGATCTTATACCAAGGGTGTTTCAAATATCTAAGACTCTATATAGAATGGTTGTTGTGGAGCATGAGGAGCTGAAGAAATAACTATAGGAGAATCTGGATAAAGGGATTATACACCCAAGTGCTTCACCAAGGGGTGCACCAGTCCTCTTCATCAAGATGACAGATGGGTCAATGCACCTTTGCATTGATTATCATGATCTCAACAAAATCACAATATAGAACAAGTATCCTCTACCCCAAATTGAATATTTCTTTGATCAGCTATATAGAGAACAAAACTTCTCCAAGGCAGATTTGCAGTAGGGATATTACCAAGTTAGGGTGAAGAAGGAAGATATCCCTAAGACTGCTTTTCATTCAAGGTATACGTACTATGAATTCATAGTAATGCCTTTTAAACTAACTAATTCTCCAAAAATCATCAAGCACATGAAGAATAGAGTCTTTATATATTACCTCGACAAATTTATGGTAGTCTTTATAGATGATATTCTAATATACTCCATAACCCATGAGGATCACGAGGAAAATCTAAGCACTTTACTAGAGACCTTGTGAAAGGAGAAGATCAAGGAAAAGTACATAATGTGTGAGTTCTGGTTGAAGGTGGACTCATTCATGGGTCATATCATCATAAGAAATGGGATTTCTGTGGATCTCTCCAAGATAGCTACAATTAAGGGATGGCCAAGGACAACATTGGTAACATATATCTATAGCTTCTCAGGGTTAACTGTAACACCCGAGAATTTTATGATATATAAATCATCAAAGGAATCTTTTTCTACACAACACTTGCTTGGCTTGCTTTACACGCAATCGCGACCTTCCTCGATAGCTTGCATCGTACGCAATACCGAGTTTCACTAAACAACAATATGCTATTAAAACTAGCCATTATGAATAGTAATAACCACTTTTTGAAATTTTATAAATTTTATTTTTCAAAATGGACTTCATTTTTGGACTCAGAATATCGAAATTATCCTAGGGTGAAATTTTGGTATTTTTCTGAAAACTTTCAATTTTTGATGAATAGTGAAACCACTAAGTGGTAGGTTAAAAACTGAATTTTGCATAAAACTTAATTTTACCGCTTCTGTGAATGGAATTTCGAAAATCCGACAGACACGGTTGATATCAGTAAGTAAAATGTGGTTCAATGAGATAAAAATAATTTTTTGGTGAATAGTAACTTTTTATTTTTTTTACCGCGGTTAATAGTAAATAGGGTAACTAAGGGTAAATATGATATTAATATTACCCTATCACATGTCCTAATTCTATTGGATAAGTGTAATTCGACCAAAAACAAACTTAGGAATAAAATATGACCATTTAGGCCCACTTGGATTAGATTAGGACATTTATTATTAATTTATTTAAAGAAGGGTTAAAATAGTTAAAATCAAAGTTTAATAAGTAAATCATTTTTAATATGGGGTTATACATAAGATAAATTCAACTATAAATATTCATTAGAAATATAAGAAGATTTCCTACATAATGGTATTTTATTTGTAATTTTTAGACATTAAATAATCTAATTTATATATGACACAATGATGATGCAGTAATTATCTTATTAATGAAATATTGACATAATTGATGTTATAAACACCAAAATAAATGTAATTTGAGACTTTTTATGAATTCCAATAATTTTATAGGATACTATGATATATTAATGTTGATTTAAACAACTGGGTTTGAACATATAATTCTGTTATGACTTCCACAAAAATCATATATCAAATAGTGTCAAAATTGACACAAAATAGTTTTTAAATCAAATATTATATTATTAATTGTTATTTTATTCCTAAAAATCTAAGGATCGGCCAAATGACATAGATAAGGATATATATATTAATAATAAACAATTTGGGGTTCTTTTGGCATGTTATAGTAAGTGTATTAACCATATAGTGAAAGAAAACAAAAAGACATGGTAAAAGTTAAATTATTTAACTTAGAGTTAAATCTAATTGATAAGGTTAAAATAATACCCTAAACTTGTCTAAATCCTATTGGTTGATAGGATTTCGACCCTTACCCACTTTAGCTTCGAAATAAGACCCTTTGGAACCATTATAAACCGATTTTGACTTTAATATAAAATAATATTTTGAGATATTCCTAAGGTGCCCCTCTCCTCCCTTATAAAAGGGCACCTCCTCCCCCTCCTCCTCACACCAAATTGAGAACTCAAGCTCGGCAAAACCCTGCCATTTTCTCCTCTCCACTTCCCTAGAATAATCTTAGAGGTCCTGGTCTTCTTCAAAGACCAATATTAGTTCCCTAAGTGAAGGATTCAAAGAGGCGTTTCAAAGAAGAGGTAATATCCATTACCGATCTTTTCAATTTCTTTCTTCTTCAACTTCTTCTTCTTTAGTTGTTTCATGATAAAGTAATAACATAAGTATTACTTACATACTGATATGTTATTATAAATATGAAACAACCATAATTCACCTTCTATCCATCCTACGGAAAAATGAAATCACCGCGCGTGCGTACGTACGGAATACCGTCTCCACGCCGTGGTGTAATCTATTTTGCACCACCACTTTACAAGGATGGGTATAATGGTGTAATGAGTAACTATTTATGATTATTATTAACTAATATTGATACTGAAATAATATATATATACTCCAATACAATTCCACGATCATAGGAATGATATCATCACTCGTGCGTACGTACGGAATACCGTCTCCACGATGTGATGCGACTCGTTCTACATGATAATCATTACATAATAATTATATAAATGAATTGAATGAATAAATATGATATATGTTACACTAATACCATTCTGGATATAAGGTATCTATAACCTTAAAAGAAGAATAAGAATGTATTCGACAAAACACGCATAAGAACAAAAGGAAATAAAGACCCGAGTAACAAGTAACAATGAAATATTACTAACAAGAAGCTAAGAATATGACCATATATGATATCATATCAATATGTATGATTCTGGAATAAGTCAATAACATTATTTTAACCATTATACAGGAGCTTTGGACACGTACAAAGAAAATTGTACCTAAGGTAAGGGAAATATCACAATCTCATTTTTATCCGAGATTGTTTATTCGTAAGTATTTACTGGGGTGTATTTTATCATCCATATCCATGTTTCATCAATATGTAATATTATTTCCATCCACCTACAATTGTTTAAATCCATTTTTACCCTTCGGTGAGTTTTTAGTAATATGTATGAAAGGAATCTTTTGTCGTTTTTCGTACGAGGTACTTTTTGACTTTTCCGACAAAAGTACGAAGAATGTTTTTTTAACTTATACGGAATGAATGGATTTTTAAAACATTATTTCCAAGAAACATCCTTTACAAGTTTTCAAGTTTATTTTTAATCAACTTATTTTAGTTTAAAGATGTATGACATGTTAAGAAAGGAAAAATGTTTTTGAAGAAGAAAGGATATTTTCCTCAAGAATGGAGTTCAAGTGTTTTATCAAAATTATTTTCCATCTAAGATAATAAAGGGTTCTGTTTTTATCCCTATTATCACATTGATTTGATCATGTTGTGATGGAATTATTTTTATGAATTCCTTTATCTTATATGAATAGATTTATGATGTCATGATGTTTCAAGAATCCCATTTTTGTTACATGTGTTATGCGATGATGTATGTTTTATGATTATGTGGCACACATAAGAAAGGATTCATTATAAGATGGGTGGGACCTATATCTCCCTCCAATGCATTGGGTAAAGAATTTATATCTCATGAGATAGACATGACTGGAACGGAAGGTTATTTTGGTTCAGTGATACAGGACTGAAACGAGGAGTGAACTCGGTTCAGAAAGGGACTTTGTCCACTAAGATAGTCTTGGCAATGAGTCATGACTAACAAGAAATGATTTTCCATGATTATGTGTGCATGCCACAAAGTTTCAAGTTTTATGTTATGATTATGGGGATCTCATTTTCACTTCTATGATTTATTCCATGATAAGATATTATGATCTCTTTTGCAGGTTTTGATTTTCAAAAAGATATGATATGATTTTTATTTCCTTTATTTGCCCTTGCTGAGCATTTGAGCTCACCCTTTTATGTTTTCTTTTCCCCAGGTCAAGAAGATGGATATTAAGTAGAATATGCTAAAAGGGACCCTAGATATGATGAAATAAATGGGAGACACTGTAGAAGATTTATGAACCAGTTGTTTATGTTTCCCAGTTTCTAAAGACACTATACCTATACGGTCCTTTGTGGTTTTGTCATATATTGTAATAAGTGTGCTTCAATTTTGAAGTATTAACAATGTATGTAAAGTATGGGTCGTTATAGTTGGTATCAGAGGAAAGGTATAGTCAACCTTTGGAAACTAGGATGTGAAAGCCTTAGTAAGAACCCTAAGGATAAGTCTAAGCATAGAACACAATCTTAGTGTTTTAGAAATGGCCATGAATAACCTAGGATAAGACCTTAAGCATGAAAATTTTATTCTTGAATTATGTGGTTTTCCTATTATAATTAGTGTTTCTCACACTATTCTTCTTGGTTTTAGTCAATGGCTGGAACCTGAAGGAACCGTGTTAATGTGGAATGTGATGGGCATTGCAATGATTGTCCCCCTGAGCAACCAAACGATATGGGAGCTGGAATGAAAAATCTTGTAGCCATGCTCACACAACTTTCTCAATCTATGAATCATGCAGGACTTCCAAACGAGCAAAGGAAGGAGCAACATTCTGTTGAATCCTTCATGAGGCAGCGTCCACCTTCTTTCAGCAGGTCTACTGATCCATTAGTTGCTGAACAATAGATTAGTACTACTGAAAAGTTATTTTCAGTTCTTCAATGTTCTGAACATGATAAAGTCATCCTAGCAGTGTATCGTTTGGAAGGAGATGCTGATCAATGGTGGAATCTTATTAAGAATACGAGGCAAAGGGATGAAATTGAGTCTATGGAATGGGACGAGTTCAAGAACTTATTTTTCAATAAGTACTTCCCTCGTATTCTCCGAACAAAGATGGAGAAAGAGTTCCTTGAACTGAAGCAAAGGGATGATGAATCTGTTGGTACCTATGAAGCAAATTTTACAAGACTTGCAAGGTACGCTTCTGGTATTATTATCCAACCTGAGAGTAAGATCGATCGATTCTTTAGTGGCTTAAAACCAAGTCTTCGAAGGGAGTTAGCCATAAGGGACTTCAATAGCTATGAGGAAATCGTTCGATGTGATCTCAAAGTCGAGATGGAGATTGGAGTAACCCATCAGTCACATGGGTTTGATAAGAAGAGGAATATGGAATTCAAAGAAAAATCTAAAGAGCACACGGAAAAGAAGATGAGCTTTTCCTTATGCTCAAAGTGTGGAAAGAAACATGGAGGGAGTTTTCTTAAAGGGACAAGTAAATGTTTTAAATGTGGAAAAGAAGGTCATCGGGAATTTGAATGTCGTGATAATGGTAAGAAGATGTCTAATGACGCAAACAAAGGAAGGGATACACAGAATGAACCTACTACACTTCAATGTTTCAAGTGCAAGGAGATGGGGAATTATGCCAATCAATGCCCAAATCCAAGGGTTGATGATGATGGTCGACGTCAACAAAATCTTAAGGCTAAAGACAAAGGAAAGTCACATGAAATTTCTATCAGTGATGTGGAGTACGATAAAGAAGTGGTGAAAGGTACACTTACCATCCACTCTAAAGTAGAAAATGTTTTATTTGATTCTGGATCTACCCACTCCTTTATTTCTGAAAAATTTTCTAAGGGTATCACCGTATTACCTCAACAATTAGATGTTGAGTTAGCTGTGACAACACCTAATGGCACAACAGTCGCATCAAAAGTTTATAATTCTTCTCCGATCGAAGTTTGTGGGAAAGTGCTTCCTGCAAATCTTGTGATCCTTCCTTTAGTGGAATTTGATGTAATTCTTGGCATGGATTGGCTTTCTCTACATGGAGCTCATATCAATTGCCAAAGAAGGGAAGTCACATTTCATATTCCAGATCAATCTACGATCGTCTATCGATGCAAGGATGCACATAACCTTCCAGTGGAAATTCCTTCCATCTTATGGGTCTTGATTCCACTAAATGAAGGTTATTTATCTAAAATGGTTGGTGAGAAACTCACGATTAAGAATATGCCCATTGTACGGGAGTTTGATGATGTCTTTCCGGAGGAATTACCGGGTCTTCCACCAAATCGTGAGGTTGAGTTTTCAATAGAACTCGTAACGGGTGCTTTGCCTATTTCAAAGACACCATATAGAATGTCCCCAACTGAGTTGTAGGAATTGAAGAAGCAACTCCAAGAGAATCTTGAAAAGGGATTCATATGCCCTAGTGCGTCACCTTGGGGAGCACCAGTTCTCTTTGTTAAGAAGAAAGATGGATCAATGAGACTCTACATTGATTATCGAGAACTTAACAAGATCACTATCAAGAACAAATAACCTCTCCCACGCATTGATGACTTATTTGACCAACTACGTGGAGATCAATACTTTTCCAAGATTGATCTTCGTTCAGGGTATCATCAATTAAGGGTCAAAAGGGAGGATATACCAAAGACGGATTTCTGTACAAGGTATGGACACTATGAATTTATAGTGATGCCATTTGGTCTTACTAATGCCCCTGCTATCTTCATGGATCTAATGAATAGAGTCTTTAGATACTATCTTGATCAATTTGTGGTAGTCTTTATAGACGATATTCTTGTCTATTCAAAGAGAAAGGAAGAGCATGAATATCACTTGAGAATTATATTGAAGACCCTGAGAAAGGAGAAGCTTTATGCCAAATTTACCAAGTGTGAATTTTGGCTTCAAAAAGTTGCATTTTTGGGTCACATAATCTCAAAAGAGGGGATATCTGTGGATCCAGCAAAAACCGAGGTTATCGAAAGATGGTCGAGACCAACAATAGTAACTGAGATTCGAAGTTTTCTTGGTTTGGCTGGATATTATCGACGTTTTGTAAAATATTTTTCACGATTATCTAATCCACTCACCAAGTTGACTCGGAAAGGAGTTAAGTTTGTCTGGACAGAGGAATGTGAAAAGAATTTCAAGGAGTTGAAAAGAAGGTTATCCAGTGCACCTGTGCTCACAATGCCTTGTAGTGGAGAAAGGTTTGTGATCTACAGTGATGCATCCAAGAAGGGATTGGGGTGTGTTCTTATGCAAAATGATATGGTGATAGCTTATGCCTCACAATAGTTGAAAATCCATGAGAAAAATTACCCAACACATGATTTGGAGTTGGCTGTGGTAATCTTTGCATTAAAGATTTGGAGGCATTACCTTTATGGTGAAAGGTGTGATATTTATACTGATCATAAAAGTTTAAAGTATATTTTCACACAAAAGGAGCTGAATATGCGCCAAAGAAGATGGTTGGAGCTGATTAAGGATTATGACTGCTCAATCCATTACCACCCTGGGAAAGAAAACAAGGTGGCAGATGCATTAAGTCGACAAGACCATGCTAGTTTATCCATGGTGAGGATCACAAAAGATCCAATATTTATGGATTTACAAAGGATAGATCTTGGAATTATAATGGAAGGGGAAAATCGTATCTTTCTCAAATGAATGTTCAACCATCTATACATGTTAAGATTAAAGAGGCACAGAAAGAAGATGTCGAGTTACAAAAGAAGGTGAGAAATGTTCCTGAATTCAACCTTGATTGTGATGGGATAATAAAGTTCAGGAATCGGGTTTGTGTTCCTTCCATCCCCGAATTATTGAAGGAGCTGCTGGATGAGGCTCATAGTTCTTCATTCTCTATTCATCCTGCAAGCACGAAGATGTATAAGGACCTGAAAGGGTACTTCTGGTGGGATGGCATGAAAAGAGATGTTGCTGAATATGTCTCCTGAGGCTTGGTTTGTCAACAAGTTAAAGCTGAGAGACAGAAGTCTAAGGGGATGTTACAACTATTACCCATACCCGAATGGAAATGGGAAAACATCACTATGGACTTTGTCACAGGACTTCCAAAAACATCCACAGGCAATAATGCTATCTGGGTCATAGTTGATCGTCTTACAAAGTCTGCACACTTCATTCCTATTAGAGAGGATTTCTCTCTAGATCATCTTGCCAGGATATATGTAAAGGAAGTGGTAAGATTGCATGGAGTACCACTTTCTATTATATCTGATCGGGATCCAAGATTTACCTCGAAGATCTGGCGAAGTCTTCAGCATACTCTGGATACAGAGTTGAGTTTCAACACTGCTTATCATCCCCAGACAGACAGTCAGTCTGAGAGAACAATTCAAACCTTAGAAGATATGTTGAGAGCTTGCTCTATGGATTTCAATGGAGGTTGGGATCAACACCTACCTTTGGTGGAATTTTCTTATAATAATAGCTTTCACTCCAGTATTCAGATGGCTCCTTATGAAGCTCTCTATGGAAAGAAATGCAGGACTCCAACTTGCTGGGATGAAGTTGGGGAAAGAAAGCTGTTAGGACCTGATTTCGTTGATGAAATGGTAGAAAAGGTTAGATCTATTCAACAACACATAAGAGCAGCTCAGAGTCGACAGAAAAGTTATGCCGACAACCGAAGAAAAGACCTAGAGTTTGAAGTGGGTGATAAAGTGTTCTTACGAATATCTCCCTGGAAAAGGGTTATGAGATTTGGAAAGAAGGGGAAGTTGAGCCCTTGATATATCGGTCCTTTCGAAATACTAGATCATGTTGGGAAGGTAGCTTACCGATTGGCGCTTCCACTGAATCTCTCTCAAGTTCACGATGTGTTCTATGTATCTCTCCTGAGAAAGTACATACAAGATCCTTCACATGTACTCAGCTCAGAAGTTGTACCGCTGGAGCAAGATCTTTCTTATGAAGAACAGCCGATAGAGATTTTGGATCATAGCAAAAAAGTCCTACGAAACAAGACCACTCGATTGGTGAAAGTTTTATGGAGGAACCACCAACTTGAAGAAGCTACATGGGAGCTTGAGGATATGATGAGGGAGTAGTATCCTCATCTGTTTTTTACAAAGTGACGAATTTCGAGGGCGAAATTCTTTTTAAGGGGGGTAGAATGTAACACCCGAGACTTTTATGTTATATAAATCATCAAAGGAATCTTTTTCTACACAACACTTGCTTGGCTTGCTTTACACGCAATCACGACCTTCCTCGATAGCTTGCATCGTACGCAATACCGAGTTTCACTAAACAACAATATGATATAAAAAATAGTCGTTATTAATAGTAATAACCACTTTTTGAAATTTTATAAATTTTATTTTTCAAAATGGACTTCATTTTTGGACTCAGAATATCGAAATTAGCCTAGGGTGAAATTTTGGTATTTTTCTGAAAACTTTCAATTTTTGATGAATAGTGAAACCACTAAGTGGTAGGTTAAAAACTGAATTTTGCATAAAACTTAATTTTACCGCTTCTGTGAATGGAATTTTGAAAATCCGACAGACACGGTTGATATCAGTAAGTAAAATGTGGTTCAATGAGATAAAAATAATTTTTTGGTGAATAGTAACTTTTTATTTTTTTTACACCGGTTAATAGTAAATAGGGTAACTAAGGGTAAATATGATATTAATATTACCCTAACACATGTCCTAATTCTATTGGATAAGTGTAATTCGACCAAAAACAAACTTAGGAATAAAATATGACCATTTAGGCCCACTTGGATTAGATTAGGACATTTATTATTAATTTATTTAAAGAAGGGTTAAAATAGTTAAAATCAAAGTTTAATAAGTAAATCATTTTTAATATGGGGTTATACATAAGATAAATTCGACTATAAATATTCATTAAAAATATAAAAAGATTTCCTACATAATGGAATTTTATTTGTAATTTTTAGAAATTAAATAATTTAATTTATTTTTGACACAATGATGATGCAGTAATTATCTTATTAATGAAATATTGACATAATTGATGTTATAAACACCAAAATAAATGTAATTTGAGACTTTTTATGAATTCCACTAATTTTCTAGGTTACTATGATTTATTAATGTTGATTTAATAAACTTGGTTCGAACATATAATTCTGTTATGACTTTCACAAAAATCATATATCAAATAGTGTCAAAATTGACACAAAATAGTTTTTAAATCAAATATTATATTATTAATTGTTATTTTATTCCTAAAAATATAAGGATCGACCAAATGACTTAGATAAGAATATATATATTAATAATAAACAATTTGGGGTTCGTTTGGCATGTTATAGTAAGTGTATTAACCATATAGTGAAAGCAAACAAAAAGACATGGAAAAAGTTAAATTATTTAACTTAGAGTTAAATCTAATTGATAAGGTTAAAATAATACCCTAAACTTGTCTAAATCCTATTGGTTGATAGGATTTCGACCCTTCCCCACTTTAGCTTCGAAATAAGACCCTTTGGAACCATTATAAACCGATTTTGACTTTAATATAAAATAATATTTTGAGATATTCCTAAGGTGCCCCTCTCCTCCCTTATAAAAGGGCACCTCCTCCCCCTCCTCCTCACACCAAATTGAGAACTCAAGCTCGGC
The DNA here is from genome assembly GCA_963277665.1 of Viscum album. Classification (NCBI taxonomy): domain Eukaryota; kingdom Viridiplantae; phylum Streptophyta; class Magnoliopsida; order Santalales; family Viscaceae; genus Viscum; species Viscum album. Next base: position 1,027,561,012 of record OY728166.1, read on the forward strand.
CAAACCCTGCCATTTTCTCCTATCCACTTCCCTAGAATAATCCTAGAGGTCCTGGTCTTCTTCAAAGACCAATATTAGTTCCCTAAGTGAAGGATTCAAAGAGGCGTTCCAAAGAAGAGGTAATATCCATTACCGATCTTTTCAATTTCTTTCTTCTTCAACTTCTTCTTCTTTAGTTGTTTCATGATAAAGTAATAACATCAGTATTACTTACATACTGATATGTTATTATAAATATGAAACAACCCTAATTCACCTTCTATCCATCCTACAGAAAAATGAAATCACCGCGCGTGCGTACGTACGGAATACCGTCTCCACGCCGTGGTGTAATCTATTTTCCACCACCACTTTACAAGGATGGGTATAATGGTGTAATGAGTAACTATTTATGATTATTATTAACTAATATTGATACTGAAATAATATATATATACTCCAATACAATTCCACGATCATAGGAATGATATCATCACTCGTGCGTACGTACGGAATACCGTCTCCACGATGTGATGTGACTCGTTCTACATGATCATCATTACATAATAATTATATAAATGAATTGAATGAATAAATATGATATATGTTACACTAATACCATTCTGGATATAAGATATCTATAACCTTAAAAGAAGAATAAGAATGTATTCGGCAAAACACGCATAAGAACAAAAGGCAATAAAGACCCGAATAACAAGTAACAATGAAATATTACTAACAAGAAGCTAAGAATATGACCATATATGATATCATATCAATATGTATGATTCTGGAATAAGTCAATAACATTATTTAAACCATTATACAGGAGCTTCGGACACGTACAAAGCAAATTGGACCTAAGGTAAGGGAAATATCACAATCTCATTTTTATCAGAGATTGTTTATTCGTAAGTATTTACTAGGGTGTATTTTATCATCCACATCCATGTTTCATCAATATGTAATATTATTTCCATCCACCTACAATTGTTTAAATCCATTTTTACCCTTCGGTGAGTTTTTAGTAATATGTATGAAAGGAATATTTTGTCGTTTTTCGTACGAGGTACTTTTTGACTTTTCCGACAAAAGTACGAAGAATGTTTTTTTAACTTATACGGAATGAATGGATTTTTAAAACATTATTTCCAAGAAACTTCCTTTACAAGTTTTCAAGTTTATTTTTAATCAACTTCTTTTAGTTTAATGTTGTATGACATGTTAAGAAAGGAAAAATGTTTTTGAAGAAGAAAGGATATTTTCCTCAAGAATTGAGTTCAAGTGTTTTATCAAAATTATTTTCCATCTAAGATAATAAAGGCTTCTGTTTTTATCCCTATTATCACATTGATTTGATCATGTTGTGATGGAATTGTTTTTATGAATTCTTTTATCTTATATGAATTGATTTATCATGTCATGATGTTTCAAGAATCCCATTTTTGTTACATGTGTTATGCGATGATGTATGTTTTATGATTATGTGGCACACATAAGAAAGGATTCATTATAAGATGGGTGGGACCTATATCTCCCTCCAATGCATTGGGTAATGATTTTATATCTCATGAGATAGACATGGATGGAATGGAAGGTTATTTCGGTTCAGTGATACAGGACTGAAATGAGGAGTGAACTCGGTTCAGAAAGGGACTTTGTCCACTAAGATAGTCTTGGCAATGAGTCATGACTAACAAGAAATGATTTTCCATGATTATGTGTGCATGCCACAAAGTTTCAAGTTTTATGTTATGATTATGGGGATCTCATTTTCACTTCTATGATTTATTCATTGATAAGATATTATGATCTCTTTTGCAGGTTTTGATTTTCAAAAAGATATGATATGATTTTTATTTCCTTTATTTGCCCTTGCTGAGCATTTGAGCTCACCCTTTTATGTTTTCTTTTCCCCAGGTCAGGAAGATGGATATTAAGTAGAATATGCTAAAAGGGACCCTAGATATGATGAAATAAATGGGAGACACTGTAGAAGATTTATGAACCAGTTGTTTATGTTTCCCAGCTTCTAATGACACTATACCTATATGGTCCTTTGTGGTTTTGTCATATGTTGTAATAAGTGTGCTTCAATTTTGAAGTATTAACAATGTATGTAATGTATGGGTCGTTATATTAACTATATAATATCGCAGATTTGTGTGAAATTTCTCACAATTTTCAAACCATCATTCCAAGCTTACTTAGAATGGATTCATGTTTTCTTGGAGTGATGAATGTGAAGAAATATTCAAGTAGTTGAAAAATAGGCTTATCACTGCGTCTATGCTCACATTACCGAAAAGTGGAGAACTTTTTATGGCATTTAGTGAAGCTTCGAAGAAGGATCTGGGTTGTTTGTTGATGAAAAATGACAAATTAATTTTTAGTGATTAATGGAAATTAAAATTTCATGATAAAAATGTCCAACATATGATCTGGAGTTGGTTGTAGTGGTCTTCACTTTATAAGTTTGGTGGAATTATCTCTTTGGGGGAATGCGTGAAATATATACGTATCACAAAAAACTCAAGTATATATTCACTCAGAAAGTGTTTAATATGTACCAACGAAGATGGTTAGATTTGATCAAATACTATGACTACTCAGTCCATTACCACCCTGGGAAGGAGAACAAGGTGGCGAATTCCACAAGTATGAATGACCTAGTGATTCTATCATTGATGATAAATGAAAAGGCTCCAATATTTGTGTATTTTATGAATATTGAAATGATAATCCTAAATAATAGAACATCATAAATCCTTGCACAAATTATATCCCAAATGTATCTTTTGAATAGGTTAATGGATGATAAAAAGGATGATGTGAGAATTCTGAAGAAGGTGTAAACTATCAAAAAATGGAAATCCTTATATTTAAATTTCAATGAAGAAGGAATTTTGATATTTGGGTCAAGACTATGTGTTCCATCGTATCTGGTGTCTAATAATGAATTTTTTTATGATTTACATAGTTCAAATTTCTCTATTCACCCATGAAACACAAATATGTATCGAGGACTATGAGAGAATTATGGGTGGGATAACATGAAGAAGGAGATCACTAAGTATACATCAAAGTGTCTGAAATATCAACAAGTGGAGGCTAAGAGACAAAAGTATAAGGGGATGATCCAACCATTACCCATACTAGCATGGAAATTAGATAACATCACCATGTAATTTGTCATCAGACATCCAAAGACATCCAAATGAAACAATTATATATGGGTTATTGTGTATTTCTTTACAAATACAGCACACTTCATTACAATTCGAGAAGATTTTTCATTGGGTCAACTGGCACGGATATACATCAAAGATGTGGTAAGGCTACATGGAGTACCACATTCATTTATATCTGATTGAGATCCAAGATTCCACTCTATATTTTGGAATAGTTTTCAACATGCTCTGAATTCTGAGCTGTTATTCAGTACGAATTATCATCCTCAAACTAATAGCCAATCTGACCGGACTATCCAAAAACATGAGGACATGTTGAGATCATGCTCAATTGACTTCAAACAAGGATGGGATCAACAACTTCCTCTGGTTGAGTTCTCCTATAATAACAATTTTCTTCTTAAGAATTCAAATGGATCTTTATAAATCCCTTTATGGGATGAGGTGCAGAACACCGACATGTTAGAATGAAGTTGGGGAGAAAAAACTCCTAGGTCTAGAGATGGTCGAAGAAATGGTAGAGAAGGTTAACACCATCCAGAAGAACATTAAATATGATCAGAGTTGACAAAAGAGCTTTGTCCATAATCGTCGATGAAACCTAAAGTTTGATGTCGGATACATGGTATTTCTCTACATATCACCATGGAAAAGAGTTATGAGATTTGGGAATAAGGTAATGCTTATTCCAAGGTGCATCATCCCTTTTGAGATCCTTGATCACATTGGATAAGTGTCCTATTGACTATCAATCCCATCGAACCTATCTCAAGTACATGATGGATTCCATGTATCACTCTTCAAGAAGTACATAATTGACCCATTGCATGTACTAAATCTAGAGGTGGTAACATTGGAGAATGATTTATCCAATGAATTGAAGTCGGTGAAGATCATAGATCATAAGAAAAAGGTTCTACGAAATAAGACAATGTCCCTCATCAAGGAGTTGTGGAAAAACCAAAAGTTTGAAGAAGAAATGTGGGAACCATAGGAAGTGATTTAGTTGGGTTACCCACATCTGTTTTATTATGGGAAAAGTAAATTTCAAGGGTAAAATTTTTTAAGGGGGGAAGATCGTAGCGACCTGAAATTTTATCAATGAAAATTCCTCTTGATCTAATTAAATTTCTTATTATGTAAAATGGTTATATAACATATGCAGTTTTTTGGTTGTATGTTTTTGGATTTTAAAATATCATTTAGAATTTTGACATTTTATAGTATAAATTTTGAACAATGATCGCATGATTAGTATAAACAAAAAGCTTTAACAAATATAATTTACTCAGACAAAGGAAGCGATGGCCTCATCTAGTAGAATTTCTCTATACGAAGCCCATTTATCAATGCTCAAAAAGTAGGTGGTGTCATTTGGCTTCACTCTTAACCAAGCCCAGGGCAAGCGTGAACACATTAAGCTTGAGTGGAACCGTCTATGGGAGAAGTGGAAGTTGATAGAGATTACCACCCGAGTGATGTTATCCTATCCACTGCAAGAGTCTATCACCATCGCACACCTTACCATTCGGTGTTATGTGGGAGTTATAAGGGGTTATGTAACGAGACCCTGATACCATGATTATATATACTATTTTTGTATATAGAATATAAATTCATTTTATTATTGTTACTTTGTGAATGGTTTTTAAAGAAAAACTAGCATTTTTTAAGAAGTGTTGTAATTACATATTCAAAAAATAAATCTTTTTATTCATAGAATAGGATTTATTGTAATATCTTGTCTAGAAAACACATAAGATGAACTTTAAAATGTTAAAATAATATACCATATATATTTCATTACAAAAATTTATCAAAAGATGTTTAAAAATTTATTGGGTTAAAACGTATCTTATGTATAAATATCGTTTTCCAAAAAGTATTTCTTTATATTTTCAAAAAGGTTTTTTATTTTCATTTCTAGTTAATTAGTGCCAAAATAAATATTATTAAACCATATTTTTATAATTTAATTAAACTTATTCAAAAAAATCCAATGGATATGTGATAATTATAATAAACTTTTAATAATAATATTAATATTACATTATAGTTTGGTAAAACTAAGTCATTTGTGTCATGTAAGTTATCAAAGGAACTTGACATTTTATAGTAAATATGCCAAAAAAGTGTTTCATTTACTCCAATGTTAATATATGGTTTCTGTGTAGTGAAAGATCAACTTGGTTTTTCTTATAAAGAAAAAAGAACTTAGTTCTTTTATATAATAAAATCTATATATATTTTTGGGGGAAATATAGAATATTGAAAAGATTAAATTAATTAGAAAACAACTATTTCAAATAAATACCATGGTGTTACATTCTACCCCCCATAAATTTAATTTCATCCACAGAATTCATATGGGTTATCAATGGTTTAGTACATTAATTGTTTTCATAGAAACCTAAATTAGATTGAAAATGTCATTGATATCATAAAAAATAATTATTATATGAAAAAAAAATTAGTTCCAGACCCATTTTACTAATGTTGATGAATTTTTATGAAACTATATACACACATGATGTAAGGATAATCTCACTCTTTGTTGTTCCTTGATAAATTTATACATCATCTCTTATTCTATGAAATGATGTTGAATTTTCATTCCTAAATAATTAACAAATCAGGTGATGCATTAATAGAGTGATTGGCCATTCAATATGTATTTATAAAAAAGGTTAGAATGAAGTTATCCAATATACATAAATACTAATGTAGAGAGATGAAATTTTAATCTCTAAAGCCTCATCTGATGTTTAACACAAAACATTCAATAAATGGTTATCCTTATAACCCTTAAAAAATATGAAACTATAATACATTGGAAATAAAGTCACTAAATTTCTCAAAATAAAATTATCATTGATCCCCCATATATTATAAAGTATCTCATATTTCTCATATAACAAAAATGTGAATACCTTAAATATTTATTATCTTAAGACATGGTAATTACCATAAATACTTATTGAAAGCATGAATGTTTTCCTATTTAAAAGTTTATTATATATTATCTTTTAATCCAAAAATCATATAAACTCCATCCATGATAGAATAAACCACTTTTTCAACAAAACCATAATAATTACCAAAGTAATTATTACATTCCAATTTACTTATTCATGTACATCATATCTTTATCCAATCGTTGTTATCTAATCATTAGTAACATATTAAGGATCATCTTTACTTTAATACTATATGTCCATTAACACCACCTTTCCATTAAATAATTTTTATAATTATTTTACACCATTCAACATAGCCTTTTCAAGCCTTAATATAAAAAATTTACAAAAAATACATATATATTTCATGATTTATATAACATTGTATTTGAATACCAAAACATATACACTTCAATCATCGAACATTATTGTTAAACCATTACTCGTGCTTCATAATCTTATTCTTTAATATCAGTTTTCCTGGAATATGAAATATTAATCACGTCATATGGTTCCTAAATATCAATCTAATAATGAATATTTTTTTAATGTAAACAATACTTTTAGAACAACCCATTCTTTCCACATGCTGTTTGGGGTCTCTTTATCCTCAGCAGTATAAACAATAGTCTTACCGCATTCTTGATTCGAATCCTAATATTTCCAGTTGAGAAATTGATTTTTATAATTCCCATACATTCATAATCAAAAAAATTCAATGATAACCCAATTATTTCTAGTACCCATAATTTACTAAGACCAAAAATCATAGTGTCAGCATCACTAATCATAGCATAAAATCACATAATCATGAAATATTACTTATATTATTCCTATATAAAAACCTATATTTAAATTTATGAAACCTTGTTCATATCCTTATAGAAATCCTTAGATATATCATTATAAATATATATAGGGATATCACTAGGTTTTTCTCATCTTAGTTTTAAAATTTTGACAAAAACATTCCTTTTACACCAATAATAGAAACCAAAGTATAACATATGTTGATATTAAAACATTTTTTTATGATTATTTAGATCATTAAAAAATTACATACCCAAGGACCATAATAGTTTAGTGTCTTTTGAAACATGTAAACATAATCTTATATCTTAGAGGATGATCTTCAATATCATTTTAAAATATCTTCCCCTTTAGAACTCCTACTTAAAAACTTTCATCAAAACCTAGGGAAAATAAACACATGAAATGGTGATCTTAGATGCTCATTAAGGGTAAATAAATGATATATATAAGCATAATATGGAAATAATGTTAATAGAACATGACAATGACATTTTTAGATCATACCCTACATATTAAATATCATATATATGAATCATGGAATAATGATTGGAAGATCATAATACATGAACCATGAGGGTGATAAATCATCAAAAATCATTCATGAATTATAATCTCATGTCATATATGTGTAAGACCATCATAAATATAGAAAAAAATCACATGTCATGGTTAAATTCTAAGACGACCAATAATGTTGATCTGGACACACCCATTTCCCATAGTGGATCAGGACACACTTTTTCCCCATTGTGGATCAAGACATAAATATTTCAAATTATGGATTAAGATTCAGGTGTTTACCATTTTGGATTAGGAAATACTCATTTACCATCTTGGATAAATCCTATTTTATTGTTTCTATAAATTTCTCATTAGATAGAAATATTTACCCAATTCACTGTAGGGATATATAGGTCCCACCCATTACATAATCAAATCATATATATGTGTGCCATAAGATAGTAAAAAATTCATCATATCATGACCCATAAAAGGATGGGTATCATACACATCAAATAATAACCCATTAAATTAAATGGGTATCCTAAACATCACATCATATCATAACATATGAAAAAAAATTAAGGTTTTATAATCATTTCATCATATCATAATCAGTGGAAAGAAGAGGGTTTGAAAAGCATATAACCTATTTAATAGAAATGGGTATCAAAAATAACATATAATTAAAATCATAAACCACTCATAGAAATAATAATAATTGTTTACATGTATAATTTCCTCAGTAAAGTATAAAAGGTATTATAGGATGTAATATTATACAGAGAATGCTTTTTTAGGATCACATGAATAATTTGCTATAGAAAATAACTTTTCTTTAAAAATCATTTTTTATACATAAAAAATTTTCAAAAATATTTTCCTTGGAAAAAAAGTTGTAAACAATATAAATGAAAATTGTAAAACACTTTTAAACTATTTTTTGATGAAATAACCTTTCCTCTTTAGAAAATTATTTTCAAATAAAAAAACATTTTAAAAACCTTCTTCGTTGAAAATAACATTGAAAATTTATAAAATATATTTTGAAAACCATCTTCAAAATATTATAAAACATAGATTTTTTAAATAATTTTCCTTGAATATTATCTGAAAATAAAAATAAAAAAAAAATATTTCATTTCAAAAAACATGGTTTTAGAATTAAAAATATCCATCAAAAGAGATAAAAATGGCCATATTTTCATAAAAACACCTTCATAGCTATCTTATGTATCAAATCGTCGAAAATGGTACCAATAAATTACAATATCATGAAAAATTTATAATAAAATAATGATAATACTTGATATATGTATCATGATATTTCATCTACGGAATCATAATAAAAAACAACTCTGATAAATGTTCATATTATAGAAATAAATTCTTACCAGCTTGGAATGTTTGAATCCTAATCCTCATGAAAGAAGAAAATTAAATAAAACATAAAATATCATGAAATTAATTAATTTCATGATATAACATGTAAAAATAAATTATATATTCCATGTATAATAATATAGGTTCATAAAAACAAGGGTATCAAAGATGGAAAATTGAGAGATGAGATCCTAACCATTTTGGTAACATTTGAAACATAAAACACCATGAAAAAGAGATCATAAAAAGGAACTTTAAATACACATAAATTTTATTATAATACTCTTATAATTCATTTATTTCTAGTATATACACAACACAAGAGAAATGATAGGTGAATAAGTTATAAGTATTTCAGAAATAAATGTGAGACTATAAATCCCCTTATTACTTGGGTAAATTTTTAATCATGAGATCCATGAAACAATAACATAAATTTTCAAATCATTATAATTAAATAAAATAAATTAATTATATAACATTTCATATGGAATTATATACACAAAAAATAAGAATAAGTGGAGAATATATCATATATCTCACAAAAATAAAAGTTATACTAGAGATCCCTTACCATAAATCCAGACATTCTTCATACATGTTCAAACCTCTGGTATAGTAAAAATAATTTTATTATAAAACTACCAAAAATCAATATTATTTTATGTAATACGATGTATTATTTTATTATGAAATTATATTACATGTTTATTAACAATTCCATGTTAATGTCTCATTTTAGGTAATTTCTGTTTGTTTTTCATATCTGTTTTGAATTATTATTATTGATCCTCTAACATAGATATTTATTTAATTATTTCAAGAATTTAAAAAATGATAAAAAATTAATATATATATTTATTATATAAATTTTTATAATAACATTATAAATTAATAGATATGAAATGGAATACAACATTCATTGGGACTATCGGTCGTACGTATGCACGAACGATGTTTCTGTTTTCTTATCATATTGAAAATATAATTAAATAATATATATTTATATATATTGTAATTCTTGTATCATTATTAGGTCATTAATATCATACAAAGTTTATCAAAATGTCTTTAATACATTACCTGTAATGCTTGAATGAATCACATAGATTTAAGGAGGCGGTAGTTTATACGTCCACAAACGAAGTTATCATATTCACACAAAATGAAAATAATGAATGGATATTTTATATAGTAATTATATAAGAATAAATAAATCATAAATATCATATATATTACATATAAATAATAATTCTATCATTATTTCCAACCTTTTGAGGTGGTAATGGAAGAATATATGCCAATGGTTCATGATGTGATAATTTTCCTTACACATGAATGATGATTGTGTATCCCGTTTAATGGAAGTGTGTGTGAATATGTTTAGAACTCATACCATAACAATATATAAGAATATTTTGGATAATTAGGTTATTATATAATCATGTAATAATAATAATTTAGGGTATGGAGAAAAAAATAAAATAAAATTTCTTGTTGAAGGATGTGAACTATTCTTTGGGTAATTTCTCTTAGTTTGCAACAAATTGGATACCTTGGTTAGATTTATTCCCAAAGGGAAGCTTATAAGAATCAATTAAAGGATTTTATTAATATATTTTTTCAGGTTTTGGTCTATACAAAGATTTTGAGAGGGGTGAATAAGTGAGGTGGGTGAGTGCCCTTTTTATAGTGGAGGAGGAGTGGAATTCATATAAATCTAAAAAGGTTAACACTATATAGAGGTCATACATACATAATCTGCCTCCAATAATTTTTCATTTTATATCCAAGAATTAAATTTGACTAAATATTCACTATAATGTATTTTCCACTTGTGTTTTGGTTATTTTCACCCTTAAATTAACGTTTAACCACTATGTAATATTATTTTTACCCTAATCATTGCAATTAATTATAATAAACATCAATAACATATTTCATAGAAAACTTTGTTGAAAATATTCGATATTATAAATTAATTATATTCCAAATACAGAATCCATTCTTCTGAATTATAATCATATATATGGTAGACATTAATTTAAAATTAATTTCTTCGATAGGATGAGATGACATGTTTTTAAGGTGAAATTTTCAAAATGATGAACTAATTTTATATACAACATCAATGTGAAATTGGATCCAATGACTTAAACTGGAAAACTTTGTTTAAAATTTAACTATTTATAGTTTCAACACAAATGAAAGTATACTTTTACTTTATAAATAAATTATATGAAAAAAAAATTCCATTAAAATTCAATGCCTTTCACTATTAATCAATAGTTGAAACTTCTGAAAAGAAATACCAAAATTTCAACCTATGTAAATTTTGATATTACTCATTCAAAAATTAATTTTATTTCTTCAATTAAAAATTATAAACGTGTTAAAAATAATATTTAAAATAGTTTCTCCATTAAAATGCATTAAAATTATGTTTTAGAAAAATACATCTTTCTATTCATAAAATTGGATTTATTCTTATCCATTTCCTAGAAAATGCATAGGTGAATGTTAAATAGTTTTCTGAATTATATATATATATATATCACTAAAATAATTAATCAAATCTATTTTCATTAATATATTAAGGTAAAACATGTTTGATTTCGTAAATATGTTTTTCTAGCAAATGACATAAAATATTTTTAAAAGGGGTTTTATTTTCATTTCTAATTAATTGGTCACTAAGTAATTCTTATTAGACCAAATTTTTATAATTTAATTAATCTTACTCATAAATACCATTCGAAAAGATATTTTAAAAATATAATTATAATTTAATATTACTATTAACAATACATTTGAGTTTGGTAAAACTAATTCCTTGATGTCACACAAGTAATCTAAGGAAGTCGTAATTATATATAACACAAGTTAACATAGTTTTTCATGTAAATCAAGATAATATTACTCTTTCATTTAGTGAAATCTTGACTTTATGTTGTGTATAAAGCATGAATTAATTGGTGCTTTCATATAACAGAAGATATATTCTAGGTTTCATAAAATACAATATATTAATAAAATTTAATTAATTTTAAAAAATTCAAAAAATCTCACGGGGTTACATTTTTATCTCATCCATCCCATATTTATTACATAGGGCGTGGATTCTGTATTATGGTGCAAATTTAGCATCTTGGGGAGTTGGGAATAGTGTTAACATCTTGTGTGGTCAGGTTGGGGGCCGGTTTGGTGTCTTGCGAGGATAGGTTGAGCGCATGGTTAGAGTCTGGTGGGGATGAGGTGCGTACAGGTTAGAGTGATTCATGGAAATGTTTGGTGTAGTTTTATAGTCTTATAGGTAATGGTTGGGAACTTGTTTAGAGTCTTATAGGGACAGGTTGGTTTCATGTTAAGAGTCATACATGTACATGTTGGGTGAAAGTTTAGTGTCTTCTAGGGATAAATTAGGTGGACCAGAACACCATATTGTGGTAGATATGAAGATATGTCCCCATGAGATAAGATTTATATCATTGGTTTATGGATGTAATGGAATAGAATATCCATTGAGGCAGATCCAGGATGAAATTCCATAGAACTGAAGATGTCACACATGTGTTGTGAACAAAAAATCCATTTTAAGTGGATCTAGGATATGAACCTCTATGAGGGAATATGTCGGACCTGGGTTGACAATTATTGGGATTGAACCATAAAGAGGCATCATCAATACCATGTTTAAGATATAGGGATCAAAACCCATGTATTTTGATGCCTCAATTTAAAATCATTTGATGAGACTGATCCATGCAGTTTAACATTATGTAGAAAGGAGAATCGTTTTGTGGTAGGAGAATCTTTGAGGGATGGTGTGGGTCTTATGTATAGATGCTTCCCATCGCAAGTATATTTCACTAGGGTAAATGTTGTGGGTATTACATGTTGAAGCTACCTGATCCAGAAGTTCACCCCATGATGTGGAAGGATATGTTATCCCTTATGAGTTTTACATGGGGAATCCTAGGTTTACTACATAGGTTGAAAGCTGTGGGGTTATCCCATGTCAATCATACATGGGGAATAATTTGTTTATTATCTAGGGTAGTGATATAGTTTTACATCTTATTCTGAGAATGTTTCTATATATTTCAACATTGTATGACTATTATGTGGATCTAGGATGTTTTGTGTCCTAAAACGTGGATGTGGTGTGGGTCACTCTTCAAGGGGGGTTGTGTTAAGTTGAGAGGAAGAACCAACATAAAGAAATCCTACTATGATAGGTGAACAGTTTTTGTTAAAGAATTCACCTCTAGGGCTTACATGACCATTTCTAGTTATCCTCTAGGAAGGTAACGGAATTATAATTTCCATGGAGGAGTGTTTAGTCTGGAGACAGAGGTTAGAATCCCAATTTTTATGAGTAATGGGAATTTGGGTACCTATGCTTAAAAGAAATAGTTATTGTAATGGATACATTGGAGGAATAAGGAACATTGGGTAGGGAATAAGGATGTTTTTATGTGAAACATTATTAGGTTTCACACATAATTTTTGCAAGTAGGGGGTTGTAGTACAACGACAACTAAAGGATTCAAGGATCATAGTTACGTGAAAGATTTTGAGTTTTTTCCGATAAGAGTTATGCTTAGCAGCTTCTCATTGCACGCACCCGACCAACCTGAGGAGGAATTTTTGGATGTTCCCTCTACCACATTTCGGGTAATTGTTTTCCCATAGGAGTTCTGTCATAAAAATTATATAACCTTGATGGACCATGATTACTGTATTTTCATGATGTAATGCAAAAATAGGATTCTTGCATAGAATATCATTACTCCATCTTCCGGAAATCCTCCCCATGGCTAGGGGTTGATATTTTATTTATATATTAAATACTTTTCCATTGGAAATAAAATCATTTGGAATGAAACTATGTTTCATTATTCTACATACGTTTATACTGGGGTTTGTCCATGCAACATGTCTTGTTTAACATCACTTTCGACCCAAAACAATGATCGCATGAAACAATTTTGCATAATTTTTTTTCAATTTCACATATTTATTCAATCCATAAATAATGTACCATGGGAATGTAATCCACATTGGAAGTATCCTCCAAACAATATTTTTCTTTTTGCATGCATTTCTGTTGAACATGGAACTATATCATTATGTGCATGTGTTCAATCATGCACATAACTTTCTCTTTAGCCTCAGAATTGTATTTCAGGGTCGTTCATGTGTTGGGTTCACCCAAAACTATCCATTTGAATATCAAGATTTTATTTCACCAGCAAATATAACTACTAAAATCTATGCTGATGTCGTATTATAAGTTTGAGTTCCGAGGTAAACACTGAATATAGTAGTTCATTTCGATGTAGTTGCACAACATTTTTCTCTTATTACAGAACTGTTTTGTATACTATGTAAAAATGGAGGATGGATCCTATATATAGAGGAGTAGACCCCCCCCCCCCCCCGTTACAGTACTTAACATATTTCAGGACAATCACTTGCCATCATTCCCATAGCTCATACTTTTCCGGGAAACATGAGCCTTCAGTCGAATCATTCACACAACTCGCTCTTTTTCTCTGTTACTTCCATGACCAAGGGGTCTATTTTCATTCACTTTACCAAATTTTTCTACCATGTCCCCCTTTGTGTATAGGGGACCAATATTTTTATGCACTGACAATAGGACATACAGAATAATCCAGGATGTCCGACTAACCAAACCTTAATGAGATTGACACTGCTGACACTGCCCGAAGGGCTGAAATGATATAAAACCTAGAGATTTCGCAAGCTAGGAAGGTTGTCTAGGAAAAATAGGATCTTCAAGTCATAAATAATTAATCCTAGAGGAACAATTCATTTAAAAAAAATTCATTATAAATTTTTTGACCTATTGATGAGGTGGGAATCCCTGACATTGAAGTCAAAATACAGCACTATTGGTTCAGACGCGAGGATGAGTTCAACCATTGGAACATTGATATTAAAGGTCACCCTTATTAGGGTCATGTGAACATAACCATATACTTGTTTAGTGGATAGATTATTATAGTTATTATTATGTAACCTAAGGATGAAGAGTTCAGAGCTCTCTATTCTAATATTTTCTACAGATGTATGCATGATATCAACAAAGTCTAGAATAATTATATTGATCTACAGGATAAAGGAAAATTCACAGTAGAATGGTCTTCAGAATACTGGATATTTTGTACCTATATAGATTATGGGGCTGACTTGTTCTATATCGGTTTATATGAGGTGGTGTGGACATCCTAATTCAACACATACCATCAACAAGAACTTCTACCAGAGCTGCTCATCCACTAGTCTCCAAACATGAAGACCTCCCCCCTTCATCATAAGGATGTTGGAATCAAACTATGGGATATGAATTTCATTTATGAAAACCTCCATAATGGGTTTCAATACCATGATTTCAGCCTAATGCCAAACATTTGGGTAGACATGCAAGAAACCCCTCTCCTAGCAGTGCACCTTCTAGAGTTTCTCATGGTAAAGATAGATCACGCACCCAAAATTAATAAGGAAATTTTTTTCAAGACATATCTAGGAATATTCAAGCAGAAGGATCCACCTATGAAGAATCATGGGTGGCCAATGTAGTGTCTGGTAGTACTCTAATAGAGAAGGCATGGACAATGTTGCATTATTCTAAAGGAAGGTCAGTTCGAGTAGTGGAGCTTCGCCATGGAGGAATACTAGTTTCCTTTAGTCCAAAACACAACATTCATGGATCCATTCCTCACAGGGTGGCTATTCCAAATCAAATACACTAACATGGGATTGCTTCTGGGGATGCTGGAAATGGATAGGATCATGGAATCCATAAATTGGTTGAACTTGGTTATACTGATGTTGGCCTGAATCTAAAACCAAATGATAAATATGGAATGGGTGAATGAGTCTATGATGATTTGTACCCCATTCATGTTTCTATGTGGAGGTATTTTGGTGCACATCATAGGATATGAGTTTCAAAAATGTATCAGTCCACACAATACTGGTTTTTGGCACTTGCATCTCAGTATCTCAGGGGTCTGGCCAGTGAAGCTTAGCGAGATTGTGGTCACAATTAGAATTGGAAACTATGAGAATTATACTTCCACCCTTTATTATACTCGGTTACCGTGATATATGAAAAACGTTTAGTGAAAAATAGAGCATAGGGAATACCTATAATCCTTCTATTGTGGAGGGATATTGGATAGAATTGACGGTATCACTTACTGTGAGCCATACAATCTATCTTAGTTCACATGGTAGTTTAGATTCATCAAGAAGATTATGAATAGTTTTTACATGGGGGTCCATGAAGAGAGGAATCCATATATTCTTATTTAGATATGTTTTATGCTGACAGGTGATGGCTCAAAGGAAACCATCATTCATCCACCAACCAACTTCAATGTAGGAATGTCTCAAGATTATACTACCAACTGGGTGGTGTCATACTCAGTCACAATCTTGTATCTGCACATAATTGTGATCTTCCTAATGAGAAAGGTGCCATAGTATCAATGATGTGTGAAGTATACTATTAGTGGGGGAGGACAGACATCAACAGAGGCTAAATCTAGAGATATATCTAGTAAGTGGATTCACTTTCTCACCCCACCTCATAGAGGTGAGGGAATTACCAAAATGTGGTCATTGGATCATATAGGGGGATCTCAGGAAAGAAGAATATGATCCATGGAGGCCATTGATATGATGTTATGGTATATCCTAGAGCCAGTCACTGATGCTTCATTCTCCACACATTGGGAGGCCCTGATAATGTTGAGGATGAATATTCAATTATAGTAGCTGTGGGTGATGCTGATTTGGGACACGATAGATCTTCCATAGGTGGGTAATTCAAGATATCTACCAAGGTTACCATCTTCAAGATGTTCAAGTACCTAGTGGTCATTGATTTATTTTCCCACCAGTGTGGTAAAACTAAGATTCCTTTAGGGATAATGTAAGAAATGTTCAGTGGTGTTTGTGAATGTGAGTAGAATCCTCTACTCAAAAAAATTAACCAAGGAATACTTGGTTAGAGCTGAAACCTATGTCTATAGTAACATAAAATCATGGGGGTTTTCCTTTGAGCAGGCGATTCCCCAGGAGAGTTGTTAAATTGTTTCATTAGATGACTTGGACCTACTCGACTTCCTCAATGTATGCTTGTTAATATACTTTTGACTTCCATTTCTTACATGAATTTGTCATAATATCTAACTGAATTAAGTCTTATACAAAAGAAATATAAAACTAGACAAAGGTCACATGTTATATGGGTGAAGGGTGATCTATTAGTTGTTTTAGAGGATTCTTCGGGGCCCATAACTAGTGTTTTGAAAAATAGAGGGCTTGTCGAGGATGACATCGTAGAATACTTGAAGCCTCAGTTCCTATCATCCTTCTATAGGGAACCATTCACTGAAATCACAATGGAATCATCCACTTCAGGAATGGCTAGTCTCCCAAGGTGGATCATGATTGAGACCCCCTGCCTGAAGGTATGAATGAATCATGATCCACCCGACCCTTTTCAAAATTTTACCTATGATTTTTTCCTCAACAGGTTTTTTTGTTCAAATTAAAATCCTACTCATTAAATGATAAGGCATCTTGTTATAGTTTTTGAGGTTCTTATAGGCACAAGTTTTCTCTTGTATTGTAAATAACATCCTAGGTTCCATGATTTAGAAATTCTCAAATAGTTAGCCTCTGTAATCCTTTCTCCCTTACATGAGCTATTTTTTTCAAATCCATTATTATTGTCCCAACTGATTAATATGTTATTGTTTCTATAAGTTCCTGAGTGGGTGTCAAACTAGAAAGTGTCTACGGATGACAGATCTTTTCTATCTTATCTGATGACGATTCCAAATCTTGAGTAGATGGTTAATGATGCTAACTCATCCTTTGTCCTGGTAGAGCAACCTATTGCGGTCATGGGTGACACCACTAGAGGGGAAATGATTAGACTGGAAGAGGAGATTCTTTTGAGTAAGGGTAGGATGAAGATGTGATTCCTCTAGAAATGGAAGTTGGCCTAAATGAAAGTATACTAGAAGAGGACCCTACTATTTCGGTCCACATGGATTTCCCAGAATATGTTTATACACCACTCAAGGATCTAGAAGACTCTGGACCCGACATTTCAGAGGTGAACCACGTTTTCTGGCCTGCGGTGTGAATAAGCATGCATTATTTCATTACCCTGACCCCAGAGTCATTCCTAGTGAGACGGATAAGGTCCCATCACCCCTACTTATGTAATCTGAGCACTAGATTGGTGGATAATCATGCTCTTCATGCACTAGTCCATGTCTACCACACTAATATGGTGCATTCATTGAAGAAACATTTGGATGTCACTCGGAAAAAAATTATGATAGCACATGAAAGCTCCTTAAGGCCCATCTAGAGAGTCAATATATGTAAGTGTAGCAGAATGAGTATAAAACATTTATCAATGATATATAAAAGGATATCATCCAATTAAAGGTTCAACTGGAAGTGGATGAGCATCTAGCAATGGAAGTGTTATCTCAAATAACTGAGTACCATGCTAAGAAATATTGAGTATGCTTCTATGATGATGAGATTCATTCTATGTATATGGAAGATGAGGCAAATCTCAAGAGGTTTCAATAGTTCCCTGACGCTATATGCCAGAGGTTGGATATGTTGGGGCACCCAATTGATGGTGTTGATCCCCAGGGAGAATTATTGATGGTCCATATAAGATGAGCCAATGTGTGGATGACCCTCACCAACTTTCTTTGTTTCATTGTTTTAAAGTATCCTGCATGTATTGAAATATTTCCTTCATTATATTTCTTTGTCGCAATTCAGTCATATTTTTTGAACAACTAATGACCATTTCCTATGTTCAATGTGGGCCATGATCACTGTTGAAAATATGGGATGATCTTATGATTCCTCATTTATAAAAGGGTGTCATATAATTATCATTCACTTAGGGTTTGTATTCGTTGATTGACCAACATGATTGTTCAGGATGAGAAAATCCATGATTGGAGAATGGGCCTCTCAAAATATAATAATTTCTTTTTCAATGTGAGCTGGTGCACGAATTGGGTAATGATAGGGGAATTGTGTTCTACCCAAGAAAAGGGTAATGGGGAGCATGAATCAAGACATCCGTGTTTTGGAAAACAATGGGGGTGTCATGATGACGAAGGATAACTGGAAACAATGTTTCAAACACAACATCTATTATCATTTTATCATAGATGGGGAAAAAATTCAGGGTTTCCCACTAAAAATGTTTAAAACATGGATCCCATCCCAAAATCTCATACAAATATTTATTGGGTATGTTCCTAGGATGGTAGGCTAGAAATTATTTCAAGGATATAGACATCAAGGGGGACCCATTTAGACATGTATGAGGATGAGGATCCATATAAAGGGACACACAATTCATAGAGTTGAATTGATAGAAATTTCGTATGGATTCAAACACTAATATAATTTTTCCACTACGAATTTAATCACATTAAGTAGGAATATTAGTCTAAAAAAGGTAAAAAAACATATTCCAGCTGGAGAATCTTCTTGGATGCCAAGCGATAACTGAATAACATGAACAATTAGGTATGTGGCCATCACTAAAATGGTTTCCCAAGAAAGGTACTAAGATTCCCCATAGATTTATATCATTCAATGAGGATGATAGACACACATTTTAACATCTTATGGTGATGACATTAGACCTGTAATTTAACTTCGTATGGTGAAAAGGATGTTTCAGATAGTTTAACGTAATGTTATCACGACACAATCAAAAATTTTAACATCGTGTGATTGGGATATGTGAACCGATGTGAATAATTGTCACCATCCATGTTGGAAGAGGGCATGTGAAGGAAGTATGATGGATGTGATCTTAGAGGGAACTATAAGGAAAATGTGTATTAGAAGAACATACACCATGATAAGAAATTTGGGGTGACTCTTACATGTTTTATGGTTGTGATGCACATACCAAGAAGTTGTGTCATACGAGATATGTTTTTCATAGTTAAGATATAAACCTACGCGAATGATGGATCCTATGAGGACCTACTACATGGGATATCCTACATATTTCATTCATAAAAAATGACAAATTCATGATTCTTTGGACATGAATCTTAGCTCACGGTCATAGAGATTAGACTATTGGGTGGGTTCCCTAAAAGGATACTTGTATAATGGAAGAGTTAAAACACGACATATGTAAGGGTCTTGGAGGCCCTCATGACACAAAAAAATACCAAAGGGGATTTCCCATTATTTAAATTTCGGATGGTTAGACCTAGAATCTATGTTTAAGGTCATAGAGTTCAGACCATGGGATCTTAATGTAATTTTATAGAGTTTGGACTGATGGTGTGAATACCCCAAAAGGACACATTTAGTGCAGTAGAGTAACAACATAAAGTGAAAGGAGGGGCCTAAAGGGCCCACAAAATTGTTAAAAGAAACATTCCTAGGGGCACCCACACATAGTTTGATGTCATGATTCATGGAATTGGAATCATAGTTTATGTTCATAGATTCCCGACCATGAGCTCTTAGTTTACTGTCCTAGTGTTTAGACAAATGTTCCCCCTAATGTGTTGGGTGTGGCATGAAATATTAGTGACCCAACATGAATGGATGGGAAAGGGAGGCCACGGGACACATGAAACATAAGGAATAGGTTTCAAATAGTTTATGGTTGTGTGTCTTGGATTAGGTGGACTTACATCTTGAATAAATGTGAACAACATTGAAAGGGTTATCTAATGTTAAGTGTGGGCCATAGAAGAGCACCTAATGCCATAGAAAACATCCCAAAGACAAAATGAACACGGTTTATGGTCTTGGTTCTTGGAACATCACTTATAATTTAAGGATATAAATATTTGACCATAGGGTGGGTGTGTCTTGAAGGAACATTATCAAATTGAAGTAATGTAACCTAATGTGTATGGAGTGGAAAAGGAATCAACCCAATTTTGAAAACATTTATCCAATAAAACAACAATATATTTTATATTCTTGATTCATGGACCATGATTTGGAAACTCAAACACATATGGGTATTACAGAAGAGTTCAAAACTCAACATGAATGGGGGGCCATGGAGGCCCAATGTCATACATCACATTCTTAAGAGCACTTGTTCATAGTGTATATTTACAAGGTTTAAAATTGGGATTGTTTTTTAAGGTCATAGAGTTCATAACATTGGGATGCTCTCATGTCCCACCCTTGCTTAAAGAAAACCCCCTCTCAACTCCTAAGCCCGTGTGATCCATGTTTAGTGAGAGAAATAAGTAGTGGTATGAAGTCTGTGTTGATTGTAGTGGAGAAAGAAATGTGGGATAGATGTGAAAAAAAATCCCATGAGGGGGACTATGAATTTTAATATTTTGATTGTGAGGGAGGGGAATAACTAATGAATGTGGAATAAATATTGAACATGTTTGAAACATAATAAACATACTAGTTAGAAATTTGGTGAAAAAATACAGGATCGACTGATGACCATTTTTGAACCACTCGATCTGATGTATTTTTATTAATATCCTTCTAGGCATGATCCCAAGACGTTTTATGAGATTTCTTAGCATACAAACATTCCATTAGGAAGCGTATTTAGATAAGGAGGATAATTATCACAATAAGAGAAATAATAATGTGCCTAAGTAGAAGTAGGTAATGTCCATAAAAACCCAAAATGAGTAAATGGAAAAGGTGTTACAAGGATGATATATTCTAGTGTCACTATGTATTCCATGATAATGGGAATCAATCCATACATAGTTTGAAGATACCACGTGGTAGGTGACCAATGTCGGTGGAGTGAATTCCTATCTATTGAGGATATCAGGTCGTCTCACATTATTAGTCATCCCAGTTTTATATGTGGAAATGTATGTTTAATCTCATAATTATCATGTTGGGAAAGGATGGATTCTTATAGGATAATATAATAGTTTAATGTCATTTGTTGGGGATGTTAGGCATTTATTTTTAAATTTGTACAACGTAGACTATGTTTTCTACTAGATTAAAGTCATGGGGCTCGTACAATATGAGTATTTCCTAGTATATGGTCACATAGATTTCACTAAAGAGGGTATATGTGTCCAAAAAGTGTCTTTCCTGTCATAAAAGGGTAATAAACTGATGTGAATGATGTTTTTAAGGGACCCTATGCCACAAAAAACTAGGCAAAACATACCACTTGTTAACATCAACAAATTAGGGAAGGAAAGTCCTAGATGTAAGTCGATGAAGTTGAAAGGCATAGGAGTAGATATTTTGGAATCACTATATATCCCATAATAATGGTAATAATGATTCATGTAGTTCTGGAACACAACATCGTAGGAGAATAACATCATTATAAGGATACCATCTCAAACAAGGATAATGAATATTTTAAATATTTTGGTATGAGGGACCCCAAATATATTTGGGGTAAGGATATTGTTTAGCATAATTTTATATGAACTCTAGTGTTTTTTATTCCCATATTTTTCATCTAGGGAATTAGATTTTGATATGAGGTAAATCGTCTCTTATAAATAGGAATCTAGATTTTATACGGATAGTGTTGTAGTTTAATGTCATGTGATATGGACATGATGTGTGGGGATTATACATTAATATGCCCTTTATTTCTAACTCATATCATTATGTGAGGGAATATTATCCCACTAAAGGGTTAAGGTAAATAAATGGAGATTATACCTAGAATAGAGGCCCATGAGATCATTTCTTCTTGATAACACTATAGGTAAGGGATGATCTTGTGTTGACTTTATAGTTGAGCATAGAGAATAAGCATATAGGAATCACTATGTATCTCATAAGGATGGGAATAAAGACACATGTAGTTAGGAAGAAATTTTGTGGTATATGCATAATGAAACACTAGGGATGATGATGACCCCATGAATAATGGAGATTATGTTAACATAATGTACTGAGGATGTTCTCTTTTTATTCATATAACATCACATGAAGCATTCTGATTTCATTTGGGTTATGGTTTTTTTTTGGAAATTCCATACTCATCACATGAGGCATCTTAGTTGTACATGAGGTTGAACACTCTTGATCATCTCATACATATAAAATGAGGTATCCTAGTTTTATATCGGTCAAGATCTCTGTTTAACAATATGCATTGAGAAAACCTATATTTTTAATTTAAGGTCATAAAACATGAACTATTAAGGCTATAAATAATTTTAAGGTAATAATTCATGAACTGTAACGGCCCAAGATTTTATGAAAAATATTCTTTTTAATTTTTTTAATGTTTTGTGTTGTACGCTACACCAAAAGGAGCTTGCACAACACACATCCTTGACTTTCCTTGCATTACACTCAATCGCGACCTTCCTCGATAGCGTGTGTAGTACGCAATACCGAGTTTCATTAAACAACGATATGCTATTAAAATATTATTAAAACTAGCCGTTATGAATAGTAATAACCACTTTTTGAAATTCTGTAAATCTTATTTTTCAAAATGGACTTAATTTTTGGATTCGGATTATCGAATTTAGCCTAAGGTGAAATTTTGGTACTTTTCAGATAACTTTCATATTCTGATGAATAGTGAAAATTACTAAATTATAATTAAAAAAAACTTTTTTAATCGAAATAATTAATAGTGATAAATTATGAATTTGAGTGGTTTTAAATTATATTTAGAATATATTTTTACAATTCAATACAGTGTTGGTCATTGGATGTAATTTCACATTTACACCAGACATAAACAAGTGTTAATATTTTGATAGTTATTATCTCTTAAAAACACGCTATTTGTTGTGACAGCGGAAATTAATTATAAAATTAATTAATGCAACTTATATATTGTGAATTTTTTAAAATAGAAATCATTTTTGAATTTGGAATATCAATTATAGCTTAGGGTGAAATTTTGGCATTGTTCTGAAAACATCAATTTTTGATGAATAGTGAAACTACTAAGTGGTAGTTAAAAAAAACTGAATTTTTCATAAAACGTAATTTTACCGCTTCTGTGAATGAAATTTAAAAAATCCGAGAGACACGGTTGATGTCAGAAAGTAAAATGTGGTTCAATGAGATGAAAATAATTTTTGGTGAATAGTAACTTTTTACTTTTATTTACCACGGTTAAAAGTAAATAGGGTAATTAAGGGTAAAATGATATTAATATTACCCTAACACATGTACTAATCCTATTTTACAAGTGTATCTCGACCAAAAACAACCTTAAGTGTAAAATATTATCATTTAGGACCACTTGGATTAGATTAGGACATTTATTATTATTTAATTCAAAGAAGAGTTAAAAGAGTTAAAATCAAAGATTATTTACTAAAACATTTTTAATATAGAGTTATACATAAGATAAATTCGATTGTAAATATTCATTAGAAATCTAAAAGGATTTCATACATAATGGTATTTTATTTATAATTTTTAGACATTAAATAATTTAATTTATGTATGACACAATGATGATGCAGTAATTATCTTATTAATGAAATATTGACATAATTGATGTTATAAACACCAAAATAAATGTAATTTGAGACTTTTTATGAATCCCTATAATTTTCTAGGTTACTATGATATATTATTGTTGATTTAATCAACTTGTTTCGAACATAAAATTCTGTTATGACTTTCACAAAAATCATATATCAAATAGTTTCAAAATTGACACAAAATAGTTTTTAAATAAAATATTATATTATTAATTGTTATTTTATTCCTAAAAATCAAAGGTTCGGCAAAATGACTTAGATAAGGATATATATATTAATAATAAACAATTTGGGGTTCGTTTGGCAAGTTATAGTAAGTGTATTAACCATATAGTGTAAGAAAACAAAAAGACACGGTAAAAGTTAAATTATTTAACTTAGAGTTAAATCTAATTGATAAGGTTACAATAATAACCTAAACTTGTCTAAATCCTATTTTTTGATAGGATTTCGACCCATCCCCACTTTAGCTTCGAAATAAGACCCTTTGGAAGCATTATAAAACGATTTTGACTTTAATATAAAATAATATTTTGAGATATTCCTAATGTGCCCCTCTCCTCCTTTATAAAAGGGCACCTCCTCCCCCTCCTCCTCACACCAATTTGAGCACTCAAGCTCGGCCAACCCCTGAAAAAATCCCTTCTCAACTTCCCTAGAATAATCCTAGATGTCCGTAGCTTCATCAAAGTCCAATCTTAGTTCCCTAAGTGGAGGAATTCAAAGAGGTGTTCCAAAGAAGAGGTAATATCCATTACCGATCTTTTCAATTTCTTTCTTTTTCAACTTCTTCTTCTCTAGTTGTTTCATGATAAAGTAATAACATCAGTATTACTTACATACTTACATGTTATTATAAATATGAAACAACTCTAATTAACCTTCTATCCATCCTACGGAAAAAGGAAATCACCGCGCGTGCGTACGTACGGAATACCGTCTCCACACCGTGGTGTAATCTATTTTCCTCCATCACATTAATTGGATGGGTATAATGGTGTAATGAGTAACTATATATGATTATTATAAAGTTATATTGATACTGAAATAGTATACATACACTTCAACACAATTCCACGACCATGGGAACGATATCATCGCTCGTGCGTACGTACGGACTACCGTCTCCACGACGGGATGAGATTCATTCTCCATGTTAACCATTTAAGAATGATTATAAAGTATATATAAGAAATAATAATGAAATATATGACGTTATAAAGCTACTGGATTCATGTATATATATATATATATATGTATGTCATCTACTTACTTCCATTCGAAACAATAAGGAAAGGAAAACAGCGTTCATGCGTACGTACGGACTACCGTCTCCATGAACGGTGTTTTTCATTTCATTTATCTATCTATTATATATATATATATACTGAATATATATGATATATAAATCATGTTTTATATTCTGGAAGTAAGTAAATCATGATATAAGTAATAATAATGTCAAGAACAACAAGTCAAAACACCTATGATAATGAAACGATTTTACCCAAAACGCTTCTTTAACATGGAATTTACAAGAGAACGGATAATATAAATTCATAAGGAACCATATATGATATCATAACAATGAATATGATTCTGTAATAAGTCAATAACATGATTTAAATCATTATACAGGAGTTTCGGACACATACAATGCAATTCGGACCTAAGGTAAGGGAAATATCACAATCTCATTTTTATCCGAGATTGTTTATACTTTAGTATTTACTGGGGTGTATTTTATCATCCACATACATGTTACCTCATTATGTAATATTATTTCCATCCTTCTACAATAGTTTATATCCAATTTTACCCTTCGGTAAGTTTTTGTAAAAGATATGAAAGGAATCTTTTGTCATTTTTCGTACGAGGTACTTTTTGTCTTTTCTGACAAAAGTACGGGAAGAATGTTTTTTTAACTTATACGGCATGAATGGATTTTTAAAATATTATTTCCAAGAAGCTTCCTTTACAAGTTTTCAAGTTTATTTTTAATCAACTTCTTTTATTTTAAATTTGTATGACATGTTATGAAAGGAAAAATGTTTTTGAAGAAGAAAGGATATTTTCCTCAAGAATGGAGTTCAAGTGTTTTATCAAAATTATTTTACATCTAAGATAATAAAGGGTTCTGTTTTTATCCCTATTATTACATTGATATGATCATGTTGTGATGGAATTATTTTTATGAATTCCTTTATCTTTTATGAATTGATTTATGATGTCATGATGTTTCAAGAACCCATTTTTGTTACATGTGTTATGCGATGATGTATGTTTT
The DNA here is from genome assembly GCA_963277665.1 of Viscum album. Taxonomy (NCBI): domain Eukaryota; kingdom Viridiplantae; phylum Streptophyta; class Magnoliopsida; order Santalales; family Viscaceae; genus Viscum; species Viscum album. The sequence continues at coordinate 1,027,587,674 of OY728166.1, forward strand.
ATGATTATGTGGCACACATAAGAAAGGATTCATTATAAGATGGGTGGGACCTATATCTCCCTCCAATGCATTGGGTAAAGGTTTTATATCTAATGAGATAGACATGGCTGGAATGGTAGGTTATACCGGTTCAGTGAAACAGGACTGAAACGAGGGTTACTCGATTCAGAAAGGGACTTTGTCCACTAAGATAGTCTTGGCAATTAGTCTTGACTAACAAGAAATGATTCTCTATGATTATGTGTGTATGCCACAATGATTAATGTTTTAAGTTATGATTTCATTTCACTACTATGATTTATCCCATGTTATGAAATTATGCTCTCTTTTGCAGGTTAAGATTTCCAAAAGTTATGTTCTTATGAATATGATGTGATTGATTTTTCTTTTGTATACCCTTACTGAGCATTTGAGCTCACCCTTTTATGTTTTCTTTTCCCCAGGATATAAAGAAAGGTTTTAGGTAAAAAAAAGGAAGATCTTTATGGGAGATATTGAAGATCTTTCACCATGATTAGTATATTACGTTCCGAGTTTCCAATGACACTAAACTATTACGATCCTTGTGTGTGTGTGTTTTTGTTATGTACTAAGTATTCCGAAAAAGTAATGTAAAGTCTATGTACGTCAGGTTTCAGGTCTCTACAGTTGGTATCAGAGGAAAGGTTTAGTCAACCTTTGGAAACTAGGATGCGAAAACGTTAGTGAGATCCCTAGAGATATTTCTATGGTATGTCTAGGGATGTCCCTAAGGATAAGTATACGTATAGGATATAGTCCTAGAACTATGGTAATGATATTAGATTAAACCTAAGATGTTAGATATTGAAGTTACTCCCCCTTTATTATTATTTTTGCCTCTAACACTATTCTTTTTGGGTTTTAGAAAATGGTTGGAAACAAGATGATTCACGATAATGGAGGATATGATGGTATATGGAATGATATTCTTCATAATGAAATGGGATTTGGAAGTCCAAACATCATTATTATTCCGAATCAGCAATCTCATAATATGATCAATAAAGTAAAATTTGGTATGTTTCCTAACTCGGCTAATAAGAGAAAGATGGAGTTTCATGATGATCATAGAGGAAAGAAAGTTCAATTTCCCCTATGTAAATCATGTGGGAAGAGGCATCAAGGTGAATGTTTCAAAGGAACTGGAAGATGCTTTGGGTGTGGAAAAGAAGGACACAGAGCAAGTAAGTGCAAAGGAAAAGGTTCAGTTAACACCATGGATGAGGATAATGGTATTGCTACGACATCAAAAATGGTTAAGTGTTTTAAATGTGGAATGTATGGGCATTATGCAAACCAATGTCCTAAGGGAAAGACTCATGAAGAGAATCAGTATGGTCGTATGGGTAGTATTTATGTGGATGATGATGAAGAGACTACAAATGATATGTGAGATGAAATAATTTTTGAAGCTCGGTTAATGGTTTAATAATGTAGTGGAATGATTACATGTTTATCATGTGTAGTGTTGGAATAACGAGACATCTAAGGATTGTTACACTATTGTCTTTCCTTGAGTTTTGAAAGTGTATGATTAATGTTACCAGTATCCATGGAAGGTTATTCAGATATTTTTGGAATGTAGATAATATGCTCATAATGAAGGGATAAGGAGAAAATTAAATGTTTGATAGTATTCATGAGCTCATGACTGATATAAGGAGAAGGTTATATTATGGTTTGAGTATATAGAGTTTTTGGATTTTGGTATGTGGAAAGTGTTAACTTTTAACAGTATTCATGATTTCACTAAGGTTCAATGGGTATTCATTCTTCAAGAGAATACATGATTAAGGACTTTGAATGTTTGGAATGTGACCAACAAAACATATCTTATGATATATGGGGTTCAACGATGGTATTAAATCTCTGGTAATCCTTTTCACTATGTTATGAAAGTGGACTGCAGTATTATGGATAAGCCTAAAGACTAGAATGGATTATGTTGGACATAAAATAGTATTGTTTAAGGATAGAAGTTCTTTTTTCGATATTATTAATGGGATGTTATAGTAATGTAGTTTTAGAAAAAGGAAAACCTGTAGGACGGGCGACAGCCCATCGCTTCGGACAAGGCTGTGGGAATCGAACCCACAACCGAAGTGCGACTGGCCTTTATCGCCTACCACTGGCCTACAGGAAGTCCCTGTTTAGTAGAAACTAGTTTTATTTTATTAAGCGGTATGATATATGAAGTATAAGTTCATTTTTGGAACCATATACGATTAATCTCACTATAAGATGGACTTATAACTTTTGCTAACCTTTTGTTTGAGACAGATGGAATGACCCGTCATTTTATCACATGATCTGCTAATGCTTCACGAATAACAAATTCAACTTCATTTCTTTATGATATGAAGTGTAAATTGTTCAATTCATGAACAATAGTGAGATTGTAACAAAATCATGTAAGTATTTATTTTAATTCATCAACTTTAGGGAAATGATCTTGAAAACCAAAAATGTTGTCCTAGTGCTCTTATATCTGATTAATCAGATGGTACCTTAGATCATCACAAATTTATGGATTTGTGATTGTTGGATTTTCCATAGCCATGTTCTCTACCACTCTCCATCAGAACATGATGGTTATATTTTTCTTCCATATCCATATTTTCACCAATGTGGAAACCCAATGATTAGTTTATTTGGGTGATCGTTACATTTCATACTTTAGTTTTTAAAGCCAAGTTTTGGTATTTCTTTTTACGATGTGGGTTTCTATTAAAGAAACTTTTGAATAGTAAACTATTTATAACCCCGACGAATTTCGAGGGCGAAATTCATAAGGGGGGTAGAATGTAACGACCCAAGATTTTATGAAAAATATTCTTTTTAATTTTTTTAATGTTTTGTGTTGTACGCTACACCAAAAGGAGCTTGCACAACACACATCTTTGACTTGCCTTGCATTACACGCAATCGCGACCTTCCTCGATAGCGTGTGTAGTACGCAATACCGAGTTTTATTAAACAACGATATGCTATTAAAATATTATTAAAACTTGCCGTTATGAATAGTAATAACCACTTTTTGAAATTCTGTAAATCTTATTTTTCAAAATGGACTTAATTTTTGGATTCGGATTATCGAATTTAGCCTAAGGTGAAATTTTGGTACTTTTCGGTTAACTTTCATATTCTGATGAATAGTAAAAATTACTAAATTATAATTAAAAACAACTTTTTTAATCGAAATAATTAATAGTGATAAATTATGAATTTGAGTGGTTTTAAAGTATATTTAGAATATATTTTTACAATTCAATACAGTGTTGGTCATTGGATGTAATTTCACATTTACACCAGACATAAACAAGTGTTAATATTTTGATAGTTATTATCTCTTAAAAACACGATATTTGTTGTGACAGCGGAAATTAATTATAAAATTAATTAATGCAACTTATATGTTGGGAATTTTTTAAAATAGAAATCATTTTTGAATTCGGAATATCAATTATAGCTTAGGGTGAAATTTTGGCATTGTTCTGAAAAACATCAATTTTTGATGAATAGTGAAACTACTAAGTGGTAGTTAAAAAAAACTGAATTTTTCATAAAACATAATTTTACAGCTTCTGTGAATGAAATTTCAAAAATCCTAGAGACACGGTTGATGTCAGAAAGTAAAATGTGGTTCAATGAGATGAAAATAATTTTTGGTGAATAGTAAGTTTTTACTTTTATTTACCACGGTTAAAAGTAAATTGGGTAATTAAGGGTAAAAATGATATTAATATTACCCTAACACATGTCCTAATCCTATTTGACAAGTGTATCTCGACCAAAAACAACCTTAAGTGTAAAATATTATCATTTTGGACCACTTGGATCAGATTAGGACATTTATTATTATTTAATTCAAAGAAGAGTTAAAAGAGTTAAAATCAAAGTTTATTTACTAAACCATTTTTAATATAGAGTTATACATAAGATAAATTCGATTGTAAATATTCCTTATAAAGCTAAAAAGATTTCCTACATAATGGTATTTTATTTATAATTTTTAGACATTAAATAATTTAATTTATGTATGACACAATGATGATGCAGTAATTATCTTATTAATGAAATATTGACATAATTGATGTTATAAACACCAAAATAAATGTAATTTGAGACTTTTTATGAATCCCACTAATTTTCTAGGTTACTATGATATACTATTGTTGCTTTAATCAACTTTTTTCGAACATATAAATCTGTTATGACTTTCACAAAAATCATATATCAAATAGTGTCAAAATTGACACAAAATAGTTTTTAAATAAAATATTATATTATTAATTGTTATTTTATTTCTAAAAATCTATGGTTCGGAAAAATGACTTAGATAATGATATATATATTAATAATAAACAATTTGGGGTTCGTTTGGCATGTTATAGTAAGTGTATTAACCATATAGTGTAAGAAAACAAAAAGACACGGTAAAAGTTAAATTATTTAACTTAGAGTTAAATATAATTGATAAGGTTAAAATAATAACCTAAAGATGTCTAAATCCTATTGGTGGATAGGATTTCGACCCATCCCCACTTTAGATTCGAAATAAGACCCTTTGGAACCATTATAAACCGATTTTTACTTTAATATAAAATAATATTTTGAGATATTCCTAAGGTGCCCCTCTCCTCCCTTATAAAGGGCACCTCCTCCCCCTCCTCCTCACACCAATTTGAGCACTCAAGCTCGTCCAACCCCTGCCAAAATCCCTTCTCAACTTCCCTAGAATAATCCTAGAGGTCCTTATCTTCTTAAAAGTCCAATCTTAGTTCCCTAAGTGGAGGAATTCAAAGAGGTGTTCCAAAGAAGAGGTAATATCCATTACCGATCTTTTCAATTTCTTTTTTTTCAACTTCTTCTTCTCTAGTTGTTTAATTATAAAGTAATAACATCAGTATTACTTACATACTGACATGTTATTATAAATATGAAACAACTCTAATTAACCTTCTATCCATCCTACGGAAAAAGGAAATCACCGCGCGTGCGTACGTACGGAATACCGTCTCCACGCCGTGGTGTAATCTATTTTCCTCCACCACATTAATTGGATGGGTATAATGGTGTAATGAGTAACTATATATGATTATTATAAAGTTATATTGATACTGAAATAGTATACATACACTTCAACACAATTCCACGACCATGGGAACGATATCATCGCTCGTGCGTACGTACGGACTACCGTCTTCACGACACGATGAGATTCATTCTCCATGTTAACCATTTAAGAATGATTATAAAGTATATATAATAAATAATAATGAAATATATGACGTTATAAAGCTACTGGATTCATGTATATATATATATGTATGTCATCTACTTACTTCCATTCAAAACAATAAGGAAAGGAAAACAGCGTTCATGCGTACGTACGGACTACCGTCTCCATGAACGGTGTTTTTCATTTCATTTATCTATCTATTATATATATATATACTGAATATATATGATATATAAATCATGTTTTATATTCTGGAAGTAAGTAAATCATGATATAAGTAATAATAATGTCAAGAACAACAAGTCAAAACACCTATGATAAATGAAACGATTTTACCCAAAACGCTTCTTTAACATGGAATTTACAAGAGAACGGATAATATAAATTCATAAGGAACCATATATGATATCATAACAATGAATATGATTCTGGAATAAGTAAATAACATGATTTAAATCATTATACAGGAGTTTCGGACACATACAAAGCAAGTCGGACCTAAGGTAAGGGAAATATCACAATCTCATTTTTATCCGAGATTGTTTATACTTTAGTATTTACTGGGGTGTATTTTATCATCCACATCCATGTTCCCTCAATATGTAATATTATTTCCATCCTTCTACAATAGTTTATATCCAATTTTACCCTTCGGTAAGTTTTTGTAAAAGATATGAAAGGAATCTTTTGTCATTTTTCGTACGAGGTACTTTTTGACTTTTCTGACAAAAGTACGGGAAGAATGTTTTTTTAACTTATAAGGCATGAATGGATTTTTAAAACATTATTTCCAAGAAGCTTCCTTTACAAGTTTTCAAGTTTATTTTTAATCAACTTCTTTTATTTTAAAGTTGTATGACATGTTATGAAAGGAAAAATGTTTTTGAAGAAGAAAGGATATTTTCCTCAAGAATGGAGTTCAAGTGTTTTATCAAAATTATTTTCCATCTAAGATAATAAAGGGTTTTGTTTTTATCCCTATTATTACATTGATTTGATCATTTTGTGATGGAATTATTTTTATGAATTCCTTTATCTTATATGAATTGATTTATGATGTCATGATGTTTCAAGAATCCCATTTTTGTTACATGTGTTATGCGATGATGTATGTTTTATGATTATGTGGCACACATAAGAAAGGATTCATTATAAGATGGGTGGGACCTATATATCCCTCCAATGCATTGGGTAAAGGTTTTATATCTCATGAGATAGACATGGCTAGAATGGTAGGTTATACCGGTTCAGTGAAACAGGACTGAAACGAGGGTTACTCGATTCAGAAAGGGACTTTGTCCACTAAGATAATCTTGGAAATTAGTCTTGACTAACAAGAAATGATTCTCTATGATTATGTGTGTATGCCACAATGATTAATGTTTTAAGTTATGATTTCATTTCACTACTATGATTTATCCCATGTTATGAAATTATGCTCTCTTTTGCAGGTTAAGATTTCCAAAAGTTATGTTCTTATGAATATGATGTGATTGATTTTTCTTTTGTATACCCTTACTGAGCATTTGAGCTCACCCTTTTATGTTTTCTTTTCCCCAGGGTATAAAGAAAGGTTTTAGGTAAAAAAAAGGAAGATCTTTATGGGAGATATTGAAGATCTTTCACCACGATTAGAAGATTACGTTCCGAGTTTCCAAAGACACTAAACTATTACGATCCTTGTGTGTGTGTGTTTTTGTTATGTACTAAGTATTCCGCAAAAGTAATGTAAAGTCTATGTACGTCAGGTTTCGGGTCTCTACATGAACTATCCCCAACATTGTATGTCTGTATTGCATGGACATTTGGGGAGGTTGTTAGTTTATTGTCTTAAATCTAAGACCCTTGAATAATGTTTATGATCATGTTTCATGGACCACATGGCTAATCATGAAATGAATATATTGAAAAACATGGAATTTGTGGGAGAAGTGAAGCACTCTCTAACCATGGTCATCAAAGAATATGATCCATTGGAATAGAACTTCTGAATTTTTTCTGGTCCATCCCACTAGGGATCCAACTTTGGAATATTTTTTCAGGTATCATTAGTGTTCTGAGGGATAGTAACATGTCACCCTATACGAATAAGGGGAGGAATTCCTTCTCATTTGATTCTCTCACCACCCTATTCTAATGACTCTATAGATTATGTAAGTCCTAGAACATGTTACATTAAATGGATTCAAACTCATATAAAAGGACATATTCTATTTATGTTGGTATATTCTAGTCATATATTTCTGTTTAGGGAGACCAAAAATAAATATAGATGGAAAATACTGCTTATGTTCTATATACAACAGAGTATGAGGTCAGCTGGGTGGAATTATAACTCATATTGTTATAGGACCAAAGGGAATTGGGGTTCTTTTCAAGCCAAATACTTTTTTTATTTTCCACCTTATTCTGAAAAAGGTTAGATAGGGTATTTTTGAATGCCTCAATCTTCCCATTCACTTTTGTGTGTTAGTGAGAGGTATGGTTGGATCAGATATTGTACTTGACTTATAACATTATAATCATAGCATCTAAGAAGTTTATGTCAGTTTTTGTGATAATAGAGTGAGGAAATATAAATATATTAATTACGTGGGAGCTCACAAACTCTATAATGAATTGGGAGTTGACTTCATTGTGTGGAATCCATTCCACCAACTTTGAGAAGACATTTTTTTTTGTCAGAATAAACCTAATACACTGATATATTATTTCAGTTTATGTCCCTACGATATCAAGTCCCCATTCTAAAATGGGACAACAATACATAGTGGTGGGGAGATTCTCCGACAGTTGATGCACAATGTTGGCATGGACCTATCAAGCATGAAACCCTTTTTGAAATCAATTTTGTCTTGAAAATGTTTCACTAGAAGTATCCCATCCTCCAAATCTAGTAGGATAACTTCAATACATCATGATGGTTGACACAAGACCCGAAATGTAATTCCATCATATCCAGATGGATCTCATCTCCATGGATTTAGTGGATGATAATTCAATCAAACCCACTTCTATAGAGAGTCTTCTAAATGTTAATCCCACCCTAAAGGATGAAATATGCAGTATACGGGTAGATTCTCTCTTGTTCAACCCGATTTGGAAGGAGAATCCTATGTTGTAGATACTCAACCAAGGGAGTTCTCATATTTGGAATTTCATCCAATGTGGGGGGGGGGGGGAACTGAGTTTCCTAACATATAAGCACTGACATATAATTGGTTTACATGATGGTTATCTTCATCATAAGTGATGGGGGAAATGACCCTACAGTGTTCCATGTGAATGGTAAGGTCATCTTGGTCAGACTCTACAAGGGATTCATCTAAACATTCACATGATTCAGATCTACCATTATACATATAGAAAACATGAGTCACTTTTGGATGACTATGGAACTAGGTCAGCAATAGATGAGTATGCTTTAAAAAGGGGCTGATCTCTTTCTTTATGATGATGTAGTCACCATTAATTTGATTAATTCATACATCGGAGTCCCCCTTCACATGAAAGTAGGGAACATCAATATTGATATCTATCAGAAGACTGTTAATAGTTTACATATACTCTGCCTCATCATTGGTAAAACCTTATAAAAATAGGAATTATTATGGATATACAGCTTATGTTATGGTGAAGAAGATAAACCTCATTCCTATTATATTGATCTTGAGATTATTGATCCCTCTTCTAGATGGGATTTGGGGGGGAACCATCAAAATGCATATTCTATCTTAGAATAACTCGATCCATCATGTGGATAGCCTCACATGGGAAATTAATATCTAGGGGCAGTTCATCATGGTCTGGTTGGGTGGCCAAGAAATATGCATGCACATTCCCTTTAATGGACTTATGTAGAATTATCATGATGTCAAACTAATAGAGGATCATTGTACAACATGAAAATCAACCCATCAGAGATGGTACATTGTGAGTATACTTCTGTAGGTTTACTCAAGCCACCATATATATGACATGTTGTGGCAGATAACGCTACAAATTCTACACTGTGAAAAGAATCACAATATTAATATACTAAATATGGGATATCTGGTATCTATATCGAGGAGAATGTAACTGAGATAGTATAAATAGTGTTTCTATCCTTATTATTTACCAGGCTCAAAGGGAACTAGGGGACCATTCTGGGGTGGTCACGTATAGGGCCAAATGATTTTCTAAGATTGTTGAAATCAAAACCGAGAGTTTTAGAAGGTATTATATGATATCCTCAAACTCGGTATAGAACTCATCATACCACTAGTAAATGATTCCTTTCTTTATAATCCTTGAAAATTCTTACACTATTATGAATGATTTTTGATAAATTGACATATGTTGGCTAAGTTAACTTGAGGGTCCTACAGCTTCCTGAGTTCTTTGGGGGTGGAAATTGGTTGATGGACATGATCTTCCTAAAGTCAATATCAATTCATCTATATCATATTGCAATGCTATGAAATTTACCATATATAACATTTAATTCACACATCAAGGGGTTTATCTTCAAATTTTGGGAGTAAAGGAAGCCAAACACTCTCTAAAAGTCTTTGATATGGACTTAATGATGGATGTATTTGGCCACCAAGTCTTCGACATAGTATCCAAAAATGTCTCTAGTATTGGTTTGAAGATATGGCTCATAGACCACTGATAAGTGGCTCCTACATTCACTAATATTAAGGTTATCACCCAATAGAAGAAGTTATTCTATGGCGCCCTGAATTTAGTGGACTGTTCATTCTCATGGGCCATCTAGATCTAATTTTACCATAAATATCCATCAATTAAGGATGGGTCCAGGAACCCTACTATGGAATCAATCAAAATATCTATCATTAGAAGGGTAAAATCATACTTTGGGAAATGGATGTTGAGGTATCAGAAGTCGATATAGAATCTGATTTTCCTTTTATTCATCTTGAGAGGAATGATGTTGGATATCCACTTGGCACATGCGACTACCCTAATGAATTATATTTGGTAATAATATCAATGTTATCCCTAACCATAGCATTGTGAGAGGGTTGAATTTTTTATGAGGCTGCATGAACCTACGATTACTCACTAGGAGGCAAAGATAGTGAATTCTGACCTAAGGTACATCCTTGACATCTCATCATAAAACAAGGTGAATACATCAAGTTGCTTCATTAAGAAGGCCACACACTATTTCTACTCCCCCAAGGGCATGGTTTTATTGATTAGAATATTCCTCAAATATTCTTTGGTACCATGGTTCACCGGAATCAACTCATCCACACTACTAGAAAATGGACCTATACCCACAGTTTTGAAAAACTATTGGTATATGTGGGTATATATATTTGTTCATGTCCTATATCCATGGTATTGGCCAAACCCTTGGTATAGGGTTTTTTCGAAAGACATATACCCACAGTTCTGAAAAACCATAGGTATTGGGGATTTTTTTAAGGCCTATACCCCAGTTTGTTCAAACCATGGGTATAGATTTCCCAATGGGAAAAACAATTACGCGGGACAACAAAAATATTTAGCGGGAACCCGATATCTATATTATTAGATATGCGGTTTTATTAATATATTTTTTAAAAATATATATATACATAATGAATGTGCAGTTGGCTGCGTTAGTCAGATGCGGCGGCCTGTTGGTGATGGGTCGCGAATTCGAAACCCTGCTAGCCTTTTCATTTTTAGATATACGGTTGTATTAATATATTAATAGAGATATATATATTGTAAGTGTAGTTGGCTCGGTTGGTCAAAGGCGGCGTCCTGTTGGTGGGGGTCTTGTGATCAAAACCTGGCATCTTCATTTTTTTAATATAAATCCCCATGGTTTGAAAACTGTGGGGGAAGTGATGTGCCACATTGTACTCTAGTGTGCCACACTATGAAACACCTATACCCACGGTTTTTAAAACCATCGGTATAGGCTCAGGCCCCTATTGTGACGCCTCTCAGCACCACGGTTCACAAAACCGTGGGTATAGGTTATACCCACGGTTTTGAACCGTGGGTATAGGTCAACTTTTCAGTAGTTTCACTACGGTGGAGACACCCTCTTTGAATTTATGGATTGAATATTCTAAATACACTTCTATTTATAAGGTAGGATAATTAGATCGTGTATTGCACTCTTCTAGTATTGAATAAGTAGGGGAAGTATTGGTTCTTTATTAGGAAGACACTAAATCCTCATAGAGGGGTTCCTTCCCTACTAAAACTGTGGTGATAAAAACTGTCTATCCAATTCCATCTACCCTTTCACCCCATGGTGTATTCATGTTGTCAATGAAATAGTGACATGAAATAATTAATCGATTCCACCCATCTCTTGGTAACATGCGAGAATCCCATGAACTAGTAGACATAGGGATAACATCTCTCTAACTCACAGGAGTAGGAGCTTCTAGTATCAATTGAGACTGTCCAATGTAGGGATATGAGGTAATTTTCAGATGCACATTTTTCATAGGGGTAACAAATATCATTTTCATTCACACAACAAAATCCTAGTTCAAGCATTGTGGCATCTAAAAAATGAATTCAGAGGATTATTTTGTTGTCTAGGTCAACCCATGAATTGACTAATGTGGTTGTTAGAAAATTGGGAGTATTGATGTTCATTATCCAATCACTCCTCACCAACTTACCTTCTATCCACTAGTAGATTGCATCAATATATCATTCTCCATATGATTCAAAGGGGGATTTATCATCGTGGAGTACCCACCTCATCCATTGAGGGAGTACTTGATGCACTGGTGATCCAAGGATGGGACCACATTATACCAATGATTAAAAGGCCAACCGAGCTACGTGTTATTGGAAGTATCCTATGAGACTACCATGATTTAAATGCATGATATCAATCCACCAATATGGTTTATTTGAAAAACCATTCCACACAGTTTCTAATTGCTATTTTCATAACCTTAAATTTTTAGGTTGGAGGGAGTAAATTATATATGTTTTATTCGTAGCTTCTAAAGTGTTCGAGCTAGGATGAATTTGTTCTGGAAACCAAAGTCCACCAAGAATAAGTAGATTTCAAATCCATTAAACTAGACTATAATGTAAATTGGGTATATATTACCTTCCATAATGAAACCATCATCTTCCTATAAACAAATTATGGATTCTCATTCCTCTTGCTCAACCTCCTTTACATAGTAGGCCTCTATGGATGTTACCTCAACATCAAAATGGATTGATATTTTCAAGGATTTTACAAGGTCCTCACATATTTCATTTTAAGAGTGTAGGGATTATAGGAACAAAATAAATGAAGGTATTACATAAAGTTGGTTCAATACATCATACATCTGAGAACACGTCTTGTTCATAGTTGTAGAGGGTCACTTCTTGGTAGGGGGCTCAACATACGCTACTAGATGAAACTTTGGGGACTGATTATAGCTGGAAATATTCAACACATAACTAGATGACCTTCTCTAAACCACTTATGGATGACTCTCTAGTGGATTAGGTTGGGATATGGATGGATATGGATGACCCCAACATGGTTATGGTTGAGTTTCTTGGTGAACTGACATAGTCATCTCCACCATTGGGTGTAGAGGCATACCTGATATAGTGTATAGGGAGGATTGAACCTATTATGCTCTACAAAAAAATTAATTTCTATAAATAGTATCATGAATGCACTAGATCTATGTATTGGCCTGATAATTCTATAGGCATTCATTTTCTCTTCATTTTCTTCAATGATGTTAGCTGGATACACCCAAGGGGTTTGTTTGGAACTCCTCACATTCGGTCATCATGAAGTGGAAAACTACCTCAATGGTGTTTATAGAAGAATATTCTTTCTCATAATTAATAGATTATTTTAGAATGTGACATACCATGGGAATATATCCCACCTTAGAAAGCATGAAATCACTAAGAGAGCATGATGGATTAAACACTAACAAGGGGACTCTGGTTTCTCATTCATCATCGATACATACTCTCCATGACATAGAAGGATATGATGAATATGTGGAGGTAGTAGATAGAGGAAGCCTAGTGACCACATGAAGGTATGTCTTGCTATAATCGGAACTAATGAACCCATGAGCATGATTCACTACCTCGTGATCAAACTAGTCACTATATTTGTGTGTCACACAGCATTAATCCTGGTGGCATTCTCCAGAGACTTCACTATCCCTATCGGGATTGGAAAAGACAAGATTCACCTACATTGGAACATCCCCCAACATGACCAATCCATGACCCACTTGTCCTTGCATCCAATCATTTAACACATATTATTCCTTGATGGTGTTTCCAAGGATCATGTGGTATGGGAAACGATAAGTACATCTAGTGAGACCATCCTCTAAGGGCCTCGTAAACTCTAGTAGCTTCATAATACCTTTTTCCAAGGAAAAAATGAAATACCTAGTGACCTATGAATACTTAAAGGAATATTTCATGATTATTTTTTCTGGGATGGGAACTATGGGATTTTATCCTTGATGAGGGTCCAGAGACATGTTATCCCATTGAGGAGGTTGGGCTTGCAGAGGCAGTGACTAACAGTACTGTATAAGGAGTGGTTGTTCTTGATAATGTGTCACATAAGAAGGATCATCCAGAAAAGGGACCAATTAATCTTCCTTCTTAGAGTCTTCTACATTCATAGTGGTGACATTCTCTGCATTTCCATTCATTCTTATAAGAGATTGATGGAACAATGTGCATGACTATTGTCTGGCCTACATCAAATCTTATTTATGGAACTATTCCTTTTTAGAGAACTCCTGAAACCCACATGGTTGGTTTTGGATGATGTGGATAGGGACCATATCAATCTTCACATTCCTAATGATAACCATAGACACCTTTTCTTGGGGATGTGATAAATCGTGTGAATGCATGAGGCCTTACCACTATGCAAAAAATTCTATGACTCAGTCATTAGGCCTTTGATTTCAATTGAAGAGGTATGAAATTTTTTTATTTCATGTGGTGGAGCTGGACTAGTAGAAGAATTTATTCTGAGGGTCCATCCAACTAGTAATGGACCCTATGTCTAGCAGGTTATACAAATCAATGGAAGGACCATCTAGGGTCTAAACAAAGAATTATATCTTAGAGGCCTCCTTCTGTTTTTGGGTACCCAATATAGGTCCACACAGTTAATTAAAATGGTTTAGGTACTACAATGGATAATTCATTCCATATAATTAAGAAATTATTAGATTTCAAATCCCTAGGAATGCTCAGATGTTATCCACCCATGTTGGGTAAGATGTTTCTTAAAATGGGATTTCCATCTATCATGTTTTGAGGGGCTCGAGGAGAGCTATCAGATCCTATATCAATTCATCTTGGCGGGGATCTCTATCCACAAATTCAATAAAAATATCATCAATTAAGGTATAAGGATCATCAACATGAAGAGAAACATGGCCTGGACCCCAAGAAGGATAATTGTGCTACTCATATGGGTTTAGAGACTCATACCTTGGTCAATTTCCTTATCCCCTATCTTCAACTCTGATAGGACATATGGTGACACCTATATTTAATTGTATCATTTGGACAAGGAGTAATTATTTCCCCACTAGAGGAGATATTTGGTTTCTTAGAGAATTTCCATATTTTGGGTGCTCCACAGCAATGAGTCCATTGTTAGTCCCTTTCTACACCTCAACGTGCTGGAGTAGGTTGGCTACCATTAGCTCCATATCTGCTTTCTACAAAACCCTGAATGGATCATAGGGATTGATATGTCCAATTGTATTGTCAATATTTTAACTGGTAGGTAGTATTGCCTCATTGATGAGATGTCATAATGCAAGTTCCTACCTATGCTGATGATT
Source organism: Viscum album (assembly GCA_963277665.1). Taxonomy (NCBI): domain Eukaryota; kingdom Viridiplantae; phylum Streptophyta; class Magnoliopsida; order Santalales; family Viscaceae; genus Viscum; species Viscum album. The sequence continues at coordinate 1,027,602,764 of OY728166.1, forward strand.
TTAGAAACCTATTGGGAGGTCTATTTGGTACTATTCTACTGCATGAGGAATATTTTCCATGTCTTGATCTGTATCGGTTCACATATACCTATAATACTATATAAATTCATTGACAAACATATTAAAAATGAATGTATTGTAAGGGGAAATTTCTTTATCGACAGATGGGAGAGGATGTCAAAATACAGGACTGAAATTTTGGGAAACGTACTTTCACCTACCTCAGATCATTACACATAGAGAAGCTTCTTCCAAAACACATCAGATAACTATGAGGATCTGGATGAATGCATATTAATGGGTTTTTAAGTAATCATAATATGTGGGGTTCTTAGCCACAATAACATCCATTATATTAACCCATTTACTCTTCTTGTTAATGAATTATAGGTTCTAATGACTTCCTGGATTATCCAACTAACAATCACGGAGGCACTAAAATGTTGCACAGATAAACAATTTTAAACACATTGAATGGTATTTTGTGAGGGACTTTGGTATGTAAAATATTGAAACTATAGTTTTCCATAAAACCAATGAAATATAGTTAGAGACCAAGGCCTCCCATAATCCCACTTTTATAGAGGAAGGGTCATACTATTAGTTATCTGAAGACCCGATCAATGCAGGCCAAGATATGGGTGGCAGCACTGATTTAGACTGAATCTAATCCTGGTTTACTAATAGAGGAGTGAAAACACAATTCAATTGTCCCCAACATATTTGGATGTATGTTTACGGTGGATCCAACAACATCATTATATACATATAAGAGTGAGTTTTCACCAAATACTCATGTGAAAGGTAGATGAAATCCATTTATGGCTTAGAAGAGTTCCCTCCATCTAAAAGAATCATATCATACCCTAAAAACTCTCCAAATTATAAAATGGTGGATAGAGTAGGGATACCAGTAGTGATGTAGGTGCCTACACATTGATCCCCACGAAGGGTACTAAAACACCATCCACCTTTAAGAATCTATGGAGGGATATGGAGATCATATGAACCTCGGTTTCAAAGATTTTGAATCTCAATTGTTAGGATTCATCCATTGATTCTAGAAGATAGGGGGAATTATCCTTCGATGATTATTATTAAATATTAGAACATAATAGGTAAAATATGTCAACAATAATGCGGTGATTTATAATATTTCACCTATGATAGTGACTATCAACTATTATACCCTGGAATGGTTCATGATGGAAGATTTTTTCTTCAGCATGGGTAAAACATTCAACTATTCAATTTTTGAGTAGGGAGAATCACCAATTTGATCAAAATAAACATGGGAGGACCTCTATGATGGTTGGTTATAACATGGGGGGACGTCTGCTCTGGTTTTTAATGGAGTGGGGTGGACCCCCACTTTAATTATAGGTAACATGGGGAGGAGCTCTATGCTTGTTGGTTGTAGCATGGGGTGGACCTCTACTCTTATTGTTGATGGAGTGGGGAGAACCTAATCTATGGTTATTGGTGGCATGGGGAGGACCTATAATCTTGTTATTAGTGGTACATGGAGTACCACCACTCTTGTTATTGGTGGGATTGGGATGACCTCTGTGATAACTAGAAGTGGTGAAGAGATCACTATCACTCTAATTATCCTCATCACAGGTTGGACTGTAACATATGTTTGTGGTTTCAATGATTAAGAGTGTCAACCAGGCCTACCCTTGAGGTAGTTGGGGTCTCAATACCAATCAAAAAATGAAAGATCCATTTTATGTAGTTCAATAGATATGGAGAGATTTTTTGGTGGTTTTAGGGGCCACATAAGTCATAGAAGAGGCCCCTTATCGGAAACAATATAGGGTATGTCTCTCATGTATAAAATGGATGCTTCATACTAGGGGTGGATGAGTGGTGGTGAATTCCACCCAATCTTAGACTTATAAGACTGGTTGGTGATATCTCTAGCATGTATTGGTGGAAACCATCTTAGGTGGATCTGAGGCAGTAGTCAATGTAGGTTCAACTCTAGCATCACATACCTATTTAGCGTAGGGGAGTAAATTATCAGAGCACTCAAAGGAGATACTCCCAAATCAGTTCATCATCAGAATGGGGGGAGGACGGCCCTAGAACAAACCTAGAGGGTGGTTCTATCAATATTTTTTTGATGCATCTTAGTCATGGAGGCCCATATTTCTTTCAAGAATGACCACCTATTTCTCATATCGACATATGAGTGATTTTATAACAAATCTATGGATGATTTTATTGTGTGAGATGATCTCTGGGAACCCAAAAGATTGTGACATAGTGGAAATCATGGAAAAATTGTCAGATATTGTTGGATCAATGTTCTTCATACAAAAAATTATATTATTGTGGAGTTATTAAATTCTTAAGGCTTGATTACTCTATAGAATATGGATTCACCCATCTGGAAATTTATAAGAAAATAGATTCCCAATGCCCAAAAATTATAAAATATTTCAATAATGGAGATGGATCCACATTGATAATGTCACAGATAGGGGATTCCCAAAGCTAACTATCCTAATGTGAAGGTGAGTTGCATATTATTCCCAACATTTTTTCTCATGGGACCTAGTGCCAAATGTATAAATCTTATGACATCACAATCTGATTGTTCCCCAACACTACTAGTCCCCATAGCTGGGGATAAGTGTTTCAAATCGGGTTCACCATTTCCTTTACCAACTCTTTAATTGAGGCACACACATGTATTGTTGTGCATTAGAATCTATTTCCCCATATTCCCACATTACAATGGTAGGTATATTTCATCACATTAATCGATGATGTCTGATCCTTGATATAAATGAGATGATGGGAAGTTGGTTCATCTTTCCATGGATTCCTCCTTAAATCTTATTGACTAGAATGGGACTCCCTCATAGATTTGATTCATGTTCTTGAATCTTAATCCCAGTGCCATATTAACGTGGGCACAAGTTCATTACACTACTTCTGTCTCAATTGGGAAGAAACTTTTGGTCACGATTGTAGACATGTTGTTAATCTCAAGAAATGTTTATACATTTTTTATTTTAGGAACTTATGGATTTTCCACTTTTGGAGAGAATATCATATGATTCATCTCAGCCACATAACCTAAGGCATCCTATGTCATTCATAAGGTAACGATTCCATAGGAATAATTCCTCCAAGGAAATTTACATTAGGAACCCCATTTTTATTGCATGTGGTATGGATTCTATATTATGGTTAATGTTTAACATCTTGTGGACGTGGGAAGAAGGTTAATTTCTTGTGGGGATAGGTTGGGTGTAGGTTTAGATTCATTCACTGATATGTTTATCACATTTTTAGTCTATTTAATGGCCATATTGGGTGGATCATAATACCCTATTAGGGTAGATCTAGAGGTGCATCCCTGGAAGGGAATATGCCACACCTTGGTTTTCCAATTAATGGGATTAGAAATACACTTGAGGAAGATATGAGATATGTGTCTGGAGGATGGAATATATCACACTTTGGTTGTGTATCAAAACTTACATTGAGGTGGATCTAGTAAGTATGTACCTAAGAGTGAATTTGTTACACCTAAGTTGTAGATCTGAATATCCCTTGAGGAGGATCTTGGAGGTGAATCCCTAGGATAAAATATGTTACACCTTGAATGACTATTTTCAAGATTGAACCTTAGAGAGGCATCTAACATAACATTTTTAAGATATATGTATCAAAACCCATGTAGTTTGATTCTATAGTTTGTGTTTGTGTTCAAGACCAATCAATGTAGATTAATGTCATGTTGTAAGGATGCTCTTATTATTAAAGGAGTGATGATGAGGGATGGTGTGGGGCTTAAACAAAGAATATACCTATTGAAATTGAGTTTATATTGGGGGAATGGTGTGGGGATTACGAATAGAAGATTCTTAAGGTGGAATTTCAAACCATTATGGGGAAGGATATTTCATTTTATGTGAGTTGTACATGAGTTATCCCATGTTTATTACACAGGTTAGGCGGTGTATGATCATCCCAAGACAATCATACTTGGTCAATCATTTGTTTATTAAAGTGTTAAGTCTATAGTTTTACATTATGTGTTGAGTATTTTTTTATAGTGTAACATCATAGGACTAGGATGTTTTTCTATTAATTTTTATGTTATACATCTTGGATATGGTGGGGATCCCCCCTCAAGAGGTGTCACATCAAGGCAAGGTGAATATTCAACAAAAGGACCTCCTATAAAGATGGGTGAATAGTCTCCCTTGAATATGTGACCTCTAGGCCATACACGACCACTGTTTATGCTTCTCTAGGTAAGCCATGGCTTTGAAAATTCCATCGAGTAATGGTTAACGAGAAGACCAATGATAGTGTCCTTTTTTATAGGAGAATTGAAAATTTGACTGCCTATTATTAAGAGAAATTTGTAGGGTAATGGATGAAATATAGGCCAAAGGAATATTAGTTAATGGACTAGGTTATTTTTTCATGCCACTATGTTGGGGAGCATGTCAATTTATTGTGAGTAGGGTTTTATAGAACAAGGATAACTTAAGGTTTCAAGGGCCATGGTTGCACAAAATATTTTGTGTTGCACGCCGATCAGAGTTAAAATAAAAAATCATCTCTTTATGAACAACTAATAAGTATTAGGAGGAATTACCAAAGGATTCCTCTACCATAGGCCAAGTCGTGTTTGGGTCCATGGGGATTCTATCTCAAAAATTATCTACATTTGAGGGTCCATTATCCTTGGCTTGTTCACTGTCATGAAATTATGGGAGTTGTGTTCAATAGAACGTCGCTACATATTCCAGAGAGACTCTCCATGGGTTTGGGGGGTGGGGTGACCTTATATTTACAACTAAAATACTTATCCAATTAAATAAAGCTCTATGTGAATGGAAATGAGTTGCATGCTTCTCCTTACTTTTTATCTGGGGCATGGATGTGAAAAACATCCATATTGCTACCACCATTGGAGCACAAAATGATGGTTTCATGACATGTTTTCAGGTAATGTTTTAAAATTATTCACAATGATTCAATCATTCATGCATGGGATATGGGATACATACAATTATTCGGAGTATTTGTATAACTATATGTCACATTTTCTACACAATTATTTCCCATCTGATAGTATATCTTTGTGTGCATGTGGTGAATCTTGTGTGAAACTTTCTCATCATCCCCAGAATAGTCTTTCAGGGTGGGTCATGTGTTCAGTTCACCCAAAAATGGTTTTTGGAGGTCTAAGCTATGATTTCGATTCCAAAAGATACACATTCAGGGTTTTTAACCTAGAAATATTAACACCCTTTCAATATTGGGTATTTATTTTTGTATATTCCATGTAAAAGGAATGCCTAGAAAGTGAAGACTCAACATTTAATCTAGGATCACTTTATGGTTTTTCATCCAAGCGATTCACATGCCTATCTATTTGGGTAGTTTAAGGTCATATGCATTTGAACACCATATCATTTTGTTATGGTCAAACATCTTTCACCAAATATCACAACTGTTTAAGGTTTTATGGAATTTTCCATAAAATGTAGCAAAGAAAAACTAGAAAGGCCATAGAAAATCATCACTTAAATACATATCTCAATGTTAAAAATACACCATACTAAGAAATGGGTTTTTATTTATTAGTCACGAGGTTTATGACATCCTTTCATGTGTTTTAGGGTTACACAATGAGGAAAAAAAGGATGATGGATGTGATTTCACTCCCTTTCTTTGATAATGGATCTGATGCAAAAAGGTATAAAACCAAAGATATAAAATCCACATCAAGGATTTAATTATGAATTATGTAAATCATAACTCAAGGATATTAAATAATAGATAAAGATATCTAAAACATATATTTTGGATGACAACTTACCACATTAAAATTGTGGGTTCTATATAATGGTTCAAGTGAATATTAAGATTATACGACTAAATCCTTAGGAAGAAGACGTGTCTAGTTAGTAATCCATATTGTGGGAATATATGCTGAAGAGAAATATGGGGTATTTTTTAATATATTAAAAAATTTCCCCATGTCATCAAATAAACTCATTCTTGATGGTTGGATATTTGGGGGGGGGGATTTAAAAACATGGGGAATGAAGTTGATTCATGGGAGAGGTGTATTCAATGATCTTTATGGTATCTTAAATGTTACTTCACATAGTATGAAACACATTATGGAATTAAATATTTGATAAATCTTTTCTCTAATAGTTTTCAAGACTAATGAGTTTAGAAAGAATAGTTCATTTTTTTCTAGGAATATATGGTGGGACCCAGAATCTTTGAAATCCTTCACTATTTGTGTTCTATGTTTCTCCATAGACATTAAAGTGGGTTATTGAGTGAGTTAAGGCTTAATTTTTTATCATGTTTCCCTTTAAATGTTTTAAAATGATAAGTTTTATATCAATTTGATTATATGTTTATGTTATTTTGGTTTAGACCATCCATGTGTTATCATTTATGGAATTAAAACCTTGAAAAATGTTTATATTGATTAATGTCTTGCTGAGAATAGTAGTGTGTTTGGAGATTAATGATGAACATCTTTGACCAAATTGATGAGATAGTTTAGTAAACTCGAGATAAAAACATCACACATGAATTAAATTCTCTCAATATAATGTTTTTTTGGGAATGAGTTCACATAGTTTATTTTCATGGTGAATGGAACATTGTATGAATTTGAAAATATGATACATTAAACCAATATGGGTTCCAAGTCCAAGAACACTCTAAAACCTTCTCTATATATGATTATAATAATTTAAATACTGAGTCCAGTTTATCATATCTGAAAGGATGATATTTGAATGAAACTCTTTGGATGACCACAAGACATATATGAACAAAGGGATCAACTAATATGATGTCAGGGCCTACATAAACTATAACACATTTTTATATGAAAGAAAACAAGCATCTGGTTGGAAGACCATATTGGAGACATGTATACAGGTGAAAAATATAGTGCATTTTTTCATAGAAAAACAGATATGTCCCTTGTATTAGAATATAATATTTACCAATATCAATGATTGGTTTCAAGAAATTTGATACAATTACGGAATAAAGTATAATTTATAGAGAAGGGTTGTTTATGAAAATTGGTGGGGGAATTCAAAACCTACATTTGACATGTCAATGATTTTATGATATTATACTAATGGTTGAATGATAGATAATGGATCATGGAAATTTCAATAATATTGGGTTCGGATGTCACTATATATCATGAAATAGAATGTATGAATCCACATGTAGTCTATTGAAATATATTCCCTGGATTGATCTAACTCTTAAATTGGGTGGGCTGTTTTTTTAAACTCTGGTGTGGGATTGACACTAGAATGTGATCCATGGATTGTACCCCTAACATAGTTATAGTGATTATCTTAATCTAAGATACATGAATCTCAATAATTATATTTTCTTATGGTATAAGGTATTTTTATCCTAGAATAGGGTTATATATTTCACATTCTCTTATGGAAAAAATCACATGGAACAATTAATGGTTATGTAAGTTGGACCATATGTCATGTAAAATAATGTTATATAAAAATTACTATGTTTCTCAATATATAAATTTTATTCAATGGGGACTCAAATATAATACAGTTTAATATTATGTGACAAGGGATCAATTGTAATACAGTTTTAGGTCATGCAATGAGGACAGGAATATCGCACCATTTATTATAATGCGAGATGGACCAAAAATCCAAAATTACTATGTTCCATATAAGAGTATGAATAAATCCACACATTGTTATTAAAAAGGATAACTGTGTCTTATCGTTGACCAATGAACCAATAAACACTCAAATTTATCTGTACTTCATGCAAGGGGAAGGGTATCACCATAAAATTTCATAAATTGTTTTTAAGGTTATGGATGGAAAACCTTATTTCCAACATTTTAGAATCATGCTACTGGGATCATATTTCTACCTTTGAGAATGTTCCACCTCAATCATGATGGCAGAAGTAATTTTCCAAGACCACTAATCTCACTTGGGGCATGTTTTTTTTGTGAAATAATAAGTAGACATGAGATTATTTGAATCTAATGAGAGTGCATGACTTGTAAAATATGGTGTTATTTTAATTCTCATGAATGAAATATAGATCTACACATATTTTTTCATATAGGTATAAATTTATGATCATCATGAAAATTAATTATTGGGACTAGAATTCAAGGTCTTTGCATTAAAAAATATCTAATGAGAGAAGGTATTAAGAAATTTATAGTTATTTAAGATAAATTCTCTGTATAGATCTAGATCGTTTTCATGGGGTAAAAAAAGTTGTTTTTCACATGAGGTTGTTATAATGATAAGATTCACATGTGTCACTATGTATCATATGGGGATGGGAATTAATCCACACATTGTTCTGATATTATACATATTTATGTATATATTAGTATTTAATATTGAGAAAAAGTATAAATTTTATCATGGGGTATGTTTAGTGAATCACCCTACATTAGGCACATGTACATGGGTCTAGATCTCATGTCTGGAAATTGGTTAGTTTTGGAACTATATTATAAGAAGTTTAAAATAATGAAGGGTGGATCAAAATATAATGCAGTTCAATATCATGAAAATGTATTCTGATGTCTTTTATTTTACTTTCATTCATTATTATCAATAATTTAAATGTTAATTAAATTAGACTTGTATCACATAGATCAACATCATGCGGTAGAGATGAGGTTTCACACAATTGATAGTCTTATATCTGAGAATCGGATGATCCCCTGGGGGGTGATTGATGTGTGGGAAAAAATGTTAACATTTTTTTCTCATGATGACGGTTCATACAGACCATGTATCAAATAGAGATCATTAGGTATCAATATTAACCCATGGTTGGGTCTAGAATAGACGGTCTCTAATGTTTTTATGTGTCTTGTTGCAATTAGAATCAAAAAACCAATGGTTCTCGTAGAGTTCCACCTATATATTTATCATTCCCAAATATAGGTAGAATTGTGTTATCATTGTTCTTGTGAACCTAGATATAAGGGTCAACTAACATATCCATAAAAAAATGTTGCTTCATGAAGTGGATAATTTAAACATTGGTAAATCTCTCTATTTCATAGGGAGGAACATTTTTATTATGTGTTTACTGATTAAGGGTCACATAAGAATGTATTATAATTACAATTGAATCCTAAATATGATATTCCATTTTACTGATTCACTAAAATTAGATATAACATTAAATTTGGGCCACCCACCTTGGAAATTTAGGGATTTTCTTCATAGATAATCACAAAATGGTCCAATATAGGATATCTGAGAATCAAAATTTATCCTAATTTGTTAGGAATCAATCCAAACACAGTTCATGAAATGTCCCTTCAATTATCTTGATCATATTTAGGGGATCAAAAATCTTGTCTAACCTTAGTGTGGTTTCATCCAGAAGAATAAATATTTCCAATGATGCCTAATTCATTGAAGTATGTTAGTGAATTTCTCTTCCAATTTGTGTTTTCTAAAATAATAGGATACCAAGGCATCATTATGTTTCATAAAAGCGTATAAATCAAGACAAATGTAATTCTAAAAACATACATTTATATACATGGATTATATGCAGGGGAAACATGTAGTTTTCTTAAGAGACGATTAGTTGATAAATAATTCTAATCTTGGTTATCTTAGGTAGATCTTTTGTATACAAATGATATGGTAATGTTTACATTTTGAGAAAAATACCCAAATCGAACCAGACCATAGGGACTAGTACTAGTATAATAATAGTTTTGATAATGATGAAATTATGGATAGGCCCAAATCAAGGGGAATGTGTGTCTCTCAATATCATATAATAGTAGGAATTGAGTGACACTTAGTTCTTTATAATAAATTCCCTAATTATATCTATATCATATAAAGTGGAATGGGAATTATATTTCCATTCCAATATAAAAAAATTAGAGTAACTATGTATGTTATTGGGGCATGAATCAAGATTAATATAACAATCATATAATTTCACTTCTACATTTGTTAGGCTCAAATATATGAAGCATTTTTAGTGAAATTTTTTTTGGACCTTGGATTAATGATTGAAGAATAATTATATATCCTGATGTAATAGGAATCAAGCCACATTTAAATAATTAATGATATATAATGTAGATCAATATCATACATAACAAGGAAGGGATTGGTTTTGATGAAATCTAATAAAAGTAACATATTGATCACCAAAAATTATTACATGGATCAAGATCTCATGAAGGGGGAATGGGAACAAAAAAAGTACAAGGCATTATGTGGTTTATAGTTATTTAGTATGGAAATATATTACAAAATGTGAATACCACTTTAGTTATAACTTTAGAGTTTTCTTCCCATGTATCAGTAAATTTATCAGGACTAATACCATTTCTCCATTATTGAATAAATATAGAGAAACATTATTATTGAAGGATCATGGAATAAGTTTTTGATAAAAAACCAAGTTTTACAATGTGTGAAAGCACTACTCATCATGATTATTTATCTTTTAAACCTACTTATGTGATTCAATTCTTTAGAGAGAATTTTATATATAGAAGTGTGGTGTGATGGAAATTGAACATCAATGGGTATCACTACATTTATTCCATCGACATTTTAATTTTGGGATACATGCATCGATGTATGAATTTGGTTGTGATAACCCCATAATTATTGAATGCGTTTTTCTGAAATTTCATCTTCTCATTATTCAATATCACCTATATTATGTTTCATATATTCTTTTTTAAGGCCTATGTTTTTTATTTTTCCATTTTATGATAATGGGACGAGTGGTTAAACTCAATAATATTTTCCTAATATATCCATTTTAAATCAGAATAATATGAAGTGGTATCATTGCCTATTAATATTGTGTGAGGGAATCTAAATCAACAGTTGATGTAAATATACACAGTGTTGATGAAATTCCCCATCTAGACATACTTGATGGGTATTTACTTATATAATTTGTAGAATAAGTTAGTGGTTGTAAGGATTTCCTTATATTTTATAGTTTTATGGGGGAGATACAACCCCATGAAATCCATTCCCCACATGAAAAATGATCAAGAGTATTTGAAAGTATGAAAAACAAATCCAGGGTTTCATAGATGAATTTCGAAGGTATTTTCCAAGAATATTAATTCTTAGAGAATAACCCACAATAAATTTTCATCATTGTCCATAAATATCCACATTTCATGATTGGATGTGATATATTATTCCATTTTTGATGAGCATCACATGAACCAGTATGACCTTCAATCATGAAGGTAAGGATTTATCCTCCTCAAATTCATCTATGGAGGGAACCATAGAAACCTCATTTTTAATAGACCATTTTTTCATTTTTATTATCACATAAGATGATGTTTTATCCCTAACGTTGGATCTGCTCAGTCAGGTCTTGGACCAATGTAAAAAAACCACTTTAGAGATAGTACATTATATGAAGAATCCACGTAGGAGTGGTTTAATCTAGAATGTATATTGTCTCTTCATACCTAGGGGTTTCTTTGATTTAATTAACTTCTCTCATATTATTTATTAGGACTAGGGAGGCCACCCAATGATATACTATGAGGAAAATTATTTTTTCCTAGTCATGATTGGTTGGGGGAATGTTTTCATTAACAAACACATTTGTATAGGTGTTATTTGGGTGAGGGATATGATTCAATATTGGATTGATGTGTAATTATATCATTAGTCCCGTTACATAACTAGGTAGGATATGTATCATTTACTTCATAATGGAATGTTAATAATTAATCATCTTTATGACCATCTTTGAATCATCTTTTACATTCAATGGTTCTGCGTGAATCTATACAGATAATTTCAAGCCTATGATGAGAGATTGGTACCCCACCTCGTTGTTGGTTTAACTCTCATATTTTAGGAAATAATTGGCTAAAAATTACCAGGATGGGGAGATAAATATAGTCTCTAAAATAAAAATACTGAACATTGGGTTTTAATTTATTTATCTAGTTGGTCTTTGAGAGGCACCATATAAGTGTGTCTCTCATGTCTAGAGAATGTCATCTATAGATAATACCTCTTAATATAGGAGATTTATATTCACTAGTGTGTTTTTTGGGATAGGTTGTGTTGTGATAAATTCATCGTATGATTCTCTTTTGATATCCTTTTATGATAAAAATGTTATGTCAAAATATTTTATGATAATTTCCCATCAAAATAAATTCATAATAAACATCAGATAATTAAGGATGTACTTTTTTAGTTAAATGTATGAGACAAGTTCATTCTCATTATTCCTCATGTATCACCTCAATTTTTTTTTCTGAGACAATTAGTTTTAGTACATTCTTATCAGTGTCAAAATATCATGTATCTATATCTTTCATTGTTCAAGTGTGGTGGTGTATACTTATTTTTTTCCATGCTTATGTATTTTGTGTCATAATGGAATTAAGTTATTGATCTAAAATTTCCATATATAAGAATATTTGAGTCCCATATACTAATGGAATTAGGTTCAGTGGGTCTTTAGATACAACATGAGATTTTTTAGGCCTCTTGATAGTCCTAGTCACATTAGAATGTGACTTCCTTCTTAATCAGCCACATAAATGGGAGGAATATGAAACACTGTATATAGGTGAGACATCCTCAAATTCCCTTAAATACTTTGAGTTTTTGTGGTTGATAAATTTTATGTATCACAGTATTATTCTTAGGTTCTTTCTTGATTTCTTGGTGGCATACTATGATATTTAGAAATTTTCATGACCTCGCCTAGAAAGAACACTCCAGGGTGATAATCATCAGTCCATGTTGATTTAATTTTTCAAAAAATGTTTTTAAAATTATTAATATGATAACAGTTATTTTCAGATTTAACTGCCATATCATTGATATAACATTCAATGATCATTCCCTGAAAAATGTTGATGATGCAATTCATTATGTGTTGGTAGTTGGTTTCATCTTTCACTAAACCGATGAGAGTGCCTAAAGTCTAATATCACATGTGAATACCTGGAAGAGGTAGATTCCTTATCCTATGGGACCATCCTAATATGATTGTACAATGAGTATGCTTCAAAAAAATGGAATGATATTGAAAGCCTTTAGTTTCATCAATCAGGAGTTCTACAATCAGGACTGGGAAATCATTATTCAGACAGTGCCAATTAATATCCCTAAAAGCAGTTCAAACCCAAATTTTTATGTTCATTTTTTCATAGTTAATTATATTTTTCACACTCTAATATTTTAAATTCAAAATTTCACTTCTAAACCAAATGTTTTCAAAAAAATTCAGAAGTAATATCGAACATCGAAAATTCATTGAACATTATATAACAATTAAAATGTAACCATTGAATCCATTAGTAAATTTAAGGGTATCCGAATTAAGAAATATATATTTAAATAAAAATAAATTTTTATTTTAATAATATTTCATATTTTAAAATTGAATTAGTATAACTATAAAAAAAGTAATAATGTTTTGAATATTGTAAAATTTCTTTAAAATTAAATTTCAAGTGCTGTGAAGATTATTATATTAAAGTCAAATAATATTTTAAATTAAAATTATTTATAATATATATAGAAATTTAAGTTAACATCCATTAAATAATACATAATAAGAAAATAATAATTTTATTTTATGATTTTAGTATAAATGTTTCTTAAAATTGTTTTAGGCATTATGTGTGATTATATTAAAATTCTTTTTCCTCTTTTTTAGAAGTGGAATTATAAAAATTGATTTAAATTATTTTAATCATAGTTTTCAAATTAGGAAATGGGGAATACTTGATTATATGGAAAAAATTATGCTTCCATGAGAAACATTAGTTACCATGGAAAACATGTTATTTTTCCTAAAATGATACCTTTATAAATATTATAATTTTTAATTAAGTTTATCTATTTTGAACTAAATAATCTAATATAATTATTAATAATACATAAAAATAAATAAAATCTATTTCAATTTGATATCAAATTTAAATAATATTAAGAACACTTAATAAAAACAATGACATTTTTCTAAAAAACATTTTTTTCAACACATTATATATTTTAATTTAAAATTTTGTTTTTCTATTTATAGAAGTTTAATTATATTAAATGGATTAAAAATTAATATTCATCACAAAATAACTTTAAAATAATGGAAATCCAATATTATTAAAAATAATGTAATTACCATGGTTAAATTTTATTCATGAATTATAAGTGTTAAAATGGTAATCAAAGTGAATCAAATTTTAAATTATCAATTTAATACCTGTACCATATAGAATATCATATTGAGGATATAATTTCATAAAAAATTTCTCACCGAAATTTATCCATTTAATTTCTTTAACTTAGAGGTAATTTCATTTTACCCCTTATGTAATATTCATTTCCAAAGATGTGACCCTCTTTTTCACTTATAAAAGGAAACCCTTTACACCCACTTCATGACACTCATATATTTCATAATTACCCTATAAATATTAAAAATCAACATCTTCTAGATCCCATATAGAAATTTAATTTTTTATCCAAAAAAATTTCCTTAGGGACTTCTTTTATAAATAATACTTCGAGAGAAGATCAAATTTCTTTATTTAACTACTACATTCCCAAAATTTTCATTTGTTCTTAATTCTTGTACACACTATATAAAATCTATTAAAATGATATGAATATATTTAAATGTGTAAAAAAGTGTAATTATATTTTATTTTATTGATTTTATACTAATTAAATATTCCCCTCTCATTGAATCAAATAAAAATAAACTGTAGGTTATGACTGTTTGTGCATTTCCAACTCCGTAATCAATATATTTAATTTATTATCACTATAATTCAATGATGGATATAAAAAAAGATTTAGTTAATATATATCATAATTAAGTAATTATTTATTTTTTTTAAATTTAAAATTATTATTCAATAAGTAATATTTTCAATAATTAATCACAGTAAAACTAACCACCTAAAATGAACATGCCAAGAGGGAAAATGATTTATTTTTGAGTGAAAACATCCTTCTAATTTACCTTATTCAAAAAACACTTCTCCATTTTAATAAACTACTATAATAACTTCTAAATAATATCATCACACTTTTTTACCATGGTATTATAATTAAAAAATATCATTCTTAGATAAACTCACACAAAGATTGTATCATGTTATTGTTGGTTTGGTTTAACCACCTACATTAATAAAGCTATAAATTTATACTAAAAATGGATTTAGGAAATAATATTGGATATTAATATGTAAATAATTTTTATTTTTTCTGTAATGGTAATATAAACATTTTAAAACATTAATTAATTCAACATTGTTCATGCATTATAACATGCAAAAACAAGCTCACCACTGACTTCATCCTCATAATAATAATTATAATACTTCTGAAATGAATCTATAATATTATAAATAATTATAAATCATTAATTATGACAACATTTATGATCTGGTAGTGATTAAATTTATGATAAAAATTAATAACATCAATATTATTACAAAACCAATTCAAAACGATCCACACTACTAACACCCGATATTAAAAATAGTTAATAACAAACTAATATAAATTTATTGAAAAGTTATAATTTAATGTTATAAAAGTATGTAGATATTAAATAGGATATTAAAAGTTTATTATTATTGTTAATTTTTTATAAAAGAGATTCATGAACATTAATGGATGTCCGGAAATAAGGTAAGTCATTATTTATCTAAAAATTTAACTCATTATGATATATTTCTTTTTAAGAAAGATGATATATTTCATATGGTGTTACTACTTCCTATTGAATTATTTTTTTCATATTCATGAAATTCATGGTTCTTGAATAGACATATCATTTTATTTCATCAAATTTATCATCCTTTATTGAGTTATAATGCGTCTTCTGGAACATTCTCTTTTATGCTACATTTCATCGACCTTAAAATTTCATTTGAAGGTACAGTGTCTACTATATATAGTTAATTACTTTTAATTCATTGTTTTTTCCTTGAAAAAATTACATTCCTAAACATTGTATCATTCATAAGAATAATTTGCTTTCTTTTTAATGTCAAATTCCCCTCCATGTTTAAATCATCATTTCCCAACAATAATAACCTTTATGATTGTAAATATAATTAAATATTATCTAATATGAACTATATATGTCCCTTATCCTATTTTCAAAAATGGAGTTTTAAAAAAAATTATATAGGTTTCAATAAAGACATTTTAAAAAATGAAAAAATATTTATATGAACATTTTAATAATAATCACCTCAATATATCATAAAAATACGAATTCAGTTTTTTATGATATATTATTAAAAATTATATATATAATTTTATTAAATTTAATTTTAATGAATAAAATTTCCAATAATATGTTATTTTAATTTAACCACTAACATCATATTTTTATTACTATGACAAAAAAGAATTCTAAAATATTTTTTTTCAAATTTTTCTTCTGTGGGAACACATATTCTGACCATATTTGTATTTTTTTCATGAAACATACCCTCTGTGACTTTATTATGTTAAAAATAAGAACTTTCTCTTCTAGTTTTATAAAATAATTATTATTCAAATGGTTAAGGATATCTCATTTTTAAAAATAAATTTTCTTAATTCTCCAAAAATAGTACTTTACATCTATATTGACATCCTCAATTCATTCATATGATATTATATAACAATTAAATTAGTCATATTTTGTTGTAATGATTATTATTATATTATTTATTTTTATATAACCCATCTCTATATTTATTTAATTATTAATTAATGCAATTATGTATGATTTTCTTATATGGAACTCATAATCCTATAAATATAAAGGGTGTTCTAGGATATAAATACAATGCATTTGGTAAGGAATTAATATATATAGATGACATGTTTGTGATACATTGGTAGCATAAAATGGTTATGTTTTCTGATACTATAGTGGAAAACTATGGTGTTGATGATTTTTCCCAAATATCTCTCCAATGTATTGTAACAAAAATTAATCTGTAGAGATGACATATTCATGATACCATATAATCATTCTTTGATAATTTTTTACAAAACATTGGTGAAAACGTCGGTAATTTGTTTTTATGAATCCTTAGTGATAAAATTGGGTGATATTCTTATGAATGTATCCTATTTATGTAGTATCTTCATTTTTGATTTCTTCTTCACATACACATGATCACGTTGTGAATAATGTGCTTGTCCTATTTTAATTTTACTAATGTGATTATGTTATGCCTGAAATATTACACATGATAGGTTCCAATTCAATTATCTATCCCTTTCAAAGAATTAATGTTCACCCCTTTATTATGATTCCATTTAACCAATATTTAATGAAAAGTAATAATTATTATGCATATATAATATTATCATGTGTTGAGAATTTATGGGAAATATTGAATTGTTATTATATATTAAGAAACTATATATATATTGGGAAACATTTCGATTAGCTAAAAAAGAAATGGGGTTTTTTATTTAATGTCTATTCCTAACTCTATAAAATATTAAACCTAAATAGTATTTTGAAGTTATGTAAGGATATATGTTTTTATGTAATGTAACTGAGATAAATAAGTATATTGGGAATCATAGTTAGTATCAGAGTATTTAGATGATTATATTTGTTAGGATATTATTTGAGGCTAATTAAACTATTGTTATGATTTGTTAGATCATATTATTACTGATATTGATAATACTTTAGGTTAGTTGATATAATATTGAATATTTTAGGTATTGGGATAAGGGAACGTTACTAAAAATATATTGGATAAGCCTAAAGGGTATATATAATTAAAGGATAACATCTCAATGTTTTGGTGAAGTAGGTAATGTAAGGTTTAACTAGTAATTACAACCATGTCATAATACTATCATGTGGATCCAGTTTTTTCACTGATGTACATAGGGGTAATCAACCTAAAAATTTTTAATAGAGTATTAAATAAAATTCAATTTTCACAAGGAAGAGTGATACTATGAAAAAACACATATATACACAATCATTGGGGATATGATTTGATCAATGAGATTTTCTTGACAAGACATTATAAAGGATTTATTATGTTAAGGAATCATATTAGGAAATATGATATAACTAAACCTAAATAAACCAATATTGAATTGATAGTTTTTTAGGTTAAACTGGCAGTTATTGTAAAAATTTACAATATTATACATTTTGAGGTTAAAATTTGATTATTATAATAATAATTTTATATAGTTCATCACACATGATTAACAGTTTTTAATTTTTCTAAATTTTTAATCTTTATGGAACCAAATTAAAAAGGGATTCCATGGAAAATAAAAATATATTATTAATGGGGAACCTAAAGATATGAAAAGTAAAATTAGAAATTTTCTAATTATAGTAAAATAGCTATGAATAATTATGATTAACATCATGAACATAGTGAAATATAAAAAAACCAGGTAAGGGAAGGATGGAGTCTCACAGATATTTGGGTGATAATAATTATGAATGAAACAAATTCAAATTTCTATGTATCAAGAATGTGCTAAAAGTCAACTAGGCATATTTTTCAATGGAATTGAAAAATAATTCATTTCTGAAAAAAGGAGGTAATAGAGAAACAATTTTCTAAGGAAAAATGAAGCAATTAATTAATAGTGTCATTGGAAAATATGTATTTCCTATGCATACCTATTATATTATTTTAGAAACCTTGTTTGAAAATAATTCATGAGTCATAGATATGACTTAAAAATCCTACCTAATTTTATTAGTGAGTGATAATTATAATTTTGACTAATCAATTTATTTAAGGGTGGGGGAGAATATAAAGCACTGACATTTTAAATTATATATTTTCCATTAAAATCGAATGTGTTCAATAGTTTTCTTCATATGCATCAATAAGACCAAATAAATCATGAAATGTTATATACCCATTAAAATATTGTTTTCAAATTGGTGGGTAAATTTCTTGGTAACCAAATTATGAATTATATTTATAAATAGAAATATATATCTTTGTTAATATGGATTCATTTGTAAAGTACAATTAGTATAGATAAATAAAAAAAATTATTCATCATAAAAATAAATTTTATTAGAACTTTAATAATCATAAAATATGATATTTGTTTTATAAAATACTTAAATGATGTACTAAATGATGTGTATTTATAAAATATGCAATGAAATCAGTTTAATCCTTATATTGTTTTTATTATGAATCTAATAAATTATTTTTCTATTTATAAGATACTTTATTCTCAAAATTATATTAATGTGTTATGAATAATTATATTAACTTTTTTATCACCTTTAGAAATTTATTATTATAAATTATTTAACTATTTTTCTTCAAAAATTTAAAATTATTTAATGTGGTCAATTATATATATATATATAAATTGATGCCAATAACATAAGTATTAGTTACCGTAGTAAAATAATTATTTTTCAATGGAAAATATTTTCATAAATATTTTTATTTAAAATTAAATAGAAAATTTTTAAAATAAACATTCTAATAATATGTCTACATTAATTTAAAGATACGTTAACACTCTTTTAATTTGAAATCAATGTTTAATAATATTAAAAACACGTAATTATTAAAATGAAAAGTTTCATCAGATGTTTATTTCAACATATTATATGTTTGGATTTAAATGGTAACCTTCATGTATATTGAAATTGAATTAGATTAAACAAAGGCCAAATTTTGATTATGATTGAAAACATTTTTAAGAAGGGTAATCATATATTTTTAATAATTAAATAATTAGCATGGGTAAATTGTAATAAATATTAAGAATTGTTAAAATGTATAATCTATTGTAGCTAGAATTTTGATAAATAAATTTGGACCTTAATCCTTATTGAATACCATTTTAGGTTATAAATCTATATATATATTTCTCAAAAATATTTCCCCACCTAACACAACTAACTCCCTTGTAATTTCATTCTCTCCCCCCACCAAATATTTTATTAAAAATATTTATTCCACTTTTCACATATGAATAGAGCTCACATACACTCACTTCTAGAAACATCTATGGATAGAGATTAACATGAAAATATACCCAATTTTCTTCTTATGTGACCCATCTACATGTTTGAGAGCCGCTAACATTATAAAGGTTCCTCATGTGTGTTTGTATACTACATCCTCCATAAACAACACAATTTTTTCCATCACGAACTTTAAAAAATGGTAAAACATGTTTTTAGTGAATAAATAAGTTATTTATTCCATTATTTATAACCTATATTTATATATTTTTCATTCTATAAGTAATATTATAAATAACAGATAATTAAACTGAAAACTATCTAAAACGAACATTCCTAGTGGAAAATAGATTTATTTATAAGTGAAAAATTCTTTTTTATTTACAATATTCTTATAAATCTTCATATTTATGATTTATCACATTAAAAACCTCTATCTAATTTCATTAAGCTTCTATGATAATGATTTTAAAAACAAAATAATCTCTTTTATAGCTATACTCACAAAGAGATTGTAACATGTTCTTGTTGCATTGGTTTAACCACCTATATGAAAAATGCTATAAATTTATATAAAATATAGATTTGAAAAATAATATATTATATTAATAATTAAATAATCATATTTTTTTGTATGTAATTGTTATATAAAAATTTAAATAATTAATTAATACAACACCATTTTTTCATTATCAGCTAACAAAAAAACTCGTCACTAACACTATCTTTATAAATAATAATGAAAATAATAATAAAATAAAATTAAAAAATTAAAAATATTTATAAGAAATAAATAAATGTTCCTTATATGATCTAGTAATTATTGAATTATGAGAAAAAAATAAAATCAAAACTGATATTATGAAACTTGTTCAAAATGATAAAGATTAGTCACATTTAATATTGATAATAGATAATTAATAATTAATATTCATGTAGAGAGAAATTATAAATAGATTATAGTAAATGTAATATATATTTAAAATGTATGTGATTATGTTTTTTATTTTTTTAATAAAAAAGTATATAAAGGGGTTCTTTGTCAAAAAATTTAAAAACCTGAGACATATTTTGAATTATGCACGGTGTTATTTTTGATATAGTGTCATAATATCTATTGAATTTATTATTAAAAATTTATGAAATTAATCTATCATCAATGTAGAAAAAATTAACTTAACTCCCATTATTTGGATATAATACTTCTTTTTAAACATATTTATTATATTAATGTTTTCATCCACAATAATATTTATATCAAGTTATATTATCTTCCTAATTAGGGGTAATTAATTATTTATTCAGTGTTTTTAACTTTATAAAACTATTCCATAAAAATTATATCATTCTTAAGAATAAATCACATCCCCTTTAATAAATGTTTCCACTACTTTTCTATATAATCTAATAACACTATTGTTTAACATTATATTCAGAAAAATATTTATGTTTTATCTCATTTGACCTCTATATTTCCCATACACACTATAAAAAATGGTGATTTTAAATCTTTTTATGATGTGGGTTTCATTAATTTCGTTTTAAAATATGAAATTGGTTTTCGATGATCATTGTATTTATCATCAACTCTATTTCCATGAAATATCCTTAATATTTTTTTAAAGGATTAATTTATTAAGGATCATATTTAAAATTAATGTTTTAATAATGAAATAAAATCACTATTTCAAAATAAAATTATTTTTAAAGTAACCCATAACATTTTCTATTTTTGAATATGTTTAAAAAATTGTTTATAAAAAATTGTTTAATGTTTTTATTCCATTTGAACACATAATTAATCTATCATTATCATTTTAATTGAATCATCATCTCTAAGAATGTGTTATTATTAAGGAAATTATTTATCTTATAGTTATATATAATAAATGTTTTCAAATGGATAGATATATTTTTTACATCGAAATAAATTCCTATAATAATATCAGAAAGTGTATTTTACATCTATATCAGCAGCCTATATTAATTTATATGACATTATCTTATGATTTCATACAACTTCTTTATCTGACTGAATTATAATTATTATTTTTTATTATTATATAATTTATTTCCTTATTTGGTTAATTATTCTTAAATGGAATTATATATTATTTTGTTTTATGGAACACATAATTCGAGACTTTTTAAGGGTTTACCATGATATCTATCTTAAGAATTGGATGAAAAATTAATATTAAGATACATTGTCATAATTCTTTGGTAATAATTTATGATACCCTGATGAATTGACTTAGTAATGAATAGGGTTCTGTTATCGAATTTCAATTCATTGGGTGAAGAATTAACCACTAAAGATGACATGATCATGATACCATGGAATGAATCCTTTGTAATGTTTTACAATACTATTTTTAACAACCATAGTAATGTTCTTTTACAACACCTTAGTTAGGAACTTTGGTGATATGCTTATAAATGTTTCATTATTATGTTTTGACAACATTTTTAAGTTATTAATCATGTTCTTATGATTTCATTATTATTCATATTCTTACCTTTATGTTCTTATATTCATTTAATATTATTATTCTCCATGTATTTCCCATGATATGTTCTAATTTCATTATTTATCACATATTGATAATTTAAACACTCCCCTTTATTAGGTTTTGATTTTACCCTTTAAAGATGAATATTATTGCACATAATGTCTCTTGAAAAGTATATTTTATAGAGGAATTTTGAGATATGTTGAAATCATATTATGGTATTAGTAATTGCATATATAGTTGAAAAAATGAATGTCAATTGAAAAAGAGATAGGTTTCTTTAGTAAATATTTTTTCCTAACTTAATAAATCACTAAACCAATTTTTTTTGGGAATTTATATTATATAATATTTGGTTTTAGTTTTCTAATCGATATATCCACATCTATGGGATGTATATTTGGAATCAAATGAATGATTATATAAATATAGAATTTAGGATGTCAGTAAAGGATAATTTAGGGGTGAAAAGTTCAGGTTGATCTAAATTTGAAAGTTATAAATAACCATATAGGTTAGTTGAGGAAATATAAAAAATATTTTTTATTTTAGTAAGATAACTATTGTGAAATACCTAGGAATATTTATGAATAATAATTAAAAATATACGATAATATCATGATATTTCAGTGTAGTAGATGTAGTGTGGTTTTTGAAGAAATTACATGCATATATTGATACTAGAAGATATATATGGTTGTGAAAAAAAATATTCTAGAGGTAATTACCTTAATGTATAGTTGATTAATAATTAAATATTCCTTATGGTGCATGATTAGTGGGTTTAATACATCACACATTGCTAGACACTCTTTGGGGATAGTCTCTAGATAGTCACATTCTATTTAAATTCCATTAAGAAGGATTTATTCTATTAAGGATCTAGGTTAATGAATTTAAGAGAACCTAGAAAAAGAATCCTATAGTGGACTAAGAGTGGATTTGTTTCAAAAAATAGATAATTTAATAGTCTAGAATATTTTAAAATTTTGAGATTGATTTTTTCTTCCTATAATTAATTATTTCTGTTGTTCACCGCTCATGATTAAATACTTATGGTTTTATATATGGATAATGTTTGAAATATCTATGTTAACAATGTTAGTAATATAAAACACAAAATTTTTCCAAAATATAATCCTATTGAGAAATGACCATGTTTCTGAAATAAAGTGATTATTCCAAAATAAGTATCATGAAATATGATTAACAACAATAAAACGATGAATTCCCAAAAACCAAAAGAAGATAACGATGAATTATTGAATTTCATGTCACAAAGATGATGAAAGAATAAAAATAAAATATTGTATTTTTCAATAATGTTCCAATAGGTACGTAGGGGAATTTCTGAATGGAAATGGAAATTTATTCACATTTCGAAAAGGAGGGAATAAACAAACTTGTTGTTGAAGAAATATGAGGTAATTTGTTAATATGATGAAGGTAAAAGTTGTTTTTCCTAATATTACTTGAGATATTAAGTTAAACAATATCAATTTAAGATATATAATGAGTCTTACCTATATTTTAGATTCCCATATAATATTTTTTTAGGGAGTTAGAATTATAATTATGTGGAAATAATTTATTTAAGGTGGAGGATGTGAGACTTTGAGATTTTAAAATATATGTCTTCCTTTAAAACTTAACATATTCAAAATCTTGTTTCACATGAAACACAGAACCAAAAGGAATCATGGAATGTCATATTACTATTAAAATGTTTCCATTAAATTAGATGGAATGATAAAGGCAATAAAATTATTATATATATATATGTATTTTTTTAATAATAAATCATTAAAAAAACTCTATTTTTAAATCTAAAAAACAAATTAAACAATTTCATGTGTAAAATTATATTTTTATAAAAATTCCTTTTTCGTACACTATGAAGTTTATTATATTGTGG
This sequence comes from Viscum album, assembly GCA_963277665.1. Classification (NCBI taxonomy): domain Eukaryota; kingdom Viridiplantae; phylum Streptophyta; class Magnoliopsida; order Santalales; family Viscaceae; genus Viscum; species Viscum album. Next base: position 1,027,627,232 of record OY728166.1, read on the forward strand.
ATATTTAATGGATTAAATTGAATTTATTGATAATATATATAATTAAATATTTGAAAATCAAACCAATTGTTAATAAAAGAGATGTAACAAACTTATATTATTCTTAGAAGGCACAACTTTATTATAAAAATTAATGCGTTATACACTCTAATATTAAAATTGTTTTTTATCAATTTTAGAAATTGAATTTTATAAAATGAATTTTATAAAATGAATTGAAAAATTTTATTCAGAATTTTTAATCTAGGTAAGGTGGTCAATTGATTTTTAGGCACAAAATGAAGTTACATAGTAAAATATTATTTACCATGATAAGACAATTTTCATGAAAAAATACTTTTCAAAATATTATTATCTAAAATTCAAATAATTTTTTCAAATAATGAATCTAATTTTATTTTTTAAAGAAATATAAAAATAATTTAACAATAATTTAGTTGGAAATTAATTTTTTCTATGACTTAGAATAATTATTGGTTAAAACAACATATTTTTGTATATTTATTTTTTCGAAACATTATATATTGTAATTTAAAAGATAATTTTATTATATATAGAAATGGATATATAATTAATTGATTCTAAAAAAATATTTTTATTTTTTTATTTGGTATGATGTTGGATCTTATATTTTTAATAATATAATAATTAACATCAGTAAATTTTAATCATGGTTAATATGTTTTAAAATGTGTAATCTCATGTGGCTTTAATTTTACTAATATAATTGGTCACATAGAACTTATATAATAAATTTATTATGTTTCAAATTCAAACCTACATATATCACCAAAATATACCCACCTAACTATCATGTGATTCCATTCATATCCATTACCTAATATTATTTTCTATAGTTATGTCCCTTTGTTTCACCTATAATAGAAGCTCACATCAACTAACATCAAGTCGTAAATCTAAATATAATTTTTAATGAAACATTATCTAATTAACTTATTAGAAATAATTTCTACAAAATTACAAGACATTATGCTCCAAAAATTTCTTCATGTCCTTTATTTTTAAACAATTATTCATGATAAGATCAAAATTTTCAACATAATTACTACTTACCATTTAACATTACTTTTTCCCTTCTAATCCATGTTAATAAAATACCATTATAAAAATATTTCTATAATTAAATAAATATAAGTTCTAAAATTAAATTTTATTATATTTATACCATAAGAAAAATATATTCCCCTCTCATTAAATCAAAAAAATGAAATTTTTTCTCATGTGTTTGTGAGGACTACTACCTATATAAGAATCATGGTTTTTTTTCATCACAACAACTATAGGCTGGTTCAAAAAATGGTTTCTAGTGAATATAATATTTATTTATCATATGATTTATATTTTTAATAATTTAAATAAGGTATTCAAAATGTAATATTATAATTAATCAATCATTATATAACAAATTTTCATAAAACATACATACCAATAGAAAAAGTGATATATTTATAGGTGAAAATGTAATTTCCATTTTCTTATTCATTTAAGTGTTCAAAATAATGATTAAACACTTTAATAAAATTAAAAACCTGTCATTATACTTTTTTAATAATGATATTATAATAAAATAATTTCTTTAATTTCTATAGTCACAAATATAGTGTAGCATGTTCTCGTTGGGTCTGTTTAACCACCTAAATAGAAAATGATATATATTTTTATAAAGGGTGGATTTGGAAAATTAATATTCTATATTAATAAATATATAATTATTTTTTATTTAATGTTAATATAAATATTTAACTGATTAATTGAGAAAACACCATTCATTAATTATAAATTTCCAAAAATTCACTTCATTGAATTATTCATTACAAATAATAAATAAAATAATAATGAAATGTCATTATAAAATTATTAAAAATGTTAAACATTAATTATAGTTTCATTTATGATATTCTACTAGTGAATATTTTTTGATATATTTAGAAAAAATTGGAATTATGAAATTAGTTCGAGATTATCAAGATGATTCAAACCAAAAATTGAAAATAGATAATAAGTACAAAATATAAATATAGAGAATAGTCATAAGTTTTGTTTAAAAATGGTTATAGATATGAAATATATAATGAAATAGATTAATAAAATAGTTATATTTTTTATATAGGAGACTCAAGATCTTTAGTGGAAGTCTAGAATTCAACTATTGGGTTCTTTGTCTCAAAATTAAATTCCATGAAACATATTTCTTATAATGATACGTGTTATCTTCAAAATTAGGTGATTACATTATATTAATTTTATTTTTCCATATTCATTAAATTCATGGTGTTTGATGATATATATAATTTTATTTCATAAAATGGATCTTGATTCAAGTTATACAAAATATGTAATTGTTTTTTGTTAACCAAACTCCCTTAATTGAGTTATAATGGATATTTATTAATTTTTTTCTACGAATGTTTTCTTAAACCATAATATTTTATTTCAAGGAACTTTTCCTTCTCTATATGGATAATTCCTTTTTAATTCAATTTTTTTATCTTGATAAAATTCATCTATAAAATCTCTATCATTATTAATAATAATTTTCACTCAATGTAATGATGGTTTCCCCTCCTTTCTATATTGTTTCATTCTCATCAATATTTTCCTCAATAATTGGAAAAATAATTATGTGTTGTCTCATGTGACCTCTAGATTTCCCTTCTCATCTATTATAAAAGTAATTTTTGTCACTATTTTTATGATTTTTTTATTAAAGGAATATTAAAATACTAATATGGTTTTCCCTGATTATTTGATTTATCATTCACTCAACATTTACCTAAAAACCACATTTTATATTTTCAAGGATCCATTATTGAGGTTTTTTTAAAATATATATTTTTTAAAAAATTTCATATCATTATCTCAAAAGTAAATCTTTTAAAACTAACATGTAACTTTCTTGTTTAAGAAATATTATAAAAATGAAATCTAAAACCCATTTTTATGTTTCTTCTGTGTGAACACCTCTTTCCGCCATATATTTAATTACTTATGAATCTTCCTCTATACACCATCATGGTTTCTCAAAGTAATTATTACTTTTATTTATTATAAAATATATTTTTTCAAATGTTTAAGAAAATTTTTTATTTAGAAATAAATTTTATTAATGCCCCTAAATAGAATATTTTTCCGTCTATGTAAATGACTTATATTTATTCCAATGATATTTTCTTTGGATACTATCCTCCTTTTTCTAGATGGTCTATATTTATGTTTTGTATTGTATTGTATCCCATTTAATTCTTGGGTTAATTATTTTTTGATGGAATTGTTTTTTATTTCATTATGTTAAACACATGATGTTATACATATTAAGGGTTATTAGTGATAACACTCATGAATTAGGTAAATAATTAATCTCTAAAGATGAAATGTATGTGGAAACTTCACATTATCATTGAGTAATGTCTTATGATACCTTGGTGAAAATCCATGGAAATGAAGGGTGATCCGTGATATATTTTCAATTAATTGGGTAAATAATTAACATATAGATATTAAATGATCTTAATATCTTGGCAACATGCTTTGTAAGTGTTTTATGATACCATGGTGAAAAAGCATGGAAATTTTCATTTACAACTTCTTTGTAAAAAACATTTTTGATATTATTATGAATGTTGCATGTTTATGTTGTACTGAAATTTCCACATTATTCATTATGTTATTATGATCATGTAATGACCTAGGTTCTCATATTAATTTCTATATTTTTATATATTTATGTTATTCATCATATGTTACCACTGATAGGTCTAAATTTCAGTTGTTTCCTCTTATACTGAATTTTATCTCACCCATTTTTTATGTTTCCATTTCCCCATGTTATGAATAAAAGAATAATGTACGATATTTCTCTAATATTATCTTGTCTAGAGGACCTATGGAAGATGTTGAATGATTGTTATGGTCTAGGTTGTTTATTATATATTGGGAAAATTTTATTTTAGTTTAAAAAGACATGGGTTTTATTTGTAAATTTTTTATTCTAACTCCATAAAATTGAAACCAAATGATCATGGGAATATATGTTATGAAATATTTTATTTGGTCATGTAATTGAGATTGGAATATTCATCTGGTATCATAATTATGGATGTATATTTTGTTACAAAATGTTTTTTCATGTTGGATTTAATAATCATATAAATTATAGTTAAACCATAGAAGTTTCAGATTCATGAATCTTCTAGGATTCCTTAATGTAGTTATCATCTAATGTCCTAAAAGATGGGTGGACCCATTTTAATCTACTTTAGGAATTTGTTTATAATTTAAAGTGAACACATAAATGTGTTTAGACAATAAGGATATATAAAATTCCTATTATGTAAGGGGAATGATATTATAGATCAATTTATGTCATTGGGCATCTTATATAACCACATTTATTTTTCTAAATTCATCTATGGTAGTAGAGACACCTTCATCTATAGTTGTTGTGGGAATATCTAAGGTTATTATATTTTATTTACCTCATTTATTTTAATTGTAGGTGGGTCATGATTGAATGTTTTCAATGTTATGATAATATAATGAGTAAATTTTAACCTTTTAGAGTAGGTGGGAGGAGTCTATATGACATAAAGTTGATGTATAGATATGCTGGGGTTTCGGAGATAAATAAGGATAATGTATTAAAATGGCATTATCACATATAATGTTGATCTAAATATGTATAACATGTATACCATAATAAAACATCAACCCCATTGGAACTCTTGATATTTCATAAAAAGGGTACAGTGTGGAAATTAATTTTTTGAGACTCCAGAGAGAAGGGTTTTTACATCTATTATATTAATAGGAAATATATTATCATCGTTGTGAATGTTATAATGGTTTTATAGGGTATCCCAAATCACTCGGAGAAGTGACTCGTGACACACCTTCCATTATCGTTTTCATTCCATGTACCCTTTACAAAAGTGCATTGGAATCATAAGATTCATAAGATTTAAAGGGGGTGTCATCTCTGTATTTTACTCTAACATTAATATTGATTGGATACTTCTGGAATTTATAGTATGATGATGATACCACTGCATGGATTTGAAGACATGGACTTCCTAGAAGAACATTTAATGTTGTTTCCATCTAGATTATAATGATCAAAAAGATAAATACAATATATTTGAATTGGAAATTGATTTTTATAATTACATGTTGGATTTTGTTCACATTTTGTATACCCCTAAATGATTAACATTGGAGGATTCAAGTGACAACCACAATATCCCATGAAATAGAGTGTCTGAATTGGGATAATATTGATCCAAAATCTATTGGGAATAAAAACCTAATGAATGACAATGTTATCATGATTTCCTGAAATGTAAAAGGGTTTGATATGTCCCTAAATAGATACCTTTTGATCCTTTCAAAGGAATTTTTTGACTACATTAAATTAAAATGGGGAATTATATGAACAATAAAATTCATCAACAATAAATTCATTATAAAATTATTGGGGTCTTTGAAGATACTAGAATAGTGATTCTCTAAGATATTTTGAGATGTGAAGATAATACAGGATTGAATGTTTGGTTAATACAGTGTCCACCTTCTTCAATATTTCACAAATATGAACCAGAAGTTTGTTCCTACCAACATGCGGTTATTCTATAGTCTGGTTCATTATTATAAATGTATTTAATGTTGATTACCCTTGTTATTAGGTGAATCCGAAGTGTGTATTTGGTACTAGAGGGTTATTTCAAGTTTCTCTTCTCAGGAATCATGGATATTCATACTGTTGAACAGCTGGAAATCTGTTTTTCATGATTGCTGGATTTTCGTGAATTTTTTAGGAAACAATGGTGTCTCCATAATCATTCTAGGATCATTTAATTATTTTAACCTATTTTTTCATTTAATGATTCATTGTGAATATTCAATGAATTGTTATATTGGTCTATATTTATTCTTCCTCTACCTGCTCACCCCCTATGGCCTCCCATGTTCAAATACTAATTCCATTCATGGTATTCAGGTTTTCATGGATATATTTAATCAAAAAACGGGTCTTCAAACAGATGATATGGATCCAGAAACACTATTACTCATCATTAGATGATGGTTTCATTGGGATGGGTGGGGGTAGTCAACACGCTACAAAATATGGTGAATAGAGGTCCATGGGAGTCTAGACTAGTTTGGTAGTAAGAATATGATTTTCTTCTAAAAATGTAATACACTTCAATCGGTTACACCTAGCTATATAATTAAGAGTATAGGATGACACTCTTCATGATATAATGTGAATTGGGCCCATATCTCATTGAGTGCGTTGTTACATTATAATAGAATTCACCCAATAAACTACCTTCTAGGTCATCCAGTTATCATATGTTCATTTACATTTATATGCATCATCTTATTTGTTGGTTTCATTATCTGTTTGGATAGTGGACATTTATGGAATATAAGATAGAGGTTTTCCCAAAATCACTTGTTTGGAATCAACAATGTTCATAAGGATATCCTTAAATATAAATTTTACATGGATGATGTTTTACAACATTTGGTCAAAGGGTCAATAGTTTTGGTGATAATTAAGGATTACATCATCATGTTTCATATCCTCAAACAACATGAAAAAATTAATTTCCACTGAAAAAATTAAATAATCCCAGAACCATCTATGTTTAAAAATTCTATGTTTTGATTCTTTATTCATCAAATCACTGATTATATTTATCTTTCCTCTCTTAAAAACAATTATTTTTTCTATTTTTACTTCTTAGTACGAGGAGTTTGGTAATAAAATACTTTATGAGGTTGTATAATAGTTGTTGGTGTATATTTAAACAAGATAGTGGTAGTTTGTATTTTACCAAACCGTTTAATTAAGAAATATGCACATGTTTTTATGTTTACTTGGTTCACCTAAAAGAGTCTCCTATGGTATATGTACACACCATAAGCTCAACTTGTTACTATAATGAGATTAATGGTGTTTTCAACTTATCACATTGATTATCTTTTTAAATGTCTAGTAGATTCTCTTGTGGTGGTTTCATAATGAGTGATTATACTAGTCCTTTCCATATAATTCTAAAATCTATGGACATATTATTTTAATAATATTGTAATTTGAGTGGGAAATAACTATTCATCTCCATAGTATTGAAATGAATTGGTTAATGAATTGGGTAAGAATATATTCACATCCTAGTGTGAATCCACATAGAAAAAATTTATACCAGATGAAATAAGCTCCCACCATAATCTATACCAAGCACCTAAGCTTTGTTTCCCCTTGCTGATTGAGTTGGAAAATCAAGGGGGCACACTTAGAACTGAAATTTTATAGGTTTCACTCTCGATATCATGTTTCTTAAAAATATAAAAAAACTGGATTTTTTATGATGGGATAAGGATGAGTGGCCTTCCCCCATTTGGGGAATGGTTTCCATTTATCCTACACTATGGAATGTCATCTTACTATTGGTTATTTTCACGTAGAGAGAGACATAATGGAACCGAAGAGTTATGGATGTATTAATGATTGGTATAACACATGATCATGAAAAGTAGATGAATATTTATGAAAATTCCCCAAAAATCTATTTTTGACTCCTTGTTCGAGATGGGGTTGGGAGAATTTACAATAATGTGGGAAGATACTGTTTTAGTAGCATAAAATCATAGTAATCTTCAATCACCGAGTTTTAGTAAACAAGATTTCTAAAATCATAGAGATACTAATTCATAGACTCTAATATTTTGGGTTGTGTGACCCCCTCCAAATGAGTGGTAGAGAATTATTCATTTTATCCTGAACATTATACTCAACAAGCATATTCTATTTGAGTTGATCAACATTGATCCATTTTTGGTTTTCAATCTCATCCTTTTTTTATGATTTCTTTTCTTTTCCAGAGAGAATATAAGACATTCCAAATAATGAATGGGATATAGAAACACCATTACCTTTCTATTAATTATAAGGGAGTCAAAGGGGAGGATACATATTAGTCAAAGCATATAGGTTATAGTACTACCTTTGGTTTTGGGAGTGCAAACCTTACCTATATGTTTTAGTGTAAACCATATCTCATTTTTTGTTTTTCTATATTATGTTCATTAACACATGTTCCTCATTCTACATCCTCTACTGTATAAAAAATGACTACGTTAACTAGTTTATACATAAGTGCACGAATCACATCTTTATTGTCTGAATAATGGAGTGACACATAATTCTCTATATTATCTTCAATGGGAGAATTAAGGTCCCGCCCCCTAGGTACACTTTCATAGTGGGACAATTCAATTTGCGACCTCATCAATGATTAATTTTCCCCTGTATAAATTTTTCCATGAATTGATTTATATATTGGGATCTTCAGGGAGTTTCTGATTTTCCTCACTAAGAATGATTGAAATAATATTGGTATGACATGTAGTACCAAGAATGAAGGTGATGAGGGGTTCCAAAGTTCACCACCTATCCTGGATAAGATAATATTCCTAAGAGGAGATGCTAAAAATACCCCCATCTATTAGGGTTAGGGATATTGTGGTTCCACCACCAACACATCAAGAGCCAAATATGGGTATAAGGACCCTAGAGGTGGCAGTGGTGTTAAAAATGTCCATAGACCTAGAAAACAGTGTTTCTTTTGGATAGCTAGAATTTTGAAAACCAATGTAGTATTATTGATATGCTATGATATTACTGAATAATATACTACGTGAAATTCAATATTAGTATTTGAAATACTCACCCTAGGAGGATTTATTATTAATGGAGCTACAGACTTTTCCTATGATAAATAGGATGTCATGGGACTAATTTGGATTATTTGAATATTAAATTATCAATTTTTAAATCCATTTTATGAAATTGAATTATTAAAATTAGATGTATGGTTGTTAGAACACCCTAACCCTATGATACTCTATAATGATCGAGATGAGGTTTCAACATGTTATCAAGCACACTACCTCATATACAAATGGATGATAATTAACGGAGAGGTTCTGATCCATTAAATTGGGAAACTAATCCTGAGAATTTGATTCATATAACACAAATCAAATAATTGAAACATCTATAACATGTAATCAAACCCTATATAATAAATTAACAAAATGTTGTAATAAATTCCACAAAAAACCATGAAGTCACAAATACACTCCTCACTAAATTGTCCAATCCCAATTAAAAATATAAAAACATATAACTAAATAATAATAAACATACATAAATCATCATTTCTAACACACCCAATCTCTATACAACTTTGATTTTTCCCTTCCTGGTCAGTTGTATGTCATATTCTCGTACTACAATAAAGAAGGATTTATTGTACACTGAGATTCCCATAAAAGTTTAGAGAATAAAACTCAGTATAGTATACCATTGAACCAAAAATACATTCCATCATAGATTTGTGTATAAATATTGAAATGAAATTGGAAGAAATAAACAAGATCACTATGTTTTCAAGTTCAACCTAGGCCACTACAACACCTAATGAGATACACACACCCATCATGCAGTCATGTGAAAACCTCACCACCATGATTCATGACTATAACTCCTTTTGTTCCATGTCATAATATAGTCATTAGGTCACCTAGAAAAATTATGTATGATGACCATCCCAATTTAAAAGGCAAAGGTTTGGAATGTTTACAAACATTGACCTGATACCTGAAGAGATTGGGTATGGTCATAAATCCATATATTCGCCCACAACATAATGACTTTAGTAAGGGTCCATCATACAAGACTCAAATAAAATCACAAACCAACCCCCAATGGGTCCTCCACCCATTACAACTATAGAATGTTCCATCATGTACATCGACCTATCCTCACACAACCAATGAATACCACATTAAGCACATTGACCCATCAATGATGACTCTCGATATGTCACAACAAGAACAATATCCCAAAGAAACACACTCAGGGGAGGTCACATTAGGTAAATTGAAACATCCTTGTACACTCAAAGGAGGTAATATCGATAACATTGACATATCCCTACACATTTTATATATTCCACATTTTACACACCAACTGAAGATATTGAAGGAAAGTTCTAAGAAGCACACATAAGTAGGTGCACATAAGGATTCTTTTCATCATAAATCTCACCAACTAATCCATTATAGATAATCACTTATGGCTTATCCCCTCATAATAACTCTTCTCAAATCTATTTTCAGGGTCCCCACTAGGTTGTTCAGACCTGTTACTGTGTGTCATAAATGAATCCATCTAAATCCCAACACCCAAGAGTGACACCACTTTTCAATGAAAATTCGTGACATATACCCTAGTTTCTTTTCCAAAATAACAAAAACATCATCACTCTGTATCCTACAACCCAAGTATTTTCTCAATACTTCATGATATATACTCAACCCTTGAATAAAAATTATGGGTCCAAAACCCATCCAAAACCCCCTTGGTATCCAAATACTATTCTTGAACAACTATGAAGACCCACACTTATGGACTATACAACATCAACTAAGGGGGGTCCTTCAGATCATAATTAAGAGGAAACCCATATCCATATCCCTTTCCATGTCCTAAAAGAATTATTATATTTTTTACATAAAACATGTATTGTATATATCCTCATTAGGTATTTCCTATACACTCACGAGATGTATTGTCATATCACCATCCATTAATCAGACACAAGCCTATAATTCCTACATATAACCCAAGGATTCAATCCTGACCTACCCACCATCTCATCTCACATCTTTCGACCTCCTAAAGGCCACTTTTTTGGGTCCACCCAATCCCTATCACCGTGTAAATATAGTCTAGGAGAAATCCTAAATTACTTAAGGTGATACTGAGCTATTTGCCCAAAAATTGGAAGCTCAAATCCACTTCGTCATCTATCCCAAGGACCCGAATATTTATTATATCCTATTCACAAAATCATGAAGTTATAAATCCACGAAATCTCATATGATTACATTCATATGAAATTTTATATCAGTGTAATCCTACCCTATACATGGAATTAACCCCTCATCAAGGCTCATTTATTCTTATAAGTTGTTTCCTCACCACACAATATATATATAATTACCTATAAAATTTTAAAATTAATAAATTAATTTGATACAATATAGGAATAATTTATTAAATACTCAATAGGTTTCAATTGCTCACCAAAAACGTTTTCAATCATGTGTAGTTCAATAGTAATTTACCAAAACCTATACCACAAAAAACACAAACCACCACCACTCCCCTAATAATTAATTTCACCCAATTTCCTAAAAAATACTAAATGTAATTGGAAAGTATTTTACCACAAATAAAGTCAAAATATATGGTGAGTAAACCTCAAATCATTCTCTCATCTAGAAACCAGATGAGAATTACCCATCATATATGGATGATTTCACCATGATTTTATGAAATCCTTATTGTCAACTAAAAAATAATCCAACATAGGGAAAATAATATGGAAAAGATAAAATTGGATGGAAATTTCATATAATCACTAAAAACACCATAAAGAAACATATAATATCATTAATATCAAAGGAAAGAGATATTGAGCTGATTTGGCCTTCCTATGGGTGTCACCCCATAAAAAATGAAGGAAGAGGCTGTTGGGAACCAAATGGGTGGACCCCCCCCCATTTAAAATTTCATGAAAAAAATTCATGATGTGAACATTGTTTCATTCCATGAATTTTATGAGAATAGGGTCACTCCCACTTGTCCAGCCCTCTTTCATGGATTGAATTCCCCACATGAAATGCATTGTTTCCGTATATACATTTTTACACCATGAAAGTGATGGTGCTTCTACTTACTAGTAGCTTGAATATATGTCCCTTAATTGACACTTTATTGAACCCAAAATTCACCCAAAATATCCTCATTCCTATAAAAAAACATCATTTTGAGGTTTCAAGTCCCTATGAATCCAAATCAGGGACTTAATTCAAAAATGACCTCTCATATAGTAAAAACTTCTAATTCCCTTAGGAACTCAAAATTAATAAAAATGTATTTTAATACAAAATACCCACCATAATTATTTTCATCCTCATAAATTAATGGTAGTCATCCAAAAACATCTAACATTGTTTGAGTTTCACCAATTCAACATCACCAGACCAAATTTCATCATTGAATTCTCAACATACTTGTGTTACATAACCCTAAACAGCAAACACAGAATTTGGTAGAGGTTTAATATCCTACTCACTATCGACACCAACCACATGGTGACACATATCAAGCCCATCCTATTCAATAGAACATGTTATATTAATTTAATTCATTATAATGATTATGGTGATGACCATAATAAAGATCAAACAATAAAGGCTGATTCCAAGTTATGATTCTTTCCACCACTATAATCACCTACTCAAAATAGTCATCAAGGGGATCATTGAACCACAAACCACGACTTGAATAAAAGAAAAATGATGTCCCCCCTAAAAAATAAAATTTCACATCAAAATTACAATCATACTTACTCTATCTTACTTCTCCTCAAAATGATTGGTTTTTTCATCCACTACATCATTACGAAATCCAATCATTGGGCATTAACAAATGAAGATACAATAGAATAATCCTAGTGTGTACACTACAATAGGATCCAGAATATATGGTGTAATTACATAGTCATATCACTAAAAATAATGTATAAAATCCTCTCTAACTCTCCAAGCATAGACTCGCCTCTGATCTGAATCACTCTTAAATCACAACAAAACAACCCCATGTAAAATTCTAGTGCCCCAACACCATCTTCCGCCAATACTGAATTACAATTTAATTATTTACTACTGAACTAGATAACATTATATATCATCAAAAAATAGTTTACCAACTCAATCATCAAAATATACTAACCAGTCTCATGACTATCATGACCCTTCCAATATTATGGTTATTCACCCATGACAAATATGTTTCTACCTATCATTGGAGTATTGCCTTTATCTCCTGCAAAACCTAAACACATTCCACTAAAAATAAATATTCATATATTACCACATATAATTAATATTCATGGATAACCACTCATAAATTAGAGATATAATGAACACAAACCATCACCCATTCTCATCTCACTAAGAACATTCCTCTCTAATATCTAATTTTGTTCTCTACACAATATTTCTTTCCTTACAATGCTCCATGTGCGCTTGTAAATACCCAAAGATTTTAGAAGAATAAAATTATTTTAAAAAATTTAAATGATATAAAACACTTAATTATTTTTTGCAACATGAAACAATGAGTTTCTTTAATATCTTGTGTTACACATAAGGGTATATTTTTCCAAACAATAATACACTATTGATATTATCATCTAATATCATAGTTATTTATTATATGTTGGAATAGTGTCTATTAATATGATTAAATAAATTATAAAAATATATTGTATCCACATATATATTAATTTTATATTTATTGGTAATAAAATATGAATAATTTGAAATAAAATGGAAGGCTTTTTGAAAACAAACTGTTTTTTTTAGAAGATGGATTAATCATGCTTGGTGAAGATAATTTAAAATTAATTATAACATATTTTAATTAAATTATATTAAAAAAATAAAATTCATTTATTAAATAAGAATACCTAAACTATCATACGGTGAATATTAGGTATTTTTTGAGAAGATTTATTTTAATCTAAATAGTGAAAAATAATGAATTTTAATTGAAAAATGATTTTCCATTTAAATAATTCATAGTACTAAATTATATTTTGAAACAGATTTAAAGTAAAATTCGTTCAATTGTATACCTATTAATCTAATATAGGTCATTGTGATCTTTTTAATTTTTAATTATGATATAAAATTATTGGAAATATTTGAAAATTTTACTTTAAAACTGGCTTTCTCTTCACTATTGTGGGATTAATTTTAAATTTTGTTCTTCCACTTTTTTTGTGTAATTTGAAGAAATGGATTCCATATTTTTATTAAAAAATTTATATTTCCTAATAAGGTAATTTTAATATTTGGCCATATTTATTAGTAAAATATGAAAATTTATTTACTCAGATTAAGGTAAAAACGAGTTTACTTAGTTGTTATTCTTTGAATATAATGTGTAAAATGACATACCAACTTTTCAAAAACCCTTTTTAGGAAATATTTCAACCCTTATCATTGTATTTTATATTTTTATGAGTTATTGTTAATAATATTCAATTAAGCGGACCACTATTATAATATAAGTAAAGGAAAAGACAAAAAAGAAACCCTACTTGATTTTAATATCTATAATGATTTGGGATTGAGAAAAACCCATTTTGGTTCAGTTATAAATATTTTTTTATTGATAAAGGATATTTTATCATTATAATAAATTATCTTTAATTTTTGAAGATTAATTTGGGACAAAACATTCTTAAAAACACTAATATCGTAACTATTTAGTTAAAAATTAACTAAAATAAATGATACTACTAATATTAAAATAAAAGTAAATTAAATGAATTATTCTCTTAAATTAATCTATTATATTAATATACCATGTTAAAAATATTTTAAATTTATAGACACAAATTCCATCATTGTATTTATGTTTTTAAAATTAAATTAAATAAATAATGTCAAAATTGACATTACCGTCATTTTATAACAAATGTTATTTTATTAATACATTTAAATTTTATAAAAATAATATCCTCTTCCAAGTGATTTTTTAATGTTAATAAGTTTAAAATATGTTTCATTATTGAACCAATTTTTCTTTTATAATTACTATAAGGACTAATAAACAATAAAGACAATATTAGCATAGTTAAGGTTAAAGTGGGTTTTTGCAGATTATATGCATTTATGTTAAAATTAATTTTACACATAAGAGATTTTAATTTTACATATTAAATATAATATTTAGAATCATAATGTATAAATTTTATAATATATATCACCTTAATTTAGTATTAAAGGATAAATTAAATTGTTAAATACTAGTTATCGGGGTAAAACAAATTTGGTAAAAGCGATTAAACGTAAAGACTAAGGAAAAAATTATAAAAATACTTTGATTTTTCTATTTTATAAGTATTTATGAACTATAAATTCTCTAAAATAAATTGTTCCTTAATAATGGAATAACAATAAGTAATTTATACCTCCCAATAGTGTATATATTTGAGTATTTATAAGAACTCCACTCCTCCAAAACTATAAAAGGGATCTCACTCCACTTACATCATCACACCTCTAAATCCATTTCACTCATAAAAACTATACCCAAATAAATTCTGTAATCTCATCATATAATCCTTAATTTTTTTATAAAACAAACTAAGTAAGGCCTCTTGTTCAAATCATAAGGAGTTACCTAAAGAAGAGGTAACATTCATCAACAAACAATTTTTTTTCTTTCTTCCTAAAATCCTTTCAATTATTTTTATATATTTATTATAAAATAACCTAATTATCAAATATATATATAGTCAGGTGTTTTTATGTTAATTTTAATAACTTAAAACCACTAAAATTCTATAAATGGGTTATGAAATCATCATTCATGTGTAAAGAGGACTACCGCCTCACTGACCGATTTTGTTTGTTTTTCTATTACCACCTTTCAAATTTTGGAATAATGATTTAAATTATATTTATATTATTTATATAATTTATGATTTAATTATTATATTTAAATTGTATATCATACTTTACATTATGATTTTATATTTATAGGAATACAATAACATTGTTCGTGTGTACCACAGATTACCACATTGCGAAGGTATGTGATTCATTCACAGTATATGTGGATTGTATTAAAGATGGGTTAAATGAAAAATTGTGTTATAGATAAAATAAATATTATTATTTAATGATAATATATCACTACCTTTTATTTCTTCCAAACTGATAAGAAAATGAAAAATGATGTTAATATGTACGTACGACCTACAATCTTTATGAATAGTGCATTTCATTTCTCATCACTAAATTTTATAGATTAATATAAAAATTAATATACAAAATATTTATTATATTTATATAATGGTTTAAATTTTTCATATTAATAAATAATTATCTCATTAATAGGGAAAATAATAACAAGTAAAACATATATGAACAAAAAATTTATTATTAATGGAAACATAATGTTTACAAGGAAATGTTAATAAACATGTAATATAAATTAATAAGAAAATAAGATATGATGTTATTCCTATGAATATGGTTCTATGATAGATTTTTGATGATCTTGTATTTATTATAAAGGAGTTTATTATGATTATTTAAGATATCAAGAATTAAAGTAAAGGTTTTTCTCATATCACTTTTATTTCAGTGAGATACATGTAATATTCACTAAATAATTTTTATGGTATATATAATGTCATTTATCATATTGTATAATTATTAAACATAAAGTTATTTTTATTTTAATATACATTTTTGGATCTCCATTTCTTTGGGTATATGTGTTCAATGATACCAAAGAGTTAATAGATTTGTTTTTATAATTTTACCCATTTGAGGCTTATTTCGTTTTATGGACATATCTTCTTTTATGAGGTGTATATACAAACCCTTATAAATATAATATCATTGATTAAATTATTATCAATAAATATGAAATTTCATTAAATTTAAACCATTCATGGGGCTTACGATTCAATGTTATAAAAGTGGAAAGAGTTTTATGTTAAAATCTCATCATTTATCAAGATTGTTTGTGATTAAGTTTCCAATGTTAAAATATTATGATCCACCTATAAATAATTATCATTAATTTTCTTCTACTATATGTATTTCATTATAAAAAAATCTTTCCAATAATTTTAATATTTTTATGGACTAATAGTTCAAAATATTGTTTTTATTAAAGATCATTTCTTTGATCAAAAACTCATTTTCTTCAAAAAAAAATGATTTATAAAATGTTTAAAAATGATTTTGCCAAAGTATAAAGTATATTTTAATAAATAAATATATTAAATGGTTTTTAAAATCATCGTTTTTAAGAATTTAAGGTTACTTTTAAATAAAATTATTTTTCAACTTTTTTATGTCCTAAAAAGTTATTTCCAATAGGAAATGCATTTTTTACTCAAAGTGTATTTAATGGTATTTTAATGATATTTATATTCATCACCATAAACAACCCTATTTGTCACCTATACCCAAATGGGGATATTTTCAATGATTTCATCCTAATTATTTCTCTAGATGGATTAATATTGTTTTAATGACATTGTTATGAACCACATAGCATTTCTTCAGGTCAATTGTATTTAAAAGATATCGATATAAAAACCATATATTTTCCATAGTTTAATCATGATTTATGAGTTTTATGATGAATGTATTTTATTCATGATATAGTAAATGAGAAATATAAGAAATGAATCAGCCCAATACATCTTATAAGATAGTTTTATCCCTATTATATCTCACGGGTGAGAACGATATAGCTTATATGAAGGGTTGATCCCCATTATAGCTCGTGAAAAAGGGTGATCTTGATATAGCTTATATGAATGGTTAAGCCCCATTAAAGCTCATAGGTGATCCCAATGTAGCCTATAATAATGGTGATCCCCATTATAGTTCTCTAATTAATTGGGTAATTATTATATTGTAAGTTAGCCATATGGTTCTCCCAATTGAAAGGGTTTTGAATGGTTTTCATGAAAATGATGTTCCAAGTTAGAAAATGGGGTTTAATTGTTTGTTATGGGTTTATAATGTCTCTCATGATCAAGATTTATATCACTTCGCTCATGATTATTAATTCTAATGATGTTTCCATTTTCCATGTTTTCATATATGATTATCCAATGATTGATGGGTGTGATTTCTTTTTTGATTTACTTATGAATTCTTATTATGTCACCATACCCATATGCAATTATTATTCTCAATGATGAAATTATATTAATAATTATTATGTTTAAACAAACTATGTATTTGGTCCCATATATCATATGTTTTCTTTTCCCATTGTATTAAAGAATTATGTTGAATGAGTTATGACTTGATGGGATTCGATATAGATTATGATGATGTATTAATGTGAAAATTAAAATATATGTTAGGTCCTATAAATACTAATTTAAAGTCATGTAAATTGTTTATGAAAAATTTCTTCCAAATTCTATAAAACATTAACCCTAAAATTTACTATACTTTGTATGTCAACCAATATTTCCATTTGATATTTTTAAGGTATAGATGAAAAAAATGGGTTATAATTATTGACATAAAAGACTAAAATGTAATGTTCGTTATTTTAGTATAGGATCTAAGAGTGCAGGTTTTCGGATGTTATAGTTGGTATTAGTGGTTGGCTTATATAACTTTAGATATGTTTATCTTTTCATGTGAGGTCATATTAAGTTTTTTGGACACCATTATTGCTCTATGATAATTGGTATAAAAAAAGTTCAAAAAAAATTACATCACTATGAGGTTTTATATAGTAAATATTTTGAGTTAATGAATGAAATTTTTGGATAGTTTTCCTTTATGTTGAGTTATTTTTAACTTGGGGAATCAACATGAAGGTTTATTTATAGAAGGATTAGTTTTGATGTTTAAATAAAAAAAATAACATGTTGTTTATTGGGTGACAACAAGTCGCATCTGGCAAGGTAATGGGACTTGAACCAATGACTGAAAGAATATAAGAGTTTACCACCTACCACAAGACAATGTGGCGTCTTGATTGGTATTGAATTTTAGATAATTTTTTAAACAAAATATGTCGTATTTTATTTGAGAAATAATTTATTATTCATCATAGAATAATATATGATCAAATCCTTCTAATATTTTTGTTTAAATATTTGTTAGGAAATTTTTAAATATTTTTATTTATATTTATTTATAGAATGGTTTTATTTGAAATTTGGGTTTTACATTTTAAGATTAATGTTTCATATAATTATTAACACTTTTTGTGAATTATAATACCATGTAATAATCATTTTGGTTTTGTTTAATGTCTAATGACAGATAGAATAGCACGCATGTCCCATTTTATAGTTATGTGGATTCAAAAATATTTTTTTACTACATCTAGGATTAAAATTTTATCATGAATACTCATAATTTTGAAATGATAAATGAGGGTTTTTTGGGAATTAAAAAAATATATGAAATTCTATTCCTCTAGAAAGTATATATCCATTTTTCGCTTAGTTTATATGGTGTGAGAGTTTTTTCACTCTAAAAAAGGATCTTTAAAAAAAATTATTCTATCACCATCATCTCTAATGATATAAATTACCATTTTAACACCACATTATTTTATGTATTTATATTGATAACATTTTCTTGATCATTCAATCAATAGTGATCGATGTTCTCTTTCACTCTTTATCCTTATTTGGGATTTACATTTTTTCCCTTGTCTAACTCATCACTTCCCAGAAATGTTAGTAAATTTGGAAACCAGGTATGTGTTATTATAGATGAAAATTTTATATGACTTTAAATATTAATAATTGGATGTTTTATTAACCCTTTTTACATTATAGGTTTTCAACAAAAGTATTTTCAAATGTCATCCTTTTGATTACCGAGATAAAGTTCAAATTATTTGGTGAAATTTATTAAAGGGTTGTCATATGTAACAACACAATAATTTAAAAGAAGAATTTTATTTTAAATGGAATAAATTATATGAAACACCAACTTATCTTGTGTTACACTCAAAATTGAGGGTTTCTATAACTTTATTACACAAAAGACCATTTTTTTATCGAACAATAATATACTGTTAATATTATTATCTAATAGGATAGTCATCACCGTGATGTAAGAATGCAGAGTATTAATAAGATTAAATAAATAATTTAAATATATATTTTTAATCATTTTTATTAATTATGAATTGTTTAGTAAAAAATGACAATCATTTAAAAGAAAAGGTAATGTTTTCCGAAAAATATTGTTTTTCTAAAGGACAAATTAATCATTCTTGATGAAAATTCATTAAAATTATATTTTACAACTTATAAAAATTTATATGAAAAAATAAAATTCAATTTTTAAATAGTAATATAAATAATAGTTTAGGGTGACTATTTCTTATTTTTCAAATATGATTTATTTTATTATGAATAGTGAAGAAGGCTGCATATTAATTGAAAGCTTCCATTTCAGTTAAAAAATTTATAGTTTTAAAATTAATTTTTATTTGTTATTAAAGTCAAAATAGTTCATTTTTACATTTATTAATCCAATTTAGGACATTTTAATCTTTTTAATATTTAATTTCTATATAAAAACATTTAAAACTTTTGAAAATGATTACATTAAAAAATGGCTATCTCGTTACGTCTATCAGATTGATTTTAAATTTAATTGTGCCACATTTATGAGTTTGATGTGGCCAAATGGATTACCTGTTTTGAATATAAATAAAATATATTGTCTAATAAGTTTGACTATATATTTTAGAAAAATAATTAGGAAAAAAAGTTAAAATTTAGTCTAGTGATTAATGTAAAAATGTGATTACATAGTGGTTAAGCTTAATATATAATGTATAAAAAGACCCCCAAAATGTTAGAAGACACTTTTTATTGAAATATTTAAATCATTTTCAAATTAGGATATATTAATATGATAAATTAGTAATACAATTCCATGAAATAAATCTATATATTATGTTATGTAATGAAATAAGAAAAAAAGTAACCATCCATGATTTTAATATCTATAATGATTTGGGTTTGGGAAAAAATTCATGTTGGTTCAGTTACCACATATTATTATGAAGTATAAATGATTTTTTATCATAATAAAATTTTATATTTAATTTTTAGAGTTCAATTGGTAAAATAAAATGATCAAGAAATTCCAGCATAGAAATTATTTAGTTAATAAGTATCGAAAAAAATGATACAAAAACTATAAAAAGTTATGTAAAATGAATGAATTGTTTTCTTAACTTAAATTTTTATATGAATATATGATAATACATATTTTTTATATGTAAATATATAAATTAAATCATTTTACTAATGTTTATAAAATAAAATAAAATAAATAATGTGAAATGGACATTAATTCTATTTTAAAATAAATGATATTTTATTAAATAATTTAAAATTACTTAAAATACGATTCTCTTCCAAGTGATTTTTAAATGTTAATTAAAATCGAATATATTAAATTATTGGAATAATTTTATTAATAAATTCTAAAACTAAAAACTAATAATAAAACATATTTGTTTGTGTTGTAAAGGTTAAAACGATGTATTTTCACGTTATTGTGGAAGAAACAAAAAAGTTAAAATTGAGTAAACATAAATACTATGGAAAAAATTATAAATATTATTTTTTATATTGTATAAGGGTGGATTGACCATAAATTCTATAAATTACATTATATTTCTATTTTGGAAGTTTATTAGGTAAGGGAGACCTTCCAATAGTGAATAATTTTGATTATTTACAATAATTTCACCCCTCCTCGTCTATAAATGGGAACTTACTCCTGTCACTTTTTACAATGATCAATCTATTTTTTCTCAACGATATTATGCCCAATTAAATTTCAAAATTCTATTATCTCAGATTATATGCCTCTCTTTGGGCAGAAAGAAAACCATGGAAGGCCTTTGGTTCAAATCAAAAGGAGTTACCTGGAGAATAGGTAAAGTTCATCGACAACCTTTTTTATTTTATTTCTCCTTAATCTCCTTAAATTTTTTTAATATAAATTGAATATAATAACTAAATTATCATATATATAATTATATTTTGTTATGTTTTGGTTAATACCTTCAACCACACACAATTTCATCAATTGGGTTACAAAATCATCATTCATGTGTACGATGTAGTACCACCTCGAAAAATGATGTCATTAGTCTTTCCATTACCAATTTTCAAGGTTGATGACAGTGATGAAAATACTATTTATTTTTGATATATATGATATTTAGGATATTTATGATTTTATTATTCTATATAATTTTTATATCATTCTTACCTTCTTACTTTCAATTTTTTGGGAATATGATAAATTTATTCATGTGTTTGGAAGACTATCGCCTCACAAAGCTATGTGGTTCATTATTGCAATACATGGAATGTATTAAGAAGTTTTTTAATAATTTGTTTTATATATATTAAATATATATGATCATTAAAAGAGAATATATCATTTATTTATATTTATTTTAAGAAAAAAAGAAAAAGAAAAATGATGTTCATGCATACAAATGGCATACCGTCTCCGTAAATAGTGCATTTCATTTCATATCACTAAATTTTATGATTTATTATCAACACATATATACTGAATATAAATAATTTTTAAATAATTTTTAACATTATATAGATTATTAAATCAATATGTAGGTAATATTATAAATAATAAGTCAAAACATGTTTGAAAAACAAAATATAGTTTACCCAAAGCATAAATCTAACTTGGAATTATTAGAGAACTGGTAACATAAAGTCATAAGAAAATAAAATATGGTATTATATATATTAATATTGGTTTTTAAAATATATATATATTGAAATTATATTTATTAAAAAGTATTTTTTTATGAGTACAAAATAATTTAATAAATAAAGAAAGGGTTTTTCTCATCTCACATTTTATGTGAGATATATGTCATATTCACCACTCGTTTTTGTTGTGTGGTGTATATAAGGAACATAAATGGATTATATAATTATTACACATAAATTTATATGTATTTAAATATCAATTTTAGTATCTCTATTTCATGGGTTTTATGATGTAATATCTTGAGATTTTAAAATGAAACATTATGTTCGATAGCATACATGATACTCCACACCGAACTTAAACGAACAACTAAACATTTATTTTTTAATATGGAAGTTATCATATATATGTTAGAATAGAGGGTATTTATGGATTAACCTAATTATCAAAATATTTTTAAAATTCTATATATAATTAATTCATTGTTAACTAATTAATTTTAAAAGAAAATTAAACCCATTTTAAAATAAAAAGAAAAATTTTTCTAAAAAAATAGTAAAATGTGAACAACTGTGTTTTATACGAATACAAAAATAAATCTTGTGCGATTAAATTATTTAAATTTATAATATATTCAATCTACTTTTTAACATTCATCGTAAGAGTTTTTTAAACATGATATAAGACCAAAATCAATTTTAATAATAAAGGATGTATTTTTCTAAAAAGGTAGCTTTTTCCAAATTTTTATGGTGCAATTTTTTAGATATAATTTATTGACACTTTCACATATTATATTTGAAAAAAACTTTTAATTTTAAATAAGAATAGAAAAATATACTTTGAATTAATTTTTGAAATTTTTCTTATGAATTTCATGTTTTTATGAAGAGTGAAAAATAATGAATTTTAATTAAAAACTTATTTTTTGTCTAAATAATTTATAATGTTAAATTATATATCTCATTGTTTTTATGGTATAATTAGATAAATTTTATATCAGTTAATACAATTTAGGATTTTTTAATCTATTTCACATTGAAATTGGATATGAAATCTTTCTAAACATTTGAACATTTTTACATTGAAAAAACAGTTGTACTATATTATCAGTAAAATTAATTTATAATAAATTTATAAAACATCTATTTTTTGAATTTTGAAAAATGGATTTCATATTTTTAATCATTGGTTCAAAATTTAGTAAACATGTCCCTTTTATATTTTGATAATATGAATAGTAACTCCAATTACTTTTAATTACTGTTGTTAATGTTAAATTGAGATATTAATGATAAAAATAATTTATAAATATTAGAAAATTACCCTAACACTTTTTCTAATTTTATATGATGAGTTATTGTTTACCAAAATTTTAAATTTTCCAATTTTATGACCTCTTATATCCACATGGATGATGTTAATCTCTATTATTAAATTTTATTTTAAAGAAAAATCAAAGATGTCAAACTTATGATTTAGTTACTATTACATTTTTAATATAAAGATATTTAGAGGATATATTCAACTATAAATAGTATTTGAGAAGATAATTTTTTTATCTTCATCATTAAATTTATTTTTAGTTTTTATGAAATAAATAATAGCTTTAAAGAACAACATAATGATGTTGGAAATATCGATTAATTAATGGCAATATCAAATAAATTATATTGAAAATATTAAAATAAAATTAATTTCAAATAATTAATGTCAAACACAAATTTTATTGATTAAATTGACTTTGTGGGAATGATTTAGAATATTGTTTCAAAATAATTTTTTTGTTATGATATTTTTACAAAATTATTATAATTAATAGTGTCAAAATTTACAATAATGAAATTTTAAAATAAATATTATTTTATTAAATGATATAAAATTCATAAAAATAATATTTTTCCAAATTATTGTGATAAGGTTTAAAATATTCTCAATGATCCATTTATGATTCGTTTTGTATTTTATAGTGACTATATTAACCATTAAAGAGAAAAACACATGTTATCACACAAAGAGTTAATGTGGTAAAATAAGGGGTAAAGCTAAAAGATATGGATTAAATAATATTAAAACCTTATATTATTTTCATTTGATTTGGGTATTTATTCCCGTAATAATCCTATATTTGAAATAAATTAGTTTGGAGCCATTGTTAAAATAAAATTATTTTATATTAATATAATATTTTAATTAATTCTAGCAGTTCCCCTCCCCTTTATTTTAAAAGGTATCATCTTATTATCTATTATTCACATATAAAAACTTTTTGGTTTGACCAATATGTATCCAAATACCTTATTATAATACCTCCCTATATTATATATATCTTTGATAAGGGAGAACATCATCCTTATTGGTCTCAAGTTGTTATGAAATGGAGAATGTCTGAAGAAAATGTACTATTATTAATCAAGTGTTTGTGTTTTATTTATTCTTACACTTATTTAAGTATGATTAAACTAGTATGAAATAATATAATAATTATACTAAATATAATAAGATAATATTATGTTAATATGTTCACCTAAATCCATCTCCACTTCTCTCAAATAGTAAAAGAATTATTGTTCATGTGTATAGAGAACTACCGCCTTATAGACTGATATATTTCATTTTACATCATCGTATATAAAGAATATTTATAATTATGAAATTAATGTTTATATATTATATTAATGAAATTTTAAACATTATTAAAAGATAATATATAATTTCCTTCTTACTGTTCCATGCACGGAAAATTGATAACGGTGTTCGTACGTACATGTGAACTATCACCTCCATGAACCAATGCGATTCGATTTTCATCTCTATGTCAAATAGATAATATATAAAAGCATATGTTTTGGAATAATATTATATATATCATATTATGTTCACTATATAAGGATAAAATGATATAACATTTTATTCTATAATGATCATTGAAAAATAGAAATGTTACTCATGCATATGTACAGTTTAGCATCTCTATGATTGTAATGTAGTTAATTTTTCATATCCATATTTTATAGAAGGATTTAAAAGTAAAATTTATTTATAAATTTTATAATTATTTCATGAGTATTATTCTGTAGATGATGGAAAAATGACCACTTTTGACTATAGATATCATAACAAACTCATTTTGGACTCATCTGTCAAATATCATCAAAACATCCGACATGAACATAAATAATTAAGAAATTGTTATAACATATAAATAAGTGATATAAAGGAAAAAAACTTAAAAAGGGTTTTCAAGTATGTAAATTTTTAACCTACGTTTATTATTCAGGCATATAAAAATTGTATGTGATGAGTCTGACTCAATGTAAGGGACTTCAACTCAATCTTCATTCATTGAGGCATATTTTGATGTTATACACCCAACATCTTTTATGTGTTGCATATTAACCCCTTTTTGCATTTCATATAATTAATTTTTTTTATTATCATGTTGTTTAATGTTTTTTAAATGTTATTCTTTCATGGGTCTTATGATTTTTATGTTCAAAGTGGTACGGGGCACCTTGAATGTTTAAATATTTAATTATAAAATATCTTACTCCAAGTCAATATTCATGATATTATTTTACATATTTATTTACATTTATATTAAATAATTATATAGGATATTTTATATCTATTTTCAATTTCATTCAAAGGTTTTCAGAAGAAATATTTTAATGTGTTTTACATAGAACCTATTGAAAAATGATAAAAGGAATGTTCTATTAATAACGTACATAACGACATTGAATTTTTCACAGTCATGAATATTATTTAATTTATATATTTATTTAAAATATAAAATATATTCTAAAATGAAAAACCAATACCCTTATTTTATGGATTGTTTGTATTGAAAATAATTTTTTAAAGAAAATGTTATTTTTATATGAAAGTGTTTTTTATATGATATGTAAAACGTTTTTCAAAGAGATTTATGATGAAAGTGTTTTAATAATGATATTGTACTTTAGAATTATAGGAAAAGGGTTATCCTGATATATATTATACATGGGGTATCCTAGATAGCACTAGGTAAGACTATTATAGCTTTACACGGGGTGGCCCAGATAGCACTGGGGAATCCCATTACAACATAACATGGGGTGGCCCATATAGCACCAGGTAAACCCATTACGTCTTAAAAAGTGGTGGCCATGATTGAACCATGTAATTCCATAATATATTAATAGGAAGTCATCTATATGTTTATCCCCATTTAAAGGGGTTTGATTGTGTTTTTTGTATATAATTCTCTAAGTTACCTAAAAGAGTTATAATTTCTTTATATGTGTTTTATATATTTTCCTTTATCAAAATGTGTGTTTTATATAAGGCCTAGGCCTTAAAACATTACTTAATTTTGAATTAAATGGATAATTCAGATTGAGTATCTTTTCAGGTTTAAAGTTTTAGGGAATTAGGCTATAACAATTACATCTCAAAAGTTACAAAGTAGACACTTCTACTCAGATTCCATTTTTCATAGAATAAAAACTCTTGATAAAAAAATGTAATGTCCAGTTCCATGTTTAAGATAGCATGACTTTCTTTAATACCATCCTTGACCCTATTCCACATTATTTCCTATGAAAAACATTTCAAAAACATGGGATGAGCATAAAAAGCTCAGTAAGGAATACAAAAAGAAGGAAACTGTTAGTTTTTCAAAACAACAAGTAAAACAAGAATACTTTAACATAAGTAATACTTTTCACCATTAAGAAGTAGTAAATTCTCTTCACTGAATAAAATATAACTAATTACCCTTTTGTAACCAAAATCTCACCGTAAATCCCATATAAATAACACATAACGTATAATGTTAACTTGGGACATTAACACCACATTAATGTAATAACCATACGGTCGACTTCTACACATATCACTAAATGGAATAGCCATACGGCCGACTTCTATACCAAACGAATTTAAGGTTAAAACATAACCACCCATCATGGTATTCACGGTACCACTCATCATTTTGTTTATCATGTAACCACCCATCAAATGTCCAAGTACCATTATAAAATAATAAGACATAAAAGAAATATAAAGTAAATAAAACATTTTAACATTTCAATCATAATATATCAATTAAAAATATTTCTATAACAAATCCATTATCAAAAACATTTTCAATAACAAAATACATAAAAGTTTATATGGTATTTATTTTCTTTTAAAAACATTATGGCTTGTTGAGGAAGCCAAAGATCAAATAATACTCACGGCGGCGGAAAGGTCGTTGTCACTGTGTACGTTAAAAGTAACATTCCTTTTTGTTGTTTAGTAAAACGCTTCATAGAAAAATATGTCCTTTGAATGAAATAAAGATTCAATGGTGTTTATACAGTGTATAAAATAAAGTCTTGTATTAAAACAAAATATTCCTCAATGAAAGGAGATTGAGACGAAGTCCCTTACCTCATGTCCGAATTTACTCGATCGTTCTTTAATCTCCTTTAAATCAGGTAACTCATTATGATTTGAGGCAAAATCTTCCTTGGGAAGACTTATTCCCAAAGTGAGGCTTCTAAGAGTTATAGAGGGATGTGTAGAGATAATACAAGAAAGTGTTGGATGAGCCAAGGGCATGAGAGGTGTGGGTAAGGGGGTAGAGGTGGGGGCCTTTTATAAGTGGGAGGAGAAGCACTCTTGGAAGGTCATGAAATGTTACTTTATTATGAAATGATTTTCGGATTTTAAAGGTCCCACAATGATATATTTCTAGGATAAGGTTATAATGGTTCGAAATAAACCCATCCAATATGTTTTTGACAAGTTTAAGTCTTAGAGTTCACATTATATTTTCATTTTATTTAAATATTTCATTAATGAGGTAATCACTACATTATCATGGTGACATAAATAAATTTTTTTATTTAATGTCTAAACATTATAAAAAAATACCATGATATAGGAAATATTTTTAGCTTTTCAATTAATATTTATAGTATAGTAGATATTTTATTTAAAAAAATTAAAATTATTTTACTTAGGTGATACATACTTTGGTTATATTTTCCTTTCTTTAAAAAATAATATGATAAAAGGTCACTATCACACTAAAGTTATTCTATGGGGTCCCAAGGTTGGCACAAGGCATCCCATGGTTAGACATGACTCAAAAAATATCATTAAGACAGATGTTGGAGTCATTTTATATTATTATGATATTATTTTATTACCCATAACTACCGGATTACTATTTAATCACGATAATTAATTATAATTGTCGTCGTTACTATTCATAATGTCCAAAAACAAAAGAGTCTTAATTACATAATTTGGTCCTTCTGAATCCAAATATGGACTCTATTTTACCAAATTCCAAACATAGAAATTGCAGTAATTAATTTAAAAATAATTCTCATTATCAAAAAAAATAGTGTGTTTTTAAGAAACAATAACTATCAAAAGATTGACACTTGTTTTTTTCAATATCAAAGTGAAACTAATTATAATGACCACGTTTGGATTAAATGGTAAAAATATATTCTAATTACACTATAAAACCAATTAAATAGATAATCTATTGATATAATTAAATTAGATGAAAAATTAGTTTTGAAGTAAAATGCAGTATTTTTCATTATTCATTATAAAATGCACATTGCCGGAAAAAATACCATAAATTTATCCAAAGTAAATTTCAATGTCCCAATTCTAAAGAATAAGTTTATTTTTAAATATGGAGCTTCTAAAATTGTCAAAATTTAGATTTTAAAATGGTTTTCCATCAAAAGATGGTACACAATCTTTTAAAAAATATTAGAGTATTCTATGTTTATGACTGGATTTATTCTCATTTTAAGCCTCTAAAACACTATCTAATTCATAAATAGACATAGATATTAAAATATATTATTCTTTACTTACTTGGGATGTTACATCCTTCCCCCCTTTAGGAAAACTCATCCCCACAATTTATTTACTTATCGAAAAAGTGGGGGTACTTATCCCTCATTTCATTTTCAGATTCCCATGTTGCCTTTTCAACCATATGGTTTCTCTACAATACCTTCACCAGATAAATTACCTTATTCCGCAACACATTCCCTCTACAATTAATTATATGGACTGGTTGTTCCTCATAAGAGAGATTTTCTTCCAAATAAACTACGTCTCAGCTCAAAACATGAGATGGATCTGGCATATACTTTCTCAACATTGAAACATGAAAAACATTGTGTACATTGGACAAACATGGAGGTAATGACACTATGTCTGCAACTGATCCAACTTTCTCCAGGATTTCATAAGGTCCAATAATCCTTGGACTCATCTTTCCTTTCTTGCCAAAAGGCATCACACTTTTCCATGGAGAAACTTTGAGAAAAACATGAACACCTACCTCAAAAGAAATATCCTTCCTCCGGTTATCCGCATAACTTTTCTACCGACTATGAGTTGTTCTCATGTGCTTCTGAATCAACTGAAATTTTTATACCATCTCTTCTACCAATTCTGGTCCCATCAGCTTCCTTTCCCATACTTCATCCCAAAAGCTGGAGTTCAACACTGTTTACCATATAATACCTCAAACGGAGCCATCTGTATACTGGAATGAAAACTATTATTATACGAAAATTCAACCAAAGAAAGATGTTGGTCCCAACTTCCCTGGTAATCCATCATGAAAGCATGTAACATATCCTCCATGGTCTTAATTGTTCATTCTGACTGCACATCTGATTAAGGATGAAAAGATGTACTAAAATTAAATTCAGTACCCAACAACATCTAAGGGCCTTTCCAAAAGTTATAAGTGAACCAGGGATCATGATCAGATATAATGGAGAGTGAAACTCCATGTAACTTTTCTATCTCTTTAACATACAACTAACGAAGTTTATCTTGAGAGAATGTATCTCAAATAGGAAGGAAATGAGAATATTTATTCAATCAATCAACAATAACCCAGATTTCATTATTACCTCGAGATGTCTTCAGTAATCCCACAACTATGTCCATGGATATATTTTCCCATTTCCACCCTAGCACCGGTAATGACTAAAGCATCCCTATCGGTAACTACCGCTCTGCGTTAACCTAATGACAAGTCAAACACTTCACAGTAAAATTAGCAATATCTCTTTTCATTCCATCCCACCAGTAATACTCTCTCAGATCTCTGTACATCTTAGTACTGCCTGGATAAACTAAAAATAGGGAACTATGATACTGACATAATAACTCATTCTTTAACTGTAAATCAAAAGGCACACATAATATCTTCCCAAACCTAAAAACACAATCATTATCAACGTTAAATTCTAGAAAATTACTCTTCTGAACCAACTCTATGTTTTTCTACAACCCACTATCTTTCTTCTGCTCTTGCTTAATTCTATCTAATAGAGATGATATCACTGACACCTGAAACAAAATATAAGAACTTCCTACACCAACAACTTCTATGCCAAATTTCATCAAATAAAAAACCAATGGATCTCATTCCAAACGTAGCATGGTTAATGAAGCATTACATTTTCGACTCAAAGCATCAACCACTTTATTTAACTTTCCCGGATGGTAATAAATTGTACAATTGTAATCCTTGATTAATTCCAACCATCTCCTCTGTCTCATGTTCAATTATTTTTTAGTCAATATATACTTTAAACTTTTTTGATCGGTATATATTTCACACTTTACTCCATACAAATGATGCCTTCAAATTTTTAAAGCAAAAAAAAACAACAGCTAATTCCAAATCATGTGTAGGGTAATTTAACTCATGAGTTTTCAACTGATGTGAAGCATAAGAAATTACCTGATCATTCTGCATAAGGACACAACCAAGTCCTTTCAACAAAGCATCACTGTAGATAACAAATTCACCATTTCTTGAAGGTAGTGCTAATACTGGAGCATTCACTAATCTACTTTTCAATTCCTGAAAACAATCATCACATTCTTTTGTCCAGATAAAAATAACACCTTTTTTAGTTAACTTAGTCATTGGACTAGATAACCGTGAAAATTTATCAACAAACCTCCATTAATAACCTATAAAACCAAGAAAATTGTGGATCTGAGTTATATTTGTGGTTCTTGGCCATTCATCAATAACTTTTGTTTTAGCAAGATCAACAGTTATTCCATTTTTGAAACAATGTGACCAAGGAAACAAATTGTTTGTAACCAAAACTCACACTTGCTGAATTTTCCATACATTTTCTTTTATGTTAAGGTTTGAAAAATAACCCTTAAATGACTTTCATGCTTCTCTTTACTTTTAGAAAACACCAAAATGTCATCAATGAAAACAACCACAAAATTATCCAAGAACTCATGGAAAATTCTATTCATGAGGTCCATGAATATATCAGGTGCATTGGTTATCCCAAAAGGCATAAATAAAAATTCATAATGGCCATATCTAGTATGAAATGCGGCCTTCAAAATATCTGCTTCTTTTACCTTCAACTAATGGTACCCTGATCTCAAGTCAATCTTTGAAAAAAACTTAGCTCCCTGGAGCTGATCAAACAAATAATCGATATGAGGAAAAAAGATACTTGTTCTTAATAGTGATGTTATTCAATGCTATATATTCAATGAAAAGTATCATTGAACAACCTTTCTTTTTAACAAACAAGACGGGAGCACACCATGGTGATGTGCAAGGTCGAATGAAACCTTTATCTAGTAACTCCTGCAATTTCTTTTTTAACTCTAAAAGTTCAACTTGACCCACTCGATAAGAGGTTTTTGAAATTGTCTTAGAATCAGTAACTATGTCAACAGTAAATTCAACTTCCCGATCAAGTATAATACTAGAAAACTCATCAGGAAAAACATCAATACACTCTTTAGATTCCTGATATATTACCAAAATCAAGTGTTAATTCTTGTACACAAACTGAAAATCTTTCTGAAAAGAAACCTCCTTAGCTCTATAGTCAATATTAGCATGATAAATAGAAATCAAATACATACCTAGGATAAAATCAAACTCTACTAGAGGAAAAACAATAAGGTTTTCAGGTAGATTCTTTCCGCACACAAGGATATGAAGGTTCTCATAATTTCTTTTTGTCTCAACATTTCCCACGGGTGTTTTTACCATTAGATCAGGATTCATATCTTGAGATGGAATTCCCATTTTACTAGAAAAATTCTCAGAAATGAATGAATGTTTAGACCCTGAATCAAACAACACATTGGCATAATATGAACAAACAAACAGTGTAACTTATACTACTTCATTCGATGGCCCAACATCTGCTGAAGTAGTTGCAAATAATTTCACTACCCCTTTCTGCTTGTAGTCTGGAAGCTTTCCTTCAGTTGGGTTCTTCTTCAGACACTCATTTTCATAATAACCAATTTCATTACACTTAAACATCTTACCTCTAGCTTTTTATTACCTGCTTGACCATCATCCTTACAGTTACAAGCAATATGACCAGACTTACCACACCGAAAGTACTTTCCAGACGTGGATAAACATTCTCTGTGGTACATTTTACCACACTTCTCACAAGATGGATATTTGGTTCTCTTACCTCTAGGATTCTTTGATGAATTATTTCCCTTTTCCTGCCAATTGGACCTCTTATTTTGTTGTTTTTCAAAGAACACCTGATCACCGGTAAACACAATTTCAACTTTTTACACACATCAAACAAGTTTTTCATAACTGTTGAACTCATGAGAAGCTAATTCCCTTCAATATTTTTACTTTAATTCTGAGTAAAGATGGTGGATTTTACTATCAATATCTCGTATGAAATTTGGATCATACCTTGCCAGTTGAGTGAACTTTTATTCCAAATTACGCACTAAGTCATCTTCCTACATCAATTCTAGGAATTTGTTTTCATCCTAAGATGAACCACCTTAGGAAAATATTTCTAAAGAATCATACCTTTGAATTCATCCCAGACAAGATCATCAATCTCTTCACTATCCCTGATATTTTTCACCATCGAACACCACTGATCAGCTTCCCCTTCAAAACAATAAACAGCAAGACTAACCTTTTGATGTTTTGAACACCCCATAACATCAAAAATCTTCTCCAGTTCATTAATCCAAACTTCTCCTAGCACAGGTTCAGAGGATCCTCTAAATGATAGGGGATGTTGCCTCATAAAATGCTCCACTACTGACATGTTCCTCTGCGGTTGATCAAGCTGATCTCGTTTATGGATACCACCACCAATTATAGCCTGAGTCAAGTATTCCATAATTGCAACAAACTATTCAGTTCCGATTCTGAGAGTCTCAGGTTGCTGATTTGGAAGGTTGTTTTCCTCCTGATGTCGTCCCAACATATCAGCCATGTTTCCTCTGCGGAAAACCATTCTGAACACAGAAATATCTTAGGCGAAGCAACATGATAATCATTAAATTCTATATCATTTCAATTTAACAATAATGTGTAAAAAAATTGGATAATCATTCAATATAAATCTAACTCCTAAAGTTATCTAAACCGACCATTATTGCTAACTATAAGGCCCCTGCATTAAAACATTACTTAATCTTAAATTAAATGAAAAATTCACATTTTGGATCTCTTCAGGTTTAGGGTTTTAGAGAATTAGGGCATAAATATTACATCACAAAAGTTACAAAGTAGATACTTCTACTCAGATTCCATTTTTTTTCTTAAAATAAAATCTCTTGATAAAAAAATTCATGTCCAGTTCCATGTTTTAGACAGTATAACTTTCCATGATCCTATCCTTGACCATATTCCTCTTTATGCCATGTGAAAAACATTTCAAAAACATGGAATGAGCATAAAAATCCCAGTAAGGAATACACAAAAATGGAAACTATTAGTTTTTCAAATCAACAAGTAAACCATGAATACTTTAACATAAGTAATACTTTTCACCTTTAAGAAGTAGTAAATACCCTTCACTGAATAAAAGATCACTACTTACCATTTTGTAACCAAAATATTACCATAAAAACCATAAAAAGAACACATAATGTATAATGTTAACTTGGGACATTAATATACTTTAATAGAATAACCATACGGTCAACTTCCACACATATCACTAAATGGAATAGCCATACGACCGGCTTCCATACCCAATGCATTGGAGGTTATAATGTAACCACCTGTCCTGGTATTCAGAGCACCACCCATCATTTGGTTTATCATGTAACCACCTCTCAAATGTCCAAGTACCATTATAAAATCATAATACATAAAACCAATATAAAAGGAAAGAAAACATTTCCACATTTCAATCACAATATATCGCTTAAGAATATTGCAATAAAAAATTCATTATCAAAACCATTTTCAATACCAAAATAAATAAAGTATTATTTGGTATTTATTTTATTTTAAAAACGATATGGATTTTTTAGGAATCCAAAGATCAAATAATACTCGTGGCGGCGGAAAGGTCGTTGTCACCGCGTACGTTAAAAGAAATATTCTTTTTTGTCGTTTAGTAAAAAGCTTCGTAAAAAAAATTCCCTTTGAATGGAATGAAATGTAAAAGGTGTTTATTAAGCATATAAAAGAAGTCTGGTATTAAAATAAAATATGCCTTAATGAATTTAGATTGAAATGATGTCCCTTACCTCATTTCCGACTTGACTCGATCGTTCTTTAATCTCCTTTAATTCGGGTTACTCTTTTAGATTTGAGCCAAAAGCTTCCGTGGGAAGATTTCTACCCAATGTGAGGATTCTAGGAGTAAGAGAGGGATGTGGAGAGATAATATGAGCAGAATTTGGATGAGCCAAGTCCTTGAGAGGTGTGGGTAAGGGGGTAGAGGTGGGGGCCTTTTGTAAGAGGGAGGAGGGGCACTCTTGGAAGGTCATGAAATGTTACGTTATTATGAAATGATTTTCGGATTTTAAAGGTCCCACAATGATATATTTTGAGGTTAAGGTGATAAGGGTTCAAAATCCACCCATCCAATAGGTTTTTTACAAGTGCATGTCTTATATTTTATCTTATCTTTTCATTTTATTGAAATCGTTCATTAATGAGGTAATCACTGCATTGTCATGGTGTCGTAAATATATTTATTTCTTTAATTTCTAAAAATTATTAAAAAACCAGGATGTTGGAAATATTTTTAGCTTTCCAATGACTATTTATAGTCTTTGAGATAATTTATTTCAATAAAATTAAAATTGTTTTACATAGTTGATACAGACTTTGGTTATATTTTCCTTTCTTAAAAAAATAATATGATAAAAGGTCACTATCACACTAAAGTGATTCCATGGGGTCACAATGATGGAAAAATGCATCCCATTGTCATCCATGACTCAAAAAATTGCATTAAGACACATGTTGGGGTCATTTTATATTATTATGATATTATTTTATTACCCTTAACTACCCGATTACTACTTAATCACGATAATTACATATAATTGTCGGCGTTACTATTCATAATGTCCAAAAAAGAGTCTTAATTACATAATTTGGACCTTTTGATTGCAAATATAGACTTCATTTTACCAAATTCCAATCACAGAAATTGCAATGATTAATTTAAAAATAATTCCTTTTTCCAAAACAAATAACCTGTTTTTAAGAAACAATATCTATCAAAAGATTGACACTTGTTTATGTCCAATTTCCAAGTGAAAATAATTCCAATGACCACAATTGGATTAAATAGTAAAAATATATTCTAATTACACTTTTAAACTAATTAAAAATATAATCTTACTATATAAGTAAATTAGATGAAAAAGCAGTTTTGAAGTAAAATACTGTATTTTTCACTATTCATTAAAAAATGAACATTGCCAAAAAAATACCAAAAATTTATCCAAAGTAAATTTCAATGTCCTAATTATAAATAATAATTTTATTTTGACATATATATCTTATAAAAGTTTCAAAAATTTATATTTAAAAATGGATTGCCATCAAAAGGCGGTAAAACAATCTTTAAAAAAAATATTAGAGTATTCTATGCTTAAGATTGGATTTATTCTCTTTTTAAGCCTCTAAAATACTATCTAATTAATAAATAGACATATATATTAAAATATATTATTATTTAATTACTTGTTATATTACATTTTATTTATTTGAAAAAGTATTATTTGGTATTATCCAAGAAAATTTAGGATAAAGGTAAACGTTTTATGATTTTTATGCTCTCACTAAACTTACATTTTTCATTCTTTTTATATCCATTACTTATTTTTTTTAATACGAGGATTTTAAAATTTCGTTCATAGATTTTATAGTTAAATAGATATAATGATGAGATCAAGGGAATAATTTAAATATTTTTTATAAATATAAATCGTTTTTTATTTTGAAGAGTTTTTATTATTGAAAAAACTGATACTAAGATTAAGTGTCCACTTTTGATGTATTAGTTTATATTGTAAAAGTTTTACCTAACTCACTAAAACTATAAAATGACAAGGTCATAAAATTTTAATTTTATTTCAAAAACCATAATATATGTAATTATTAAGGCTACGTCCTTATAGTTTTTATAAAATGATGGTTTAAACAACATTAGTGGTTATGATTGTGTTAATAGCTTTCCATTAGAAGATTTTACTTTATGGTTGAGTTGAAATGATGTTTTATTTTAATATTAATTTTTTTCTTTATCTAATGTATTCTTATTTAGAATGGGTTTCAATAGAAGAATTAAGGGAGATGTAGTAAGAAGCCACTTTGAGTAAAATAACATTCAAAATCAGTATCTCCATATTCTTTGACAAGGAATAAAAACATTTTTTATTTTTATGGATTAGATGAAATATTTTATAAATAAAGGTTGTATCCATGATAGAGAGGAACCTGATCTACATTGAACGAACATGTATATATTGGATAATTTCATGAGGAAACATCCCTCATCATTCAATGTATCGTCTAAACTAGTTGTAGTAAAAGTAACAATCAATTCCCTTGAGAATATAATTGAAGTCATGGGATGTTCAGAATGTCAAAAGGTAAATATTTTTTTTTAATGTGAAGCTGACCAATGGTGGTCTTTGGTTAAGAATAATAGAGATAATGTTAATATCTATTCAATAGAATGAGAAAATTTTAAGGAAATATTATTTCAAAAATATTTCCATAAGGTTGTTTGACATAGGATGAAAAAAAATTCTTGGAATTGAAGAAAACATATGATGATTCAGTGGTCGTATATGAAGTAAACATCACATGATTGGAAAGGTATGTTCTGATTTTTTTAAGAAATTGACCATAAAATTAATAGATATTACGTATGTTTAAAATCAAGTATATGAAGTGATTTGGCCTCATGATAATTTAATCTAATAAGAAATTTGTTCATTGTGCTAAAAATGATGAGGAGTTTACTAAGTTTTATGTTCCACTGGATGATAAGAGTAAGAAATTGCCTAGGTTTCAAGAAATATAGAAGAAGTAAACTAAAAAAACTTGAGGTAAGCCCCCAAAATGTTCTATGTGTGAAATAAACATTTGAATGAATTTTTCATTTAATCAGGGTAGTGGATTTGGTGTGGTCACTTTGGTTACACCATCCATGATTGTAATGAAAAGAGCCCTAAGTATAAAATGAATGGGGTAACTAATAGCCATCCAAAGATGATGTGTTTTAGTTGAAATGAGTTGGGACATTATGATAATGTGTATCCAAAGATTGTTACACCAGTTGAAAATCATTATGAGTGGAAATAAATTTTTTTAGGAAAGCATCTTACTACTACTTTAGTTAATGTTGAGACATCTGATGAAGTGATGGAAGCTCTAGGGTTCCCTATATTTTTCAAAGGTTAACCATAAATTCACCATTTTAAAACCACCTTTTATGGTTTTAAGTGATGTGATCATAAGTTATTAAGGACTTTTCTGGGAGATTTATTATTAGTTTTATGTTTATGTAAGGATTTCGTTAAATTACAAGTATTCATTTACATTTTTATAATAGTTTTAAGGAATTGATACTATTTGAGGTTAAAATGATCATTAATTATAAAAGTTATTCTTAGTAATGTATGTCATAATTATGGTAATGTTATGAGTACGAAATTGTCCTCATAAAATATAAATATATCATGTAAGTATACTTCCTTATGTTTTTATATATTAATGTAATTCCTCAACTCTAGGAAAAGTATTTTGAAAGAAAGATTTTATTTGTTTAATTTTATTAATAATAAATCCATGACCATTTAAACCATCATATATTTATGGTTTTGAGATGGTTAACATTATAAGGACTATGTTGTTTATCACTCCCCATCAGAACATGAAATTTATTTTTCTCTTTTATGTCTATATATTACTACATGGAACCGTATTAGGTGTTATCTCATTTGATATTCGTATATCCATTTTCTTTCATTTAATGTTTATGTTTTATTGACCCTAGTTCTTATGTTGGATTTCAATAATGGTACATTGAAATTAAAATCCTATATAAAATCCTATGTTTAAATTTAGGGGACATAATTTATTAGGTGTGGTAGAAAGTCACATATTGATTTTTAATAGGAAACATGATGTTCTATAGCATATATGATGTGACACAATGTTCTTAAACGAATAACTAAATACTTCTATTTAATATGGAATTTATCACATTGTATTTAAAATGGATGGTATGAACAAGATTAATTGAATTATGAAAATATGGTTTGAAAAAGTTATATATATTTAATTCATTGGTGACCAATTAATTATAAATTAAATTAAAATTCTTTTTAAAATAAAAGGGAATTATTTTTCTAAAAAATTAATAAAAATGTACAATTGTTTTTTTACCAATAAATAAAAAAATCACTCTTGTTTTATTATATTAATGAAATTTATGACATGTTAAATATAATTTTTAACAATAATCCTATGTGTTTTCTAAACATTATATAAGAACAAATCAAATATTAGTCATAAAATATGTATTTTTCTAAAAAGGTAGTTTTATCGACTTTTGATGGAATACTTGTTTTAAATCAAGTTTATAAAAATTTAACAAATTAAAATATTAAAAATAATTTACATCAATGAAATATGAATATCAAAATTTAGTTTTTTTTTAATTTTTTGAATTGTTATTATAAGCTGCATGTCTTGATGAATAGTGAAAAATACTGAATTTTAATTGAAAATATATTTTTTATCTTAATAATTTATATTATTAAATCTATATGTCTTCTAAAGTAAGCTTTTTTCAGCCTACATGTCACCAAATAGAGAACCCACGACTCATCCGTGGTAAAACTCCCTCATATCATCCATCAAATTCCCTGATGCTCAACCCCCGACCCTCCCGCGTATTCTCTCCTCGGTGTCTAGGGTTTCAGCTCCTCCAGATCTCAACTGTCCTCTGCCTCTACGGTTTCAGATGTACTACATCCCTTCGAATATGATCCTCTTCTTCTCTGAGAATTCCATAACCCTGTCAAAGAAAGTCATCACCTCCTCTATATCTCAACTGTCCTCTCAAACATTGACCAATAGAAATATCTTTTCCACAACCAGCTAATCCTCCTACGGATTTGCCATGACCGGGTCCTCTGCTCCACCTACTATAATTGCGACAACCAGTTTTCTAAGACTAATCATAGGTATAAACCTGTGTAATGTTTTTTGGTTTTCAAAGCCCGTCTAAAATCTTCCTTCCATACTATGATCAGGTGATATATTCGGTATTCTGGTAAAGGTTACCCCATCAAAATTCTAGGGTTTGAAGTTTATTTCTGTATATCCATCTCCACTACTGACCAAATCATCTTCCTCTCATAGCTTCATATCCTCCATGAACTATACCTAATTCGGACTATAAATTTTAGTTTTCGTCTTTGACGTATTAAGCCTACTGAAATCTTTGTTTTAATTACAATTAAACACAATTCAGTTACGCAGTAATACATTACATTTGAACACAAACGTTCTGTTCTATATATCTATTTAAATTATTCTCAAGACATGGTGACCCATGAGTCCAATTAATTATTACCTGTATGATCATTATTTTTTCTATTCATTGTTTTACAAAGATTATGTTAATTATTGCTGAATTGGAAACATTGATTCATTTATGTAGTCATGTTTCAATGATGGGATTTTAGTATACACAAGGGAACGTTTAATTTCTCCTAAAACGTTATTTATTTTTGAAACCCAATTTTATTTTTTCGCAACTATTGCCAATTACTCTTGCCTAACATTTGTGGAAAATTCTTTGTTTATGCAGCCCTATTTTCTATTATGAAAAATCATATGACTGTGTTCTTATATTTATGCTTGATCGATTCTCGTAACTTGGTAGGCTCCTTAAAAATTATTTTAAATTATATATATTATGGAAATACATAATTCTTGATTCATTTCTTGCTTCTTTTTATTTTCTCTACTTTAATGACTGTTACAAATTCTTTGTAATTAGTTATTTATTGTACTTTACATTTTGTCTTTCCTTCACATCAACACAACTAAGACATTAAATTTCATTGTATTAAAATGAGGATGCAAGTGCATTAATGTTATGTGTATGTTCATCCATTGACCATATGAAATTCATTCACCTATAAAAGTACCAGTAAGCCCGAAAAATTACTCTGCTTCTTTATCCTGCATTATCCATTGGAATGTGTACTAATATGAATGGACAATTTATTCAGGCTTTCCATGGTTCAAAAACTGCAGTACCTTCGAAAAGGTATGTTATCTAAGTCCATTAGGATATCTATCCAGTCAATACTATAATGAATTGTTTAAAGGTTTACATTAGTTTACTAAACTACCATAGTTCTTAATCCTATTACAATACTCTAATGTCTTTTTTTTATTCCATCTATGGTATTATACTCATATTATGTGACTAAAATTGTACAATCAACCATTTCACATACTAGAACACAATCTAAGTACTACTTGAGTGTAGCATTTACATGATCTATGCTATTTTCAGATTAAAACAACTAAGTAGACATGTTAATTATTATCAGCCATTTTTTCTATGAAAATCGTTACTATAATGGTTTAAATTATATTCCTTATATTATACCTTTTCCGTATTGAGATAATAACATTATTTAGCATGGTTGTGCGGTCATGTTCAGTTTATTAACAATCAAATAAATAGATACACCGAACAAATATGCACTCCCCGTCAAGATATAGAGACACACGACTTCAAAGAAGATTACTACGACAACAATTTCAATCAGGTTGTCTTCTAAATACTGTGCACCACTAATACAATTTCATTATTTAAAAATCAACAGCTTAAATTTTTACTATATTACCAAATCAACAGGTAGAATGGCCACTGAAAACATTACTGCACCTGAACTTGTGACGCCATCTAAGAGGAGACAAACACAAAGGTGTATGTCTTCGTTACTCATTACTCTTTAAACTCTTATCAATATAGCCAAACGATAAATTCAGACTCTTTAAAAAAATACAATGTTGTCAGACAATATATACTATAATAGTAAAGATAGTTTTAAGTTAATAATGCCTATAGGAAATTGTATTACACCAGAACTCGTCACACCAGCTACTGACACTGAATTACGTCACCGCATTCCATTTTCATCTATATCCATCAAGGGTTAGTTCTTCTTACTATCTCGCATTTAATTATTTTGATTACTATCTGAAAATATACTAACCATGTATTCCTACAATTATTCCATTCACTGTTCCATAGTTCCTCAAGAGAACTCAGACTTATCAATGATATACGGCGGATCAAGGAACAAAAAAATCGACCAAGCACCACGATACGACATGGGATTTCTTTCGGTAAACATTTACTCTTTTAAACTTTTGTTACATTTAATATTAATACTATACATTGCAATTTCACAACATAAAGTCCTAATATCACTCTTGCAAGGTACGGATTCAAATGATTGTACTATTACAGACACAACTGATGCATCCTCATCACAGTAATCACTAAACAACCCACTACGTGAACTCTTATATGTAGTAAAATATTGACTCTTACGCATACTACTACTTTATCAAAAAAATTCTAATTATACTACAACTGGAAACTATATATTTCTGTCAACCACAAGTATGTTTCACATTACATCTATCATCTCACATTTCTTATGTATAAATCCCTTCATATATAAACACTTTTTAATATCGTCTAACCTCTTCACATATCATTTTTTCAAAGGATATATTACCAACCATGCAGGCTCCATAGAAACAGCTGATGAAAAACATTCAATGAGATGTACATACAGGGATACTACTCCTATAACGACCTCTGAGATATATCCTACCGTCAACTGTGGAGGTATGTCAACTTGGACATTCTATTACGAACATTACACTTTTTAACTCTCTTTATTCTAATACTAAATATTCATCAACAACAAATAACTTGATGACTAATGATGCTGATTTTTCAATACATCTTCAAACTGCAGAACAAACAAGTTATTTCCAATAACTAAACACATTTATTACTACACAGATTTTTTGTGTAATATATTGTTAAACATACTCAATATTTATGATATCATAGTATATATTACAATCCTTTTCTCTTCAGAATATTTCGATTGTGGATACCCTTCTAACATATGTGAGCACTATAGTTCTACCTTCTGGTATGAAGAGAGGAATAAAAAATATAGCCAGAGACATTTCCCCTGTTACTCAGTATGTTGCTCAATGGGAAAAATAGCTTTAAAGCCTTTTCCTGCATGTCCTGAATACCATAGAACTTTTCTATTCGGTAAAATCTTTCCAAATTCTAAATCATTCCATGATCACATGCACATTTACAACTCTATTTTTGCATTCACATCATTGGGAGGAAAAGTATACAAATCTATGAAATATGGTGGGTGTCTGAATATTTTTAGATTAAATGGAAAAAACTACCATCTCATAGGTAGTTTATGTCATTCTGATGGACAACCACCCAAGTTTGATCAACTATACATATAAGACACTACAAATGAAGCTCATAATAGAGTACGAGCAATCAGGTATGTAATACAGTAGGTGGGAATACATAAATATTGTCTCTTTCAATTCTCACCACTACACAATT
This sequence comes from Viscum album, assembly GCA_963277665.1. Taxonomy (NCBI): domain Eukaryota; kingdom Viridiplantae; phylum Streptophyta; class Magnoliopsida; order Santalales; family Viscaceae; genus Viscum; species Viscum album. Next base: position 1,027,670,680 of record OY728166.1, read on the forward strand.
TTTTATGTAGTTTTGATGACAGAAACAAAGACTATATTATTGATGTTAGTATTGTTTAAAAGCTACAAAATATACTTCATGAACATAACAGTTTATCACATCAATTCAGAACAGCCAGGGATTTTATTGAGATACAGGGAATTACAAATTTAAAACTGCAACTTCTTAGAAAATGAGGAAGGGATGCACAAACATATAACATACGAACTACTTCTGAGATTTCAATGCTCATTGTTGGTGACATCGATGCTCTAAATAATGGGAGATATATCATCATTCAAAGAAAAGATGGTGTCTTCCAACGCATTGATGAGCTTCACCTGCTATACCTTCCTCTTCAATATCCATTGGTTTTCATGGGTGGAGAGGATGGATATGTTGACAACATATCCCATCACACTACACTATTTAATGACAATGAAAAAGTCAGGAATGTTACAGTATGATAATATTTCTCCTATCACCTTCAATCATGTTTCAATGATTTTTCCAGCCTTCTTTTTTCTAGGAGGCTTCTTCAACAGTTTATTGTAGATGCATACACAATGATTGAGTCTCGTAGATCATCTTTTATTCAGCACAACCAAAAGCGCTTAAGGGAAGAACTATACAATGGATTGCAAGATGCTTTCCTTAGGGATGATCGGGATGGTTCCTTATGTGATAAGCGTATCATTTTACCTTCGACATTTACAGGCAGACCATATATATGATTCAGAATTACCAAGATGCAATGTCAATCTGTAATTGGTCAGGGTATCCCGATCTTTTTTTAACATTTACATGAAATCCAATGTGGCATGAAGTTTCTCAATATATTAAAGTAAATAACATGCACCCATAGAACTGTCCTCAAATACTGTCACAAATTTTCAACATATAGGTCCAATAACTCATGAAATATTTACGAGAAGGATCCTTCTTCAGAAATTCTTGAGCAGGTATGTAACTACATCGCTAAGCTCTTCGTGTTTTTTAATGACATCCTCTACCGTAATTTGTTAATTTTTTTTTGAAATTTTCTTCTTCTTCAGTTAAATTTTCAATGTAGTTTTTCGTACAGTGGAGTTTCAAAAAAGAGTACTGTCTCATGTGCATATTCTATTATTTCTTAGTTAAGAAATCCAGGTGGTCACTCCATCAAACATTAATAGAATCGTTTTTGTAGAAATTCCAAACAAAGCTTCCGTCCTTCAACTACATGCAGCTGTCAGCAATTTTATGATCCATGGACCTTGTGGTGAAGCCAACCGTCGCTCGCCTTGTATGAGGAGTGGAAAATTCTCAAAGTATCATCCAAACAAACATGTTCCCCAAACAACAACGGATGATGGCGGTTATGTCATCTATCAGAGAATAAATACAGGTTGTACTATTCTCAAAAATGGTTTACCATTGGACAATCATTTTGTTGTTCCATACAATCCAACTTTGATGTTAAAATATAAAGCTCATCCCAATATCGATGTTTGAAATCATTCATCCTCTATAAAATACATTTTTAAATATATTATCAAGGGGAACGATCGTTTTACCAAAACACTCTTTGATAGCAGCAATAAAGATCTTCACAAAAAGGGTGTCGATGGGATTAAAATGTATAATGACTACCGGTACATCTCACCTTGTGAAGCTTCTTGAAGGATTTTCTCTTATGATATCCACTATAGATATTCTCTAGTCGATAGATTGAAATTTGATTTACAAGGAGAAAACAATGTCACATATGCAGACTGTGATAAAATTGAAGACATCTAGAATAATAGAAACATTTCTGATACCATGTTCACAGCATGGTTTAATGCAAATATAATGTATCCAGAGGGAAGAAATCTTACATATGTAGAATTTACAACATGATTTGTCTACCACTATCATGAAAAGAAATGGTACCCGTGCAAACAGGGTTTTAGTACTGAATGACTATACTATGTGGCACCCTCTTGTGGAGAACAAAATTACATGCATATTCTACTAACGATGGTCAGAGGATCAACTTCGTATGAATCTATCAGAATAGTGAACAACATTACACATGTTACATTTAGAGATTCATGTTCATCAAAGGGACTTCTATATGAAGACAACGAATTCATACAAGAACTGAAAGATGTATCTACTTGGGGAATGGGGTATTCTACACACAATTTTCTTACTGATGAACAGAAAAATGTAATACAGGAAATTATGTCTGCTTTATCTTCTCTTGAGGGTGGAATCTTATTCTTGCTTGGATTTGGGGTTATGGGTAAGACTTTCTTCTGGTGAGTTTTAACATGACTACTAAGGTCCGAAGGAAAAATTGTTCAACCAGTTGGTTCTAGTGGTATGGCATCATTACTCTTACCTGGAGGGTGGATAAATCATTCAAAATTTAGAATACCAATTTCTGTAAATGACCAGTCGGTCTGTAACATTCAACATGGGAGTGATGTTGCACAATTACTATAGAAAACCAAAATGATTATATGGGATGAGGCTCCAATGATTCATAAACACTTTTTTGAAGCTCTTGATCATACATTAAGAGATATTATGTCATTAAATAATAACTACTCTTGTAATTTAACTTTTGGTGGTCTAAAAGTGGTCATGAGTGGAGATTTCAGACAAATACTACCCATGATCCTTGGAGGAGACAGAAGTGACATTGCCTTTGTAAATATAAGATCATCATATCTATAGCAGCACTGTCAGGTTTTAACATTGACTCAGAACATGAGGTTAAAATCACCAGATATTGTTGATGATCAAAACAATGTTCGAGATTTTGCAAAGTGGATTTTGGACATTGGAGAGGGTCACATTGGAGAGCTTAGTGATGGTGAGGCATGCATTGAAATACCATCCACCTATCTTATTGCCACAAATAAATCCCCTCTGACACCATCTGTTGAATTTTCTTACCCAGATTTCATTGAAAACTTTTCATATGTATCGTATTTGAAAGGTCATGCTATATTAGCACCAACGTGTGACGTTGTGCAGGAAGTAAATGACTACATGTTATTTCAGCTTTGATTCAGTTTGCAATGTCAGTTTTGATACATATCATCCAGAGAACAAATATACAACTGATGTCTTAAATGGTATCACATTCTCTAGGCTACCTACACATAAAATTACTTTGAAAATCGGAGTACCCATTATGTTGCTTTGAAATATTGACCAATTAGTGGGGCTTTGCAATGGTACTCAACTAATTGATACACATTTGGGTAATCATGTCTTTGGAGTAGAAATTTTAACTGGTTATCATTTCGGATATCTTGCATTCATACCAAGAATAAATATGACACCCAATTACATAAGATGGCCTTTCAAATTACAAAGAAGATAATATCCTTTGAATGTTTCTTATGTAATGACTATTAATAAAATTCAAGGCCAATATCTATCTTCTGTATGTTTATATCCTCACAAGCTTATGTTCTATCATGGTAAACTTTATGTTGTCCTATCTAGAGTGACGTAACCAGGTGGTTTAAAAATTGTAGTTGATGATAGAGAAAAACCTACCTCTAACTGTACACAAAAAGTTGTCTACAGAGAAATTTTTGATAACCTATGATAGGTATCTATTCATTTTAAATTTATATAATTCGATGATTTTATTATTTTATTATATATAGGCACAACACATTATAATGGATTCTTAATCTATCATATCTATACAATATTAGTAAACATGCAGAACTGTAAGCATGTCATGCAAATTTTGTAATCTAAATGAGATTACTGTTGATGCTGAAGAAATATTGAAAATAAAAGTGCGTGTATTGAATATGTGGTTGAACTCCCCACCCAACTACGGTGTTGCTACTATCGATCTGGTTATCTTTGACGCCCAAGTGAGTTTAACTAGTTCATAACTTACAACTCATGTACTATTTCCATAACAGCAATAATATCTACTTATTTTGTAGTATAATTTTTCATATCTCTTAAATGTGATAGTTGGTTTTTAAATTTTTAATTTGAAAATTTATTATTTCATACAGGATACAAAAATACAGTGTACAGTTAACAACAGACAGGCAATCAACAAGTACAAACCACTCTTGCGCGAAGTCCTTTGCTACATTATACAAAACTTATAGATTTATCTTAATCAAGGAAGTTACATGGGGGAAATACATGCTTACATATTGTTTTTCACAATAGTAAAATTTGTTCGACCAATGGATGATCAGTTACCACTCTTCTATTTCAAATTTATTACATTTGATGACATCATTAACAAAACCATTCTGGAAAAAAATCTAATAGGTACATTAAATTGCACTGATTTTGTATGAAAGTATATGAATCAGAAAATATTATTTATTGCATATTCAAATTATTTAGTTACTATAGAAATTGTTATTTCTAATTCTTTTCAGTTTCTTTAAATTATGTAGTCTTGATACTATAGTTAACAGTACTTCTCTCTTCTTTAAAAACTACTTTTTAGACATCATTCGTACATATAATAGAAATTATTGGACATCTATGACAATCATACCCCACATAGTCTGTTGGTACTATAAAACAAAAGCTTCAAGTCATTTTAGAGGATGAGAGGTTTGCATCCTTCTCTTCCCACTACATTTTACATGTATTCTTGTAATTACCAAAACAACTACTATGGTTTCTTCTAGAGGCTTGAAAATAAACTGTAGCTTGTGGGGGGAGTTTTCGAACATCATGTCAGAGTAGTTGGAGAACAACATGGAATCCTCTACAGTAGTGATCTTGCAGTTGGTCAAGGAAAATTGGTTGACCAGTAAGAAATCTATCTATGAATTAAAAAATAATCGTTACTTCTTACTGTAATGATTTACTTCAAAATATGAAAATTGATGATATATATGATCCAGCATAAAGTATCACCATGACTGTACTATTAAAAAACTTCTTGCTAACTGAAATGATCATATATATAAATATCAAGTAGAATAGCTCTGATCTAGCATGGGATATGATTTATTAATATTTGGAAACTATAATGTTCGAACATAGTTTGTGATCCAGCTTATTTAATCCCATTTTGAAACAATATTTGTGTATCAACTATTATGCCTTATTGGAAAATGAATTTCTAATACATTCACGTAATGTAATCCAAAATGTTACCTAATTTTGCTGTATAGTTTTCAAATCAATAGAATTGAATATAATATATGTTATACAGTGCTCTATTCCTTATATGTAACTTCAATCTATATAGTTCCATTAATTTTAAATTTCTAACAACTGTTATGCTCCATAATATCCTATTAAATACTGAAAACTGTATTGTTATGCGTTATTACAACTTTTATCATTTACAAATTCTGCTAATGCAAATCAACATGTTTAACTGGAATCAATTTAGTTTTTTCAATTTGCAAACAAGAATTTCGGCTCATTCTGTTCTACATGTCCCAGCATCTGTTATTATCACCACTTAAAATAATGCTTCGAAAATACTACTCAACCTTGACATCCCAAAATTCCATGTGTTTAGAAGTAGGTAAACTATCAACTATAATTATTTTCAAACTTTTTCTACCTACAAATACCAACTATATGACTAAAATTAACATTATTTCTGTTCTTGAATAATGGTTTTACTTCATTAATCAGAACAGGATTCATAAGTCATTCCCAAATTCAAAGTCCTCTATCAAAACGTTCAAATAGTTGCGTTATAGCGATTCCTTATTGGAATAATAAAAAAAGCTTTTCTGATGTTAAAAAGAAACTGCTGGTAAGTATAGTATCCAGTTTTCATTATTTCACGATGTGAACTATAATGCACTATATGTAAGACCTTTGAAAATTGTATTAATATTACTAATTATTTTATAGACAACAAGGTGTATGATTTATACTACAATAATAAAACTTCAAATCACTCATCACTGGTATTTGGAATCATGCAACTCCTGCCCAAAAAAAATACAAGTTGCTGATGGAAAGTTTTGTGCCAAAATTGTATAAAAACACCAGCCTTCACTACTCCTGGGTATTCATTTAATTTCTACCATTATTGCTAAATATTTATTCATTAATATGCTTCTTATACGACTTAAGTTGTAAAGACACTACACAAATATAAATATATCAGGTTTAGAGTACAACTGATGGTTAAAGATGACATAGACTCGCTATCTGTTGTTCTCTTTGAGAAGTAAGTCATGTAGTTTATAAGAAAATTAGCCTCACAGTTGAGAGATGATATGATATAAGTAAGATTCTTCACCTATGTGTTTTTTCATGTAATTTTTGTTTTTTAACTCAATTTACAATTTTATTATAACGTAGGACCAGGATGTGTTTGGTTTTCCCCCTGAGCTAAACGTTTTCAAATCAATGAAAGTTCTTCTGTCACTTGACGTGACTGATTACAACATTCAAAATCAAAAACATAGTTCAGAACTGAACTCATACATAGTGCTCTTCATTATTTATAATTAATATTATATCAGTAACTATAATCAGAGTTCTATAGACAGCCAGGTATGCATTCTCAGTCTTCCATAGGAATTTCAAGGTAGCATGCTGAAGAGCACATAACAACAATATTTTTAAAGTTCATAAAAATAAGTTCTTTAACTTATCTTCTTTACAATTCAATTTAGTAACAAAACATATACCACATAATTGAACTATTTTAACCATATTTATTAAGAACATCAAAGCGCTGCTTCTTCATGACTCATCTTGAACAATTCTGTTATTGTTGATTGAATTACTACTGCTGTCTCTTCAACCCAGGTATAAATTTTCCAAATTGATACTCTCTGACACTGATGGTGTGCATGTTGTATACAATAATGTATCTTTCATCATTTTTTCCCATTACCTTTTTTTTAATAACACTCTATTTATGGTGATTTTCCATCTATAAACAATTATATTCATGTTTCAATGGTGTGACTAATAATTACTGACTGCTTCTCATTCGTTATAATTGAACCTTCATGTAGAACAAATTAATTATTGACTTCGATCCTGAAGCTACTGTGGAAGGGTCCCTGTCTCCAGACCCTAATCCAACACCATCTTTTTCCAATGAACATCATCTCTATATTATGGAAATGAGAAAAAAACAAAGCAGCCAAAGCAGACTAAATATATCTATGCCTAGCCTAGGGTAGTTTTTATAACTAACTATCTCATTGATTCAAATTTCCATTAAAAATTTAACTCTGTACAAAATTCAGGTGAAGTATCTTTACTGGATTAAGGTTGTGTTTGTGAACCTTCTTTCAGTAAATGTTCATTCTCAGTTGGTTTACTTTTCATATCTCAAAATTTTGATGATTACTGTATTATGTACTCTATAATTGGGTTAGTTATGTTTAGTTTGTCTCTTTCATTAGAATTGTCGTGTAATGTACCATGTTGTTTACTATATTTCTTTGGTTTTCTTCATTATAAAAATATGAAAATTTTTTATCAATATATTAATTTTGTTTCATTTCTAGCTATCTTTATTTAATTATATTGCAATTCTTGCTATTTGTCTTTGCTGATTAATTGGGTCTGTGCATTGCAGTGTGGATTTTCCTCTTCATATGGATGTCTACCAATTCCATTTGACAACTTTACCCTACGGCCTCTTCAAGGAATTTTCTATTTACCATATTAAGTTGAAAAATTACAATCTCGTCATTTCCTTTTTTGATACATGACTGTTATGTAATCTAGATATGTTATCATATCAGTTTTTAAAGATTTTTATGGATATGTTTCCCTATTTATGATTTTAACTGTTGTTTGGTTGATAGTCAAAAATTGTAATGGTTTTTTTAGTTTTCAGGGTGCATTCCATCGTATTCTTCTAAGTTAAAAACGCATTATATGAATACTAAATCATTTAGAGACCATATCATTTGCCATTTTTTTAAAGGGATTATGCATTGAGGTACCAAAAACAAATGTCTTTGGAGATAGCTGTAATTTTTTCAGGTGAATAGTATGATGACTCTTAAAATTTTGGATACAAATGGTTGTTTCACTTTGATAAATCATGAGTACTTAGTTCCCTTTTGTTAGATTCACGTTGTATATTTAATCTTTCTGACCTTATGGTTTTGAACACTAAAATTCTGAAGCAATCAACATTCAAGGTTGGGGGTTTTTGATACCTAAATGACACAGTACTGTTTATATTTCCTTATTTTAATTTACAATGAATTACTAAATAGTTTAATTGTTTGGGATCATAATTTTACTATGAGTATAACTGTATAGCCACATAATTATGGGTACCATTGTGGTTCCCATTTACATTTATCATTTAAACTTAAATAGTTTAAAGTCCTTTTCCTAAATGGTTTGTTATAATATCAATGTTTATAGTTTCTGAGGCTGCTGAGTACCAAAATCTTCTTGCATAAAGGCTCAAATAAAAACTAGAACGCCGGAGTGACAGCATCACCAAGAGATGATCAATGCTTTTTGTGCCTTAAAAGCCGCCAACTGCTACATCTGCTAAAGTGGATGGTGAGCCATTTTTTCAGCCCATGAATTATATATTGGTTAAGTTCAGTTGTATTTTCATAAATTTCATGGATGAATGTTAATTATTCATTGAATTTCGTGGTGGTATGTTAATGATTCATTGAATTTCATACCACTACTGGAGGGATTTACTATCATCTGGTTGTATGCTAGTAATCTCTCCCCCAAGAACACATGAGACATTTTGAAATATCATTATTTGTTTGTGTATTTTATCTCATGTGTTTTTTATACAATATTTTCTCAAATTATTCACATCTTTTTGAATCTTCAATTCGTGTTTGATACTTTGTATAGATTTCAAATTTGATTTATTTTAGTTTGTTTAGTTGATATACCAAACATGCATTCTGTTTTGATTTTGTTGTTTCAAACTAAGAATTCAACTCCATGACAACTAAATAATCAGAATGAGAATAGAAACATGAAATACTTGTCGATATGTTGAGAGGCAAGGTTACAAAGAAGATTTCTCAGGAAACAACGACAAATAGGTTGTGTTCTCTGTATTCTCTTCACCTTCAACTGTACCGTTATATATCATCCCAACTCTGTACATATTTCCTTCCTCTTTACCTTTACAGGATCAACATCTGTCGAAAACATTAATGCAACTAATCATCTAACAATAATAGGAATGATGCAAAGAGGACTATGCATGCCATCATCAGCTATACCCATTGATGGTAACTTTATTTTACAATGTCTACCGCATTAAAATTTTCTTTTATTATGCAAACCAATTTATCATACATAACTATATATATAATCTCTATTTCAGACATGATAAATTTTTCCTTCTTTTAAGATTTTACTGGATCAATTACTGTTGAAAATTATTCCATAGCTGAACCAATGACACCCATTACCAACACACAACATCAAAGATGCATTTCACTAACACTGCTATCCATAAATAGTAACTACCTTTTCATATGGTCTTAAAAACTACTTTGGCATCATAATTCATAACATATGACCATATCTTGATAAAATTTAACTTAACTTTATCAGTCTATGAAGATTGTTCTAATCTGTCTACCTTGACCGCTAGATCAAACAAGATAAGACACCGAATGGATAACCTCATATATGAGACTATTCCATTCTATCAACATCCTATATTTTTTATATAAATAACAATATGTTTATTTTCCTATCATTGATAATAAAAAATAAACTCATAATCATTAATGTTTGAAGGTCTTCCAAATAATTTTTGTACTACTACGGATTCAAGCATTGCCTCCTCATCACAGTTAGCTTGTAACAGAATGCAGTTTCCTTTTACTATCTTCCAATTCAATATTAATTCATATGTATTTCAGTTCTATAATCAACAGTTCACCTTTTACTACAAATGAAAACTAAAATTCGTCTTCAACCACAGGTATGTCATATATTCCAACAAGAATGTCACCATTAAGTTGTCAATATATCTATAATTATATGATGATTATGCAGTTTCATAAAATTTTACAGTTTGTTGTCATTCTGATGATGTTTTAAAGAGATGCATTAAACTGTTTATTTAACAGTATGCACTTTTATACTGTTTCTTCAAATTTTATGTTCTGAAAATATTATACTATTTAAACAAGATATAATATCAGTTGTATTCACTTGGGTTTCAATAGACACACATTACACTATTTGAACACATATTATAAATGATGAACAGACAATGTAACACATTAAACTATTTAAACAGAGAGTATAAACAAATTATACTATTTAAACAGACATTATAGGGTGTCATAATTTCTCGGTGACATTAATACTTATGATTTATATTTTAAAATTTAAATTTCCATTTGAATGTTCTTTTCATTCATGTCCATTTGAATATTATGTTGTATATACTTATGATGCTGTCTTCATGTCCATCTGAATGTTCTTTTCTGTTGAATATTTCATTCATGTCGATTTCTCAATGACATTATTACTTATTCTACATAATCAGGTATTCTTACGTTTGTATACTTATACTGAATATACTTATGCTGTATAGTAATTATTTCATGTTCTTTTCATAATTTATCGGTGACATTATTACTTATGTTGTTTCATTCATGTTTGATTTTATAAAATTTAATTAATTATAAAATGTGGAATATATATATATATATTATGATTCAGGTATATATAGTTCATTCACTATAAAAGACATGTTCCAAACAACCTTTTAAAGGATACAGTAACATATATATATATATATGTGATTGGATAATACAATTTCAATTCCAAAATCAAATTTATCAAAACATGGTTTGTTTAGTTCTTTATATTTCCATTGACATTGTCATATTTTTGTTTTATTTTAGACAACCAATATGTTAATATTATTAATATTTTTCGGCATATATAGTACCCAATTTACGTATTCTACTGTTTGTTTCCATTGTTAGTAATTTCCCATTTTGTGATTAGGCATTTATTTCAGTAAATTTTATTTGTAAGTTGATTTGTCATGTATGATTATTGTAAAAAAAATACCCATTTTATTATGTCATTTGATTTTCCAGTTTACCATATTACACAAATTTACATTAGTCATGTTTCATTCCAGTAAAACAGAATTCAGATTTTATGAAATCTTATGTTCGCTTCCGGTTAAACAGAATAACCTATTTCTGAATACTGATGTTTGTTTCCAGATTTTCCATTTTCAGATTATACATATTATGTTCCAAAAAAAATTTATCGAATTTTATTATATCTCATGTTTTTTCCCTGCTACAAAAGAAGAGTGTAATGAAAAGACTGCATTCAGGTTTCGGATTATACATATTAGTGTTTACTATTTATTTTTAACATTTTTTGTATCTGCAGATTGTCATATTGGATGATTTTATAGGTTGTGCACTTCTGGAATATTACCTATAATCCTAGGGAAAGAACACCAAAAAAATTTAAGTCTAGGTTAAACAATAACTATATTTTCTTGAACTATTTTTAATTTGATCTTGAATCTTTTTACATCCATATTTCATGCATTGTTATACTGTACTTAAACTCATAAATAGGAAATCAGTGAACCATTCAACCGGTTCATCATTGATGTTGTTCAGATCTTCTCGATACGTCAATATGATTAAGAGCACATCTATACTTTTTGGTCAAATGAAGGATATCTTTCTTTTTCTTTATTCAAAGTTGTTATAGTACTATTACTTATAGGGTACGAAATAGGATGCAATGGATGCATGAGTCCTCACTACTATGATTATTCCATGTGCATGGGATTACAATCCTACTCAAATTGATTTTAGAAGATCAACTGGTTCAGATTCCAGCATCAGTATTTACTAAAATGATTATTCCATGTGCAGGGGATCACTGGCCATATTGATACCCTTACCAGCATCCATATTATGGTGAGGGTGTACACCCTCATATAGTTTAACATGATGGATTTCTTTCCAGTGTGATTTCAAGTCTATACATTCTGTCGTAGGAACTTATTCTATGCATGTTTGTCTCTAATTCTAATATATATCAAGTATTGTTAACTCATCTTTACTTCCATGAGAGTTCACTGACAATAAATATTAACTGTTCTTTATTTTGATTACAATTTTCAATATTATGTTTTCCAGTTATATGTATTCTATTTTACTATAGCATAATATGTTTTTCAGTCTAATCAATAATTCCATGTTTTGTTGTTTACATCACTATGTCTTCAATTGCAACATTATTTATCATCATTATCCAAATTACAAAAGTCAATTTCATTGTTCTTTTCATTCATTTAATTAAAATATACATGGTGAAAATATTTTCTTATTTCGTATAGATTATTCATCATCTTTTGATATGTATTTATCCAATAAGTATTCTACATTCATAATGATGTTTTCATATTTTTTCTAATTGTATTATAATAATAAGTATCCTTATGTTATGATTTTAAAAGATTGAATATTTATGTTCATTACTAACATTGAAATATTGTATTGCTTTCTTAAAAAAATCATTGAATCAAATCTCCATGCTAAATATAATTTTTTATTTCTTATAGATTCTTCTACATCTTTTCAAATGTATTTATCCAAAATGTAATCTACTATCATAATAATGTCTATATTTTATCCAATTGTATTCTATTAATAAGTATCATTATTTTTTTGCTTCAAAATTTTGAATTTTCATGTTTATTATTAACATTGAAATGTGGTATTTTGTTCTTAAAAAATGCATTGAACCATATCACCATGGAAGAAAATCTATGAATTGTGTTATATCACCGTGCGAATGCATGGGCGAGTACTAGTTATATATATGATTGGGTTTTAGGTTTAATTAGATCCATTTTAAATACCTCAATATATTTTAGTTCATTGTAATCAAATTCATATTGAAATTGGATAGAAAATCTTTGTGAACCATTGAACATTTTTACTTTTAAAACCTTTTTGTTTCATCCAGTTTGTGGGATTAGTTATTAATTCATTTCTAAAAATTAATGTTTCTAAATATGGAAAAATGGATATATTACTTGGAATCATACGGTAAAAAACTATTAAATATGTCCATTTTATTATTAGAAAAAATAAATTGTTTCTGTAATAGTTTTTTATTACCAGATTTAAGGGTAAATCAAGGAATTAATGGAAAAAAATAATATTTTAAATGCTATAAAATTACCATAAAACATGTAAAATTTTTATTTATGAGTGATTTTATATGAAATGAATCATTTGTCCAATTTTTTGGCCTTGTGAAGAGATATGGATGAATTTATGCCCTTTATATTATTTCATTTTAATGAAAAGTCAAAGATGACATAATTGTGATTTTATAACTATAGGATTTTTAATATAAGGTTATTTAGAAGATATCATTGACTATAAATAGTATTTGGAAATATAATATTTATAACTTCCATTTGAAATTTATTTTTAATTTTTTGGAAAGAAATAATTATCTAAAAGGATTATATAGTGATGATGCAGTAATTCTTTAATTAATAAAATTATAAAATAAATGATATTAGAAATATTAAAGTAAATATATCTTCAATAATTAATTTCATCCCTGAATTTTATATATTAATATTAAATTATTTAATTTTAGAAGGATGTTTTTCAATATATATTTTTATAGGTTATTTTTAAAAAAAATCAAGTAATGGATACTGTCAAAATTTAAAATACCAATATTTTAAAATAATGATTTTTATATTAAATGATATAAACATTATAAAAATATAAAATTTATTCAAGTTAATTAGATAAGGTATATATGTTTATTAATGATCCATTTATTGATATTTTGGCATTTTATAGTAACTATATTTACCTTTAAAGAAACATAACTCAGGTTATCACGGTAAGAGTTAAAGAGGTTAGATAGGGGTTAAAATAACAGATGAAGACTAAAAAATAGAAGAAACTTATCTAATGTAAATTTGATGATGTTATTTAGACCCATAATAATATTATATTTTAAATAAATCAGTTTGGATTCCTTTATATTAGAAAATTAATTGATATAAAGTAATATTTTCAGAAATTATAGTAGTGCCCCTCTCCTCTCTTATAAAAGGGAACCTATTCTTATCTATTATACACAAATAAAAATATATTTGGTTAGGACAGTATCTACACAGATTTATTCCTAGAATCATTTAACATATCCTTTATATCTTATTTTACGCATAACACTATCATTAATGGCCTTATTGTTTTAAAAAAGATTGTCTGAAGAAAAGGTGTCATTTTTAATCTAGTGTTTTAGTTTTAATTATTCTAACACTTCATTAAAATATTATTCACCCATTATGAAATAATAATTCAACTATCCTAATTATACTGAGATTCTATAATGTTAATATCATCACCTAAATCATAATTCTCTTCCATCAAATGGGAAAATAATTATCATTCGTGTGTATAGTGAACTGCCTCATGAGCCGATATAATTCATTTTTCATCATCATATCCGAAGACTAGTTTTAATGATGAATATAATTCTTTTAAATGTTATTCATTACATATATCATTATATAATCATAATATATCATTTATGTTATAGATACCCTCATTTTTCATTCATTAAAATTATATAACTTTTATTGAATACTTAAATCATTATACAAATAGACGTCCAATGACCGTACTAGTATATTTTCTTTTGATACATGGAAACATAAACACTGAAACATAAGTGAGCTACATTATCTCCCACTAGGTTGTTCTTCACTATAACCATTCTTAGACACATGAAACATCAGACATATCTTTATAACCCGCGGAAGGAAACATAAAAATGTGTGAGCTCTAATGTTCAGTAAGGGTGAACAAGGGAGATATGTAAGCATAATCATGATCATAAGGGTATAAGAACATGATCATGAAAATAGAATATCATACCCAGTATATCAATGACCATATACATAAATCATGGCATAAATTATGGTAGTTCATAAGACAAAAATTATAAAGAAATAAATGACATAATCCATGAAATCATAACATAGGAATATAACATGGAATTTTGGAAGACACATAAGCATATAATATGATTTTCGTAGTATCCATGGCATTGATTCCAAGACCATATTAGTAGTATAGGTTCACTTCCCATAACATATTGGTAGTCATGGTTCACTCCCATGGACATCTTGGTAGCATGATTTCACTCCTCGTACCATCTTGGTAGTCATAGATTACTCACATTTCCATATTAATAGTCATGGTTCATTTCCAAGACCATCCTAGTCTGTCTCATAAGATATCAATCATTACCCAATACATTTTATGGAGATTTAGGTCACACCCATCTCATAATGAAATCATACATACATGTGCCACAAAATCATTACAATTGTGTACTAACCCATGAAATTAAATGGGTATCATAAACATATAAACACATAATAACATGTGAAAAAATATATAGGTTGAATAATAATTTCATCATAAACATAACCCCTAGAAATAATCAGGTTTCAAAAGCATATAACTCGTGAAAGATAAACAGGTTCCATAAATATCATTAAATCGAAACATAATCCATTCTGAGAAATAATATGAATGAAAACATTGAATAATTTCCCCAAAAATAACTTAGTAACACCAAAAAATGTTATCGTAGAATTAAAATAATTTTTAAATATCTTTTAAAACCATTTATTGATGAAAATATCCCTTTTTCATTGAAAAGTTATTTTTAAAACATAAAATATTTTCAAAACTATTTTTAAAATCATATTTGAAAATATATAAAAGAAGTACTTAGAACTATAAAACGTTTTTAAAATACTTTATTCCTTGAAAATGGGATTCAAATAACATTTGAAAAAAATTATGGAAACATGGTTTTTAATACAATAGATTTACGACCAAAGAGAGAGACAATCAGATTTTTCAAAAAACATTTTATTAGGTACCAAAGTTTTTAAAATGGTACTAATACATGAATATATATTTTATAACCTAATCTTAATAAAATTCATGAGTTTTCTTTAGAGATTGATCATAATATTTCATTAAAGTAATCATAAACCCAAAAAATCGTTAAAAGTGATGAGATTGTTTCAATAAAATCATATAACATGGTAACTTGGGATCATACTCTGCATAAAAGAAAATGAATATACATGAAGTTTAAAATATCATTAAATTAATTATATTCATGATATAAAATTTAAAATGTAAGTATATACACCTCAAAAAGAATTTAGGTTCAAAACAAAACATGACCCTCAAAAAAGGAAAAAATGAGAGAAAACTATTTTACCGATTCAGTAAAATTGAAACGCAAACCCTGTGAAATAAATATCATACAATGGATATGTAATTACCCATAAATGTAATTAAAATAATAATTTAATACATACATGGGATGTATACACACCACACAAAAGGTATGGCTAGTGACTAAATCATGTATCTCATGGGAATAAAAAGTGGGATGAAATCCCCTTACCTTGTGTATTGACTCTCATCGTACTCATTAAAAAACCAATATAATAAATATAAATTCATTATACATATTATATATAAACATATTATTATATATAATAATATATGTTTTAATTACGACCATATATTACCCACTTTGTAACAATCCTATATTAAGGTTTCACTTGGGTTATATTCACTTTACTCTTCACATGTCTCTTAATTTGTTATATATTTGGTATTTATACAATATATAATGATTTAAAAAATTTAAACCATGATATAAAAATCATGTATATATATTATATGTGTTTTATAGTAATCTATATAATATATATGTCTGAAACAGAATACACTATTAATGGAGACGGTGGGTTGTTTGTAAACATGAACTTTATTTCTGAACAATTGTCAGGTTGGAAGAAAGAAAGTAAAAGATATATATGTATATATATGTATATATATATCATTATTAAAGTATATTTATTATATAATAAATTTCTTATATATTCACTAAAAACATCCTTAAGGAAATCCATGTAGTTTATGAACGAATCATATCGCTTTGAGGGGTGGTAGTCCACACTTCCTCAAATGAAATTATTATATTAGCCCCAAATGGAAATTAAATAAGATATATGTTGTAAAATGAATAAATAATATTAAATAGATAATAAATATAATATATAAAATATATAAATATAGTGTTCATCATATTTTCCACCATGAGAGTCGGTCAGGAAAATTAAAAATAATCATTTAGTGAGGCGGTAGTTCGTCGTACACATAAAAATTATGCTCAATATCCATTATATGCTGGTGTGTGTAAGTGTAGGTTGAAACATTAGCATAAACAATACTAGTAAATTTATTATACTATTGTTTTTATAAAATAATGGAATAAATAGTGTAGGGGGAGGAGAAGTAAAAT